>JARQAD010000008.1:11317500-12567500 GCA_029955455.1 Quercus agrifolia | reverse complement strand
GGGATTGACTTCAATTCCCCTATAAGTAACCATATAACCCAGGAATTTGCCCGAGCCAACACCAAACGAACATTTGGCGGCATTCAAACGTAGTTTGTGGCTTCTGAGGATTTCGAAGACGACTCGAAGATCTTCTAGGTGTTCAGATGCCTTTTTGCTTTTCACCACCATATCATCTATGTAAATCTCCATAGTTTTCCCCAATAAAGGTTCAAACATCCTCGTCATCATTCTCTAATAAGTGGAACCCGCATTCTTCAAACCAAAAGGCATCACCTTGTAGTGGTAATTTCCTACTGGCGTGACGAAAGCAGTTTTTTCTTGATCGTCCAATGCTAGAGGTATCTGATGATAACCCTGGAAAGCGTCCAAGAAACTCATCCGAGGATGGCCGACCGTGGCGTCTACCAGCTGATCAATTTTGGGCATGGGGAAGGGATCTTTAGGGCAAGCTTTATTTAGATCTGTGAAATCAACACATACTCGCCACTTTCCAGTCTTTTTCTTGACCACCACGGTGTTCGCCAACCACTCGGGGTAGAAGATCTCTTTGATAACCCCTGCCTTTTTTAGCTTCGTCACTTCCTGGCGGACTGCTTCTGCATGCTCTTTAGATGGCCGACGCGGGAGCTGCTTCCTGGGGGTCATTACTGGATTAACATTCAAATGGTGACAAATGAAGTCTGGGTCTACCCCCGGAGCCTCATAAGCACTCCATGCAAAGACGTCTATGTTTCGTTTGAGGAACTCTACCAATTCTTCCTTTTCTAACTGGGGTAGTTGAGATCCGACTTGAAAGAATTTCTCAGGGTCATCTCCTATTGTGACTTTTACAAGATCTTCACATTTCACTTCCTTGGATAACCCATCTTTGGACAACATTGGGGGTTTTGATTGCTATAACTCTTCTTTTTGAGCCTCAGATTCTGCTTCGGGCTTATGTCGGATAGCTGCTATCATGCATTGCCGCGCCATGGTTTGATCACCCAGTATCTCTTCTATCTTGCCTCCAGAGGGGTATTTAATCTTCTGATGCAGGGTGGAAGAGACTGCTCCTAAAGTATGAAGCCAAGGCCTAGCAACAATTGCCGTATAAGGGGAGTAGGCATCCACCACTATAAAATCGACCTCCACTATCTCCGTTCCGGCTTGCACCGGCAGTCTGACCTGCCCTTTCGGGATAATGATCTTCCCTTCAAAACTTACTAAAGGGGAGTTATAAGGCGTCAGGTCTTCAGCCCTTAGGTTCAGCCCCTTGAAGAGGTCAGGGTACATGATTTCGGCTGCACTGCCTTGATCCACCATTACTCTCTTTACATCATAGCCTCCGATTCGGAGGGTAATCACTAGAGCATCGTCATGAGGTTGAACAGTTCCGATCTTGTCTTCGTCCGAGAATCCCATGACCAGGGACCGGTTTGATTTAGCTCTTTTTGACTCGCGGGAGTCATCCTCAGGGTACAGCCGAGCCACCGACATTACTCTGGAGGGGCATGACCCTGTCCTGCCAGGTGCCGCAAAGATAACATTAATGGTTCCGAGAGGATGTCTTGGAGGATTCTCCCTTTCTGGTCGAGTATCCGTTTGGCTACCCAAATTGTTGGAATGATGCAACAGCTGTTTCAATCTACCCTCTTGGACAAGCTGGTCAAGGTGATCCCATAAGCTTCTACAGTCCTCGGTAGTATGGCCGTGGTCTCTATGATATTGACAATAGAGGTTTCGGTTCCTCTTTTCAGGGTTTCCCATCATCTTATTGGGCCACTTGAAGAAGGGCTCGTTTTTTATCTTTTCTAGGACTTGGTGCACAGGCTCTCGGAATACAGCTCCGACTATTTAGTTGTTACTGGATATTTGCTGCTCGGCATAATCCCTTTTCGGCCGGTTATTATTGTACCTGTCCGGCCTAAACTCTCTCCTTTCTTGAGGGATAAGCTTAGCTTTCCCTTTTCCTTGTTGCTGCTGTTGTTGATCATTTTCTATCCTTTTATATTTATCCACTCTATCCATTAATTGTTGCAAGCTGGTGACCGGTTTCCCTGTCAGGGACTTCCTCAGACCATGTTCGGAGGGAAGACCGACCTTGAAGGTTCTGACAGCAACCTCATCAAAATCGCCGTCAATCTCGTTAAACATCTCCCAATACCTCTCGGCATATGACCTCACAGACTCCCCTTCCCTCATTGGCATTGACAGCAGAGAATCAAGGGGTTGAGGAACTCTGCTGCATGTGATGAACCGGGAGCAGAATGATTGAGTGAGCTTCTTAAAGGAACCGATGGAGTCAGTTTTCAACCCATCGAACCATCTCATCGGCATCGGTCCTAGGCTAGAGGGAAATACTCTACACAACAACGCCTCGTCCTGAGAGTGAACCGCCATCTTTTGCCTGAATTGGCTCACGTGTTCTACAGGATCGGTACGTCCGTTGTACATAGAGAACGTAGGCTGATGAAAACGTCGGGGAAGCTTTGCCTTTTCTATTCCCCTAGTAAAGGGAGACTTAGAAATTTGGGTCAGAGCCCTCTTCATGTCTTTAGTTCCCACTCCCCTTCTAGACGAACTTTTTCTCCTCCTTTTGTGAGAATGTTCCTCTTCATAAGAATAGGATTCACTGGGGGGAGTTTCTGAAGAATCCCTGTAACTGTCCTCCCTTTCGTCGTGGGAGGAGACGTCAGAACTTGAAGGGGTGTGATTTCGTTGTGCTCGACGAAGCTTCTTTTTCAAACCTTTTATTTCACGTTGCAAGTTCTTTTCCTCAGCGTGCCCTTGCACCAGATGGCTCCTTCGTCGATAGCCGCTTTTCCCAGCATGGATCGTTCGCGAGCTACCCTAACGTTGGTTATCTACGTGGTTTTCCCGTTCAAGATTATGGAGTTCATCTTGTTGACTGACGTTTACTGACTCTGCATGAGGCGGACTGGCCTGTTGCGGTCCTGAACCTGCCATAACTGTCGTAAATTTCTACTAGCGCTAATTCTCCCCACAGACGGCGCCAATTGTAGGGTCACAAATTGTAGCCCACACCTAGATGGAAACAGGAGATGGGCCCAATAAGCCCAATACAATAAATTTGTGAGAGAGTGGGTCAAAGAATTGGGCTAATAGCGAGTCTTATAACAGTTACTGAAGGTTAGGTAATTGGCCGAGGAGACTAAAACACAAACAGGTTAAGATCATATGTCCGAGGAGTAAGTTTTGGGCTAATTGATAGATACGAGCAAGGTCCGAGGGGTATGATCTTAGATAAAATGCTTTCCTTTAGGTAGGATTTTTCCAGATGCTACAGTAATTGTTTCTTGATGTTTCTTCTTTTTCTCTCGTGTCCCCTTTCTTCTGGAGGTTTTACTCCATTATATAGTCCTTCTTTGATCGATCCTACCGTCCACTTGTCTGCCATCTAGCCTGGTACTTGAGTTTCTGTCTCCACTCTCACAGCTTTTTGATTTTTTGGGAACAAAGGTGGTTGAAAACACTGTTAAGATGTCTTCTCCACATTAATGCGGCCAAGAAAGCTGCTGTAATGCATTTAATGCGGTGGTAGCAGCTTTTTCCCAAGATATTTTTGTATCCTTATCCCTTCCATGTGCGTCGGTAATCTATCTTCACCTCTGGAACTTCCTGGAAGGTGGACTAAGGGGAAGCCAAGGCTCCTCTTACCGACATATGCCATACCCGAGGAGAGTACTCCCCTCGGATCAACCTCCCTGGATACTTACGCGTTCTACTGATAGTTACGAGGGTTCCCTATAATTCCCTCTCCTCGGACGTATTGTTAATGAAACGCTGTACCTGAGCCCATCTCATGGGCCCAGGTTTTACTCCCCCACAGTATTAAACTTAAGTAGGAATTTTAACATGCATCTAATTTATTCTTTTAATAATTCAACTGCTTATATATATTTTTATTATAAAAAATGTGTTTGTTTTTAAATGCATCAATGTGTATGGATGGGTTACAAACTAGTTTTATATATGTCAAAACTCTTGGGAAGAAAGAGGGCATGTAGGCTGTATAAATTATTAATTTAAACTATATATAATACAAAAATAAAGCACCACCTTCCTTTCCCTTGCAAAATATTATATATATATATATATTGAGAATAATTCTTCTTAAAAAACATATATTGAGAATAATATTCTATAGCGGCAATCTGTTATTCCCTAACATGTTTTTTACACTCCATTTATTTTGAAGTAAATCATTTTTTGGAATTTTTTTTTTTTTCAAGTGTTTGCTTGTAAGTAAAATTTGGTCAAACTTGTAAAATTTTTCGTTGACCATAAAATATTTTACAAAAAGTTGTAAATTACCTTTGGTAAAACATTTTACAAAAAACATACAATGACTTCCCTCACTTTATATGGTGGCTAGGTCATCAGTTCGATGGGCTGGGCAACTAGTGTTGGCGATTTGGTCACTGGATACATTGTTTTGACAACTGGTGCCAATGACCTTCTATGGTTGAGTTAGTAGGATTCTGGTCCTGTGGCTAAAGTCGTTGTTCCAATGACGAATGCTAGTGGTCTGGTGGCTAGAGTTGTTGCTCCGATGACTAGGCCTGTTCACGGGTTAGGCCAGGTCAGTTTTGGACCAAGCTTGGACTTGACCTTTCGGCGTCAAGTGGAGGGCGGAGGGTCCTGAAACCAACCATTGACATCAATCGGTCAAGTCGGTTTCGAGTTCGGGTGGAGCTCGAGTTGATTCAATTGGTGCTAAAGTTCATCAAGAATTGCAAATCGTCGCTGAAATCTGCAATTTTTTTTTGAAATCTATAAATTTTCTCTGAAAATTGCTGTGATTTGGCCGGATCTAGCTAAATCCCACTAGATCTAGTCAAGATCTCATCGGATTTGGTCGAGATCTCACTAGATTTGGCCTGATTTTGCCGAATTTGGCTGAATTTCATATATAACTATGGTCGGGTTTGGGTGGCTCGGGTTTTGGAGAAGGAAACCCGTCACTCAACCCGTCGCCGACTTACTGGACTTTCGGTTCAGGCTAGAATTGAGTCGGCGTCAAGCGATTTGGTCAGGTTTTTGAGCTCTGGTCTGGCCTAGACAGCCCTATTAGTGACCCATGTCAAGGTCCAATTACCAAAGTCGTTGCTCCAATGACCAGTTTCGAGGATTCTATTACAAAAGACACTGTTCTAACGATCAGTGTCGAAGGTCCAATTGTTGAAAATCATCTTGGTGGCTAGAAACATTGTTTCAATCATTGGGGATGATAATCTAGTCATTGAAGACATCACTCCGACAGTCTAGTGTTGGAGCCATTATTTAAGTTAACGATTCCAACGGTCTGGTCACTGAACCTTTAGTACCAATGGCTCAGCTGCCAGTTTTGGTGGTTTGCTTGAAACCAAACACCTAAAAAATATTTGACTGAATATATTTTACATATAAAATTTTTTATCCGTAAATATTTTACATTTGAAAATATTTAACTTCAAAACAAACGAAACCTTAGAATAATTTTATGTTCTAGCCTATTCACCAAATTGTATCTAAAAGAATAACCATACTGACCAAAAACTCATCTTTTAAAAATAATTTATAGATAATGACCAAAAATAAATAATTAAATAAATAATTGACCAAAAACACAATCAACCAGAAATGAATAAAAATATTCTGACCAAAAACACTGCGTGCCACACAAAATAGGATTATAATAAAACCATAATATATAGGAGTATTAAATTTAAAAAAACCCCATAACTTGGGTTTGAGGCGCCTGAGCCCCCAAACCCCCAAAATTTGAGCGTGAGACGCGCCTAGGGTTTCGTTGAACCCCCGACCCGCCAAATCTCCCTCCCTAATAAAACAAAACAAAACCAAACCCTAACCCCATTTATTACTTATCACTTATCTCCGGCAATTCCATATTCTCTGCATGAACCGGATCCAGATCCGAACCGCCATTGCCGACTCGGGTCCGGACAAGCTCCACAAGCTCCAATGGCGTCCAAGGCCTCACCGAATTCGGCTTCGCCTTGCAGATCCGACCCTCCCAAAGACTCTTCGGTATTCGCTTTCAATTGCGTTATTCATTTCTCTTCTTCCTTTGTATTTCTCATCTGAATTATATAAATGTTTGATTTTTGTTATTTTAGGTTAACTAATGCTGAGATAATTAGCTGCATTGTCAAAATTTGTAATCAATTTTAGGTCAAACTATGTGGTCAAACTATGTTGTTTTGACAATTTTGTTGCAGCACATAATGTACGACGTTCATGTCGTGGAAGCGCATGGAGTAATTTAGAAATTTTGATGATAAACTTGTTGTTGTAGAGTGTTCACACGTTAAATTTAGAGCAGTCATCTACTAAACTAGTGTCTGGTGTACAATGCATTACGGTTTAGGTTGTCAGCTGAAGTTGCTTTATGTTATGTTAATGTTGTTGCTGCTTTTGTGGTTGTTGTTAAACAAAATGTCCATCCTCGAATGGTGCACTCAGGTTTGCTCACATGTTGATTGTTTACAGATGACGGGGCCGCAAGAAACAAGTCCAGCTCAAAAGGACATTTCTGCGGTCATTGAATCTCTAAAGAAGCAAGTTGCTGCCGACCGGTCTGTTTTCATAAAGGTGTGTTGTTACCTTACCTTAGATAATATTTGGTCTTATAATTTTGATATCACTCTCTTGGGTTTGGTTGTTGTTAATCTTCTCTTTTTTTTTTTTTTTTTTTTAATCATCAGAAAAGAATGGAAGAAAACAGGCTAAAAATGGTTGGTGTGACAAACCATCTGTTTAACTTGTCTAATGAAAGGAGCAGTAGGACTAACAATACTGATAGAAGTATAGATCTGCTGACTAAAAGGCAGAAAGATGCAATTGATATGCATAATAGTGTCGACGCAAGTAATGGGGATGGGGATAGTAGTAGCTCCCAAGAAGATGACCATGCTTGTACAGCAGTTCTTCTCGGATCTAATGTTCCAGTCAAGAATGCTGTTCGTCCCATTAAGCTTGTAGAATTAAAAAGATTACCTCCCTATACTACATGGATTTTTTTGGACAGGTGTGTTAAGATTTCCTTTTCTTTTTATTTTATTTATTTTTTTAGTTTTAAGAAAAACTTGCTCGCCCATGTTGATTATTTACATATTTACAAAATATTTCAATCATCTACTCATTTAAATGTATTTAAGACCTGAATTGTTCTATTTATCATTTTTGTTCTGTGCCCTGTGTTAATCACCGGTAGTTTGTGGATTCTGATTTCCCAGTTTTAGTAATCCTTGAATGTGGTGTTTACTAGACTGAGGATATAATCCTCCCATCCCACCTCCCCCCTTCATTTTTTTTTTTTTTTTTTTTTTTTTCATGATTGCAAGTTATTCAAGCACCGGGTAGGTTTTGAACTCATGACCATCATCCTCTTCTTATTGCTAAAGGAGGTGTCATTTGAGCTATAGCTCATTGCAATTGGGAATATGTAAACTGTGTTTGTTGGCAAATTTCATGGGCCTGATTTTTTCCACGAAAATTCAGAGTTATGCAGAGGACCAGATATATTCTACTTATAAAAAAAAGAGTACATCATTTGAGGTGAGATCTTTCTACAAGCTGCTTCATACTGGAGAGGTGCAACATTTCCCTTGAAATGTATTTGGCAGGTTAAAGTCCCCTCTTAAAGTTGCATTCTTTAATTGTACCACTGGTTTGGGGAAGATTCTGACATTGTAGGAGAGTATCTGTTGTTGAATGGTGCTATGTGTAAGAGGGCCGGGGAGAGTGTCAATCACTTGTTGCTTCATTGTCATTATAATAGAGAGCAATGGTCTCTACCATTGTGTGTATTTTGAGTGCAATGGGTTATCTTAGCTGAAATCTTCCATGCATCACATGACAGTTTCCCAATATATTTAGTAGTGGGATAATGGGGAATGGGACTGAAGGCATGGTCTATATGTGAATGACCAGATAATGTCTCATTATATGAACTAGCAGCAGGACTTGTCTGTCTCCTTCTGCACATTTCTTTGACAAATCAGGCAAAATGAAACTCTAAACCAAATGGAAGTTATTTGCAGATAGCAGCAAAAAGGAGATGTTGGAAGCACATGGTTAAGACTGGTGAGTTTGTCTCAAACAACAACGAAGGTTATGCCTTGAAGGGTTGTGGATTTGTTGGCATGTTGAATGGGGGGAGGTTTGCTAGAGTGGGGGAGGAATTTGGAAAGCTGTACCTTTAGGTCTTATGTGGTCTATTTGGAAAGAGTGGAACAACAGAGCCTTTGAAGGGTTCGAACGGTCCATGATGGATCTAAAGCTGCTCATATTGTGTGCCTGGTTTGATTGGATGGCTGTTTTATCATGACATTTAAGTTCTAATTTGTTTGAATTTACTGATAGCTGTAATTTCCATGATTTTATTACCTGTGTATACAGCTTGTGTGCTGGGTGGTGTTTCTAATTTTAGTAAAGCTTACTTATTTATATATAAAAAAGTAATGTACTGATGTCAAATTCATATTCCATCTCTAATTGCATTTAATATTTATCTAGCTTGAGATTTTAGTGACTTTATGATAATTATGATGCAGAAATCAAAGAATGAAAGAGGATCAGTCAGTGGTTGGTCGACGGCGAATCTATTATGATCAAAATGGTGGCGAAGCACTAATTTGCAGTGACAGTGAGGAGGAATTAGTTGAGGATGAAGAGGATAAGAGAGAATTTGTGGAATCTGAAGATTTTATACTTCGGTTGGTATAACCAAATTAACTAATGTGATCCATATGTTTTTGTATGAAATAAAACTTATTAGTTTGTGGTATTCTGTTATGAAATTGCCAGTATGACCGTCAAAGAAGTTGGTTTATCTGATCCCGTGTTGGAATCACTGGCACAGTGTTTTTCTAGAAGCCCTTCTGAAGTCAAGGTTTGGATTTTAGTTTGTTGTTTTCTATTTTAGGAAACATTTTAATCTCTTCTTCATGCTTCTATCCTCTTTATTTTCTGATTAAAACTGGTCATAGTGTAAGCTTTGGTCCAGCCGTTTCCCATTTGGTTTGTGCTGGCTTTACAGAGATATGAAACACGATCAAACATCTTATACAGGCAAGACACGAAATTCTTATTAAGGAAGAGAAGGCTGTGGGAGCTTCTAAGAATGGGGATAATGAAGATGTTTTACAAAATGGGAATTCTTTTCTTGATAAGGATCTTGATGCAGCTCTTGATTCTTTTGACAACTTATTTTGTCGTCGATGTCTTGTAAGCATTGTTCTTGTGCTCCATTCAATTCATGCTGTATTGTGCTATCATTCTATATATAATTCTGTTGAAATTTTTTCTTCCTTTTCTTTGTGAAGGTTTTTGATTGCAGGTTACATGGATGTTCACAGGATCTTATTTTTCCTGTAAGTTTATTTGTTTTAATTAATTCTTAAGTGTTTGTTTGAATATCTCACCGAAGTCTTATATTCTTTGTTATTAAATATTTTCAGGCTGAGAAACAATCTCCCTGGTGCCCCACAGATGAGGAAAACAGACCATGTGGCCCACATTGTTATCGATCTGTAAGTGTTTGGTTTATTATTACATAGAAATGTGTAGCTCAGAAGACTTCTGTAGAGAAGTGTCAAACAAACTATATAAGTAGCTTAATATTGGCTCATGTCAGGTACTGAAGTCAGAAAAAAATGCTAGCATGAATGGTGATTTTGAGGAAAAAATTGTCCCTTCATCCAGTTGTGCTGGGGCTCAGATATCATCTAGGAAGAAATCTTCTGGTCCATCTGCTAGAAAGAGGCTGAAGTCCTGCCAAAGTGAAAGTGCTTCATCAAATGCTAAGAACATCTCAGAAAGCAGCGACTCCGAGAATGGCTCCCGGCAGGACACCACTTCTACCCACTATTCATCACCTTCCAAAACTAAGCTTGCAGGAAAATGTGCAATTAGTAAGCGGAACAGCAAGCGAGTTGCCGAACGTGTTCTAGTTTGCCTGCAGAAAAGGCAGAAGAAACTGGCAGCTTCTGATGATTGCGATTCCTTTGTGAGTGGAGGTCTTTGTCCAGGTGATATGAAGCCTAAGTCTAATTCATGCAAAGAAAATGAAGAAACTAGCTCCTCTTCACATAAGAATTTGAAATCTCCAACTAGTGGAAGGACTAGAAGGAAAGAGCCGTCAATTCAGGACGGTCACAAATTTCTGCAGGGTGAAGTTCCTAATGGTTTGTCTAATGAGATGATTACTGATCCACCTGCCACTAGTAGTGATGACAACTTGAGGAAAGAAGAATTTGTAGATGAAAATGTCTACAAACAAGAACTGAGTGATAATAAATCTTGGAAAGCTTTTGAAAAGGGTATTTTTGAGAAAGGTGTTGAAATTTTTGGCAGAAACAGGTCAGTGGAGATAATTGTATTTGATCGTATAGATTTTTACATTCTATGTTGATTTAGGTTGGTAATAAGGTTGGACGTGATTTAAATACTACAACAACAATTAACAACAAAGCCTTAGTCTCCAAACTGTGGTCGGTTATGAATTCTCAATAGATAGTCTGGGTTGGCCACACATCATTTTCCTCCATTCTATTTTATCCGAAGACATTTTCGAAGTCATACTCTTTGTTACCTTCTTAATTGACATGTCCTTTTTTGTAACTTCTACTAATGTTAATTTTGGTCTTTCTCTACCTTTTTTTGGTTCCTTCAACTTGAGTAAACTCACTCTTTATTACCAGTATATTAAGTGCTCTCTGAACATAATCAAACCATCTCAAGCAACTCTCCCTTATCTTTTCATCAATAGGGATCACCTTCTTTAAACTAATTTCCTTATTTCAAATATTATCTTTTGTGTTTTTCCACTTATTCATTTGAAGACTCATTTTAGCTACACTCATTTATGAATTAAGTAAAATATGTCTTACCTATCAAAAGAATAAGTAAAATATGTTTCTTAACATGATTTAAATATGTAAGATAATTGATGTGACCACTTTATTGAAAATCTACTGAACTTTGCTGGACGAGGAATTTGTTGAATTATTGAAGTGTTCAATTTTTGGTTCAAAATGTGGACATGAGTAGTTTTTACTAATAGAGAATCATCGTCATTGATCTTAATGGTATCCATAGTTGTCAATATCGTACGATACGTGCACAAAGAGTTTTGTATGATTAGGAGTTGAAAAAATTAGACGCTAAGGAAGGGAACTTTTGTCTCACTGATGAGGAGAAATGTCATAGGGCAGCTTTGAGGTCCCAGTTGGAGCATCTTCTTTCCTTGGAAGAAATTTCCTAGAGACAAAAATCTAGGATGTTATATATCAAGGAAGGGGATAATAACACCAAGTTTTTCCACAAAATGGCTAGCTCCCATAGAAGGTTTAATCATCTGAGGACCTTGGAGGTAGATGAGGTGGTTTTTAAGGAGGAATCCGAGGTAACTAATCAGGTAGTACAATTTTATAAAAATTTGTACAAGGAGACTGAGGGGTGGAGGCCTTTTGTGGAGGGTCTGGAATTTGATTATATTAGGGATATGGAGAGGGTTTGGCTTGAAAGGAAGTTTGAGAGAGAGGAGATACTTCAAATTGTAAGTGACTTGGAAGGGAACAAAGCTCCAGGTCTTGATGGGTTTACTATGACGTTTTATCACCATTGTTGGAGAGTAGTGGAGAAAGACATCTTAGCGGTCTTTGAAGAGTTTTTTCAACATTGTAAGTTTGAAAAATCCTTTAATGCTACCTTCATTGCGTTAATTCCTAAAAAGAATGATGCCTCTAATATTAAAGATTTCCGACCTATTAGCTTGGTGGGGTGTGTATAAAATCTTGGCTAAGGTTTTGGCAAATTGATTGAGAGTGGTTTTAGATCAGTTGATCTTTGAAACTCAAAATAGCTTTGGGGGTGGGAGACAAATCTTTGACTCGGTTCTTATTGTGAATGAGTGTGTGGATAGCCAAGGGAAGAGTAGGGTTCCTGGAGTCATTTGTAAACTTGATATTGAGAAAGCCTACAATCATGTGAATTGGGAGGCTTTGCTGAATTTGTTGAATAGAATGGGCTTTGGAGTGAAATGGTGTAACTGGATCCGTACTTGCATATTCACAATTCAGTTCTCTGTTTTGATTAATGGGTCTTCGATTGATTTTTTTGGTAGTTTGAGGGGTTTAAGACAAGGAGATCTGCTATCTCCTACGCTGTTTTTGATTATGATGGAGGTGTTTAGTAGAATGTTGAGAAGAGTGGAGAGAGCTGGCTTGTTCCGTGGTTTTAAAGTTGAGGGTAGGAGGGGTGGTGGGGAATGTGTTTTACATCTATTGTTTGCAGACAATACTATCCTATTTTCTGATGCAGATGTGGAGTAAATTCTTCATATTCGGTTATTGTTACTTAGTTTTCAGGCGGTAATAGGTTTGAAGGACAATGTGCATAAGAGTGAAATGTTTCCAATAGAGGAGGTTGATGATGTGCATGCCTTGGCTGAAATTTTGGGTTGCAGAGTTGGAACTTTGCCTATGTCTCATCTTGGCATGCCGTTGGGGGCTTCACATAATTCCCTTTCAATTTGGAATCCTATTTTGGAAAAATTTGAGCGGAAATTAGCTAGGTGAAGGAAGTTGTATTTGTCTAAGGGGGGTCGATTGATGTTACTCAAGAGTACGCTTTCTAGTCTTCCTACCTATTTTCTATCGTTATTCACCATTCCTCCTCATGTGGTTAATAAAATTGAAAAGTTGCAAAGGAACTTTCTATGGAGTAATAGCAAGACTCATCTGGTAGGATGAGATAAAGTTTGTACGCCTATAGCCAATGGTGGCTTGAGGATAAGGAAACTTACTACTTTCAATAAGGCCTTATTAGGGAAATGGTTGTGGTGGTTTGGGAAGGAAGAGGATCAATTATGGAGGAGGGTGGTAGCTTCAAAATATAGGGAAGAATGGGGGGATGGACCTCAAAGTTGGGTAGGGGAGTTCATGGGTGTGATTTGTGGAGAGGTATTCGCATGGGATGGAGGATTCTAGCAAAAATTGTTAGTTTGTTGTTGGGTTGGGGAATAGAGTGAGGTTTTGGCAGGATGGGTGGTATGGGGATCAACCTTTTCAATTGGCTTTTCCAAGGCTGTATGGTATTGCCATTGATAAGGAGGCATCTGTAGAAGCTTCTTTGTCAAGGCAGGGGGCGGAGGATAGAAGAATTTGGGATGTTCGTTTTATTCGAGAATTTAATGATTGGGAGATGGATGAAGGGCTGCATTTTCTTTGTATATTAAGAGCTACTACTCACCCAATGGATGTTGGAGATTGGATGAGATGGAAGTTGAAGCCTAATGGGGATTTTGACATCCGGTCGTATTATAACAAATTAAGGGATTCTCCCTCAATTGGTTTTCCTTGAAAAGCTATATGGAAAGCAAAGGCCCCTAGGCGAGTTTCTTTTTTTGTTTGGTGTGTAGCTTGGAATAAGATCCTAACGGGTGATAACTTGAGATTGAGGAGATTGATTCTTGTGGATCGGTGTATTATGTGCCGACATTGTGGAGAGACAGTAGACCGCTTATTTCTTTATTGTGAGATAGCTTATTGGTTATAGAGCTTTGTCTTTATAACTTTTGGCATGTCTTGGGTTATACCTAGATCGATCCCAGATTTGCTTTTTGGCTAGTGGAATTGGTTGAGGAAGCACTCGTCTCAGATTTGGAACTTAGTTCCGTTGTGCATCCTTTGGTGTATTTGGAAGGAATGGAATCGGCAGACTTTTGAGGATTTGGAGAGTTCCAGTGATCAGATGCTTGTTTCTTTTAGTAGGATTCTTTTTGATAGGTTTCGGGCATGGGGTTCATGACTAGTGATTCTCTCCATTCTTTCCTTGGCTCTCTTTCTCTTTTGTAATTAATCTGTTGATTAGTTTTCTTTTTAATTTTTTCTCTGTTTTCTTCTTCTTGTATTTTCTGGGTTTGCTCTATGTTCTTCATACATAGAGTAGTCATTCGTATATATAACATTCTTACTTATCAAAAAAAAAAAAAAAGTATTGTAAGTGCATATAAATCGCACTAGTACATATTGTATGAATCATAGAATCGTATTGTATGTATCGTACGATACATACACATGTCTTAAAATGAGTTTTTTTTTTTTTTTTGGGTTAAAATTTGTGCTTTTATTTGAATTTACCAAGTTGTTAGACTTGTTTTTAACATATATATTGCTGTTAGACTTATTTTTAACACAAAAATATTAGGGTACTTAATTTAGTCCAATAAAATAACGAGTCCATAAGTTTTTTTTTTTTCCTCTCTTTCTTGTACAAAATTTGGACTACAGACTTATACTTCACTTTCATATTTGCAAATTTCTTTTCTATATTATGAATAAGGTATTAATTGACAATATAATTAATCTTTTTCTTTATTATTGTTATAAGTCTAAGGAGCTAGAATGCCAAGAAGAAATATTTAAATAAAAGAACAAGAAGAGATAGTAAATGTTGATGACGATAAAGAAAATTTCAATAAAGAAATAAATTTGCAAGATGATGAACATGATGATAACATTGATCTAGATGGAATTGATTGGGCAAGATGATGAATATGATAAAAATAAATTATTATTTTGGGTTATTTGTGATGTATTATTATTTTTGAGTTTAATCAATTTGAATATGTATATTATAAACACGTGTTAATTTGATTTATTTAATTAGCTTGTTAAATATTATTACATAAGTGATATTAAATTAGTCATTAGTTGAATATATTCCAAATTTATAATGAATATACCTTTTATATAATATCAATAATTTTTGTATAAATTTTATTTAGTTTTTGTATATTTTATGATACACGATACAAAAAAATCAAAAATCGATTCATGATACGATTCACGTTTTGACAACTATGATGGTATCTGTAAATCAATCATTTCCACGTATTCCTTGTTTTTCTTTTTTTGAAGTAATTTTTATTTATTTTTTTATTTATAAGTTTTTTGAAGTAATTAAAACATTGAGGTTTGCTAATATCAATTTGCTTTCTCTTACAAGGCCAAAGCTTTCTTATATTTGTTAGTCTGGATATATTTTTGAGATTTGGTTCATGGAAAAGATAAGAGTGCTACTGTCAAGAAATAAATGCGTAAACCTCTTCTGGATATGTGTTTATATGTTTAAGAGTGGCAATATGGTTTGTAAATGATACAACATATTTTTACCTCCATATTCTCCCTGCAGAACTTTACTTTGGCTGCTTTTGGACATTGTTATTATTTCCTTCCTGACTGCTTATTGATTTTTTTTCCAATTAAAGTTTTTTCTTTATCTGTCATGACAGCTGTTTAATTGCAAGGAACCTTCTAAATGGTATGAAGACATGTTGGGAGGTTTTTCAATTCATGAATTGCTCCGAAAGTAAGCTGTCTTGCCAAGCTGGTGATGGTGCAAATTCTCATGTTGAAGGCTATTCTAAGGTTGACTTAAATGGAACTATGGTTAGTGCTTTATTGTGCTTGTTGGTATCTTGCATGGAACCCTCCCTTCCCTAACAAGTGATTACGTTTTTGTCCTGGGGTAAAATGAACTTTAGGGTAATAATGAACTGAGAAGAAGATCAAGATTTGTACGTAGGAGGGGTAGAGTTCGACGCTTGAAGTATACGTGGAAGTCTGCTGCCTACCATTCGATTAGGAAACGGATTACTGAGAGAAAAGATCAGCCGTGCCGACAGTACAATCCTTGTGGTTGCCAAACTGCTTGTGGAAAGCAGTGTTCTTGTCTTCAAAATGGGACCTGCTGCGAAAAGTACTGTGGGTGAGTTTTTATATTTTGTTTTAATATCACAGAAAAAGGCTTTTCTTGTATAGTTGTAGTTTTATATTGTTCTCCTCCCCTGTTGTCAAGTTACTACACTTGTAGAGGTTTCTCTTCTCACTAGATGAGCGATTAAAGGGTTTATTAATTTAGATTTTTGGTTTGTGTGTTTGTGTTGATGATATTGATGATGTATGGATGCTGACAACTGATAATTTCTTCTGAGCCAGATGTCCAAAGAGTTGCAAGAACCGATTTAGAGGCTGCCATTGTGCTAAAAGTCAATGTCGAAGTCGTCAATGCCCATGCTTTGCTGCTGACAGAGAGTGTGACCCAGATGTTTGTAGGAATTGTTGGGTCAGGTGAGTTACTTATAAATAAAATAAAATTGTTGGGTCAGGTGAATCATTATAATTGATATTTTCATTTTACATTTCACCACTTTCGACCATTGTAAGTGCAATGAAAATGAGGGACTTCGATATGTGATTCATCTCTCTATATTAAGAGAATAGAAATGTTTAGTGTCCACTTTTATGTACTCTCCAAAATACCTCATTTTATGATACAGATTTTCTAAGAAAATTAGATTTTGAGAGCATATAAATAAATTAACTCCTAATTAAAGCATGTTTCCAACTTCCCATGTGTATCGTCTCACCCATAAAAACACACATGGTAGTTACCAAAACCATTCTTGTAAATTTCAAAATTCAAACAATCAATAACTCCCAAGATTTGTCCAACAAAGCCATAATGGGTTATACTAGCAAATCAGATTTGAAATAGAACCCTTGTAATGAAGTACTGATTTTTCTCTGGTTCTTGAGTCTTATTTTGGACTTCCATTTTCTAAGCAGAGTTAAGGTTTTCAGGTAATGCAATTCATTTCCATGACTTCTCCAAATGTTTCAGCTCTCTGATTATTTGTGTGCATCTGAATCATTTCTCTGTGAAAAATCCTGATTTGAAAGTTTTCCAAATTTGGGTTGTTTCCCTCTCCTCTCTGCGAGATTATTACTGTGCATTTGTTTCTCTTAGGTGATTGGTTGTTTGGATAGGCCAATCCAACTACCACTCTTTAAATTGCTATAAGGCCTGGATACTATTATTTATTGATTATGTTTGATCCTATTTTTGCTATTTGTTTGTTTCTGTGTAATAAGCATTGACACTTTGGGGAAAACACCACAACGATGGTCCCCTTTTGATGAATAGTTGGCATGAGTTCTCTTTTCTTTTAGATGGGTTTCCAAAATAATCAAATGCAAACTTCTAGAGAAGTTTGTCAATGAGTAATGCCTAGGAAGCATGGACATGGTTATGGGTACAACACGACGACATAAGCAATTTTTGAAAAATTATAACATGACAAGGGTGGTATGACACTGATAGGGCTGTAAACGAACCAAGCCGAATATTAAAAGTTAAAGCTTGTTCATTTAATTTTTTTCTAAACATGAGCCGAGCTCGAGCTCATCATTGAACAAGATTTTATGTTCAAGCTTGGGTCATTTTCTTGTTGAGCAAGCTTGAGCTTGTTCACAAGCTATTTGATTAACTTATTCTTTTTCTATTTGCTGTGAAACCATGACTAAAATGTTTTAGTCTCTTCACAATTCTATGAAATTTTTACTATGAATAGACTATTTATATCATTAATAAGCTACAAATAATAATTTAATATAATATGAACCTATCGACAAATTCACACAATCTGATTTCAAGTCTATGTAAATATAAAAATATTGTATTATATATACTTAAATCGAGCCTTAATGTTTATGAGCTTGTTCACAAACACATTATTATGTTTAAGCTTGGCTCGTTTAATAATCGAGCCTAAACTTAAGGCTTAAACTTGGCTTGTTTTCTAAACAAACAAATACAAACAAATCTTTCATGGAGCCAAGCACGAGCTGTTCATAAACAACTTGGTTCATTTACAGCTCTAGATACCGATACATGACATTGGTATGACACGGGTACATCACCCCAAATGAAGTGTCCTTGCATCCTAGAGTAATGCAGTTGAAAGTGAAACTTGCAATAATGCAAATGTGGGTCTTACTTAACTTTGTTTAAAGATGAGTTTAGTTTTGTGAATGTATTTATCAAATTTCGAATTTTCAAATATGTTAATAGCAAATGTGATGCAAATTGGTTAAGGAAGAAGAATATATTTTTAATATTTTATGTTGTTTTCCCTTTCCTAGTGGAATTAGGATTTATTTGCTATTCTAAGTTGAGTTAAGATCCTTTTACTGGTTGAATCAGGATTTTTATTTGTTTTTATTTTTCTAGTTAAATTGTTTTTCCTTTCTCAAGTAGAGTAGGTTTATTATTTCTTTTTCTAAAAGAAGTAGGCGAAATTCTCTATCTATAAATACTCTTTATAAGGAGGTAAATTATTATTATGTGGTTATTAATAAAAGTTCGTTTTGAGAGGTTTTCTCTATTATTTTGCCTATTAGCCTAGTGTTCTTGTAGAATTTAGGTTTTGTGGAAGAGTTTTAGTAATTGTGTGTCATAGATTCTGCTTCTACACGCTTACACTACATCAAAATGTTACTAGAAAACAATTGAAATGGCCAATGAAAGACATTGAACAATCAATTAATGTTGCATTACAATATGTACTATATCTATAATGGACTGAAACATTTTACAATTTGGCTGGCTGTAATTCTCTACATACATATTGATGTTCTAAATAGTTTTAATTTATGGGCATTTTTTAATGAAATTAACTCATTGGACAAATGCATGAACCCCAAATTTGGATGAATGTAAATATTTGACAGAAAAGAAGTCTCTGAACATAACATGTGCATAACGATGTGAAGAGGCTAATATATCATTGTTTTAGCTTTATTGGGATGAATGGAAATAATTGATAGAAAAGAAGAGTTTCTAAACATACACATAGCGCATGTGAAGATGCTAGTTTCTATGTGTAAGATTGCCAAAATATAAATAAATACTTCATGGCACCTTAAGATTGAAATTATTTTCAACCAAACTTTTGTATCTAGAAAAACAATTAATTTAGCCAAGTAGGTGATATATTCTAATTTGCTCTTCTCAATCATGGACACATCACTGAGAGTTAGTGACTAGGCAAGTTTATGTGCTCTTATATAATTGTAGACATGTTAATATTTGCTCTTGAAATTAGATAATAATCGTTAACTAGCAAAAGTAATTGAACAAGTAAATGTTTGAAACTTCTCGGAGGTTGCCTTTTAAATTAAAAGAAAGTACAATTTGCTTCACCCAAAAAAACAAAGGAAAAGAAAAAAAAAGAAGCTGCCCATACTTTTCAAATTTTGATTTGCGAATTTAATTTGTTGAAATTGAATTATAGCTTCACCTATTACTGGACCTAATGAAGGATTTGGAATTTTGCTAAAAGCTATTTCAGCTTGTCAAAAGTAGGCATTTATCTTTTTGGGGTTTAAATATAATGGGGTTTGAAGATTTAGTGCTTCTCATATGGTAATATTTTTTTTTGAAAATTTTTAAACAGTGATAAATAAATTTTTGTAAAGGGATAAACTAATTCATTGTGATTATGTGCGCTATTTTGGATATATGTGTATAATTTGCCTTTGTTTTTTGAAAAATTTATAAAAATATTACTTAATAAAGCATTTAACGCACCTTAACTACTACCCTTAGGGCATTTGTTAACGAAAGCCATTTTTTTAATGAATCTCTTACATAAACTTTTAACTGTTTTGTCGTATCAATTTATTTATTATTATATTTTTAAAACTGTTTTGAGTTTTTAAAATTGGCTTTGCAGCTGTGGAGATGGTACTTTTGGGGTTCCTAGCCAAAGAGGTGATAATTATGAATGTAGAAATATGAAGCTTCTTCTCAAACAGCAACAAAGGGTAATCACATTGTAGTGTTCTTCTGATATGTTTCTTCCTTTTCTAATCTATTTGCTGCAGTTGGTTATCCGAAGCTTTTCTTGTAATAATTCTATTAGTTGTAGGTAGAAATATCAAAGTTGGGCGACGTCTCTTTCTTTTGCAAATGAGGACCAGCCAGTCCAATTATCTTATTCCTATATGCCCTCAGTAGGTCTCCTTTAAGGAGGACTACAGGTTTTCATTAGACTTATTGAGGAAGTTGATGTGTGGTTATGTTGATATTGTAAAATTTCAATGCCTCTACCTTAAACTGCAGTGAACTTTCACATCATTAAACTATTTTTGATATTATGTTGAATATGATATTATTTTCCTTCTACTTATACGTGCCTTGGTGGTAGATACTTGTCATGGCATTTTGCATTTTTTTTTTTCTTTTTTTTTTCCTGGTTTCTCCTTGCTATGTTTGAAGCTTTTACTTTATTGTCATGTGTGTAGGTTTTGCTTGGTAGATCTGATGTATCTGGCTGGGGGGCTTTCCTAAAGGTAATATATAAATCTGATGTTGTTGTGTGCTCCATTTTGTTCTTGCTTCTGAAACTTTTTTTGCGACTCTCCAGAATAGTGTGGGCAAACATGAATACCTTGGTGAGTACACTGGGGAGCTAATTTCACATCGAGAAGCAGATAAGCGTGGAAAGATTTATGACCGTGAAAATTCATCATTTCTCTTCAATCTGAATGATCAGGCATGTTGTAGGACTTTGTATGAAAGTTAAATATCTTTTTTGTGTTTACATTCCAAATGTGAATATGGATGTTGAAACATTTTCTGCAGTTTGTTCTTGATGCTTATCGAAAGGGTGACAAATTGAAGTTTGCCAACCATTCACCAGATCCAAATTGTTATGCAAAGGTACCATTTAGACTAACGTTGGTTGTGGTTGCCATATTATCAGATTCTTTAAAATTTTGGCTTTTGTGCTCAATGACTAGAAACATTGGCATTACAAATAGGTTGTCCAATTACTAACTTGCATTCGCTAAAAAAATTCCGAGGCAGGTTATTATGGTTGCAGGGGATCACAGAGTGGGCATATTTGCCAAGGAACGAATTTGTTCCGGAGAGGAGCTCTTTTACGATTATCGTTATGAGCCAGACAAAGCCCCTGCTTGGGCTCGAAAGCCTGAGACATCTGGATCAAAAAAAGAGGATGGTGCTCCTTCAAATGGTCGTGCTAAGAAGCTTGCTTAATCCAAGGATTTATTTGTCAATTCAAAATTTTTTTTATTGTTCTTTTACAGGTAGAGGCATCATTCTCGTTGACCAGAGAGGAAACTAGTATTCTTGATCATTTTGTTTTGAGAGGGGCCATTGCCCTCTCCATAGAGAACTATGTATCATCTAACAATTCATATGTTTATTTCAGAGCTAATTGTATTGACAAAAAAGAAATGAAAAAAACCCAGAAGCGTAGTGATTAATTTTATATAAAACGACGATTGGATACAATCTCATGAACTTCATTTTCTACATTCTATAATTCTATTACGAATTGTTATTACTTTCAAGTGAAACCCTTAAGCCCAACTTGTACAGAGCTTTTATAAGAGGGGCTCGGCTTCTCAACTGATTTTGGTCTCTGGGTGGTTCTCATCCCAGAATTGGGGGTTGGGAGGGAGCTGGGATTTGTTGTCACTGTTACAAAGAACAAGCCTAGAGAAATTAGATGTGGTAGTGGTCATTTGATTTAGTTGTCATAGCCCACAGCCAGAGCCCACCAATATTTAATCTGATCGCATCGAAAAGGATAAAAAGGTTCAAATGAAGGTAGGCATTTCTTCTCAAATACTATCAAACAAACCAAGTTACAATACACGTTTGCACGAGGGTTTGTTGTAGATCCTTCTTAGGGATTGTGATTATGCTAAAACTTTTTTGGAACAAAATGAATGCTGGTAATGTTATCCATGAATTCTTTGATAATTGATATGGATTTATGTTGTTGGCTAAAAGCTAATGTCTATTCTATTCATTGGAAACTTTTCTGTCTTTTGCTATTTGGAGCATTTGGCACCATAGAATCAAGGTGATTTTTAAGAAATCTCCAGTAAACCTGGATCTTCTTAGAGAAGTTAACCACTATACCTCTGAATATTTTTTCCCGGCTGCTCGGTCTAGAATGAACAAAAAGAAGCATGTAGTTAGCGCAAGATGGACTAAACTTGAGGAAGGCTGATTCAAACTTAACACTGATGGTCATTCTTAGGCCAACCTTGGCCATGCTAGTGCTGGGGGTGTTATTCCGGATCAAAGAGGGCTGTGGATTGTAGGCTTCACTAGATCCATTGGCGTGATCACTAATGTTGATGTAGAGCTTTGGGCACTAAGAGATGGTCAAATAAACTTAAAATGTGCATTAATCTGAATCTGCAGGCAGTAGAAATAGAAGTTGATGCTAAAGTAGTTCATGATTGGATTAATACTACTCTTAATAATTATTACACTATGCATCTCTTATATTGGATTACACAAATTCCTTGGGTGAAAATGAGACATTGCTTCCATGAGGCAAGCCAATGTGCTAATGCCTTAGCTAGGAAAAAAAAAAGAATTGATCTTCTGCAAGAATTAGTTGTTTTAAATAGTCCCCCTTGTGGACATGTGTATTTTGCTTTACTAAGACAATGTTGCTATGTACTATGAGGGAATTTGCCATAATTCGTGCTTTAGCTATTTATTCTTTTTCTTTTTTTGATAAAACCAAAATGCATTAAAAGAAACTAAAAAAAGTTAGTGTAAAGAGGTTATTGCCTCTTATAATACATATTAGAAGTGTCATAAAATGATAGCATACATAAGTTCAGGTGAACTATCCAAAAACATAAAGTCTTGATTTAAATCTAATCATATTCTAGCTAAACTATTTGCACATTTGTTTGCTTTATGAAAACAATGTTTTATCTTCGCTTGAGGAATTTGGTTGATAAAGGTCCTGCAATCCAAGATAAGAGAAGCATGATGTAAATTTGTTAATATTAAATTCTTCAGTAATCCAACCAAGCACAACTTTAACATCAAGCATGGTGTAAATTGCTATTAAATGTTGCTATTTATTCTATATGCTAGTCCTCTTTTTACCAAGGAAAAAAAAAAAAAAAAGACTTTTGCATCTAGAATGTTATCATATCTTGCTACATCTGAACACGTAAGTTGTCAAGGCCTACAGCTCCACCAACATTTAATCCGATCGCTTGAGAAAAGATTGAAAATGTCCAAACTAACATTACCGTGGGGAGGCATTTCTCACCAAATACCAAAAAAGCAAGAGAATATGTCCCAATTTTGACTGCAAAATTCTAGATATGATTCCTCAAAAAAAAAAAAAAAAAAAAAAAAATCTATATATGAATTGTGACATCGATCCCTTCCAAATTTTTTATTTTTTATTTTGATCGGATCCCTTCCAATTTTTGGTTCAATGTCCTCCTAATTGGGCAAAAGCAAAGTATAAGCAGAAGCAAACCTACCCCACCACGTGAGATGCACCGAAAAGTAACCTGCAAAAAGTGGGGCCCAAATATCCAAAAGCTTATAAATACCAAAACCAAAGATTAGGAATTAATAAGAACATAATAAAACCAATCTTACCAAGGCAAAAAAGCATCAATAACGTCTAAAACGATGTCGTCATGAGTCTCCGACCTTAATTAAAGTCCCAACCACCCTTGACGAAAACAAAAACTAAAAAGTGTGGGGCTACCTTAAAAAAGGAGAATAAATAAACAAAAGGTAATAAAGAGCCCGCGTTTAATCTCCAAAGAAAAAGACCGTGTCACCTTGTCCATTCTCAACACAGTAAAATTGTTTCTTTTGCTTTGTACCTACCTGACCTGAGAGACTGTGAGAGAGACTGCTTTTTCTCTTCACAGTTTCACTGGTAGCTTCTTGAAAGCTTTGCATAGGAAGCTGCCATGTTGGCGTGTTCTGCGGAGCACCGTAGCGTGTGCAGAGTTTCTGCTATTGCTTTTCTCTCACTCTTCACTCTCTTCTTCACCACTTCCACTGCTTGCTCCAATGGAAACTGCCAGGTTTTTCTCTTTTCTCCACTCTCTTCCTCACCAATTCTCTTTCTTTTGTTTAAGATCTGCGCACTTTCAAAATTTTCTCAGGTTTTGGAAGCTTGTTCGGCTGCCACTGACTGTGGAACAGGTCTCTACTGTGGCAACTGCCCTGCTTTGGGCAAGACCCAACCCTTCTGCGTCAGAGGCCAAGCTACCATACCCACTTCTATTGTAAGCTTTTTTTTTTTTTTTTGGGTTATGGGTTTAAGTTAAATTGCATGAATCTGTTGTCTTTTATTTATGGTTTGTGTGAATTTGGTGGTGGGTTTGAACTTTGAACTGTGATGTAAATTCTTTGGAATGTAGATTAATGGGCTTCCCTTCAATAAGTATACATGGGTGGTGACTCATAATTCGTTTAGTATTGTTGATGCACCACCTTTGCCCGGTGTTCAGAGACTCACATTTTACAATCAAGAAGACACTGTGACCAATCAGCTCAGAGTATGTGCTTTTCTTTTTCTTAGTGCCTAAGTTTTTATTTCATTGATGCCCTGTGAAGTGCTGTGCTGTTCTGTTTGGTTCCTGGGAATTTGATGGAAAGAATAAGAAAGGGACAATTGATCATTACATATCTTTGTGTTCTTGATGCTAATAAACAATGTGATCAGCTTAATTATGTCCTCTACACTTATGAGTTGTGACATTTTATTTAGTATTCTTTCAGTCGGTATTCTAGCCCATAAATCAAAGTACAAAATAATTTTTTTTTTTTTTTTATATCTCTTTTAAGACCTTTTCGTTGGATTAATTTATGTGTTTTTGTTTGATGGTGATGTTCAGAATGGAGTGAGGGGATTGATGTTGGACATGTACGATTTCGATAATGATATCTGGCTCTGCCATTCGTTTCGAGGGCAATGTTTCAATTTCACTGCATTTGTAATCTATTCTCTCCTTTTCCTTAACTTCTGGCTTTTGAAGTTTTGTTTTATAATTTGATTGTGTCAAGCAATTTTACAATGAGTTTACTGTGATCTTCCAGCAACCTGCTATAAACACTTTGAAGGAAGTGGAGGCATTCTTGAATGATAACCCAACGGAGATTGTGACCATTATAATTGAGGACTATGTGCATACTCCTAAAGGGTTGACAAAGCTGTTCACCAACGCTGGTTTGGACAAGTATTGGTTTCCAGTATCCAAGATGCCCACAAAGGGTGAAGACTGGCCCACTGTGACTCAAATGGTACAAGATAACCATCGGCTTCTGGTTTTCACTTCTGTCGCTTCAAAGGAAGCAGAAGAAGGAGTTGCTTACCAATGGAGGTACATGGTGGAAAATGAGGGTAAGTATTGCATGAATGTCATGTTTTTATGGCTTTGTTATTTTATAAGCAGTGTCCAATAACAGCCTCATACTGGATTGGGTTTCAGCTGGAGATCCTGGGGTGGTAAAAGGTTCATGCCCAAATAGAAAAGAATCAAAGCGGTTGAATTCAAGAAGTGCGTCTCTTTTCTTTCAGAATTACTTCCCATCATATCCAGTTCAGTCTGACGCTTGCAAGGAGCATTCAAATCCCCTGGCTGAGATGGTCGGTACCTGTTACAAAGCAGCAGGGAATTTGATGCCTAACTTCGTGGCGGTCAACTTTTACATGGTATTGTAAATTTGATTCATAGAAAAGAAACATACAGAAATAGATTCCCTTTAAATATCCTTACTGGAAATTAAACTAATGCAGAGAAGTGATGGAGGAGGTGTGTTTGATGTGGTGGATAGAATGAATGGTCCAACATTATGTGGGTGTAGCACCTTGACTGCCTGCCAGGTTTGTTTACTTTATCTCAGTACTACTTGCTCCAGTTCCACATTTTTATTAGGTGGTGGCGGTGGTTGTGTTTTGTTTTGTTTATTCCCCCCCCCCCCCCCCCCCTTTTTTTTGCTGAATACATTTTTCTTAGTTAATTATTAACAATTTTGGCTAATCCAATGGGTTTGAATCCCAGACTTCATCCTCAGCAGCTAGAGCTGGTTTTTGAAACTCTTTTTGACCTGAATTCTACTTCTTGATTGCAAAATATTGGGCTGACTTTGCTCTGACTAAAACTATCTGTTCAATGTCACCAGATGTCCTTGATCTTCCTGAATATTTGTCAATTTTGAGCAGAGTTTATAAAGAATATCAGAAAATTTTGGATACTTTTAGAAAATTTCTTAATGGATGTCCTCCTGAATTTTGCTCCAACTCAAGGTGTCTGAGTGATGGGGAAGCGCAAGGAAATATTTATTTTAATTTAATCTTATTTAATTTTGGAGTCTATTGTATTTTTATTCTAGGCCTTAGTAGTTAATTAGGTTATTAGTATTTTATTTAATTTCCTAGAGTTGAGGGTATTTTTTTAATCTAATAGTTGGGATTTCCCAAGTCATTTAGAATCCAGTTTCTTTAGCCAATTAGAATTTAGAATTGGGGTTTCCCTATTAGGGTTTAGTCTTAGTAAGTATATAGAAGCACAATATTGTACTCCTATGGAGAGAGATACAGTTTGATTGATAATTAAAATTTTCTTAGAGTTCTTCCAATGGCCTGATGGTGACTCCAACCAATCATAGGTGCAGCCTCCTAGAGTTTCTTTACTACTTGGTGTTGATTCCAAGAAAACCTAGGTGCTAACTCCTTAGCAACCCTTTACTTTTCTGTTCTTTAATTTTTGTTGCATTGTTTTGATTTTGTCCTGCATCAGTAAGTCTTTAGTGGGCCAAATAATGCAATTGGTAGGTCACCAAATTATAGAACCATGCTCTTCGTTTTTCTTTCTTATGCATGCAAGAATATTCATAAGCCAAGATGGGCAGATAGGAAGAAGTTTTAATTGTTGTAATGGAATTTTTTGTTGGAGAAAGAGATTTTTAGCCAGCTTCAAATTGATTCAACTTTACGTCATATTTTCCTGTTTTGTCTCAACTGTAGAGACCTGTATATGATCATATGGCAGAGGCCCAATTGTGTACAGCTATTCTGGATGTTATGTTTTTTCCATAATTTGGGCAAATATATAATGGGAGCAATTTGGACTCTTGGGACTTAATTTGTGTAGTGCTTTTCTCTGTGCTCTTCTTACAACATATTGTTTTATGTTATGGAGCTTTATCTGAAAGACTAGATGGGATTTTGCAGGCGGGAGCACCTTTTGGATCATGCAAGAATGTTACTGTACCTAATACAAGTCCAGTAACCAATACTGCTGGAAGTTTCACTGGATCTGTTCAGTTCTCAAGTTCTGCCTCCACAGTCCTTTCTCCAAGTTGCTTGATTCTTTTCTTTTTTTGTTTTCCATTGATGAAGTTTTTGTTATGATTACCATGGTTAATTATGGGACTAGGCAGTTGATGAGCTACTTCTTGCAGAGAGGTTTAGTGTGTTAGTACGTATATTTTATAGTCAAAACAGGTATACTCTACCCCTGCCTTTTATGTTGTGGGGGCAAGAAATGCATGCTAGTGCTGTGAAATTTGATTGTAAAGGAGGAACTTGTTCTTGTATGGAGGCAAAAATGTAAGGGGTTGCATAGAAAGCTAACGTAGATAGTGACCTAGAGAGAACCAGAGTGTACCAAGAAGTTATTCAGGTATGCAGTTTATTTCTTAAATCTTAACTGCAGAAATTGGTATAATACTTTCCTTTTATCATGTTTCTCCTTTCTGCCATGCAAAACCTCTATATTCAATGAAGAAATGCACCTCATTTGCACTTCTTAGTTTGTTTTTGATAATATTTGACAACGAGGTCTCACTTAAGTCCCGCGAATTCAGACTGTTTTGGAATGCTTTAATCATGTGTTATAGGACTTCTAAATTTATGTGCCACTACACATTGAATTAAGATATAGTATAGTATGAACTTTACACTCTTGTAATGTTGAGAGGGTAATGGCTTAAAATTTGCCTAGGTATAGTGGCCAGGGACTGTCAGAGAACAGGCAGTTCCCATAGGCATTAGGGTTAGAAGAAAAGGCATTGGTTGACTATGGAAATAATAAAAGTTGCTCAAACTGGGATTATCAGTTCATAAGATGAAGGCCCTTTCCTCAAGAAGGTTTCTCATTTTACATGTTTTTCTCAAAATCAATAGCAAAATTTTGTCATTGAACAAGACAACCACTCAATCTTTGAGTAGCAACAATCAACTTTAGTTATACAAAGAACTAACCGGTGACAAGTAAATGCTGTCAAGGCAGGGGGGAAATCACCTGGCCATCAGAGGATTACCAACTGTTTTATCCATAATTTCCCTCTGGCAATTGTTTCTTCATGTGTATGTTTGATTGACCAGGATAGCTGGTTGTTCATTCTTGTTTTATTCCTTGCAAGATGTTGCCATCTGCAGTAATGATGTTGAGAGAGTCACTCTCTCACTGATGCTTTGTTGCTATGTTGATTAATTAGGTTAGTGACGCTCATTACCTCTTTGTGGTCATTGAAACTACAAAACCATTATATATTTGGATGACTGTCAAATCTAATAAAATTTAACCATAGAGATCCTTTTTTTGATAAAGAACAAGTTAAATTCATACTATTGCAAATAATATGTTGTCCACTCCGTGGCAAAAAATGTGTGAGCTATTGCTGAATTTTTAAGTTGTAGAACTGCAATATCTTCTATGCCCATTTAATTAATCTCATCGTTTTTCCTCGTACTCAATTTGACATTTTCTTTTCGTTTTTCTTCAGGTCCGGGGCATAGCATGAAGTAGTGGAATGTATGGCATAGCATGTGTAGAAGTGGTTCCATTATGTTACTAGATTTTCTAAATAGTTGTGTACTACTTCCAATGTTCTACAGTCTTCTTTTGGTTTACTTGTGCTTCCTACGGTTATTTTCTTATGTTTTCATATGACTTTGGAACATGCACGGTATCACAAAAGATTTATATTCGAGGCTGCGTTATTAGAAATGATATATTGTTTGCAGTTTCTCATTTTGGGAGTGGAAATTAAATTAATAAGTTGGTGGCCCTCAACAGAATTATGTTTTCGAGTTGAGTTATGTGGACGCTCTCAGGAGATGAAAGTTTGGTCGTATTGCACTAGATTGATGCTAGATATATGCATATGCCGAACATATGACGAGGTATCTCATGGAGTGGCTCCATGAAATCCTCTCACAGCATATTTGATCCAAAGATGTGTCGATCCTGCATGCTGTGAGAGGGGGTTTCATGGAGCCGTTTTGCAAGATAATTACCTTCTCCATCCAATCAGATTGTGAAACCTGTTGATTATGAACTATGGAACCCACCAAGTAAAAAAAAAAAAAAAATGGAAATGTAAAATAAAATCATGAACTTAATTTACCAATTATGGCAAGCGCAAAAGAATACAATTGCGTGTGTACTGTACAATACAGACGCAGAGACAATAAGGTGAATACCTATGTCTTATTTTGATGATATATTTATCATTATGATGAAGAAACAAATAAAAACAACCTGTACATTAGAGTAATTGGAAAAGCAATCACAACATCGGGAAACTTACACAACGGGCCATAGAGAAGCGCTTCCAACATCTAACATCAGTCTGGATTTTATCTGAAGGGCTGGACTAATGGTAAGTAAACCAAGGAAGCAGTCAACAGGAACTCTGGTCCCCCATACGTTGATAGATTCAAGCTTTCGACATTTATTTACAAGAACAAGAAGACCACTCTCGGTTACATGACGGCAGCTCCACAGGACTATAGTCTGGAAAGAGCATTAGGTTACTGACAAATACAAACTTTTGTTTCTTCATAGAAAGACCAAAAGAGATATAGGTATGTGATGCAGTGATGAAAATTGACAAACAAAAATAATTCTTGATTTATTTTAAATGACAATCCTTGCTTTAATAAAGAGCAGTCAATAACTAAAATCCTTGTCACACCAAGAATGGTGAGTTTTGGGCAGTCACGAGTGATCCATTGAGATCAATTCAAATTGGAAATACAAAATCTTTAACCAAGAAATTTTAGGAGAAAGAAGAGAAGGAGGCATCCGGTGGTTACGGCCTTCAAAAAAGGAGAGGGGGGGGGGGGGGGGGGGGGCGGTGGGGGGATGGACTTAAAAGTGTTAGTCCACGGGCAACTCACCTTTAAATGTGGACAGCTATTTGCAATGGCGAATAAAGATTCATCTGTGATAAATGTACCTCCGATATTGAGGTGTTGCAAGGAATTAGCTCTGGATATCTGTACAAAACATTCAAGAATCAACTGAGAAAAATAGAATAAAAATGCGTCTAAGTTAAGCATACTCATCAGATGCCTGCAAGGTATCAATTCTGGAAGGATTTAGACAATGAAAATATACAGAATCTGTAAAGTCATTTAAACTGATAATGAACTTCTTAAAGCCAGATTACCACAAGATCTATTCAGACACCAAAACTGTGAAAGCATTATCCTCAGTTGCAACATTAAAGAAAATTTGTAGAACTACTCTGTATTACTTAATGGTAACTATCACATACCAGTTGAACAACACCTTTGTCTGTGATCCCTGTCATACCCCATAGAGATATGGAAGTCAGGTTGCTGACACATTTTGCCAAAGATATTTGACACAGTCCATTGTCACTAATTTGGCAACCCCAACGGCTCCTTGAACTGAAAGCATGATAAGGTAAATCAGGAATTCAAAAACTCAGGAATCAAATTGCTGCCTTTTCAAGTCTTTGATACAGGTACATGACAGTTAATTGCACTCAATATATCAATGAATTAGCTGGTGCTAGTTTCCTGTATAAGGATTCATGTAAAACCCACAAATTTCATATTCAACCTTAAAGATTAAATGACCATGCTTTATGTTACTTTTCTAAAACTATTTTATCAAAATAAGCACAAAAATTGCATCCATGCTCAACTCAATTATGCTTTAACTCAATCAATTTGTGTCAAGTATAAGAACACTTTTCCATAGTAATTCAGATCAGCTAAATGGATTCTCTTTTACCACTCAAGTCTATCTAAAACATAAAACTGCAGCAATGATATTCACTGTATATGTTTATAACAAGAAACTGCAGATCAGAAGATTGAAGATTTATCAAAAGGCCTCTGGAGTATCATTTGGCAAGGATTAAAGCCGTCTCAGCTAACAAAGGCCATTGAATAAGTCCTAGTCCTTTTGCAATGCAATAAAACCATTATCTGGACTTGGCAAAAGTGCTCATTGATTAACTCAGTTACGATAGATCTCTTGCTTGACGTTAATTAGGCACGAATTCATGGATTAGGAGTTGGACTAATGTGGAGAATTGTAGAACACAGATCGCCATACAAACTACCCAATTGGCCTAATGCCAGATAAGCTTGATCCTTCTGTACCAAAATCTAAATCTAGTCTGACTCAAAGAATTAAGCGACTGGGCACACGAAAAAATATTTTCACAACAATACAGAGCCACAAAGTGAAGGAAGATACCAATAACTGGAATTGGTCCAATTACATAAAATAATTAATTGGAAGGGGCAACTGTGGCCAGCGTGATCATAGAAAAGTAATGTCATTTATGCAGGGAATTTCCTGGGGGAAAAAAAAGCCTATTCCTTTTACACCTAATTTCAATCCCATATGACTTCCCTGCATACTCTATGGATATTCACATAAAGAACCCATGCCTAATTTTAGATAAGAATCAATCCTCTAATTCAAATTTCCTCATCTATTAAGAACCCAATTCTCATTTTTTCATGTTAAACACTTATCTTAACAGTATTGACTACCATCCTTACAAATTCATAACAAATCAAGAACACAGAAGGGACACAATTTAGAAAACAAGGAAAAGTATCAGAGATAGATAAAGAGAGAGAGAGAGAGAGTGTAGCGTACATGTCAAGCTCTTTGAGGTTGTAGGCATGGCGAACAAGGCGGGCTGTGGAGTCATCGTCCATCCTCCAACCAGCAAAGCTCAGAGTCTCCCTCCGAGCCAGAGACTGCTTCACCCCCTGCTTCCATTTCTTGCACACACTTCTCGCCCTGAGAGTTCAATAACAATAACACTCATGAATTCAATTTCAAATGGTACAAAACCAGAAGATATAACAACACAGACACACACACACACACACATATATATATACGTACTGAGCCAAATCAGTGAAGGAAGTGATGAGAACAAAGATATGAGCCAGAAGGTCTATGGGTAAACGATCAATCTCTGCCTCTTCCCCCATCTTCTAAACACACATGCGCGCAGAGAGAGAGAGAGAGATAGAGACAGAGAATTTTGCTTGTGGTACTACGTTGTGTAAGTGGTCGAAACTCGTACGGTAGCTTTAAGGAAGAAGAAAGCTCTGAAAAACAAGTTAAGGGTGAAAAAATGTGCTCATGTTTTCGTCATCCCCTGTTTCAACTTTCAAGAACGAAGAATCTACGCCATCGTACTATCATTATTATTATTTTTTGGTAAGAATATTAATACTTTTAATTTTAGTATTTGTAAAGGTCAAGAATCCACGTCCAGGGTTTGTGTCCCCTGTCCGTTTGGGATTGGATACTATGAGGGTGTTCTCGTGTTAGCTCTTCTTGCTCCTCCATCCTCATCCATTGGACAATAACAACTCCAAAACTGAAATTAAATAATAATAATAATAGTAATGGCATAATATTACTACTAGCGAAAACATTCTATGTGAAAATTCATTTGAATTTAATTATAAAAACTAATTTACAGTACTTAAATTAATAATTGTATTTAAAATTTTAATTTGAGAACTTAATGTTTTGTATTTTTATTTATTTATTATTATTTAAGAATTTAATATAAAACAAGTAAAGGGGGAAAGAATGTGATAAGTTAAGACCATGGACGTCGCTAATGGTTTGTACACCTTAAGGGTCCGTTTGGTTGGAGGAGTGAAAAAGTGGGTGGATAGAAAATATTTAGTTTTTTCTCGTGTTTGTTTGTTTGGAGGGATGAAAAAGTGGGAGGATGAAAAACTCTTTTATTTGGTTGAAAAGAAAAGTGGGAGGATAGAAAATGTAGTTTATATAAATTGACTATTATACTCTTGTTACATAATAGGTAAGAAATAGATTTATTTGTACTCATTAAATAATATAAAATTTACCAACAATTATATTTTTCAATGAGAAGTGTTACGTTCACAACATTTTTCACAATAAATTATATGCGTTAAGTTATTACTGATTTTAATTTGAACACATCACTTAAATATTTTTTTCATCCGTATTAGTTAGTAACAACCCACCACTTAAGAATTATTGTAAAAATATTATAGTAGCATTTCTCAATTTCTTATCCTTTATTTTATTTTTCCCTTATCTCTTTTTATTTTTTTTTCTTTTTTCATCCACACGTTCCTTTTCTTTTCTTTTTTTTTTCCCTCTTTTTTTCTCCTCCACACCTTTCCCTTGTCTCTACCTTCACTTGTCTGGAGCTTTTCCACTTATCTTCACTTATCTTTTTTCTTTTCTTCTCATTTTCCTCTCTAGCACTTCGTCTGGAGCTCTATCTTCAATCTTCACTTTTCTTTTTTCTTTTCTTCTCTAGCACTACGTCTACTCCAAAGCATTTAAGAAGCACCACCGCATGTCCTCTTCCCACCGAGGCTCAGATGGGTCAGTTTTGCTTTTTTTTGGTTCTAATTTGATTAGTTTTAAAATTTTGATTTGAGTTTGTATTTTGATTGAGAGCTCCATCAATTTTGTGCTTCACTTTTTTTTTTTTTTTTTACTTGATTCTAGAGGGCATTATGGTAAAAGTGCCGAGAGAGCATTTTCTGTTCAGGCTTTTCCTCCCGATTTGGGAGGAAAAAATTTGTGGGCCCGGGAGAGAAAATTTTATCCGGGTTTTCCTTCCTCTCTATTTTCTCTCGTTTGCCAAACAGTGAAAAACATTGTTTTCCACTCTATTTTCTTCCCTATGTTTTCCATCCTTCCTAAATTCACCCCAACCAAACACAGTATAAGGCTTTCAACCGCAACAATGCCTCTTTTGGCTAGTTAATTTCTAATTCATTATCCTTTTAACTAAAAAAAAAATTGTAGACATCGTATGCCTCACATGTATGGAATTCTTTAGAGGTATGACTATTTGAGAATATATTATATGCATGCAATAATCGTTAGGGGTAAGTTTGATATATATATATATATATATATATATAAAATGTTAAAAATTGTAAAACTTTAAAAACTTAGATAAAAATTTTTATAAAATCAACTAAAAGTCAAATATCTTAAATTTTATATATATTGTAGGGATGATAGGCCCAGTAATACATATTGGGCCAAGGGCTCGGTCCGAAGATGTCTAGTAGTCTAAGGACGGTTAAACACTGTCATGGAAGTCCGCGTTAGTGAATGAAGAAACGGGGTTTGGTCATAAGAGTCCAAAAAGGTGGTCCGATGAGCACAACAAAGGTCCGAAGGTGTGGTCTGCCATCCAGGGTAACATTCTAGGAAATTCTATTAATAAGGATACATACCAAGAAGGTATAGGACAAAGGGGAACTATAAAATATCTAAGAGAAAGTTGCTACCATCGCATTGAATGCTCTGTAGCTAACTCTCTAACCGCATTAATGAGGAAGTGATACCTGAACAGCGATTTTCAGCCTTATAGCTACTCCCAAAAATTTCAGGAAGTTGCTGATGGGATAAGGATCACACCAGTAACCTAGTCTACATGTGGAGGGTGAAGATGAAATAAGAAGAAAGTATAAAAAAGAAAGAACCCCCTAAGGGAAATGGATCAGAATTAAGAGAGAAAAACACTGTAAGAATAAGAATTAGACTTGTAACCATATCAAAAAGAAATATATACCAGAACTGATCTCCTCGAATTGAGCCGGGGATCTTTTTCTTTGAATTAAACTATTTTATCTTTATTTTATGGTCATCTGGGCCAACTATAATTGCTACATGATTCGTTAGAGCCTAGATTTCAAACTCATTCTCTACAAATTCATTGTATTGAGCTCTTTGGGCCTAAATCCTTTAACTCTTTGGGTTGAGGAACCGAATCTTGCCCTTACACACACACACACACACACACACACACACACACACACACATATATATATATATATATAATATGTGTTAGGATTGAATTGTAAGATTTTTTTTTTAATATTATACCGCTTGATGATTTTGTATAAGATTATTATTTTTAAAATCTTTCCATTATAATACAGATTTTCTTTATTGAATACCATAAAATTTTTTTCATTTCATTTTCAAGATCAATACCAAATACAAAAAAAAGAACATAATTTTCTTCAATTTCTTTTTCCTGAAAAAGAACTCATTTTTTTAGAAAAAAAAGAAAATTTATGTTGAACCAAACAAAATATTTTGGAAGTATAGAGTGTAAAGACTCTAGAGAAGCAACGTATTTAAATCGTAAGTTTATATATATATATATATATATATATATATATATATCATCTAATAAAAATTTATTAAATAATGTATAATATTGTGAAAAACTATAACACAACACACAAGAAATAATTTGAATCTTACTTCTTCTTTTTTAAGGTTGAGTAGTTTTGTGCATATGACATATATACACACAAGCCATTATTGCCGCATAAAATAATTTCTCCCCATTCTTAATCTCTACCTTACCTTTTCTTTTTTGTTTTTGGCTATTTTTTCTTTTTTTGGGCAATAATCTGATCTGTGCCTTGGGTTGTCAATTCCTCAAAAGCACGTTACGTGTTTTGACCAAAGAATGAAACGTGGATTGATGGAAAATTGGAAATCCCACCACGTGAACACTTAGCACAATTTTCACTTCAATTGAATTTGGGATAGATGTTTACAGTTTACACACGTTTTTTTTTTTTTTTTTTATTATTATTATTTTTATAATGCCACATAGATATTTTGACTTTAAGATGTTGACTTTGCACTACAGCACATATTTAGTCTAGATTTATGTCATGAAAAATTCTTAATTTATATTGTACTAATATTGTAAATTTATTTCACCAAAAAAAAAAAGTAAATTTATATTATAGATACATTAAATGAGACTTATAAATATGTACAACATTTATTACTTTTTATATTTTTTTCCATCCTTGTTGCTCCATATGGTCATCACACAATTTTAAAAGATAAGTGCAAGTTTTTTGTTTTTCCTTGTCCGAATAGGATTGAATTTTCCATCACATTTATTCTTTGAGCAAAAATAACTTCTTTTTTTTCATAATTTTTTAAGGTGATAACATAATAATAATAATTTTTTCACAACTTTCATCTAGACACATCATTGCCACCACTTTTATTATACACTAATTACAATATATGAAATCAACAATTATAAATAATAATAATAATAATTCAATATAACAATATCACGTATTGATTTGTGATTTGCGAGGGTCCAAAAGCAATAAGTCAAATGTTGTTGATGACACTCTCACCACATGTTTCATTTGATCCCTTATGTGATAAATAAATAAATATATATATATATATATATTTTTTGAATGAAAAAATTGTAGGATCATGGAGTTAAATCACGTTCTATTGGCCATAATATACCATAGGATTCCCATATTGGTCTACTATCTTGGTGCTAATGAGTCTCGCACTACTCGAACCAAAATATTTTGGCAAGGTAGATGAGGTGCTTGACCACTAAACCCCCACACTGGGGTTATTTGATCCCTTATGATTGATCAAACCTACCCCATATGTGTTATTAAAAAAAAAAAAAAATCTACCACATATGGCCATATGGCGAACAAAGATGAAATTGCTTGCTCTTATATTTCTTTCCCCTTTTTATGGTTGTAGAAACAATAGGGAATAAAATGCATGGGATATGGCTTGATCGTAGGAGTCCTTGTTCCAGCATCTAGAGAGGAATAGTTCGAGCGATAACCCGTGTGGTACACATGGTATTACTAATTACCGTCACATGGCATGGGATCGATAAGCCCACACCAAAGACCCTATTTTTTTTTTTTTTTATTCAGCAAAAAAAAAAAAAAAAAAAAAAAAAGAGGGAATCTAAATGGGGGAAAAAAAAATAGTGATCTACAGTTATGGTATTTAGCCACGCTGTCTAGAATTGTTGAGTATTAAAGTTTATCCAATTTCGCCCTATCAATTTATTATAATTTGATATTTTAAAAGTCTTGTAACTTATTGGTATTATCTCCCTATTTATTGTCACAATTGAATTATATAAAAATAAAAAATAAAATCTGTTGCTTCATACAAAGACAGGATTTAAAATAAGGCTTACCAATATGCAAGCTTCTCCATTCAATCCATCTAAGATCATTGTCAGCCGAAGAGACCCAGAAAAATTGAAGATTTCTTCAATGATTTATTTTGCTTGCACGTCTTGAAAGTTGAAATCAATCTACACTAACAAATAGAAATGACAAGTACCCTATGCCATTGTCTTTTCGACTACCACGAGGAGTTTGTCAAATAATAAAATTTGGAAATGCCGCAATTGTAAGAGAAAAAAAGAAAAAGAAAAAGAAAAATAAAGAATTAAGGCAAAAATACAAAACTGACCCTCTAACTTTCACATTTTTTCATTTCAGTCATCTAACTTTCAGTTTTGTCAATTTAGTCTTCTAACTTTCAATTTTTGTCAATACATGGCTCCGTTACATGGCTGTTAGTGGCTGCCGTTTTGCACTTTTTTTAAAAAAAATTCGGAATTAAAAGAAAATAAGAAAAATCTGAAAAAAGAAAAAGAAAAAAGAAAACAAAGAAGACCCAAATCCCTAACCCGTGTAACTTTGAGAGAGAGAGAGAGTGAGCCGGTTTGAGAGAGAGAAAGAGAGACCGAATTGAGGACTAAAATCACCAGCTACTCAAAAGCTGGTATTTTCTTATTGGTACTTCCATTTTCATATGAAATTTTCTCTTAGTTGTTGGATCTAGAAGTTTTCTTCTTGAAGAAACACAATCCTTACTTTATTGACTTGGTTGAAGGGATTAAGAATCTTTGACCTTTAAAATCTCACATCTCTGAACCCATTAAAAAGAAAACCACGCACACATTGTATTGGGTAGTTTGTTGAAGAAATTTCAGAACCTTAATGTAATTTTCCTCAGTTGTCTATTTGTATGTTGGTTGGTTTGTGTTGCTATCCACCTCTGCTCTGATATATGTTTTCTGTCTTTCCCTTTTGTTCAGTTCTTGGTTTATATTTCCTATGTTCTAACTTCTTCTGTGTAAACTTTTTATGACATTTGTGAACTAATCTATAGGAGGATTTGGGAACCGAGTACCTTGTCAGGCTAGGAGCCCATGCTGAGGATGAGGAAGATGCTAGTGATTTTGAGCCAAAGGAGAACGGCGGCGAGGAGGAAGAAATCGATGAGGAGGATGAAGACAAAGATGGTGGGAAGGTTGATGTTTTGGCAAAGAGGAAGAGGTCGGAAAAAGATGATTCAGATGACAATGATGATGGTGGAGAGGATGACGAGAGACCATCCAAGCGATAGGGTTGGGCCTCTGCTTGGTTTTTCTAGATTTTTTTTTTATTTTCTTTTAATTCTAAATTATAAAAATAAAAAAAATTATAAAAAAAAAGGTGCCAATGATGTCTGTGGGGGCCAATTGATCCCATAGGTACTATTCGCTTGGGAAAGGGCTGGGCCAATGGCCCAATATCCAGTCCGATGATAAGAGCGTATCCGAGGACGATCAACAAATGAAGAAATGAAAACTGTTTTATAGGAAGAGGTAAAGAATATTTATGGAGGACTTAACCATGTCCGAGGATAATGACCATCTCGGAACCTCTGTTCGAGGTGGTCAGGAACCTTCTCAATCCCTTAATGTAGCATATTAGAAGAACTTTGCGACAAGGGGATAGGAAAATACCAGATAAAGGATAAGGATGAGGGATAACAAATATCTAGAAGTACTGCTACCTCCGCATTAAATGCTGCCCAGCTAACTTTCTGGCTGCATTAATGTGGAGGTGATGCCTGAACAGTAAATAAGCAGCCTTACAGCTAAGAGTAGAAGGTTCAAGGAGGGGCGAAAGGGGACAGAGAAACTCCCAAGACCTGACTCACACGTGGATGAAGAAAAGGGTGCAAAAACCATAGTATATAACACGAAAAGGGATTCAAAGAACGTGGGACGAAAAAAGAAAAACAAGAAAGAGCGAAAGATTGAAGAAATACAACAGTAAAAAGAAAGAATTCCATATTATTGATCATACTATTAGGGCATATCTGAAGACGCTTTTTGTATTTGTGTATGTGTAACTCTTTCCCTTTAACACTATCAACCAATATCTTTTCCCTATATTCAGACTAGCTTTTTCTCCCACTCTCTACAAATTCATTGTTCGGGTTTTTTTGGGCCTGAGCCCATTCTTGTTTTGGATTTGAGTCAAAACTGGTCCTTACAGTGTTGTTTCGGTGGTTCTAATGGCAGCCACTAACAACTATGTAATGGAGCCATGCATTGACAAAAATTGAAAGTTGGAGGACTAAATTGACAAAACTGAAAGTTAGCGGACTGAAATGAAAAAAATGTGAAAGTTAAAAGGTAAGTTTTACATTTTTGCCAAAAATTAATAATATAGTAATCATTATTCCATGCATCATAATCGACCCTTTTTTTTTTGGGTAGATATTACATATTAGTAAAAGGTTCCTTCTAAAAAAAAAAAAATTAAAAGCTACTGAAGAAGGAAGACATTATAGATTTTCATCATCAGCTTTTTTTTTTGTTGTTGCTGCTTGATATAGATTTTCATCAACTTTGAAGAGGAAAACATAATAAATTTACAAATTAAACATCCCAGAAGCAAATTTATTAGGAATTTTATTAAGAACGGAATTACAATACAATAAATAAAACTCGAGCAAGACTTAAGTACAGTACTTAGGTGCTGTTCCTTAGGTACCATTTTTAAGATTCTGCCATGTGGATTTTTCCTCATGGGATGAAAGTGTATTTTTTAATTAAGTAGCCACATGGCTAAATCTTAAATGGGGAACCTAAGGAACAGCACCTAAAGTATTGTACCTAAGTTTTGTCCATAAAACTCGATGATAAAATAGCAAATTAGCAGTGTAAAATGAACGATTATAAATAAATGTATATAATCCTAGGCCACAAATGAGGGTGATGATCAGCTGATGCGGCGGCACAGAGTAATGCCATCACCCACGGGAAGCTGGCAAATCTCAACCCTTCGATCAGAGGCTAAAGCCCTGTTGAGCTCCAACACATAGTCTCTATAAAATCGAACGTACTTTCTAAGAGGTGCATCAGGTGGGGCCACCACAGAACCATTCCATAGGGTGTTGTCGTAGCCGATTAGTCCACCAACCTTCACAAGCTCAATTAGCCTCTCATGGTAGTTCAAATAGTTATCCTTGTCTGCGTCCACAAAAATAAAATCGAATGTTCCATGGTACGTTCCCTGTGAAAATGGTACCATTTCAATTACATGACAACATTGTACAGCTTTTAAGGGTAGCATTAAAAAGTGACTATAGCTACACTTTGAGTGTAAGGAACACACTTAAAATCGTGTTTTAAAAACACGTTTTTTATTGAAGCGTGTATCATAGTATGTAACACATCATGTATAATAATAATTAGTGTTGTTTAAAATGGTCTTAGACAGACTTACGGATTCAATCATTTGGTCAAGAACTGGAAGAGCAGGGCCTTCTTTGAAATCAATCTTGTGAGCAACGCCAGCTCTTTGAATTACAGGTAAACCCAGTTCGTAATTTTCACGGTTGATGTCCATTGCCAATATCTGCAACATTCCTAAAACTGATTATTCCTTTCATTCATGGCTTAATTGGTAACATATTTTGCCAATTAAATGAAATAATTATAATCTAGTAAATTATTTGGGGCTTAATTCAATCCTTTGAGTATCATTTTTATTTCATTTTAATCCTTTAATTTTAATTTTTTTTTTCAATCTAGTACTTCTCTTTATTTCTCTAGTTTTAATTTGTTAGTCTTTAGCTTTTCAGAACAATGTCGTTTGAGTTGACTTAATGGTGTGAAATGGATGAAAGTGAACAGAATGGCTATATTGGAAACAATTGGAAATTAAGGATTTGAAATGAAAAAATAAATAAATTTAAAAAAAGTTGAATTGAAAACAAGTCAAAATTAAAAGTTATATTTTGTAATTTAATAAAAAATTAAAGTTTAAAAAAGTTGTATATAGACTGAATAAACTAAAAATAAGCAAGGGCATGTAGCTATTTGCGTGGTGTGAGTTACTCCTATTTGCATAGAGCTACATTAAAGTTGTTCATCCAAAAAAAAAAAATAGTTGTTCTGTTTTCTTTGTTCAATTGGATTTTGGATTTTTAGAAATGATTAAGATTAATGAACCTTTCCATCCTCCGGTAATGCGAGGGCGGTGGCAAGTAGCGAGTAACCAGTGTAGACGCCGATTTCCATGGTGTTCTTGGCGTTGATGAGCTTTAGGATCATGTTCAAGAATTGTCCTTCATCGGCTGAGGTGGTCATGATGTTCCTGTTTATACATGTCATTGCAAAATGAAAATCATACACACACACATATATATGTATAGTTGTCAAACCATGAATACGTAAATAAACTAAGCACATCAATGCAAGACTATATATACATATATACACTTAAATGTAATAGATCAAAAGAAAATTTTTGAAATGCACTTACCATGGATGTCTTGCTGTCAATTCCCGGAGCTCCTTCATAGGCTCTGGCTCTTTTGGATATACACTGGTTTCAAGGATATACTGCAATGAACAATAAATTTTTTTTTTTTTTAAAATAAATAAAGTTTGATGATAGAATAGAAGAGAAGAGTGGAATTGGGATTGTGTTTGTGTACCTGGTAAAGAGCATCGCTCTGTAAGAGACTCTTGTGGCCAACTTCTTGGTGCCTGCCAGCTTCGTTTTGCTGCTCTTCCTGAGTGGTAGCCATTTCTTTCTTTCTTTCTATATCCGACTTCTTTTCTTCTTTTCTTCTTTTGAGGCTTGAAGGACTTCTGGTTAGTTCCCTGCTTTTCCTCATTGAGAAAGAGTCTATATATATATGAAGGGTTGGGGCCCTGGGGTTGGTAAGAACACTATTGTCTATTGTTATGAAACTCAATTATTGTTAAGCGGGTTGCTGGGGTTGGTGTGAAATTTTTTAATTAAGTTTAGAGATTAAAAAGTTTTGAGTGATATGATATGGGGTATAATATTTTTCATAAAAGATAATTACAAGTTTTACTATTAAAAGTCTTGTAGCTTGTAGCTCAACTATTACCTGGGGATATTTCTAACGAAGATATTTGAGATTCAAATATTCCTCTCCAACTATTAAATTATAACAATAAAAAAAAATTTACTTACTAGATTTTATAAACTAAGTTGTTTAGTTTTTAAACATATAGTACAATAGAAAAATAATTAATAAATTTATTTATTATAGTATTGATAGCATCAGTTGTATTTATTGTCATTTATAAGTGCTTTTGTAGTAAAATTGATAGTTGATTTATCATTCTTCAAAAAAATTACAAGTGTTTTTAATAATTACTAATATGATATATTGTGATTAGTACTAATAAAAATAAAATAGATAAAGAGATTAAGTAAAAATTTTCCTCTCATTACAAATTATGGTGAAAAAATTTGTCAACTTAACACGTATCAAATTCTTTAGAGGATGATTTGATTGAGCAACAAGAAAGGGGTTTGGTGAGTGGTGATATTGGTTTATTTAATCCTTTAGCCTCCAGCAGTGACCAACTCTGTGATTTGACCACATGCAGATGCAGTCCTACTTACCACTAGTTTTTAGGACTTCGAAGCCCGCACGCCAACCCCAGCCCATCTATTTGGACCATTCAAATTCAATGCCGTCCAAGCCATAACAAAAACAACAATAAATTGTACAAAATGCTACTATCTTTCAACAATTTTTTTTTTCTTTTTTTGATGGGTATCTTTTAACATTTTGGGGGTCATTTTGTAGCTTTTAAAATGGATAACCCTGTCGAGGAATCTATATGCAATTCAATCATATTAGGGTTTTAATCAAAAATCACATAAGAAATTAACAAGTATCATCAAGAAATTAACCACATAACAACACATCCAGATCCAGTTGAGGAAGCATCCTTAGGGAAAATAAAATTAATTCGTTATAATTATATAGAATTAATAACATTCAAGTTTATATGATCCAAAAATTGACTCTAACAAATTTGACAAAATCAAAAAATATCATCTCTAAAAGAACAAGTACAATCATAGCATAAAAAATAAAACTTTGAAAAAATCAACACCGCAACAAGATCTCCCTTCAGAATATTACAACCATTTTATGGTTGCAAATTGTAATACCAAAAGCATCTCATAGAAAAAATCTCTAATTTTTCTTCGTGTAACTTTCCTTTTATCTTTTTGGTGTGTCTCTGTAAGGGAGAATTTTTAGGTACTCTCAGAGAATAGAAAAATTATATTCTCTCATTTCACACTCAAGTTTATATGATCCAAAACTTGACTCTAAATAATTTGACAAAATCAAAAAATATCATCTCTAAAAGAACAAGTACAATCATAGCATAAAAGATAAAACTTTGAAAATATGATCCAAAACTTAACTCTAACAAATTTGACAAAATAAAAAAAATATCATCTCTAAAAGAACAAGTACAATCATAGCAAAACAAAATAAAACTTTGAAAAAATCAACACCACAGCAAGATCTCCCTTCGGAATATTACAACCATTTTATGGTTGCAAATTTGCAATACCAAAAGCATCTCATAGAAAAAATCTCTAATTTTTCTTCGTGTAACTTTCCTTTTATCTTTCTAGTGTGTCTTTGTAAGGGAGAATTTTTAGATACTCTCAGAGGATGGAAAAATAATATTCCCTCATTTCACATTAATAGTGAGCTCCACCATGAATTTAATGAGTGGACTTCACCATGAATGTGAGACGAAGAAGTATCATTCTTCGTGTTCCAAGAGTACTTAAGAATTATTCATCTATAAGAAGAGCAAAAAAAAAAAAAAAAAACTCACTTTTATAATATTTTCTTATCCATAAGAGAATCTTGTACCCATAATAGAGATGGCAACGGGGCGGGGCGGGGCCGAAGGATGGAGTCTTCACCCCCGCCCCGCATAGATTTTTCTTGCCCCATCCCTGCCCCGCTCCGCATGACAGGGAAAATTTCTTGTCCCATCCCCGCCCCTTAAGGCCTCTCGAAGCCCCGCCCCACTCTATCAAACTTTATTTCTTGTTAATTTTCCCTACAACTATTACCATTTTTTCAAATAAAATGACATGTTTCAATAATAAAAATATACTTGAACCCAATAAATGTTATAAATTACTAAGTAGTGTGCATTATTTTTTTTTTACTTCAAAGATAGAATTATATTGAAAAAAGGGACTAAAGCCCAAAAACTTACAAAAAGCGAGGATACAAGCAGACAGTAGCCCTCCAAAAAATAAAATAAAGTAACAGATTGTGTCCAAACAAAGAAAAACTATAAGAAGTATTAGTTGTCTTTTTTTCCTACGCATGTTTAAAAACTAGCACACTTAGGTCCTCCCATTTTGTGACTATTTCATAGAAAATGGGACAAAGTTGCAAACCTGTTCCTTATAAGTTATAACAGCCAAATGCCCACACACACACAATGACACTGACACAAATATTTAGAGTCTCAAATTCAGGCCCAGACCTATACCGCATTAAAAAAAATTTATGTTCATGATGAAAAGTAAGTTGAGAAAGACGTATGAATCATGAATGAAATTAGTAATTCAAAGTAAGTTGAGAAAGGCGTATGAATCATGAATGAAATTAGTGATTTAATAGTATATAAATTTGTTTCTAATAAAGAAAAAAGAAAACGTTAAAATTGGTATCTTATTTCCAACTTTGCTAGAGAAAAAAAAAAGGTAAAGAGCCATGTTAGGTAGAATAAAATAAGTTGATGATATTTTTGTTTAAATAGTAGGGTTTTAGGGTATGAAAAAAAATTATAATTTAACCCTTATTAATGCGGGGCAGGGTGGGTAAGGGGCGGGATGGGACGGGTTGGGTCTAAAAAGTGTAAGCCCATCCTTGCACTGCCCCGGGGTGCGGGTCTAAAATCTTGCCCCATCCCCGCCCCACCACCTTTGCGGGGCGGGGAAAACCTGCACAGAACGAAGCGGGGAGGGGTGGGTCAAAGTGGGGCGGGGCAAAATTGCCATCCCTATATACAACGAGTCACTTTATCTCTAAAAATAGTTTACAACTATTTGGTCAAACGGTCAACGTAGGGATAGATAGATATTTACACGGCTCACAATCTAAAATTCCAACAATCCCTTACTCATTTTAAAATTTCTAAATTTTAGATAAATTTTTTTTTTAAATTCTTCAATCCAAGTTTCATTATGAATTATATATATATATATATTGTAGGGTCATGATTTGTAGTCCAAGCTCGAAAGATTTGGGATATGAGCCCAATGAGCCCAAAACAATAAATTTGTAGAGAGTGGATGAAAGAGCTGGGCTCTTAGCGAATGGGACAACGGCTAGCAGGGATTTAAAATATGAACAAACATAGAAACACATGTAAACTTGATGAAATAATAGTCCGAGGAGATGAACTGTTATTTAAACCATTGTTCTTGAAAACTAATACAACCCTCAGTGCTACAGTAATTCTTTTTCTCTCCCCTTTCACTATGTTTTCCGATTCTCATCTTCTGGGGGGTCTTTTACATTATATAGTTTCCTTTTATACGATCTCGATCGTACACTTGTTAGTCATCTAAACCTTCACTCGAGTATATGTTCCATCAGGCGTCTTCTCTGACTCTCTGTAAATAGTGGTGGTTGAGACTGCACTGTTTAGGGGTCTTCTCTACATAAATGCGGCCAAGAAAGTTGCTGCAATGCATTTAATGCGGTGGTAGCAGCTTTTCTCTTAGATATTTCTGTATTCTTATCCTCTTCGTACATGCTTGAAGTTCATCCTTATCGTCGAAAATTCCTAGAAGGTCAACTAAGTCGCCCAAGTACTTGCTTGACCGATACTCATCCTATCCGTGAAAGATAACCTCCTCGGACTGTATTCCTCCACCATTTCCTTACATGATCCTCCATTCTGGGACCTTTCCAATCATTTACTTCTCCTCAGACGTATCCACATCATCAAATAGGGCTCAAGGCCCAGTATACAAATTTAGGCCCTTGTCCCAACATATATATATATATATATATATATAAGATGAAGCGTAAAATTTATTATTACTATGTTTTTGTTGAGTTACATCATCCACCTATTTTCAACCATATCTCATATCTCTCAAATTTTTTAGTGGATTTTTTATTTTATTTTCCTTGTATCTCTACATTAAGTTGATGGATTTTTGTATTATTTGGAACTCTACTTTGGTTGATGTGATTAAATTTTGTATTTTTAAGTCATCTTTTTTCTTTTCTTTGATTTCATATATGTTATCCTATTGCATTATAAATATAGTATATAAGAATATAATGTTATTTTATTACATAACATGACTTAGATAATTTGGTGTTTATTATTATTACTATTCTTTTATATTCTTTTTCTTCTAATCTTTTTTTTTAAATATAAATTTCTTATTATTCTCTCTCACATTCTCTCCGGAAAAGTGGTTACTCTCTCTCTCTCTCTCTCTCTCTCTCTCTCTCTCTCTCTCTCTCTCTCTTGTAGCTCTACTTTAGGTTGATGAATCATTGTGATTTTTAAAACTCTATTTTGGATTCATATGTTTGGTGATGTATTTTGGAAGTAAGAATTTTAATTTATATCAAAACACAATTTTGGTTATGTTAATTACATATTAACATTCGGTCCATTTGGTTCACTTTGGTCCAATGCGGTCTATTTCAATCCAATTAGGTCCATTCAGTTCACTTCGGTCCAATTCAATCAAATTCGGTCCATTTGATCTACTTCAGTTAGTTCATCCCACTTCAGTCCATTAGGTTCACTTTGGTCCAATTTGGTCCATTCAGTCCAATTCAGTCCATTTGGTCCACATCGGTCCAATTTGGTCTATTTGGTCCATTTTGTTCATTTCAGTTTACTTTGGTCTAATTTGGTGTACTTACTTAAGAATGAAAAAATACAAGTTTGGGTTGATAGTACTATCAATTATTTTAGTATTATCAACTGTAATTATAAGAAAAATTTTGGTTATCATAATAATCTTCTTAAAAGAATGAGAATTTGAATTATAACTTTAAAACTCAAAAATTTTAGTTGTACCAACAGAAATTAGGAAAAGTTAGAAGAATATGGACCATTTAAAAAAAGAATAATATCAACCAAAAACATCAAAAATTATAAAATTATATATATATATATATATGTGTGTGTGTGTGTGTGTGTGGGGGGGGGGGGGGGGACCAGTTGTCTCAAGAGTAGCGTTGAGGCTGTATGGACTAGGCCTATGGCCCAATGACCCAATCCGAGGATGCTAACAGGTCCGAGGACGATCAACTAAGGTGGTGATGGAAATAGCATTGAAGGAAGGAATGAAAATCATTTATGATAGTCCTAAATCTATCCGAGGTGAAAAGTCACCTCGGAAACATTTATCCGAGGTGGTTTAAAACCTTCCAATACTCTTGAGCGCTACTTAAAAGTGGCCTCATGACAGAGAGTCGAACATTGGATAAGGGATGAGGGAGGAGGATAACAAATATCTACGAAAGCTGTTACCTCCACATTAAATGCTTCCCAGCTAACTCTTTGGTGCATTAATGTGGATGTGATACCTGAACAGTGAACGAGCAGCCTTACAGCTAGTAGTAGAGAGTTCAGGGAGGTGTGAGATGGGACAGGAAGAAGCTTTTAGAACCAAATTTACATGTGTAAGGTAAAGCTGATGCTCAAATTGTGGTATATAATATGAGAAGGTCGCCAAAAGAGGGGGGATTGAAAGAACATCAGAGTAAAAAAGAAAAAAGAACAAGTTACTGAAAAAAGAACTCTTGACTCTTGATTAAATTATTACGACCGAGTTACTCAGGCTACGCCGAGGACAGTTTTTGCGTCTTATTCTCTCAATTTTTCTTCCAAACCACCCATGATCGTTACCTATTTTCTAAAATCAGACTAGTTCTTTCTCCCACACTCTACAAATTTATTGTTTGGGCTTGTTGGGCCAAAACCCAGTTCTGTTTAGGGTCCAAACCAAAACTGGTTCTTACAATATATATATATATATATATATATATATATATATATATATATTTTAAGAAACATAAAATTATATATTTGTAAAAATAGAATGATGGAAATTAATTTTTTAAAATTGTTTAATTTTTAGAGAGGACAAATTATCTACAATAAAATTTAGAAAATAAATTATACATATTCAGTATAAGTTTGTTGTGAGTTTTGATTATCATGATAATCTCATTTAAGAGAATGAAGAATTTGAATAATTTATTTGAAACTTAAAAAAATTAGTTGTACAAAAGAAATTAGAAAAATATAGCATACTATACCATAATTTCAAAGAATATGAACCACCTTATAAATGAATGATATCAATTAAACACACCCCAAATAATAGAATGATATATTTGTAAAGATAGAAAGATGAAAAATAATTATAAAAATTGTTTAATTTTTAGGGAGAACAAATTATCTTCAACAAATTTTAGAAAACAATTTATATGTTAGATTATAATTACAGAATAATTATTTATTCTCATGCATTGCGTAAGTTTGTGATTATTTTAGTAATAACAATATATACAATGCATAATGCGTGTCAATTGTATTGCACGTTCTTAATGGGGCAAAATGGGTAAATACCTTCAATTTTAAAACTATGTAACAAAATACCCATTTTTTCAAAGCATTTAACAAAATACCCCTGTTTTGGAACTCGATTTTAACAAAATTGAGTTATGTGTAAAACTCGATATCTTCAAAATTGAGTTCAATGTGTATTTTTAAGTAGTAAAATATGCATAGAACTCAACATTGTTAATGTCGAGTTTCAAAAACAGAGGCATGTTGCTAAATACTTTAGAAAGAGGGGAATTATGGTACATAGCTTTACAATGAAGGCTATTTACCCATTTTGCCCTTCTTAATGAATATAATTACAAGAGGCTAAAAAAAATCATTACTAGAATGTCAACATTTTCTAGAACCCGGGGTTTGTGGGATATTTTAATCCTTTTGTTTAATCAGTGTTTATATCTTTCTCTTTCTTGAACAACAATTATGCTTTACTCTCTATGTGATCACCATTCAAACTGGTTCAAACCAATTCTTTCGTACAAGTTTAGTTTTCATACATGTTCTTTTTTTAAGGTTGAGAACGTTTATTAAGCGAGCCTAGCTTAAACTTTTTTTTCTGTTATCTTGGGGTAGGATAACACTCAATTGTTAGTTTCAGAAAGCCTTTTGACTTTTGGTATACTATGTTAAAAATAACTTGATTCAAGATCCACAAAACCAAATGAGCAAAGGATCTTTAATACTCTCTAGAAACATTAGCATATATTTGTAAACTGTAAACAATAAAAAGGAGTAGACTACACGTTATTCAAGGCCCTCCATGAGTGTAATACCACCCCCAAACCACATACTTTTATTTGAGGCTATTATTAAGTTTTCTTTTAAATATAATTGTTGGGCCATAGGTATTATTTTACTAATAACTGTAGCCCGTTACCCCACTAAGTCCACATCTCTAATACAAACTACAGGGTAGAGGAAGAAATAATTAGGGTTTTCATAGAAAGGGTTTTATCAAAGAGGCTACGAGGAATTTTCCTTAGAGTTTAGAGCACATACAATTGAAGAAGCAATCAGATTGTTCAAGGTATGATTTCTCACCATTAGAAACAAGAATTAAGGAGTTAGAATTTTTATCATGGAAAACTTTAGTATGTGTAGATTGTGAGATTGGTAATTTCTTAGATTACGATTTTTACACTGTTTCAATTATTCTTGAATCTTAGAATGCCACTGTTTAGAGTTTAAAAGAACAGCCGAATTAGTTAAAGCATGAATAAGGCTGCATCGTTTTGTAGGACTATAAGGGCTTTAAGGTCTATAGGAACTTTTGGGCTGTTGATCTATGCCGTAGGGTTAATTATGAATGGCTGGAGAAATTGCAACCGACCCCACACATGAAATCTCATGTTGTCAAAGTCCAAGTCCTCTAATGGATGATTAATGACCTTGGTAGTCTTTGCCTAGACTTTGACTATTTCCCTACCACAATGAACCATTAGAAATCAACATGTCTACAATTCTTTAAAGGATAATGGCAGACTTGTTTCTTCTATCAAATTCTATTTTCATCTCAAAGTAATGCTTAGATATTAAATACTTTAGGGTCAATGATATTAAGTCTATGAACAAGCCATATTAGTTTTGGCCCACGGTTTTCATTGTGATACATATTAAATTCTAGGTTTTCCCATAGTGTGAAATTTAGAACAAGTTACGGTTATAGAGCCTAATTCATGTTTAAGGTTTTACTTTTGTTTAGGACATATATTCAATCCTAAAGTATTAGCTGCTGGCTCTGAGTTTTGATAAATTCAAGGAAACATATTCTTGGGTAGAGGTACTTTACATTAGTGTTATCATTTAGTTCAGCAAGTATAATTTTAGTGAGTCAATTTGTTTAAGTCAATAAGATTTATATTTGGTGGAAGATATTAAGTAATTTTCATGATTGATTATAGGTTCTATTTAAGAGTGTGTTGAGGCTTTTTGGAGGTTGTTTCGGCTGGACTTTTAGAGGGATTCAAGTACTGTAAGTAATTATGCATAATATGCACAAGTTTTGTCCATTAGGTTCTTAGAAGTTAAAAGTTTTCAAAAGTTTTGTATTTCAAACTTATGTTTTCTAAAGTTTGTCAAAAGTATTTTTGTATCATTGAAAGAGAAATTTCGACTATTAAATAATGTTTTAAAGAGATACTTCAAATTTTAAATAAGTTTTGAATATCTAAATCTCATTTAAAAGATAATTTATAAACTAAACTATTTTCCGTAAATAATTGAGCTTCAATGTAAGTTTTCTAAAAAGGTTCTTGTTCTTTAAATTTGTTAAAACCGAGTGATTTCAAGGTCATATTCCTATTCTCCAAATGGTATTTAAAATGTTTCTTTTAGCAAATTTAATTTCAAATTTACTCAAGAATTGTAATATGTTTACATAAACTCCTTAGTCTCTATTCGCTCCCTAAGAGAGTCAAGCATCCTTTGATTTATGTTCTATTCAATATTGTGATCTTTGATATGCCGCTGTGTTTGAAAAGAAATTGTTAATACCAAGTAAATAATTATATTTTGTATAAACTTTGCTTTGTGATATGTGACTCAAAATAATTGTTTTTTTATTATTTAGAATTGATTAGATATATCAGCTATATGTGTAAATCCGCTCACAGGATTGTATGTGAGAATATGTGTTAATCCCTCACCAGCAGGAGTTAGATGTTGGTATCCACTCACAGGATTGTATGTGAGAATATGTGATGTGTGTATGTGACACTGTGCTCTGATCAATTATATGTATGTGATTTCAAATGACTTTAAGATGCAATTACATATGTATTAAGTGATTTATTATATGTTTTGGAATAATTATTTTTGATATCATTGAATGAGTTTGTAAAAAATCAAACTCATAGAATTTGTAAGGTGCAAGGTAGAGCATGGAAGTTATAGGCGACTTTCGTATGAATTGAAGACTCATAGAATTTTACTTACCTTTATTTTGTAATTCATGCTTTTGTTATAGTGGAGATTATTCCTACTTTTGTAGAGTTTAGATTTTTGTAAGAGGTTTTTAAGAGTATTGTTTTTTTGGAGTATTGATTTATTTTGGATTAATTATGTTTATGGAATTATATAAGTTTAGTAGGTTAGTCACGCATCTAAATTCATGTTCCATGGATTTGGGTTGTGACAATGAGAGCAAAAGCAAGAAAGCACTTGACTGACGAGGAGCAATGAGAACGAGAGGAAGAAGCCAAAGTTCCCGCAAGGTCAAGAATGGCCATGTGTGTGTGAGGCGAGAGAGAGCTACTACACCTCTTCCATTACTCCTCTCTCTAATTTTCGTTGCTCAATCTTTTTCATTGTGATCATTTGGTAGTTGGTTATTGTGACTTCAATTGGCAAAGGAAGTGTATCAGGTTTCTTGATTGTGATGGGAGCCATAGGGTTTCAAAGATTTTGTTTCTGACAAAGAATAGAACAGCAGTTGGAAAACATTCGGTTTCCTCGTTCTCTGTAGATAGGTAAAACTAATTTACAAAAAATCACATCTTTTTTCGTCCAAAAAAAAAATCACATCTTTAATCTTTTACAGTTAACCGGGAAAAATGTAGCCAAACAGCCCCCTTTTATACTATCTAACAAAATACTATTTTTTTGGAACTTGACTACAACTGGACACTAGTAATGTTGAATTTTATGCACATTTTAAAATGGAACTTCACTGCGCAAAATTTTCAAAAAAATTAAAGTGGCAAAATATACATAGAACTCAGCATTGCTAATGTCGAATTCTACTTGCATGGAACTCGACATTCTAAATTTAAAACAGTAGTATTTTGCTACGTAATTTAAAAAGGGGTTCTTTTGCCATGTTAATGTCGAGTACCAAATTCAAAACAATAGTATTTTGCTACATAATTTAAAAAGGGGTTATTCTACCATTTTTGCCCAAATAATCTCATGCCTCAGCCTCACCAGAATTTTCATGAGGAATGAACAACCTGCCGTACATGGTTACAATAAGCATGCAGCAAAAAACACATTCAGTCTTTTGTTGATTTTGATTTATCAGGATTGTATCTTAACAGGCACTGCCCTGAGACTCTTGTTAATCTTTAGTTCTAATCTTTACAGTCTCATTTTCTCACCGCTCCAAATCCTACGAGGCTTCCTGAACCAAACAGACTTCATAGCCAACCTCGACACTATACGCACTAAATGGGTTTGGTGCAGTAGTGTAGACTAGACCCATAAGTTGCTCAAGTACCCTCAACAATCCCCTATAGGAGTTCAGTTCATTAAGGAAAAATGCTACAATCCAACCCTTTAATTAAAATTCATGCCAACTATTCCAGCACAAAGTTCAAACTTCTCCTTAGGCATGATCTTAATTAATCAACATATAAAAAAAATTATTTTCAGTGTAAATAAATAAATGACGAAACTACAATGTTGGTCCTTCAAGTTTATCCTGTGTGCGTAATTGGTCCCTTAACTTTGAAGCGAGCACAATTAGTCCCTTAAGTTTTAAAATTGAGTTGAATTGATCATTTTACTAACTCCATTAATGGTGTTGCTTACGTGGCTAACGGAATAATGAGTTGACATTTTTTTTAATGACGTGGCATATTTTTAATTAAAAAATATGGAAGAAACAATATTTACAACCGGTACCAAATTAAAAAAATTATTTTCTGCCAATTGTAAAAAGCCACCCGAAGAGGAGAGTGGGAAGAAACCAAGCATTGACCCACCACCGGTGGAGACCCATGCCCTAGCCGCCGCCGCCGCCGGCAATAGCCAAAGCCCAAAACCAAAATTAAAAAAAAAAAAAAAATTTCCCAAAACCCAATTCACAGTTCTCAAAATCAAAACCAAAAAGTCCATCCTAACATTACTTAGAGGCCATTGGAGTTGCCGAATTGTAATGGACTCTTTTTGCCAAGCAACGAACCGGTTCTCTGCGTTGAATCCGCCGAAATGTGAAGTGATTAGGGTCTCCGAGATTCCTTAGGCTCAGTAGAGAAAGCTAAATCCAATTGACCATGTCTCAGACAATGACGAGCTTTTCTGGGGTTTACTCTAGGACATGAAATGCCACCAAACCTAATACTATAAGAACAAGATGAGCTTAATGCCATCAAAACCCAAACGAAAATAAAGTATTACTGAAATATAGCCCTTAGATTTGAGCCTGAGATATTGAATAGTAATAGTATTTGTGAATGGATGAGCCTTGTCTGTGTTACTGTAAACTCAGATAAAGATTACGAACTACGCTGCCTACGCGGTGAGAGTCACGTGACTTAGTGACAAAAAAATAAAATTATCTAAAAATTAAAATGAATTTTTTTTCATTCTTTATGAAAAAACATGCCATGTCATTTAAAAAAAATGCCAACTCATACCATTAACAGAGTTAATAAAAGGATCAATTCAACTCAGTTTTAAAACTTGAGGGACTAATTGTGCTTACTTCAATGTTACTATCTAGATATGAAAACCAATGAAACGCTAATTTTAATATAAAAATAATAACTTGGACCATGAATCCCTTCGAACACCTCAAATTAGTCAAAATCTATTAAACTACGACAAACCTGGGAGTTCTATAGCAAAAACTACAGGGTTTGACCAAAAAATCCCACCGTTTAATCGAAACAATTTTTACACCAATGCTAAGAAATTTCAATTCCTTTCAAAACGAGCGATTGATCATGAAAACTGAATATAAATCAATGATATCGCAAAAACACAAAAAAATTTCACAAAATTAATCATGAAAGTTTACTTAATTTTGACTTCATCCAAATATTAGTCAGATGGTCTCAAAATTGCATGAGTCATAGACAAGGTCGGACCCAAGATTTTAAGCTCGCAAGGGCTAGAGTATAAAGAAAAAAACTCCAAATAAACATTCATATAGTATTAAAAAATTATAAATACTCAAAATCGTTGTTTCTAAATACATTAAGAAGAAATTATTTACCAATAAAAAAAAAAACAAAAACAAAAACAAAATGATGCTTTTTTTTTTTTTTTAATACTAGACTAATTATGATATTTTTTTTTTTGTGGAAGTTAGAGCATTCACAGTGGTAGTGCTAAAAATTTTAGCCTTTAGCATCTCAAAAAACTGCTTTATCTATTTTACCACCCCACTTTACAATACATCTAATATCAAATGTTCTATTTTTTTTATCACTTCATTTAAAATAATATAAACAACTCATTAAGATAATAAAGGAAGAGAGAAAATTTGAGTTTTTTAATTAAAGGAAGAGATTTAATCTTAATAAAATATTGTTTTTTTTTAACAATTTATTACAGTCAACTAGTATTTATATCAATTTATTGTAATAGCAAAAAATTTAGTTTTAGTTTCTCCAATAACATATGATTTTTTGGTTCATTGGTGGTAAAATAGTTTTTATTTTTATTTTTTTTGGTGCTAAAATACAATCACCATTATGAATGTTTTTATTTAGTTTTTGGGTTGGATAGTTGCTATTTGAGTGAAGCTAGTTAGGCTTATAGAGGATAAAGGGGCCTAAGGTTTTGAAAAGGATGTCAACTACAAAAATGAAATATATAAAAACTTTAAAAAAAAAAAAAAATTGGACTTAGGGAGGCCCGGGCCCCCTTGGGCCTCCACCTGGGTTTGTCCTGGTGATAGATAATTGGAAAGTTCATGCAAAATGATTCGCTTTCAAGGGTTTAGAGCAACAAAGAGACCTTTGTCAACATAACCTTTACCAAAAAAGAAAATACACTTATTAATGGTATATCACCTTACACACACAATTACTCTCAAGTATTCATTAACAAAATCCTTTAGGATATTGTATAAAAAATCCTTTAGGATATATCATATTGGTTTTTAGACCCCTTAAAACACAATTGGATTAACCTAGGAATTTAGCCAAGTTGTTACTTAGTCAAATTAATTAAATCTAGGTTAACACAATCAAATAATCATATCAAATATATCAGCGGAAATATAAAGAACACAAAGATATGATCACTCAGAAAACCAAGCTGGTAAAAACCTGGGGAGGATTTAACCTAGCTATCCTCAAGGTAAACTTGAATCCACTATCTTGAAAGAATCGAAGCTCATACAATAAGACTTACAAGCCCCCACGCTCGACTTCTTATTGCTACCCACCAGTAGAACTTACTGACACGACCACGTGCAAACTTCGAATCCACGGACTCCTTCTTTCTTGGATTCTCCACTAAATACAAGCACACCCGCTTGTGTTTTCTTTAAACTTCAATGACAGCAATTGGAATGATCATCAAGGTGTAGAAAAATCTTCTCCTTGAAAATCTTAAGTTTATGTGAAGGAAAGCTCCTCAAAGATCTCACAAGAGATTCACATAAACCGTAATATGAGCAACCAAGTCCTTAGAGAGCTTTTGGGTACAAAACCCTAAAATACAAAAAGAGGCACACTCTTTTCTCTCTAAAAAACTTATAAAAACATTTTAGGGTTTTCCTTATATATAGGAGTGTTTTACTTGAACCCTAATACGTTTAAGTAGAGTTTGGGCTGAACTGGAACTCTGCAGAAAAATAAATCTGTACGTGGTTCGATCGATCGAGTCTAATTTTCGATCGATCGAGTCTTGCAGATTTAGTCCAATAACTTCTGCAATCACTCGATTCCAATTTTACAAATAAACATACTTTGAGCAAGCTTAAACTTAGACTCTATGTTTTGATCATGGTTTGCCAACATAATACAAATTGAAGTTCTAATACATTAGTTCCTAAGGTCTTAGAACCTAACATATCATTTATGTGTACAATTTGATGTTATTTTTAAGAAAAGATGTATAAAAATATTATTTAATAAAGAATTGAATGTATTTTAATAATTACTCTCAGGTATTCATTAATAAAATCCTTTAATTTATACAACTAGAAGATCATTATGAACTGTATTTATTGCTATTTATTGACCCCTTGAAAGTGTATCTATTCCATAAATTTGCACCTTTTTTAAGATGGTAAGATCATCAATATTTTTATTAGTACTTGAATAGTTGACTTTTATGCATTTTGGCTGGACAAAGATGGTAAGAAATTAAAAGAAGACAGTCACATATTGTAACTGATTATTATTTCTGTCATTATTATTATTACAGTTATTATTTCTTTATCATTAATAGTCAAATCCTTCCTCATAATTTTTGTATTTTACTTTATGCTCTATTAATTATAACTTATCATATATTTATTTGACTTTTATTTATAGATAAAATAACTAGAGTTAAGTATGAAAAAAAATAATAATAACCACATGTCAAATTATGATTAATAAAGTATAAAGTGAAACAGATGATTTGTATTATTTTTTAAAGAATGATAACAATACTATTTGTCATGGAAACAAATTTACATAATTTTTCTATTAAAAAAATTAAATAATTGGCTATGAACCTTTTTTTTTTTTTTGCTTTAATTATTGTGCTCAAATAGAAATAAAACTCATATTCCTTGATTTTGAAGATTCCATTCCCATTGAAGTGTGTAAATTGTAAGCATTTTTTTTGTAAAATTTTAATTATTAAGGAAGTCTAACTTGATCCGCCCATTTGGTAGGGCATTTTAAGTGCACTTTTAAGCATTTTAAATACACTTACACATTTTTTCACATACTTTTTTACCTACATATATATAAAAAATACTCAAATAACATTACTCAAATTCCTCTACCAAACACTCCTAGCAGTTCGAAATCATAAATTATTAACTGTTAACAAAATTAATGAAATAACGCATTTTTAATTGTTTTATAATAAACTACTACAAAAAAGACTATCATTATTAAATAACTAAATAAAAGTCATTTTATCATTATCTAAAATATCATATAACGAACATTAACCTAAATTTCAAATGGTAGATTCTAATTAATTTAATTGATAAAATTTATTTTTGTCAGTAAAAACATAATTAAAATTAAAATTAAAATCCAATTAATTAAGATTAATAAATAAATAATACTAGCTTTTGTAATTTATCTAAAAAGCTTTTGTAATTATATATTATGTTAAATTTTTTTTTTTGGAGAAACAACTATGTTAAATTTTTGGTTTAACAAAAAACATTTAAAAATCAAGGGTCAATTAAAAAAAGGCAAAAAATAAAAAAGTGAGCAAAAATAAACGCAAAAAAAGGTCATAATTGGATTTAAACATGTGAAGAGAGAGAGAGAGAGAGGCTTGTGAAGCTTTTCTATCAAGGCAAGTTGGGACTTTGAATCCAACCCAGATAGACATGAGGAGGGAAAAAATCAAAATCCATAGGAGAGACAAAGAAAACAAAGCGTTCAAGAAGAGTAAAGAACGGACACTTTGTGGAGACCTGAGCTGTTTCCACTTTCCATGTATTTTCACAGAGAGAGAGAGAGAGAGACATGCAGCAAAGTGACACGAGGCTTAGTGAGTGAGGTCTCAAAACTGAAACTGCAAACAATTGGTTAGCAGCCACAAATGCCACCTTACCACCAAAATTGTCCGTTTTTGAAAAATGCAATAATGATTCCATACCATCCTCCTTTGATAATTTCACTATTTCCACATTATTATCCTCCTTAGATACACTCCAATTCTTACCACTGTCCCACCCCCCCAATCCAATCTATAAAGCTCTTCCCTTTCCCTTCAGTTTGTTCACACAAAAGCAAAAGGGTGACACAGAAAGTGAGAGATAGAGAGAAAAGGAGAAGAAGAAGAAGAAGAAACTAGTGGTGGGTTGTGGCCTAAGCTTCATTTCCTGTGTCCACCGACTCTCAGCTATACTGGGTATAATAGCTATAAACCCTTTTCTTTATAGTGGTTATATTTGAGATTAGTGAATGATAATCTAGTGCCTGTTTATCTAATGATTTCTTTTTCTTTTTTCTAAGGTGTGTGTTTTTGAAGTGGGGACTTAATTTTATTCAATTTGATTTATCATTTATGGTCTGTTTAAAATCAATTGATATGTGTGTGTGTGTGTGTGAGAGAGAGAGAGAGAGAGAACTATTTTTATATGTTGATTTTGGGATGAAACGTGGTTCTTTGAGAAGGTCTTTGCAAGTTGTTTTAATATTAAATTAATTTTTCATGATCAATTTAATTTTTGTGGCACAAATCTTGAAGATTGAAACTTTTTGTTTGTAATGACTAATGAAATAAGAAATAATTATTCAATTTAATTTTTTATAGGGAAAATCTAGAAGCTTGAAACTTTTTTTGAAAATTTTAATTTAGGTGACATTTGTGATCTAAGGCTTCGAATTCATATGCTCCAATGGTTATTGAAACTCAACTCGATCTCAATTTAGTGTTTTTTTTTATTTTTTTATGTTATATGTTTCATATGGCCTATTCAGTAGATCAACTCATTCTTTATTGTTGACAATATTGATTGGAGAGGGTTTGTTCTTCCATCTTCCTTTTCCTTGCTCTTTCCCTCATAAAAACTCTATTTTAAGTATTTTTCCCTCCTCGATTAGTCTCATAGTATGGTAGCTATTTAGCACCTGTAGAGCATGTATTCTTGCGGATATCTGCACTGCTGTTAGGGGTTTATGGCTAGATCTTTGGACCAATGAGAATTCTTCATGATTCATTTTGGATGATATAACATGATCAATTAATTTATAAATTATAATTACCTATTAAGACCCTTCGACCTATTCTGCTAAAGCAATTTGTTAGTCAATATTTCTGTGTTTGTTACTGATCGGGTTGAATAAAACCAGTTTGAAGGTCAATAAATGGCATTCCATCTTTTCTTTAACTCATCATTTGATAAATTATTTTTACACTTTTACTTGCAAACTAACATCTAGACTTCAATTGACACATTTGGAGGATGTTAGAAACCGAGTAAGGGAAGGAGCGTACTTAAGTAGGGTGTTTTTTTTTTTAATCCACTTTGATGAAATTGTTGAAGACAATAACTTGTGGGACACCTGCCATTTCAACTCATTAGTACTTTCAACACAGATACCATTTCATTTGGAAAAATAGTAGGGAGATGATAACTTACAGGAAACCTGGCAATTCATCACATTTTGGTGAAATTGGAGAAGTTATGGAAAGGGCTGTGAAATTATTGACTAGTTATATTCTCAACCTAGATACCATTTCATTTTTATTAGGGTGAATGTTTGCCAAAAACCAGTTTGTTTGGTTAGTCAAGTAAATTTATTAGAAATTTAAGATTTTTTTAAAGCTACTTGCTTGGAAGTGTATACATGGTTAATGTGCCTATGTGTGAGAAAATTAGAGTTTGGACTGTTTATAGAGAATAAATCATCTATAAAACTTACCCAAACAGAACAAGTTATAAGGGGGTAGTTTGGTGAAATATCTGTTGGTTACTTAGGCTTGTTATCAATGGTTTCTAGGGAGGGTTATCTTGTAGTTAGTCTATTCAAGATGAGGTTTTGTAGCAGTGACATCAAAGTTCTCACTATAACTTGGACCAGAAAGACTCAAGACAATGCTACGTTAGTAGGAACATGAATCAAGGTGGGATGCTGATGAGAATAATGAATGGAAGATAGATAGTTACTTTACAGAGATCTCTTTCCAGTGTTTTGTAAAAATTCTCGTTGGGTAGAGACTATGAAAATGAGGAGATGAATAGCCGAACCAAAGATGTGCTTTGGAGGTTTCTTTGACATTCAAATATTAATGAGATGGAGGAAAACAGATTTATTTTCAGCAACTTCTGGATGTTTTGAGAGTATGTTGTAGAAAATGAAGAGACAATATGTTGGTAACTAAATTTAGTTGAGATATGGATTGGAGGGATATTTTGATGAATGACTAGAGAAACAAGATACAAAAATAAAAAGGAAAAAAAACTTAGTAAGTTAAAATTTAAAATATATGCATCTGGAAAATCCTGAAAGTTCTATGATAAGAAATGGAAAGTTGATACTCTCTTGACTTTTCTAAGAAAACTCTCTCTCTCTCTCTCTCCAGTTTTGTAAATGTGATTCAGTTGCAGAAAGTTATGCTCTTGATGTCTCAAATTGTAAATCTTTTCATTTGTGTAGCTTTGTAGATATGAGACTAGTAGATTTAAATTATTCTAGATCTAGCCATGAGCCTTGTAGCTAAACTAGCACTTCCTAGTGTTTCCAACAGAAACGAACATAATTCAAACCCCCCTCCCCCATTGCAACTATCGAATTATCAAAAAATTAATATCCAGTTCTAACTCTATTCCAGGTGCTGTGATTTCAGGTCTGTGGAGAAGACTTTCTGTTTAAACTCCCTCTGGCAATCTGTTGACCTCTGAAGTGACTATTGTAGGCCAAGATGAATGGTCAAGGAAGCACCTCCAACTCATTTCCTCAAACGTTTTACGTTGACCATGGGCCGGATGTCAACAATCTTGGGTTTCTTCAGAATAATGTGTTTGCAACTGATGCTTCAGTTCGTGATAGGCATTCTGTTATAGGCCATATGGGCCAATTTAGTTCCAGTTTGAACGCCCAATACCAGAGCAGTTCTCAGGAGTTGCTCGGCAGACATGGATGGCTTTCTTCTGCTAGTGCTTCTGATCGAACTGGTCAAAGGTTTCAAGGAAGGCATTCTGAGCTAAATGTTGCTTCTTTTCAAGAGGTTGCAAATATAATCCCAAATAATGATCAGGTCACAAATAGGCTATCAATTATGCAAGGGGCCAATTCTGGTGCTCTCCCTTGGAACATAGACTTGAATGCCTTTAATGAGAGCAATAACAGAGATGTCAACCAGGATATGGGGGAAGGTTTAAGCCTGCACCTATTTAAACCTGATGGACTAGAAGCTGATCAGAATCCACATTCCAGCAATTCTTCTATCCCACACATTATATCTTCTGGACTTGCAAGACATATGTTCGAAGAAAATGATGGCAGAGAGAGTCTATCATTAGAAGGTAGGCGGCTACCCTGCAAAAGAAGAGCACCTCAAGATGCTCCTGGAATAATGTCTTTGGGTGAAAGTTCAAGCACTGCACAAGGTTCTGGAAATTCTGAATGGCAAGCTATTCCCACTCAAGGAAATGCCAACAGCAGCTTGAATATATCAACTCCTTTGATCATTCCTCCAAATATAAGTCAAACAGAACATTTGGAGAATAGACTTGACATTGGCCTAACGGGAGCATTTTCTGGTGTGCACCGAACTTCAAGTGGGGCAGGACAAGCACAAGGTTCCCAGAGAAATATCCGTCTGAGGAGAGGTGCAAATATACAAGATGTTGTACCACCAAGTATGGTGGTGAGTGGGACCCCAAGAAATTCTCATTTGCATTCATCTGCTCAGCCATACGTGTTTTTTCCGTTTGATCAATCTATGAACTCAGGCTCAGCAGCAACATCACAAGTTAATGCAACTTATCCAGTGCACCCTTCTGCGCATGTTCCTAGTGCGTTGCAACATCTTCAGCCTTCCCCATGGAGTGATTTGATGAGGTTAAGACATGGTGTGGGATCCATGCCTCCTGTTCATGCTATCAATGGTGGTGACACTTTGCAGCAAGAACAGAACTCAATGAACATTCCATGGAACACCCTACTTACTCCTGAAACTGAAAGGGGAAATGTGGGACAGAATCCCAGATATTTTAGCAATGTCAATAGGAATTCAAATTTTCCTAGAACCATTGCTAATGGTTCTAGAAATGGAACTCTTTCAGTCGCTCCTTTCACAGTTGCTCCTACCAGGGTTCCTGAACCCAACATGGCTGAATCTAGTGGGCAGGGTGGTTACTACCCGCTAAATTTTGGTTGCTACCCGCTAAATTTTGGGACTTCTCCAGCATTGAGGGGAATGGAGCTTTCAACAAGAGCTGGTAATGTGAGACCTCCTCAAATACGTCTGAGGTCAGAACTGATAGCAGCAAGACTTGGGAGACAAGCTAGTGGTCATCCTGAAAATCCTCCTGCATTACAGTCAATCAGTGCCTCTCAAAGCAGTAGCAGACTGGTAGCTGAGGTATGTTCAATACATACATACATATATAGTAGAACTTTAAATTTTTCAAAAAGTTGCAGCTATTTGATAATTTTTCTGGAAATCATATAGATGAGATCTCATTGAAAAGAAATTGATTAGTAGATAATGCAGAATTGGGTGAAGCCAACCCAAATCTAATTTCTTTCTTGTGTTGGGAGGTTGCAAAACATGTGAAATTATCCAGTGCACCTAGCAGACTACACCTTCCTCTCACATGAAGGCAGACCCAACTGCTCATTGGACTACATTTATATGACAAGGAGATGTAGCACACCAGGTTTATGGTATAATTTCTATTGGAGGACAAACTTTGCACAAGAAATGGACTTTTTTTAATCTTTTAAAAACTTGAAAATATAATATAGATGGGAAAGGAAGAATCACCCTCCTTTCGATATAGAAAACTCCTCATACCACAAGTCAACACGATATTGTGTTGAACCAAAGCCCTCCTTTGAAAGGGGGACAAATACTATCTAGTTACAAAGGCTGTTGAGAAGGTTCTCTGATATAGGGCTATTGGTGGATTTCAAAGATTGGAAATTAGAGAGAAAATGGATCTAAAACAAATCGGAAGAAGAAATGGAAAAATTGGCGGAATAAGAGCGGAGTCATACCATGATCTTCTCCAAATAAAGAATGATGTAACTCCATGAGTCTGAAGTCAAAGGCTCAGTAGATGTTTGCTGCCAATGGGGAGGAGGCTCACTTCTTTAAGAGTCTACAAAAGAACTTTTGTGATGAAAACTGCACATTCCTCCACACCTTCAAGATAGAAGGGAATATGACCTTTTATAGGAGGTAGGAAACCCTAGCTATCCAAGCAACCTTCCTTATGTGTCTAGAGAATATTCGGAGCATCTACGGCGAATATTTTCTTGGTTGGCACGTCCTATTATAGGGAAAACTTTAAATATTGTTTAATTTTTAATTTTTTCTTTTTTTTTAAGGCTTTTTTTTATGACGTGGAACCTCGCCAAGGCAGGGCTCTTTGGACCCATCCTTGGGGAGTAAACCACGGATACATGACCCCACACGCTAGAACTGTGTATCAAGTAATCCAGGATAATTCCTAGTGGGGATTCAAACCTAGAATGTTTGGGTCTATAGCTCATCCCAAGCCTTCCACCACTAGGCTGCACTCTGGCGGGTTTTTTTTGGCATAATTATAAAGCCAAAATAGAAGGCAAAGCCTTTGTCTAAGAATTGGGATTGTTTTTTCTTTCTGGAATTTTTTCTTGCTTTCTTTACACCCCTTTATAGACTGCCTATAGATATACTTGCTTCTGTTCTAGTTGAACGTGTGCTTGGTTAATGGTTACATGTTGGGAGCTTTATGACCTCAGACATTGCTAAGAAATAGGGTACTTTCTACCTTTGAATGTATTTTCTGCGAGTGACCAGCAATGGTTGACAGTGTCTCTATACCTTGAAACATTTGCTGTTTAGTTCTGGTGCCAACATTTTACTTAATTATTAATAGTTAAAAAAAAAATTATGATGAGTAATCCATGATCCCCTCTGGCCTTGGTAATCCTCAGATGTTGAACACCACCATTATTTGTAGGTTCTTTTGGAAAATGAGAATCTGTGAATGATGGTTAAGTGATTAAAGGTTCATTCATTTGCCCCACATATATTTCAATCTATTTATGATTTTTCAAACACAATCAACTTTAGCTTCTATATGAGCAGGGATAAGGCCAATATCCAAAATTTTCCTTCTCCTTCAGAATAAATTAGAAACAGATTTTTATTACCAACTCAACAGAATTTTGTCAATGGAAGACTGGCTTTGCAGTTTATTCTGAATTCTAATTGCAGATTGGTATTTATGATGTAAGGAATGGATAGCTGGTTTTATCACGTTCAACCTTTGAAGAGATTTCCTTTAACACTCATTACACTTACTGTTTGCAATTTTCTTGCCGTTATAGTAATAATATTTGTGCTTACACCTACGTAGTTTTAAGCATACTTGTAAATATCTGGCCAGAAAAAGAAAACAAATATCTTGTACCCTATAAGCATAAGCAAACAGTTTATGCACCATCAATTGGTTTTCCTTTTCAGTATTAGTGCATTATCACTTAATCAGATGTTTGAGTTCCTTTATTTTTTACGTAACAGGTTCTAAATGCCTTGGCACTTGTTCGTAGGGGTGTTACCTTCCGATTTCGGGTAGGTATTAGCTATCTCTTTACATGTTGCTATCAAGTTCCATATTGCTCCAATAATGCTAAACATTGTATTATTTTTCTTCATGTTATAAATGCTAGAATCATTAGTGGTGGTATGAGCGGAAAATTGATAGGGATGTTATCAACATGTCATATTTGTACACTTCCTCAAAATAATTATTAGTTGTTGCAATAATGGGTTTCCACTACCAAAATAGTTCCATTTTGTTTTGATTTCATCAAGTTCTGATACCTGATGGGGATTTTCCAGAATGTTCTGGTTATTAACCGTTCAGTTTTATATGCTGTACCTGAGGAGGATGATATGCATGAGAACATGCGTCTTGATGTAGATAACATGTCTTATGAGGTAACACAAAAAAAATTGGTACCTTCCAAGCTTAGCATTTTTTGAAAAATAAATTATTTACTTTCCATCTTCCGGCCGTTCATTATAGAAAACTGCTTGAAATAACAATTTTTGGCCTAGGAATTACTGGGCTTGGAAGAGCAAATTGGGAATGTTTGCACTGGACTTAGCGACGAAGCTATTTTGGCAAATTTGAGGTGGCAAAAATATAAGCCCATCGCATTAGGGTCTCCAGTGGAGAATGAATTATGCTGCATCTGTCAGGTAAGTGCCATTCTTTTGTCCTCCCTTCCAGTGGTAGTTAGAAAGAAGAATACTAGAAGACAATGTGGTTCATGAAGTAATTCTTGATTTTGATATTGATACTACCTCTATTCTGTGGAATAATTTAGTGCGCCTGATGCGCATACCTTCTTCTCATATAAAGTGAGAGCCCACTTGTCGGTCCTGCACATGGGACCAAATTTATGTGCGTGAGGTGTATGAAATAAAATCTCGTCCGTCATTTTGTTGGTCATGTTTAGAAAATCCAAACTTTTAGGGGAACATCATTACTATGTTGTTATTTTAAATATAAAGATACAAGTTTCCCAAATTATCCTCAATTTTTTTGATAGGTAGGTAACTATCCTCCTTAATTCAAACTTTAGTAAAAGAAGGTATCAACATTTTAAGTAAAGGGTTAGTAGGAAAGTTATTGGTATTGTATTCATTGACTTTTCAAAGAGAACTATATTTTGGGACATCCCAAAATGATATAGATAACCATCAAAATGGGATGGAGATCATAGTTTTGTTTTTGCCTGTTTTTACTGTGGCCTGCTTAGTCCTTGTTAGATTACTGAATTGATTCTTACCTGCAGCTTTTCATTCTGCCTTATTGTTTCTTGTTTTCGCTATTCAATTTGATCTGTCTTCCACTTATGGAAACACTTTGCAGGAGGAATATGTTCATGGAGATGGCCTTGGGAAGCTGGATTGTGGGCATGACTTTCACCATGCCTGTATTAAACAGTGGCTAGTGCAGAAGAATTCCTGCCCCATTTGCAAAAAGATGGCACTGGCTGTTAGAGACAGATAATTAATTTCTGAGCTATTTTTGCAAAATAGAGATAGAACCAGAGAAAAGTTCTTTCCTGCGCATGGATGGCATCTTTAGTATCTTTATAGACATCATATATATATATATATATATATATATATATATATATATATATTTTAATATAACACAGTTTTCCATTTGCAACAATGTGCAAGCCCATTAGATGCCTTGGTGCCTCATGGTCTTGCCTTTTCCTTGTAGAAGGCAATAGTTTCTATGGCTGGGGTGACATGCCAGGGCATTGGCCTGCTAGTGGGGATGTGGTATATAGAACAAAATTTTCCAAACTTCTGTGTGCTCTTGGGTTCATGGATACAGTAAGCAACAGTTTGTCAATGTGAAAATAGATTAAAGTTGAATTGATTTCAATGTACAAAATTTACATATTGGAGCATATATATACATATATAGAGAGAGAGGGGGAGAGCCTAGCCTAATCCTAATCAAGTCCTAGTAGGACTAGGATTGCTTGCCCTAAAAGTGCAGGTTTGGGCTTTATAACGTGTCTGGCCCAATGGGCTCCACTATATCTAATAGTCAAATGGCAGGTTAAATGAATGGAACCTCTCCCATGGAAAATTAGGGAACTTTTATGACTTTATAGACAATATTTCATAAGAAGGCTGCCTTGTTGACTAGGCTCTCATTTGCTGGAATTAAAGCTGTTTTTAATCTTCCTCCTTGATGTTGCTATGTTGGTTCATTTGGAAAATTTTTGGTTTTACTGTTTTGTGTCTTTTCACTTTTCACTTTTGAGTTTTTTTTTTTTTTTTTTTTTTGGGTTGATAGATAAGATAGTATTTCAAAGTTCAAACATATGACACTTACTCCATGATAATTACTCTTTATCATCAAGTTAAGACACCAATTGATTTTTTGTGTAGACAATGATCGAACCCTAAATATCTTATTTAATGATAATAAAATAAAAAAATTACCAATTAAGATGACATATATCTTTTGAGTTTTGATGAGGTTAGTAAATTTTGCTAGCTTGGTAGATTGAATGTTACTAATGGTCTAGTCAGAAAAAATAAATAAATAAAGAATGTTACTAATTGTATAACACTTCTTCAATGGGCACAGCTCTTGCCACATTTTGGTTACAATTTGCTTCAATGGTGAATGATGGACAACTACTTTCATATTAATCCAATAATTTCGTTTTTCATTACTTATAATCGACTACTTAAACTAATCTATATCTATATAATATCTAAAAGTTTAAGCGTATCATTCATTGTTACTATACTTCTATTAAGCTACATCAACATAGCATTTTGATTCACTTTCGTCAATTTTAATTGTAAGATCTATTAGTAAATTATTTTTTTTAGTAAATAACTAAATGAGTTAATTTAATTATTTTGTCCAAATCTATTACTACATGAAGTTATTTAAGAATTTTTTAAATTAATATTAATCAAATAATGAGATCTTTTAAATAATGCATCTTATGAATGTTATTATTTAAATATAAAAAAGAAAATTTTAACGATGTCATTTACTAACTAAAAAACTTACAAAGTAACATGACTGACTAGTTTCACATCAAAATTTTAATAAACAAATTCCTAGTAATTTTTTTGTGATAATGTATTAGTACAAATTTTATTACATATAATATATAAAAGTTGAAGCGTAGTATTTATTATTGCTACACTCTTTTTGCATCACATCAGCATAGCATTTTAATTTACTTCGGTCCACTTAGGTCTATTTGATCATTTTCAATCTGCTTTCTGTCCATTCAGTCCACTCAAGTCCATTCGGTCCAATTCAATCCATTTTAGTCCATTTTGGACTAATTATGGCTTAAATTGATTTTTTTTTTTTATAAGTTGCCTTTTTAGTTTTAGACTCAAATTTTCTTTTTCTTTTTTCTTAAATTTTGAGTTGAAAAGTATGAAATTTTATTCTATTTGGGCCAAACTCTTTAATTTTGGGCTAAAAAATACAAACAAATATACATTTGAAATTTGAGATATGAGCCGTAAAAAAACAATAAATATGATCAATATTCAAAAGTTAAAGTATAACATTTATTGTTGCTATACTTTTTTTGAACCATATAAGCATAGCATTTCGGTCCATTTCCTACACTTTGGTCCACTTGGTCCATTTCAGTCCATTTTGGACTAATTGGGCCTTAACTTGATTTTTTTGGGTGGGGTGCCTTTTTAGTTTTGGGCTCAAAATTTTATTTTATTTTTCTTAATTTTTTAGGTTGAAAATTACGAAAATTTATTCTATTTGGGCCAAACTCTTTAATTTTGGGTAAAAATACAAACAAAATAAGCATTAGAATTAGAGATACAAGTCCTAAAAAAAAAACAATAAAAATGATAAATATTCAAAAGATTACCTTAATATTCAAGTTTTAATAATATAGGCATTAAATTTATATTTGGAAAGAAAAAAAAAATGCTACAATTCATTTTATTAGAATCTTGAATTTTTTATCCATAATTTGAATGATTAGATCTTATCTATACCATATATAAAAGGATTAATCTCTTTCAACTGGACTTTTATGTGGTTCAAAAATACCCTCATTAATGAATGGTAACTTCATTTAGAAATAGAAATATAAATGCAAAATAAAAAATTTCATTTTAAATTCAAAAAGAGAACTCCTAAAATTTAGAATTTTTATCCCTTCATGTTCAAAAAAGAAATTACAGTTACTGCTTATCTCTAAAGTTTATTGTAGGGCCGAGGACGTTGGTTGGTCCAAGGACGAATAAACAGTAGTAAGAGTGTTAAGCTTAAAGTCCCATGAGTATGTGGCAAATGGAAAGGTTATGGGAGATGGTCCGAGGAGGAGTATCTCCTCGGATCAGCGAAGTATAGACCAAATGTATATCCTATTATTCAAAGCGAACTTCCAGGAAATTCCACTGATAGGGACGTGCATTATGAACGTACAAGAATGATGGAAGCCAGGAAATATTTAAGGTAAGGCTACTACCATTGCATTAAATGCTCTACAGCTAACTTTCTGGTTGCATTAATATGGAGAAAACCTCTGAATAGTGCTGCCTTGACTACCCCAACTCACAGAGGGTTTGAGGGGGTGTCCAATGGGACAAGCACCCAAGTAGTGGCTTAGATGATCAATAAGTGTAGGACCAAGATCGTTGAAAGGGAACTATATAACATAAGAGACCCTCCGTGGAGAAGGAGAGAAAAATATGTAAGAAAAAACATTGTAGCAGCTTGAACCATATTTGTAATCATTTTCAATCAATATATACTAGAACATACCTCCTCAAATTGATCCTAGAACAAATTTACTTAGATAACTCCAGTTTATTTTTATTTGATTATCTCTTAAAATCCATTCTAACTATTAGCCCATTCATTAGAGCCTAGTTTTCCAACCTACTCTCTACAAATTCATTGTATTGGGTTTATTGGGCTTGAATCCAATTATACCTTGGGCCAAAGATCCAGAATGTGCCCCTACATTTATCATATTTATTTGTTTGAAAAAAAAAAATATATATATATATATATATATATTTCTAAATTATAATAGATACAAATTATTAACATTTACAAATAAAGAAATAAAAGAGCCTCTGATCACGCGCTCATGCGTGTGCTTTGAGGCTAGTTATCATATAATATATTTAATAAACAAAAAATTATTTTAATTATGGTTTTTTTTTATATAAATACAATACAACTTCAATCATTTTAATTATAATTAGTTGATCTTTTAATAATATCTTACTAAAAAATATTTTAAAATAACTAACATTTATTAAGAGCTGAACAGAAACATAAGCAATTCCTCATTTCCTATCAAAAAAAAGAAACATAAGCAATTCTAGAGTAGTACAACAGTGGGATCTCTCTGTAGAAACAACATAATAACATATAATAATAATAATTGTCAGATGGAGGAAAATGATAAATCCTTAACTCTTCTATCTGTCTTGATCCGTTAATTCTTTATCTAATCTATCCACACATGCATTATTAGTTTCCTAATTTCCTTGGAAAAGTTGTGGATACGACACTGGGTCAATCTGAAAAGATCGTATTAGACAGGACAAAGGCAATAGGAAATATGCATTCCAGATGCGTTTATTACATTTTGCTTCATGTTCAGTGTTCACCAAACTGTTTCATCTGCTTTTCATTTCCATTTCATTCACCCCTAGCCCTTGGGTATGTTTTCATTGACATTTTCCTCCCATTTCTCTCTTCTTGAGAAATTGTAGCATAAAGCAAAAATAGAATTTAAGAAAGAAAATTATATTAAAATTCAAGAAAAAAAATATTTTAAACAAAAGAAAAGACCCAAAACAACTGTTTCTCAATACATTTTAAATCAATTATTTATCAAAATATATTTCACCATTCTTTCAAATCCCAAAAATAATCTATGACTAAGTATGTACTAAATTTTGCAATAATTTCTCTTTCAAGTACAAAATCAAATAATCTTTTAAAAAATCTTCCTTTTTATTATGAAATTTAGCTTTGGCAATATTTATGACTAATAACACTTATCTTGTAGGTGTAATATAAACAAGAAGAGTAAGCACAAATACAACCATTCTATAAATGTTATTGATTTGTTAATCCATAATAACTCACACATACACAATTTTTACAAATAATTTATTTTAAAATGTTTTTCTTTTAGGCGAGGAGGGGTCACAAGTTATAGGTTAGCCGACCATTATTTTTCTTATCCTCTTTAGACCAATTGAATTCTTGAAGAGACCAAACTTCAAATATTAATAAGTATACAATAAAAACTTAGGTATAAATAAAATTTAGGTGTAATACCTTAGGTAGGGTTAAGGGCCCAAATTGTATATTAGACCTTGGGCCTTGGCCAAGAGCATAGTAATCTGAGAACAAATGAGTGGTGTTGGATGGGTCAAGCTTAGAATCTAATGAGTGAGATACGAATGGGAGGGCGGTCCGAGGAGGAATATCTCCTCAGATATGCTAAGTACAACTCAAATGTATGTCCCGATAGTCAGGGGACCTTCCAGGAAGCTCTAATGATAGAGACATGCATCATGAACACACAAGAAGGATCAGAACTAAAAAATATTGAAGGGAAAGCTGTTACCACCACATTGAATGCCCTGCAGCTAACTTTTTGGCCGCATTTATGTGGAGAAGACCCCTGAACAGTGCTGCTTTGGCTACCACAACTCACAAAAAGCCAGAAAGGGTGTCTGATAGGACAAACACTCAAGTAGTGGCTCATATGATCGACAAGTGTAGGATTAAGATCGTCTAAAGAGAACTATATAATGTAAAAGGTCCTTTATGAATGGGGATCCGAAAATTAATAGAGAAAAACACTGTAGCAATCAAAGTTGTATTTGTAACATGTTCAATTGATTTATATTGGAACTAACCTCCTCAGATTGGGCCGAGAGTGAATTTATCCAGATCAGTTTTTCTTGTTTTTGCTTGACCCACTTCTAAAGCCATACTAACCGTTATCTAACTCATTAGGGCCTAGTTATCTGATCCACTCTCTACAAATTTATTGTACTGAGCTCACTAGGCCGATATCCCTTACACCTTGGGCTTGGGCTCCAGAATGTGTTCCTACACCTTACTTTCCTAATTAAATTCCACCATGTTATTGCATTGACTAAGAAATTATATTGTTGAATTTATTTATCATTGGAAAAGATAACACAACCTTTTTTTTTGTATTGTCTAATACAATCATGTAGATAAATTCAATTCTAAGATCTAAAGTAAGATACCTAAGAAATTATACCTAAATTTTGTCTCAAATATGTTTATTTAAAAATAATAATTTTGAAAGAGAAAAGAAGAAAAGGCATTACGGCCAAGAGGCCATGAGGCATGACTCTCATTGGTATTCGTCACGTTTACTTCATTCTATTTATTACTGTCACATTTATATTTTTATGTTGAATTGGTAGTAGAAAATCTGTTTCTAATTTATTCTTAAGGAGAAGGAAAATTTTGGATATTGGGCTTATCCCTGCTCATATAGAAGCTAAAGTTGATTTTGTTTGAGAACTCATAAATAGATTAGAATATATGGGGGGCCAACAAATGAACCTTTAATCACTTAATCATCATTCACAGATTCTCATTTTCCAAAAGAACCTACCAATAATGGTGGTGTTCAGCATCTGGGGATTACCAAGGCCAAAGGGGATCGTGGCTTACTCATCATATATATATATATATATATATATTTTTTTAAAACTACTAATAATTAAGTAAAATGTTGGCACCAGAATTAAACAGCAAATGATTCAAGGTTGTAGAAACTAGAAAGGCTAAATAGAATTGAGAGAATTTCATTGATTGAGAGTCAATTACAAGAAAATGAACTGAATGAATAAATACATACAAGATGCTCTGTTTACGTACACAGAAAAATATAACCAACTCTATAATTGGCGCCAAAATCAGTTATTTGAATATTTAGGAAACTGTACACGTGGTAAGCTTGAGTAACTAACTCCTGGATTTGTGGCACTGACTCCTTCAACGATCCTAGATGAAGAACTCATGATGTGGCATGGCCTCAAGTAATTCCAAGACTGCTGAGTTAATGAAGTCCCCTGATGCAAGCCTTGTGGTCTGAGTTGTGCACACCTCATCAGCAAATGCTGCATTACTTGCTGCCTTCATGGCCTGACCAATGCACCTAGCATCAGCAACTGCTGCACTGCCTGCTGCTCTTGTGGCTTGGCTAGTGCATCCCTCATCAGCAACTGCTGCACCACTAGCTACCTGTGTGGCTTGAGGTATGCAACACTGCTTTGCACTTTTAACAAAGGTATAGAGACACTGTCAACCATTGCTGGTCACTCTCAGCAAATACATTCAAAGGTAGAAAGTACCCTATTTCTTAGCAATGTCTGAGGTCATAAAGCTCCCCACATGTAACCATTAACCAACGTACGTTGGACTGAGAACAGGAGCAAGTATATCTATAGGCAGTCTATAAAGGGATGTAAAGAAGGCAAGAACATGATTAAAATTCGAGAAAGAAATTGTATTGGATGTACTGGAAACAATCCCAATTCTTGGACAAAGGCTTTGCCTTCTCTTTTCGCTTTATAATTATGCCAAAAAACAAACCCACTAGAGTGCAGCCTAGTAGTGGGAGGTTTGGAATGAGCTATAGACCCAGATATTCTAGGTTCAAATCCCCATCAGGAGTTCCCCTGGATTACTTGATACACGGTTTTAACGTATGGGGTCTTGTATCCATGGTTTACTTCCTTATATTATTTTCTTTCTCATATCCCACATACTTATCAAATTTATTTTTTCTTATAAAAAATTAAATAAAAAAAAATATCTGATTCCTTTTGTCGTTGTTAAATTATTGCTCAATTTGGTTAAAAAGGCCAATGAAATGACTGTTACCAAATTAAGATGAGGCCTAATGATATTCACAATGAAATGACCTTTACCAAAGATATGGTGCTTCTAACAGTAAGCATTCTGCAAGGTTGGCTTTCAAACTGCCTTTTGAACTCGATCGCAGTTTAATCGTTTGGTCAAACACTCAAAACGTGTAGCGCAGTCAATATTATGGAAGTTGTAATACAGTTTCATCAAATCAAGGAAACCTTATTCCAGTCTTCCATTCATTTCAAACCAAAACCCATTCCTTCTTAGGACAACACAAATCAGCCCAAGCTACTTTAGCACAAGCACCAACCCCGTCAACACCTTCCATAGAAAACAGAACAGATTTTGCAATTTCTTTGACAACCTTCTTTGATAGCACAAATACATTGATCCAAAATTAGAGGCTAGAAATCCTTGGAACTGAGTATTCCAAAGATTAGAGGCAATTTAGTCCTGTTACTTCCTTAATTAACATGTCTGTTTTTACTATTTTTGTTTATGTTATTTTTTGTTTTCCTCTATATTTTTATCGTTCCCTTAATTTGAATTAAATTATTTTTTCACACTAGTGCATTATTTTATTTTATTTCAAGGGGAAAACTGTAAATTCATTGAAATAAACCAGCTAAATTAGCTTGAAGTACATGAAAAACTTGTGGTAAGGCTTTCTCCATCCACACTAAAAAGTCTTGAATGTTAAGTGCATGTTTGGCTAAACTATGAGCAACACTATTACAATCTCTCGTTACATGAGAGTACAGTAATTTTTCAAACGTATTAGAGTAGTACTTAGCATCATTGATCAACAGTCCTATGTGAGACATGGAACTCTCAGATTCTGTCAAAGCTTTCACCACCAACAAAGAATCCCCTTCCAAGACTGCATTTTTCAATCTAAGTTTTGCAGCAAATGACAGCTTTGAATATGATCAAACTATCTCAAAGGACTCTCCCTTATATTTTTACCCTATCTTTAAGCTCCCTTTTCTAATTTTGAATTATAACTTTCATTGTATTTTCACTAATCCACCTTAACATTCTCAATTAGTTACACTCGTTTTATAAATATGTTGCTCCACTAATGATAGGCTGAAATCTAATAATCAATCCCCAATTCAATTCCATGAGTTTAGCAGCTTTAGCCTCCTCTTAAATGTTATGTTTCCTTTTGCCATTTGGACCCTTTGGTTAAACCAAAACCATATTGTTTTTTATCCATGCCAACCTCGCCAAGACCTTGTATCCCATTTTTTATTTTTAAGAGTTGTTACAAAACTTTAAAATTTATGGTCCATGTTACAAATATCCCTATAATTTAAAAATTAAAAAAATTAAGAGCCCTGACCTTTGTGTGACATTCTCATCAAACTCACCTTTGTTATAAAAAATATCAAGCGGAACAGACCCCTCAATAGGATGTTTCATACTTAATTAGATGGATGGATCTTTGTTCAATAGGTCAAACAGATTTTAAATAACAGTGGGGACAGTGACCAATTCTATATAATTGAAAATTGGGCCCTCTAGAAAGGTTTGAAATTGCCGTCAAACTTTGGGATAGACTATAGAGACGACTAATATAGAATTGGATGCAACGAATGCAGTGCAATCATTAATACGTCCAAATTCAACTAACAACTTGTTGAGCCCAATCATTGATGATTGTGGCGGGTGATTGATGAGGAAATTTCCTTTCATTATTACAATTTGCATCATTCTTATGTCGACTCTAACGCAATTTCCTTTCATTATTATAACAATTTGCATCATTCTTCTTTTTCCATGCTAATAAAGTTTATGATTAAGACTGATTTTTTTTTTGATAGAAATTGATTTTTGAGAAATATTTTAAACATCTGTTGGTGTTTGAGGTCATTGAAGTTCTTTTTCTTTTTTTTTGGTCAACAGAGGAGATAATTAAATTAGCTAGCCACAAAAAGTGAAGTATTGGCTATCAGCCTTAAAGAGTACAAACCATTTGCATCAGAATTTACAATAACATTTAGATTAGGGGTAGGGGGATCATCAAGTACAACAAAATCAAAAGTTAAGGAACAAGCTTCTTTAGCAAGGCTGTCAGCTCCTTTGTTAGCCTCCCTAAACACATGCTTGATCACGGTTCGCTAAAATTGCCTGAGTAAGTACCTACAGTCATTAAGGAGTGATGTATATGAGCTGTTAGGGATTTTGCTTGAGAGAATAAGATCCACAACCACCTTGGCATCCAACTCCACAGCCAATTAAGTGATTCCTAGTTGTGAGGCAAGCGGGAGACCATCCCTAAGAGTCCAAAATTCAGCAATAATGCTTGTACTGATACCAATATATCTCATATATCCTTTAATCCATCTACCATAGGAGTCACGTATGAGTCCTCCCCCCCTTGCCTTCCCTAGATTGCCCAAGGAAGCACAATCTGAATTGAGTTTGAACCACCCCTCTTGTGGTCATTGAAATTCTTAACTAACTAAAAATTGTTTTTCAGTTAACCATAAAATAAATACATTTGTAGTAAAAAATATTTTAAACTTTCATTTGTGATCATTTCATTTCCCGCAAAACTCATTAACCAAACATCCACCTCCACCCCCTCACAGCTACCAAACCACCACCCTACTAATATCTCTAGTTGCTAACCACCACTACCAGCCGTCGCCAATTATAATTATTTTTATCTAAAATTCTCTTTTTTATATATATTATATGGGATTTTACTAATGTATGTCTTTCGGGTAATTATTAAATACTCTCGGTGTACCATAAATGCGTACTTCCCTTTCTTATATAACTGTGGATCCACTAATTAAATTTATGTTAGGACTCATAATTCATGTGAAAGTAGGAAATATGCATTTATGATACTTCCAAAGTATTCAATAATTTTCAATGTCTTTAGATTGTACATTAATAAACTATTTTAAAAAAAATTATGAAAAAATGTAAACGTAATTGACTGTTTTAACCGTTTTTTTAATTTCTCACAAAACATTTCTTAAAACAAATTATTAATACTAGCCTCATCACACGCGCTTCGTGCGTGCGATGAGGCTTTTTTTTTTTTAGTGGTCTTATTTTGTAGCAAAAAAAATATGTTTTTATTTTATATATGTAATTTTTATTTTGAAATTTTAATTTATAAGTGAGGCTTTTTTTTTTTTTTTAGTGGTCCTATTTTGTAGCAAAAAAAAAGTGTTTTTATTTTATATATATAATTTTTACTTTGAAAATTTAATTTATAAGTAGATAAATCAATTTGAAAATCAACAGGAGAGTAACCCTATTTTTTAGGCAATATTTTAGTAGAAGTTAGAGTTGTATTTTTACCAGATTGTCCTTTAATTTTGTCTCTACTTAAACATAGAGATGTAGGAACTTTTTAGAACTATGAAAATGAGGAATACAAACAGGAAAAACCCCTTAAATAATAGTATAGATGTACATTAACCGAACCTAATTATACATGTGCATTTTTTTGTTTTTTTGTTTTTTTTTGAGAAATTTATACATGTGCAGTTGAGAAGTTAAAACTTAAAATTATATTATTTGAATATTTATATTAATATTTAAGTCTAAATCTGCGTTTAAATTTAGTTCACGCTCACGAAACGCGCGTGATGCAACTTATTTTCCCACGTGAGAGTCAGAGTAAAAAAAAAGTACCTAACACGAGAGTACGTCCTCCTTTAATCATAACCGTTGAATCTTGTCGTAATCACATCAAAAAACTGTGTACACAAATAAGAACATGACACGTGCAATCAAAAGCATTTGATTGTTTGACTTTTTTTTTCATCATCCCAATACCTTGGGAATACATGATCTCCTAAAATTCACGACCCACCAATCCAATCCAATCCCTTACTCAGTCACTCACATATAAAAATTTGACTTGCAAGCAATTCCTAGCCGTCCGATCAGGAACAGAGATGATTGATGGCTCACATCTCAAGAAAAAAGTAAAATCTAACCCTATCCTCTTGCCACGTCCACATCGGAAAAATCTGGACCCTCAATCAGACACACACAAATTAATCAGGGCAAAGTGACGGTGTTTATTTACTTGCCGTGTGTGGATATTGATGGACGTTTGTGTGACGTCGATTATGTTGCCACGGATACTATGGTGGTCCCGTCCGTAGGTTAGCAGAGGGGGGGTTGGATACGATTCGAGATCTCATATTCCAATCAACTGTGGACACGTAATCGTTCTGACAAAAGATATTATAAATGAAAATAAAAATATTTTGCTGATATTACTATTTGTGTGTCTGATTAAGGTCACGTTTGGTCGGACAAGACAGTGATAGGGGATGATAAGATGGTGTGAACTGTGAAGTCTGATCCTCTGACCAACATGCTAATAATATAGAGGACCAATTCTATATAGTTCTAGGCTATGGTTTGAATATTACAATTTACAACATTAAGATCAACAATACATTTTTTCTCCAAATAAAAAAACAAGACATTCTATCACATAACCTTCTAGTTGGTGCGCTTGTTGGGTATAGTAAATGGATACTGTTAGGATATACATTAAAAATTTATTTTATAAAGTTTTTTATTAAAAGTTAAAAAGGCAATAAGAAAAGTTAGTCACTTTTTTTTATTTTTTCATTAAAAAATTTTAAATTAGTTTACTAATGTATGTTATAAGGACACACTTTAATAAAACTCATAGTAAATTAGGGTCAAGGCACTGAATTATTTCATGTTCGAAATGAAATCTTAGAATCAAATGGTGATGGGAAGGAAAGAGTACAAAGTTTACGCTGTGATCGGTTGCAAGCAAGGGAGGAGAAAAGAAAAGACAAGCATGGGAAAAGAAAGGAAAAAAAAAAAATTTCCCTCGTCTATATTAGGTAAGGGGGTAAGGAGATATGTTTGGTAACAATGAGGGAAGGAGAAAAGAAAATAATAGAAAATGCTTAACCTTTTTTATTTTTTATTTTCTTTGGCTTGCAAATAGAAGATAAATGAAGGTTGTGTTTGGATGGCAACATTTGGATTTGGATTTGGATTTGAAATCCATTGATTTAAAATGCCTTGATTTGAAATGCCTTGATTTTAAAATTCTTTGTTTGGGTCTTTTTAAACAATGAAGGATTTGAAATTCATCATTTGAAATTTCATTGTTTGGATACCTAAATTTGGATTTGGATTTGGATTTGGATTTAAGATCAATAAAATATATTTTTTAATTATTATTTTCTTAATCCTTCTACATTTTAATTTTAAATACATGAGGTAATATTGATAGTCCAATTGACAAGTTGATGGCTAAATATTTTTAGTCATAGCCAACTAAAAAAATAATTTTACTATCCATTTACAAAATGGTACACTAATTGTGTAATTGATCAACCATATAACGTAACGCTCCATAAACTTTTATTCTTTCTAATTTTTTAGAATATAACAAAGAACATACTAAATCATTGTTAAAATGTGTGATGAAAGAGCAAGTCATCTCATTTCATGTATGAATATGACAGATTGTCATGGAACTTCCGGTAGAACATAAGAAGGAATGACTTCACTTCCTATGGGATTTAAAATCCTATGTTATCTATGTGCATAGTTATGACTTCACTTCTCAAAGCCTGGCAAACTGGAAGGGCAAAGTACCAAGCAGTGTGCTACACACCTTCACCAAATTCATTTTTGTTTACCTTCTTCAAGGCAGAAACCATGGCCCTTACACACACCCTCAGCAAGCAAAATAAAAAGTGAAACCATATAGGCACTTCCAATGGTATCTTATGCCTCAACCTTTACATTATAAAAGCACCAACTAAAACACATAACGCTAAAATAAGTGTTATAATGAGTAAAACAACTAGTTTTGAAAATTTATGCAGAAGGGAAAAAAAACTATTTTCCAAGTAAAATCTTTCAAGCATTTTTGCAACAGCACATTAAAAGGTAAGCAGAATAGGTTACTCGTTTATACCCTCCAACACAAAGAAGCATCAAGGGCCCCTTTGGCAAAATCTTCTAAAATTGAACCTTCATCTTGCAGAAAATTTGATTCGGTGAGTAACAATAAAAGCTTTAGTTTTAAAATTTTAAAAATAAGATTAAAACTTCAGTTAACATGCATACATATGTCCATTTTTTAAAATTCAATGCATCTGGCACATTTCAATGCGGCAATTGGGAGTTACACAATTTCACTCACATTGTCCACTTCAGTTGATTCAAGGCCTTCAATATTCTTTAACGGCGGTACAATCATTCTGCAGAACTTATTATAGTCATATCTCAAATAAGATTTAAGATCAAGCCTATTATGTTAGCTAAAGAAATATACATTTCATTAATGAAATTATAAGAGCTAAAGAATCCAAACAAAGTTCATAGAAGCATTTCATCAAACACATAATTTGCATTACAAACCCACAAAAAGATAATAGAAATAGAAAATAAAGACAAACCCAATACAAATCATTGAAAATACTATGAAACAAAACGCACAAACAAATGAACAAAACCCCAACAAAACCGACAAACAATCAAATGAAACCCAAGCAAACCCACCAAAAAAAAAAAAAAAAAAAAAATTCAAATGAAACCCACATCCCAGAGCCTATATGGATTCAAATTTAATAGAAATAGAGAAACAGAGAGGTCGACGAAGAAGAGAAAAGTTAGAGTAATGAACCTGTGTTGCCGTGAAAAATAGAGAAAGAAGAAGAGCTTGTGGTGCCAAGAAAGAGAGAGGTGGAGAAACGTGAGAATAATGCAGAGCGTGTAGTGAGGGATTTAAAATTCCATGGTTTGTGAGAGGATTTGAAATCAGCAGATTTGGACCCCTGAAATTCACGATGAATTTGGACCAAATTCAAATTCTTCTCATTTTAAGTTATCCAAACAAAGAATTTAGATTTGGGCCCTCTCAAATCCAAATCCAAATCCAAATCAATGGTATCCAAACATACCAGAAAAGAAATTTGTTTTATATTTTAGAGAAGGTAACAAAAATCTATGGGCACAAAAGTAATTTTCAGAGTATCGAAAAGTCAATATCTGCCGCTAATGGCTATTTCTCTCTATTTTGGGCAGACACAAATTGTGGGTTCGCTCTTGGCTTCTTTCTCTTCTCTCATATCATCCAAACAATGGAAAAGACTCACTTTCTTTTCTTTTCCATCCTCTTCCTCTCAATCCAAACACAATATTAGTTCTAATTTGGTTTGGAGTTATTACTAAAATCAAAACTACATATAGATAGTTTCTTCAGTTATCATTACTAAATTTACACATAAATGATCTATTCAATTGTCACATAATATGTTGAAAGATGATAGATAGTTTTAATTTGTATATCATCAGATCCAAACACTAATTGGGTTTTTTTGTAGTGATGATTGAATCTTAAATCTTTTATTGACAATAAGAGACTTTACTGATTGAGTTAACTAAAACCTACAAATTAATTCATGTTAAATGAACATAGTATCACTTGAAAAGATATAGTGCAAATAGTTTAATTTAACAAAAAATAGTTATAAGGAATGAAATCCTAAAACCATCATTCTTTTTTATGAACCATCATTCTATCCTTGCTTTTAAGATAAAGCAATGTTCGTAACCTAAAGATGATGACAAAAAACATAAAATTGGAGAAATTAAAGGAAAAGAAATTTATGAGAAGTACTTATATATATATATATATATATATATATATATATATATATATATATATATGTATATGTATATAAACATTAGGAACTACTTAGCATAAACATTTAGGAATGATTGAAAAAGTCACTTTTAAGTGCTACTCTAGTTAATTTGTCGTTCTTTTATAATTTAGTGATATTGTTTTTTTTTTATTATGAAAATATAACCTTTTAGTCCCTTAATTTCTCAAAAAAAAAAAAAAAAAAAACTTTTAATCCCTTATGCTTATTATAAGCAAGAAAAGTACTATTCTTATTTTTATATATTTATAATTATAGTAATTAAGATAGTTGTTTTCATAATTTAGACCGAGGCAACTTTAGGCATAAGCAATTTAGGCCATTACATGCTTAAGGCCCCTCTTAGAAAAAAGTTCGCAACATTATGGTTTAATGATTGGTCTTTAAAAAAAAAAAAAAGAAGAAACAAAAGCATTATTGGGTTGTGCTCTTTTTTTCTCAACCCAAGGCTCCAAAATTATGAGTTAATAGAAATCTATTATAATTGAAATTCCAAGCAATTTCACACTGTGTCGAATTGTTGATGATTCGATGATCTATTTCCCATAATAGCTTTAGGTTTTAATTTTTATAAGTTGATTTTTCACATTCTTTATTGTTCACATTAGCCACCCAATTTCTGACATGACCACACACTAAACAATCTCTCATTCTCTTTCTCAACATCAAAACCAAAATTGGAAATTAGATTTTATCTCTCCTTAACAAAATACTATAGAAAGATAGCAATGAAATATCTGTAATGATAAACCTGTAATATAAAAAAGTTAAATAATTTTTTAAATGCATGTATCACTTACAAATTTTTCTAACAATATTTTTTACAACTATTTGTACTAAAAAATAAAAATAAAAATTGATAAAATCCTACTTGAGATCTATAATGTCAAAATGGATTAGCCGTATCATCAATTAAAAATATTTTAGCAAAAGTTAAATGTATAGACCTAGTACTTTGGCCCATCCCTGAGATGTAGGCCTATGCAATGACCTGCTCGACTTGTCTCAGCTTCCAGGCCGAGTCGAGAGTGGCCTACCACATCTACGGCCCACATACCCCAAGTGTTTGCCGTGAGGTATGAATGATGTATTAGGAGAATTCACCCGCCAAGCAATAAATGGTGTCAAGCACAAGTTACCAAGAAGTCACATCAGCAGTAGGCAGTGGGTTCCATCTGGTCAGGAATATAGGGCAGAGGAACCCACTTATATGGAAAACCCCTTTTTCATCGTGACAACCCCACTAAGGGAAGACTATAAAGAGAGAGGAAAAGGAAAAGGGGGATCTTTGGGAGAGGGAACATTTTGGGGAGTGAAACACGAGAATAGTGAGAAAGAGATTGAACTTGGGGAGAAGGGAATCCTACTCGAATTCTAGGGTAGAACCTCGCCGATTTAGTGAGCATCTCGGCCAAACTAGAAATTAGGGAGTTTGGTGTAAAAGAAACATTAATTCTCTCTGATGCATGGAGAAGCACCTCTTAGACCTCTCATTGTGGGATAAGTCCTACTCAAAGTACAAATAAATTGGGGGTCCAAGCCCAAATGCCCAAGGTTGTTGGGACAGGACCACAACATTAAATATAGAAGAAACTTAATTAGTAATTTCGCATTTCAATAGTAAGAATAATGGATCTTAATTTTTTTTATAAATATTATACATAGGAAGTTATATAAATATTATTTAATTAATATCTAAAAAAAAGTAGTGAAAATAAAGAAAACTTCAATTTTATTGAATTCACAAGAAAGAACCTTGGAATCCGCTGAAAAATAAAGAAAACCTTTATTCTGTTGAAATTGAATTGTTCCTCTTTGGTTAAGAGCCTTGTAACTCATCGACTTAACATGCTCTTCTTTACCAAAAAAAACCAAAGTTTAAATTTTCCCTCATTGTAGCTATTGAATTATATATATATATATATATATATATATATTAATGTTCCTTTTTTATTTTACATATTTTCAGCCTATTTAAAGGCTAAAAAACACCTTATTTTTCAAGTAAAGATAACCCTAAACATATCCTAATATGATTCTAGTTTGACTACGAAAGTCTTTACAGCAAAAATTAAGAAAATAAAACCTTAAATTATAAAAAATTAACAAATGATAAAAATAGACCCTATATTATGTTCTATATCAGATTGTTACATAATAATTTTTTTTAATTACTAACTTAAGATATTAATTAATTTTTGGTGTAAATAAATTTGAGCTCATATCTCTTATTAATAATAAGAAACTCTGCTGGCTGAGTTTACTTAACCCACAACTAGTAGTCCACTTTGCACATTTATCTTATAAGGAAATGCCTAACACCAATCACCCACTAAAGTTAGGCCTAGACATTACTTCCCTTTATGTGTAAATTGTAATAGTTAAAATTTATATACAATATCTTATATGCAGTACGTTAGGTTTCCCAATTAAATTTAAACACGTGGATGTGTTGACATACAAATTACAAATTGTGTTGTTTTTTTCCGAAGAATAGTTATTGATAAGGGTAATTCTTGAAGTCTAAGTAAAGGTGACGGACCTGTTGTATCTAACGACTTTAATACACCCGTAAATGACTCCACAAAGCTGACAGTCCATCTTAGGGCTGACGAGTGCGCGTCAAGATCATCTATGCATGGATGAGACGAACAGAAAGCATAGACGAAATAAGTAAAATGACATGATGAAGCTGACGGAGGTGAGAGGAACTTTTGACAGGACCAGCATGTTTTTTACTTAGGCTCCACGTATGAATATACCTTGCACCCCACGATAAACCCTAATCAAGAAGATTCGTATAAGGAAAGGACTAAGCAAAATACGCGAATTAAAGAGAATCTCTCCCACAAGGAAACGCCTTCTTGGCCAAGGAACGAGTGTCAACCCTATACTACTATAAAAACCCTAAAATTCTCACAAACCAAGTGACACATAATTCCCCCAGCTCTAGCACTCTAGAGTTGTGAAAAGTTCTCTAACTTAACCTTCGGAGGGTTTTTGGCTAGTACCACATCAATACTCTCTTAAGGTTTTCTTTGTTTTTGTATCACAAGTATTGTCTCGAGCATGTGAGTATTGTGTGGCTTACTGACGATTTCCAACATCATCAATTAGCGCCGTCTGTGGGAACTCTTGTGACAACCATACTATCGCTTCCCAGACGAAGAGTTGCATGGTACTTACCTGCTCGATGGCGACCACCAACAATGCTCAAGGAGACAAACCACGCATAACCGCCCTCGAGAGACATGTTCAAACTCTCACTGCCACCGTGGAGCGCCTCACCAAGCAAAACCATGATTTGGAAGAACAATTGTGCCAAAAGAACACAGGCCTTCACACTCAGGAGGAAGACCAGGAAGACACCAACGCTAAAAGAAGGAACCAAGAAGGACCGGAGGGTAGCAACGCCCCAAGCAAACCAGACTGACAAGACATAAACCGGCCATCCGTCACCGATACTGTTCCACCTCACATAGTCGTCGAGATGTAGATGATGAAGGAACGGATGGACTTTATGATGAATGCCCTTAGAGAATGGGTGTCTAGCGATCTCGATGACTTGGTCCATTGAACTGATTCGCCATTCACTGTGTCCATCACTTCATTCCCCCTTCCACTGAAGTTTCGTATGTCGTAGGTGGAAAGTTACAACGGATCCAAGGACCCCTTAGATCACTTGGAGTCTTTCAAGATCCTAATGCACCTTTAAGGAGTGGCAGACGAGATTATGTGCAGAGCCTTTCCCACCACGCTGAAGGGACCAGCAAGAATCTGGTTCAGCAGGCTAATGCCCAACTCCATTAGTACCCTAAAGGAGTTAAGCACCCAATTCGCCTCACACTTCATCGGGGGGCACAGGTATAAGAAGTCCATTGCATGCCTGATGAACATTAAGCAGTAGGAGGATGAGATGCTAAGATCTTATATAACCCGCTTTAACAAGGAAGCCTTCTCGATCAACGAAGCCGATGACAAGATACTCGTGGTTGCATTTATGAACGGGCTACGAAAGGGTAAGTTCCTATTTTCTCTGTATAAGAACAACCCAAAAACTATATTAGATGTGCTTTACAGGGCGACTAAGTACATGAACGCAGAAGACACGTTACTGGCCCAGAAGAAAAGCTCAAGAAGAAGGAAAGACAGGAAGACGCATGAGAGGATAAGGGGCAGAAAATGGCTAAGACCAGAGAACGGCGGGAGGACAGGCGCTCCAAGCCCCCCGCAGGGAAGTTCACAAGCTTCACCCCGCTAACTGTCCTGATCGACCAAGTCTTGATGCAAATTAAGGACGAAAGAGCCCTGACCTTTCCTGACAAGCTAAAGGGAGATCCTAATAAGAGGTCTAAAGACAAGAACGGCCGCTTCCAGCATGATCATGGTCATGACACAGCTGACTGCTACGACTTAAAGCAACAAATTGAAACTCTCATTAGGCAAGGAAAGTTGCAAAGATTCGCCAGCAATGAAAGAATGGAACCACCTCAAGAGCAGGTTCCACGACGGGAGAACGAGCGTCCTAGGCCACCCATAGAAGATATAAGAATGATTGTAGGAGGCATTGTGACCTCTGATTTGTCTAGAAAGGCCCAAAAGACTTACATAAGGATGGTTCAAAACGTCCAGCTAATAGGCTTCGTCCTAAAGATGGCACGAATCGACAACCCCGTCATCGAATTCTCAAAAGAAGATGCTCGACGTCTCCACCACCTGCACGACGATGCATTTGTCGTTAGCATCCAAATAGGGGAGTACAACACACAGCGGGTCCTGGTTGACAATGGCAGCTCAGCTGACAACCTTTACTACCCGGCGTTCCAGCAAATGAGGATTGATAGAAAGTGACTGGTTCTGACGAATGCTTCGCTCATTGGTTTCAGAGGAACAAGTGTATTCCCCTTTGGCGCAATCACATTGACTGTAACAGTTGGCAATTACCCCTAGCAAATCACTAAGGACGTAATATTTCTTGTGGTTGACTGCTTGTCCGCTTACAGTGCCATCCTAGGACGTCCTACCCTCAACTCGTGGAAGGCAGTAACTTTGACCTACCATTTGATGATCAAATTCCCTACCGATTATCGAGTAGGAGAACTGTGTAGAGATCAGGTAACTGCACGCGAATGTTAATAGCAATGTTAGAGATGGACGATCATCTACAAACCATAAACATAGAAGAATAGCGAACAGTAGCAGAGCCTGTTGAAAAACTTGAAGAAATACTTCTCGACAATTCCAGACCGAGCCGAATGACTAAGATCGGCACCCTCGCCAGTCCACATGTCCACCAAGCGCTGCTAACTTTCCTCAAAGAGAACCAGGACATCTTCGCCTGGAATCATGAAGATATGTCCGAGATCGACTTTTCAATCATGGTACACAGGTTGAATGTGTCGCCCGTCTTTCCTCCTATCCGTCAGAAGAAGAGGGTGTTCGCCCAAGAACGAGACCAAGCTATAGTAGAAGAAGTTCGCAAGTTGCAAGAGGCAGATTTCATTAGAGAAGTTTACTACCCCGACTGGCTAGCAAATGTGATGATGGTTAAGAAAGCCAACGGGAAATGGAGAATGTGCGTGGACTTTACATACCTAAACAAAGTATGTTCCAAGGATAGTTACCCCTTCCCGCGGGTTGACATCCTAGTAGACTCTACGACTCAGCACCAGTTACTGAGTTTTATGGATGCTTTTTTTAGTTACAATCAAATCAAAATGGACAAAACAGATCAAGAGAAAACCTTGTTTGTCACAAGTCAAGGCCTCTTCTGCTACAAAGTAATGTCGTTCGGTCTTAAAAACGCGGGCGCAACATATCAGAGACTCATGAACAAGATGTTTGCACATCAGATTGGGAGGAATGTCCAAGTCTACATGGACGACATGCTGGTGAAAAGCCAAAGGGAGGACAATCATTTGGATGATCTCAGGGAAACCTTCGACACCTTTCGCTCTTACAACATGAAGCTCAATCCAGACAAGTGTGCTTTTCGGGTGACGACAAGAAAGTTCCTGGGGTTCATGGTGTCTCAAAGAGTTATCGACGCCAACCCAAACAAGATCTGGGCCATAATAGAGATGGCACCACCAAAGAACGTAAAAGAAGTATAAAGCCTCAACGGTAAGGTAGCCGCGCTGAATAGGTTCGTGTCAAGGGCAACGGACAAGTGCCTATCTTTCTTCCACACTCTGGAGAAATCTTTTGAGTGGACGGCCGAGTGTCAGCAGGCATTCGAGGATCTAAAGGCTTACCTCTCTTCCCTACCATTGCTAAGTCCCTCAAAACCAGAAAAAGAATTGTTCCTCTACTTGGCTGTATCCCCCGCCGTCATCAGTGCGGCCTTGATAAAAAAAGAAGACCAGGTGCAAAAGCCTGTGTACTACGCTAGCTGGGCACTTCGTGACACAAATGAGAGGTACCCGCCGATAAAAAAACTCACTTTCGCTTTGGTTACAGCAGCCTGCAAGCTCAAGCCATATTTTCAAGCCCACACGATAATCGTCCTAACTGACAAGCCTTTACGGTGAGCAATGAGCAATCCTGAAGCCGCCGGATGAATGGCATTATGGGCCATAGAGTTGAGTGAGTTTGACATATAATACTGTCCGCGTACTGCCATTAAGGGTCATTGACTTTATTGCGGAGTTCACTAACGTGGAAGGCCAAGGGGCATCAGTGGAGTATACACACGGACGGATCGTCTAACAAACAGAGTGGTGGAACGGGCATTATACTTCGTTCTCCAAAAGGGGACGAGATTGAATGCATGATTCGTCTCGACTTCCCTACAACCAACAATGAAGCAAAGTACGAAACTCTAGTTGCAGGACTAGATCTCGCTAAAGCAGCAGGGGCCGTAAGAGTGGTATTCATTGCGATTCCCAGGTTGTCACAAACTAGGTAAACGGTGATTACAAATGCAAGGGCGAGAGGATGAAGAAGTACCTAGATCAAGTAAAGAGAAGGGTGGACAATCTACAAGCTAAAATTGTTCTAATCCCCAAAGGAGAGAACGAGTAAGCCGACCGTCTTGCCACGGCCGCATTAGCAGAACACGTGATCACCCCCAACAAGGTACTTTCCTTTGTCTAGTTCTCGCCATTAATTGATCCCATCCATGTGCAGGAGATAGGTTCTGAAAGCAATATGATGACACCATTAGTCTTCTACTTGAAAAACGGCGCACTACCAGACGGTAAGGAAGCCGCAAGGAAGTTGAAGGTCAAAGCAGCCCATTTCGTCTTGATAAGTGATGTCTTGTACAAGAGAAGCTTCTCCCGCTCATACCTAAGGTGTTTAAGCCCCGAAGAGGTAGACTATGTCATGAGAAAAGTCCATAAAGGGATCTGCGGAAACCACTTAGGGTCGCGGTTGTTAGTTCACAAATTGATTAGAGCTGAATACTAATGGCCTACTATGCAAAAAGATGCCCAGATTTATATCAAAGCCTGCGACAAATGCCAAAGATTCAGCAACGTTATCAGACAACTGACGGAAGAACTGACCTCGATGACAGCCCCGTGGCCATTCGCTTAATGGGGGCTCGACATTATGGGTCCTTTCCTAATAGCAATGTGGCAGCTGAAGTTTCTTATAGTCGGCATAGAATATTTCACTAAATGGATAGAAGTAGAAGCCTTGTCCACCATCACAGTGAAAAATGTGAGAAACTTCGTCTGGAAAAACATCATCTAGAAAAACATCATCTGCAAGTATGAGATCCCTAGAGTCTTGGTGTCACAACCCAAACCCGATACTCGGATTTGTGACCATGACCGACATGTTAATATCAAGCCTAAACCTGGTATTAACAAGAACCAACTTAACTTTTCACAAAAACTTTTACAAAAGCTTCCCTCTTTCTTATCATTCTTGTTTCTTTACAATTCTTATTCAATGGCATTGTAAAATAATATATTTATTAAATACTCTTATATTAATTTTTGAAAGTAAGTGACTTAAAATAATAATAAACCACTTAAACACATAGTTTAATTATAAAGTTGGGTCGAGGTGTTACACTTGGTTTCAGACAACGGGAAACAATTCGACAACGATTCCTTTAGGAATTTTTGCTCCCAGTTAGAAATCAAGAACCATTACTCCTCCCCCATCCACCCTTAAGCCAACAGGTAGGTTGAGGTTACAAACCAATCCTTACTCAAAATCATCAAGACTCGACTCAAGGGGGCAAAGGGTGTATGGCCAAAAGAGCTGCCAAGCATACTGTGGGCGTATGGAACAACGACCAAAACACCTACAGGGGAGACACCGTTTTGATTAACATATGGAAGTAAAGCAGTCATCCCAGTAGAGGTCGAACTCACAAGCTACAGGATGGGTAACCATGATGAAAGAAAGAACGACAAGGCTATGCTTCTAGAGCTTGATCTACTAGACGAAGTCAAGGAGACAGCCGAACAAAGACTTGCACGATACCTAGACCTCGTGGCCAAGCACTACAACTCTCGAGTCAGACATAGGGACTTCAAGGTTGGAGACCTTGTCTTGAGGAAGGTAATGGGTGTCGCTAGAAACCCTACCCAAGGAAAGCTCAGTTCTAACTGGAAGGGACCCTACAGAATCACGTCATGGCAGAGGAAAGGCACCTATCACTTGGAGATGCTAGACGGACAGAAGTTGCACCACCCCTGGAACGCCGAGCATCTCCGAAAGTACTACCAGTAGATGACAGTGTGAAGAATGACACTCCTCATTTTCCAATTTATTTTAGTTAATTTTTGCTACAATACTCTTATGCCCAAAGCAGCAGTTCATTTTCTTTAAAAGAGCAATTTTTCTACATATGCATGCATTTATCATATAATAAGAGGAGTTTGTTCAGACATGATTTGCATATTTATCTGTTTCTACATGCTTATTCTACATTAAGTCCAGAAGTGGAATATTATTAAGTCCACAAGTGGACGGATTCATAATTAAGTCCATAAGTGGACTAGTTCATCCCATAAGGATAAATTAAAATTATCAAGTCTACAAGCAGACAGATTCATGGTTAAGTATATAAGTGGACGGGTTCATCTCATGAGGATGAATTAATATTATTTAGTCCACAAGCATTCGGACTCATGGTTGAGTCCATGACTAGACGAGTTCATCTCATGAGGAAGAATTAATATTATTAAGTCCACAAGTGGACAGATTCATAAGTAAGTCCATAAGTGGACGAGTTCATCTCATAAGGATGAATTAAAATTATCGAGTCCACAAGCGAACGGATTCATGATTGAGTCCATGATCGGACGAGTTCATCTCATGAAGAAGAATTAATATTATTAAGTCCACAAGTGGACGGATTCATAATTAAGTCCATAAGTGGACGAGTTCATCCCATGAGGATGAATTAAAATTACCGAGTCCACAAGCGGACGGATTCATGATTAAGTCCATAAGTGGACGAGTTCATCCCATGATGATGAATTAAAATTATCAAGTCCACAAGCGGACGGATTCATGGTTGAGTCCATGACTGGACGAGTTCATTTCATAAGGATGAATTAGTATTATTAAGTCCATAAGTGGATGGATTTATGATTAAATCCATAAAGTGGACGAGTTCATTATTAGGTCCACAAGTGGACGAGTTCAGGATACCTTAAGGGATTCGTTAAAATTATTAAGCCTCCAAATGTACAGGTTTATTGCAAGGACCTACTAGCAGATGAGTTCATTGTTAAGACTCATTATGTTTAATGCCTCAAGTATTTAAAGACAAGAAGACGAGTTTCTTATTTTGTCCTCAAATAGGATGAAGTTTTGTCACGACTAATGTAAAAAGTGACAAATGAAAAAAGAATGAGCAAGCATATATAAATATCAACACACGCTAAAAAGTGACGAATGTAAAAAGTGTACCATACATAAAATAAAGTCTTTACAAAAAGGGCCCAAAAACGAAGGTGCATTTAACATTTTCTGAAAGATAGAATAAATATACAATAATTCAAAAAAATAGAAAACTAAGAGGCTGGGGGTGTCATCTTTGTCTCAAACATCTTGAGTTGAAGGGTTCTCAACATTCAAAGGCTCAGTGGACGAGACCAAAGAAGTGACGGGAGGATCCGCAGCGGGTTGAGCTAGGACAACACTATCATCTTTTGGATCAACCTCTGACTCGGTGGAGTCGTCAATTTCATCCTGGATAGTGTCGCCAGCAGGAGTTGACGATAGGGGGTCATCTATGGTGACCTTGGATAAATCCAAGTGAGGGTAGATGGACTTGACCTGTTTAAGGCAATCCTTAAACCAGTCACCATAGTAGATAGTGCAGGAATCAATAAATGGCTACGAAGCCTTGAATTCCTTCACGACGTTAGCCCTAGTCGTCTCCACTTGCCCAAGAAAGGCTGTCAGCTCTTTTTCTACCATCACTTTAGCTTCTTGCTCTTTCTTTTTCTAAAGACCCTCCTCCTCCAACTTCTCCCTTAGTTCCTTCACCTCTGTATTAAGAGTACGAAGGGCCCCCTTATACTGCTCTTGCTCATCAGTCAAGGTCCCATTATGCTTGCGTAAACGGGCAATCACCCCTCTTGGGCAACGCTCCTATCTTGCAGCGCTTTCATGCAAACCAGGGCCTACAAACAGAACAACCATAAGCTAATTGAGCAATGAATAAACAAAAATAAGAAAGGAAAAAGGAAGAGACTTACCCGGGCAAGCTCTTCCATCATTTGCTCAGCACAAAGGTCCATGTCTTTATCCTTGATGATTGACTCAATCATCTCAACGACGTAGTCTTTGTGGGTAAGAAGACGATGATCAAGACCCTGACTGACGGGGCCTAACGTCGTCATTAGTCCCTTACCTACCTCATGGCTCGGCTTAGGAGGTCACGGCTTCTTAGGGGGTTTATCACTGGGGGTGATGATGACCTTGTTGGATGGATGGGTGTCCTTCCCATCAACCTTCCTCTTAAGCGCCCCCGTTCCGATGGCCTTAGGGGCTGACGAGGATGCCCCTTCCTTCCCCTTTGCTTTCTCCTCCTCTTTCCTGCGCGCAGCAATTGCCCTCACCTGCGCCCTCTACATGGCTGCCTTCATTTTTGCAAAGGACAAATAACGAGTATTAGACCAAGATACGACAAAAAGAAAAACAATGGAAGAAAGTAAGTAATAACTTACGCCAATTAGAATAAGTATTTATTCTTCACGCTGTAGGTGTCGGCTCTGGACCTCCACAATATGCGTGCAACGTGTCGAGGGTGATCAAATCCCTACACTTCTATTGCTCAAATGGAATTTCCAAGACCTGACTAATAAAGGCCTCCTGCTCGTCAGTAATGTGTGGACAAACACTGGTTGAAAAAGGAAAATGACGACATTAGAACACTCAATAAGTAAATAGAAAAAGTTAAAGAAAAACTAACGACGCTAAACTTAAATCTTTAACAATACCCCAAGTATTGTCAAAACCATGGGGCATTGTAAGCCACTCTTCTAGACGGCATACCTAATCCATCCCCTGAACGAAGAAGTATCTGCCCTTCTAGTTCCTGTTAGAGTCAGGCATGTCTGACATAAGCCTTAACCTTTTCTTCTGTGCAGCAAAATGATATACGCCTTGGGACGAGACGATGTGCTAAGGTTTGTAGTAGTAAACGAACTCGTCCAACGAAAGTTGACGGTTCCCACCACTCAGACGACCCCACAAAATCTCAGCCTTTATGAAGATCCTCCAAGCATTTGGAGCAATTTGGCTGACAGATAAACCTAAGAAATTAGCCAACTAACGGTGTAACGCCGTTAGTGGCAACCTCAGTCCCGTTGCGAACATAGCGTCGTACTTCCCGACGTTCGCAGTCTTCCCTGAATAGCACTTCTTGAATTTCCCAAGAAGACAGATTGGGATATGGTCAGAGATTTGGTAACGATCCCTCAAATTCTTAAAGATATTGGCCATCATCGTCGGCAAGAAATCGTTGACAGTTCACATCTTAGGAAGTATAAACGGACGGGCATGCCCATCCCCAAGGCTTCCTGAACTTCCAGCTTCAAGGGTTCTCTCATCAGCACCACCCTCGTCCTCGTCATTCTCCTCATCACCTTCATCCTCTTCTTCCTCGTCGCCTTCATCCTCACCCTTATCTATCTCCTCTTCACCTCCCTCTTTGACACAACTCTCCACTTCCTCGTTAGGAGAATGGGCTAACACTTCCCTCTTTGACGATCAGGAAAGGCCCTCCTCAGGCTCATGACCTGTCTGGAAGACCTCGTTATGGCCCGCTCCATCACGGATTGATGATTGTTCACTCGTCACTTCTCTAGACATCTATTTACCTACAAGCGACGGAGGTATTCTAAGAACCTAAGTTGACGGCCTCTCTAAAAAAAAAGAAAAGACAAAAATGAATGATAGGACGAAATAGAGGAAAAAGGTGACTTACCAAGTAAAGCGAATGGTTTCTCAAAGGTGACGGTCTCCACAAAAGGACGGTAGCAAAGCAACAAAGTCAGCAAGACGACGTAGGCGAAGTTCTTGGGATGACGAGCTCTCTCTTTGAAGATCAACAATAATGAAATAGTAGGAAATGAGGAAGAAAGTGAGATATATATAGGGTGAAAAGTGCATGGAAGACGAAGCGACACCCTCGTCCAGAAACGGAGCCAATTCGTTTAAGCCACGTGTTTAAGCATTTAATAATGGCTGCTCAAGAAATCAATCAATAAATGTCTCTTTTTTCGAAAATTGTATATATATAATAAAAGAGCTACAACTCAAACTCCACAACCTGTCAACTAGTGTTGACGGGGTTGTGGAGTAAGGGGCAGCTGATAAGGGTAATTCTTGAAGTCTAAGTAAAGGTGACGGACCTGTAGTATCTAACGACTTTATTGCACCCGTAAATGACTCCACAAAGCTGATAGTCCATCTCAGGGCTGACAAGTGCGCCTCAAGATCATCTATGCATGGACGAGACGACTAGAAAGCATAGACGGAATAAGTAAAATGACGTGATGAAGTTGACGAAGGTCAGAGGAACTCTTGATAGGTCTAGCATGTCTTTTACTTGGGCTCCACGTATGAATATACCTTGCCCCCACGATAAACCCTAATTAAGAAAACTCCTATAAGGAAAGGACTCCGTAAAATATGCGAATTGAAGAAAATCTTTCCCACAAGAAAACACCTTCTTGGCCAAGTAACGAGTGTCAACCCTATGTTACTATAAAAACCCCAAAACCCTCACAAACTAAGGGACGCATAATTCCCCTAGCTCTAGCATTTTAGAGTTATGAAAAGTTTTCTAATTTAACCTTTAGAGGGTCTTTGGCCGGTACCACACCGGTACTCTCCTAGAGTTTTTTTTGTTTTTGTCTCGCAGATATTGTCTCAAGTACGTGAGTATTGTGTGGCTTACTGATGATTTTCGACATCATCAATTACAATCAGTCTTTCTAAGTGTTTCAATTTAATTGAAAATTCTAACATGCTCTATCTACGTACGTAATTGAAACTATCTATAAAAAAGCAAAAAGAAAAGATATCGTACCTAATTTTATCCTATTGTAACTGTTTTTTACTTTAAATGACCATTAAACTAACCAAATGTGTAATTATTGATATCATTATTATACCTAAAATTGTCCCCAAGCCTCATGCTGCCGTTTCAACTCGTCTTCCCCTCTCCTCTGACGGTTCTGACCCAAATAATAATAACAATAATAAAAAAGATATCGTTGTTATAAACAATTGAAAAACATTTGAATCACATACAAATGATACTATAACCTTTTTCATGCCTTAAATTGCATATAAGGGAAAGGAAAAAAAAAAAAAAAAAAAAAAAAAAGAGATAGAAAGGGGAAGTATAAACTATTCCTTTCGTTTCAACTTAAATATGCTGTTTATTTATTTCTTAATTTATTTTTTGGAATGTCTCAAAGTTATTTCCATTCTTTAAAAAGTGGAAGTTCTTATTTATTTAATTTTAGAAAAAGATATTCTTACTTTTTAAAATAAAATTGAACAGGGGCTTCTTTTTCTTTTCTTTTTTTCTTTATTTATTTATTTTTAGGATGAAGTTTTTCTCAAATCTGATTTGAAAAATGGTAATACTACATAACGACAAGCCTTTTTCACAACATTCTTCACACTTATGAAGTGGTAGACACATTTTTTTACACAAACTCGCTACATTTCCCCCCACCACTTATAGTTGATCATTTTAGCAATTGTGGAAAAAGTCATGATGGAAGCATTTTTGCTTGATAAATCTCCTTCAAGCTATAACGCGACAATTCTAACAATCATTTGTGTATTTTAATCATATAACTTATTATTAAGTTATATAAATAAATCACAAGCCTATTAAACTAGTCATATGGTTAAAAATATACGTGTATGATCATTAAATTTCCATGTAAAAATTTTAGGGAATTTTGTTCTAAATTGGTTTGAAAGAAAATTTTATCGATATTATTGAGTAATAAGATATTTTTCAATAATGTTTATTACTAGTATATTTTACCAATTACATTTTTGCAAGACAAAATGAAAATTTAAACATTTTCTAAGTTTGTAACTTTAACAAATAAAATAGACTAAAGTACACTTTTGGTACTTAATGTTTCTATTTTGACATTTATGTTTCAAATTCATTTTAATTTTTCATGTTTAATTTTATTTTCATATTGGCCATTTATATTTAAACATTTTCTAAGTTTGTAACTTTAATTTCATTTTTTATTTTGCTATTATAAAAATAAAAATTTTGAAATATTAAGGACCTGTTTAGTAGATGAATTTGAGTAATGTTGTTTTGGTGTTTTTGATATACGTGTTGATGAAAAATGTATTAAAATATGTGTAAGATTATTTAAAATGTGAAAATATATGTTAGAACTTGTTCACTAAACAGGACCTAAAAGGCAATATAAAATAAAAGGTAATATAAAATGAATTAAAGTAGCTTATGACTTTTACTTAATAATGATCATTCTTTAATGTCAGTTAGTTAAGATATTAATTGGTTTCTTTTGAAGCGCCTTTAATAGGTGTAAAAAAAAAAAAGGTTTACCAAACTCATCAAACCAGAACCCGCTTATCAATTTCAAACTTGGAACAAAAATCTCTTTATTTAGTACGGATTCCCTGAAAATATGAAGCAAATACTCTTTATGACGATGTAAACATAGTTAGAAAATGGTACGGATTACTGAGGAAGGGTCAAACCTCAAAAAATGTAGTTAAAGAATAAAGAGTACTGGCACAGCAAAAAATGCTGGTTGTGGCCTCACGTGCGACATGGGAGTGGACTCCTCTGACAAAAAAGCCATCAGAGCTTTTGTTAACGAAGAAGGCCATAAAGATCTAAATAATTGCACAATTTTTATCACAACACGGTACGATGATTTGTGAAAAAAAAAAATAGTAATCTCTTTTGAACTTACACTTTTATTATTTATAATTCGTCACAAAATAAATTATGATAAAATTATGACAAAAATTATATAATTGATTGTGTTCTGGCATTTGCTTTTGTTAATTGTTTATCTATGTAATCATTTTTAATAATCTTCAGTGTTTTTTTTAAAACATTTTTGACAGTCCCAACCTCAGACCCAACCATCCATTCCATCCCGTAAAAGAGCACTGTCAGAATTTTGGTTCGAATCTCCAACACCTTCTCTTTCCTCACCCTCTCTAATGGCGCGTGGTTTTTGCCTCTCATCATTTTCAATTGTAAACTATAACCCCGCCCACAATTTCCCAAGTCATACACAGTACAAACTCTCTCTCTCTCTCTCTCTCAGTTTCAAAGCCAAAGTACTACATCACTTTGATTCTATAAAGACACGCAACAGATGCAACAAACCCAATAAAGCAAAAAACTGAAACAAGCCCATAACCCATAACCATAAGCAAATTTTTTTTTTCTCTCTCTCTCTCTATCTCTCTGTAAAGTAATAATGGGGGATATGTACGAGTATGACAAAAAGTCTTCCTGTTCATCTTCAACTTCAGCTCCTCAGCCTCAGCTTCAGCAGCTTCTTTCAACTTCTGCAAGTGCTCCAGATGAAATCTCGCTTTTTCTTCATCAAATCCTTCTTCGTTCATCTCCTTCTTCTTCATCTTCTCTCATGGCCAACGCAGTTAAACAAGGGACATCGAATGTAAATCCTGACCGTACTTGCCGATCAGCTCTTCTCCAAGATGGGATCTCGGCCGTTGAGTCTCTAAGTGGTGTCAGCGCTGGCTCTGGTGGTGTTTTCTTCTCCAATGTGTCAACCTCTTCACTTGGAGGGGCGAGTGAGAATGAGACTGATGAGTATGATTGTGAAAGCGAGGTATAGTACTTTACTTTGTACTTCTTAAAGTTTGGAGCTTTCTGTCTGTCTGTCTGTCTGTATGTCTGTTTTTTGTTTGGTTGCTCAGAAAAAATTTGATGTGTCTCTTTCTTTGGCGGGCTTGAGGAAAAGAAAAAAGTTGACTCTTTGATCGCTTAAACATGTGTTTTGCGTGTTTTTGTAATTGGGTTTTGTAGAGTTTCTCAACTTTCTAGGAATACCATGTTGTCGTGGTGATGGAGTTTGCATTTCGGTTAGTCCTCCGTTTGGTCCCTGAGAAAATATGTGAAAAGCAAAGGAATTAGAAATTCATGTTCTTTTTTATATTTTGGGACCCGGGAAAAGTGTATAGCTCAAAATTGGTATAGTTGACCAAGGTTTTTAGTTTGTAGAAATTTTAACCAAGAGATCATAAAATTCATAGTGTTATATATAGAACTTTACTTGGGTTCCTCTGCTATCAGACAGTGAACTAAAATTAATTTTTGTTCTAAGCCAATGGTGATTTCTGAGCGCAGGAGGGTCTTGAAGCGTTGGTGGAAGATGTGCCTGACAAACCAGTTTATCCTCGTGGTTCATCAAAGAGAAGCAGAGCTGCAGAAGTTCATAATTTGTCTGAAAAGGTTGTCTTGCATTTTGAGCTTTTTTTTTTTTTTAAAAAAATTTTTTTTATTTTTTTTTATAATTTGTGATAGGGTGTAGTTGTAATTTTGTTCATTTTCCCTATGTTTATTTTTTTGGGTTTTTATGTGTGGGGTTGTTGGGCAGAGGAGGAGGAGCAGGATTAATGAGAAAATGAAGGCATTGCAAAATCTGATTCCAAATTCTAATAAGGTACACAAATACATACGCTACCAACTTTGGTCTTTACAAAGTTTGATTGGTTCCAATTTATTAGGATTGATTTTTTTTTTTTTTTTTTCTTTTTTAAATGTCGGCAGACAGATAAGGCTTCGATGCTTGATGAAGCTATTGAATACCTAAAGCAGCTTCAGCTCCAAGTACAGGTTCGTGGCGCTTTCTCTAAAACTTGCATCATTTGGCAACAAAAGGATTCATATTGTCTTCTAGCCTTCTTATTATTTCATGGATATCTTATAATTTAATGTTGAGCACATATGTGAATTGGTGCATACCGGTTTGCACCCATTTCATATGATTTTATAGTGAAAAAATTTCTGTGTAACTTTCTTAATGTAAGGGTCATAATCCAAGATTTTTATGGGGAAAAAAATGTAATCTGATCGCAAAAGCTTTGAATAATAATATAATAATAAGAGTGATGCTAGAAGATTTTACAACCTCCAGGGGAGAATGCAAAATTTTTTTACCTCAGATACAGAGGGTAACTGTACCATGAGAACTTTGAATGCTGTAAGCCTGTAGCACCTTTGTTAATTAAGATATTTTATCCTTTTTTTAATAAAAAAATTTGTGTATTTTGTGGTACTAATAAATCCAATAATACAAAACTTTTCACAACCTATTGACATGGCCGGTTGCGAGTGGTACAAAGTGGTGTTAATGGTGGACCAATGTGAAAGTGATGTTCCTCAATCAAAACTTAACACCTTAGTAAAAAGGTTGTACCCAGTATATATAACTTTCCACTTTAGTAACTTGTGAAAAAATTTGTTTTCGTGGCACTCAACTGTTGTGCTCTCTACAATTGCCGGGGGGCAGGGGCTTTGGGTGTAAGTGTGTTATTGTGACTTGGCAATTCAGCAGTCTCATCAATTTGTACGTCTTTTGCAGTATCTGAAACATTAGTCGAAATAAGTCATACAACAACACAAGTGACATGATTTATGTTCGTACACCCTTAGAAGGGCGTAAAAGAACCCATATATAAGTGAAACGGGTCACACTGTCACAGAGACTCACTGCTCAGTTTTTTATAACCCAATTTAAAAGTTTCCAATAGCATTAAGGACATCTGCTAAAGAAAATAAGCATTTAACCTGGCAATATTCAAGTCTTCATCACTCTCAAATCTCCTTACTTGAATTGGAAAGTCTGGGAGCTAATCGTTTTCAAAGAGTTTTTTTGTTGAAGCTGAAAGAATGGAGTCAATGTGAGAAGCTCTTGCATGCCACCCCGCTCTCTTGGTAATAACTTTTTAATTATCTGTACCAATTTCTTCAGAGGGTTGATAAGGACAACATCTAGACTATTGCCCCTTGCTAGGTTGGATGATGTAGTCAATTGATGAACAACTTTGAAAGTGATGAAATCTCAGACAATGAATCCTTACATCCAATTGCAGTATTACAAACTCTTTGACTCCCTATTTCAGCCCTGTTGGCATAGCACTTAATTATCTTCCTCTCGTAAGCTGAGTACATTCCTAGTCCTGCCACTTATTTCCATCTGAAGCGTAGATAGATTGAATTTTTAGGCTCTGTGATATGTCCAACACAGTTCTTTCAATAGCTTGCAGATTTCTACACCAAAATATTTTTTTCTTCAATGTAAAAAATATCAATAATTACATCTGGAAGTTATTTATGCATTATGCAGTTTTTCCAATTTTACAATAACTGAAGCCAACTGAGAAATCTGTGTTAAAAAATTATCAGAGGAAGCTATTGGGAAAAAGGTTGTACCCCAGTGCACCAGGCTCCCAATTCTGTGGGGTCTGTATCAAAAGACATGTGTGCTTAATTGCTGAGTTCTAATGCCGTTTGAGTTAGGTGTTGTTTTGTTTCTTACCTTGAATGTTGAATATCTCAGTTAAGGCTTGTTCCTCTGCATAGAAATGCCAAAACAAACATGCTTTTGACAACATACTAAGTTAATTCTAATTTGTTTTCATTGTGATTCACATTTCAGATGTTATCAATGAGAAATGGGTTGAGTTTGCATCCTATGTGCTTACCAGGAGCACTGCAGCCCATCCAGTTCTCCCAGATGAGAATGGACTTTGGTGAGGAATATAGGCCCCTGCATTTTGACATGACAGGCACAAATCCTTTGAACAAGGAAACCCCATTGCATGATGCATTCACTCTACCCAACCAATGCACTGCATCAAACCAGCCATCAGTATCTAATATGTCAAATATAATAAATTCAGAAACCTCATTTGGGCCTATTCAGGCTCATTTAGGACCCTTTCAACTTCACACCTCATCTGAGGTAAGTTAAAACCTCCTTGAATAAAGCATAAGATCAGGGAAATGATGTTAGCCATCTTACATTTGTTAAATGTGAAGGATCTTTGCAGGGAAGACATTTTGCAGCATCAGCAATCAATTGTGAACCATCCCGATACCAATCCAGTAGGTGGGTCTCCAGGTCTTATTTCTTTGTGTAGTTGAAAGATATGCTTGCTGCATATAGGAGCTAGATCCAAGGGGTGACATATATATTTTCATGCTTGCAGTATTCTTATGCCCTTGGTCTGACATGTAAAATTTTTGGGTGTCTGAAATGTGTTTGTTTGTTGAAAGAAATTGACATGGGAGCCCCAGCATCAGTATCACTTCCCTTTAATACACAAGCATCTATTCTAAAGGACAGTGGCTCTCTCCAAACATGCATTTCGGGAAGAGAGCGGTCAGAAGGTTTGCTTCTAAGGAATATAGAGCACAACCTTATACTTACGCCACATTTGAGGTAAGTATACTTTGAAGCATTGTATCTTATGTTTTCTTCATGATATGCATGCCTTAACTTTTGTTCATGTGTACTTTTTACCAGCATGAACACAGGAAGAAATGCCTCCAATGATGATGTGAAGATGGAAAAATGAGAGTTTTGAAGTTTGCTAAACTGTTTGTCACTCCTTAACTTTTTGAATATGGTTTAGCTAGCCTAGCTTCTGTAATTCTTCATATTTGCTTAAGAGAGACTGGTATTTTTAACTTATCTTAAGCTGAGCTGCGATTGAGCAGAATTTGTCTGTCTCTTCAATGCATTGGGGTTGGGCAATGCTTGTAGAACTAATGGTACAAAATGGGAGATGAGCCATATATAAAGTTATCCTCAAGCTGAGAATTGTGTCCATCTATGAGGATATAGGTATATGAAAAAATGTTAAAGTTATTGGTTTCAGCCTTTAAGCTGAAAATGATGCATGATTATTGCCATTCACTTGTACGTGTAGTTGGGTAAACCTGTCAATGACAATAGCAAAAACCTAACTAGGTGTCATCAAGGCACCAACTACCCCTTGCTATTGCCATTATCAGTGGGATGGTTTTCTAAGACCCTGTGCGTATTGAATTCGTATTACTAATCTTTTATGGCCTTTCTTGGATGTGTTTGGGGATTCTTAAATTTGCATGATTAATCTTTTTAATTTTTATTTGTTGAACACGGTGGTTCACTGGATCTTAAGACGAATGCAGCCCTATTGAGGCTATGTTGCCATGGGTTACGTAGGTGGTCCAATTAGTATTCTCAACTTTTGTCAGAGGTTGGGAGTGGAATAATAACTGTTTTCCCTCTTACACTTTCAAGATCAATTGTTTTAGAGGTCATATAACCAGTGTAGGAGCTAGAAATTTAATTTCCTTATAAAGGGCCCAGCTAAAAATATAACAAAAATCTTTGAGTGAAAAAAAAAAATTAAATTGTGTGTAAGTATGCCTTATAACACAATTCAACGTGTTAATTATGAATAATTTTCTGGTTCCTTTATGATTTATTTCAGAGATAATGAAACTTGACAATAATTTATAATTTGTTATAGGGTCTGGCACTTTGGTTTATCTCCGGTATTTTTTTAACTAAAATTTTATTTTGTTTTAATGAGAAACTATCACATCACCTACTGACTAAATAAAAGGTATAGATTAAAATTCATAACCACTTGCTAATGTATATTTAAAACAACAGGAAATGTCAAATTAAAAAAATACTGGAGATAAGTCAAAACCCTTGTTATATATGTTAGTAAGTTATGTTACACTTGAGTATTAATTTCAGTATTAATTTCATGGTTTTGTTTCATTATTATTTCACGTCAAATTCTATGAGTTTTTAATTTTCATTTTTTTTTGTCAGGCAGCACTTGGTTCACGGATATTTTGTTATATTCATTCATAACTTCATGTCACATTAAACAGTAACTCCATGATTCAATCAATCTTTTAATTAGGTCCTTATGGATATATATTATTGTAAGTTTCTTTAAGATTTTCTTTCCTCTCTCCGTGTGTGTTAAAATATTTAGTATTTTCAAAAAAAAAACTTTTAATTATATTTTTTTTCATGTGGATTTCACATGTTGCATGAACACACATTTTTTGTTTTTTTATTTCCATTTATTGTCATTTTGGACAACTAGTAACATGGTTATATATGATTGTAACTTTTTCACATATGTTGATAACTCATGTCATATAAAACAATAATTCCATGTATCATACCCTTAAAAACATTAGAGGCCACCATGAAAGAACCCATGTTAATATTTCATATATATAGTAAAATTTATATCAAAATAATCTTTTTATGACTTTAATGATAGATATAATCTTTTATAAATTAGCTTTATAGCACAAGTGTGTCATGTTAGGCGACAAGCAAACAAACTAGCACATGTATTGGCTCAATATATTAATATATTAAGGGTGTTGCTAATTTTGTGACTGGGATTGAGAAAAATCTTAGCATGACTCAGCCCTTGTTAGCTCAAAATGTATTGCATACGTATTTTCTTTAAAAAGAAAAAGAAGGTAAGCGCACGCCTAAAAAGGAAAGCGGCGGCTTTTGCTTTTATGAGAGTTTTTAGAAGGGATAGGCTAGTATATTTGTAGGGCGTATGTCTTTTCATGCACCTTCTTGGAGTGATGTGCATATGGCACAAGAGAATATTAAAAATGCAACTAAGGGTCTATTTAAATACAGTTTATTTACTGAAAGGTATAAATTTATTTTTGAAAATATTGTAGCAAAATAATTTTTAAAATTATGAATAGTATTATAAGACCCAAAAATATATAGATATGTATATTTTGCTAAGTTTGGTGATTCCATAAACAATGCCATGGGACAAAAAACGCCAAAAGCAGCACGCAGTTCAGTGCTATCCAAACTTTTGTGGAATATGCTTGTGATTCTTGTCAAATAGGATTTATAAATCATTGACTTACAAGGTGACCCTTGACTGGGTAGCTTTGCCAAATTTGATATTGAGAATGGCATGGCAAGCAGGTCTGATTGTGTTTCACTTTTCAATTTCATGGAGTTTAAAAAAGACACTATTATTGGTGCTTGAAAATGAAGTCAGTGAGGCACAAATGGAAGAATTTGTATCAGTTTTTTTTTAGAATCCTTGAAAGATAGTCAAGTACAATTATAATACATTGAAGACAGCATGAGCATTTTATAGTGCCTGAGCCACTAAAACAAGAATAAAGCTGAAAAAGAATTTGGTTTTTCTCTTAAATGTTAGTGGTTGCTGCTATGCTATGTGGCGAATATATCCATTATTTTCAGCTAAGCACATCTCTGAGCAAGTGGGCATATACCCTTTGTTCAATGCAAGATCAGTAAATTCCTTGACAATAAATGGAAAGATTGCTTCTGAGATATTGACCATTTTCCAACTCGTCTATCTCTATCAGACCAGAGGATAAATAAAATAATTTTTTTAAAACAAAACTTTTGAAAAACAATCAACTTCTCTAAAATTTAGTCTCTTCGTCACGATGAAAGGTTACCGATTCATTGGTAATTTCGTTTTGTTCAATTTTAGCATAATGATGTAGCGGAATAAATTGTGAAACAAGAGTCAGCTATACAGCTCTATTCGGATCTATGGGTTATCAAGCCACGATCAAGACGAAGAGAATGGAATAAAAGAGTACTACAACAATTCTTAATGAAAACTTACAAGTTTCATTATAATAATCAATGGGATAATTCAAAACTCAATGTCTTCCCAAGGTCCCCTTACACACTTCTATGGTAAAAGCCCATTAGACTTGGAGAAAAAGGCTAATAATAATGATGAAGATAAACATGGAAAGTGATGATGTCAAAAATCGTCAGTGAGTCACACGGTCCTTACGTACTCTAGACAAAACCTGCGAAACAGAAACAAAGAAGACCTTGCAGAGAGTATCGATGTGGTACTGGCCAAATACCCTCCGAAGGTTAAGTTAGAAAACTTTCACAACTTTAGAGTACCAAACCTGGGGTAAATTATGCGTATCTTGATTTGTGAAGGTTTTAGGGGAGTTTTATAGTGGGGTAGAGCTAACCTTCGTTTCTTGGTGGAGAAGATCTTTCATTATACGGAAAATCCTCATTAATGCACATACTCTGTGGGATCCTTTCCTTGTAAGGATTCCTTCGATTAGGGTTAACTGTGGGATACAAGAAATTTCCTTACATAGATATCCGTGGGGGTCAAGTTAAGCTGGGTTGGACCCATTGGCCTCTCCATATTTGTCAGCCATCCTCTCCGTCCTAGCATTCTCGTTGGCCTATGGAGATGCCTGTTGAGTCTCTTTTATGGGGTCATCCCTTATGGTGTCGTTGTCCTGACTCTTCTATAGTTTTCGTGAAGCTAACGGGTATGTGGGTGCTGACGACCTTCTTGCGCGATGTTTTAGGGGTACTAAATTTATGTCTAAAATATCCCTATCAACTGCCCCTTACTTCGTTGTACCGTCAGCTTTGGTTGACGGGCCACAGAGTATTAGAGTATTTATGACCATTAATTAGGTGTTTTATCAGCAAGTGTGTCATTAAATGGTGTAGGCATCCTTAAGCTTAAATGCCAAGCAACATGTGGCATTCGCTGGTTGGTCTCGTTTCCAATCATAAGCATCGCTTCGTTTGTCGTGCCCTTTTGCTCTATAAATAGTTCACCACCTTTTTTCATTTTTCCTTATTTCATCTTTGCAAATCTTGAGAGAAAGAGCTGTCATTTCGTCAATTTTGCAACCGTCTACTTGTTAATCCCATCACCTTTACAAACTCGTCTATTAACCTTGTAAGTCCTCTTTTCTTTTTCATTCATTTTTTATTTTCATTTTTCTAGTTGGTCGTTACTTCTATAGAGAGACCCATCGACTAGGTTCTTAGAATACCTCCGTCACTTGTAGGTGAATAGATGTCAGGAGATAGTGAAGTGATGAGCGAGCAGTCGTTATCAGTTTGTGAAGGAGCGGGCTACGACGAAGTCTTCCTGTTAGGTCATGGGCTCGAGGAGGGCTTGTCCTAGTCTTTAGAGAGGGAACCGTCTACCCATTCTCCTATTGACGAGGAGAAAGACTTTGATGGAGAGGAAGTAAAGGAAAAAGAGGGAAATGAGGATGAGTACGATAAGGGTGAAGGAGAGAATGAAGGGGAGTATGAGGGAGAAGATGACGAAGATGAGGAAGAGAGCGATAAGGGAGCTTCTGTGGGGGAAAGTTCAGGAAGCCCAGGGGATGGTCATAACTGTCCCTTCATCCTTCCAGTAATATGGATCGTCAATGATTTTAAGCTGACAATGACGACCAAAATTTTTAATAACTTAAGGGATCGTTACCAAATCCCTAATAACATTCCAATCTGTCTGCTTGGGAAGTATGAAAAGTGCTACTCTAGGAAGACCACGGGCGTCGACATGTATGACGCCACGTTCGCAGCAGGATTGAGATTGCCTTTGACGGCGTTACATCATCAGTTGGCCATTTTCCTTGGTCTATCCGTCAACCAAATTGCCCAAAATGCTTAGAGGATATTCATAGGGGCTGAAATCCTCTAGGGTCGTCTTAGTGGAGGGAACCGTCAGCTTACTCTAGACGAGTTCTTTTGATGCTACAGACCCCAACATATCTCCTCATCTTCGGGGATATATCATTTTGCAGCGAGGAAGAAGACACTTAGGCTAGTGTCGGACATGCCCGACTCTAATAAAAATTGGAAGGGTAGATACTTTTTTGTTCAAAGGATGGACTGGGTATACTGTCGGGAAAAGTAGGTGACGATGCCTCATGTTTTTGACAATACTTGGGGTGTTGTCAAGGATTCAGGTTTAGCACCATTCGTCCTTTCACTTTTTCTTTATTTATTTTTCTAAGTTTTTAATGTCGTCTGCTTTTTCTCTTTTCAGCCAGCGTTCATCCATGTATAACTGATAAGCAGGAGGCTTTCATTCGTCTAATGCTTGAGATACCTTTTGACGAGAGGAAGTGCAGGGACCTGATCACCCTTGATACACTGCACGCCTATTATGGTGGTCCTGTGACGACGTCTGCAGCTCGTAAATTAAACACATACTCCTAACGGCGTAAGTTCCTATTCCCTAGCTTCTTTCTTCTCATTTTTATTATTTTTGTCTGCTTATCTATCATCCATCTTTTACCCTTGGTAGAAATGGAGGCCGTCAGCTGCGGCATGCAAGAAAGAGGGGTCCTCCTTGTCAGCTCCCAAAGGCGTCGACAAGGGAACGTCCAGGCGGAAGAGTGATAGGAAGGATGACCATCCATTCAAGAAAGGACCGGGCATTCCTATTGCTGAAAAACAGCCAAAGCAGCCGTTGCCCCCCAAGTCCAGCCATAGAGCTAGTAAAGGTCTAATGACGTCAGCTGGTCTCGTCACCCAAGGAACTGAATGTCTTCTTCTCATGCATAAGGAACATGCCGTTGAGATGATTGAGTCAATCATCAAGGAGACGGACTTGGACCCTTGTGTTGAGCAGTTGACGGAGGACCTAGAGGTGTCGGGTAGACATGGCAAAACGGGTCAGACCCGCAACCTGATTGACCTGTTTAAAAATGACCCGTTTTGACTTGTGACATGTTTTAACCCATGACCCAATTGACCCAACCCGAACCCGACCCAACCCACCCGTTTTGCCATGTCTACCAACGTTGAGTAGATTGAGATTGAGGTGTAATTTTTATAAAATATTTACTTATTCTTCTTTACTTAATATGTTATGTACTCCATTATAGTTTGTCATTTTTTACTTGCCACCTTCATTTTCTCTTCCTACTTTAAATAGATCGAAGATTATATCAAGATTAGCTTTTAGAAAGTTGGAACAAGAGTTACACCAAATTTGGGTATCAAGTCAAATGTTTAGTGGTAATTGGTAACAATATCACCAGTAAGAATCTAATCACAGTTAAGGAACTCATAAACAATTGACAGATTGCATCTATTTCAAAAAAAAAAAAAATTTGTTTGAAAAATACGGGTCAACTTGACCCGACTCAACCCGCGACCTGATTGACCCGTTTAAAAATGACCCGTTTTAACTCGCGACTCGTTTGACCCGCAAACCTGATTGACCCAACTCGACCCACCTGTTTTGCCACGTCTAGCGTCGGGTCTCCTCGACCTAGCTAGGGTATATTTTTCTCATACTTTGTTCTATTTCGTATTTTCTTCTCTTACTAACGGTTGTTTTTACTTCTAGGTGTTGGTGCACATGAAGGCACTCCAGGATAAGTGCGTCGCTGGTGAGGGAGTGATCCGTCGGCTCCAAAAGCGTCAAGATATCCAAAACAAGGAGATGGATCAGTATAAGGAGGTCATCTACACCCTTAACAAGGAGCTAACGGCCGTTACTGAAACATTGAAGCAAGAATCCATTCTCCGAGAGAAGGCGTAGGAGGCCAAAGCGAATCTAGAGGCAGAGCTGACGGCCATTTACAGGCAGGTCAAAATGGCCAGGGCTGATACCATAACAGAGTTCAAGGCTTCCCAGCCTTTTATCGATGCATTCGTGGTGTACTATGGTGATAGGTTTGAAGATTACCTGAAGTAGGTTGGGTCTGTCTACCCAAACGTGGACTTATCTAAGGTCACCATGGACGACCCGATGCTGACGACTCCTACATTTGGTGACACCATCAACGAGGAGACCGACGATTCCACTCATATAGAGCAGGACTCGAAAGACGACAATGTGGTCCTTGCTTAACCTGCTTTTGAGAAGCTCGTCACTCCCTTGGTCTCGTCTACTGAGGACCCTCATGCTCATGACGCCTTGAATTTCGCTGCCCAAGACGCCCCGAACTCCTTTGCTCAAGATTCCTAGAACCCAACTGCTCAGGACGCCTCGAACGTTTAGCTTTAATTCTTAGTTTTTTTATGTATCCACTCTTATTTCCAAACAATAGTAAATGCCCTTGTTTTTGGGCTTTGTTGTAAACACTTTTTATTTATGGCGTCTATTTAACATTTTACATCCGACACTTTTAGTATTTTTTACTATGTGTTGATCTTTACTTTGAGATATGCGTATGTCCATTCATCTTTTAGGATGTACTTGTCCCTTAAAGGACTTGGTGAATAATTAGGATGAACTCGTCTACTTGTAGACCTAATGATAAACTCGTCCACTTGGGCATCTAATGATGGACTTGTCCACTTGGGGACTTGATGATAAATTCATCCTTTGGTGGACTTAATAATGAACTGGTCCTTTGGTGGACTTTATAATAAACTCATCCACTTGTGGACTTAATAATTTCAAGGCATTCTCATGGGATGAACTTGTCCCCTTGTGGACTTAATAATGAACTCGTCCACTTGTGGACTTGATAATTTCAAGGTAACCTTATGGGATGAACTCATCCACTTGTGGACTTAATAATAAACTCGTCCACTTGTGGACTTAATAATTCAAGGTATCCTTATAGGACGAACTCGTCCACTTGTGGACTTAATCATAAACTCGTCCACTTGTGGGCTTAATAATTTCAAAGTATCCCTATGGAATGAACTCGTCCATTTGTGGACTTAATAATAAACTCGTCCACTTGTGGACTTAATAATTTCAAGGCATCCCCATAGGATGAACTTGTCCACTTATAGACTTAATAATGAACTCGTCCACTTGTGGACTTGATAATTTCAAGGTATCCTTATGGGATAAACTCATCCACTTGTGGACTTAATAATAAACTCGTCCACTTGTGAACTTAATAATTCAAGGTATCCTTATAGGATGAACTCATCCACTTGTGGACTTAATCATAAACTCGTCCACTTGTGGACTTAAAAATAAACTCGTCCACTTGACTTAATAATTTCAAGGTATCCCTATGGGATGAACTCGTCCATTTGTGGACTTAATAATAAACTTGTCTGCTTGTGGACTTAATAATTTCAAAGTATCCCTATGGAATGAACTCGTCCATTTGTGGACTTAATAATAAACTCGTCCACTTGTGGACTTAATAATTTCAAGGCATCCCCATGGGATGAACTTGTCCACTTGTGGACTTAATAATGAATTCGTCCACTTGTTGACTTAATAATTTCAAGGTATCCGCATGGGATGAGCTCGTCCATTTGTGGACTTTAGTCACAGATGTAGTTTTGTATACACATCCACACAGGTCATATCTAAATAATTCCTCATATTATGATAGATGCGTGCATAAGTGAAAAATTGTTCTTGAAAGAATAAAAAGCTGCCTTTTGGGCTTAATAAGCACTATAGATAGTAAAATTACTAAAAGGAAGTAAACTAGAAATGAGGAGAGTTGTTCTTTGTGCCATTGTCTGCTAGTAGTATTTCTTCAAGTGCTCTGTGTTCCACGGATGGTACAACTTTTGCCCGTTTAGCGTCTTCAGGTGGTAGGTTCCCGTCCTCTGCCATGAACCGATTTTGTAGAGTCCTTCCCAATTAGGTCCAAGCTTTCCCTAGGAGGGATCTCTTGTAGTGCCTGTCACCTTTCTCAAGACGAGATCTCCAACCTGAAAGTCTCTGTGCCTGACTCTCGAGTTGTAGTGCTTGGCCATGAGGTTCTAGTACCGCACTAATCTTTGTTCAGCCGCAACTCTGACCTCATCCACCAAGTCAAGTTGCAAACGCATAACTTCATCATTCTTGCTCTCGTCATGGTTTCCCATTCTATAGCTTGTGAGTCCAGCCTCAGCTGGGATGACAGCCTCACTTCCGTATACTAGTCGAAACGGTGTCTCTCCTGTAGGTGTCCTCACCATCATCCTGTATGCCCATAGAACGCTTGGTAATTCTTCCGGCCATATACCCTTTGCCCCCTAGAGCCGAGTCTTGATGATTTTGAGCAAGGATCGGTTCGTTACCTCAACCTGTTCGTTGGCTTGAGGGTGGGTGGGTGAAGAATAATGATTCTTGATCCCCAACTGCGGGCAAAAATCTCTGAACGAGTCGTTGTCGAATTGCTTCCCGTTGTTTGAGATCAATACTCTAGGTTACCATACTTGCAGATGATGTTCCTACATACAAAGTTTCGTATGTTCTTCTCTATGATAGTGGTCAAGGCTTCAACTTCCACCTATTTGGTAAAGCAATCTATGCCAACCATTAGGAACTTTAGCTGTCTCATCGCTATTGGGAATGGGCCCATGATGTCTAAACTCCATTGAGCAAAAGGCCACGGGGCCGTCATTGGAATGAGCTCTTCTAAGGGTTGTCTGATGATGTGGCTGAACCTTTGACATTTATCGCATGCTTTAACATAGGCTTGAGCATCCTTCTGCATGGTGAGCCAATAATATCTAGCCTAAATCAACTTGTGCACCAACGACCGTGACCCGGAATGGTTCCCGCAGATCCCCTCATGGATTTCTTTCATGACATAGTTTGCTTCTTTAGGGCCTAAGCACCTTAGGTACGAGTAGGAGAAGTCTCTTTTGTACAAGACATCCTTTATCAAGACGAAACATGCTATCTGGACCTTCAGCTTTCTTGCGACCTTCTTACCGTCAAGTAGTGTGTTGTCTTTCAAATAAGAAATTATCGGTGTGGTCCAGTTACTTCCTAAGTCTATTTCCTGCACTTCGGCGCCATCTATCAAAGGTAAGAGCTGAACAAAAGAAAGTACCTTACTGAGAATGATCATGTGTTCTGTTGATGTGGCTTTCGCAAGACGGTCAGCCTGCTCGTTCTCTTCCTTGGAGATTTGAACAAACTTAGTCTGAAACTCACCTATCCGTTTCCTTACTTGCTCCAGGTATTTCTTAATTCTTTCCCTTTTGCATTCGTAGTCACCGTTCATTTGGCTTGTGACCACCTGAGAATCGCAGTATACAACCACACTCATGGCCCCTACGGCTTTGGTGAGATCCAGTCCTGCCACTAGGGCCTTATATTCCACTTTATTGTTGGTCGCAGGGAAGTCAAGATGAACTATACACTAGATCTCTTCGCCTTTTGGAGAACGAAGCACTATACCTGCTCCACCAGCCAACCCGTTAAACTATCCATCCGTGTGAATACTCCATTGGGGATGTTCTCCTGCCCCTTGGTCTTCCATATTGGTGAATTTCACAATGAAGTCACGACCACCTGTCCCTTTATGGCAGTACGCGGGCGGTACTGCACGTTGAATTTGCTCAACTTTATTGCCTATAGTGCCATCCGTCCAGCTGTTTTAGGTTTACTCATTGCCTGCCGTAAAGGCTTGTCTGTTAGAACGACCACAATGTGGGCCTGGAAATATGGTTTAAGCTTATGGGCTACTGTAACTAAAGCGAAGGCGAGCTTTTCCATCGGGGGTACCTCTTCTTTGGGCCACGGAATGCTCGGCTAATGTAGTACACGAGCTTCTGCACCTTGTCTTCTTCTCTGACTAAGGCCGCATGGACAACAGTTGGGACTATAGCCAAGTAAAGAAACAGTTCTTCCCTTAGTTTGGAGGGACTTAGTAATGGCGAGGAAGAAAGTTAGGCTTTCAGATTCTCAAATGCTTATTGACACTCGACCGTCCATTCCAAAGACTTCTTCAACATGTGGAAGAAAGGTAGGCACTTGTTTATTGCCCTTGATATGAACTTATTCGGCACAGCCACCTTGCCATTGAGGCTTTGTACTTCTTTTACGTTCCTTGGTGGTGCCATCTCCATTATGGCCCGAATCTTATCTAGGTTAACTTCGATACCTCTTTGAGACACCATGAAACCCAGGAACTTTCCGGCCGTCACCCCGAATGCACACTTGCTTAGGCTGAGCTTTATGTTGTAAGAGCGGAGGGTGTCAAAGGTCTCCCTGAGGTCGTCCAAATGGTTGTCCTCCCTTCGGCTTTTTACCAGCTTATCGTCTACGTAAACTTGGATGTTTCTTCCGATTTGATGCGCAAACATTTTGTTCATGAGCCTCTGATATGTCACACCCGCGTTCTTGAGACTGAACAACATCACCTTATAGCAAAAAAGGCCTTGACTAGTGATGAACGAAGTTTTCTCCATGAAGCTCAATAACTAGTGTCTTGCTATCGAGTCTACTAGGATGTCAACCCGCGAGAGGGGGTAGCTATCCTTGGGGCATGCCTTATTCAAGTTCGTGAAATCTACACACATCCTCTAATTCCCATTGGCTTTCTTAACCATTACTACATTGACCAGCCTATCAGGGTAGTACACCTTCTTGATAAACTCTGTATCTTGTAATTTGCGGACTTCTTCTGCTATAGCCTTGTCTTGCTCTTAGGTGAACACTCGTTTCTTTTGACATATAGGTGGAAAGGAGGGTGACACATTCAACCTGTGCACCATAACTGAAGGGTCGATCCCGAGCATGTTTTCATGACTCCAAGCAAAGACGTCCTAGTTTTCTCTTAGGAATGCCGTGAGTGCCTAATGGATTGGCGAGGGTGCTGATCCTAGTTGTTCGTTCGGGCCTAAAGTAATCGAGAAGTATCTCCTCCAATCCTTCAACGGGCTTTGCAACCGCCCTCTGTTCTTCAATGTTCATGGTCTATAATTGGCCGTCCATCTCTAGCATTGCTATGTAGAACTCTTGTGCTACCACTTGGTCCCCACGTACCTCTCCTACTCCATACTCAGTGGGCAATTTGATCATCAGGTAATAGGTTGAAGTCACAGCCTTCCATGAGTTGTGGGTAGGTTGGCCCAGTATGGCATTGTAAGCAGACGAGCAATCGACAACAAGGAATGTAACGTCCTTTGCTGAGGGTGGTCGCCGACCATCATAGGTAATGTGACTGCACCGAGGAGGTATACCTTTGTTCGTCCGAACCCAACGAGCGGCGCGTTGGCTAGTATGAGTCACTCTCTCTCATTCCTCATCTGCTGGAATGCTAGGTAGTAGAGGATATCAGTAGAGCTTCCATTATCAACCAAGACCCGGTGAGTGTTGTAGTCCCTTACCCAAATACTAACAACGAGTGCATCATTGTATGGGTGGTGGAGGCATCGAGCGTCTTCTTTCGAGAATCCAATTATAGGGTTGTCGACCCGCGCCATTTTCAGGACGAAGCCTATCAGCTTAACGTTTTGAACCATCCTAAGGTAAGTTTTACGGGCCTTCTTGGATGAACCTGAAGCCGTAATGCCCCCTACAATCATCCCTATGTCCCCTATAGGTGGCCTGGGGCGCTCATTATCCTTTCTAACAACCTGCACCCTTGGTGGATCTGCCTTTTCTTTGCTAACGAATCGCTGTAGTTTTCCTTGTCTAATAAGGGCTCCAATCTGCTGCTTTAGGTCATAGCATTCAGAATTGTCGTGACTGTGGTCCCAATGAAAATGACAATATTTGTCCCTGAACCTCTTGTTGGGATCTCCTTTTAACTTGCCAGTCCATGTCAAAGCCGTGTCGTCCTTGATCTACATCAACACTTGATCAATGGGGACAGTCAGCGGGGTGAAGTTGGTGAACCTTCCAGTAGGGGGTTTGGAATGCTCGTCCTCTTATCGGTCTCCAATTCTAGTCATTTTCCATCCCCTTTCCTACCAAGTATCTTCTTGCTTTTCCCTCTTCTTAGGTTTCCCCTTTCGGCCTAGCAGCGCGTCCTCTGCATTCATGTATTTAGTAACTCAATAAATCACATTTGTTATAGTCTTTGGGTCGTTCTTGTATAAAAAGAACAGAAATTTCCCCTTCCGCAGACCATTGATGAATGCAGCAACTAGTATCTTGTCATCAGCTTCGTCTATCGAGAGAGCTTCCTTGTTGAAACGGGTTATGTAAAACTTAGTGTCTCGTCCTCCTCCCATTGCTTGATACTCATCAGGCATGCAATGAACTTCTTATACCTGTGTCCCTTGATAAAGTGTGAGGCAAACTGTGCGCTTAGCTCCTTGAAAGTGACGATGGAGTTGGGCATCAATCTACTGAACCACATCCTCATGAGACCCTTCAGCGTAGTTGGGAAAGCTCGGCATATGATCTCATCTGCCACACCTTGTAAATGCATGAGAGTTTTGAAAGACTCTAGGTGATCCAAGGGATCCTTTGACCTATCATCTGCATCTCCGCAACCATATGTGGTAGTGTCGTATCTATGACTAACGAACGACTGGTATCTTGTCGCTCCTACCTACTTGGGGCATGGCTACCCTCCGGTCCTTCTCAGTCCCTCCTTTCGACAATGGTGCCCTCTTACTCCTCCCTGTGACTGTTGGGCCCAGCATCCCTTTGGCACAACTGTTCTTCCAAGTCATGGTTCTGCTTGGCAAGGCGTTCCATCGCCACGACTAGGGTTTGTACCTGTCTTTCGAGGGTAGCAATATGTGGTTCTTCTCCGGTATGGTTATTAGTTGCCATCGAACGAGTGAGTACCATACAACTCTTTGTCTGAGAAATGGTAATATGGTTGTTACTATTTTACTCTCTATGTTTCCCACAGACGGCATCAACTGATGATGTCAAAAATCATCAGTGAGCCGTACGGTACTCACGTGCTCTAGACAGAACCTGCAAAACAGAAACAAAGAAGACCTTACAGAAAGTACAGGTGTGATACCGGCCAAATACCCTCCGAAGGTTAATTTAAAAAACTTTCACAACTCTAGAGTGTCAGAGCTAGGGTAAATTATGCGTATCTTGATTTGTGAGGGTTTGGGGGTTTTTATAGTGGTGTAGAGCTGACATTCGTTTCTTGGTGGAGAAAATATTTTCTTGTAGAGAAGATCCTTATTAATGCATGTACTATGCAGGATCCTTTCCTTGTAGGGATTACTTCGATTGGGGTTAACTATAGGAAACAAGAAATTTCCTCACATAGATATCCATGGGGTCAAGTTAAGCCAAGTTGGACCCGTCGGCCTCTTTAACCCCGTCGGCCTCTCCACATCTGTCAGCCATCCTCTCTATCCTAGCATTCCCGTTGGCCTATGGAAACGTTTGTCGAGTCTCCTTTGTGGGGTCATCCCGTATGGTGTTTTCAGCCTGACTCTTCTGTTAGTTTCCGTGAAGCTGAAGGGTATATGGGTGCCAACAACCTTCTTGCGCAATGTTTTTAGGGTATTAAATTTATGGCTAAAATATCTGTATCAGAAAGGAAATCAATCTAAACGTCCTAATTTGAATTCAACTTCAACTAAGACTCTTAACGAACGAAAATACTAGTGTTTGAACTGCAAACCAATTTTATGGATGTTGTTCTTGTTTGGAAATTGCTCAAGAACAATTATACTTCGATCAAAATGGTTGGGTTCGGTAGTTGTTGCCTAATTTAATAGGATTTAAACATGCACAAATGCTATCAAAGGAAGTGAGAGAATTAAACCAAATCAAGTGCACAAATGATCAAACAAGAAATATAAAATAGGCTCAAATGCAAATTGCACTCTCTAAATTTGAATAAAATTCATTTTAGTCCTTTAGTTTTAGTTTCATTTAATTGAGTCCTCTCCAAGTTTTAAATTTTTTCAATTCAAGCTTTTCATTCAATTCCGTTAAAAAAATGTTGTTAAGTATGCAATTAACTAATGAAAATATATTTTATGGAAAAAAAATTCTCACATAAAAAACTATAAAATATTTTTATTATATTTTTTATAGATTTGTTTCATGTGAGATTTTTTTTTAATGGAAATTTTTTAACAAAATTGGATGAAAGTCCTTAATTAAATAAATTTGAAACTTAAAAAGAACTCAATTAAATGAAAGTAAAGTTGGAGGACTTAAATGAATTTCAGTCAAATTTAAAGAGTGCAATAAGCATTTTAGTTTATTAAATAATACAACTCGCTATTATAATAACATAAGTACAATGTCACTTTTTTTTTTTAGAGAGAGTTTCAACTTATGGTGTCTGTTCCTGATAATAGTTGTTTATCATCAGTCCAAGACACCAATCAGTTTTTAGTGTAGGTGGGGATTGAACTCCAGATCTCTTATACAACCATAAAAAACTTTACCAATTGAGCTAACTGGAACGCACGAGTACAATATCACTTGATTATAATAGAACACAAAACGATATGACACAAGTACAAATTGAATTCATCAAAAAAGTACAAATTGAATTTGACAAAGATTAGAAAACAAGGCCTACTCCTAATTGATAAGCCTACTAAATTAAGTTACAAGAACCTACTCCTAGATAGTAGGGGTTCCTATGAACATGGATTGATCTCCCTTAATTAGAGGATTACACTGTTGAAAGATTTGTTGGAAAGAATTTGTTTGTAGACTTTAATCTTTCATTAGTAGACAATAGGTGGTAGTTATTTTCCTTCAATAACTAACCACAAATCAAGGAGGGTGGTTTATGTGTAGGAAATAACTACTACTTAGAAGTATTATCTTAAAATATACCCTTATATGTTTTGACTTCGGCTGAAGATAGATACGATCTTCTTAATTCTTGTTTTGACTTTTGCTGAAGATAGATATGATCTTCTCTCTTTTTTATTTTGGCTTGAGAGGATACGATCTTCTTAATTGTTGTTTTAATTTCGGCTGAAGATGGATATGATGTTCTTAATTGTCACTTATCCAAATCTCTTTAAAAAAAGGAATGTTATCTTTTTGATGTGCTGGCTTCCTAATATTTCTCACTAATTTCTCCTGCGGATTGCCATAATCTCCTCGATTCTTGCCGAGTTCCAAATCTTTAGAATTACTGTCTTAGAACTCGTCTTTCTACACTAAGGTGGGATAGATACATGACTTTTTGGAAAAAAACTTGTCTTATTCATCTAACCCGTTTTTGTTTATTTGTAATAATAATAAAAAATATATATATAAATAAATAAATAAATAAAACGAGGTCTTTGCTTTTAAGAGAGAAAAAATCAAAATAATAAAGTCCATTATGGTATAAAGCGTAAACCAAAATGTTGTTGAAATTCAATTTTTCGAAATCTTCGAAGTCATGAGCTTAGTCAAATTCAATTGAGTTGTCGACCAAAGAAAGAAGAAAGAAATTTCGAATCAAAAGCAAATTAGTCTGATTCAAAACTGTAGAATCTAAGGTAATTGTCCAGGAAGATGTACCAAGGGAGTCAAAACGTGACTAACGGGCTTACATTTTCAAAATGCGTATCAAACGGATACAAAGAACAAAAATGCCAGTGGTACCGGGCCAGGATTTGACACACCAAAATATCAAAAAATAAATAATAATAAAAAAAATGCTGAAACACATTTACCGATTCTTTGCTTCCACTCAAAAAAAAAAAAACAAAAAAAAAAAGATAAGTTAATTCTGTAATCCTGATATGAAAGCCTCTTCCGAAATTTATAGTTGCATTGTGCCCATTCAAATATCATCCCCAAAAATAATATTGAGAAAATTAGAGACACGACAAAATTTTCACAACAACATTGTTTTTGAGCTGCGGTGGATTTTGGTATAAATTTTCTCTCCTTTTATTATTATTATTTTTTATATATAAAATGTGATAATTATGATAGTTATTATTTATTAATAGTCTTTTATTTATTTTCTAAATATGAAATCTAATTATCATGGTAGTTATTAATAGGTAATTAAGGAAGTTATTAATAGTTTTTATTTTAATTATGACAAAATAATATTAGAGACTTTAAATATAAAATAAAAATTTAAGTGGAATTATATTATTAGAGTTTCATGAAATTTAAAATTCCACGCCAACTAAAATTATATTACAACAAATTTCAAGAATTTTAAAATTTTAAAAAATTATTTATTTTAATGAGTTTATTTTAATAGGATAAAACTCCTATAGTCTTATGTGTTAAGTGTTCCATGTGAGAAGGGAAGAAAAAAAACTGGCGCATATTTGAGGTCAATATGTCAAATAATTAAATAGTTAGGTAACTTAAATAGAGGAGGATCCAATTATTATTGAGTCAACATTAGCTTGTGGTGTATTGAATTTATCTTTATCTTAATAAAATTAGGAGTCTTTCAAAGAAATTTGCAAAAATTATTTTCCTCTATATTAAAATCTTTAATTAATTTGTACACCGCAGTGACTCACTACTAGTTGGTAAGCTAAGAATACTCAAGAGTGATATTATAAATTATAAATTATCATCATTGGTTATGGAGGTTGGTTTAAAAGCAAGTTGATGTACATCGAACTTATGGCCAAATAAATATACTTTTGTACTTTTCAAAAAAGGAAAAAAGAAAACAAGTAAAGGCAATAAATGATTAAAAACAATAATGCAATTTGTGAAAATCTTTTAAAAGAGAGGCACATGCACCCAATATTTCACTGACACGTGGATCAACTCATATATAAGTGGCACATGCACCTCACTTATGAGATACTTACTTTATGCAATGTAGAGAAATGGTATGTTTATAATAATTTTACAATATTTTTATAACAAATTCTGAATGACAGATTGTTACTAGTTGTTATTATTGAGTTAAAAAATTAATTTCAGTATTAAATTTAAATTTAAACCAATAAAAACTAACCGCTCATTATTTATTGTAAAAATATTATAAAATTATTGTAAACGTAAAATATCTCATGCAATGTATGGTCCACGAGAGATACGACAGGCTGTGCATCACACGCAGAAGATGACGTGAGCGACTAGGTTCAATCTCAGCCACATCAGACCTTGTACTACCTTTTTTGTTCTTACCAAAAAAATTTAAGGAAAACAAAATTTAAGGAAAAAAAAATTTTTATTTTTAAATTTATGTTTTTGTTTCTTAACTGTCTCTCCCAACAACTCGCACCGTGAAGCTCAAGGCACAAACTCATGTTTTTCTTTTCGTCTATTCTATGGTTCGTGTCTCCGTGATTTTCACGTTCGCGTTTCACAGTCTAAGTCGTTCACAGAGTCACATGTATATAAATACATAGATAAATCGCATAAACCTTAAAGCCCACAAAAAAAGAACCAAGACCAAGGAGCAAGAAAAAACAACAACTACGAAGAAGGAGAAGAACAAGCCCTAGGAATCGTAGAGAGAGAGAGAGAGAGAGAGAAATGGAGAAAGCGACAGAAAACGGTCCGAACGGAGCGCACTCGGGTCGGGTTGGACCCACTAACCCGATGGTCACGCCTCTCCTCACAGATCAATACCAGTTCACCATGTTCTACGCTTATTGGAAAGCCGGGAAACACAACGAGCGAGCCGTGTAAGTTCTTTCTTTCCTTATGCTCTGTTTGGTTTCTAGGAAAAAAGAAGAAGACATATTTATTAAGTTTAGGTTCCAAGATTTGAAATTTTGAATTCTCGAACTGCTTAAGCCGCCAAACGGAGGGAAAGTTGTTAATGTGTTTGTTTGAGTGGATTAATTCTATTCAGTATTGTACAAACTAATTTATAAATTTGAAATTCGCCGTTAGTTAATCCATCATTTTTAAACCTTGCTTTAGTGGTTTTTTTTTTTTTTTTTTTTTAATTTTTTTAGATATAGATTTTATTAATTGATTATTTAAATTTAAGTTGTGGGTTGACTATTTAGAATGAGAGACACTGAGCATTTCCACTGCCATGTTGAAAAGTCTAATAATTTAACTATGTACATAGTTACTTAATTTTTTGGTTTTTGGGGGTGGAAAATTTGTCAATTGTCGTTAAGTAACGACTCTTTCTTTTCTAATTGAATAACACATGTCTAATTTCTTGCTAAAATCAATTTTTTGTATTTACCCCACTTGACTGGATTCCGGTTTCATTTTCAAAGAAGGGTTTTTTCAAGTGAAAAATGGATTTTTAATCAGTTAGTTATTGGGAGCTTTCAAGAAGCCCCACTTTACTATTAGCATCTCATATCCTTTGTCCCTGAGCCGATAATTCTGTTGTTTCTTCCATATGTTGTGGTTATCGCCTTCAGGTTTGACTTATATTTTCGGAGAAACCCCTTTGGCGGTGAATATACAATCTTTGCTGGTTTAGAAGAGTGCATAAGATTTATTTCTACTTTCAAATTCACAGAGGAGGAGATTGCTTTTGTCCGGGAATCCTTACCTCCTTCATGTGAGGTAAACTACAATATATAACTCCTTGGTGGTATAATATTCTGATTTTAATTCAGTAGAGGTAACTATATGGGTCTTTCAATAATATACCAATCTATTATTAGTATTATAGACTATACATATAACACTGACATTTTTTACCTTTACAATATGTGTGAAGTGAGCCGAGTTAATCTTTTCTCTTTTTCATGTTATTGACATACTAAGAACAACAGGTGGGTTTTACATATATTTATGTGTAGATAAAGGAGAAATGCCAAAAGTTATGCATAATTATAATTGTGTAGAACAACATAATTGTTAGTTAATGTTTCTCTCAGAATCGTTGCAAGAAAGAACAACAGTGTCTTCCTGGTAGTGCTAAAAGTTTTGAAAGCATGCAAAGCAGTGCATCATTCAACATAAATGTTATTGGATTGTGCTACTAGGCTATCATAGTTTGTGAAGCGCGTTAATTGCATAATACCTAATAGGTGCCACTATCTGGAGATTCTAAGTGCTTTGGATGTGAACAATGGTTGGGAGGAGTTTTACCATGCATTATCTTAGTTTTCCAATTGTTTTTGTTCTTCACCTTTGCACATCATTTTATTACATTTTTTGTTCCCCTCAGTAGTAATATAAAATCAGGTGAATCTCTAGATTGATAAGAAAGAACTCAAAATGAAGATTTGAAACTCACGATCTCTTTTTGGCAGTAGTCTCAAAATGCAATTTTGAGATATTTTGGTCCTGTGTTTAGTCCATGAATCCTAGCAACAACATAAGTGGCTGACTAATCCATTTCTATTTTATAAACTATAGGATGGATTCTTCGACTATCTTAGAGAAATTGACTGTTCTGATGTTGAAGTATATGCTGTTTCAGAGGGATCAGTTGTTTTCCCAAAAGTACCATTGCTAAGAGTTGAAGGGCCGGTTGCTGTAAGTACCATGAAACTGGTTTTCTCCACATTTTTACATTTTTCATAAAATTCACGTCATGTTTCAATGCTAATTTCACAAGGATAAAATAGGAATTTAATTACAAGATGTTTTACAAATTAAAAAATGTTCCAATGCTAATTTCTTCTCAAGACAACATATGTCTTACATAATACTGCTTTTTCAGGTGGTTCAATTGCTGGAAACTCCATTTTTAAATCTTATTAATTATTCGTCATTAGTTGCTACCAATGCTGCAAGGCATCGATTTGTTGCTGGAAAATCAAAAATACTTCTTGAGTTTGGGCTTCGACGAGCTCAGGTTGCTGATTTGTTTTTATTTGTTTTGAAGTGCTTATCTGTGTTTATGTTAATCAGAAGGATGTCAAAATTTTATATGTAGGGACCTGATGGTGGAATAGGGGCATCAAAATATTGCTACCTTGGAGGGTTTGATGCAACAAGGTAGTATCAGATGAAATTATCACTACTTGCATTATTAACTGCAATATTTTTCATCAATATATGTTTCCTATAGCTGGAGTTCGGCAGAATTTACATACTTTCTGTGGTATATGTCAAATGATACACTGTTTTAGTGTTGCTTGTCTATGCTAAGTTTCATTTGACATAGCACCTCTGTATTCCAAATCAACTTGTAAATTTTTGGATGATAAATTTGGATAAACAATGCATGTCTCAAACATCATAGTTTTTGTGTTTATTTTAACAGTGTTTGCATTTCTTCAAATGATGAAGTGCATTTGTATAATTAAATTTAATTGATCCCGAAATTAATGCATCCATGTAAACTCACAAGTAAAATGTGTTGTTGTAAATTGTTCCCTGAAATTCATTGAGTTGAATAAGGGATAACAGTAATCTCTTTTGAATCGTTGTGTTTTTGGACTTAGCTCACTAAATGTTTTTATTTGACCATTAAATCTCATCTAGCTAGATTGACTCGAAGAAAAGAAAAGATATATATGTCCCCTTTTTTGCTCAGTTTGTGGATTAGTAGAGACTCATTCTCTTTATTTTCTTCAGTGCTTTTGCTGTTGACCTGAGTTAATGTTTGATACAGCTTTTCTCTGTTTCTGTATTGTTTATTGACAGCAATGTTGCAGCTGGGAAGTTATTTGGAATACCACTTCGTGGAACACATTCCCATGCCTTTGTTAGCTCATTTATGGTTTGTATTTCTTCCAGTGGATTTCATTACATCTTTTTATGCCATTTGCTAAGAGTAAACTTTGGTGTGATGTACATAAACTTGATTATAATAAGTTTGTGCTTTGAGAAATATGTTTACTTTGCGGTTGATTTTTTTTCCCCAATTAAAAATGATATTACTTTGCCATAGATTTATGTCTACCTTCGCACATGAAGCCATTCTTTGTCTGATTAATTCAGTAATTTGCAGAGCCCTGATGAGATCATAGATAAATCACTTCATAGCAGTGATGGGTCAAGTATCTGTGAGGATTTTGTAAGTCTAGTCCAGAAATGGTTGAGCAAAATTCAGGTATTTTTTTTGGCCATCAAATTTCATTGTTGTGTATTATATGGTTTATCAATATGTGTCCATGTTATTCTTGCTTAGTTAGGAAGAGCTCAGTTTATATGCTACTATTTTGAACTACCACCTAAGCTATTACTTGTAAGAGCATTAAACTTGGGCATCATCATTTACTTTTCAATACATACCAATTGCGTCCAATAGATTTAGGTTAAGATGCAATTTTGTAGACTAGTGAAAGAAGAGAAGGGAAGAGGGGGGGGGGGGGGGGGACATTGGTTGAACCCTTGAGGTGATGAGAAAACGTTGATGAGATGTGGTTGAGTAAAGGATGTGAACTTGAAAGAGTTGTGTGGCAAAAATGGGATTAGTGCAGCTGGGATGTAATGCTTTGTTGAGTTTAGAGTGTATAAACTTTGGTTTTATGATTCTTTTCTTTTTATTTCTCTTTACTTATTAGAAAAGTATATGCTATGGTTTTTCTTTTAGATGATGTCCCGTATTTGCACATGCATGCATGTATAGTTTGTAATGCATGAATTTTTACCAACTTATATTGCTAGTAATGTTTTTGTTTTGCCCTTTTGAATTCATTAAAATCATGATAACACTAAAATCTGTGCTTGCTTTGCAGTGGTCAGGTTCATCACATGGTGCATTTGGTGAGACAAATCAAAGTGAGCTAGCAGCTTTCACATCATATGCCTTGGCATTCCCTAATAACTTTTTAGCTCTTGTAGACACATATGATGTAAGTGAAAATTTTGCTAATTACCTTCAGATGTTTAAATAATGTGGATGAGATCTACCTATCTTGCCTTGTTTCCTCATCATGTTTTAGCATCTGCTTTCAAAGTTTTATGTGTTGTAGATGATGCTCAACCTAGAATCTTAACCTTCCTCATTCCATCTCTCTCTCTCTCTCTCTCATTATCAAATTTGGCTGGACTGGGTGCTTAGGCTGGTCATTTTTTGTTTAAAGATATGGACTATGTTGCATTTGTCTGTAAGAGCTAAATCACCCCCCCCCCCCCCCCCCCCCACCTTCTTCTTCTTAAAAAATAAAAAAAAACAAAGGCAGCTCTATAACTTGGTCCCAATCTTTTGAAGGAGATCTTGAACTTTTTGTGTCCCACAGGCTAGTCTGATGACCATGGTGTGTGAAATCTGAAGGTCATGTTTGTTAGGGAGGATGGAAAATATAGGGAGGATCGGAAAGAAGGAAAGTAGAGATTATTGTTTTCCTTCATGAGTGTTGGGTAGAGGGGATAGAAAACTGTAGGAGAGAAAATGCATATAACTTTCCCTTGTTTGGTTGGTGTTTTTTTTGGGGGGGGGGGGGGGGGGTGTTGGGGAATGAATGAAAGAAATAATAATTGAGTTGATTACCATAATACCTCTATTATGTAAGAAACTATTTTTTATATTATTTTCATAGTATTTAAAATTTATTACAACAATATATTGTATTCGCATGAGGGGAAAACTGTAATTCTCCCTCTCCCTATTTTCCTTCCTCTTTTCTCTCTATTTTTGGGGGGATTAAATTTGTTGGGCCCACATGGAAAATGCCTCCCATCCCTTTTCCAATCTCCAAGTTTTCCTTCATACAGAACCTACAAAAATTTTAATCGCTTTCCCATTTTCCATCCTCTAAAATCCTCCCAACTAAATGGACTCTAATGGTTCACCAAGTTTTGCATGGACAAATATATTTTTGTTAATATTTAAGGTTTTTTTTTTCTAACTTATTTTTCAAAAAAGTCACTACATTGAATCTTTGAATGTTACAATGGTATAAAGTGCTACTTCTCAGTTCTTGGTTATACTATTGTTTGTGGATAGTAATACTGGTCAATATGTGCTATATGTTCTTTTGTTTTTCATGTCAAAAGACTACGATTTCCACTCTTTTATCAGCTATACTTCATTTAGTTGCAATCTGTATATACTTGTTTAAAATTCCATTATTTAATATCATGTCATTGACATTCATTGTGCCAGGTTATCAGGAGTGGGATCCCAAACTTTTGTGCAGTTGCTTTAGCACTTAGTGATCTGGGGTATGTCTGAAAGGTTTTGATACGCATTCGCATATTAAATCTCTTGATGTGAGCATGATCAATGACGATATCTTTCATTTTTCAGTTGTCACTCCATCCATCCCCTTTTAGTTGAGGAGTAATGTTTTTGTTGCTTTAAAAATTGAATAAATCAATTGGTGAACTGGAACCATCAGTACAATAACAAATGAGATCAAATAGTAGTAACAGCAATGAGAACAATAACAAAAGATGATGAAGACTGCAATAACAATTGTTTCAAAGATTATGGTCAGACTTCCATAGTTCAAATGTAAAATTTGGCCAGTGAGATCTAGCACAAATGGCAGCTCCTCTTATGTGAGTAAGGTGGAGGGTAAGGTCGTGGGTTCAAGACCCTCTGGGTGGGTGGGTAATTACAAAGAAATAAATGTTGAATTTTTTGTGTAATCTTGTTTCAAAGCAAAATGAGGAAGGAAACAAGAAAATGGCTTAATCTTAGAAGACAATGTGGTAGTGCATATCCTTCCAAGGGGATAAAGACAAATTGTAGTGCTGAAAACATTAAGCATGTAAAAACTCTTCATTCCTTTTATCTCAAGGTGAGTTAACTGTCTAGTTTACAACTTTATTTTCAAACATGCCTTGGGTGTGATTCAGAAGTATCCTGGAGGCCACCAAACCATGGCACCCTTCCCCTCAGAAAAATCTAGACTCCCCCAGGAAAAGACTACTTTGTTGTCAGGTGTACTTTATTGGCAGCACCATTAAACAAATGGTTACTGGTTCACCATTTATCATTCTTAACCATTGTGTAGGCTTTAATTAACAATTTTTTTGGGATGAAAGTAATGCACTTTTGCTTGTCCATTGCAAATTACAGTTTTCCTTCAAGCAAGCTGCCTATACTTCTGCTTCTGATGAGCCAATTTATTTTCATATCATGTGTTTTTTTTCCATATTGCTATTATCTCTTCTTCTTTTTTTTTCCTTTTTTTTTTCCAGACATTTTATTGTTTTGCAGTTTTAAGTACTTCATGTGCATAAAATCTTGAAGACTCCTTGCTTCAGTGATTTGATCCTTGTGAATAGTAAAATATTTCTATTTCCAGTATGAATTTGGATGATGTGCTGTGCAGGTACAAAGCAACAGGGATTAGGTTGGACTCTGGTGACCTAGCATATTTGTCTTGTGAGGCCCGGAAGTTTTTTGTTGCCATTGAGAACGACTTTGGAGTGCCTGGTTTTGGAAAGACAGCTATAACAGCTAGTAATGACCTCAATGAGGAAACTTTAGATGCTTTAAACAAACAGGTATTGATTTTAAAACAATTTGGTTTAAGTAAGTTATATTCACTTATTGTCTCAGATCTGTACCAAATGCATGCAAAACCCTGAGAGAGTTTGTATAATAGAAGTCTTCAACTGTTTAGAATTTTCTGTATTTCATCTTTGCTCCAAGTAGGATGACCAAATTAGATTATGATATGCTACTAAGCAACAGGGATCTCTCCATTGACAAGAGTGTTGCAAGGCAGTTACCTCTCATTCAGCTAGTATGCTGAGTAAATGATACATTTAGCTGTTGTCCTTCACTGATTTCATTATAATATACTCACCCATAACTCTGGTTTTTCTGGGTTGTCTTATTATCCCATTATGTTATAAGTATGCAGAAAGCTGTTTTAGATCCTGAAAGTCCTAGAGAAATGTTACTGTTGTAATCTCTTTTTGAACCAAGATTGTAGTTACCTGACAAATTGATCACTTCTATACTTTCTCAAAAAGCTCAATTCCCATAGAAAAACATTGCAGGGAGAGTTTTTTTTAACCGCTCATAATGCGTGTATACATGATATTCACCTGAGCAGGTAGTTACTTGATACTCCCACATTCCACATGTAAGTTCTTTCAATAGTTCATAGCTTGCTCAAGTGAATATCATGCAATTCAGCTTAGTATGTTGTATATCTCTTTCTCATGTCTCAATATTTCCCAGGATATCTCTATTTATTTTTATCTCAGATTCTACTCCTTTCTATCTCTTACGTTTCTTCTTGTCTATATTTTCTTTTCACCTCCTTTCTCATAAATAAGAAGAATAAAATATTTTCCCAAAATTTTATGCATCCTAAGTGTTTGCTGAATTAGGATGTTATATCTAGATTCAAATTATATCAAAATTGAATTGTGTTCCCTGTGCAGGGTCATGAGGTTGATGCATTTGGAATAGGAACCCATCTGGTTACATGCTTTGCTCAACCTGCTTTAGGTTGTGTTTTCAAGCTTGTTGAGATAAATGATCAACCACGCATCAAACTTTCTGAAGATGTCTCAAAGGTTTGATCATGCTGTCAAGAAATCTCAAGAGAACATCTACTTCATCTCTTAATGTTTTTTTATTTGGTTCTAGGTCTCTATTCCATGTAAGAAACGGTGTTTCAGGTTGTATGGGAAAGAAGGTTATCCCCTAGTAGACATAATGACGGGGGAAAATGAGCCATCCCCAAAGGTATCTTGTCAACTTGGTCTTCCCATTAATCATCCTGTGTGTGTGTTTTTATCATATTAATTATATTGTATACATTTCAACTCTTCTTAGTAAATAGATGTTGGTTTTGTCATGCATATACATGTACTCTTTTATCATGATTCATATGAGCTGTAATTAGGATTAGGCAGCCTGAGAATATTTTTTAATCACCATGTCAACTTGTGGATTTTGGCTTTATTGGGTGTTATGGAGTAATAGAATGGAATGCAATAAGAAAGGTCTCTTTTTCATTTCCTTTTCAAACAAGTAATTCAATTTTTTATTTTGGAGTGGAAAAAAAAATTGGAAGAATTAATCTACCATGCCATGCTCTGGGGTAGTTGTTCTGATGGTGCTTAAATATATGTTTTATCTTGATTCTCCTCCAGTCCTCCTGATAAGGGTGGCTAAAATACACCCTCATGCATATTTTATGATATGAATCCTTTTATCAAATATAAATAATTTTGAACTTTTGATGAGGAATACTGCATCCAGCTACACTTTCCTTTATGAAGCATTAGTGTTACCTATAGATGAAGCAGTTCTTTGCTTTTATTCTTTTACTTTTTTTAATTTATAATTAAAATTTCTCACATTGTATAGTAGTCTCTAGTTTATAAAAGTAGAAAAAAAAAAAAAACTGTTAAAAAAAGGGAAAGAAAAATCGCAACCTGCTACCTCTGTTTCAGGTGTATTAAGTAGACAATTTGGTAGTGTCTCAGCACTCAGCAGTGTTTGGGGTGGGGAAGACCATAAGTAGTATTGAGAGGTTAGCAGTTCAGGAGATATACATGTACCCTGAAACAAACACATGGACTTCCAAATGAAAGAGCTGGTATATAACAGGGGATGGAATAATGACAATGTTCTGTGGCTGCCTCATTTTTAAATCTGTTCTAATAATAAATATTTTCACTGATTTTTTTTTCCCCCCTTTTTGAACTTCCCTCCTGGTGGCAGTAAAAGTAAAAAACTCAATCGACTCCACTTGTGTCATGCTTTGTATCTTAATTTTTACACTGCTAGCCCTAATCTGGGATAGAGAAGGGTTGCAGTAGGTTGATAGAAAATGTAAACATAGTCACATCTTATGATCTTGAATCATTTTGAAGGTGTTCCTGAGTATATGACCTTGTATAGGATTTGACATTTAGCCATGTTCAATTAATTTGGATTTAAGGCTCAACTAATTGAGTTATTTGGTCAGAGTTACCAACGCATTGACTATTATATAGCCTGATTGCAACTTGTTTTCTTATGTACCCTCTTTATTGCTTCCCTTTTCAATTCTATGTAAGAGCTTACAGCTCACCCCATATTGAATCTTGTAAGCAGGAAGGTTTCATGTTGTGTCAATTCTAACATACAGGTTGGAGAAAGAATCCTTTGTCGTCACCCTTTCAATGAATCTAAGAGAGCATATGTGGTGCCACAGCGTGTTGAGGAGCTTCTGAAGTGTTACTGGCCTGGAACGTCAGGTGAGTGCCTAGGAATATGTGATGATCTATAATGATAAACAGCATCAAATAAATGGTTTTGAATTTTGAATCCTTACCCTATTTTTCTTTACAAAGTTGTGTGCATGCATGCACATGTGCATCTTTTTATTGGGAAAATTTCCTAGAATTCTATCCACCTACTGATATTGCTCTGACATCCAACTGGTCCAAAACCACTTTTCTTGTGCAAATAATGTTTTATATCTTCAGGACTTGATCAAAATATTAGGTTTGTAGTCTTGGTATTTAGTGACTTGCAAATTGTCTTTTGAGGACAAGAAAGGGTCATCAGTATTTTATCAGCTACATACTTTGGATGCAGCCTGTGACGATAATGCATTTTGTTTAGTGTCTAAAAAATTTATAAACTCAAAGTTTTGTTTCTTGAAGATAAAGCAAAAGAAGATTTACCACCTCTTAAGGACATCAGGAAACGGTGCATGGAACAACTCGAGCAAATGCGTCCCGACCACATGAGGAGACTGAACCCAACACCATACAAGGTAGTACATACTTAGATATTTCTCATATATCAATTTTTATACTATTGCTACTATTAACTGCTTCTTAGAAAAATGGTTTGAAACTTTTGAATTTTGCTGCTTAGCAGGTGAGTGTAAGTGCAAAATTGTATGACTTCATTCACTTCCTATGGCTCAACGAGGCACCTGTTGGGGAGCTACAGTAAGGATATCAAGATGGATTGCATGAAGTAGGGTACAATTGCAGGGAAACTAATTATTCCAATAAGTTTGGAGGAATTTCAAATAGTCAGCCCATACACATGTCCATATCACATATGTACATGAGATTGAGAAACAATTCTCTGTTCTTTTGTTTTCTTTAATAAAATAATTGGGTTTTTTTTTTCTTTCTTGCTTGTAAGAGAAAAGGTACTAAAATAATTTTTTTCTATCTCCCATCTCTCTCATACAAAGAGCACTTTGTGAGCCTCCTCGTTAACTCAAACCATTGCAAGTGGGAGCTGTAATTCAAAGTGGATGTGGCCCGGAAACTTGGTGGGCTGAAGTGTGAACTTCGGTTTCATTCTTGATGTAGCCGAACTCTGAATCCCAAAAAATAAGAGAGAGAGAGAGAGATTGCCTAAGACATCCAGTGATACCCAAAAAAAAAATTATACCAGAAAAAGCTACTTTATTTATTTTACATTATCACATTAATAATACACCCTACACATTACTATACTTCATTATTTTACTATTTTATTTAAATATTAGGAGTAAATACACTATACCCTCTACACTATACCATTTTTTACACTTACTTCCTAAACTCTGAGAATGCACACTTATTTCCTAAACTATTACTCGCGTAACACTTGTCCCATTATACTATGAGAGTACACACTTTCCTCCTAAATTATTACTCGTGTAACACTTTGCACCCCATTCTATGGATAATAATTTAGGGAAGTAAATATGCATTCTTATAGTTTAAGAGAATTAGTATAAAAGAGGTATAGTTTAAGGGGTAATATGTGCATTCTCATAATTTAGAGGGGCAAGTGTAAAAAGGGATATAGTTTAGAGGAGTAAATTGTACATTATCACATTAACAATACACCCTACACATTACTATACTTCATTATCTTACTATTTTATTTAAATATTAGGAGTAAATATACTATACCCCCTACACTATACCATTTTTTACACTTACTTCCTAAACTATGAGAATGCACACTTATTTCCTAAACTATTACCCATGTAAGACTTGTCCCATTAAACTATGAAAGTACACACTTTCCCCCTAAATTATTACTCGTGTAACACTTTGCACCCCATCCTATAGATAATAATTTAAGGAAGTAAATATACATTCTTATAGTTTAAGAGAATTAGTATAAAAGAGGTATAGTTTAATGGGTAATAAGTGCATTCTCATAATTTAGAAGGGTAAGTGTAAAAAGGGATATAGTTTAGAGTAAATTGTAATTTCAACAAAATATTATTATTCTTATTCTGAAAAGAGAAAAATGAGAGATTGCTACAGTGGAGGGAACATGAAAAGTCTAAAGAGAGAATGTTTTATGAGATTAAAATAATTGGGGGTAGAATAAATAATACTAGTATTTATTTAAGATATAGATGTTGCTACTGTGGATAATTATTTTTAGATGTTACTGTAACAAAATGCAAAAGTATTAACAACGTTGCATTACCGGGTGTGGGGATCTTTTTATGCATTTGGTGCTACAATGAAATGCATAATAGATAATTGAATGTAAATGCTTAAGTGTCTTTAAAAAAAACAGACAAACAAATTTTAAAACAGTTTCAAATAACAAATATAAATAACTTAATCTAGAATATCTAATATATTATATCAACTATACTTTATTAAAAAATAATCACATCATTTTAAGAATAGTTTAGAGGTTGGAACTAACATTTACAAGTCTCATCTCATCTATTATTTTTATTTTTCACTTAACTAAAAATAACAAATCATCAAATTTTTCCAAAAATTCGAGCAGCTCTGCGCCTAGTTCAGGATTATAGCTTGAGCTAATAGTCATAAGATTATATTTGCAGCTCAGAACTTCCTTTACTATCAACGATATTTAATAAAAAGTGTCACTACGATTAAAACTATGTGCCATGTGCTTATTAATATCAACACTATACAAATGATTTTTAATTCACCAAACTTGTTGAGTTTTACAAGCTCTCTTTGATTTTCCAGGCCCTATATTGTATAAATTTATATCCAATATATACAAAGGAGAAGGTAAAAGAAGAATATTCTAAACTAACATTAACACGCCAAAATCTGCATCATTAGAAATTCAGACTGTGATGATAAAATCCTGCAGCTGTACCCACCCATAGGCACAACGATCCCGTATCCCTTGAATAGTTGATGCAGCCAACTGGACCATCGGCCGAATTTTGGCCAACTCTCTCTCAAGCGGTAGTCTAGTGCTACCCTCCATCTGCAAGGCCAAATAGCAATAAAAATTACTTGACGCATAAATTAATAATAGTGAAATTATAAAAATGGAGTGCAAAAGGAAATAACCTTTTCTATGCAGCGTACGGTATCTAACAAATGGCAGAAATATGCCAGCTGCTTGTACAAATCTGCTTCAGTGTACTGGTGAAGGTATATTTTACACCCAAAAATACAGTAGAAATTAGTAATGGTGTTGTCTAATCATTAGATAGGGGAAAAAAAAAAGAGAGGAGATTATTGCTAGAGCATTTTTTGTTATTGCCCAGAGCAACTTCAGGCATGCAATGTTTTACATTGTCGTGGCCATAACAAAATATGCCCTTAACATTGTTCACTAAGTTTGTGATGGATAGATACCTTTCTAATGAGACGTCCATTACAGCGAGGATAGTTTGGACAAACTGTTCCTTTCTCAGAATCACCAACCAGCTGGAGGTTGAGACTGCGTGTGGTGTATTTGCAAGTTTCATCATCACACTAAAAAAGAAAAAAATTAACCCATAATAAGAGCTCATTAGCAATAACAAAAACTATCACTACTACATAGTCCAATGTTTTCCGTAGTAATCTGCAAGCAGTAGCTTACTGTCATTACGCCCTTGTAATACTTTGACACAAACCCCTCTGCTTGCCTTTTGACCTGGCAGTTAAGCATATATTTTCAGCAAATATTCCACAAGGGTATCCAAATTCCAAAACTCAAGCATGGGCTCTCAAGCAGTGTAAATATTGGACAAAAATAAATTTATACAATCTAATGTGTATAGATAAATGTTTAGACTATACACACTCCAAGGTTAAACTAAAATCAGGCAATCTTGAGTTTCAAAGCAAGTGCACAAGATATGAGGTTCTCATTAATTTTTAGGTCAAGATTCTACAGTTAACGTAAATACCTGGTTGGCAATCAGTGCAGGAGATATTCTACCCACTGTGCCTTCTTCTGGGCATTTGGGACAGTGCAACCTTTGCCAAAAATTGCAGGGGGGGTCCTCTACTTGTGGCTTTGCTGGCTTATCACTGATTGACATACAAATGGAACTGAAGACAGCTGGACAGTCAAAAGTACCAGAGCAACTGGGACATGACAAGATCAAAGGCTCACAACCCCGATATCTGCAAGTCAATTAAATTAAATTCACCATAAGCATACATTCAATAGTTTCATTTTCAGAAGTTCTGCTCGGTTTTGATTCGTAACCTAGAAATTAGTAAACATCATGAAAGGCCAGGGAGACAGCAGACAACTTTAAATAATGAAAATGGAAATATTCAAAATTAGGGGGGAAGAGAGAGAGAGAGAGAGAGAGGAGGAGGAGGAGAAGAAGAAATAAGGATGAACCAGAATGGGGTAAAACTAATGCATGTTCTCTAATGATGTATTACATCTGCAATATTCAAGAATAATTCCCAACTTAATGTGATGGACATGGTAACAAGCACGATCTTGAACAAAATATAAGCATTAAAATAAGTAGTTCAACAAATTGAGAATAATGACACATGACACACCTCTCCTCATCATCTACAGCAAATAAGAGTGAGCTGGATGGATCATTGTTGACAGCTTCACTTGATTTGTTTTGAAACTAGAAAAAAGCATAGTTCACATGTCAGGAAAACAATGAAGAGAAAATAAAACATATCTGGCCACCAGATGTCAAGCTGAATGGTTTACCTTAGATGAGTCCAGCCCTAAGCAGTCAGCCAAGCGTTCTGGGCTTGTACCTTGAATTGAAGCACAAAGCCGTGATACCACAGGATGAATCTGCAAGGAGAAACCAAGCCTTCAATCAAACCTTAGAATGGAAGTGAAAAATGACCATAATTGTTTGACATGGGAATTTGCCAAAGAAAACAAAACCTGCTGTGATAAGTAGTAATCAATGTCAATCATCCATTGCCCATCTTCTCTTTTCAGTTCATCAGGATGTCTAGCACGCTGAGCAATCCCTGTTGAACTACCTGAACTAGTCCCCTGTCCACACAGAAGGAGAAATTATAGAAAAATGACATCTAAACGCAAGAGCAGTATTTTCTCAGAGGTCAGCTACTGCTCATTCAAGAACAAAAAACAAAAATCAATGCATCTCAAACCTGCTCACAGCATATTATATAGGGGACTGTATCACCAACACTGCAGCCTGCAGTGTAACCACTTTGCTTCAACCGTTGTGCCACCTAGATAGGTGGAATGCATTAAATAAATAGGATAAGAAAATTTCAATTAATTGTGGAATGTGGGACTGAACTCACTTGAACATGTGGTTGGTTTTTGGCATCTGGGTAGGCTTCAGGGGGTTTAGTCAATGTCTTTGTGATGATGTATTTCTCAAGTGACACTTGTCCATTTCTCATATCTTCTTGTACCTGTTTAACATAGACTATATGATCAATTTAAGAATGACAATGGTTTTAAAGCATGAAGACACTGGTCAGTTCAACCCAATGATCATCTCAACGTGAAATTAGAGGGTATTTCCATCTTCCAAAGAAGTTGAGTTAATGATAACTTCACTTGTGTAAGATCCCTTAAAAACTTCAAACACCTCAGCCACAATCAAACCCACATCAGCAAAAATTTCAAAGGATGGACAGTTACAATTCCTAAGGAAGAGATAAGTTCAAAAAAAAAAAAATGTCATATCAAAGTTCTTCTATTCCAAATACAATCAATGATTGACATGTCACAAGCTTACTGGGATGAGCCTGTCCAATTAAAGAATTTAAATTGGTTCGTCAACAATTTGTGGCAGTCTTAAGATTTAGGTTCAATGGTAGTCAAATGATATAATCTAGGCTTGGGCTCAAGTATCATAGAAGTGCAATCATTGACTCTACATTCCACCTCTCCCAAGAAGTTCACCAGAAAAAAATAGTCATTGCAATGGGAGAATAAAAATGACTATACCTTCATTAGAGAGTTATGTATTGATTCAACAACATCCTCACACGACCTGGGAGCATAAGAGCCAAAACATGTAACAAAACAGATAAGTAAACCAGATATTATCTTGGATTGCTAGCTCAGAACAATTTAAAAAATAATAATCATAATTTAATTTTACCCTCCCGACAAAATTTGACTTAGGCAAAAATCCCCCAACTCCTTTGATAGTAAGCTCCAGTCACGACGAACCATATCAAGACCCTTGCGTTCAATAACCTGCACCAACAATATAAACCTATTGCCGTGTTTTCCTAAACAGAACAACTAAAACCCAAAGGGCATTGTTTTATAACCTCGTATGGAGACCCATCCTTAAGCTGCTGCACTTTGACAGCTGCATATTTCTTTTTCTTGAGAAGCAGCATTCTCTTGTACAAACCATCAAGATCAATTTCTAAACACCTATACTTCTTGTTAACCTAGAGAGAAAGAGACAGAGAAAACACACCTTAATAGAACACAAGACAAAAACAGACAGGAAAAAAAATGAAAATAATTCTCTTATATTCAGTTTCTAATTCTCTATCCAAGTCATTTGGAGAGCGAACAACTCCCAAAGAAATATTTAAATTGTGGTCTCCTATCCTGCTCCAACATGTTTATAGCACAGGATAGCAAAAGGGTAATTATATTGAATCTAGTATCATCAAGAATATATCAAGTGGGCCACAAGTATAAGTTTTTAACCATAAGATACTAAGCTAATATCCTACTGGTTACAGGTTCAAAAATAAAGTTTTACCTCTTGGATGACTTTCTCTGCAATTGCTTTTGCTTTTGGAATATCATCAAGCCCACTGTAAATCATAATGGAATCTGTATCACCATATATTACCTGACAGATACAAAGCAAAACATCTTTTAAGAGCTATGTTTAACATTTAATTGATAAAACGCAGATCTGAACATTAGAGGACAACAGTCAACTTCTAAATTTCAATACAAGAAATGACCTCCAAGTTCAAATTATTCTGAACAAGATCAACTGTACTCTGCAGAATCTCCCTTCCCTGCACAACAATTATTTGAATTGCTCAATACTTAATAGAAGCACTAAATATAGAAGATAAAATCTCTGTTTAATTGAGAGAAGTTGCAATTTATGTATTTGCTACAAGTATCTCTCTTACTTGTAGTGTTATAAGCTCTGCCAGTGGCTTCGCATAAAATCGTGAATTGGAAAACCCCAGGCACCCATACATACTGCCAAACATAGTTGACCAAATAAAGTGAAAAAGAATGAATGAGAGAGTCAAGTCTTGAAGGTATTAATGGGAGAATTAGAACATGAAAGGTGCAACAAAAAAATACAAACCTGTTTGCAGTGAGCTTTAATGCTTGTTGCAGAATGTCTAGTTGCTGGACTTTGAGACCAGATTCAGTCCTCATCAATTGCTTCACCCTTTTCCTCCTTCCTACCAGATATTTCAGCAACTACAAAAACGCAAATGAGATAAACAATCTGCACCTACTATTTTAGATGATAAAAGGAAGCAAAGTACAGTACACTTCCCCTCCATACTATATCAAAGTCCAATGCCACTACAAACAGTGAGCTTGGTTACAGTGTAACTGTTAATGAACCAGAATAAAGTCCCCTCGTTTTATTCAACTGTTTACACACACAAATTCTTATAAACAAGCATTATTATAATTATTTAAGAATGTATCTTTAAAAAAGGATAAATCCATACTTGAAATCCAGAAAATATCATATCTATCCACAATATTCAAAAGGATTTTTTTTTCCACAATATCAATGACTGCATTTGGTACAGCAGGACATAAGTTCTAAAAAAGGGTCCCAAATACTCTTTACTTACCCTCCTGTTCACAGCATCAGAAGTTCAAAAATCCATTCTAATATTCTAGATACTCCAAATTCATTCTAATATAATACAAACCTCAAATGATGGTAAAACAGGTTCCTTCGCTCCTTAAATCAGGCAGGTCACATACTAATCACATTATATTGTTCCACCAATGCATATTGAGCTTCTCAAAATAAGCCGAATAGCAATTATTCTAGTCCCATTAAGAGCATTTGCACCAGCTCGTGCAAAAATTTCTATATATTTTAGCATAAGAACTTACTTTTTCTATTTTACATACTCACTTTTCAAAACACCCTATATCAGATTATCTATTTTACACTACATTTCATTAAAATATCAATTTTTCTTGATTTTTAAAATTGTTTCTTTTTCTTCACACATAACAACCACCATCCACTCACTTCCTTCGTCCTCAAGATACGTAAAGAAAGAATAAAAAACTAAATGCAAAATGAATAGTATAAATGTAAATTTACACAATTATACACTGACTGACTGATGTGGGTTATTTTTAGGAAAAACTGTGCAAATTTTACACCTTTTCTATTATACACCCATTGATGTGAGTGCTCTAAATCTTAGAAAGTACATGAAGAAATGTGAAAGAACAAATCAAAAGAGAAACAAGTCACTATATGTGGTTGCAAGTACCATCATATGCAGAAATTGGGAAATTCAGTTTAAAATCATATTGACATCCAAATCATGATACCGCGAAACCACATCTAGCGAGTGAATCATCATATCACGAAGTTCAACTATGCTGAGAAAATAATAAACAGACTGATGATTCATTGTGTCTGATGTGATTGTACCTCAGGTAGCACTCCTGTCGTTTTACTAGATGGTAAGCGGGGAACTAATCCATCCAAAGATCTCTCAACTGTTGTGAAGCAGATATTGTATTCCTATTAAATAAGTGAAAGATAACAAAATAACACAGATCAGAAACAATCTTCATCACTTAGAGAGAGAGAGAGAGAGAGAGAGAGAAGATACTATAGTAGACAAGTGGAAGGCATAAAGTGGGGGAATGGATGCAAACCTGAATGATAGAAGGGTAAAGACTATTGAAATCCAGAAGTAATATATACTTGTCATATAAACCCTTCTTTGGCTCCAAGACCAAGCCACCTGCATAGGCTGGACCTTTTTTGCCTTTTCCATGATCACTATGGGGGACATCATTATCAATATTTGCATCATCCATTTCCAATTCATCAAAATTTCCATCCTCAACACCATGGTTAATTCTTCGTTTTGTTAATTTTGTCTCCTTCATAGGATATGACATCTTGTCCGGGACAATATATTTCTTTGCATGAAATGCATGCAATAAAAGATATTCTACTCTCTGTGCTCTAGCACCCTGAAAAAAGTACAATTGAGATGTAAAGAAAATGTATTGTCAGAAAATGTCATTGGTCAGATTGTGTAAGGAAACATGTTGTGAGGACTCACCTGAAGATTTTTTCCCCAGAGATTACCACTGATACTAGTCAGCTGACGTGTGAGGGGCAGAACACTCAAGTGAAACATGAGTTCCATAGACAGCCAAGCATCTGTCTCACCGTATTCAATCTGTATGTATTTAAATAAATAATTAAAAGTTAAAATAGAGAGACCTAATACTATGAGAACCAGCACAAAGGGATCAAAATTTTCCAGTTAGACAAAGCTACTGTAGAACCATTATCTGGATTCTAAGAACTCATCTCACTTAGCTAGGCTAGATCCTCAATTGAACAAGTGGATTGCACACCCACCAAGAGACAAGGCTCTAACATCACTAACAAACATTATGATCTGTCAAAGTCCTATAGTGGTTAACAAAAAGATACAGGAACAGGAACTGCAATCAAGCTTATCAGATAATAGTTATTTAGTGAATCACATAACCACAAAACCTCTCTCATTTGCAAAACAAGGTGACCAAGCACCATGCAAGAAGGTCAAACTACAGACCTGACTTGCCTGTTACTAACAACCCTGATCTTTTTTCCAAGGAAAAAAAAAAGCAATCAATATTGGTCTTTAATCAAACATGACAAAAAGAACAAGTATTTAAAGTGAAAATTTAGAACCTACGAGTTCCATGAGAGATTCTGAAGTTTGAAGCATTCTAGGAATATCATGTGGAGTGATCTCCTTCCGATCTTTGTTCAGCTGAGTCTTTGCAAGTTGTGTCAAAGAATAACTGACCTGGAAGAATCAAGGTTGCATATATGAAATAATAACCAGCATTACCACATGTTATGATTTCAAGACAAGCATCATACCTCTTTTAATAGGTCACGGGAACACAAATATGTATCACATAAGAGCCGACCAGCAATGCAAGACATGATCCCTGGACTTGCCCCAGACCCAAACATGTTGCTTCTTTTTACAAGCCTAGGCATCACAGAACGCTTGAGGCGACCTATTTTGGACCACATACTGCTAGGTACTCTGCAAGTCTGTAATTCAAATATGAGCTTTTTCCCTTTTTTCCTTTTTTGAAAATGGCAGCTCATTATATATGTATCATATGGACATAGCAGCAGAATTTGCATTCTAAAGAAACTCGTAAAGGCATCTTTACATGATGGTAAAATTATGATACATGCAAACCAGTGAGCTCTAGCTCAAATGACACTTCCTCGATAATGTTATGGGATGGAGGGTAAGGTTGTGGGTTCAAACCCCTTTGGGTGAATGTGTGAATTACCAATCAAAAAATTATGATATATGAAACTTAATATTTCAATGAAACTGCATCTGGCCAGTGGTTGGTTTCACTGGGCATTCTTGAAGATGCAATTTGACAGTAAATATCATATTCCTCGTTATAAACTACAAAAAAGACATGGTCATCATTTCTCCTATACTTATTTGAATACTAATATAAGACATGTATTATGGATATGATTAAATTCTTTTGATTAAAAAAAAAAGTTCCCACCTGAGCTCTGTGGAGAAGTACATCCAGATCAAACCCCGATATATTATGTCCAACCAGAACATCACTATCCAACTTGTATAATTCAATCATCAGTCTATTTAACAAAGCCCTTTCACTGCACAACAGAAAAATGAAAATACCATAACTACAGGAACTAAAATTTAATTTTAGTAGCAAAACACCATACCTTTTAAGAGGACACAGAAATTAATTGAAAACACATCATGCAGGTAAAACCCACCTGCTTTCAGAGCTTATAACATTTGATCCAGCCTTTGAGTTTCTATCAGTAGCCTCTTTAGCAAATCCCATTGGAAATATGTTCCCATCAAGCTTGCGGACAACAGTAAAATGGCTAAGCATACCAGGTCTCTTCCATTCTGAGGCCAACATTGGAGTGTCAATCTGTATGGTCAAACAGCACAAGTAGTGGATTATATTCTCACATTGCAACAGCTTATTTAAGATAAATTAGAATCAACATACTCAGTAACTTCACAATACTATTAGCAGTTTGAGTATAAGAATAATTGAAACCGAACCTCAACTTCAGTCAAAATTTTGCTGACAATAGAAGAGGAACATGTCAATGGAACTTTATGAACATCCAATTTTAAAGAAATTTCCTCCAAAATTTTGGTCTTTCTGATAGTAAAATTTATTTTTCAAGCTGTAAGTGTAACACTTCATAAAAATTGCTCAATAGCCTTAACCAAAAAACCACCAATACTTTTATCCTTTTTCTTTTTTTGTGGATAAGTAAACTCAGGCACCAACGTGCCAACTTTTTTGTACAAAATTCGCACCACTCAACTAAACATAAAATACTGACTACTCCATGACACATAAATGATTATTATTTGTTTATATTGTGTAAGACTTTTTTTTGTTGATATATCGACAGTTGGGGGTGAGAGGACTTCAATATATGCCAATTGAGCCATGAGGTTCTTGGCCATGTGTAAGACCATATTACCAAAAATACAAGTGCAAGAAGTAATTAATATTTCATCATCTCTGTGAGCCCAAATTCTGACTCAATTTAGCACATCAACTAACATCAACTATAGTACTGATTACAAACAAAGGCTCTAGAACAAACCTTGGCCTTGTGACAGCAAACAACAGATGCAGAGACAATTTCATTTATGTTCTGCTTTTCATTGATAATAGTTTTCAAATTTATTGCTGTAACAACCACTGGAGGAATCTCCTTTGATGAAGATGACATCTGTATGTCTTTTGGAGAGTCAACAGTCACCTCAAATTTGCACCAGCTCACCTGTGTAAATTATAACCAAGCTGTTACAGGTGAAAATGAGAGCACACACACACACACATATGCATGAGAGAGAGAGAGAGACAGACAGACAGGCAGGCAGACAGACTTCATAAGCATTAACTAAACAACTTAAACGTTAAGTACTGCGACTTAGAAATCTCACCCGTTGAGGAGTTGGACAACCAGAAAATTTTGAAACTGATAACCAGGAAGGCCCCTTAATCTTCCTTTTAATAAGAAAAAGCTCCAAAGCACTGCATATGGGGATAGAGTCAGTTCACTATTTCATGGGTGCATTAATTCTTAAGTAGACCACAACTATTATAAAAATATAATTGTAGAAAAATTTTACCAAAAATAATGAATTTTGATGATAATTAAGATAATTCAACATTAGTAGTGAACTTCAAGTTAACTTGTGAACAATAAACAGAAGAAAGAAAATCTGTCATAGAATGGGTTTGCAACAACAAGAAACAACAGAAAGAAACAGAGAACCCAAGGTTTCACCACCTAAGGTTGCATGGAATCACCACCAAGCTATAGAGGAACATCTCTAATCAAATTTTTTATTAAATGTACTATTTCAAACCATTTTTGAAGCCTATTAAATTTTAAATAGGCTTCAAGGATTACATTAAAGCACAATTACATCTGAAGAAATTCTCAATCAAAGTAAAAGCCAAATTCAAAATTTAAAAAGAAATTTGCTTCAAATTTCTAAAATAAAATATGGTATCTCAAAATAACAAACTCTAAAATAATTTTGGTGGTGCTCTGTGTCATTCTCCCCTTGTTAGAGAAAACTCGACCTTGAGTTTTGAAATGCTAAAGGATAAAAACTTTGCACTTGACACTTTCGCCAACTCTTGAAACACTTAAGACAGCACTAAAAAGAAAGAAACCTTCTACTCCGCCAACTCATTAAATTCATCTAGAATAATGAAGTCAATGTGTGGAGTTAGTATTGCAAATGTCAGAACCTTATCTTGATCCTCTATTACAGTATGCTCGGTTGGGAGAAAGAGGATAGAAAATATTTGAGTTTTCTACCATGTGTGTTTAGTAGAAAGGATAAAAAAGTGGAAGCATGGCAAGTTAATTACTATTATACCCATATTATTTTTAAAGAGTGCAGGTAATCTTGACATTTTACCTTCCTCAAGTTTTCTTTCCATTTTGGAGAGAACATTTGTGGGCCATGAGAGAAAACTCTCCCACCCCCATTTTCCATTCACCCTATTTTCTCTCCTTACCAAACAAGAGGAAATAGCATTTTCTCTCCTCTTTTCCCTCCTCCATTTTCCATCTTCCCTTAAAAAACTCCAACCAAATGCACTGTTAGTATCAGGCCTTTTCACTTCACACACCACAGAGGAAAGATGAGAAGCAAATGCACCAAACTCATTATTCACAACCTGTGCACCCTATAATTATTGGCTTTCTTGTTTTATTTTCTCCTCATCAAGTAGTGATTCTTCAACAGGCTGTATTAGGTCTGCCACACTTGGTCTAGGTTTTCTTAAGTCTAATCTATTGGCATTTATATTTATTTTTCAGCAATAAGTTTTGGTGGTTCTTAATGTTCCTTTATCACCAGAATTTCATTACCAACACTATTGTATTGTCTCCCATATGTGAGGTTGTGGTTTCATTGCTGAAGGTCATACTTTGGAAGGAAGCAGCCATTGACTTTATATTTTCAGTCAAGTCTTGGATGACTTTCAGTATGGCTTCCACTGATACCAAAGTGGGCTTAAGACTAGAAACTGTCTTTTTCAAATTGTGTGACATAGTCAATAAAAGGCATGTTCCCCTGACTTTGACTGTTTCATTGATTTGAAAAATCGCCCTAATAGAATCGGGACATGTATTTCTCTTTATGGGATTAAAAAACATATTTCTCTCTAACTTTTTCTTTCATTTCTACCCAATCAGTTATGGTAGGCTTATTTTTTCTAAATTTAAAGCTCTCAATGCGATACCAGTAATTGTTAGCTCAACCTATGAGTTTCATTATAGCAAACCTAACCTTCTTATCACCCAATAAACCTACTTGCTCAAAGGATCGGTCTATCTCATATAACCAATCACTGAAGATCAATGGATCTTGACATCCATCAAAAGTAAAATGCTTCTAACATAACCATCATGCACTAAAATAATAAGCATCAAAATCATCTAAGAAGCATACATGAGACACCAGTGTCTGTTTGGGAACAACTTATCTAGCTTTTTAATTAAGACTTTTTGCTGAAAGTATGCTAAAGTATATTTGTACTTCAAAAAAGTGAGGTTTTAAAAAGCTATACATAAAAACTAAAAGCTAAAAATTGACCTTATAAGCTAAAGCCAAACGGACAGACATGAGGAATCAAATTGCTGATTTGGAAAAAAAAAAAAAAAGGTTTGCTGCCTACATCAAAATCCATCTGAGAAGCATACATGAGACACTAGGAATGAGGAACCAGTTCAGCATACTTATATAATACCTGCAATGAGTTCCTAGCAGAGCAGAGAAAGATTCCCCTTTTAAATCCACTGGAAGTGGCGGGTCCTGGAAGAATAAAAGATAGGTATTACTTTGTAAAATACAGCAGTAATCTCCCAAACTCATGACTAATCAGAAAGAATCACAAAATAAATAAAAAATTATCTAAAGAAAGAAAGAAATCAATACATATACCATTGACATATGAAAAAACCAACATGCATGTCAATGTTCTAAACCAAATTGCTGATTTGATTCAAAGGTTTTGAGTAATATACCTTGAATGGATAACTGATCTTAAGTACATAATTCTCCCCCATAGGTATGTCAGATCGCTCAAATGCATATTTCCTCTGTAACATGTATACATGACAAAAAACAAGCGACAAAGCAGAATGAAGACAAGGAAAGAAATTTTTTTTTGTAAGACAATTGTTGTATATAAATTTGACAATGCATGTCAGAATGATTCAATTTGCATACCTTAACTGGTACCATGCTAAAAGTTGAGACATTGATATCTAACAACTTCTTTGCAATTTCACTCTTTAATCCTGAAGCCAAATGCTACAAATATGAAGAAAAAAAAAACTTGAATAAATACCGACATCAATGGTAGCAAACAAGGAAAATAAAAAGAAATCATAAAGGACCAAAGAGGAAAACAAATATACATACAATTCTATATTATTTACAAAAATATATCTTACTTGCAGCCTTGTATGGAAAACTGTGGGAGAAACCCGAGATTCTGCCGAATCTTTCTCAAGCTTTATCATCTCTTCACTGTGAAACAAGGAGCCATTTGGAATTGCATAGACACATCTTTGCATGTTCTTAACAACAACACAGCAACTATGGTATGTACTTCCTGCTTTGACCTAAATGGCAGCAAAAGGTATTTACAGTCTAGTTCATTGTTTCATCTATATTTATAAGAGTCATACATTGAAGCAACAAAGCTCATCTATATATATAACGTCCATGATGAAAGATGCTTGAATGAGAAAAAGGCAAAGTAAACCAACAAGCACTAGAAATCTCAAAGGATACACATGACAGGCTAAAGTATCAACTTTTCAAGCTTTATTACCAAATAAATACAAAACTAGGAACCAAATGAAAATGTATGATTACATTCCTTCATCTTCTTCAACAAATGAACAGCAGTCTCCATTGACCTTGGAGCTTAATGAAATAACATATGCCAAAATTCAAGCTTACAGAAGAGATCCCATTCTGCAACAATAGCATGATAGAGCAAACACCAAATGGATAGAACATGCTGAGTCACAAACTAGGGAATAAAAAAGAGAAATATTCCATAAAAAAGTGCAAACATCACTCCAATTTTGAATTGTGCAATACTCAACTTACACAATTTTCAAATTCTACAAAATGCCATGGGACCAAAAAAATCAGCAAACTGAAGTATTTAAATATGCATCACTTGCCTTGGAAAAGAACTCATCAATCCTTAGGGATAGTAATCAAGCAAAGACTTTTAACAAAGCTAAGTAACAATAAATACACCCAAAATAAAATATATAAAAAATAATAATAAAAAAACCCCGAAGTCATTGCCTTTGTTTTGCTCACTTTGTTCAACATCAAAAAAGTCACAATCTTCTATCACCATAATTTCATGTAATGCACGATGATATAATTCACATAGAATGCTTTCAATATTATATGACAAAATACCAATATCACCATTGTGTTACCTTCCCAAACAGATATACGACGCCCATATTAGCACCATAAAACTCCTCGTGCGCATCAAGAATGTAGAAAGGCATTGAACCATCTGAGTCCAGATCGAAATCCGTCTTCTCTTCACAGCTTGAACCATTACTGACCTCCTTTGCAACATCACCATCAATGCTCCCATTTCCTCCACTCCTCACTGCCTGCCATCCTGCAGTTGCGCTCAAGGCCGGATTGTTCTCTTCTTTTTTAATCTTTGCATTCAAAGCATAACCCTTATTCTCTTCCTTCTTCACCACTGTTTCCGCATTCATTTCGACACCATTCTCCATCTTCTCCTCAATTAAACCTTCTTTACTTGAAAATTTATCCAATTCCACAATTGGGTCCTCACATTTCAATCCTCCCCCACCTTCAGATTCCTCAATCAAACCCACCTTCTCATCCTCCTCACGATTTCGCTCCAAATTCAACACAGAATCACCATTGGCAACAGCCCCACTTGCCAATTCACTCCTATCTACAAAATTAGCTCCTCCAACATATAAATTCTCGCTTTTAACACCACTAACCGGAGCAAAACTCTTGGAAACCGGCACCGAACCCGAATGCAATTGCGGTTGCGGTTGCGACCTTCTACGCCTCTCTCTATCGTTCTCATCCGGTGCAAACTCTGCAATCACATCATCAACAATACTATCACAACCCGTAAACCCTTTCGCCTTCTCGTCCTTGCCCTTTTTGAACACTGACGATGTGAACATCGACGAGAGCCTCTGTTTCCCCATCATAGCTGCGGCGGCCGATAGAGAAGCTGAAGAAGCGGAGGGTTTCTTCGGCTGTGGCTCCCTCTTCTCTGCCTTCTTCCGCTTCGGCCTCTCCGGTTCGCCGTCCGACTCACCGGACGACAAAGGGAGGCTGGACTTGGACCAGTCCTCTTCCTCGCCCTCGTCGCCATAGCCGAGGCCGTCGTCGTCGACAATAAAAGCCCTAGCCTCCTCTCGCCGCTTGGCCACGAGTGCATCGTACTCGTCCTCTTCGACGGTGTCGTAAATCGGTTTCTCCAGCTTGATCTGGAACTCTACGCCGGTGCCGGACTCTGATCGGCGGGATCCGCCCTGACGAAGGGCTTTCAGTCGCTCTAGAGCCTCGTGGCGCGCCGTCGCCTCTGGGCCTCGGGCCCGGCGTCGAGCGGAAGCTGCGGATTGCTCATCCGCCATTGTCTACTCTGGTTTTGTGAGTGTGAGTGTGTTTCTCTCTTCCAATCTGAGACTGAGAGGCACTTTCTTGCTCTCTGAAATCGTTAGGGCGAAATAAGAAATGGACTTCAACGGGTGTAAAATGGCGGGAAATTTTTGTGGTTTTGGGCGCGAATGTTTTTAATGCGCAATGGTCCAATGGATTACATATTTACATTTTTCGGTTTTTTTTTTTTTTTCCTTGCTTTTGAGCTAAAACAATGGCTGACATTGGGAATTGGACTCACATGGTACCCTCTCAATTTGAGGTCAACACTCCACCCTACTTTTTCAACTCAAACTTACGGGATTTTTTATATGATTTTGTTAACCCTTTTTTGTTTGGAATCAAAATATTAAAAAAAAAAAAAAAATCATTTTTATGTGTTTATTTGTTGGTAAAATATGGTTAAATTTGTAAAATATTTTCCGTAAACCATACAATCTCTTAAATAAAGTTGTAAAATATTTTATTTTTACAAATTTAATAAGAACATTTTACAAAAAAATAAAAAACAATGACTTCCTTCACTCCATCTAGTCACTAGGTTAATGACCTCGTAGACTGAGCAATCTGGTGGTCGGAGTCACCACTCTAGCAATCAGTGCCAGGGGCCCAATCACTGGAGTCATCATTTTGACGGCCATTGTGGCTGTCTGATCACTTGAAACACTATTCCAACAACTAGTATCAAAGGTCTAGGGGTTGTTTGACACTGTTATTTATATAACAGTTTTCAGTGTTTAAACAATAATAACATTTCTAATACATATTTTTATAACACTCAAACACATATTTCCACAGCACTGAAAATTGAATAACAATACTTAAATACTGCTACCAAACAGGCCCCTAATAACTTAAGTTGTAGTTCCAATTATCTGAGACACTGTTCTGGTGATCGGTGTTGCCGATTTGGTTGTCGGAGACACCGCTTAGGCAGCAGTCGTAGGAGCCATTGTTCCGACAGTTTGGTCACCAAACCTCTAGCACTAGCAACTCTAGTAGTTTGCTTGAACAATTTTACTTGTTATACTATACCTGAAATTTGTTTCACTGAAAATGTTTACATGTCAAATATTTTACTTCAACACAAACAAAGCTTTAATAACAATAGTGGTTAAGGTGCATTTAATACTTTATCAAATAATATTTATAAATGTTTTTTTAAAAATAAAGTCAAACTATATACATATAAAAAAATAAAAACACACACACACACACAAGCACAATGAAATTTTTGCATATAAGCCAAAAAATTATTAATAACAAATGTAATTTTTTCTAAAAAATGTATTATAACTCATAATTGAACATCTATTAATCCTTAACATGTGCCCTTAGAACACTAGTTAATAGGACCCTTTTGATATTTGTAATAGGATAATGATGATCACACGTAGTATACTAGCATGTACATACACACTATGCCACACAAGTTGAAATTGTGTTTTGAAAAAATTATAAATTTGTTTCTTTCAAAACACAATTTCACCATTCACAATTTTAATTGAAATTGTGTTTTCAAAATATGATTATAACATTTTAAGCGAGTGTATACTAGCAATGTGTGATAAGTTATGTGTTACAATATTTTTTGTATGTAATAACTTCACACACAATTACCAAAAATATTTGGAGTCTATAATCCCTTCCCCCCCCCCCCCCCCCCCAATGTGAAAAGACCCTCAAGTAGAACCAATTACAAACTAACCACTAGGCTATCAAATTTTTATGGGCAAATTACAATTTAACCAACTATGGTTTGATTGAAATTTAAGTTACTTATTTGTGATTTGAAATTTAACACTTTACCCACCAGAGGTTAACTCAGTTAGAGTTCTGTAACCCACCTCTATTAAAAATGGAGTTAAATATGTAATTTTGCTCTAATTTTATGTCTATATTTTCCCAAAACAAAAAACAGATACAAAAACAAGACAAAACAATCTCAAAAATGGAGGGTTTTGTAAAAATTAATATTTGGAACCTATATTCAAAACTCCTGACAACAATTGCAAAAATGTAACTATAGGGTCACAAATTACAGCCCAAACCCAAAAGAATTGGGGTATAAGCCCAATAAGCCCAATACAATAAATTTATAAGAGAGTGGGTGAAAGAACTGGGTTGTTAATGGGTTTTCTAACGGTTAATCAAGGTTTAAAACTTGTCCAATGAGGGACAGACACATAATCAAGGATCGAATATATGTCCGAGGAGTAAGTTTTTTGATGAATTAGCTATTCCTGAAAGTTAGTTCTTCACTTTGCTACAGTACTTTTCTTTCAATACTTCTCTACTAGTATTTTTTCGATCCCCTACTTGTGGAGGGTTTCCTCCATTATATAGTCCCCTCCAATCCATTTCCATCGTCCACCTGTTTATCATCCAACCCTGCACTCAAGTATCTGTCCTATTGAGCAGTTTTTCTGGTTTTCTGTGGGCGGTAGTAGTTGAAAACACTGTTCAGAAGTCTTCTCCACATTAATACGGTCAGGAAAGCTGCTGTAGTGCATTTAATGCGGTGGTAGCAGTTTTTCCCAAGATATTTCTGTGTTCTTATCCCTTCCTTGCACACCTGAAGTCTATCTTCGTTGCTGGACTTTCCTGGAAGGTTACCAAAGTCAAGCTGAAGTTCACTTGATTGACATTCGTTAGGTCCGAGGAGGATAACCCTCTCGGACTAGTACCTTCAAACATTTCTCTACACGACCACATGTTATGGGGCCTTTCCAAACATTTTCTACTCCTCGGACGCATTCTTGTTAGTAAATGGGGCTTGAGGCCCAACATAAAAGTTCGAGTCTTTGCCCCCCCCCCCCCCCCCCCATAGTAACAAATCAAACAAAAAAACCAACAATAAATCTAAGCACTTAGCAATAAAAATGTGGTATTGGTCTCTCTCTTAACTCACATAGATGTTGAATAAGAAGAACATATATCCAAAAAAATAAAACCCAATTCAACTCCACAAGTCTCATATTACCTTTCTCTCTCTTGCTTGGAGTGATTGCCGTGGATGGTTGAAGTGGATTTGAAGACAAAGAAAAGCTTACTGACCTCCAAAGACCGTGGAATTGAATCCATGCTTGGAGTATGTAAATTGCCTCCTTTTGCCATGGATTAAGGAGTTTTTAATAGAGCGTAGTGTAGCGAATGGTGGTGACCGGTCACGAAACTTTACTCTTATTATTTTTTAATGCTAAGACATCTGCTTTTTCACCTAATTGATCCCTTGCATCCTGTTGAAATTGCTTGCTCCTTAAATTAGTACTGTTGCCTTAGCTAATTATCTATTTTTCATAATTTATTTTTGTTAGGAATATTATCTTAAATTGTTGTCTTCCATATGTAGAATGCCCTTTATCCAAGAGATTTGAATGTTGACTTTTTTCTTTGTTATTGAACCCTTCTTTCTCTTTTGATTCGTGGGTTTCTTTCCTTTTTCTTTGTTTGAGGTTCCCAGTTGTGGGTTTATCTGATTTGAAGTTCTTTGTTAAAGGTTCATTAGCAACTTTTGACTAAAGCTTGACTTTATCTCCCCTTTGGTTTGGTGAGTTTTGTGTGCATTTATTTGTTAGTTTTTTAATTTGGAATGGAAGGCTTGGCAGGTGGAGAATAGTGCTTGTAGAAAGACTCATCTCCAACATAAAGAAAGAATTTCTTTTGGCCGGGGCTTTAATGAATGGGATGTGGAGGAGAATAGATTACGATGGTTCCTAAATTTTACAAAATCCTCCCTTTTTTAAAAAAAATCTTATTTTGTTTTGTTTTTGTGTGTGTTTTTTGTTTTGAGAAGAGAGAGACATAAAAATAAAGCAAAATTACATATTTAACCCTATTTTTAACAAAGATGGGTTACGGAACTCTAGTTGAGTTAATTTTAGGTGGGTAAAGTGTCAAATTTTAAAACACAAGTAGGCAATTTAAATTTCAGTCAAACTACAGGTGGGTAAATTGTAATTTGCCAATTTTTTATTTATTAACTCCTAAGATTTTAGAATTATACAAATTGACTCCCCAATCTCAATTCGGTTAACTACTTCCATGCATAGTTTCATTTAATAATTTTGTGAAAAAACTCTATCATCATGCAAAGAACCATAAAACTCAAACAAGCACAGCACAATATGGAGATTTACGAGTTTTTCTCCATTAGTTTGTGTAAGGTATGTCAAGAATATTGTAACTCAATTGATTGACATCTCTTAATATTTTCAAATAAGACATTCAGGGTTCAAATTTAGCATTCCCATTTTAACTATCAAATTACTTAAAAAACAATAAAAATTGTACTGGGTTTATGTGTTGTGGCCATTAATGTATGTTGGTATTGAAGCTTGTGACAACAAGTACCTAGAAATGTAGTGTTTGAGCTTCAACATTGGGTTGATGTGTATTAATGTGGTTATTTGAAATGGATTGATATGTTGATGCCTTGAAAATTAGGTTTTGACCATGAATTTTCATGTTTTAGCTAGCTTAATTTAGAGAATGAATGAATGTTTTGCAAGGTGGCTATAATTGAGGGAAAGATAAAAAGACTCACGTGGGTGTGGGTTTCTTAATTTATAGAGAAAATTTTCTTAGAGTTCGTAGGCTTTAAGTTACGGAATTTCATTTTTTTAAAACGATAAAAAATATATTTATCTTATAAAAAATCGAATTAGTGATATATGTTTCTTTTAATAATAAGTTCGAAAGTTATACATGTTTTGAAAACAACTAATTAATTTTAGCCATAAATATCATTTTGTAAAAAATCATAATTATATTGTAAAGCTTATCAAATGTATGCATGTTCACCATCATTTTGAACTGAATCATTGAAAATCATGACATTAATTGATAATAATTATTATTTTTAATGACCAATCAAAATCAATTAACATTGATCATATGCATTAATGTCCACTTTTAAAGTCACTACTTACTTGATGACAACTTTCAAATTTTATCCAAATAATAACAACTTTACCTTTAGATTCAAAGGTGATATGTCAAATTTGAAAATTTTAAAAACATGTAGGATATATATTTTTCCCTTGGGTATGTTAAGTGATCATTTTACCCCTCTTTAAGTTTTAATGAAAATGATTTTTCTAAAGTTGTAAAATGAAGTATTTACACTTGAAAATCAATGTCATCTGACCCAAAAGGGCCAAAAAGTGACAGGATCCATTAGATATCAAAGGAAGCAAATGCAATAAATTTGAATAATTATTTTGGACACGATTTATTAAAAATAAAATGCCTAAAGAAATTTTTTTTGGGATAGGCTGGATCCGATATCTGGAGAAAAAAAAGAGAAGAGACTAAATTGATTGCTAAGAACTCATATTCACCATAATCAACTAAAGAGAAAGATATTCAGAACCAAGTTCTCCTAAACAAGCTGCCAAATGTGTTTTAGTTGGATGATCTCATGGTTTGTTTCTAATATTTTATTATAAGGGAATTGATTTGCATGTCATTTCTTGAGAGCCTTATGAGATGAGAAATTTGCAATAGATTAAGAGCAAAAATTGCTTAATCTATTTGGTTTTGTTTACTGTAGACTTTTACAGATAAATAGCAGTTTATAACAAGTAGACAAGTAGTAATCGCTAAACATGTATAAGATATTGGTTTCTACATTTTTGTATTTATAGTTAAATCCTCTTAATTCCATGCAAGCCTTTAGCTTAAGCATCCAGTTCAAACAGTCAAACAGACTAATTTCGTGCTAATTAAATTATGATCAACCTTGGTGGCTTGGTGTTTAATTAATCTTGCATAGATCGTATTGGAATTAATTTGCATGTACCAATATATTCTCTGCATGCAAATTCCAATACGTATTTCCAATATCTTATCTGCATGCAAATTCCATTAATACGTATTAGCAACACCCAAAAAAAAAAAAAAAAAACAAAAAACAAAACAAAAACAAACTTCTGGCTTGGTAATCAATACAGTTCACTTGAACAATTGGATTAGATTCCAATCCTTTCAATGCCTGTTGTATCCATAATTGAACAAGAATACACGTCCCATGTTCATATAATTAAACAATTGTGAATTTTGGAATACTTTATGCTTATTTTGAACCTTTTTTCCCTATAATTTCTTCCAAGCCATTTAGCAAAGAAGATTAGTAAAAATACAGCATCTAATAAAGGTTGATAAAGCAGCTATAATTGGTCTGGCAACAAAGTAAAGGGCTAATTAATATCTTACACACTCTGATCTTTAAAATCCCGCCAAGGGATACTCCATCATAAAATATGGGTGTTGATATAGGCACACCCCTGGCTGCTGAGACTCAGAAAGATATATTAATTAATATGATATTTAGTTTTAAGTATTAATCCTGCAGCGAATAGTTGTTAAATGATCAATTGTAAGCTGCCCTTGCCCTGAAGAAAAGGGATGGGGGTGGGGAAGAGGGTACTCCATCTCCATGAAAATTAAACCAACCTTGTTATTCAATGAAAAAACAAATTCCCAGATGCTGGGAATGTATGTGTGAATGAAGTTCCACACTAAATCTTCCCCCTCACAGTCACAGTTGAGTCATTGCCTCTCTGTGGGCCTCAACCAAAATTTATTAGATTCTACTTGCCTATGAGATTTTTCCTTCACCAATGCATCATGCATGACCTTTGGTATGCCATCTATGAGAACGTACTGCATTTAAACCTTGCACGCTCATCCATAGGAACCTCATGCCATACCCTATTGAGTAATTAATATAACATGTAGGGATACAATACTGAACCTTTTTCCTAGATCATCTCCATGCAGGCTTTATGGGCTTGTCTTGTTCTCACTCCAATTGCAAAAAAGACCCTTGTAAACTTTGCCACCATGTTGTGACACCACTTGATCAAAAAGCTTAAACTTATGAGTTTTGACCTTATTATGTTATTTAATTAGTCATTCTTCTTATTATTATTTAATAGGAGACTTTGGTTCCCAAAAAAAAGAAGAAGAAGGGAGACTTCACCTACACATGCATACTTATTAACATCGAAGTCCTTGACTTAATCTTTTGGGTTAATATAATACACTTTTTTCATAAGGAAATAAAAGGGATATTATAATTGATATGGATCTAATCATGATATAGCCTGTTGAAATGGGTAATCATGATGATACTAATACAAAAGGTAGCATTCGACATTATTTATTACAAACACATTCACTTCAAACAAACAAAGAAAAAAAATACAAAAGGTGGCAGTTTGACCCCACTATGAATTTATATTATAGCATGAACATAGAAACACCCTTTGCTGGATTCATTTACCACATAACGTATAGAACAAAAGCATGGTTCCAAGATCTATCGACAAACAAGACAATATGGACAATGCAATTTATTTTTGGACGTACAACAATAAACAAGTTGAAGTAATCCATTAATACTCCAAAATCTAACCACCACCATACTACAAGTTATGCTATACGGTACCAAGGCAGTATGAAATATCAAAATGCTATGACATTGAACAGCCTTGGCCATTAAAATAAATCAGATATTATTTGGAAATTGTGAAAAGCAAATTATAATGGATGATATATATATATATACACACGCATAATAGAATTTTTCACTGTATGAATTATGATAATTTCTATTTATCATCAAATCCAAGACATTAATTGGCTTTTTATATAGGTAATGTTTAAACTCTAGATCTCTTATATATAAGAGATTTTACTAGTTAAGCTGACTAAAACCCATGTAAATGACTTATATTAACAACCATGAATTTCATAAAACGCAGCTAATTAAAACCTGCCTATTTGTTTGATAGCTGTTGCACACCAACTGGTTACCACTATTGATATGGCTTGTACACCCCACCTCGCATGGCTTACACTATTTTTTTCATGCCTCTTATTGTTTGTTCTTAATTATTAGGTTGCATGATTTGCATTTTAATGAGTACCTTCATTGAGAGCACACGATAAACAAATTAAGACATCTCTGATCATTAACAAATGTCAAATGTTGATCAATGCTACTTTCTTCTTAAATAGCAGCTACTAGCTTTTCATCCCCCACTCATTTATCTTCTTATAGAGCTAGCTCTTCACGCCCTGCCCATCATAATTACAAATGGACAAAATTCAAGGTTAGGTTTAATGATTAATTGTAGTGGCATAGTCACATGACTTACTTATATATGGATGGATTATTAGAATTGAGTCTCATATTGTGGTATAATGGATGTGCAAATTCATGAACCTTTTGATGTGTATCCCTTCTTGGATATATTATCTAACACCAATGCATTTTTAACACAACATATTAATAATTCTGTTTTTTTTCCCTAGTGGGTTTGAACCAAAATTCAGCTAATAGGGAAGATATAATAATACCATCGAGTTTAACAACTCATTGCAGTTACCAGATGACCATTCAATAAACTCGCTATTGATTCGTTGTCTAATAATAAAGCCTTATACAGCTTATAACACTCGTTGTTGTTGTTATTTTTATTGCTATCTTATACAGCTTATTATTGCTAATATTATTGCTATCTGAAAGAGCATTTCATTCAAACCAAAATTAAGTACAAAGGTCTTTATCCAGAGCAACTAACACAATCTCTGGTCAAGAGTCTTGTAGGGTTTAATTTCCCTTCTCTCAACTATTTGAAAAAATCATTAATAAAATTTTAAAAAAAATATATATACTATTTGAAAAAATCCTCTTAAAAGGGAATGGGAAAACAAAGTACTATAACAAATTCATATTGGCTGCGCATTTACCCAATGTGCGCTACGCTATTATTAGATTTACACACCCACACAAATTTGCAATCTACAAAATGACTTTTTAATAATTTTGCTTTGAATGATAATAATAATAATAATAATAAGTTTGCAATCTACATATTAATAGTATTTTAATTATTATGAAATATTTCTAAGAAGAAAAAAATGATGTTAAAACATTAATCTTTTTTGTCAATAATATTAAAATTATCAAAGGAGTTGACATTTGCTTTAATTGCTTAATATATATATATATATATATATATAATTCTTAACCCAACTCAACTCACATTGGCCAGGTTGGATTGGGTTGGGTCAGAGGGTTGTGCATACATATTTATGCTTTGTAAAAAAATGGACATTCATCAATTATTTAAAAACTTTTTTCAATAAATTATTTCAATTTATATAATATGCTTAAATTATATTCAAAATTTCTAAATTCATCAAAATACCAAAATCAATTAAACTATATTTTTAAAATAAGAATAATAAAATAAATTTATATTCATGATGGGTCAAGTTGAGTAAGATAAGTTGAAAAAATTATCAACCCATCCAATCAAAGACTTAGGCTATGTTCGATTCGGTAGTAATTGATCTTTGGAAAATGTTTTATACCATTGATGGTGTTTGGCATTTCAGGAAATTACGGTCAAACTAAAAATACATTCAATTGACCGTAAAATACCCCCTTAAAGTGTAAAATATTTTACACTTTGAAATTACCTTCAAAGTATTTCCAATCTTCACAAAAATCCTCTCCTCACTCACACTCTCATAACTCATACCAAGCCCAAGCTGAAGGAAGGAGAGAGGTACTGCCGGTGAAGCCCAAAACTAGCCCCTGACCCATGGCCCTACCGTTGTGTCTACAAGCCCCACCTCCAGCGAAGGTAGTTTTGCCATTTCTCTCTCCCTCTTCTCTCTTTTCACTCCCCTGATCCATCCCTCTTCCTCCACTGACCCATCAATTTTCCTCCCCCGACCCATCTTCCTCCTTTTTTTTCCCTCGAGACACACATCCTCCAATTGAAGTCTACGCTTTTATGGGGTTGTTCCCATTTATAAGGTTGTTTTATTTTTTTGCTTTCATGATTTGGTTGAGGTAATAACAATGATTTGTTCTTGGGTTGCGACTGATATATTTTAGTATGTCAGAAATTGAAAATTACAATTGATCCATTGATTTGATCAATCAATATGTAAATGAATTTCTATGAGTATATAAGAGTATCCATGAATATTTGTAACGTCTTGTTTTATTTGCTTGGGTTGAAATTTATATACTTGTTCATTTCAAAAATTGTGAATTTTGGTATTTTTTGTTCAAATGAGATATATTTGTTCTATTTCGTTGTTGTATGATTATTGTGCAGTTGTGATGTTCAACTGTTCTGTACTGTATTTGTGTTGTGCTGGAATTGCTAAACTTTTCCACAGTGTCTTGTATTGCAGGCACGTTTTTTATATATCATCTTGTTGTTTACACATTTTATTGAATAGTATGTCAAATAATTTCCTATGCTAAATATGTATGTCAAAGCTCTCTTTTCTTTTCCTCTCTCTTCTCTTCCCTCTCCTTCCACTAAACCAAACATAGCCTTAATTTTTTTATAGCATCACACGCCGGCGTCACCCAATGCGTAGCTGAAGGTTTTACTAGGTCAGTGGTCTTTTTCAATCTCAGTCCAAAAAACAAACATTATAAAGCATCTACGAGTGTCTGTTTCTGCTGACTACGATGCCAAAGAAGATGCTCTATAAGACAAACCACTAGAATTATAGCATATGTACAACATACTTTATTATTATTTTATTTATTATTTTTTGAGAAAAAAATATTTTATTATAATTTTTTTAAGTAAGAAAAGAGTAGGAGAAGGATGGATAAAGTATAGGTATTTTAGTCCCCAGGTCCACCTTAAAAAAAATATTCTACAATTTATAATTGTTTTTACTTTATAGTGAAATTTTACATCTAGATATTGTAAATTGTTTATACTTTCTAGTGAAATTTTACATTTAAATTCTAGATATTGTTTTAGAGTGCTCACATAAAACTACAAAAGTATCACATAATCAAGTAATAAAAATCACCTACATTAATTTATATAGAATTGTGTAAATTTATATAGTTACTACAATAATTTTTACTTGTAGCATTCATTTTGCATTTAATATTTCTATTCTTATTTATGTTTTGCATAAATAGAAAAAGAAAATGAATAATAATTATTGATGGTGAAGAAAAATAAATAATTAAAAAAATTAAAAAAAAATTGATATTATAATTAAATATAGACTAAAATAGATAATATAACTAAATGTTTTGAAAAGTAATAAACAAAAATTTTTGGACGAAGCTTATGGAATACTTTACATAAACTATTTTCTTTTCTTCAAAAAGAGTTCCCACGTATTCCCAAACGATCCCTTAAGAAGTCCCATCATTGCCAGCTGCCATGCCCTCCATTGCTCTCTCTTTCTCTTTCACTCTCTATCTATCTCTCTCACTCTTTCTTGCCCTTTTTTTAATGTAACTGTATATGCACCAACTGATCCACTCTCAGTGCAGAGCATTGTGGTGTGCAGTGCATTTAGTATATTTATAAGTTAAAAGCTACCTTCTTTAACTTAGCTTCCATTGAAACACAAACAAAAAAGACAACATTTTTAACATGTCTGATCACAAAGCAAACGACCAGCTCTCCAAACCGACATCAATCTTCGGGCTTAAACTGTGGGTGATTCTTGGTGTTTGTGTTGGAGCTGGGTTTGTGCTCCTTCTCTTCCTCATTTCTCTATGGCTGGTCTCAAAGCGCTCCAAAACCAAGAACTCTCAAAGACCCACAATCCCACTTGTCTCCAAAGAGATCCAGGAGATCAGAGTCGACCATGGTCGAAACCACCACACCCACCACCAAGAGCCGAAGCCAACAACAAGGTCTCAACTTGAACCCGACCCATCTCCCGAATCCGACCCAGTTTCCGCAATAGTTGAAAGACAAGCACTACTTCCACCTCCAGAGGAAGAGAGCCCAATGGGGTACCACCAAAGGATTCACATTGAGATTGGGAAGGATCATAGGATTTCTTACCCTGAGCGTTTCTGTAGGTCTTCTTCTTCGCATGGGAGTGGGGAAGCTCGTGGTGGTGTTGATCAGGTAGCTATAGTGGTTCCTGAAGTTTCACACTTGGGGTGGGGGCATTGGTATACTCTGAGAGAGCTTGAGGCTGCCACAAATGGTTTTGCTGACGATAATGTAATTGGTGAAGGTGGGTATGGGATTGTGTATCATGGTGTTTTGCAGGACAATAGTCAGATTGCTGTCAAGAATTTGCTCAATAATAGGTGCTTTCTTGCTAGCTTTTTGTTTATTTATTGCCATTAGAATTTACTCTGTTTTTGAGATATTAATTGTGGTGCAATTTGCTGTTTAATTCGTGTTAGATTATTATTAAACCAATTGGTTAGTGTTAAAGAATTGATGAATTAGATATTTGGTATTTGGTAGGGGACAAGCTGAGAAGGAGTTTAAAGTTGAAGTTGAGGCAATTGGTCGGGTTCGGCATAAGAATTTGGTGAGATTGCTTGGTTACTGTGCTGAAGGAGCTCATAGGTACTTACTTTGTTCTTGCCTAATTACCCCAACTTCCTTCTTTGGACTTTGTTCTATGTTATTGCATTTGCTGGCCAGAGGTTATTAATGCCCAATTGAAAACGACTTTAAGTTGATTATGTACTTTTGTAAAGGGTGTTAAATATATCATTTTAAGTCCTTAGAGATAATTGACTGTTCCCTTAAATGATAGGATGCTTGTATATGAGTATGTAAACAATGGGAATTTGGAACAATGGCTTCATGGGGATGTAGGGCCTTGCAGCCCTCTTACTTGGGAGATTCGGATGAATATCATCCTTGGAACAGCAAAAGGGTATGATCCAAATCACTCACATTTGAGCTTTATTTTATGATATTCATTCCTTTCACTGCATCTCATCCATGGCATTGATTTATTGGTCGCTTGAATAAAGCATGCTTATTTACCATAACTGGACTAATAATGTAGGCTAACTTACCTTCATGAGGGGCTGGAACCCAAAGTTGTTCACCGAGATATAAAATCAAGCAATATTTTACTTGACAAGCAGTGGAATTCAAAGGTTTCAGATTTTGGCCTTGCTAAGCTCCTAGGCTCAGAGAGTAGCTACATTACAACTCGTGTCATGGGAACATTTGGGTATGTAGGGCTGTGTATGTGTATTTGTATGTGTTTGTGTTTCTGTGTGTGCAAAAGAGGTAATGACAATCTTGTTTCTATTTTTGTAGCTATGTAGCTCCCGAATATGCAAGCACGGGAATGCTTAATGAAAGAAGCGACGTGTACAGCTTTGGGATTCTTGTAATGGAAATAATCACTGGGAGGAACCCGGTTGATTATAACCGACCTCCAGAAGAGGTTTGCACAATATTACTGATATCAATTTGCTTCGAAGATATTTGAATTAGTCAAATCATTTTTCTTCTAGATTTCTTTTGCATCTTTCCTCTTCTATGTTTGCTTTGAACTAAAAAGCCTAGAATTTTCAGGTCAACTTAGTTGATTGGCTTAAGAAGATGGTCGCAAACAGGAATGCAGAAGGAGTATTGGACCCAAAGCTGCCTGAGAAGCCTACTTCAAGGGCATTGAAGAGGGCTCTTCTTGTTGGTTTACGTTGTGTGGATCCCAATGCACAGAAGCGGCCAAAAATGGGACATGTTATACATATGCTGGAAGCTGAAGACTCCCCCTTCAAAGAAGTATGTATGCAGTCCTGCTCAAAATTCAAGTTCAATGTACTCTCATTTGTTCAAAAACAATTTACCAGATCATATTATATGTCATCAATTAGTTCTCAACAAATAATCCATATCTCAACAGAGTAATTAGGAAATGATGCTTAAGGCATTTGGACCATTATAAATTATACGATTAGTAAGCAATTATCAAGTTTGAAAAACAAGTATTAAATGCTGGTTAACTCTTCTTATGTCTCAAACAGAAACAATAACTCCTAATGCATATGATCAAACAGCAACAATAATTTAATAAAATTCAGCTAATGTATAACTTCTGAGGCAGTATATTTTTAATACCTTTTTTTTTTTTTGGGTCTTTTGACCAGAAATTTTAATCCATTACTGTTAACCACAACTTCCATTTCTTTGGTTTGGTCTTTATGATACTACAATTAGTTTACCATTTCCCTTTCATGGCATTTCATTTCTCTCTACCCCCTCTCCATCCCTCACGGTCTGGTTAGCATCACTCCCTTTCATCTCCTCCACCCTTTATAGTTAGGTCAGTTTGAACGAGTAAATTTTAGAATGAGATATCAAAGAATATAACAACTTCTTTGTTTTTCTAGTCAATAGAGTAGACATATCAATTTGATGTTACCACTTCTTTCATGTAGATATTTGCTCATCATGTTCTGGTTGTCTTGTTTCAGGATCGTAGAGCTGGAAGGGATGCAGGACGTGCAAATGGTGACAGTGCAAAGGATATGCTGAAAGAGAAGCAGGTGATGGAACCAGGAGACAAGAGTGAACGTGAAAGCGTAGTGCATCAAAATGAGGCAAGATGAAAGCATCAAGAAGACAAACTGTAAAGATATGCCGATCTTGTTTATAGTTGATTGCACATGTTGTCTATAGTTGAATTAAACCTCAAATTCTTATTACACCAAAAATTGTACCACAAATGCCAAGAGCCTTGTGACTCAATGGCATTCCTGGTTGGGTTTGAAACCTGCCTTGTTGTAAGCTAAAAAAAGAAAGGTACCACAAAATATCTAAACAAAAACAGTGAATTTTAATAGCAATAAATAGATGAAAGTAGCAAGAAGCGCCTATTATTGAACAAATTCTTGTCAGTAAACTGGGTATTGTCCCCCAAAAGTGTGGAGCAACAGGTACCATCAAAGCCACAACCCTGCTCAATTCCATGTGAAGAAGAATCATTCAGGCTACGAATCCTATGGTTACAGCCATGACCCATATGCTCTTGTCCTCCGTGGGTGGAACCGTGGAAGCAGTTGCTGTCTTTTGACTCTGGGAGTTGGACTCAGATCCCATTCCGGAAATGGGTCACTTTGGATTTGTGTCTTGGGCTTGTAGGTGGTTGGGGCCCTTAGGGGTCCAGGAATGGTCGACTATGAGTCTTTGGGTACATGTGCTACAGGCCCACAGTGGGTCAATTTAAGGACACAGTTTTTTTTTTTTTTTTTTTTGCTTTACTTTTTGTTTAGATTTTAGAGAAGGTTACGTACACAATATTTTTATTACGCTTTCACAATAAATTATAAGTGGTAAATTATTATTAGTTATAATTTGATTTCACAATTTAAATTACTTTTTGTCAACTCATAATAGTCAATAATAATTCGCCACTTAAGGTTTGTTGTTAAAATATTATGAATATGACATTTCTCCTTTGTTCAAGGGGAGGAGTAACTAATTTGGATTTAGTTTACTAATGTGTTGGTGAGGGACTATCTCGATGAAGCTACAAAATCAATGGCTTGATTTGAATATTTATTTATATATTTATTTGATAGTAATTACAACAAGTGAGGGAGGAGAATTGTGGGTTATAAAACTCTTCTATTTATATGATATATTGGTAAATATTCATTAATGTCATAAGAAATACTTGTACAACTATAATAACAATCTTCCAAGACATCTTTTTTTTTTTTTTTTTGATGAGAAACATCTTCCAAGACATCTAATTATATTCATAAGACTGTCAATAACTAATTGTGGGTCTTATTTTACAAATAGAATGGCTTTTTGACACGTCATCTCTTTTATGGGATTTGTACAAAGGATTTGATCCCTTGTATTTATGCTTAGGCAAAAAGGGAACAAAAATCTCATTTTAAATAATTATTACAAATAAAATAGTCTAATTAATAATGATCTCACATTTACCTTATTTATAAAGGGTTTGACTTACCTCTAGTATTTTTTTAATTAGAGATCTTCTTTTGTTTTAAATACACAATGACAAGTGGTAGTGAGTTTTAATTTCAACTTTTTATTTAGTTTGTGGGTGATATGACAGTTTCTCATTAAAACAAAATGAGATTTCTGTTAAAAATGTACTAGAGGTAAGCCAAACCCATTTATAAATGGATGTGCCTATGCACCCTTCCATAGAGTCACAATTCTAATTCTAATAGCACCAAACAATACATCCATATTGTGGAACTAATAATTCTTTATGGGTGGAATAAAGTACATATGAGGTTGCACCAAGTTATGTATGGTTTAGTCACCTTTATATACTTACACAATGCACAAGATTTTGTTTATTCCCCGAGGCCTAGGGTCATTGGGTTGCTATAGGAAGTAAAACTTTAATTTGTAGAGCTTTTGTAATAAAGAGTGTAGGGTCACGATTTCTAAGCTCAAGCCCAAATGGTATTGGATCTTGGCCTAGTGAATCCCAGTCAATAAATTTGTAGAGGATGGATTGAAGAACTGGGTTTCAGTAAGTTTAATAACGGCTATTATGATGTTTAAAAATGTTTTTCAAGAAAATAATAAACAAGATAACTGATAAGTCCCTGATCCAAGGAGATTGTTCCTTTCTTTAGTTTTTGATCCTTCTCTTGTAATCTCGAAAAATCTCCCCTTTTTTATGAAAGATATTTCCCATTATATAGTCTTCTTGAACTATCCTCCCCCTACACTTGTTCATCATTTAAGCTACTACTTGAGTATTTGTCCCATCAAACTTCTTCTTTAGCTTTTTTTGAGTGGTGATCTCCCAAGAAACACTATCCAAAGGTCTACTTCATATAAATGTAGCCATAAAAGTAGGTACAATGCATTTAATGTTGTGGTAGCAGCTTTTCTCTAGATATTTTGAAGTCTTCTTTCTTCCCCGTGTGTCCGTGAGGTGTCTCTACGTGGTGGGAACTTTGTGGAGAATCATTATAATGGTCCGAGTAAATAATTGAACTGCATTCAATAGATTCGAGGAGGAATATCTCTTCGGAAAGCTTCCCGGTTATTTCCCACGGCCAAAATCTTAGTGGGTAAATCTTAGTAGTCTTCGATTTCTCATTCATACCTCCTTAAAAATTCAGGTTCTCGGATAAGGATTAAGATACAATACTCATTAATTTGGACTCTCATAAGCCCAAGACCCAGTATGTATGAATTTTGGACCTTCGCCCCTACAAAGAGTTATAATTAAAAGGCTCTTCAACATTTTAGATGTTTGGCAAATTGTAGTGGTAAAGTGTTTTAAAAGATTTACAGTCAATTGGTAATTAAATTGAGTAATTTTTAAATTTTTTTTTTTGTATTTTCATAATTAAATCCAATTATTTTAAGTAAATGACAATGTTTATTTAATTATTATTAGTACTAGTATGTAACTCCATGCAAACGCATGGATGCATTTAAAATTAAACAAAATTTTTATTATAAAAATATAAATAATTAGTCAAATTATTATTTTTAAAAAAAAATGTAATACATGCATTTATGCATACGTATAGATACATTTAAAATTAAACACAATTTTTATCGTAAAATATAGATAATTAGTCAAATTATTTTTTTAAAGTAAATATAATTAGTCACATATTAAAATTATTACCTAAATTTAATACTATTGATGATTATTTTTTCTTCTTCTAATTTTTAATAAGATAGAATGTGTGGTGATTTTTATTTTATTTATTTTTTAAGAAACATGTGGTGATTTTTATTGAGTATATGTAATTTTTTTTTTTTTAATTTTATGGTTTATTAATATTAGATTCTTAGTATTTTGCACTTATTAACTCACTTGACATAAAGATTAAGAAACTTAAGTAGACACATGGCGCATGCTTAAGTAAATAACTATGGTGTAGTTCTCACATAAATTTAGACACGTGCAAAATTAGATTATAATTTCAAATTCTAATTCAACTTTCTCTAAGTTTTACCTATTAATATATATATATATATATATATATATATATATATAGATGACTTATAAATTTGAATTTTTTTTAGTTATATGATTATGTTTTTTATTGTTTATTATATTGGACTCCTCGTTTTTTACATTAAATTAACTAATTTGGCACAAAAATTTAAAAATTTAGATTAGATGAGACACGTGGCGTAAAATTAGACTTTAATTGAATTTTAATTTGAAAATTAATTGGATTTTCTCTCTATTTTACTTATTATATATAGGGTCATGCTAACGAGTGCCCTTAGAGCACTGGTTAAAAGTCTAGTTAAAGAAAGTTTTAACATCATTTTTATGGGAAATGAAAAAAGATGTCAAAACATTAATTGTTTTTTTTTTTTTCCCCATAAAAACTTTCTTTAACTGGATTTTTAACTAGTGCCTTAAGGGCACTCGTTAGCATTTCCCTTTTATATATATATATATATAGATTAATCTATATTATTAGCACTTATTGGACGCTCTCTCCATCTCTTTCAATGTGTGGGCATCAGGAGTCATTTTGAAAAATAAGCATGGGCAATTTTGTAATTTACTAATTCTATTAAAAATTGTAATAGTACACTAAAGAGCTTTAATGCTATCACCGCATATTTTTGGTGTGATGGTCACTCTACAAGTATAAGTGCTTGTGGAGTGTGGGGAAGCAAGGACCAGAATTAAAGTCTCAAATAAGGAATTTCATACACATATACATTTAGATTAGGCTAGAGTAGAATTTTTATTTTGTATAAAAAAAAGAAAAAAAAAGAAGAGCTTTAATGCTAAAGCATATATAGATTTAGATTAGAATGATTTTATAGATTAAAAAACTTCAAGGAGTCTTAAAGCTCTTTTAACACCCCAACATAGAGCTAGATGGTCTCTTTGGAAATTTTCCACGGTTTGAATATCATAAATGTGATAATACTTGCCCTCAATTTCTATAGGTCTATGTAATGATCACGACTGCAAAGAAGAATTGATATTGATGTGTATGTCCCTTTTCTTTATTGTTGAGATTTTTTCCCACTCAAATATAAATATAATTGATATTTTATCTCTACGTTATTAATGGCCCGTTTGGATGGAGGGGTGAAGGAGGGGGAGTGGAGGAGAGTAGAGTAGTGTATGCTAAAAATAAGTTAATTTTGTACTAAATCTACTCTACTCTACTCTCCCTCTTTCCCCCTCAATCCAAACGGACCATAAAGGAAATGCGTCTTCCACTTTTGAGATAAATGCTTACTCATGAATAGAGTGGAAAGGACATTCTCTCATAGTCATTTCATTCATTCCTATTACACCCACAAACAAGGGAATGAATGAAATATCCCTATCATTAGTTTTCTTGTCAAGAGCTACAAGGTGAAGCTACTTGTGATGAATCATTTGATTGATTGGTTGGCTAATCGAGTGAATACTTGCAAACACAGAAAAAGAGCTTGCAGGGGCACTGATGTGGCACTGTCCTAATTGCTCTGATTCTTTAAGTCAATAGGGTTTTCTTGTGAATCAATCTAGTAAGTGATACATCAATGATGATGACATTTTTTTTTTTGTGAAATCTCATGGAACCTAAAGAAAGGAAAAAAAATGTTATCGAGAAAAGAGGTTATTCGCTGGACAGTGCACATGCTAAGAAACTAGGATTTCCTCTCTCACTGGGTATGGGCCACTGGGCACATGCACATGTTCAATGATGCAATTTGATCTAAATACTGACACAAGTTTCCCGACACACAATAGTAGATATGCTAATTCTCACCTGGAATGGAAGTATCCCGGATATATTAATCTATGCAAGTGCTTGAATCATAGAATAGGATTATTTCAAATTCATGCCGGACTAAAAAATCTGGTTCTAAAACTCTTGCCAAGCAATCTGGGCTCAAATAATCACTACGTTTATGTCAAATAAACTAAAATCATATATATATATATATATATATATATATATATATATATTGAGAGAGTTTCAACTTATAGCGTCCTCTTATGATGATAGTTTTTTAATTTTTTGGGTTTAAAACACCAATCGGGTGTAGGCGAGAATTGAACTTCAGATCTCTTATTCACTTATCAGAACTTTTACCAATTGAACTAACTGAAACCTACAACTAAAATCATAAGTAATAAGAGCATTTTCACCCAAAAAATAAAAATAAAAAAATAAAAAAGCCACTTTGTCTATGTTACATGATCACCTTTACTACACACCTTACATCATATTCTTTATTTTGCTTTTGCATTCCCTCACATAATCACATTAGATTAATACATTTTCTACCCACACCAATAATAACTCATGCCTCATTGCAAAATCAGTCACCACTGCTACCACCAAAACAGGGATAGACCTAGGAGTGGGCCAAAATGAGCTTGTGCCCCGTTGGCCTTATGAAAAAAAAATGGTAGGCATATTTTCAGCAAAAAAAAATTATATTTAGGCCACTTTTTCTAAGTAGCTTGCCCCCCCCCCCCCCCCCCCCCCCCTCTCCAAAATCATTAGCCCAACTCAGTCCAATCCAAACCCAAGTAAATCCTCAATTCACCACCACACATTCTTGGTGCAGTGGTTACTCCACAAGTATAAATGCTTGTGGGGTGTGGGGGGTAAGGGTCGGGGTTCAAGTCTCTAGGAAGGAGCTTCACATACATATATACTTAGATGAAGTTAGAGTAGAAATTTTATCTTGTATAAAAAAAAAAAAAAAAAAAAAATCCTCAATTCAAAACATAACAAATTTTATTTAAAAACAAAACAAAATAAAAACCAAACTAAAAAAAAGAAAGAAAAAAAAATTTAGAGAGGGACTGAGAGAGTTAGTTGTGTATTTGTCTTGGTAGATAGTTTGTTATTACTTAGTACTGTATGAATACTTATTTGGAGTTATTTATATATTTTTTGCTTATACTTCAGTCCCTTAATTGAAATCCTAGGTTCATTAATGCACCAAAACCCAAAACCAAACCCACCCCAACCCAACAACAATCCACATGCATGTCAACAACCACCAACAACATGCAACAACACCATATCAAAAGAACCTAGATCTCCTACACAGTACACATTGATGCCAAGAACCATCAAAACAACCGAAATGCTGGCTGTAGAGTCACAGTTTGGAGCCCAAGCCCAAAAGATATGAGATCCTGGCCTAGTGAACCCAATACAATAAATTTGTAGAGAATGAGTTAAAGAACTAGGTATTAATGAGTTGAATAACGGCTAATATGGATGAACCTCTCATCTGGTGAATCAGATTTCTACGTCCGAGGAGATAAATGCCAATATGAGTTTGTAGAATAAAGTCCCAATGCAATGTGTCTTGTTCCCCTACTTTTTCCCGATTTTTCTACCGTCCTCTTCTATGGAAGATATTTCTTATTATATAGTACCCTCAAATTATCCTCCCCTTACACTTGTTCATCATCCAAGCTATCACTTAAGTAGTTGTCCCATCAATTTTCTTCTTCAGCTTTTCTGAATGATAACCTCCCTGTAAACACTGTTTAGAGGTCTACTCCACATAAATGCGGCCATAATGGTAGGTACAGTGCATTTAATGTGGAGGTAGTAGTATTTCCATAGATATTTTGGAATCTTCCTTCTTCCTAGGGTGGTTGTGAGGTATTTCTACGTGGTAGGAACTTCTCGTAGTATCATTATATTGGTCTGAGTAGGTAGTTTGAACCGTATTCAATAGATTCGAGGAGGAATATCTCCTCGGATAGTTTTCCCGTTATTTCCCATGCCCGAAATTCTAATAGACAAATCTTAGCAATCTTTAATCTCTTAGTTTACCTTCTCGGCAATTCAGGTTTGCGGATAGGGAGTAGAATCCAATACTTATTGACTTGGGCTCTCACAAGCCCAAGGCCCAATATGCATGAATTTTGGGACCTCTGCCCCCACACTGGCATTTCGCAAAGTATTTAAAGAGGAGAGAGAGTGCAAGAAAGGAGGGAGAGGGGTAGAGACAGAGAGTGGATGATGGAGAATAAAAAAAATGAAAATGATTTGCATGTTCCTTAAGTGGTCATGTAATTATACATGACACTGTAGCACATTGTAAAATTAAGATACAAAATGCCTCACAGGATGGAGTGCATTTGTGTGAATGGTGTTATGCATTTTGCATTTTCTAGAATTTTATCACCCAATGTGAATGCTTTGAGTAATTACTTAGCTTATAAGAAAAACAATTTAGAAAGTTCTCACCTTAAAAGTACCAATGTGGTCAAGAAATGTGTAGAGTTTTCTATTTATTAAAACAATTAATGATCCACTTCAACTTAATACGGTCTAATTCTCTCTAATTTTTAGCAGGATAATGAAATGTGGTACTCTCTCCGTCTCACTTTATATGTCCTGTTTGAAAAGTCAAACTTTTTAAGGGAACATCATTTATTATCTTGTCTACCTTTTAAAAATGTATAAGTTTCCAAAACTACCTTTAAATAAATTTATCAAAAAATTGAAGGCGTAAATGCACTTTTAGTCCTTACATTTTGGCTTTTTTCCATTTTAGTCCTTACATTTTAATTTTATCACTTTTAGTCCCTAAACCAATTAATGCGTGTTATTTTCATCTTTTCCGTCAGTCAATCGACAAAAATAGCTGAGATGGCAGCCGGAGGAATTAAAATATTATAAAAAATGCCACGTCAACAACTAATTTTTTTTAAAAATAATAATTTGACAATTTTAACTGAATAAAAAAAGAAAAAACAGAATTAAAAACAATAAAATCAAATGCCTATGAACATAGGAACACAACCCAGAAAATCAAACCCAAGAACACGAATTCAAAATTAAACCCATTGAATCAACTTCCTTTCCCACAAATCAAATCAATAATGCAATAAAATTTGAGAAAAGAACAAAGACCAATGCTGAAAGACCCATGCGGAAAACCCATCAGTTTTTCTCGTTCTTCCCCAAAGATTCATAGCCAAAATCATAAAATCAAAGAAAACCTAGAAATCTCAAACACTCAAAAACCCAGAAACCCAAAAACTCAAACAAAACCCAGTTTATTTTAAACAATCAACAACAAAATCAACTATCCTGGCCAACTTGGCTCATTGAATCAAACAAATACACAAACCCAGAAAAACCCAGCCAATTTGGCTCACAACAACATCAAGCCCAACCAATCCATAACAGATCTAAACTCTCGGCCCCAATCTCGTTCCCTGCCTTCCGTTGTCTTTGTTACCGATTTGAGAAGAAGAAGAAAGAGGAGGAAAACGATATGGGTACAGACATAGCTCGTGTCTTTGAGTTTCGTGGCGGCGAAGGAGAGCTGTGGTGGTGGTTTTTTGGTGTTTCACAAGCCGCCTGGGTTCATGAGGAGGTGTGTGAAGTGGGATAATGAAGAGGGGGGTTTGGCTTTGGAGGGTGAGATTTTAGAGTTCATGAAAGAATCGAAGAATCCAGAGGCTTTTTCGAGCAGGAAAGAGTTGGTTGAAGCTAGGAGGATGGATTTGGTGGACGCTATTGCCAAGAAAGGTGGTTGGCTCTGGCTGGGTTGGGATTTGAGCGAAGAAGAAGATGAGGTGGAACAAAGGAAAGTTCAAGAAAATGTTACTGCTTGGGTTTCTGGGTTAGAGCTTTTCTCTGTGCGTCTTCGGCCATGGGTCTTCAGCTATGAGATGGATCGGCCATGAGAGGAGAGAGAGCTCGGGTATGAGCCATGAGAGAAGATAGAGTTTGAGATGGAAGAGAGAGTTTGAGATGAGAGAGTAGTGTGTGGTTGTGTAGTTTGAGTTTGAGATGAGAGAATAGAGTTTGAGTTTGAGATAAAAGTGTGTGGCCGGTTTGAGTTTGGTGTGCTCAGGTTTGGATGTTATGTCAATTTTTTGGGTTTTAAATTTTTTGGGTTAGTGTTCTTGTTAGATCTTAATTCATGTATTTTTATGTTTTAAATTTTGTTTTTATGTTTTTAAATTTTGTTAAAATTAATAAATTAATTTTTTAAATTTATATGCTGATGTGTCATGAGTGATGTGACATTTTTAAAATATTTTAATTCCTTCGGCTGCCACCTCAGCTGTTTCCGTTGGTTAACTGATGAAAAAGTTGAAAATAACACGCGTTAATTGGTTTAGGGACTAAAAGTGGTAAAATTAAAATGTAAGGACTAAAAATACATTTACGCCAAATTTGAATTATTAATAAAATAGGTGGTATAATAGGAACATTAGTAAATTAATGACTTTTATTTTAGAAACAGGACGATATTTTGGGATATTCCAAAATAGAATAGAGGACAAACAAAGTGGGATGGATGGAGTATTTATTTGATTCTTAAATGCTACACGTCTTACATGTTAACAAAAATTGGAGGGAATTACCACTGCACACCCTTGGTGCAGTGGTCACTCTACAAGTATAAATGTTTGTGAGGTGTGGGGGGTAAGGGACATGATTCAAGTTTATAGGAGGAAGTTTTACACACATATACACTTAGATTAGGTTAGAGTAAAAAATTCTATCTTGTATAAAAAAAAACAAAAAAAAAAAAAAAATTGGAGGAAATTTAAGGATTCAAATGCAAGGAATCTTATCCCAGGGAAAAAAAAACATAATTTTGGTTTTATAAATCCTCTTATGGTTGCCGAGAAAATTATCGTGGTAAAAGAAGTGAAGACTAGAAACTTGTGATGCGTACCAAACCAAAATGGGCTAAAGTGTAAGAACAATTTAGAAAGGTGCGTTGGGGGATAAAAAGTATGTCTCCACTTTCCTCCATTCTGCATATTTGACAACTTTGCGCATGAGACTAGCTTTTGAGGGTCAAATACGCAACAAAACGGATTAGATTAAAAAGAAGAAAAAGAAAAAGAAAAAGAAAAAAGAACACGGAGTCTTGCATATAAAAAAAAATAACAACTCAATTGAGCAACGTATATTACAATGGGAACAAGTAGTGCCGTGCGTATATAATTCTAATGTCATTTTCAGTCGAAATCCCAAATGAAAGAGCCATCAATCTCACCCAAAAATTACCCACATGTGGTTCAAAAAAATAGGAGAGGAAAGTTAACAAGCAAGATGCTCTAAATTGCAATTTACAACCATAAGGCCAAGATTGCCCCCAACAACCACCGCAGTTGCAATGGTCTACCACCCAAGAAAGCAGTGTTGGAAGTTGGATTTTGTGTGGTTCCTGGTGTTCCAGATCCCGCGGAAGCAGGCGGAGGGGGAGAAATGGGAGGTACATCACACGTTCCAAATGTAGCATTTGCCTGCTCATATGTAACAAGGGTCAAATTACTAGTAACACTTTTAATTTAGCCTCCCCTTAAAATTCAATCTAAGTCATGTAATGGTATAAGATAAAAGAGAGAAAACTAAGGAAAAAAGTAATGGTTGCAAACCTTGCAGTAGGCAATGTTGTCACACCCACAAGTCAAATGACCATTTGCTTCATCTACAGCTTCAGGGGCTCCTCCACCATCACTCCTCTGCCACAACAAGTCAATATATTTAGCAAATCTTCCTCAAATGTGTTCTTTTTCCTAAGCTAGTTTATGGTATATGATTTATTGAAAGCATGTATACCCCCACATAAGCCAATACCTGGTAAAAATCTACAGCAATGAAGTTTGGCCACCGTTTGCCATCTGCTTGATAACAAGTTTCCATCATGCTAATTAATGGAGCTGAATTGTCTGCACAAGACTGGGATTCATTGGGAGTGGTAGGAAAATAATTCTGAAGAACCAGGGATATATTTAATGTGTTCATGGGTGGCGATTCAGCACGGTTTGGACATGAACCAGCTTTCATGCCATCATCTCCATCTGCAATTCAAGTACACCATCAAAATTGATTCTTACCCTTTAGTAAACAAGAAATTTTTATTAAGAGGGAAACCTTTGCAAGCAAATATTTATTCTATGTTAATTTAGCTTGCAAGTTAAAACTTAAACCCTGGCAACAAACTCAAGTATCAACTATCAACCAAAGGAAAAAAAAGAGAGAAAATATATGATTTTGGACCATCTGATTTTTTTCCCATATGCAATTTATAAGATGTTTCTTTTTTCCTTATAGATTAAATTATACTCCTACTGAATGTTTGATTTTTATAACTTAATCTACCTGACTAAGCACTATTGCTCAAATTCTAACTAATGCTTAGGGTCCAAAACTAAGTGACATTAACCATTCTTTTCAGTAAGCATTTGTAAACAACTTTAACAGGTTTCATTAAGAAAAGATAAAACTCACACTGATTTTCAACAACATATCTCCACTGATAAGCAATGCCCTCAGTGGCCTCCTTGGTTGATATTGAAGTGAATACCACCAACCTCTGATTCTTCTGGACCATATCATCCACTGTTGGCCAATCTCCGCCATTTTTGGGCATCCGGGACACTGGGAACCAGTAAGTACTCAGGCCAGAGGCATTAAAGATCTTTGTCAAGCCCTGTGTAGATGTCACATAGTCCTCAATAAAAATGGTGACAATCTCTGATGGGTTTGCCTCCAAAAACACTTGGATCTCTTTGAGGACGTTAATGGCAGGTTGCTGGAAATCAACAAAGTGCACAATTAATCAATTAGAGGAGGAAAAATTAACCTTAGCAAAGAATCAAATATTAAGTATACAAATGCAAGAACAATGTAAATTAAGTACCATTTACAAGACGCACTTACAAATGCAGTAAAATTGAAACATTTGCCGCCAATAGAGTGACATAACCAGATGTCATTCTCGAAGTCATACATATCTAGCATGAGCCCTCGAACGCCATTCTACAAGAGGATTAGAGTGTATACACGTGTTAGTTGAAAATTCACCCAAACAACAAAATAAATTGTAGCACAAACCTAAACATTATAATAATGTGGTAGGTTCTTAGTTCTTAGCAAGCATATATTATATATATATTTTGAGAAGATACCAAGCACAATTTTTTTTTGAACTAGATACCAAGCATAATATGAAAGCAGTTACATGATTTTGGTGGGGTAGTTGGTGTGTTTATTTTCTAATCAACTAGTTGGTAACTTGTTATAACTCACACAACAACACACACCAGATCACAATCTTAATCCTCGAGCAATTTTGGTTCACAAAATAAGAAAGTAGCATTGCAATGTATAAAATGAAACGCTAAAAATAAGACAAATGGTTTTTACCACGAGCAAAACGATGTGTAATGGAATGTTACTGTTTACTAACATAATTAAATCTAAACTATAACAGAGGGCATTGTAGTCTTTCTGTTCTATTTTTGGCCAAGCCGGCCAGAACAACGAAAAAGTCTAGGCCTCCAGCCAATAACCATGTGCCACGTCAGAAAACAAAACATATTTTCAATCGGTTAAGTATGGATGGTATCTTTAATTGGGAAAAGGCTGTTAAGTTGCCTTTTCATATAAACAGTTTTTTTTTTATATTTAAATTTATAAAAATAGAAAACAGCATTTAAAAAAAAAAAACCTTCTTTGAAACTATTTTATTTTTAGAGTTTGGGAAAAACAAAACAATCAAAATAAGTGGGCTAAATGCAGAGCTAGAAAATTACATGAATTAATATATAGAGAAACTAAACTCACTTTGAGTTGATTGGTAACCGTGTCTTCCTGATTGAATTCAGTGATTAGAGACGAACCCGTGGACGACTTTGTACTTGTGAGAGCGTACGAGTTATGTGTGGTCAGCCAGGTATAGTTGTTAAATGCCAAACCTTTCACCTATTCATATTCATCATATAATTCATTAATTCATAAACCAAAACCCATTCTCAAAAAAAAACCAAAACCCACATGCCACATGCAAAACAAAACATAAAACATAAAAAATTAAGGAAAAAAAAAAACTGTAATATCAGCACTATTTTTTAATCGTTAAAAAAAAAAAAAAAAAAAAAGAGAGAAAAAGAGCCAACTTTTGATGTGGGGCTGAGTGGTTGGATCCGAACACATCTGGAGCGGGTGTTCCCATTTGCAGCGCAGGTTTCGCAGAGTAAGCCGGCGTCACATTGAGTGTTGGCTGAACAAGTCTCTCCAATCTGTTTTGAGAACCAGCACGTACAGCAAGGAAATCAAAATCATCATCATCATCATCATCACAACTTACTCTATCTTGGTATTGCTATATTTGGTTTATAAAAAGAATGAATCTTGAAAATGGGAATTTGAAGGGAAAAACTAATAAAAGGGAAACATCCGTGTGTACCTGGAGACCGGAGGAGCAGGCGAAGAGACAAACTGTGACGAAGATGAACACAACTTGGATTTTGATGTTCATGATGATGAAGTTTGTTCTCTGAATTAATCCCCCCCCAAAAAAAAAAAAAAAGTGTTAGAGCTTATGATAACCCAAGAAAGAGAAATGGATAAGAATCTGATTAAGGAGATTGTAATTGCATGCCTTCATCTGGGGATTTGAGAGAGAGAGTGATGGTTATGTCTATCTTTCTCTGGAGTTATAAGCTTTTTAAATCTAAGGTTGCGAGGGCCCCAGGAGTGGTTTAAGAATTGACTTTGGCTCTGTTAAAAGAAAAGTGAATGAGAACGTATGCGTTTGGTTCATAATATAAAGAGAGGGAACCGTGTCCTCTACTCTTCTTTCTCTTCTTGGGAGCGCCTGATCTCGATAATAACTTTTTATCATCGTATGAAAATGTCAATTGATTTTTAGTGTGGATTGAATCTTCAGATTTTTTATTCAACTATTAAAGATTTTATCAGTTAAACTAATTGAAATCCATCATTTCGTTGTCTTTTTTGTATTACAACTATTATTTATCTTTATTCTTCACACTATTTAATTAATTGGCTTTTATAAATTTTCATTTTGGCCAAAGATTATTCTTTACAAGATTCTATAACTAAAAAAAGAAAAAAGAAAAGTAAAGGAATGGTTATGAAAAATATTGAAACAAAATATATTTTAAAGAGCTTATTAGCTCAATTAGCAAATATTGATACTTCAAAAAAAAAAAAAAAAAAACAACAACAACAACGTACATGTCTGGCCAACAGGCAGAGTGTTATTATGGATGCGCCCAAATGGAAGATGCCAACTCAAGTCATCCTCTACTCATTTTTTGTTCATAAAAAAAAAACAAAAGTTGAAATATCTCCAAATAAAATATATACTGAGTAACAAATATTTAATAAAATTTGCCTACAAACTAGTTAGTAACAATGGCTACAAATTTTTCCTAAATTTTTTAATTAGACATAAATTTTATCAAATTTACTATTAAATTGTATTATACATTGTGACTCTATAAACATGCATAATTTTTTGTTTAACCCATTCCAAAATTAACTAGATCCACCTTCTAGAAAGACTAAAAATAGGCGCAAAGAAACTTCCGAAGGAGTCGACTATTCGTCTTATAAGAATAATTTTCAAATCCAAATGATCTTCGATATTTTCAGCCCATCACAAACAAGGAGAAACTTTCCCTTACGTTAATACTACGACCAAATTAGATAGACAAATATAATAATAAAATCCATCATACAACATTGTATTTGCAGTCTCCTATGACCGAGTTGCTTAAACTAAAAAGAAAAAAAAAGCTGTCTCTCTTTGATTTTATTGTTTCATTTTAATTTTACCTTTTCTTCTTCATATCTTAGTCAAAGAAAACAAAACTTCTCTTAGGCCCCGTGTAAACTAGGGTATCTGGGATTAATTATAGACAGTTTCTAGAATATATATACCAACTTCTTAGATAAAATAAGATTAATCATTATTTTTCTTTTCTTTTTAGCAGCCAACTGCAACCAAGTTGAGTAGGACTATAGTCATGGGATTTAGGCCACATTTGAAAATGCGGCCTAAAAAAATGCGGCTATAAGCTAAATCGTCCTATAATCACGTTTTTCTGACCTATAGCCGTGTTTTAAAAACATGACTATAGAACGTTTTTTTTGGAGTGACTGCAATTAATAAATTTTTTAAATTTTATTTTAAGCTTGAGTGCAATTAATCGTATTATGACAAATCGGAGTATTCAATTGCGCATGATACAATGACAAAGACTGGAGCTGTAGAAAATGGAAAAAAAAAAAAAATGACGTGAAAGATTTAAAAAAAATTGATCAAGGAGTTTTATGCATGTGAACCTGTGGTGGTTCTGATTTTTTATTTTTCCCTGTTGTTTATGTTATGACATATGGCTTGCCTTTTGTGTTTAAATTTAAAATCGGTTGTCGCATTAAAAACCAAGTTGTATTTTTCTAGGTTTCCATTATGCCTAAGTTTATTTATTTATTTATTATAGAGACTCCTAAGTTTATTTATTTATTTTGAAAAAAAAATGTGCACACAAATAAAGATAGAGAATGTGATTCTAAAATAAAGGCACATCATAATTGAATCAAAATAGTATTACACTACTTCCGTCATCCTCTTTTGGGTTTGGCAAATTTGGAAGCAGTAAAATAAATTTTGCAAAATGAAATGATTATAAACTAAACTACCATGAAAAAAAGTTTTTAAGTCAATATATATAAACCCTTTAGAATATCATCAGACATGATCTAGATTAAGGCAGGAATTAATATAACAACACTTTAGAGATGCATTAGAAGAAGGGTGTGCAACCTTCCTCTTCAATCACAGCTAACTTAGTTTGAGGTCAAACTAAATTTAAATTAAGCAAGTTTGGGCAGTGGTATAAAAAAACTTCGAGACTTAAATACTAACGTTAGTGAATTGTACTTGCATTAAAGTAACTAGCTAGCTAATTACAATAGAGGGTTTCTTTTTTAAAAATTTTAATTCTTTATAGAAGAATTGCAGTGAAGACCTTTTATTTTTTATTTTTTTTTGGAGAGGAAATTACAATGGAGACTTAATCCTAATATACAAAAGGAAAACTATGAGGATAAGCATGTTGAAATATAATTGAGTATTGGATGCCCATTTACGGAATGTAAAAGTCTTATTTATACTTAGGGGGCTTGGTTCACCGTGATTTTACATTACATCGTAATATTACATTATTATAATTTTACATTAATGTAATTTTAATACAAAAATATAACATTATATTATTTAGAAAGGTGATAAAATTAAAGTGATATAATATATTTTATAATTTTAGACCATGTTAATGTTAAAAAAAATAAAAAAATAAAAAATTTTAATGTCTTATCATCGAAACGTGTATCACATCAAAAACACATCAACTAAAAACACTTCTTAAAGGCTTCAACGGTTACCAGTAATTGCTCTTAACAACATGTTACCTAGCCTCGATCCATAATCAGGCACTTGCTCCTTTTTATTCCAATTTCATAATTTTGAACAACCAATGGTGCTGGCCATTAAATGACTGTCACATCATTTGTCAATTGTTTAATTTGTTGCGGCCTTTTCCTTTAACAGATTTTTTTTATTTTAAAATTTTAATTTTAATATTACGATCCTTTAAAAGACTTTATTTGTGTTGCTCCCTCTAATGCCATTTGTCCATCTTTTAAATTTTATTTTTATACAAACTAATTGTCTGCTAACACATTTAAGTGTGACATCCGATGTAGGAGGTCATACCATCCTTCCTCTTAGTTAATTCGTAGTCTCATTTTTTGCGAAAATTCTTAGGTATCTCGGAGTATAGAAAAATTGTGTTTTATTCTCTCACATTCGTAGTGAACCTTATCATAATTTTAATGATTAAATTCTTTATAAATATGAGAGAAATAAACATCATTCTCCATTCTCGGAAAGTACCTAAAAATTACTCCAATTCTTGTAATCTCAATATTTTCTCTTCTTCTTGTTTTTCTTGGCCTCTCCAACTACGGTCGCCACTAAATTTGTTTCTTTTTAAAATTACACTTTGAGTAGTTTTGAGACCTCTCACTTTTGACCTCGAGGTGATGTCAAGATTGGGATTTTTCTTTTTGTCTTAAGGGCTTTGAGTTTGGAATCACCTCAACTAAGAGGACTTTGTCAAAACAAATTTGTTTTTGTCAAATTCACGGGAAGTAAAGTAAATTTCTTGATGCAAAATGATTAAGAACTAAATTACCATGACTAAGAGTTTTGAAGCTAGGCGAATCAAAACTAAGTTATCTAGAGGCTAAATTGAATTGAAATTAAGCAACTTCGAGGTAATGGAATTGCAATAAAATAACTTGGAGACTAAAGACTACCAATAGTAACTTGCATTGAAAGAAAAATCCACTTGCATTAGAGTAACATGCTGACTACAATTGAGGCTTAATCTTGCTCTATAGATGTAAAAATGGAACAAAGTGGATAGAATAGGACCAAATGGACCAAAAAGGACCGAATTGGACCAAATAGAACAAAATGGATTGAATTGGACCAAATGGAACAAAATTGACAGAATAGGACCGAATAGAAACAAGGTGGATTGAATAGAACCGAATGGACCGAATAGGACCGAAGTGGACAGAATGGACTGTAATGGACCAAATAGGACCTAAGTGGATAAACTGGACTGACATGGATCGAATAGGATGGAGTGGACCGAATCTAAGTGGACAAAATGGACCGAATAGGACCTAAGTGGACCGAATGGCCCAAATATGACTGAAGTAGATCAAAATGGACAGAATAGACCGAATAGGACTAAAGTGGACATAATGGATCGAAGTGGACAGAATATGACCAATATGGACCGAATAGAACTTTCGCGGACAAATAAACTAAATAGGACATAATAGGACCAAATTGGACTGAATATAACCAATGTGGACAGAATGGACCGAAGTGGACAGAATATGACCAATATGGACCGAATTGGACCGAATAGAACTTTAGTGGACAAATAAACTAAATAAGACAGAATAGGATCAAATTGGACTGAATAGAACCAATGTGGACTGAATAAGACTTTTGAATATTTATCATTTTTATTGCATTTTTAGGGCTCATATTTCTAATGTCTAATGTCTATTTTAGTATTTTCCTTGTATTTTTTAACTCAAAACTATAGAGTTTAGCCCAAATATAATGAAATTTCATACTTTTCAACCCAAAATGAAAAGAAAAAAGAAAAGAGCTAACTTGAAAAGAAAACCTACAAAAAGAATCAATTTAAGACCCAATTAGTCTAAAATGGACTGATCAACGAGGATTGAAATTAACCAAGTGGACTGAATTAGACTGAGTAGAACAAATTGGACCGAATACAAATTGTTGATTTTTAGGGAGAACAAATTATCTTCAAAAAATTTGGAAAAAAAATTATACATTATATTACAATACAAAATAATTATTTATTCGAATGCGTGAGTTTGTGACTAGTTTCCATAATTTGTGAGTGTCACATTAGCTGTCACATTGGCCATTAAATAGCCGCCACGTCATTCATGACATGCTTAATGAGTTGTTGAAGTATTTTTCCTTAAAACACTTTTTATGTGTTGCGCCCCGTGGTACTATTTGTCCATCTTTTAAATTAATTTAATTTAAATAAATAATTGGCGCTGATAAAAGGCTAATATATAAAAATTTATAGGATTTTTATAGGTTTACATAATACTAGCCATGTAAACTTACATTGTAGACACAATATTGTACATTTTTTTGTAAATGTGTACGATATTTATCACATTTGCCTATATACAATGTAAATTAAGAAATTTTCAAATTTCTAACTCAACTCAGTAAGGTACTGCTAACAATTTGGTATTAAATTTGTGGCAAAGGACAAATGATATATATATATATATATATATATATATATATATATATATATATATTAAGGAAAAGTAGGAAAGGAGAGAAGGGAGAGTGGTATGCCACAGGTATATACTAATACAATATCTTAGCGCATGGAGCTGGAGCCTAGAGGTGCTCAATTTTAGGCTATCTTCAATCTTAAAAGTAGGAACAATCCCATTTTACCTGACAAAAAGGGATAAAATCGAAAAAAGGCAAAAGGATACGACAATGAAGGTGGAATTTTTTTTTTTGCAACTGGCAAACAATTATAGTCTTGTCACTTTAATCTGGTGGTCCAGACACAACAAAGTGAATATTTTTGTGTATTTATGTTCCACATGTGAATGTGATCGATCCATTAATTTTTCACCCATGGCCACTCTAACCCTGCAAGTTCTATGTTCAATTCTATTCACTTTCTCCTACCTCTCCTCCAATTTGGCACAACATGACACATATATCATTCACATGGATTCATCAGCCATACCCAAAGCCTTCTCCGACCACCATAGCTGGTACTCAGCCACCCTTTCTTCTGTATCAGACAATTCTAAAGCAGCCACCTCTAGTCTTATTTATGCTTACACAGCTTCTATTCATGGCTTTAGTGCATCTCTCACTCCTTCCGAGCTTGAGACCCTACAAAAGACCCCTGGCTATATTTCCTTTACCTCAGATCGTCCTCTTACCATGCACACAACCCACACTTCTCAATTCCTTGGTCTAAGTTCTGCCTCTGGTGCATGGTCAGCATCTAGTCATGGTCATGATGTCATAATTGGTTTAGTTGACACTGGAATTTGGCCTGAGAGTGAGAGTTTTAAAGATGATGGAATGACTCAAATTCCATCTAGATGGAAAGGAAAATGTGAGTCTGGCACCCAATTTAATTCTTCCTTGTGCAACAAGAAACTTATCGGTGCTCGCTATTTCAACAAGGGTCTACTTGCTAAGAATCCTAAGGTAAATATTACAATGAACTCTCCTCGTGATACAAGTGGGCATGGAACACATACTTCATCCACAGCTGCAGGCAACTTTGTAAAAGGCGCAACTTATTTTGGCTATGCCACTGGTACTTCTAAAGGCATGGCACCACGGGCTAGAATAGCCATGTACAAAGCAGGTTGGAGATATGGGGTCTATTCGTCTGATGTTCTCGCCGCAATAGACCAGGCAATTCAAGATGGGATTGATATATTGTCCTTGTCCTTGGGTTTTAGCTTGGATGAGAATGTCTTACAAGATGATCCTATTGCAATAGCCAGTTTTGCAGCCATGGAAAAGGGTGTAATGGTTGTTGCTTCAGCAGGAAATGAGGGGCCTTTGTATGGTACCTTAAGCAATGGAGCTCCATGGGTGCTAACAGTTGGTGCGGGTACTATTGATCGTGAATTTCATGGAATTTTAACTTTGGGAAATGGTATGCAAATCACCTTTGTGTCCATGTATCCAGGGAATTCTTCTCTAACCCAGGTATCCCTTGTTTTCTTGAATGGCTGCAAGAGCGTAGAGGAAATGAAGAAAAACAAAAACAAGATTGTTGTGTGCAAAGACAATCATAGTTTAAGCACTCAAGTTTACAATGCCAAGTCCGCAAGAGTTTATGGAGCTATATTCATTTCCAATTATTCATTACCGGAATTCGCCACTAAAAGCTCATTTCCAACAGCATTTCTTGGTCTGCAAGAAGGCCAAACTGTAATAGATTACATAAAGAGGAATAACAGTATTCCAAGAGGAAGCTTGATATATCATAAGACAGTTATTGGTACAAAGCCAGCACCAATGGTGGATATCTATAGCTCAAGGGGACCATTTCCAAGTTGCCCATCTGTCCTAAAGCCAGACCTTTTGGCACCTGGGTCATCAATCCTAGCATCGTGGTGCCCAACTAGTCCAGTTGCTGAGGTTCGATCACACCCTTTGTTTAGCAAATTCAATCTTGAGTCAGGTACATCAATGTCCGCCCCTCATGTGGCTGGTGTAGCTGCACTTATAAAAGAAGTGCACCCAGATTGGAGCCCTGCAGCCATTAGGTCTGCCCTTATGACAACAGCAAGTTCACTAGACAACACTTTGAGCCCCATAAAGGATAGAGCATATAACAAGAGGCAAGCCAGCCCTCTAGACATAGGAGCTGGCCACATTAATCCCAACAAGGCACTTGATCCTGGACTTGTCTATGATGCAACAGCAGAGGACTATGTAAAGCTTCTTTGTGCAATGAATTACACGGCAGCACAAATCAGAATCATTACAAAGTCTACATACAACTGTGAGAACCGGTCTTTGGATCTTAACTACCCATCTTTTATAGTTTTTTTTAATGAATATGATTCCAATTCCGTCGCAAAGGTTGTGCATGAATTTCGGAGGACAGTGACTAATGTGAGAGAGGGAAGGTGGACTTATACTCCAAATGTAACAGGAATGAATGGTTTAATTAAGGTGAAGGTGGAGCCAGAGAAGCTGGTATTCAAGCAGAAGTATGAGAAACAAAGCTACAAGCTTAGTTTAGAGGGACCAAAGCCTTTGAAAGAGGTGGTGGTCCATGGCTCTCTTAGTTGGGTGAATGATGATGGTAAATATGTAGTGAGGAGTCCTATAGTGGTGACAAGTCTTGTCCCGGAATCTCTTTTAAGGGCATAGCTATGAGTAGTGAGTACTACTGGGCAATTCTAAAGCTCCTTTACTCTGTATTTTTTTTTATCTTTCCTAGTTCCTTCCTTTTTGAGTACACAGCATTTTTCGCAATAAATTCCGGAACGCTTTAGTTGTTTATTGGTTTTCATATACACTGACATCACTTTATTATTTATCGTTTACAACTTTTTTCGTGACTCTAGACTTATTAGTTCCTTTTTCCCTTCTTAATTACAAGGCACTGGGGGTCACTCAGGGTGCAAATGGCTACAAGCCAGATGTTCTTGATGCAATAGACCAAACATATCATAGATGATGTAGATGTCATTTCGTTATCAATTGGCATAGACAGGGCTTCTTTACATGATGATCCAGCTGCCATTGCTAATTTTGAATATATATATATATATATATATATATATATATATATATATATAAAGAGGGATGATTTTGTTGGATCATTATTGAAGGACCCTTTTGTTTGAGAAGGTGCGTGGTGTTGCTGCAAAATTTAATGTTATGGAATCATATATGTCTTGCAAATGGCGTTACAATTATTGAACGTAATCTCTCTGTGGCTGAAATTTATCTTCACGCCAATTAACCTTTTGTTTCATGAATCTTGAATCAATGTGTCAAAGCTGAGTATCATTGTCTCTGAATTAATAGCCATTACAAATCAAACAACTCATATTATTGCTAAGTCAAGAGTTTTGTGACTCAATTGGCAATTTTTGGTGTTGCAAAAGGAATTGTCTAGTGTTCGAATCCCTCCCACCCATTATAACTATCAAATTTTTATATATAAAAAAATAAAAAATAAAAATCTCATACTATTGATAAAACAACAAGAGTCACTTTACATGTTACTGTAATACAAGTTTTGGTGACACATTTTTTTATTTAAAATTTACCGACGAGGCTAATTGCGTCGATACCACTCCATACAAAATTTTCAATAATTCGTGATAGCAAAACAAGATTCTTCAATCCTTGCATATTATTTTTATTAGAGTAGTGTTTATTATGCAAGTTAAAAAACAACTAAAACTATGACTTGAAATCACAATTTTCATCAAAATTGTTTCAATTGTTTTTTAATCGGAGTGTAATAGCTTTTATTATTTCCACTTTATTGTTTCATCGAGACATATGGAGGCTGTCAAGATTAGCCGAATAGCAATTATTATGGCCCCATTATCATAGATAATATAAAAGTGCATCAAGACATGCATGTGAAAGAGCAATCCATGACATAAATGAGTCAGCAAAAGTGGTTTTAAGAACAATTATGTACGTTTTCAAAAAAAAGAACAATTATGTAGAGTCTTGGCGGGAAAAAAAAAAACACAATAACAAAAAGTACAATCAAGATGGGCTGTGCTTTTTTGTTTTGGGTTGGCCCGTGGGGAGAGGGGGAAAGGTCAACCAACTTCATAACTTGTTTGTCTAAATATTGAAAAAGATGTGTTCGTTTGGGTACATCATTTTTTCTTTACTTTTTTTTTTCTTTTATCTTTTAACTTTTATATACAAATTTTTATAATTTTTTTTTTTTTTTTACATTTTTAAGATATAAGTATATTTTAGCACACTTTCAACTAAAAATAATTAATAATAAAGCTAAATAAGTTGATATCAAATGCACATAATATCTAAATCATGATTGCTTAAAACCACCTAATATATTTGAGAGTATTTTAATTTTTAGCTATTCCATGTGTTATGATTTGATCCGTTTTTTAAAGTTTCAAAGTAAAATCTAACTTTGTGGTTAAAAGGATGTGGTTCAAATGTCCTCTCAATTAAGAGCCCTTTTGAGGTTTAATGGAAAAGATGCAAATAACAATAGAATATGGAAAGCAAGTAATTAAGCCTTAAGTTATCAAGCTAATTTCTAAGTGAAGTCTAATGCCAGCATATTTTTAGAATTTAGAAACTTTTTTTTTTTAGGGGGACTTTTAGAAACTTAGTCATTCATGATCACCCCATATCTAGCAATCTGAAGCCTAAATAATCAAACTAAGAATTCAATTAAATTAAAGGTGCATAATAAACAGATACAAGCCTAAAGCTAAATTTCAAACTAGATTGAAGGTGCATTATTGATCAAATTGAGATAAACTTATATCAATTGGATTAAACTATAAGTTACAAGGTTCCAAAGAAGCACTTACAAAGTATGTACAAATCATAAAGCCTTGTGAATTATAAGAGAATTTCCTAAGGAACTAAAGTTACAATGATCTTTATGTAGAGTAAGTTTTTTAGGTGTGCGTTTGTATTTTTCTTGAGAATGACTTCTCTATTTATACTTGAGGCTCAACGGTTATTTGCAATTGTTCGTTCCACACATATCTCTCTCTTGTTGGGCTTGAATGACACTTGTCGCAAAGTGATATACTACTTGTAAACTACCTTGTTGACACTGGTCTTCTTTACATGCACCGATAAATATCACGAGAATTCTCATCTTTGCCCCCAATGTCTTTTTAGAATTCTTACCAATGTAATTCCCTTATTGTGCCACTTGTCATGCCTCTAACAATTTAGGAAATTTTAAATTAATACCAACATCATCAATTACATGAACTGCGGCTATCATGAAGTTCAACTATGTTAAAAAAATAAATAAAAAACTATGATTCATTGTGTTTGAGGTGGATTGTAACTCAGGAAACACTGTAGCACTGCTGTAGTTTTACTAGAAAGTTAGTGAGGAACCAATACATTTGGAGGTATTGTTTCCTGTAAAAGTAATTAAGCATTAATGATCACAAAAATAGTACAGATAACAAATACTTGCCATCACTTTGCATTATAGGAGAGAGTAATTGACTCTTCAAATAATGCTGAATAGGATGTCACTCCATTATCACTGATGTCCGGCCAAGCTTTCCTCGGCAATTTTGATGTTATTTTGTTTCTCTTGCGCCAGATTCCAAAATGGGGTTGGCATAAAACTTAGAGAAACATTATACTCATAATATTTTCATAACAAATTTTAAGTGGTAGGTTGTTATTAGTTTTTATGGGTAGGCCAAAAGTAATTTAAATTGTAGATTCAAATTAGAATTAATAAAGGTTTTCCAAAAAAAAAAAGAATTAGTAACAACTTTCCATTTATGATATTGCATCTTTGGTAAGATGATTACTTTGTAAATAAGGACACGTAACTTTCATTCTTTTTTTTTGGTGATAAGGAAATATTTTATAAACTAAGAACCAGATACAAAAGCTATACTAAGCTCATACAGCGTTCCAGCAGCGTCTAAGCTCAATAGTAGAGTGACGTCTGCTGGTGGGAATCAAATACAAAAAAAATCACAAGGAAGCAAAGCTCCCCTCCTAACTAGTGCATCTGCACATTTGTTTGTCTCCCTATAACAATGCTGAATGTGTACTCTCGGGGTTCTGGTCATTCCTTCTCTACAATCAGCAACAATATTGTTATTCCCATTCGGATTGTGAACTTTCATTCTTATATTTGATATTTTCTTCTTATAAGACAACTTTTGTTATAAATAGTTACACACTCTTTTGTAAAGGAAGCAACAAATAATAAACCTTTAGCTTTCCTTTGTCCCTGTGTTTGTTGTAATTGAAGGGTGAAGATTATTAAAATATAGTGTATAGTTTTATGATTTGAGTAGAATTTACAAGCTACTTAAGGGGAAAAAAAAAAAAAAAATATATATATATATATATATATATATATATATAAAAGGGAAAGTAGTATTTACAACTTACAAGTTAGGGAAAAAATTGTAATAATGCACTCACTAGTCACTACTCTGGTTATTAATTAGTATAAATATAAACACTAAGCGTATTGTCTCACAGTAGCAACATCAGAAGATATACCAAGCCCAACCCTTTTTCTCATAAACGTAGCCATATATGGTAAGCACTTTTTAGTTTTTACAGAGAAAATTCATTGTGTTATTGCCCACCGAAATTAATTTTCCCTCGAAAAGTATGGGACTATATGGAATTCTTGTTATCATTTTCGCTTTAAATGGGAGAAAAGTATTTATGTACCAATGCAGTGTTCCATATACCCTGCTTATTAGAATCAATTAAGGAAGTCACACCTGCATCGATCTTTAGGTAGACTTTGATGAGGAGAAATCACCTTGGGACAGCTAGCTTGAGGTAACCATCTAATCTTCCAAAAATAAATGATGTAACCATTACCCACCCTGCATTTTCAATCCTTGCACAATTAATTCTCTGGAGCCCTCAATAATTTTCTGTGCATACAAATAATTTGGCCTCAAAGTGGCATCCAAAAAAGAAAAATTTGCAAAGTACTTTACTTCGAATACCCTATAGACCAATGAGCTAGTATCATGAATAGAAGTCCATCCTTATTTAGCCAATAGGGCCTTGTTATATACACCTTTTTAAGTCTTTGAAGCCCATCCCACCATAAAACCTAGACAAACACATCTTTTCCCATGATATCCAGCTGCTCTTATGCTCATTGGCCCTTTGAACCCACCAAAACTTTCTAATCAATCCATATAGTTCATCACACAAGGAATCCAAAAGCCTAAAGCAACTAGTAGTGAATGTTGGGAGGGATTAAGCCACAACCTTACTCAACTTTATTTCACATCTTGGATTTTGATAGTTCAAAGCCTGAAAATGTCATCTTTTTTTGATCTACGAGGGCAGACCAAGATACTTGTTATGTTGTTTGATTGCATGTACACCAAGCTTTGTAAGCTTTGATATCCTCTTTCACTGTACTCAAGCCTCGAGTACTACAACTAAAGAATAAAGAAGGTTTTTTTTTTTTTTTTTTGGCGTTCACCTGTTCCGAAATCGAGATTTTTGTTGCTGAATTCGAGACAAGTATTATATCTCTTTTAATAAGTCACGGGAACATTAACATGTATCACGAAAGAAAAAAAAAACGAAAGAAAAAAAAAAAAAAAAAAAAATATATATATATATATATATATATATATATATATATATATGGGCAAGTAAAATTTGGGGTATTTGGTGGACTCAAGATAACTTTTGGAGTATAAAAATTAATATTGCAAGAAATAGAGATGGGCAAAACATTCCAAGAATGTGTTATAGTATTTGTTTTTTATTTTATAAAATATAGAATTTCTACTTTAGTTTAATCTATGTGTATATGTGTGTGAAATTCCCTTCTTGAGACTTAAACCCAGGCGCTTACCTTCCACACTCCACAAGCATTTATGCTTGTGTTATAGTATCTGTAAGGTCATAGTTTGCAACCCAAGCCCAAAATGTATGAGATCTTGTGAGCTCAGTACAATAAATTTGTAGAGAATGGATCGAAGAACTAGATTTTAATGAATTGGATAACGGCTAATATGGATGAACTCCTTGTTCGAAGAATCAAATGTTCATGTTTGAGGAGACAAGTGCTTATATAAATCTAGTAAACAAAGTACAAATGCAATTTTGATTGCTATAGTTTTCTTTCTTAGTTTTCCGATCCCCTCCTTATGGAAGATATTTCCCATTATATAGTCCACTTGAACCATCCTCCCCCTATACTTGTTCATCATCTAAGCCACCACTTGAGTATTTGTCCTATCAGACTTCTTCTTCAGCTTTTTTTGAATGATAATCTCCCAGGAAATACTGTTCAGAGGTTTACTCCACATAAATGCGGCCATAAAAGTAGGTACAATGCATTTAATGTGGAGGTAGCAGCTTTTCTGTAGATATTTTGGAGTCTTCCTTCTTCCTAGTGTGTCTATGAGGCGTTTCTACGTGGTGAGAACTTTATGGAGAACCATTATAATGGTCCGAGTAAACAATTAAACCGTATTCAATAAATCCGAGAAGGAATATCTCCTCGGAAAGCTTTCCAGTTATTTCCCACACCCAAGATTTTAGTGGGTAAATCTTAGTAGTCTTTAATCTCTCATTTTTACCTCCTCGGCAATTTAGGTTCTTGGATAAGGATTAGAATTTAATACTTATCAATTTGGACTCTTGTAAGTCCAAGGCCCAATACGCATGAATTTTGGACTTCTGCCCCTATAATAGCCTCTCAAAACTTTGGTTTTTCCCTTTTGTAGAAGGAGAAAAAACAGGGTTTTGACTTCTATGACACAAGATCACACGATTCTTCAATTCACATGTGTGGGGTGGATAATTCACGTGCCTTAGACTTACTACTGACGTTTCGAGGCTCGCAAAGCATTATTAAATGCTCCAGGCGGCGCGTTGTCTTGCACATCCAACGGTGAAGCGCAGATCCAACGGATGGGCTTTTTCCTGAAACTTTTGTTCAGGATAATTCCCACTCACTTCAACTTTCTGTATAAAGTGAACAGAGACATCACTTCTCCATTTTCACAAGTCTTCAGATTTCAAAGATATCACACACCTAAACTCTTCTTACTTTCTCTAAGATACAAATTATTCCAACTATTTTTCTTTCTTGATATATTTTCGAAACATCTTCTCAAAGATATCATAGATTGTCATATATATTAGTTTTTGTAGACTTACATTTTCTCAAACATATTCTTTTCTCCTCGGCCACTCATTTTTACTTTTCTTTATCTATAGGATTCAATCATTTCATTCTAGGTTCGTCCAAATGGGTAGATTTGAGAGTCTGGTAGATTCTCCTTCAAAAATAGAGCTTTTCAAAGAGAAATACCACATACCTCAGGAAGTGGGTCTACGATATTGTTCCACAGAACAAATCGTTACAAATAGGGAGGGGGGAGAAGTTATCGTTCCTATGACATCCTTTATTGAAGGTGGAATGACTCTTCCCATGGGTAGGATAACAAGGAACTACCTTATCAATCACAGGTTGTGCCTTCACCAGTGTGCACCAAATATGTTTAGGGTTCTAGGATGTGTCGATGCTTTTAATGAGCATCTTCAATTAGGACTCACATGGCATGACGTAGTGCACCTGTACGAGTGTCACTCCCAAGTCAACGGAGGATATTATCTCAAGTCCCGGTCACTAGTGGTCAGGCTCATCATCATATGGCTATTGTTCTCTATTTGTCTTTATCTTGATGATGGGTTTTCGTGAGCTAACCATGGCTTTTTTCTTGGCTGTTATTGCAGATAGGAGGCACATTACACCTCGACTCAGCTTTACCAACGTAGCGGCCTTAAACTACTTGCTCCGATCAGAGATTTTCGTGAGCAAGGATCAACAACTGCGAGCGGTTTATCTAATTTTGGATTTTGAACCTATTTCACGGACCTTTCAAGAGATAGGTCACGCCATTCGAGCAAGAGATCCTTGGATAAACCGTATCGACGTATCCAAGCCAGATTTCTTGGCTTGAGACGATCTTCCTCCCGTCATACTTCCCATTCAGCAAATCCATCATTCGCTCGTAATTCCCTTGCAACAAGTACCTCTTGAAGCACCAGTTGCAGCAGAAGAGGAAATTGCATCTTCTCAGCTATCCTTGAAGGAGGAAATAGATCAATTTCGCTTTGTGGAAGACGTAGGACCGTTCGAGAAGCCAATGGATATTTCAGATTCCGAGATTGAATTTGTTAATCTATCCTCCGTTCATCCAAAACAGTTGGTTATCACTCGGATAGATTCGGAGTTCGAAGAGGAGGAAGAAGAAATGGACCAGAAGAAGCGACCTGATTTGAAAGGACTGCTAGCCAGCAGGAATAAAGGGGGAAGTTCAAAAGAGGTCCCCAAAATGCAACCTCCTACAATTTCTCCTCCCCCTCTTCCTACTAATCTTGGCCTACTGGCCATGGCAAATCTGAAGAAGATGAGGTCAGACCACGATCTGGAGGAAGGCGAGTTGGCTCATCGGAAGGACAACAAACAACAGAAAGTGGCCAAGGACCTTAGGGACAAGAGGGGTACCTCCGTAGATAGCAGGGATGAGAGGCTGAGGTACGCACGTCGGCCTTAGCGGACCTGGGCCCCTCGACTAGAAATGGAGGGTGCTCCCATTTCATACGATGCATCGATATGGGATGCGCAAAGATGCCATGCTAATTACTTAGCGCAAGCCCTACAGTAACCTGTCCTTCTCCCTAGGGGCATGAAGTCCATTCAGCGCACAAGATAGCTTGACTTACTCATGTCATTAAAGAGGGATCTAGCTATGGTTAGCTGCACCTCTTCTACTCAAGTATTTAAGATAAGTTATTTTTATATGTTGTGTTGATCGCATTTTTAATTATATTTGCTATCTCTATGCAGGTCACTCAGTAGGTTTACGTAGTCGAGGATTGGGTGCGAACTGCCCATAACAAGTTTGATGCTGAAGCTCAAACTCGGCACGAAGTTGAAAAAGCTCTCGGCACAGCCAACCATGAAAAAACGCAGCTGGCCGAGAAGCTTAAGGCCGCAGAGAGTGCGTGCCAAAGTGCTGAGGCTGGGTTGAAAACTGTTGAAGCCCAAGCTGAGGACCAGCGCAAGCAACTCTACACCACCCAAATCAACCTTGCCACTAAGAAGGCAGCGGTTCTAGATCTTAAGGCTGAACTGCAGAAAGCCCAGGAGGCATTAAAAGTGGTCCAAGATATTGCCAAGGCCGCAGAGGCAACAGCTTACGAGCGCGGGGTATTGGAGACGGAGGCAAGGCTAATTGTAGAGGTGACGATAGTCTGTAGGGATTATTGCGCTAAAACATACTTTCAAGCCCTTGATCTGGCAGGAATCCCTGCGGACTCCAATCTGAGGAGAGCAGACCAAGTATATTATCCAGAAGATATCATAGAGGATCCAACTGCTCTTCCTTCTCCCGCAGCCCTTCCTCTTCCTCCCCCCGAGCAACCTCCCACCACCCAAGACCCTTCACAGGGGACTGAAATACCAGTAGAGAAAAATGGTGATGTGGGAGTCTCTCGGCCAGAAGAGAAAGCGAAGGAGAAGTCGAAGGAGAAGGCGAAGGCGAAGGCAAAGGGTAAAGTCGATGCCAATCCCTCCAAGGACGGCCTTACAATTGAAGACATGGTGTCCAAGGCTAAATCTGCTGAATCCAAGTTTAAGATTGATTCCAAGAAAGATTCTCATCAATCACAGACTTAGATATAGAGTTTTAGCTTTGTTTTTGCGATTTTTGTAATGGCCTCGTGCTTTTTGATGCAATACTTATATTTATCATCTAATGAAGGAAATTATCTTTTTATCTGACTTAGATTCTAAATGATATTATGAATGGCTCCAAGTTATTATCATTTCATCCTTAATAAATAATGTTGACAATAGGCAGTGGGTCATTTATTTATCTCAACTAAATGCCATCCACCCAAACTGTAACTTGAAATTACTATATCAAAGGTCAAGTTCAATACAGATAAATAATACACTTAGTATATTATTATGAACACAAGAATACTGGAGTTTTAATGAGTGTTTAATCTTTAGATAAGCATCAACCACTAGTAAGTTGATAAAAGTTAAATTCATATAAATATGTGGTCCAAGAGACCTGACAGACCCTTACATCCGTTTAACAATTAAATGGATACCAAGAAATATTAATTCCACCCAAGCATGTGGTCCGAGAGACCTGTCATGCCTGAAGGTTCGTTTGACAATTACATAGAAAATAAATAGCACTTAACTTAATGTATTTATGCAAAGAAACGTTAATTTCACACAAGGAATTGGTCCGAGAGACTTGATATACCCTGAGATCTGTTTAACATGTAAACACACATGCCAATGAGTGTTAATTTTCACACAAGTACGTGGTCCGAGAGACCTAACATGATTTGAGATCTATTTAACACTTATATAGATGCTAAAGAGTGTTAATTTTACACAAGTATGTAGTCTGAGAGACCTGACATGACTTGAGATCTGTTTAACACTTATATAGATGCCAAAAAGTGTTAATTTCACACAAGTATATGGTCTGAGAGACTTGACATGACTTGAGATCTGTTTAACAATTATATAGATGTAAAGGAGTGTTAATTTCACACAAGTATGTGGTCCGAGAGACCTGACATGACTTGAGATTTGTTTAACAATTATATAGATGCCAATGAGTGTTAATTTGATATATTTACACAACAAAACACATATTTGAAGAAATGAAACTTTCATTAATAGTAGTACCTTCTCGGGTTGCTTACATTCCAAGGACGAGGTATTATATGCTCATCTAAATCTTCTAGAAAATATGCTCCTATGCCAACCATCGAGGTGATGCGATAGGGTCCCTCCTAATTAGGTCATAATTTCCCCCATACTGGGTCTTTTGCTGTGCCCAAAACCTTTCTGAATACTAAATCCCCAGGCTCTAATGGTCTTAGTTTTACCTTGACATCGTAGCCCTGTTTGAATTTATGCTGATAATAAGCCAATTGGACCATTGCACTTTTCCTTCTTTCTTCAATGAGGTCCAAGCTTTTTTCCAATAATTCATCATTATTACTGGGATTGAATGATTGGGTTCTTAACGTTGGAAAGGCTGTTTCTATAGGGATGATAGCCTCAACTCCATAAGACATTGAAAATGGGGTTTCTCTAGTTGACCTGCGAGGAGTGATTCGATACGCCCATAGGATATGCGGTAGTTCTTCCACCCATCTTTCCTTTGCATCGTCCAACCTTTTCTTAAGTCCACTCACTATGACCTTGTTAACAGTTTCAGTTTGTCTATTCCCTTGGGGATAAGCTGGAGTGGAATATCTATTTGTAATTCCTAACTCACAGCAATATCTCCTAAATGATTTACTGTCAAACTGAAGTCCATTGTCCGAGATGAGGGAATGAGGTATTCCGAAGCGAGTGACAATGTTCTTCTAGATAAACTTCTTTACGTCCACATCTCGGATATTCGCCAAAGGCTCAGCTTCAACCCATTTGGTGAAATATTCCATGCCGACCAACAAATATTTCTTGTTTCCCGCTGCTTTAGGAAATGGGCCAACAATATCCAAGCCCCATTGTGCAAAAGGCCAAGGACTGGAGAGGGGATTCAGAAATCCTCCTGGTCGGTTTGTGTTTGGTGAAAATCTTTGACATTGATCGCACTTCTTCGCATATTCTGGTATTTCCTTTTGCATGTTTGGCCACCAATAACCCTAGGTGATGGCCCTATGAGCTATGGATCTCCCTCCTGTATGGCTTCCACAGATTCCTTCATGTAATTCCTCAAGAAGTAACTCTGATGCCTTAGGATGTATGCAGAGTAGATATGGCCCTGAGAAGGATCGCTTGTACAGTTTCTGGTCTTCGGATAGCCAGAACCGAGGAGCCTTCCTATGTATCTTTTCAACTTCTGATTTGTCCTCTGGTAAAACATCTTTACTCAGGAATTGAATAATGGGGTCCATCCAGCTGGGCCCTATTCTGATGTGGGGAACGCAGATCATATTCCCTCTTTCTCCTGAGGGTTTACCCAGATTTTCTATGAGAATAACACGAGGTAAATTTTGAGCCAAGGAGGTTGCCAGCATGGCTAAGGAGTCAGCATGTGTATTTCCACTTCTAGGGATGTGTTGTAGGTTGAATGATTCAAACTTCAGTTACAGATGCCTGATTCAAGTAAAATACTCTTGAATTCTCTCATCCCTTGCCTCTAATTGCCCTTCACTTGACCGACGACCAGCTTTGAATCCAAGAACATTGTAGCCGACTTTCCCCCCATCCTCTGAACCATAGACATTCCTTCCAATAATACTTCGTATTCGGCCTCGTTGTTCCTGGCCGAAAAGCCTAGCCTTAATGACTTTTCCACAATGAGTTTTTTAGGTGAGATGAAGACTAGCCCTACGCCAGACCCTTTTTGGTTTGCTGCCCTATCTACATATACCTTCCACTGCAATGGTTCCTGCGCCATAACTAGGCCAACTGATCTTTCACCCATGCAGCGTTCCTCTGATTCATTTTCTGTAGGGCTTTCAGCGAATTCGGCGACCAAATCTGCAAGGACTTGACCTTTGATCGAGGTACGAGGCATGTATTTGGGGGTGACAAAAGACGTTTTCTCCTGATCGTCCAATGCCAGTGGTATCTGATGGTATCCTTGGAAGGCATCAAGGAAACTCATTCGAGGATGGCCTACCGTTGCGTCGACCAACTAATTTATCCGAGGAAGGGAGAAAGGATTTTTTGGACAGGCTTTGTTCAAGTCTATTAAGTCTACGCATACCCGCCACTTTCTAATCTTCTTTTTTACTACCACGGTGTTGGCTAACCATTCGGGATAAAATACTTCCTTGATAGCCCTTACTTGCTTAAGTTTAGTTACCTCTTCCTTAACAGCTTCATAATGGTCCTTGGATGAGCGCCTAGGTAGTTGCTTTCTAGGGGGGATTGATGGGTTGACATTCAGGTGATGGCAGATGAAGTCAGGATCAATTCCTGGGGCTTCGCAAGTGTCCCAAGCAAACACATCAACATTCTTTCGGAGGAATTCTATTAGTGCTTGTTTTTCATGAGGAGGCAATTGTACCCCGACTTGAAAGAACTTCTTCGGATTAGTATCAATGATCACTCTTTCCAAATCCTCACAGCTCGCCTCCTCGGCTGATCCTCTTTCCGATGAAGCCGAAACTCTTGATTGCTATAGGGGTTTTTCAGCAAAGTCCGAGGGCGCAACCTCTGGTTTGTGCAAGATGGTTGCCACTATGTATTGTCTAGCAATGGTTTGACTGCCCAAAATCTCTTTAACTAGGCCTTCAGAGGGGTATTTCACTTTCTGATGCAAGGTAGAGGAGACAGCCCCTAGGGCATGAAGCCAAGACCTGGCCACAATGACTATATAGGGGGAATAAGAATCTACCACAATGAAATCCACTTCCACTACTTCTGAATCGGTTTGTATGGGTAGCCTGATTTGGCCTTTTGGAATGACGGTCTTTTCTTCAAAGCTTACTAAGGGAGATTCATAGGCCGTTAAATTTTCGGTTTTCAAATTCAGCCCCTTGTACAGATCAGGGTACATAATTTCGACGGCACTACCCTGATCTACCAACACTCGTCTCACATTATACCCCCTATTCTTAGCGTAACCACCAAAGCATCATCATGGGGTTGGATGGTTCCGACTTTATCCTCGTCCGAGAAGTCCAAAGTCGGTTGAGTTAGTATTCTAGCCCTTTTCGGCTCTAAACCATTCTCATTGGCTGACAATCGAACTATTGACATCACTCTAGAGGGGCAGGATCTAGTCCTTCTAGGAGCGGCGAAGATGACATTGATTGTTCCCAAAGGAGGCCGGAGCATTTTTCCTGGAGTCTGAACTCATCTGGTTCCCCTGGCCACTAGAATGATGCAAAATTGATTTTAGTTTTCCTTCTCAAACAAGCTGGTCCAAATGATCCCACAGGTTCCTACAGTCCTCCGTAGTATGTCCCTGTTCCTGATGGTAATGGTAGTAGAGGTTTTGGTTGCGCTTCGTAGGGTCTTCAGCCATTTTGTTTGGCCATTTGAAGAATGAGTCGTTCTTAATCTTCTCAAGAACTTGCCGGACCGGCTCTCGAAACACTGCACTAACCATCTGGGTATTGGTAGACCCTGATTGTCCTACATAATCTCTTCTCGGCCGGTTATTATTGTATCAGTCCGACCTGAAATCCCTCATTTCCTGAGGGATAACCTTAGCCTTCCCTTTTCCTTATTGTTGGTCGTCTTCGATTCTCTTGTACTTATCAACTCGGTCCATGAGCTGGCGCAAACTGGTGACAGGTTTACCTATGAGAGATTTCCTTAAACCGTGCTCGGATGGGAGGCCGACCTTGAAAGTTTTAATGGCAACTTCATCAAAATCGCCATCAATCTCATTAAACATCTCCCAGTACCTTTATGAATATGCCTTTACGGATTCTCCCTCCTTCATTGACATGGACAGTAAGGAGTCCAAAGGTTGAAGAGCTCTACTGCATGTGATAAATCGGGAGCAGAATGATTGAGTGAGCTTTTTAAAGGAACTAACAAAATTTGTCCTTAGCCCGTCGAACCATCTCATCGCCATTGGTCCTAAGCTGGATGGAAATACCCTACACATTAAGGCCTTGTCCTGAGAATGGATAGCCATCTTCTGTTTAAACTGACTTACGTGTTCTATAGAATCTGTTCGGCCATTATACGTGGCGAATGTTGGTTGGTGGAATCGTCTAGGAAGCTTTGCCTTTTCTATCCCGTGCGTGAAATGTGACTTAGAAATTTGACTCAACGCCTTTTTCATAACGTCAGTTCCCACTCCTTTATGAGAAGGGCTTCTATATTTTCTCCAGTGATGACGCTCTTCGTCATAGGAGAATAATTCGCTTGGTGGAGTTCTTGACCTCGGCCTGTAAATAGTGTCCTCTTCATCATTGGAAGAGACATCAAAGTTGGAAGGGGATCGCTTCTGTTGTGCTCGACAGAGTTGCTTCTTCAAGTCATCAATCTCTCATTGCATGACTTTATTATCATCTCGCTCGTGGGAGATGTGATATTTCCTTCGAAAACTGCTTCCACCTGTGTGGATGGTATGCACATTGCCTTCTTGATAGTTTTCCTGATCTCTTTTACATTCAAGGTTGAGGAAATCATCCTGTTGATGAACACTTGCAGATTCCGCATGAAGTGGACTTACTTGATGTGGACTTGATCTTGCCATATTGTCCGTTATACTTTACTAATGCACAAGTTCTCCCTATAGACGGCGCCAATTGTAGGGTCACAGTTTGTAGCCCAAGCCCAAAATGTATGAGACCTTGGCCCAGTGAGGCTAGTACAATAAATTTGTAGAAAATGGATCGAAGAACTAAATTTTAGTGAATTGGATAACGGCTAATATGGATGAACTCCTTGTTTGAAGAATAAAATGTTCATGTCTGAGAAGACAAGTGCTCATATAAATCTAGTAAACAAAGTACAAATGCAATTTTGATTGCTACAGTTTTCTTTCTTAGTTTTCCGATCCCCTCCTTATGGAAGATATTTCCTATTATATAGTTCCCTTGAACCATCCTCCCTCTACACTTGTTCATCATCTAAGCCACCACTTGAGTATTTGTCCCATCAGAGATCTACTTCACATAAATGCGGCCATAAAAGTAGGTACAATACATTTAATGTGGAGGTAGCAGCTTTTCTATAGATATTTTGAAGTCTTCCTTCTTCCCAGTGTGTCTGTGAGGCGTTTTTATGTGGTGGGAACTTTATAAAGAACCATTATAATGGTCCGAGTAAAGAATTGAACCATATTCAATAAATTCGAGGAGGAATATCTCCTCAGAAAACTTTTCGGTTATTTCCCACACCCAAGATTTTTGTGGGTAAATCTTAATAGTCTTTAATCTCTCATTTTTACCTCATCGGCAATTCAGGTTCTTGGATAAGGATTAGGATCCAATACTTATCAATTTGGATTCTCGTAAGTCCAAGGGCCAATACGCATGAATTTTGGACTTCCGCCCTTACAGTATTATTATTAACTTTTTTGCTAAATCATAAATTATACTCTTTAATTTTGACTAGTTTATTAATTTAATTCTTAAAATATTATTTATTTTTATTTTAGTCTATTAACTTTTTTTTTTTTCAATTTATTTGTTATGATTCTATTGTCCTACATGAATTAAGTATAAGCTTAACATGTGTTTATAAGCTCTTGGACACTCTCCCCTTGCAAGCAGCTGGTTTTCAAGGGTGAGTTCTACTAATGGATTCTTAACATTTGGTATATGTTCTTACCATAACACAACTTGAGTCGTAATAACATGATAAATATTAATAATAATAAAACCACTGTGGGCCGTGACTAGTTTCACTCTAAACTGAAACAAAGACTTGGGTTCTTATTTCTGACTCAATTACTGCTTGTTTTCATGACTGGATCTCTAATTGCGGAATTTGGTACCTAGCTCGATCACTCACTCGTTCTTAAATCATAAAATTGTGGTTTAGCACATAACAGTCCAAGAGTATATGGCACTGTGAACTTACAGCAACAAAGCGTGTCCATGAAGGTTGATAAGGTTTCAACGCTTGAAGGTTGTTTCTGATTCTCAAGGCCTTTATTGTCAGCATCTTTTGCTCTAAGAGTCTCTATCATGGAAGCATCAAACACATTCCTCTTTGTTATTATATTCTCCTTTGTGATACCTAAATCAGGAACATATCCAGATAAGTCCTTTATGCAAGCTCCATTACCAATTGCACCGCACTCAAACTCGTTGGGTTGGACCCCAAATGTTACATCAGTGAGAGCTTCGAGTTGAAATGGGACCCCAAATGTTTAACTGAGCTTACACTTATTACATTAGGAAAATAAAAATCATGTCCAATATTTCACTAATATATTGTTTCAATCGTGGAATTATTTATAAATTAATAAAAAATAATGGCATTACCACAAAATAAACTATTGAACTTTCCTTCAAAAGTTTGTAGGTTTAATCACCATTATCACACAATTATTTCTATTAAGTTTGTATTATATGTCCAATATTCAACTTCTGAATAAAAAAAATTCTCCATAGACTACTAATAATTTCATAAATATTATTTTTTTAGTTAAAAATATATTAACTAATATATTTCACTGAAATTATATTGACGAAAGTTGTAACTATTTTAGTAAGTGACCAAGAAAGAACACAAAAAATATTGCGTGGACATTTACAAAAACATTTTCAATATTGAATTAAGACTTTACTTTCTTTAATTGGAATATTACCTCAAAATTATCCTTAAATTATTCAACAAAGTAATGGTTTTACTTTCGGCCTTGTATTTGTTTAGAAATGATTAGGTCTTTGCATCCTTTTGTGTTCTTGAAATGTTCTATTAATTTGAAGGTGTAAAAGTAGTTCTTTGAGTCTATGGGCATGATGGATAGGATTGTGTGAATGGGATTAGATTGGCCTATACATTTGATTTCAAAGATTGGCATGTTGGAGTACGAGTGTGTGATGGGTGGGTATGAGTCTACTAGGTAGATTTGGGCTAAATAAGTGATCACAAGAAATTCTTAGATGCGACTCGTGCTCCCTCAAGTTGTAACAAATGGTTTTAGTCTTTAGACCAAATTGAAAACCTTAAGTGGCTCAAGGTTTCTACCATGTAATGTGGGCCCTAACGTGAACATCAAAGATCTAAGTGAATGAGATAGATAGTTTGATCCATTTTTGATATAATAATTAGATTATGTAATCCATAAGTTGTCATGTCATTAAAAATAATATAAGATTGTTGCCCCATTAAATATGTAGACATGAAAATTAATGGAAGTTGATGGAAGGGCTGATATATTGTTAATTTTCTTAACTTTAGAGACTAATAGTGTTCATTTTGAATTTCAAATATTAAAAGTGCTCAATACCTAAACTTTAGGAATCAACAGTGTATTTAAGCCTTTATTAAAAAATTGTTTAAAAAATAAACTACCATTTTTGTAGTTACAAATATCCTTATGAGTCATTTAGAAGCATAATGTTAAACATAAAGCTTGACAGTCAACTTTTATCTTTATATAATAGTGAAAAAAGGGAAAAAAAATCTTTTAGTTTTATATTTAACAGTCAATTTTTTTAAGGAAATATATATATATATATATATATATATATGTGTGTGTGTGTGTGTGAGAGAGAGAGAGAGAGAGAGAGAGAGAGAGAGAGACTATCAAAGATGTTACATGCTTTTGGAACCAAAAATATTTGACCACGTTAGATAGTTTCAACAATAAAGCTACGGAAAAAGTTAACAACAATTATATCAACTGTAGGGGCAAAGACTAATGCACCCTTCAGTATGGAATTCATGGGTTCCTCTCAAAAAATGGGAAAACCCGATGAATCCAACATCCACAGCCATAGGTTATTTGTGTTTGTGATTTTATGTTAATGTTTAAATTTGAGTTTGTGTTTTTTGTGTTTGGTTATGGGTTTGTGCTCCGGAATCGAACTGGAGAGGCATTTATTACTCAAAATCAAGCTCTTCAAGAACTTACAGTCTGCGATCTCTGGCAGGATCAGTCCAGCGAGAGCATTGTTGGAGAGATCTAGGGAAATGAGATAAGGCAACTAGTTACAGATTTGAGACGGAAAATTTATGTTTTTGTTGGTAAATTTATTTTTCTTGGGTTCGTATTCATGTGATTGAATATTTTGATTTTGTGTTCTTTTTCTTGTTCATGTTTAAGATGAAACCAGATCAGAATTCATGTGTATTTTAGGCTCTAATTTTGTTTTTTTTTAATTATTTAATTTTGTTAAAATAGATAAATTAATTTTCAAAATCAAAAATTGATGTGGATGCTTATGTGTCTTTTTTAATCATTATTTTATGCTAACGTGACATTTTTTAATATTATTTTATTAGCCACGTTAGCATTTAATGTGCCAATAGTACACTCTGTTTGCCACATTAGCAATTTTTATTAAATAAGTAATGGTAAGGACTAAAATGAAACGCGTTAATTGATTTAGGGACTAAAAGTAATGAAATGAAAATGTAGAGACTAAAAAAAAAAAGATGCAAAATATAAGATCTAAAAGTGCATTTACGCTATTTTTTTTTTTTTTTTAAGGCCTTTTACTTTTAAAAATTGTTTAGACTCTAAAGTTTGAAAAATTGGGAAGCTACACCAATTTTTTAATAAAAAAATTGTTTTCTTTTCATTTTATTATCCTTATGTCATGTAACATACTTTGAATCTGTTACAAAAACTAACAAAATTGCTTTAAGCAAAAGTTTATTACTAAAGTCTCAAAATGGTTTTAAGGTTTCTAGAACATTAAAAATTTGTTTTTTTTTTTTTTTGTATTATTTTAATACAATAAACTATTTTCTGTTTAATAATAATAATAATAATTAGATATTATAGTGTGCATGCATTATATGACTGAAATGAGTGAATTTAAGTATTTCACACATATACCCACACTATATGACTTAAATTGTACAACATAATTTTGTCATATAATATAGCCTAGGTGTAAATGCAATTTTAGTTCCTACATTTTACATCTATTCTATTTTGATCCCTACAATTTCATTTTACTACTTTTAGTCCATAAATCAATTAACGTGTTCCATTTTGGTCTCTACTGTTACTCACTTAACAGAAATTGCCTATATGGAAAATAGAGTATAATGTCTGCCCTCATAATGCTTACAAGGCTATTAAAATAATAATAAAAATGTTTAATTTTGCATTTAAGTAATGCCACGTCAGCATTTTAATATTTAAAAAAGCCACATCATTGAAAAATTAATTTATTAATTTTAACTAAATAAAAAAAATTAAAAACAGATTATTTAAAAAGAAATCAAATTCATTAAATTAAAACTCTGATCTAAACATGAACAAATCATCCAAATCTTCTCATCAAAAAAATATCCAGATCTTTCTCTCTCGGTTTCACAAAAAAACCCAAATAAAATCTGAAATATGAATTTTGAAAAGAAAAATTTTAATATCAAGATCACAATTTCTTTACTTTTCTACGAACCAAACACATCAACAATATTTACGGAGAAATCTGTAACAATCTGTAAGCAACCAAAGTACCATACAAATCTTCAGAAGCAATTTGCTGGTCGCCCTTGCATTGCTGGTTCCAGCACCGCCCTCTACACAGAATAAATCACATTTTCAAGCCAAATCTCTAGCCATAAACCTAAATTTTTTTTGCACAAACACACTATACAACAAAAACAGAGGGCTTAAGCTTCAGAGTCAGAACAAAAACAAAAACGCTCATAAAATCTAGGCCATTGAAGGCAAACTTCACTAAAATTCACCAATACAAAAAACCGTAAACTTAAAGACCCCATTATCAAAGGCAAGACACACAGATTCTAAAACAAGATCATAATTTTTGTTTATAGTTATGAAAAGGGTAACCATTATCACTTGAGGTTTCATGGCTGGGAAGACTACCTTTAGCAGATGGCTCATCTTGAGGTTTCATGGCTGGGAAGAGAATAACCTCCTGTTACCAAATAGCATATGTTGAGAGCCCATTGAGAACAGAGAGTGTACACATACTTGTATAAATGAGACAAATGCAAACAGGCACAGACCTGAGAGAGAGAGAGAGAGAGAGAGAGAGGAGAAGAGAACCTTAATGTTTTGTGAATCAGTTAACAATATAAAGTGAGAGAGAAAGACTGAATAGTCTGTATATTAATGTGTGTATAATAATGTACAATAGAGAGCCTTATATAGGCTAGGTATGTGTGCAGCACAAGCAAAAGGAGTAAACTACAAGTATAGTATATTGGGCTAAGCCCAATGGGCTAAACTAGTCTAAGCTATACACTAACATCCCCCCTCAAACTCGCGGTGGCAAGGAAGAAGCCAACGGGAGTTTGGATATAAGATCTCGAAGACGACCAGGCGGGTGAGTCTTGGTAAAGATATCAGCAGGCTGGTCAGCAGAGGAGATGGAGAACAACTTGAGATTTCCTTTCTTGAGATGCTGGCGAGTGATGTGGCAGTCGATCTCAATATGCTTGGTGCGTTCGTGGAAGACATCATTATGAGCAATGTAGATAGCACTGCGATTGTCACAATAAAGAGGAGTGGCAGTGGGCTGCGGAGCATCCATGTCAGCCAAGAGCCAGCGAATCCAAACAAGCTCGCAAGTGGTGTCGGCAAGGGCACGATACTCTGCCTCAGTACTAGAACGGGAAACCACATCCTGCTTCTTGCTGCGCCACGAGACAAGAGAAGTACCTAACAGGAAACAGAAACCTGTGATAGAGCATCGATCAGTCGGATCACCTGCCCAGTCAGCATCTGAATAGGCATGAAGCTCGAGGGAAGATCGAGAGGAGTAATGCAGACCATGATAAAGTGTGCCTTTGACATATCGGAGAATCCGAAGAACAGCAGCATAATGGACAGAACGAGGTGCATCCATGAACTTACTAACCATACCCACGGCATGTGAAATATCCGGACGAGTAACAGTGAGATAGATCAAACTGCCAACCAACTGACGATAGCGAGTAGCATCGGATAGAGGTTCACCATCCAAAGGTGTGAGCCTTGCATTGTATTCTAAAGGAGTGGAAACAGTCTTGTTGTCGGTGATACCGGCTTTGGAGAGAAGATCAGAAGCATATTTAGCCTGGGAAAGATAGTATCCATCAGAGGATGAGGTAACCTCAAGCCCAAGAAAATAGCTGAGAGTGCCTAGATCTTTCATCTCAAAATGTTGACTAAGGAACTGCTGAAGAGAGCGGATACCTGCAGAATCATCTCCAGTAATAATCATATCATCAACATAAAGAAGAATAAGAGTGATACCAGCAGAGGATCTTCGGACAAAGAGAGCGGTGTCATGAGGACTCGAAGTGAAACCCTGTTGAGCAACAACCGAGCTAAACTTTTCAAACCAAGCTCGAGGAGCCTAAGGAACTGCTGAAGAGAGCGGATACCTGCAGAATCATCTCCAGTAATAATCATATCATCAACATAAAGAAGAATAAGAGTGATACCAGCAGAGGATCTTCGGACAAAGAGAGCGGTGTCATGAGGACTCGAAGTGAAACCCTGTTGAGCAACAACCGAGCTAAACTTTTCAAACCAAGCTCGAGGAGCCTGCTTAAGGCCATAAAGAGCACAGCGAAGGCGACAAACTTGGCTGCCTGAATGTGGATAGCCAGGGGGTGGTTGCATGTACACTTCTTCATGGAGGTCTCCATTAAGGAAAGCATTCTTCACATCCATTTGATAAAGAGGCCAACGGCGAACAGCAGCTACAGCAATGAGACATCTGACCGATGTAAGGCGAGCAACAGGAGCAAATGTTTCCTCATAGTCAATACCATACTCCTGAGTAAAGCCCTTGGCAACTAGGCGAGCCTTGTATCGTTCAACAGATCCATCAGCCTTGGTCTTGATCTTGTAAACCCACCTACAACCTACTACAGACTGACCAGGAGGCAAATCAACCATATCCCAAGTGTTATTCTTATGAAGGGCATCTAGTTCTTCGTTCATAGCTTGCTGCCAAAGAGGGTCAGTATGGGCCTCACGATAGGTGTGAGGTTCATAGAGGGTGGCAAGAGCAAAAGAGCAGTGATAATCAGTAAGATAAGGGGGAGGAATGCTTACCCGAGTGGAACGACGAAGTTCAGGACCAACATGTGACTCAGGAGAGGGTGGTGCCACAGGATCCAAGACAGGCGGGTCATATGCCGGAGACAGAACCGGAGATGAGTCGTCTGGAGAGGTAGTCGATGTTGAAGAATCCTCCACAAGTTCAGGATAGAGAGGGAGGAAAAGATCAGTAAAAATGGGAGACTCTGAGGAAGGAGATGTAGGAAACTGCTGAAGACTCGTGAAAGAACGATGTTCCCAAAACTCAACATGACGGGAGACACGGAGGCGATGAGAAATGGGATCATAGTAGCGAAACCCCTTTTGAGACACACCATAACCAAGGAAACAACAGAGACGAGTACGAGGCTGGAGCTTTGTTCGTTCATGAGGAGGAAGAGAGACAAAGCAAGCACAACCAAAAACCCGAAGGGAGGAGTAATCAGGAGTTTGACCATAAAGAAGCTCAAATGGTGATTTGTTGTGTGTAGTTGGTGAAGGAATACGATTAATGGTGTACACAGCAGTGAGTGCAGCCTCACCCTAAAAGCGCTCAGGAAGAGAGGCAGAAATGAGAAGGGTGCGGACAACATCAAGAATGTGACGGTGTTTTCGTTCTGCACGACCATTTTGTTGAGATGTGTAAGGACAAGACCGCTGAGGAAGAGTACCATGACTGTCTAAAAAGGATAAGAAAGATTTATCATTATATTCTTGAGCATTATCTGATCGAAAGACTTTGACGGTGCGATTGAACTGTGTTTCAATCATTTTATGAAATGTTTGGTAAATAGACACAAGTTCAGACCTATGGTGAAGCAGATAAATCCAAGTATATCGAGAAAAATCATCCACAAATATGACAAAATATTTAGATCCCCCCTCAGTGGGAACAGGTGCAGGACCCCAAATATCAGAATGTATAAGATCAAAAGGGGCAGAAGAAAAGGAGTCACTTTTATTAAAGGGCAATTTTGTTTGTTTGCCAAAATGACAGGAAGTACAATCAAATTTTGAAAACTGAACTGAACCTAAATGACCTTGAGAAGCTAACAACTGAAGACGAGATAAAGATGGATGACCAAGACGAGCATGCCATAGATCAGGTGAGGAGGTGGTAGTGGTAGCAGCTGCAGAAACAACTTGTGAAGAAATCTTCAAGTCATGAACCTCAAACATGCGACCAACCTTACGGCCTGTCCCAAGCACTTGACCCGTCCGGGGATCCTGCACATCCACACCATGATTAGTAAATAAAAGATCTACGCCTAATTCACAAAGTTGACCAACAGAAAGCAAATTAAGGGATAACTTTGGAATATGAAAAGTGTCATTAAGGGATAGAGTAGGAGAAGAGATTGTTCCTTTATGACTAACAGGCATAGGAGTTCCATCGGCAGTGTAAATGGTGATTGGATGTTCTAAGGGTGCCTTTTCAGAAAATTGGGATTCATCATGAGTCATATGGTTACAACATGCAGTATCAAAGAACCAAGGTTGGTTACCTGAGGTGACAGAAAGGGCAGTGGAAGTGCGGGATAAAACCTGTTGAACAACTGCCTCAACATCAGCCGTAGTAAGTGAGGAAGTCAAAGATGGACCTGTAGGAACCGATGGATCTAAAGGACATACAGCAGCTGCCCGAGGAAGAGAAGCCTTATTATGCTCTTGCACAAATTTCTGCAGTTTGCGACAAACAGAGATGTCATGACCTTTGCTACGGCAAAACTCGCAGCGAGTACCTTTGGAAGACTGAGAGTTGGGACGCCCAGGGTTTATTCGTGTAGGAGCAGTGAATGCAGCAATGGGAGGCTGTGGAGAGGGTGTAGCCAATACATGATCAGATGATGACATGTGATAAGTAGGCCGACGGTTCTCCTCAGAAATGAGCTCCTTGACTGCAGCATCAAGAGAAGGAGTAGGAGACCGGCTAAGCAGAGAAGCCCTAGTAGGCTCAAAATCCTCACGTAAACCCATCATGAAGTGCATAAATTGACGACGATCCCGATATTTGACAAAGAGCTCAATGTCCTTAGAACACACCAGTGGAGGATCTGCAGCAGAGAGTTGTTCCCACATAGTAGAAGTCTGAGAATAGAAATCAGAAATAGACTGACCTGTCTCTTGACGCATTTGATAGAGTTTTGATTCAATGTGGAACTCCAAGCTTGAATCATTAGTGCAATTATAGCGATCAGCCAAAAATTTCCAAGCAGCCTCAGCAGTCTCAAGACGAGGAAGAAGATTATGAATGGAGGGAATAGAGGTATTGATAAACCAAGACAAGATCTTACTTTGAATACTCTCCCATTCCTCTAGGCGTTCTTCATAATCATCTGTTGTAACAGCAGTCTTCGAAGACTCTTCAGCAGTTGTGGCTTTAGACTTAGGGTTTGGTACTGGCTTAGGAATTGAACCAGTCACATATCTCCACAGTTTACGCCCCTTGAGAAAGACAGTCATATTCTGAGACCACGCATGATAACTAGTTGGACCATCCAACATAATAGTGATAGGACGGATGATATCTCGTTCATTTTGTTGAGCCATAATGAAGAAAATGATCAAAAAATGGGATTTAGAGACCTCAAATGCAGAAATGGGGCTCAAAATCGGAATCTACGCGAAAAACTGAGCAAAACAGGTCCTGTTGAAAAATTTTGACTAGGTCAAAGTCAACGGTCAAAGTCAAAGTCAACTGTCAAAGTCAACGGTCAACGGTAAAGTCAACTGCTGACGTGTGCTGACGTGGCGTGTGTGACGTCACCTAGGGCTGACGTGGCAGGAAGTGACTCAGCAGCAGGCGCGTGTGGCGCGTGAGTGAGAGTGGTCTGGCGCGTGGGGGCGCGTGTCAGGTACTGACGGCGCGTGGCGGCGCGTGGAGCGCGTGTTCGTGAGGCAGAAACTTCAGGCGGCGCGTGGGGGCGCGTGTGAGGCAGTTTCTGGCCGTTCTTGGTTGGGTTTTGCTCGGGATTGGATGTTCTGTCTTTCTATGCCTGTTATTTGGCAGTTGAATGCACAGAACGTTGATATCCGAGTGTTGCAGTACTGTGGGCGTGACGGCGGTGGCTCGCTTCTGACAGTGACGACTGGATGAAGGCGAGGGCAGCGGAAGAACGCCGGAGATGTCCACAGGAACCAGAAAATCAGAGGAATGGCTCTGATACCATGTTAACAATATAAAGTGAGAGAGAAAGACTGAATAGTCTGTATATTAATGTGTGTATAATAATGTACAATAGAGAGCCTTATATAGGCTAGGTATGTGTGCAGTACAAGCAAAAGGAGTAAACTACAAGTATAGTATATTGGGCTAAGCCCAATGGGCTAAACTAGTCTAAGCTATACACTAACAACAACATTGTTAGCCGATCAATACCCAATCCCCAACCACCTGTTGGAGGCAACCCATACTCAAGAGCCGTACAGAAGGTTTCATCCAAAGCCATTGCTTCATCATCACCAGATTGCCGATCCTGCATGCAGACCACATATCATTCAGAAAAGTTCCAGAGGAATTTATTTAAGGATAAATCCATTGCACACTTAAAAACTGATGCTTGAACCTTGAGCTGCTCAGCAAATTGCTGGCGTTGTACCACAGAGTCATTCAATTCAGTGTATGCATTGCAGAGCTGAGCGGTTACAGAAAAATTAAGTCAGAATCATGAATTATAAAGCTGAAAATTAAATGAAACATAGAAAGAAAAAGAAAACAAGATATCCTGAAAAGCATACTTCATGCTTGTTAATAAATAACTCAAAACGCTCGGTTAGGCCTTTCTTCGTTCTATGCCACTTTGCCAAAGGACTCATTAACTCAGGGTGGTTAATGATGAAAGCAGGATTTGCACAAGTCTCTTCCAAGAAGTGTCCTACAAGCTGCAGTAACAGAAAAAATATATATAACCAATTCTCATAAATTGTCTGAGCATGCAAGCAAGAATAGTCTACCTCAACACTAATGATGAAACAATTTAAATCTAAAATATTACATAAAAGAATTCAGTTGAAACATTCTACTAGACCTTGCTGGTTCACAACCCACCAAGCAAACAACAGAACTAAAAGATAAGGAACAAAATCAGATCAAGTCAGAAAACATCATTGTCAGAACAAAATAAACTATACACTTTTTCTAATGCAGAATTACTTAATTATTGTAAAATATTGGGGACCCCATCATATTGTTCTTTTAATGGCATTTCCAATCAACCACTTTTCACTGTTCCCAACCTCCAATTATCTCTCCCACTGATAAATGCTACAATTTCTACTTTATCCAACTGCTACAGCTTATCGGTGTAAACAATCTTATTGAACCATTACTCCAAATTGCAGAGAGCCATCTAAGGAAAAACCAGTATTCCAGCAAGAACTATCCAATCCATTGCTTTTCCTCCACAACACACCCCCCCCCCCCCCCCCCCCCCCTTCCCCCCTCTCACAAATAAAAAACCTAAGCCCTTGCTCATACGGTACCTAGCCTCTCATTCACCTCCTTAAGCATAAAGCTCAGAACCTTCATCACAGAGATTGTATCTACTTAGTACATAACACAGGATCACAATGCCAGTAACTACCTGATTTATGTTCAATAAAGTAATAAAAATAAAAAGGACAAAGCAGAGAACTCACTTTGTCCAACAAACGCGCTGTTGTTTCAGGAGGGGCACATTTGATCTCATACTTTGTGCATGCATCTTTCAAATATTTGTTGGCCTCATCACTGGAAAAGTCCTTGGGAATATTGAGGTTCGCCATCTTCTCTAATTCTTCTATCATGTCAATCCTTCTGCCAGAGTTAAAACAACCAATTTCATAGATTTTCATATTCATGTTAATGTTATACAATTTGTGAGAGATACTATATAGATGACAAACCTGAAAGGTGGAGTGAAGTCAATCTCAATCGGATCCTCATCCAGCCCATTTGCATGATATTTAATTTTATATCCACCTGTAAGTTCCTTTACCATCCCTGTTACACATTACAGTGTCAGGAAAAATCCAAGTATTTTGGAGGATAAAAATAACTTCACTACCCAAGTGGAATGAAGCAGTTGTTTACAACATGATCCAAATGACCCTTACCACTCAACATTGTCTCGGTGAGTTCCATCAAGTCATTGTAGTCAGCATAAGCCATATAGAACTCACAGGTGGTGAACTCAGGATTATGTGTCAAATCGATGCCCTCATTTCTGAACTGCTTTCCAATCTCATAAACACGGTTTTCAAGTCCACCAACAACAAGCTGCTTAAGACAGAGCTCAGGCGCAATGCGCATGAATAGATTCATGTTCAGGTCATTGTGATGAGTCACAAATGGACGGGCAGCTGCTCCACCAGCAATCCCATTCATCATTGGTGTTTCAACCTGACAGTGAAGAGAACATTGAAGGTAATGAAAAGAAAGTAAAGTCAAGTGCCATATGTAGAAACCACCTGAATGAACTGAATAAATAAAAAATCAAGACAAACAACTAACCTCCATGAAATTAAGATTTTTAAGAAAGCACCGAATATAGTCAATGATCTGAGATCTTGTCTTAAAAATTTGTCGAACGTCCATATTCAACATCAAATCTAAATAGCGTTGTCGATAACGAGTTTCCTAGCATTAAAGACAATAAAATAAAACACCAGAAAAGGAAAAGAAGAGAAGAAGTGAAAACAAAGTCCAAACTGAAAGAAAATAAAATAAATGGACCCATCTCACTTTTATCTGCATCAGGAAAAAATAATCCAATTCATCAGGTTCAAATCACCCCCCCACAACATCAATAGCAACCAATAAGACGTAGATTAAAGGAATCATTTAATTAAAAAATAGGATCAAAGTGTTCCCAATTCAAAAGATGAACCTAACATTTATTCGGATCACAAGGGCAGACTTATGACTACAATCTCCAAAATTTCTTGTGGACAACGACGGGACTAGAGTGGCGCATTTGAATTAACCAACTGGGTTTATAAATATAACATAGCATGTGTGCTGCAACAAAATCTTCTTGTAGTATGATTCACTTGTGCATAGTTCAACCATAAACCTACCCAAACTGATGTGAAACAAGATATGAAGCTCAAACATTATTGTCTGAAAGTTTTGTCGCATATTTTTGTATTTTTATTCAATTTAGTTTTTTTATTAGTTTCTTATATTTAAAGTGTTTTTTTTATAAAGTAATAATATTATATAAATCATAAAAAATCCTGTATACTTGGGTAAACTATCATTACAAAAGTTACATAAATCTAATAAATCAACAATAGAAAATAAAGAAAGGTTCCTCATGGCTGATAACCAATCCAATAAAGTTCTGAAAAAGAACAACTTGAGATTAGGCATAGAACTTTCAGTGTCTTCAAAACTACTGCTATTCTTTTCCCTCCAAAAGCAACACATCAGGCAATGGGGGATAACTATCCAAATATGACTATTCTGATGATTACAAAACTGCCCTTGCCAGCAGGCTAAAAGCTCAACAACTCTCCAAACAAACCCAATATCATGGACCATAAGTCTGAAGCAATAGAGCAATGTAGCAAAAGGTGATCAACAGATTCACCATTGCATTAGCACATATAACACCAATCTGTAATCCTTACCTTCCTCAACCTTAAGTTGTCAGTTGTCAAAAAAGGCTACTCTCATCAGGGCCTTTGATCTCCAAATGATTTCCCAAGGGAAAGAATGATGGTGTTCGAAGGGGCACCCAGAAGTTGGTAATAAGTACCAATCTTGAAGCCACTTCTCTTGTCTGGTATCCATGAAGGTTGTCAAAGACTCCAACACCTAGTCTTATATTTAAAAAGTATTGCTTGCAGCTTTCTAGCCATCCACTCATGGTGAATGCAGGGCCTACAACCCAAGGACTACACCGTAAAAGGTTCAGTGATCTAGGGAGCCTTTATTTCTATCCTTTAGTAATTTTTAGGATTTTGTTTGTCAAAATTAGGTCCTGAAAGGAGACTGGGGTTCAGAATCAATTTTAGATGGAACTATTAGCGGTTTTAGTTTTATTGAGCTTATAAATAGGCTGTGAATAATACATGTGAAAAAAGAACTCACTTTCTTCAATAAAATATTTTGGATAGATATCTATTATTCTGATGTCTTCCAAAGTTTCCCCCTTTCAATTGAAGTACTCGCCACTTCTACCACATCACAAACCCAGGATAGAAATTAGGGCCATTTTGGTAATGTTATTATAGTAACGTTGTTTGTATTTTTTAAAAAAACGTGTGCGTGAAAAAGTGTAAAAATACGTGTAATGCTATTTAAACACTGAAAACTGTTGTTGAAAATACACTACGAAGAGCCCCTAAAGGACTAGAAATGTCATTCACAAATAGCATTAAACAGTAAAATGTGTAACTAAATTCCGGGTAAATGGTCTAAAAATGCATTGTGAAGAGCATATTCTCTCTCTTCCTACTCCTAGTTATATTCCAACCCAAATCTCCAACCATCCAAAAGCATGTGAATGAAACTAGCAAATTTCTTTAATAAGCCATCTAGGATTAAATGACCCATACTGATGGGCAGAAAAGCTTAGGTCCTTAGCCCATTATTAAGTAGGATGACAACCGCCCATCACACAAACTTGTGAAGAGAAAATGTCTACATTCAAGGGTAAGAAACTAGAAAAATATTAGTGAAGGGTGGGAAGGTTTTTCTAAGCATTTGTCTTTTGTGGTGGGGGATGGTTCTAGTATTCTTTTTTGGCATGACAAGTGGACTGCGGATAATTCTCTTAAAACTCTTTATCCTCAGTTATTTGTGTTCAGCCAACAAGGAAGCTTGTATTTTTGAAGTGTTAAGTCCTCTAGTTGGTGGTAATGATAGAGTATGGAGTTCAAGATTTTATAGGGAATTTAATGATTGGGAGTTAGCAGCTTCCTATTCCCTTCTTCAATTCATTCAAACTCGGATTCCTAAGGGTAGAGGTAGTGACAGACTTTGTTGGTGTCTCAATGGAAGTAGGAAGTTTAACGTTCGGTGTTTTTATCATAAGATTCAAAATGTAACTCTTTCTACTTTCCCATGGAAAGGCATTTGGAAAGTAAAGGTTCCTAAAAAGGTAGCATTCTTTATGTGGACAACTGCTCATGGCCAAATCCTAACTTTGGATAATCTAATGCTCCATGGTCGCACTTTGGCAAATTGTTGTTGTGTGTGTTGTTGTAATGAGGAATCTGTGGATCACCTACTGATTTCCTGTCCAGTTGCTCATTCTTTGTGGATGTATATGCTTTGGTTGTTTGGGATTGATTGGGTCATGCGTTCCGTTGCAGACTTATTGTTTTGTTGGTATCATTGGCTTGGGAAACATAATTCTAATATTTGGAATCTGGTTCCGGGTTGTTTAATGTGGAATATCTGGACTGAATAGAATTGGTGTTCTTTTGAGGATACTGGGAAATCATTGGCTCAATTGTTAGATTTATGCCAAAGGACCCTCTTTGATTGGTCTCGATGTTGGGATCTCTCGGATTGTTCTACACTCATGGATCTTCATTTGTCTCTTAGAATAGCTTAGTGTCTGTTTGTTTCTTTTTTCCTCTTTTTTCTCTTAGTTCACTATCGTGAACCTTGTGTATTTTTCATGCTATTCATTTTTCAATAATATTTTTTCTTACCTATCAAAAATAAAAGAAACTAGAAAAATATTCCTCAGCAATTCAGGTCATGTAAGTCTCCTAGCTACTTGAATTCAAAATAATGCAACACCACAACTACGTAGAAAAGGATAATTTCTAATAAAAGAAAAAAATCAAAACCAAAAAAGCACTAAGTGGAATAATTCAAAACATAACCAGCTTTTAGAAATTGTGTAACGAGAGCTTTGTTACAAAACTTCAGCGCCTTTAAGCCTGCTAGTTCCTTTAGGCTTTCTCCAGAGGCCAACCGATAGTGTGAGCCCCAGGATATAAGCTTCAAATTACTTTCAAAGAACTGGTTTGAAAGATTCAGTTTATTAAGCCTAAAGGAACCTTGTTCAAAGAATCACATTTACCCCGAAAATTAATTCATTTACCATTCAGGTTCAAGCGAAAGGGAACAAAAACTATTTCCGGCTGACAATTAAACTGATGTATTTCTCTGAATGGGTCCTTATAATATAAAGATATAAATTATATAAAATAAAAACAACCAAAGATTACCACACAAGTATTCGGAACATATTATCACAAGCCCAAAAATGAAGGTTTGCAATTCATTTTCACTGAACTTCAGGATATTAATCAATACCAGATCATATGTACTTAAATTTTTATTTTGGGTGTGCTAAAGAATACAGTTTAAAACAGTGCAACAGGGAATTCGGTTGAATTTTAGGATATTAATCAATACCTGGTCTTTCAAAATATATGTTCCAGGATTCCTGGCACGTCCTGGGACCCAAGCCTCCTCTTTCTGCAACAATAAGAAAGTAATGAAGTCAGGATGAGACTGCAACCAGCATTAAATCATTCAGGGAGAAACCATGTTCACCTTCAAAGTGGCATTGTTAGACACAGAACCGGCCTTAGGCTTTTGCCTTGGCAACATATGGAGACAATAAGATAAGAATATAAACGATCTTGGAAAAATACTTAGCTCCCCCCTTTTAGTTTTCCCTTAATTGAAAGAAAATGTGTTAAATTACCGATTCTCCTATAAACTAAAGCGATTAGAAAATGGTGAATTTAATTTGAACATAATTCTAAACACTCCCTTTCACGCATGAGCTCAGCCTCCCCCTTAATAAGTGGGGCCCAACGTATGTGATTTTTCACATTTTAAATGGGAGGTATAGTGAATTTAAATTACAAATTCTCCCAAAAGTTTAAGCTACTAAGAAATGGTGAATTTAATTATTTGACCATAATTCTAACAAAATGTAAGTCAACCAGGAAGTTTATAATTTAAAGAAACAATGACTCAAAAACCTACAACTCAACTTTGAAATTCAAAAAAAAAAAAAAAAAAATTATGCCTCTAGCTCAAATAGCACCTCCTTCCCTTGTAAGAGCAAGGTTGGGAGTGAATTTGTGAGTTCAAGACCCACTAAATCTGTATGTAATTATGAGTAAAAAAAAAATGTACATCTATATCACAAGATTGGACCCATTTCTAGAAAATTTCAACAATCATGCGGCGTATTGATAAAAAAAAAAAAAAAAAAAAAACCAATTATGCAGCATAGAAAACTAAAACAGTTCACCATAGGGAAAAAGACCAAAATGAAGCACCTATTTAAGGGAATTTTCAACCGGTCTCTTTTAAATTTGTATTTTGAAGTTCTACCTACACTCTCCATAATTTTTTCCTTATACCACAAAATTTTTAATTCATTATCAAACATCAAATGTGAGAGAGAGAAACTAAATTAAGTAATTAAACTGATGGTGATTTCTTCTGTAAACTCAACAGTGTCAACACAGTAAGGAGAAGCTATATATATATATACAAGTCAAAAGGTGTTAGTAACTACCCAATTGTAGTAACATCACAAACCTGGAAACCCCTTGACACCAACAATATCACCACGCTTCACAGTTGAATGGAACCTAGAAAATTCTTCCTCATTCAAATCTGACTTGCTGCATCATGGAAATGAAGAATCTCTCAATCATTAAATTTGGTATCTGTGCAGCAAAACTTAAAGGCGGTGCAATTTAGAGGGGACACCCAGCCAGGGGGTGGGTGGGGTGGGGGGGGGGGGGGGGGTGATTGTCCATGAAACTAATTCATATCTGAACCAAAATTTCCCAAATAGTACAAAGTGGAAAGTCTCATTCATACATATTCATCATCTTGTTTATATAGGTCCTTTATAAATTTTTTTTTTTTTTAAGCACAGTTGAGAAAACTAGGCAATGGTACAGAAAGATGCAATAAAGTAAAATGACCTACATCATTCTTTTTTCCAATCTACCTAAGCCTTCAACATACAACTAATCAGGCCTCACAAACACAAAATTAGCAATAATTTCAATTAAAAAAAAAAAAACAAAGTTTCTCTTACAAGGAACTTGGGCAAAACGTTGACATTCAACTAATTGATGAATCGCTACCCAAAAATATTAACTTTTTAAGATAAGAAATTTGACATGAAATGCTGATAACAAGAAAATCCAAATTCCCAAACTAATCACTTATTCCACTATAGAAGATAACAGAGAGAGCAATTTGTGTCCATTCAAAGAAAGAGTCCAAAAGCAAAAACAAAGGCTCTTCTACTAATATGGAAAGATGCCAATGTGCTGCATCTCAAATTGCACCTCCGCTTATAAGGGTAAGGTGGAGGAAGAAGACATAGGTTCAAGCCCCACATGGTTGCATGAATAACTTACCAAAAAAAAAATTAATTAAAAAAAAAATTAAAACTAATAGAAAGATAATTTGTCAAAGACATTGCATACCTAAAGAAATAACAATACTAAAATCATAATGAAAAATCAAATATGAATAAGGGAAAAGAAAAGATACAGTGATAAGATACCTAGCATCAGCCATAACTTGGACTTTAGCAGTACCAGCACCAGCACCAGCACCAAGTAAATCATAAAAGAATAGCTTTGAAGAAGATGAACGTTTGCTCATGATACGCCCTTGCATAGGAAAGAAAATTTTTTTAAAAAATTAACAAAAGAAACATGATAAATACTAACCAAATAAATAAAAGCCCTGATTTCAATTCCAGCCAATTTTACAGTAACATCCTCAAGATGCTCCCCATTGCCTATGTTTTTATACTGCTCTACTATTCAGGGATAGACATTGTAACAGAGAATTTGTGAGGATATGGCTCTTCACCAGCTGCCCTCAGAGATGCAACATGTTTCAGTCTATTTTTGAAGTATTGCTGGAGGAAAAACAAATGAGGCAGATTAAAAGCAGGAGATTGAGGTTATAATCAAGAGCTTTGTGGAAAAGATCCAGGAAAAGAATGCTAACTATTGCAGGACAAGAATGGACTTATACCGTTGGATCCATATCTTCATCGTCAGCTGCTGCAGATTTCTTGCTGCGGGAATCTGCCATAGAAGCAGCCTGGAACATAAACACAAGTCTATTCTTAATAAGATTTCAAAACAAGGTGGTAAGGTACCTTAGAGATAACAGCCAATAACACATCATACTCCATCATGTTCAAACTCCACAACATGATGATCAATGTAGATTCATTCATATAGTAACATCAATACATTCCATGGTACCAAAATTTAAAATTCTCTATATTAAAACGAGTAATCCAAGAAACCAGCACCTACAATTACTTCAGGATTTTTGAATTTTTTTTTATCACAATTAGGAAAGAATATGTCCTTTTAAAAAAATAATTAGATAATTACAATGGGGGGAGAAGGGATTTGAACCCTGGATGTCTCAATTGTAAATACCAAGAGATGTTAGTTGAGCTACAAGGCTCTTGGCAGAAAAAAGAAGTCAAATATATGAAAAAACAACACTAATTACTATTTTAAATACTCCAAGTTTGTCCTGACTAATTAAGTCATGGCCACCTTGCATATGAAAATTTTTCATAATAAAAATTATTAGAGGTGGATTGTTTTTTAAGCCAATATATGAGATAAACATGTAGCCAATGAATCATAATAATTTGTTGCTCATTCTAATACGACAAGATATTCTTTTTCTCAAAATTTACAAGGGAACAATAACATCCCAACTCTTAAGTTCTATTTCATTGGCCTAAATTATAATAAGGTTAGATTAGAATAGGAAAATATATAGATATTTCACTATATAGTCAGCAAGAATGGAAGAGCACAAAGAATAAATAGAACTGCAGAAAATTAAATTTTGCGGTTCCACAGAGATTTTCATGATCGAGATATGGAGGCAGGCAGCTTATTCTTTCTTTGATCATATTTATTCCAAGATGCCGAGGGGAGGGGTGTGATAGGATGACATGGCAATTAAATACAAGTGGTAATTTCAATATTCACTCCTAATATAATGCTACTAGTGGCAGAAATGCTCATTCTTTCCCTTGGAAGAGCATTTGGGGTGCTAAGGCCCCAAAGAGAGGGTGTCATTCTTTTTGTAACTTGGTGTGCTAAGATTCTTACTTTTGATAACCTAACCTAATCAAGAGGGGTTTGTCCCTAGTAAATTGGTGTGGTATGTGTAGGTGTAATGGGGAAACAGTGGATCATCTTTTGCTCCATTGCGAGCTTGCCTATGCTTTATGGAGTGAAGTGTTTATGATGTTTGGGATTCAGTGAGTGATGCTGGGGACAGTAGCATTTCTTTTAGTTGGATGGCGGAATAGGATTGGTAAACACTCCTCAAATGTATGGAATTTGGTTCCGGCATGCTTGATGTGGCTAGAGTGGAAGAGAAACAAGATAGCCATATGTATGAGGACGTTGAGAGACCTATTGACCAATTGAAATCATTATTGATCCATACATTGTTTGACTAGTTTCGGGCATGTGGTTTTTCAGATTGTACTTCTATTTTTGAATTCCAACACTCTTTTAGATCTTCTAATTGATCATCTTGTAATTTTTTAAGATACTTTGTTTTCATTATTGTGAAAGCCAAAGGAAATTTTCATCTTCAATAAAAGGAAATTTATCACTTAGCCCCTCCCCCCCTTTGTTATAGATTAAAATGAAATGTTAGCATTCCATCAAATGTGAAAGCCAAAGCACCGTTGAGAAGCACATGGCATAATGATTGTATACTTCAGTCACATCCAAAGCGCAACCACATCATAACTTCTACAAATAATTGCTTTCTAGGTATTCAATTAACTTAATTTTTTACATATGCTTGATCGTTTGTTCATTTTCATTTTTTTTAAGGCAAGCAATCACTTCAGGTCCCAATAAATATGAGATGATTCATTTTGGTCATTCAAAAATTCAATTGTAAATTTAGTACCTGGACTTTTAATATCATTTCAATGTTGCCCTCACCATCATCTTACTCACGGAAAATGCTGCTAACATGTCTAGTGGATTGCTAACATGTCATGCCTAAACATGACGTAACAGTGAGCCCAACGTAAGAAGCTGAGGTGTACAAAAAAAATGTTCACAGCAGCATCCAACCAAACACATCCATATGTGAATGCCGGCATGTGAGATGCGTCTTCCAAAGAAAAATTAAAATCCAAGATGGCTTGGGTATATAGCCAAATTAAAACAAAAAATGGGTACATGTTAGATTTCGTTTCCCATTCAAACATTCATTGTTAGTTTTTCTACTGCTTTTTGGGGATTTTTGGCAGGAGGCTTCTCATTTGACCCATTCACCATCACCAACAAATCACAAGTGTGTGTGCAAATTTTGTGTGAGATTTGTGTGAGACTGGCCAAGGTGCAAAGACAGTGACTGACGGCTGTTGGTGGCTTGAAGATCCAGCCAGATTGTTGACCACATTCCCCAATGTGCACTTCAACTGTGGATCTAACAGATTAGTTAAGAATACACTTGAATCCATGGCCACAACAAAGCTAGGCAATACAAAATAAGCTCAAGGTGGGGGGAAGGGGGGGCAGACAATTTGAAATTAGATCCAATCAAGGGAGGTAAACTTTAACTTTTCAAAAAAAAGGTATAGGTGCGGTCAGTGGTGGAGCTAGGATTTCAATTCAGGGGGCAAGATTAGAAGTCAATATTAAATAAAAAAAATCTATATTAACCAAAAAAAAAATATTAACCAAAAAATAATAATAATAACAGCTATAAGTGTCATACAAAAACTAATTATACGTAAACTATAGTTAGACATTTAAGTTAATACTATAAAATAAATTACGAAAATAAATTAATTTGAAAAATATTAAAAATATAGCAATTTACTTGCAAAGTAGTATAAACATCTCACTATCTTTTCTTGATTGTTTTTGAAACTATAAGTAAAATTCAACTTTCTATTTATTTTTCAAAATAATTAAAATTTTTGTTCATAGCGTAAACCCACAATTTAAAACTGAAATGTTAAGAAATTGAGGACAAAAAAAAATTTGTGTAAAATATAGGACTATCAATTGAAATGTCATAAGAAAGACACTAAAATGTATTATTATTATGCTAAGCTTAAGTGCATGATAATTAAAAGCTAACAGTTGACAAGTCAAAGCTCTTGGTGCGTGTTATTGTGCCTGAGGGAAATTCTTTAATTTACTTTTGCTTGTGTCAGGAAACTTTTTCCTTGTTTCCTATTTTTTTTCCTTACACGATGTCATTGACTTATAGGGCATTAGGTAAACTTGTCATTTCCCCTCTATTTCAGCAGGGCCAGGAAGCTTTTTTTTTCCTTATCCATGTTTAATTTCTGTATCAAGGAGGGTAAAATATTTTTAAAAAATTCCTAATTGTAGTAATATGGAATATTTTTGGAGGAGTCAGGGGGGGCACTTGCCCCCTCTCGCCCCCCCCTTGGCTCCGCCTCTGGGTGCGGTTTGGATAGGATGTCTACATTTTGTGTTCTGCGTTTTTCTCTCTCTCTTTTCTTCACATGTTTCAGCCTTTTTAGGAGACAAGAATCACTGTTTATCACTGTTCACAACAATGTTCACGTACTAAAAAATATTAACAATGGGTCTTACGATACTATTTACACATTTAAAATTTATTTTGCTACCGTGTTTTTAGTTTTTAGTTTCAACAAAAATAAGTTATATTCAGACGGACCCATAATAATTTAAATGTCAAATAACCATCTAGTCTGAATGTCAAGTACCTGTTTTGCCTTCTCCTCAATGTAGCACGGGTGCGTTTTGGGATTCGGGTGCGGGTGCGGGACTCGGCAATTTTTGAAATAGGTGGGTGCGGGTGCGTCGGCAATTAAAAAATTATTAAAAATATTTTTATTTATATTTTCTATATATTTTTACTATTAAAATATTCTTAAAAAACACATACTATGCCTTGATTCACAAAAAAAGAAAGAAGAATGCAAGTTTCGGCTTTTCCGGCCATATTCAAGGGCGGTTTCGGCTGTTTCTGGCGTTTTCCGGCCTGTTTCGGCGGCCGATATGACCCGAAATGGCCAATACGGCCCGATTTTGGTCGAATCAGCCCGGTTCGGTGCGAATCGAAGCTGATTCGGTAAGAATCGAGCCGCATCGGCGCGAATCGAGCCGAGTCAGCGCGAATCCGAGAAAAAAAAAAAAAAAAAAAAAAACGCAGACGCAGTCCGACGCGCGGGCAACCGCGTCGGACGCCGCGTCCCGCGTCGGACGCGGGTGCGGCACCTCTGGTGCCGCGTCCGTGCTTTCTAGCTTCTCCTCCTCTTTGTGCTGCCTTTCTTCTTCCTTTTGCTTATTCTTCAATTCCTTCTTGAGTGCACTGTAAATATTCCCCAAAATACAAAGGAATTAAAAACTCAAAACTGGTTTGATTTCTTCATTTATTGGTGGGGTAATTTATAAGCTTCAGAAAGCTATATTCATATCTTCCTCAACTTATCCTACATAGTAATAGTATTCTACTTGCACTATATTTTGAACAAAAATAATGAATAAGAATCAATAAAAATAAGAAGTTAAATATGTGCATAAATCACCAAAAATAATATTTTTAGAAGAATTTGGATCTATAGTGGTCAAATTTTGTACTGGCCACCAATAACAAAAGCAACACATACTGCTTTTGTATATAATTCTTGTGTATGATGTCACCCAAATTCTCTGGCCTTCTCAGTCAATACAGGTTGTTCCAGCTTGTTTCAGTTCATTTTGGCAGGTTTTGATATGCAGGCGGTTACAACTATCATATTTTTTTATATTAAAAAAAATTAAAGATAATATAACTTGTTTTCTTTTTTCTTTTTTTTCTTTTTCTTTTGTTATATGCAAAAGTTGTTAAGAAAAATATTTTCTGGAAAAGATTAATGTGGTATTGTGAGTGTATTTTATGTCCATGTATAAAGTATAGCATCATACACAAACAGCACACATCCAAGAAGGAAACAAAGACCCACAACAGTATCAAAGACTTTGCCCTACATCACATCAAAAATGGTTGTCATTCTTTTTCCTCTGTTTTTCCATTAAAAATACAAAAATTTATGCGAAATCAGAAACATTTTTCCGAAACTTACTTTTTGCTGAGAGTTTCCCCAGCAACAGGGGAGCCTGTCACCGAACCCAAGGCTGCTTTCTCCTTTTCATCAACTAAGCCCTCCATTTTTAATAAGACCTAGACCAATCGGAAATCTGCATCACAATCCCATAAATCACAAGTATAAGACATCATAACAGAAATATTTAAATAAAAAATAATAACTTTCTCTTCTTCCAGTTTTCTTGACAACCAAACAGTGGGTAAAGAACAATATTTATTCGATAATTCAATTAATACAAGAAGTAGGGGAGGGGGATTTGAACCCCAGTTCTCCTTATAAAGGAGACTAGGCAATGCGACCACGTTACAAGTCTCTTACGCTCTGTTTGTTTTAACAATGATGTATTTTAGAAAATGAGTTATTTTTCAAGAAGTATTTTCTATAAAACTAGCTCACTTTCTAATTTTTGGTAACAACTTTAAATAAGTTGAAAAATAACCTCTTTAACTTCACTTATTCACTTATTTTGCTTGCTATGAGATAGAGTTGTTTTCCAAAAAATATTAATGGAAAACAATCTCTAAGTATAGTTTTTCTGACTTATCATTTTTTTATGCTATCAAACATTGAAAAACACGAAAAACTATCTTTACACGAGGTTTTATATCCAAATAAATGGAGCGTTAGCAGCAAACAAAGAACAATATCATGAAACCAAGAGAATAAATTTATTGAGAGCAAGAGAGAGAGGAGGTAGGGATGGAAACGGGGTTAGTTTTGTCACAAAACCCGAAGACAAACAAAACACCAAGATCAAACCAATGAAATCACGAAGACAAAAGTCACAAAACACGAAAAAGAGAGTTAAAGCCTTAAAGGATTCTGCAGAGGCTCAGTCTTACCGTTGGTTTGCCGTGACTGGTGAGTGACGGCGGGAACTTAGACAAGCGTCGCTTCTTCAGGCTAGAGGCGAGACCCCGAGAGAGAGAGAGAGAGTGAAAGAATCTGTAAACCCTTAAGATGAATTTATACCCCTCGGCTGGTACCGTGAAGCCCAAGGCAATAGTTTTAAATGAGTTCTATTTTTATATTTTAAATATTAACAAAATATTTATTTAACTTTTGAGTTTCTTTTCATTTAAAAATCTATTTTTTAGAAAAAAAATTACAAATTAAAACAAACTTATAACATCACAATGATTATACAATCAAAATAAATACTATTTATTGAATGAAGTATCTAAATGTTAAAAAATTATGACTTAAAAGTTTAATAAAGTTATATATTTGATATTTCTAAAAAGAATTTGAGTATAAATTTATTTACTACTGTAAGATTAATGAATTCTTTTAACATTTATGTGTGAGAAATTAAATAATAGACCCATCCAATGAAAATATTTTTGTTTAACTAGTTTTTCTTTGATAAAAAAAAAAACTATTTTATTTTTTGGTGAATATTTAGAGTTTAATTAATTCTTCTATTGGTACAAGAATATCTTTATTGGTAAAAATTTAGAGGCCTTTTCTCATTGGGGGCCTTAGGTGATTGCCTATTTGGCTCACCCATTGAGCTGACACTGGGCTCTTAAGAATCTGAAAACCTAAATTAAAACGCATTGTTTTGCTTTTTTTTTTTTTAATAACACCCATACGACATCATTTCATTAAAAAAAAAAAATTAAAATCAAAACCTGTGAAACGACGCCCTATTGAAACTAGGGGAGAATTGGTAAATTGGGATCGGTTCGGTTCGGTGTAGATTGGTGAAGGATTCTTTGATCCGGTGACCGCATCGCATCTGCATCGTAACGGGCTTCGCCCTCCAAACGCCAGCCTTGGCTCAATCGGTTGGCGCTGGTGTCATGCCGATACGGAGTCGTCGGCGCCGATTGGTTGGGTCGGCACCGGCAACATTTTGCTCACCCCTATGAAGTGTGAACTCAAATCTGGTGTCAAACAAATATGATGGTGTTTAACATGCTTTAACACTCACAGCAGCACTTTTTTATGGCCCATTACCTGTGGAACAACCCATACCATATCATATCCTAGCCTTACAGTCGCATTATAAGGCAAAACTTGTCCACTTCAGCCAAAATACCAGAGGGGTCATGACCTCATGGGTTGAGAAATTTGAGATTATAAAATTATAGTGCGGTGACATTTGTCATCTTTAGCTGCAAATCCACGCTATACTTATGTCACAACTCGTGATTAGTGCATAAATTGACACAAAATATTTAGATATCAATTGTGAGCTCATGTAAAAGTGCTAAAATCTAATCACAAGTTCACACACAATCAAGCGTGGATTTGATTGTGAAAATGGGTGTGTGAGTCTGTCTACAAGCAGACAATGACTTTTTTGCATATCTCAACATTTTCATCCACTGTCTTCTGGGTGGATGATTTTGAAAAATCTTTTCAAACTGTTGGGGTTATCATTGAGAGAAGTGTGGATCGGAGAAAACAAATAGAGAATTTGCAAATTAAACAATTCAAAGAATGGGGGTGGGGGAGTTTGGAACAGAAATGTCTTCAGGTTGTGCAGGGATCAAGATATTAGAAAAGAAATATTAGCTTTACCTACCAAGTCGAGGGCAGTGTTTTCTCTATGCCCAAAGTTGGCCCGTGCTTTAGATTTTTGGGCCTATACATGTTTCTAGCCAGTGCTGACAGAGATTGGATATAAATTAACAGTACTGGCAAGATGGCTAATCGGAGTTTACACTAGCCATTGATTTGGATTGGTTTTAACGTTAATGAACCACTATTTCTAATCTAATTAGATCACACAAAACGGGATGCTTTTTTTAACATAGTTACTCCAAAGTAATTAAGATCATGAAACTATTAAAGTCCAAGTAATTGTGGGAAATATGCAGTTAGCTATGTCAAATTCCCCCCTCACCCCCCCCCCCCTCTTTAAATGGGTATAAGATTGTTAATTCCAATTGTATCAGGAACTACTGATGATAGAGATGAAAAAAATGGAAAAAGAGTTTTTTCTTTTTCTTTTTTAGTGAAAGAAAAAAGAAGAAGAAGAAGGAATAACTAAGTCTTTATTTATTTAATTGTTAGTGACTTCTGACTAATTAGATTATTCATATCTCTTCTAAGAATTGGGTAAATGGTAAAGTTATAGGTTCAGCTGTTCAAGTTCAACACCCATTAGATATATACGTAACTTATAATTAAAAACAAAAACATATTATTATTCTAACATTAATTTTTAATAGAAATCCTTGAAAATCTACAATTAAGCTAAGCCCAATTAATGTTAGAGCACATAAATTAAGAAACAACAAATTGTTTTAGTAATTTATACAAACTTGAATAATCATGAATTTAATTTCTATTTGAGGGAAGTAGAACCATCGTCCATAAATTTTAGGAACTTGGATTATATCTAGCATATTCTCTAGTAAAGCAACGGACACCAAATAAACAATACAAGTGTTATAAAAATGATCATGTGTTGCTTCCATATCTCATCTAGCACACTCAACGGAAGTTTCACTCTTTCAAAAATTATTCACATCTTATTTATAATATGATTATGGATATCATAAGTAGCTACTATGTGTTATCTTACACTTAGATCATAAATAAATACTGATACATATTAGGAAGAAAAAAAAATGAGAAAGTTGACAATAATTAAACCAAAATCAGCTAGTAGACAACTGCCATTGCACTCAATGTCGAGTGATCCACCTTCCCTTATTAATTGCTTTCACAAAACAAGACTTAGTAAACAATAAAGAAACCATGTACCCAACGTGCACTACCAAGTCGTACGTTATAGAGATTCTATTACATTTTCACACCAAAAAAAAATCCATCAAACAGTCATATAGTCCTCCATCTCCATCTAAATCTCTCAAATTTGTTTTGCACATTAGTACTCATTAGCTCCACCACCATATCATCGTAATCATCAACAACAACAACAACAATGTCAGTGTTGGTGAAGACAGACTCGGAGGTGAGTAGCTTGAGCCAATCCTCACCAGCAAGGTCTCCTCGGCGACCTGTGTACTACGTGCAGAGCCCATCTAGGGACTCTCACGATGGAGAAAAGACCACAAACTCTTTCAACTCGAGCCCAGTGCTCAGTACTATGGGCTCTCCTCCTCACTCTCACTCCAACTCTTCTCTTGGCCCTCACTCCCGTGAGTCCTCCTCCACTCGCTTCTCTGGTTCCCTCAAGCCTGGTTCACGCAAGAACAACAACAACAACTCGCAAAGGAAGGGTTGGAAGCCATGGAAGGATCAGTTTGATTCCATTGAAGAAGAAGGCCTTTTGATCGATGAGAATGGAAACCAACATTTCCTCCGCCGTCGTTTTTACTGTCTTGCTTTTGTTGTCGGCTTCTTGGTGCTTTTCTCTTCCTTTGCTTTGATTTTGTGGGGTGCAAGTCGTCCTCAAAAACCCACCATCACTATGAAGGTAAATTTTTTTAGTATGTATGTACGATTTGAACCTCTCTATTTAAAACAACAATAGGTCTTTGTTCAGCTACAAGTTCTTAGTATTTTTTTTTTTGTTGTTGTTATATATAGTGATAATTTAAAGAAACTAATAAGACATTGAAATTGCATTTTTATGATGTGGGTGTTGGTTTTTTTGTGATTTTTTTAATATATTTTCTGGTGATGTGGGTGTTGGTTATTTGTGATTGCAGAGCATTTTATTTGATCAGTTTGTGATTCAAGCTGGTGCGGATGCATCAGGAGTAGCCACTGCGATGGTGTCCATGAATTCCACAGTGAAGCTCACATTTCGTAACACTGCCACATTTTTCGGGGTCCATGTCACATCAACACCTTTAGATCTCACATATTCCCAACTGAAAGTAGCCTCTGGAACCGTACGCATGCAATCCCAAGACATGTTCTTTTCATGTCCATTATTTCATGATTCTTTTTATTTTTTTAGTTGAACATTTTGTTTGATTCTGTGGTTATCTGGGTTTAAAATTTTCAGATAGATGAATTTTATCAATCAAGAAAGAGTCAGAGATCAATAGCAATCATTTTGAAAGGAAGCAATATCCCACTGTATGGAGGAGGATCTAGCTTGGGCAGCCAAAATGGTGCACCAATTGATCCAGTGCCAGTGACATTGAACTTCATGGTTAGGTCAAGAGCTTATGTTTTGGGTACACTGGTCAAGCCAAAGTTCTACAAGAGGGTTGAGTGTTCAGTGATTATGGATCCCAAGAAGATGAACGTGGCAATTTCGCTGAACAACAAGTGCACTTACAAGTAGAGATTAATCATAGCATTTCTTTGATTATAAATATACATATGAAGGGGAGCAATATATTGTTTTTTTTTTTTTTAATTTCTTTCTTTCTTTGTTTTTTTCGAATAATTTAAGGGTTAAACAATTTTAGAAGCATTGACTAAAACAAATAACAAATGCAGTTTTTTTGGGGCTTACAGGCAGGAGTTGACTGCATGGATCCGATCATATAGCTGACTGACCATGAAATCCAGGGAGTAGCGAATACTAAATCTTGATTTGGTCAGTGGTTTTATTTTTTTTTTAATTTTTCTCCCACCTGAACTTTATTAATGTTCAGTAGCCTTCTACTCTTCTCTGTCACACTTAATTCGGATTATTTTTAGGTGCCATTTATTAACATGTAGTAATAATGATGCCAGAATTACAAACATGAAACATGGATGTTTAATTCCTATTGTATTAGTTAGTCAATTATTGCAACCATATCTGATATCCTCTATTTATTATTATTATTATTTTTGGGTTAAACCTGTTTTTCTTTCGCCCACTGTTTCTTGCTTTTATAATGGATACACATGACACATACACGTTCCCACTGGTAAGAATTGTCTTTCTTTTTCTTTTTTCTTTTTTATCAAATTAATCAAACTTGAGATTATCCTAACTTCTCTCTCTCTTATTTTTTTTTTTGTAGAAAGAAGGGATGTTTTATTTGATTAAATGTCTATTTGGGATCTGCTTATTTTGTTGAAATTAAAAACTTTTTACTGAAAGTACTATAGATAAAGGTAAAAGTTAACTAAAATAGTATAGTGAGACTTATGAATAGTATCGTGAGACTTATGAATAGTATCAAAAAGTGCAATGGGTCTCATAAATAATAGCAAAAATAAGTTGACTTTTTAAATTTTTGCCTAACACACACTAAGTAGTAGTTACAAAAGTTGGTCCATTAGTCATCGTTGGACAGAATATAGCATTCAAGGAGGTTAAGGAACTCTCTGGGAATGTTTTTTTTCTTTTTCTTTTTTTCTCTCCTAAAGATCCCATATATAGGGATTATTTACAAAAGTAGGACATTGTGCATATTTCACTAGGCTACTTCTTTGCATTACTCCTCTTTTGGCCAGACCATCTGCGATGTTGTTAACTTCATGAAAGACGTGATGTGGTAGGCCAATTCACACTCTACTTAATAGGGCCATAAAATCACAAATTAATGAAGCCATAGTCGGAGCCATGACACATTTAATGTTAGCCAACATATCACAATTTCATAATCATTTTGCTAGTCTATAAATTTGTAACCAAATTCCCAGGCAATTAATAAACTTTGTCTAGTTGCCCATAATTTTGCAACATTATTTGTGACAAAACCAATATGCATGGAAAAGCCATTAATCTAGTTCCCTTGGCTATCTCAAAGGACTCCCCCTCCCCCTACAAATCCTAGATTACCTTGTACACGACCATCAGTATTCAAAGCTATAAAAGGATTTTGTGGGGACCGTCATGAAATATGTGTGGTGATTTTAGTTTTTGTAAGAACAAAGGAGTGTGCTAAATAGAAATATTCTGAGGCTAGCTTTTTTGTCTTGTGAATGCATTGATGGAGAGAAGCTAAAGGGGGACGAAAAATCCTTTCGTTATGAGCAAGCCAGAGGTGCCAAAGACCATAAGCAAATATAATGGAACATGTAAAAGAAGACCCTACAAGGTTTGTATTGGTGAGATTTACTTTTAACCAAATAACCGTATGAGAGTGAAAAAAGAAGAAGAGAAATTTCTCTTTGTCCTAGTAAATTTATCCAAAATTCTTTAGCCCAAGGACAATTCCTAATAACATGGGAGATCTTCTAAATGCTACTTGCCGTGATGATATAAAGAGTCCATGTTTCGAGAAAATTTAGTAATTGGTAAAGGCCCCCCCCACTTAAGCTCTTAATGTGCCATTAAGCAGTCATTTATCCTCCCAAATTTTGATATTATTACCATTACTTATAACCCATCTCATATCTTGTATTAAATGTCGTTTTCCATGTTGAATAGCTTTCCTAATGTGGTAAATATTTCTAGGAGATTCACGTGATAGGTAAGATGAATTGGGAAAATATATAGCTTTTAGAACTTTTGCCCAAAGTGTATCAAGATTTTCCCAAAGTCGCCAAGCTTGATTCATCTGTTATTTACACTTGTCTTTATTTATCACCCTCCTAAACCGTGTCCAACCTCCCAAGTTACATATGCAAGTTACATCTTTATTCTCTTCAAATTAATTTATTGTTTTTCATTGTAAAATCTAAGTTTTTTCCTTTTGAATAGTAGATGCCACTTGAATTGAAGGGTTAATACTTGAAAAGTTAGGAAACCTTTTCGAGTATGTTGCAAAGTCTGTTATAACCATCATTGATCCCAAATTTTGTATTTTTTTTATTTAAAAAAAAGGTATAAATCATCAATTAAATGATGTTGAGGGGAAAATTTCTGATGTTCCCAAATAGAATATGGGATAGCCAAGCCGAAACTCAAATCAGTCCTTTAGTGGTATGGTATTATCTCTAGCGGTAGGGGTAAAGTTATATTTAGAGTCCAGCAGTCAATGATAAAATAAATTTAGGAAAGTGTTCACTCTTAGGGGTCCTTGTGTGTCTTGGTCAAGGGAATTTATAGTACTTTTAGCCATCATTACATCAATTGTGAGGAAAAAATTCAATTGTTACAAATACATTATATTCTTCATCATAATAATAAACAATGATTAAAGGCTCCATAGTTACAAATAAAAGAGGAAAAATAGGATGGAATGAAGGAAGAGAAAGATCCCCAGTTCAGTGCAGCAAGTTTTTAAGCTAAGACTTTAGTGAGTGTAAATTTGTAAGGGACAAATGAGATGAATGTGGGCTACTTTTGAGTTAGTGAGGTGAGGTTGATGTTGAGACTGAAGTCTTTTATGGGTAATGGGCTATTTTGTGGTTAGCTGGAAGACACTTATGAGCTGTGGTAGTGTGAAAGGTGGAGAGGAAATATCTGGGATTAGATGGGTTTGAACTCAAGGTGATGGATGAAAAAGAGAGCTCTGTTACTTGTCAAAATGACCAACAAATTTTAGAAGTTTCAGAGGAACGGCTAAGTTGCTTCTTTGGTTAGCTTGCCTCTCCTTTTATAATGAAGTTTTGGAGAAGCATTAATTGGCAAGAATCCAAAAATGCATGACTCATCAAGGGTGACGAAATCAAGGTTTTAAGTTTCCTGAGATTGTTGATCAGAAGTAGGAAAATCCACTTTGAGGGGTTGTTTTACTTCTTTGGGTAATGATGGGATTTTAGAGCTTTTTGCATTAAGTGCCAAGATTTTCGAGACTGAGCTTAATTATTGTGTATCAAGAGTGAATCCTAATGCTACAACTGAGATTTGGTCCCCAAGAAGTAAGATTCAACACCCCAAGCCAAGTGTCAAATTCTTAATCACTTCAAGGGATTCCGCTGGAAATCCCTTTATGCCCTCCAAACCACACGTTCCCTATTTTCCCCTTTAGGATTCATGGGCTTGGCACATGAATTACATCTTGAATGTTTTTAACATTTTTAGCATCAATTTGTTGGAATTTAAATAATTTGGTTTCAGCTCCTCTTCCGCTGGAGGTACAGTTTTGGGGAAGATAATGAAATTTCATTATCCTTTGGACTTCAACTGATGTGACAGCCCTTGGGCAATTAGTTGTAATGTTTGAAACAATAGGACAAGTTTCAAAATACCTTTGTAAGTAATATTTACTATGATGAATTTCATATTGCAAATAATGTTTTATGGTTTCTAATAATCACATCATAACTTAAATGATGAGCTTGTGGGTTTGAATATTTACCATGAGTTTTGGTAATAAATATTATGGATGTTGTGATGTAAGATAGATAGTGAGCATGAGTTTAATATGAAATAAATAAATATCATGGGTCCAATAATCATAACTTTTCATAGGCTTTTATAAGATGATTGCCATGAGTTTTGAGAATAAATAATTCATACATTCCATGAGCTTGTAATAATACAGTAATATGTTTAAGAATCTAAATTATTTGTTAATTATTGGACTTTTAAGTGAAATAATTGCGATGTAGTATTTTGCCAAGTATTGATAACCTTGGGTTTTCGATAAAATAGTGCCAAGTAATTAGCTTGGGTTTTTAATAGTGCCAACGTAAGTTGGGCTTTTGATATTGCCAATGAGAATTGGGTTTTAATATTGCCAATGAGAATTGTGTTTTAAATATTGCCAGCAAGAACTGGGCTTTGATATTGTCAATGAAAATTGGGCTTTGATGTTGCCAATGAAAATTGGGCTTTAAATATTGCCAGCGAGAATTGGGTTTTGATATTACCAATGAGAATTGGGCTTTAATATTGTTAATGAGAATTCGGTTTTGGATAAATAAATTGCCATGGGTTTAAACCATGGGTTTTGATTATGGATTTGAATTCTATTGATAAAATTGTTTTGCCATGGACTTGAATCATGAGTTTTTCGAATATTGCCAAGCATAAGTATTCTTGGGCTTTAAATAGAGTAGGATGTGCTCATTGGGTTCAAAGGGTCAGTTTTGGGTTTAGCCAAATAATGATAATAAATTGGATAAAATATGAGTTTTTGGGCTTTTTGCGATAGTTTATATCATGACCTAGTTTAGATAATGAGATATGAAATATTTGTGATTAATGGAATAATAGAGCAAAAAATATTTGGGAAAACCCAATAACTCGTTAGTGGTATAAATAGGTGGTATTCAAATAAAATTAGGTGTAAAAAAAAAAAGTACCCTTACAAATGATATAATAGAATAGATGGTAGATAGTTCAGTATACAAATACAAGTATAATAGATATCTATTAATAACTATCGTAATTATATATATATATATATATATGTGTGTGTGTGTGTGTGTGTGTGTGTGGGGGGGGGGGGCCAATTGATCCCATAGGTACTATTCACATGGAAAAGGGCTGGGCCTATGGCCCAATACCCAGTTCGAGGATAAGAGCGTATCCGAGGACGATAAGCTAAGGAAGAAATGAAAATTGTACTATGGAAAGAGATAAATAATATTTATGGAGGACTTAATCGTGTCCAAGGATAATGACCATCACAGAACCTCTATCCGAGGTGGACATGAACCTTTCCGAACCCTAAATATAACATATTAAAGGGATTTTGCGACAAGGGGAAGGGTAAATACCAGATAAAGGATAAGGATGAGGGATAACAAATATCTGTAAAAACTGCTACCTCCGCATTAAATGCTGCCCAGTTAACTCTCTGGCCTCATTAATGTGGAGGTGATGCAAGAACAGTAAACAAGCAGCCTTACAGCTAATAATAGAATGTTCAAGGAGATGCGAGATGGGACAGGGAAGCTCCCAACTCTTGACTCACACGTGAATAATGAATATGGCACAAAAACCATGATATATAACAGGAAAAATGAGGAAAAAAACGGAGAGAGCTCCAAAATACTAATCACACTACTAGGGCATAACCGAGGATGCTTTTTGCTTTTTTCCAAGTGTAACTCTTCCCCTTAAACACTGACGACCGATATCTTTTCTCTAGATTCAGACTAGCTTTTTCGCCCACTCTCTACAAATTTATTGTTTGGACTTGTTGGGCCTGAGTCCATTCCTGTTTTAGGGTTCGAGTTAAAACTAGTCCTTACAATTGGCGCCGTCTATGGGAAAAGCTTGATCTAATCAGAAAGAGATTTTGGTTTAGTGCTAAAAATGGAAGAATCAGGTTTGCATCAACCGACGATTGGGCCACATCAGGGTAATGATAGTCCGCACCAAGCGGAATCAGGAGGTTCACAACATAATCACTCAGTGGTAAACCCTCAACAAAGGGGAGATTGTGAGGGAAGTGGGCAAACCATGCACACTAATAGGAGTCAATCGCGTGGGAAAAGTCATGTGTCCCATGTAGAGAATGAGAAAGACATGCAACGTGAGATTGACGAATTGAAGAAGAAGTTACGTCGTGCACGGCGAAGGCGATCATCATTTGGATCTGAGTCTTCTTCTAAGGATACAGAGGATGTCACATACAGGCAACGATCCAGAACTCCACCCAGTGAAACTTTCTCTAGCGACGAGGAATACAGTAGCTATAGGCGTAAGAGCAAAAGTACATCGCACAAGGGCCTTGGAAACAAGGCCATGAATGAAGCGTTGAGCCAAGTCACTAAATCGCCTTTCACACGGCGGATTGAAGGTGCAAACCTTCCTCGGCGATTTAATCAGCTGACCTTCTCTCTTTATAATGGTCGGACAGATCCGGTGGAGCATGTTAGCCATTTTAATCAAAAAATGGCCGTTCATTCTAAGGATGAGGCCTTAATGTGTAAGATCTTTCCGTCCAGCTTAGGTCCAATGGCGATGAGATGGTTTAACGGCCTAAGGACAAATTCCATTGACTCTTTCAAGAAACTTACCCAGTCTTTTGGCGCTCGCTTCATCACATGTAGCAGGGTTCCATTACCTTTAAAGGCTTACTCAGATAGATACTGGGAAATGTTCAATGAGATAGATGGGAGCTACGATGATGTGGCTATTAGTACATTTAAGGCTGGATTACCGGCCGAGCATGATTTAAGAAAATTCTTCACTGGCAAACCTGTCACCAGTGTACGCTCGTTGATGGATAGGATTGACAAGTACAAAAGGATTGAGGAGGATCAGTTATAGGGAAAGGGGAAAGCGAAGGTGATCCCTCAGGAGAGGAGGGATTCCAGGTCGGATCGGTCGCAGAACAATCGACCTTGGAGATACTTTTCAGGGCAATCTGCATCTACCAACTCCCAGGCGGTCAACGTTGTGTTTCGGGAGCCAGTGCAAAAAATCTTAGAGAAGGTTAGGAATGAACCATTCTTTAAATGGCCAAACAAGATGGTAGGAGATCCAATGAATCGTAACCAAAACCTGTACTGCCATTATCATTAAGATCATGGTCATACTACTGAAGATTGCAAGAACTTGTGGGATCATTTGGAACAATTGGTCCGAGAAGGGAGGTTAAAACATCTCTTGCACCATTCCAGTGGCCGAGGAGGCCAGACTGGTTCAGCGTTTTAGGGAAATGCTGCATCGAAGCCTCCTCTCGGTACCATAAATGTCATATTTGCTGCCTCTGGGAGGACTGGATCCTACCCTTCCAGGGTAATGTCAGTATCCTGTTATTCCGATGATGAATCTAATTCAGTGCCAAAGAGGATCAAGACGAACGTTCCTCTAGTGTTAAGCTTTTCGGATGCGGACAAACAGGGAACCATACAGCCACATGATGACGCTCTGGTGGTTACCCTTAGAATTGGTGGGTATGACGTAAAGAGAGTCATGGTTGACCAGGGAAGTGCAGCGGAGATTATGTATCCCGATCTCTTTAAGGGGTTGGGTTTAAAACCTGAGGATTTGACGACTTATAGCTCACCTTTGGTGAGTTTCGAGGGTAAAATGGTTGTCCTTAAGGGACAGATTAGGTTGCCCGTGCAAACTGGGTCAGATGTGGTCGAAGTAGATTTTATTGTGATAGATGTTTTTTCCCCGTATACAGCCATTATGGGCAGGCCTTGGCTGCATTCCTTAGGTGCTATTTCATCCACCCTTCATCAGAAAGTGAAGTACCTTTCTGAAGGTCAAGTGCTAGAGATAGTGGGAAGCCAATCTATGGCTAGGCAGTGTTTAATTGCAGCAATTCAACACAAACCAGAGAGTGGCATCTCGGCCACTAAGGAAAATGATTTATAGCAGTTAGAAACCCCGGCATCTCTGTTCAATGGGCCAGCCGACGAGGTGAATTATGAAGACCTGGACAAGGTGATCATTGAAGATGACCCGAAGAGATTCTTTCAGGTAGGGGCTCAACTTCCCCTACAGGAAAGGGAACAGTTGGTTGAGCTTTTGAGAAGAAACGTAGATGTGTTCGCATGGGATGCCTATGAAGCCCCTGGTTTAGATCCAAAATTCATTTGTCATCATTTGAATGTGAACCCCTCAGTTACTTCAAAAAAGCAGCCACCTCGGCGCCCTTCTAATGAACATGTAGAGGCAGTCAAGAGTGAAGTAATTAAAATTAAACAGGCAGGGGCTATTAAAGAGGTATTCTACCCTCAATGGTTGGCGAATACTGTGGTGGTTAAGAAGAAGACAGGAAAATGGCGTGTGTGTGTGGACTTTACAGATCTCAACAGGGCTTGTCCTAAAGACCCATTCCCTATGCCTAGGATAGACCAGTTAGTAGATCCAACAGTAGGCCATTCTCGGATGAGTTTTTTGGACGCCTTTCAAGGATATCATCAGATACCTTTGACAACAGATGATCAGGAAAAAACAGCTTTCGTCACTCTTGTGGGAAACTACTATTATAAAGTAATGCCTTTTGGCCTGAAAAATGCAGGGTCAACCTATCAGCGGATGATGACTAAAATGTTTGAACCACAGTTAGGTAAAAATGTTGAGGTTTATATTGATGCTATGGTTGTAAAGAGCAAGTTGGTGTCCGAACACCTAGCGGATCTTGCGAACATTTTTGAAATCCTGAGGAGACACAAGTTGCATTTGAATGCGTCTAAATGCTCTTTTGGAGTGGGGTCAAGAAAGTTCCTGGGGTACATGGTAACTCATAGGGGAATTGAGGTAAACCCAGACCAGATTAGAGCCATTAATAGCTTACAACAACCTCGGAATCCAAAGGAGGTGCAAAAGCTTACTAGAATGATGGCTGCATTGAATCAGTTTATATCCAGATCAGCAGAAAGATGTAGACCTTTCTTCCTTCTGCTACATAAATGGAAAGAGTTTCAATAGTCCGAGGAGTGTGTCATGGCATTCCAAGAGCTTAAACGATATCTATCCTATCCACCCATAATGTCTAGCCCAGTGGTGGACGAAGTTTTTTTTGCCTACATCGCAGTTGCTCTATATGCCATAAGCCTTGTGCTTATACGGGTGGATAGTGGTATACAGCGACCAGTTTATTATGTGAGTAAGTCACTTAATGAAGCCGATGTGCGTTATTTGTCATTAGAAAAGGCGATATTGGCTGTAGTCCATGCCACAAGAAAACTTCCCCATTACTTCCAAGCGCATACTGTGGTCGTACTCACTCAATTCTCACTCAAGTCTGTGCTTAGAAGCGCTGATTATACTGGAAGAATAGCCAAGTGGGGCACGATCCTAGGGGCTTTTGATATAAAGTACATGCCTCGTACTTCTATAAAGGGGCAGGTACTCGCAGATCTCTTGGCCGAATTTGCTGAATGTCTTGAAGAAATGGAAGGGGGGAGTGAGAAACTGGATGAAGGGTTAATCGGCGTGGTCTCTGTTCAATGCCCACCACCTTGGGAATTGTATGTTGACGAGGCAGCTAATCAGCGAGGATCAGGAGTGGGGCTAGTTCTGGTGTCACCTGAGAGGATTACCATTAAGAAATCTTTAAGGTTGAATTTCTTGGATACAAATAATGAAGCAGAGTACGAGGCTTTGCTGATGGGGATGATGATGGTACAAAAAATGGGAGGAAGGCAGTGAGGGTTTTCTCAGATTCAAAACTGGTGGTGGGACAAGTAAAGGGTGATCTAGAGGTGCGTGATTCAAGAATGCAGGAGTACTTATGTCAAATCAGGAGCATACAAGAAAAGTTTGAGGTTTTTGACTTGTCTCATGTTCCTAGAAGTGGAAACACACATGCGGATTCGTTGGCCACCCTTGCCACATCCTCGGCCCAGGATTTGCCTCGAGTAGTATTGGTTAAAGACCTACATACGCATACTTCAGTACACCATGGTACTCCTCGGATCCACTAAATCAAACTGGGTCCGAGCTGGATGGATTCTATATCACTATTCCTAGAAAAGGATGTACTGCCTGAGGAAAAGTCTGAAGCTGATAAAGTACGAAGGAAAGCTCCTCGGTTCTAGCTCTCCAAGGATAGAAAATTATACAAGCGCTCTTTCTCTGGTCCTTACTTGCTTTGTGTGCACCTCGAAGCATCAGAATCACTTCTAGAGAAGCCGCACGAAGGGGTTTATGGAAGTCATACAAGAGGAAGATCCCTGTCTCACAGGGCTCTTACCCAAGGATATTGGTGGCCAAACATGCAAAAAGAGGCGCAGGAGTATGTCAAGAAATGCGATCAATGTCAGAGGTTTACGCCTAATATTCACCAGCCTGGAGGGGTTCTCAACCCTCTTTCTAGTCTGTGGCCTTTTGCTCAATGGGGCCTGGACATTGTGGGACCTTTCCCCAAGGCAGTGGGAAATAAAAAATACCTCATTGTTTGTACAAATTATTTCACTAAGTGGGTCGAAGCTGAGTCTCTAGCTAATATCAGGGATGTGGATGTAAAAAGGTTCATCTGGAAGAATATTGTTACACGATTTGGGGTTCCTAACGTGCTTATCTTAGATAATGGTCTTCAATTTGACAGCAAAACTTTTAGGAAGTACTGTTCTGATCTGGGTATAAAAAACAGATATTCTACTCCAACCTATCCGCAGGGAAATGGACAGGCCGAGGCTGTTAACAAAGTCATCGTGAACGGACTTAAAAAGAGGTTGGATGACGCCAAAGGAAGATGGGTTGAGGAGTTGCCGCACGTCCTTTGGACATATAGGACAACACCTCGAAAGTCCATTAGAGAGACCCCCTTCTCAATGACGTATGGGGTTGAAGCTGTAATCCCTTTGGAGAACGGTTTCCCCACTATGAGGTCTAGCGCCTTCACCTTAGATGGAAATAACGAGCTGTTAAAAAAGAATTTGGATCTGATTGAAGAACGACATGAAAATGCTATGGTGCAGTTGGCCTATTATCAGCACAAGCTCAAGCAAGGCTACGATATGAGTGTTAAACTAAGGCCATTGGTCCCAAGAGACTTGGTGTTAAGGAAAGTTGTTGGAAACACTAAAAACCCTGCTTGGGGAAAATTGGGGCCTAACTGGGAATGACCATATCGCATTACGTCAGTGGCAGGAGTATGTGTGTACTACTTAGAAGATTTAGATGAAAGAGCTGTACTTCATCCTTGAAATGTAAATAACCTGAAAAGGTATTACTATTGATAAGAAAGGTTATAGTATGATTTTTGCTTCCATTCATCTTAATTGTGTGTTGAGAATAATATGACATCTTTTGAAATATTAAATAGAAACTAAGTAATGTCAGGTCCTCGGATCACAAACTTAGTGGAAATTAATATCCTATGACATCTTTTGAAATATTAAACAGAAACTAAGTTATGTCAGGTCCTCGGACCACAAACTTAGTGGAAATTAATATCCTATGACATCTTTTGAAATATTAAACAGAAACTCAGTTATGTCAGGTCCTCGGACCACAAACTTAGTGGAAATTAATATCATATGACATCTTTTGAAATATTAAATAGAAACTAAGTTATGTCAGGTCCTCGGACCATAAACATTGTAAAGATAATCATTCTTGCAATATCAAGAAATATATTCAACAAAGTATAAGTTATGTTAAAACCTTTAGAACACGATCCTTAATGTAAGTTGTTATTTTTTGAGCCAAATTTTGGCTTATTTTATGAGTCATGGTAAACCTTATAGATATCAAGTAAGTGTAAGTGTATTTCAATATATTGACGTTCTACTTATTACATAAGTGTTGGAATATTCCCTGGATGTTGTAAAACTTATTAAAGAGCTTGGTCAAAAAAGAATATACTTTTGATAACGAGATTTGATGATATGTTTTATTAATGTGTTTTACTCCTTAATGGCATATGTGGAAGAAAGGATAGGAAATAAGATAAGATGAATACCATACATCTAAGTAAAACAATAATGCTGATAAATATTATTAGAACCAAAGGAAAATGTTTCGTATATTATCAAAATTTGTCCTTCAATATAAAAGACAAAGATACAATCATTGTAAGTATCCTAAAAACAAGTACAAAAATTAAGGTTTTAGCTTGATTTGAAGTTTGGACTTGGGAGCCTGGTCAGCCACTTCAGGGGGGGGTCTCTTTCTCCTTACCCTTTAGAGATCCTTATGCAGGTAAAGTAACTGAGGCTAATTGCTTCTCAAAGTCTTGAGAAGCTGCCCTTGGCTGAGGAGCCTCAGTCACTTTATCCGAGGAAGGTCCTTTCAGGATCTCTTGTTCTCTGCCCTGTTCTTGCTGACCAGTGGAGGGAGGATGCTAAGATTGGGCCTCTTTGACTGGTTGGGGAGCAGGAGGGGCTACCTCTTTCTGGCTGGAGATCTACAAGGCTGGAGGAAAGACAATGTTCTCAGGCTTTCTCAGCTCAGAAGAAGCTTCAATCCCAGCTCGGTTGAGGGCCTCTTCCCAGGTCTGAATGCAGTAAGCACGGCACACGGCGGGGACCTCTACATGAAGTGCATCCTCAATCTCGGCTACGTCGATGTCGTAGCTGTGCTGCTTAGCCTCATCTCTCTCCTTTTAAGCTTTGACTTTGTCTTCCTCAGCCTACTGCTTCAGAGCTGCCACTTGCTCTTTGGAAGCAGCCAGTTGTTCTTTAGCCTCGTTTGTTAATTTCCTTTGGCTCTCGGCTTGCTTCTCGACGCCATTTAAAGTAGCATCTGCGCTCTTCCTGGCCTGCTACTCAGCAGCCAGCCTCTTCTTGAGATCAGCATTGCTGTTTTCAGCAATGGTTAGGGTTTGCACAGTTGCAGCCCTTCGTTTTCTCTCATCATCCAGTTGCTGAGAGAGGGAGTGGTGCATCTCCTCTAATCTGAAAGTACTTTGAACAGTCTTTAAAAAAAGAAAAAGAAAAGAAAAGGGTGAGTGTTGTATCAAATAAAAAAAAAAACTGTGAAAAAATAAAGACATACCATGCCCAGGAATCGTTTAGTTTGAAGGAAGATGTCATTCCTCTTAAGTCCTCTTAACTCCACCATATCTCTGGGGAGTAGGAGAGTCTCCTCCAAGACTGAGGCAACATGACACCCTATGCCCTCGTTGAAGTCCCTGATTGATGCATCATCTGTCAGGGGCTCACCACCAAGCATGGGAGCTGGGAGCCATGCTTGGGGCGTGGGCAGTTGAACATCGCCCCTTTCTGATCCTCGGCTAGGGACATGACTGGTTCTCTGCTACTTTGATGGCCTGTGGGCCTCTTTTTCGTTGGAAGAACGAGGTCTTCCAGGTTCCATTGCCTCCTTGCCCTTTGGTTACCTTCTTCTCTTAGGGTCAACGTGTTCAATCCTAGAAGGTGGAGGTGGCTGAAGAGCGCGAGGAAGAGATTTAGGTGGAGGAGGAGGAAGCTGGGGTTGAGAAGGCTTCCCAGCTCCTCCCCTTCCTGGCTGACTTTCCAGCAATTCTTGAAGGTTACGCTGGGGTTTCCTTTGAATACCCATATCTTCGGGCTCGTTTTATGATGGTGAGGGTTGATTGAAAACTTTGTAGTCGTCGGTGGACACAATGAGGTCCACAAAACCCTTTTCCTCTTGTTCTGATTCCTCTTCCTCCTCCACTTGCAAAACCGGGGGGGGGGGGGAAGATGTTGCTCCTGCTGCAAGGGTGGCAACAGGTAGAGGTTCCGTGAGCGGTTAGTATCTTGGGAGAGGAATGCCTTATGGGACCACAAACCCCTCGTAGGCAACACTAATTCTGTGGAGCCGAGGATCTCTAGCCCTTATCACGCACCTCGAAGCTTGGAATGCGCGCGAGATGGGAGTATATCCGAGGATGAGGTGCACTGCCCTTAGCTAGCCATCTGATTCGTTGACGTAAACCTCAGCTTGTAGAATCCTGTCCAAGCTCGCCTTGTTAACTAAGCGGAGTGAAGGCGTAGTAGCGTGAGGATCTGCAATATCGATAGAACCAACAAAAACTTGTTTCAATAATGACAAAAGGCAATAGGAGTACAAAAATCGAGTAAAGTTAAATGGAAGAACTCAACAATTAGTTTCCCACCTGGTTCACCCTCCTTAACTGGGCAAGGTAATCCATCATGCCATTGCCCAGAGAAGATCAAAAAATCGTCCTTTAACCCCTTATTTGATACGGGGAGGCACTGGATTAATCTAACCTCGGAGCGCCTGGACTTTAGATAATATCCCTGCCCCTTCATATGTTGCAGGTTGTAAATCCAATTCACATCATGGTGTGTTAGGTTCAGGTTCATCCTCTCATTCAAGGCTTCTATACTCCCTAACACCCTAAACATATTCGGTGCGCACTGTGTAGGGGACAGCCTAAAGAACCTAAGGTAATTTCTAGTAATGGTACCCATGTAATGGTCATACCTCCTTCTATGAAGGCAATCATAGGGATGACCACCTTACTCGTTTTCCTTTTATCAAACCACTCCCCCTGTGCCGCGTATCTAACGCCCACGTGTGGGGGAATATTATATTTAAACCTAAAACTCCTCGTCCCCTCTTCGGTGTCTACCAAGTACTTAAATCTACCCATTTTCTAAGAATTTCTATAAGGGAAATTTCGTAAAATAGGAATAAAAGTTGAAGATAGTTCAGGAAGACTTACAGGTGTGAGAAATGATCCTTGGACAAGGTTTTGGTATTTGTAGATGCACAAAAGAGTGAGAGAGATAAAGGAAATAGCAGGTTCAATGCACGGGTTCTGGAATAGCGCAATCGTTTAAGGTGAAAAGGAATTGATTTGAAAGATTATTTATAGTGATGCAGAACTTATGAGCGGGAGTTCGCCCGCTCGAATTCCAAGGAAGCCTACCCACCGTTGGATTCTCATCCAACCGTTGAACGTGGGAGACAAAGGAGTTGCCAAAATTAAATGAAGGCACGCCCTGGTCACTGAAGCGTCAGGGGCGAGCCTCAGGAGAGTAAACACGTATTGTTGTGATTCGACCTAACGAAGCAAAGCTATAAGAGGAATAAGACAAGGATATCAAAATCCTCCTTTTCTTCCGAGGAGCCAAAAAGCAAGATTTTGAGGGGCTATTGTGCGGGCCAATTAATCCTATAGGTACTATTCATATGGAAAAGGGCTGGGCCTATGGCCTAATACCCAGTCCGAGGATAAGAGCGTATCCGAGGACGATAAGTTAAGGAAGAAATGAAAACTATACTATGGGAAGAGATAAAGAATATTTATGGAGGACTTAACCGTATCCGAGGATAATGACCATCACGGAACCTCTGTCCGAGGTGGCCAGGAACCTTCCCAAACCCTAAATATAACATATTAAAGGGACTTTGCGACAAGGGGAAGGGTAAATACCAGATAAAGGATAAGGATGAGGGATAACAAATATCTGTAAAAACTACTACCTCCGCATTAAATGCTGCCCAGCTAACTCTCTAGCCGCATTAATGTTGAGGTGATGCCTAAACAGTAAACAAGCAGCCTTACAGTTAATAATAGAAGGTTCAAGGAGATGCGAGATGGGACAGGGAAGCTCCCAACTCCTGACTCACACGTGGATAATGAATATGGCACAAAAACCATGATATATAACAGGAAAAAGGAGGAAAAAAACGGAGAGAGCTCTAAAATACTAATCACACTACTAGGGCATAACCGAGGATGCTTTTTGCCTTTTTCCAAGTGTAACTCTTCCCCTTAAACACTGACGACCGATATCTTTTCTCTAGATTCAGACTAGCTTTTTCGCCCACTCTCTACAAATTTATTGTTCGGACTTGTTGGGCCTGAGTCCATTCCTATTTTAGGGTTCGAGTCAGAACTAGTCCTTACAATATATATATATATATATATATATATATATATATATATATATATATATATATTACTTTCATATAAAAACACAATAATAATAAATACCATAACTATAAATGTGGGGGATGAGGATCCAAATGGCTAATGAAGTTCATATGGAGGTGAACCTCGAGAATCATAGGCGAATTGTCCTTGGAAAGTATACACTTAATTCATGCTTGGGTTGCACAACCATAGTTGACGAGGGCGCCGAGGACATTTGCCTAACCTCGGAAGGTCAAGATGCAGAGTCAAAGGGGGCACGAGGCAATCCGAGAGGGAACAAAGGTAACTTGATACTGAACAAGGAAGAGAAGAAAAAGGAAGGACAAAGTGTTCATCCCCTCCACATTAAGTACACTGCAACTACTTAGCTTGCTGCATTAATGGAGAAATGACCCTGAATAGTGTTCTCACAGCTAATACCTTAGTATAAAAACCTTTTAACAATGTCTTGATGGGACAAGTATCAAGATAGTTTGATCATGACATTCCAAATGTAAGATCCAGATGCATCTTGGCTAACTTATATAAAGCCAAGAAGCACTCGGATAATGGGGGAGGAATTTAGGGAAGAGAAAAAGAAATAGTAATCCATTTGTAACATCATCCTCGGACTAAACCCAAGGACAAACACTTAGCCATTTCTCAGCAATTTCTAATTGAATATTAATCACTATACTAGTAGTGTTGATCTAACTTTCAATTTTAGTCTTACAACGGGTACTCAAGGGTTGACCCAGCATCCCATCTCTACAAATTAATTGTGTAAGCAAATATAACATTATCAAGCCTAATTCTCTAGCCCAACTCTCTATTTTTACTTTTTGCCCGCCACAATAAAATTTCATATTTCATATTTCATATACAAATATAATCAAAATAAATGTGAATTAATTACTATCATAATTATCAAGTTTCATATTCATATATGAAAAAGACTTTTGACTTTTGATTAACCTCATAATATATTGTTACATAATCTTTTCTATCCCACAATTTTAACTGTTATTATTTTAATATTTTATATATTTTTTAATTAAACTCAAAATTTATTTTATATTTAAACCTTAAATTAAATGATATATTTTTTAGAAGAAGTAAATGATAGATTAAATAGTTCAATATACAAACACACTCATAATAAATATATTAACAATTATCATAATTATGTATTTAATAACTCCTTATAGAAGCACAATCATAATAGATAACTATTAATTAATATAATAATTACCAAATTTCATAGTTAATATTTCATATGAAAAAAAAAAATTAAAATTATATTTATTAATAACTGTCATAATTATTAAGTTTCATATTTATATACAAAAGAAAAGAAAAGAGAGTGAAAATCAAAATTTAATAAAATAATACTTTATTGAACTTTCTCATAGATTATAAGTGCTGTTGACTAGTAAAACGGCTATAATAAAATAAAAAATGTTGCAAAGTCTGTTATAACTTTCCTCCATTCCAAATTTTAGTATTAAAGAAAAAATGAAGAAACTAAAATTTACAAATCTTTAAGCACACACGGACAGATACACTTTTTTTTTTTTTTTTGGAGGAACCACGAACATACACGTAGCTCTTAACTCTTTTCCTAAACCTCTTTAAACTACTATAATAAAACTTCTTAGTAGACTATTCCATGCATTTAGAATGTACTTTATTTTTTTAAAATGATTTTAATAATCTACTATAATATTTGGTTTTAGTAAAAAAAACCTTGTCTTTCGCAATGTACTTTCATCATGTAATTTGAAGTATTTTTTGTTTTTTAATTTACATGCATATTCTTTTTTCGAAACTAATTTACATATTCTTTTTATTAATTCGTATATTGCAAGGGAATAATGCTACTTAAACCAAAATTAAACTTTGTACGATAAGCCACAAATTTTATTTATAGCTTTTCAATCCTTGCAAAGTGCACCAGGACTTTTCTTTTCTTTGTTGAAACGCTATAATGCAAATAAATGTAAAGTTTTCTTCTAGATACCTCCGAGATATGCAAGTACCTAATATAATCAGAATAATATATCAGAACTCTATTATTCTTTAACATTTTTTTATATTAGTTAAGAAAAAAGATCATTAAATATTGCCTCAAATTCCTAATTAGTTAAGAGATTTTTTCTTGGCATGGAAGACAATGAATTTACTTAGTGTGGAAGATAGAGATTCTCTTTGACATAGAAAGAAAAGTATTCTTTATTAAAGAAGTAATGAGTACTCCTTATCTATTAAGGAATGAGTATGGAGTCTTATAAATAGGCACTATTACAAAGAGTTTGGTAACTTTTACCAGGGTTCCCTCCATGTAGGGAGAGAAGAAAGTCTCCTAGAAGAGTTATTTGATAGATTTTTTGGAGTCGAAAGATTACTCGTAGTTGTATGTTGAGAGTTTATTTGTTTTGTGAGTGTGAGGAATTATTGGGTGTATCAAAGCTTTGGGTTTGTGAGTTATATTGGTGAGGTTTGTGAGTGTTGTTTTTGTGAGTTGTAATGTTAATTAATGTTGTAATAATCCATATCATTGATATTGGATATTTTCATTGACGTTGTCCTTGAATTTAAACATAGAGTTGGATGAACCATGTTAAATGTTGTTATCTCTTGTAGATATTTTATTTTCTTATTTATGTGAATGAACTTCTTCAAATTTCAAATCATAATAATTGATGTTAGAACTTTCACTTTTGCACATATGAAACATAAAAATCGTCCGAAATGAAAATTTGGAAATTAAGTTATTTTATTTACAAATTGTGGAGCAACCAGAAACTGGATTCCAAATTGTAGCTCACTTGACAATAGTTTCAAATCCAATATCATCCAATCCAACCCGTATATGAATTATTAAGCCCAAGGAACCACAAGTCGAGATGTATTGGCTTCACAAGACTACCCATTCACACTTGTTGTTTCCCTTTTCTTTGTTTAAATAAAGTTTTGGGCCCTAGAAAAATTAAATGTAACGTTTTGGGCCGAGCAGATAATGTAGGCTTTATCTTTTCCCCTTGAATAAACAAGATTTTAGAAGCCGAAGGAAACAATAAGGCATTACAAAAACAATTTAGTTTCTAATAGTCTGTTTAGATGGAAGGGAAATTAAGTAGAGTAAATTTGATCTAAAATTAGTTTTTTTTTTTTTAATATGATAAAAATTTAGCCTATTCTCAAATGTCAATTACTTATACTTTGAACTATAAATAAAAAATTATTTAAAAACAAAATTTTGAGGGGGAGTTATTAATAGATAAAATCTTATCCAAAATGTAAAACTAACTCTCTAAATTTCACATTTTGTCATTTTAGTCCATTAAGTTTGAGTTTTGTCATTTCAGTCTTCCAAGTTTCAAGTATACTCAATTCAGTCATCCGTTAAGTGTTACCGTCCAATAACCAAAACACGAAGTTTTGGATTTTCTTTTTCTTAATTAAAAAAAGTAAAGAAAAGAAAAACGTTAATTAATAAATATATAAATTAAAAAACAGAAACTAAAGGGCAGTGGGGAACGACGTCGTTCCTAGCCCACTGAATATCAAAAATTTCTCAGTCCCTCAAACTCCACTTTATACCCTCTTAATTTTGCCATGAACTCTACCAATTCTTAAAAACTGTTCAAGCCAAGTTAGGCATCTATATATGTAGGAGAGGAGAGCAGCAGCTTTGTACTAATGTGTAGCAAATGAGGAAATATTATTATAAGTACTTACATTTTTTAAAGTAGGCATGCCGTGATAGTCTTGGAAGAGAGTCAGCTCTTTGAATACAGATTTTCCATCTCTCTTCAACCCCAGTACATCAGGATTGTTTGCAAGCCACGACTCAGCAAGACCCTATCAGCCCGTGACCTGGAAAATTTGAGGGACTGAGGAATTTTTTATATTCAGTGGGCTAGGAATTAACGACATCGTTCCCCACTGCCCTTTTTAAAAGAAAAAAATTTAATTAATATTTTTTGTTTTTTATTTTTGAAATTAAGAAGAAGAAAAAATCCAAAATGGTGTCATTTTGGTTATTGGACAATAGCACTTAACTGAAGACTAAAAGAGAACTGAATTGAGTATACTTGAAACTTTGGGGACTGAAATGACCAAACTCAAAATTAAAGGACTGAAATGAAAAATTGTAAAACTTAGATAATCAATTTTGCATTTTGGCCTAAAATATATTATAAGTTGAGAAGTTTAAGGGTGTGATTTGTTGGAGTGAAAATAGAAAGGATAGAAAATGGGAGAAATTAGTGTTTGGTTGGGAAGGGAAATAGGGAGAAAATGGTGGAATTCGGCAGTTTTCTCTCTATGCCTAGCAAATTTCAGCCCCCAATTTGGAGAAAAAAATAAAGGTGGAGAGGGGGCTGATGGTAAATTATCATTGCGCCCTCCCCCCATCCTCTCCGACTCCTTCTCCCTGCTGTTTTTTTTTTTTTTTTTTTTTTTTCACTTGAAGTAAACGTTTGCTATAATTATTATACCCAACTCCAATTTTTTCCCTAATAGAATGTTTATATAAAAAATTATTTAATTGAGGCATGTGAGTAAATTTTTATAAGCAATATTTTCGTTTCTAACAGAAGAGTTTTTCGTCATTTTATTTTTCCACTCTGAAACCAAAGATTATGAGGGAAACTAAAATATTTTCTATTCCTCCACTTTTCTATCTCTTCTCCATTTTCTATCATCTCACTTTTGCATCTCTCCAACCAAATGGACTTTAAACACAAGAAGTACAACAAGTAAGACAACAACTTGCTAACTCAAACTGCAACAACAAGGGAGGGATGACAGCCATATTACAACACTACTACTACCTTACAACACACTAACATATTATAGACCACAACATACTACAAATCATAACACAAACATATTACAGAACATCATCTCCATTAGTGATAGGAACGGACTACGTAGAAAAATCCCATTACGTCTCAAAAAAGACAAGTTTGCAAATATCCCTTCCCTCAACCTTAGAAAAAGGTATACCCTGTTACGGATATATGTATCTTCTCACTGACAGCACGTGACTTCTCGCTCATTTGTGAGACCAACCTGCTGTGGAGAGAAGATATTTATACCGAAAGAATATTTTTTCCAAGACCCATAAAGATAAAGTTACCAATCTGCTTAACAATCTTTTTAGCACACAAAGGTAAGGTTAATGTACTAGTACAAGACCTTATGAGGCCTATCTCAATGTACCAGTACAAGAAGCTGGCTCCCACATGATTGAGAATCACTTTAACAAAAACAACCAAAATCCCAAATCCAAATTGCGTACTACTTATTGCAAATATAATAGTAGCAAATATTATATTCCCAGAATAAGTATTTGACAATTCAGGGATCTTGAATACTTGATCCTTGCAATGAAGAATATTCCTATAATAAGAAGAACAATTTGCTAAGTCAAGTCTGCCTTTAATGATCCACGGTGTACCTAATAGTTTCACCTACTGAGAGCATCTACAACTACTTGGGTTGTTGGATTTGGGCATCTCACGACCTTTTTTTTGGCAATTCAATGTTTTATTGTCAAACAGACTTTCATGAAAGACTCAAAGCCAAGCCATCCAGTTGACGATTTTGACTTACTGCTTCCTATTGTAACATTGAATATTTTTTTTTTAAAACTATTAACTAATAAAGGATTTTGTTAATTTTTAACACGTTTTCTTAAGGAGACCCTGATAAAATAGCAACCAAAACAGTAATTCAATCTCCTCCTTTATTTTCGGAAGAGGAGAGAAACTTTAAAATTCAGCGGCTGAGCCTGACATATTGAATTATTGAAGCAAATCTTGCAAAATCTGAAATTATATTGGAAAAGAAATTGACGAACTTTAATTCACTAAAATATAATTTCTTATATACAGAGTCAGCCACCTTGAGGGTGCCATTGCCAATCAAAACTGTTCAATAATTCTTTCTATGTACTCCAAGTCTCCAAGTATTTACAATCAAAATATCAGAATCAACAAGATTAAATCAGAACCGTCAGACGTAATGAAAATTGAAAATCTTTGAAATTAGTCTTTTTCCTCTGTTCTAGCTCTTCTCCTAATCTGCTAAAAATTGCCCAATTCCGGTCACCTCACTGTCACCCAACTCTCCAAAGAAGGCCAATCGGGTTCGTCGGTCACCAACTGCCGCAACCGATCTGCCGGAGAACATAACGGCGAATTCAATTCCCATTCAAAGAAATTACCGGAATCCGGTGACAATTCCGGTGAATCCAAAGATTGTAAGGAAACCCATTCTGGGAAATTGAAAGGACTTCTTGGTGATTCATCCAATGGAACAGTGTCATGATCAACATCATTATCAGAAATATCAGCCACAAAAGGATGTTGCAAAAGCGTCTCAGCCGTCCATCTTTTTGTTGGGTCCTTAACAAAACACTTGCCGAGAAAATCTTGACAGTCATCAGACAATTCTTTAGGGACTTGTGGTACTTCATCACCCTCCCCAATTCGAAGCAAAAGCTTCCAAATATTCACATGGGGTTCACAATTCCATGCCGGTTTAGCAGTCACCAACTCCAACACTGCACACCCAAAAGCCCAAATATCCGCCGGCGATTCGTACTCATTGTGATTAACTGATTCCGGCGACATGTACAAAGGAGTTCCTCTAAGCTCTGCTCTTTTTACTTCGTTACTCTGTTTTTGCTCTGCTTTTTTTGCAAGTCCAAAGTCGGCAATTTTGATTTTCCCATTGTCGAACACGAGGATATTCTGAAGCTTCAAGTCACAGTGAACAAACCCTTTAGCGTGAACATCACGAAGCCCTTTGAGCACCGACTTGGCGTAGCGTTGAACATCGAACTCCGGCAACGGGCCGCCACGGTTCTTGAGTTGATCAGATAAGGTGCCATTAGAAGCATATTCCAACAGCAAGTTGTAATACTCCGTGCCGTTCTCGAAGCTGTGGTTGTCGCCGAGACACTGAATGATTTGTGGGCACTTTGCGAGTTGATCGAGCACTTGTTTCTCGTTCTCCAGCGTCGAGCAATTGAAAGACTCGCAAGATTTTACAACCATTACAGGAGAATCTTGAGAGTAACCATCTTTTGGTAGAGCCAAATTGACTGTAGCGAAACTGCCATGGCCGACTGGGTCTCCTCGAACCCACTCCATCGTTGAAAATATCTATCTGGGTTTAGAATCTTGTGAGGGTTTGAGAGCCTTTTGTTTCCTTGGTGAGAAAAGCAGAGGGTTCAACTGAACTGTGTTCTTAACTTGGGAAATAGGTTTAAGGTTAGTCCTTTTATACGTGGGATTAGATTTTTTTTTTTTTTTTTTTTTTTGGTGTTTTAAATATTTGCTTAATTTAATGTAAAGGGGTTTAATATTAAAGAATAGAGAGAGAATTAAGGCACGTGATACGCAAGGATATTTTGGCAATAGCACTTGATTTCCGATTTCCTAACGTGGTCCATTGAGATTTTTTTACTGAACCTCTCACGCGGATTGGATTGCGATAGTTTGGAAATTTGTGTGCAATGACTAAACTGACCAGTGCTCGCAAAGTACGGAATTAGACATTGGCAAATCAAACTAGTTATTGACTTGTGTGTTTTCTTTCTTTTAGCTCTAGGGATTAGTCCAATGGATCTCAGGGTCTTATTATTATTATTATTTGAAAATCAAGATCATTCACATCTCCATAAAAGAGAGAGAGAGCATTCAAATCAATCTTTTGTGGAGTAAAAAAAGTTCTACGTTTTTCCCAATCAATTTCTAAAACCTCTTCTTCTTAAAAAAAAAAAAAAAGTTCCAAAACCTCTCACATCAGTCTATGTATAATTTTATAAAATTCATCCATAGCTACAGTAATGTGTAAGAGCATTCATATTAATGTAGTTATTTTAATATTTTAGCAAATGCATAACTAAATACTCAAAAAATCATGCAGTCTCACCAAATTAGTCTGAAACAATTGGTGAGGAAAATATCATACCTCCTGTGGTGAGAGAGTTTCCTCGCCAAGCCAAAAATTTATTTCTTAAATAATTTTTTTGCTCTCTCTCTCTCTCTCTCTCTCTCTCTCTCTCTCTCTCTCTCTCTCTCTCTCTCTCTCTCTCTCTCTCTCTCTCTCTCTCTCTCTCTCTCTCTCTCTCTCTCTGTGTTTGTGTGTACTAGTGAGAAGTGAAGAAGGCTTTATCTCTGCTTTGGCAAGATAGCTAGTGTAAAGGCGGATTTTGGATCCTAAACCCACAAGGTAACAAGATTAAGGCCTAAAGAGCCCAATACAAATAATTTTTAGAAAGTGGGCTAAAAATTAGGTTTCAGTGAGTTAGACAACACTCACAATGGATTAAAGATTGAAATAAAATAAAGAAAAACAGGTTTTATGCGAATAAATCCTTCCTTGGTAAAGTCCAAAGAGAGTAGTTTTTTGTATTTTCTTCTTAGACTTGATTACAATTTTAGTTCTTTGTGTTACAGTATTTTTCTCGAAATTCTCAAATGAACCTCCCACCCCTTATCCCTGGAGGATCTCTTACATTATATAGCCTTTTTTGGCTGATCTTGGCCCTCCATTTGTTGATTATACAGGCCACTACTCGAGTGCTTGTCCCATCAAATGTCCTCCCAAGTCTTCTGTGAGTTGCGGCAACTAAGACAGTATTGTTCAGAAGTCTTTTCCACATAAATGTGGCCAGGGGGTTTGGTGGGGTGCATTAAATGTGGTGGTAGCTACCATCCCTCCAATCACGTCAGGGCTAACCCCTTCTCTGAAACTCTTCATCTACAGTGTGGCCCCTTCTGGTAATGTGCCATTGACATGGCTATAGCTCACCTCTCCGGCCTTACCGTCCGAGTGTATGGACTTCTTGGAATTGTATTGGCTTCTTCGGCCTTGGGTATGACATGTGGCATTATTGCCTTATTAAATTTCTGTGTCCCACAGCTAGGAATGTTGCTAGATCTAGTGGCTCAATCTACTTCTCCGGCTAGTAAGACCTTTGTTGGATCTAGAGCTCCATCAAGATCCAACTTCAATCAATCTATTTCACAATGATCTTTGGTGTTTCTCCTCTTTTCTTTTTTTGGTTTCCAACGTGTTGGTGGCTTGGCAATGGTGGTGCGCTAGGTGCAATGCTGTGATGATTTGATCTTGGGTGTTTGATTTTGGTTTGGTTGTGGTGGTGCGGTGTCATGATCCTGGTTTTGGATTTGGTTTGGTGGTGGTGGTCGATGGTTTTGATCTTGGGTGTTGTATATGATGGTGTAGTGGTGTAGGTGGCGGTGGTTGTTGTCTTTGGATTTAACCTTGGATTGTATATTGTGGTGGTGGTGGTTATGGTGGCTGTGATGCAGTGGTGGTTGTATATGTGGAGAGGAGAGAAAGGAGAGAACATATAGAAAAAATAATTATTTAAATGAAGTAAAAAATAAAGTATTGAGTCTAATGTTTATGCATAAAAAACATTTATAGCTAAACAAAACAAGATGAAAAAATAATTATTTTTAATTGTACTCGTACATATGCACGAGGTTACACATTAGTCTATATATATATAATAATAGGTAAAGCAAAGAGAAAATTCAATTAACTTTCAAATTGGAATTTAATTAGAGTATAATTTTGCGTCATGTGTCTCATCTAATAAATTTTAGAATTTTGTGCTAAGTGAGTTAATTTAGTGTAAAAATTGAATTTTAATTAGAATTTAATTTTACGTCATGTATCCCACCTAATCTAAATTTTTAAATTTTTATACCAAATTAGTTAATTTAGTGTAGAAAACGATGAGTCCAATATAATAAACCATAAAAAACATAATCATATAACTAAAAAAAAAATTCAAATTTATAAGTTATCTATCTATATATATATATATATATATATATATATATTAATAGGTAAAGCTTAGAGATTGAATTAGAATTTGAAATTATAATCTAATTTTGCGCCATGTGTCTAAATTAATGTGAGAACTATACCATAATTATCCACTTAAGTTTGTACCATGTGTCTACTTAAGCTTTTTAATCTTTATGTCAAGTGAGTTAATGAGTGCAAAATACTAAGAATCTAATATTAATAAACTATAAAAATTAAAAAAATTAAAAAAAAAACAATCACATATACTCAATAAAAATCATCACATGTTTCTCAAAAAATAAATAAAATAAAAATCACCACACGTTCTATCTTATTAAAAATTAGAAAAAAAATGATCATAAGTAGTATTAAATTTAGATCAGAATTTCAATATGTGACTAATTACGTTTATTTAAAAAAAAAGACTAATTATCTATATTTTATGATAAAAATTGTGTTTAATTTTAAATATATCTATATGTATGCATGAATGCATGTGTTACATGCTTTAAAAAAAATTAATTTGACTAATTATTTATATTTTTATAATAAAAATTTTTGTTTAATTTTAAATGCATCTATGCATTTGCATGGTATTACATGCTAGTACATAGTTAAAGCCAAAACTTAAAGAAAGTCGAATTAGATTCTAAATTGGAGTCCAACTTTATGCCACGTGTCCCATCTAATATTTAAAATTTTATGTCAAGTGAATTACTAGATGCAGAAATCGAGCAATCTAAATCTAATTAGATTTTAAATTGGAGTTCAATTTTACACCATGTGTCCTATCTAAATTTTTAATATTTGTGCAAAAGTGAATTATTTGGTGCAAAAATTGAAGAGTTTAAATCCAATTAGATTATAAATTTTATATATATATATATATATATACTCCTTTATATATATAATGTAAGAAACCATTACATATTTTAGAAATTCATGACTTAAAAAAATGTGTAAGTTGTATCTCTAATACTAGGTATAATTTGAACTCATATATCTGTGTAATTGTGATTGTTTTGAAATGCATTCATGCATATTCACGGGATTTATACACTGGTTAGCATGATGCACACCTCTTTAATGGCAGTTTCAGGAAATCATCTCTTTATTTAATTTATCAAATCAACCTAGCATGATAAAGGGTTTAATGGTAGCTCTTTAATGGCCTTAATGCTGGTTTGGACTATCCTAATGACAGGTATTAAAAAATGTGAGGTGGGTGAAGGGCAATCTAGTAACGTGATTGTTTCACAGAGGAAGTAGGGGGGGTGTGTCCAAATTGTTCAAACTTCAAACTCCATGCAATTCATAATTTCACACGGGCAAATTTGAAATGTTGTGAATTGCTTGTCAATCATCATCCTAAGTGTGTAATGAGTAGTAGTTTGGAAAACCAAGTGATAATTATTTCTAGCCATTATTATTTTGGCCACAATGCTTCCAATTATTGAGGTCAGTATGACACTGATAATTGACCAACCATAGATGCTCTTACTTACATTTCAGTATTTTTATTGCTTATTGATGGGGAAAATGAAAAGCATTGAAGAGTCAAATTACTAAATAAAGGGTATGGGTAACTGGTCCATAATAGCCCCCGATTTTTTATTTATTTATAAATATAAGTGTTTATATCTCCCTGAAGCACACATGAAGCATCTGTTTAATCACATGTAGAAAATGTGTGATGGATTGGTACGTCCAAATCCAATAAAGAATCTTACCATAATGTAATTGAAAACACACGAGCTTTATATACGAGTATGTGACCCAAATAAATAAATGAACCACGAGGCTCATAGCCGACACCAGCAAAACGTGCATGTGTGCATACAAAATTGTCCCTCTCTCTCTCTCTCTCTCTCTCTCTCTCTCTCGTTGTCAAGGAAGGTAGGTGCCTCTTATTTGTTACTTCAAGAAATAGAAATGAGCTAACTTTCAATCAGTGCTTAATTTCTCTTTCTTTCTTTTATTTTTTTATTTTTTTTTGCTGAATGCTTAATTTCTCTTATTTGTTAACAGAGGGTAGGGCCTCTTGTATGTTCAAAATTTCAAATGCAATTTAGTTTTGCCTGGTCACAAAATTTCAACGCGTGTCTCATGTGTAATGAGCAATGATATCTCACTTCTTAATATGCTTGGATAACTAGTTTATTGGTCAGGGACGTAACGTAATCTAAAGTTCTCAAGTCGTTCAGTTCGGTTTAATTCACCATACTATCAAGTAATAAATCATGAGTTTTTAGAAATAAAATAGTTTTGGCCAAATTTTGAAAAATGACGCACGGTTTTGAAAACCCTGCCTAGTGGATTTCATATAAATGTTCACAAGATTCATTTGTACAATTTCAAATCAATTGAGTTTAGATGAAAATCCAAAAAGTTCTGGGATATGATCACACTGTGACCGGTTCACAAAAGATGGACATAAATCTTCTTTGAGTAGAGGAGGACCCAGAAAAAGTTTACGAACATCTCTATCACAACTTTTAAATCAAGAGTTGGTTTTTTTTTTTTTCATATGGCTTAAAAAAAGATGTTTTAGGTACAAATATTGTACAATACAATGACCATGCGCCCGGGCAAAAAAAGTACAATGATTATATTTTAAGAAAAAGATATTTTATCTTTATTTTGATTCTCTCTAACCTTTTTTGTACAATATCGTGCGATTCAATGTACATTTTTCTTCAGTTTGTACAATGAACTGACCCCAATTTGCATATTCTGCGTGATTAAATTTCAAACCACAACGGAAAAAGTGTAATTTGAGAGGTACCCTTTTTTTGCTTGGATGATTATGGAAACATTGTTATACGCTTCAAGTCTACAACATGGATATGTTGCTTATGGTTCAAAAAGAAAGCTGATAACAAAGGCAAATAAAAAAATTAAATAATTACATAAGATAATAACGTGTTTGGCCAATTCCAAACCTACTTCAACAAGCAAGCCAACCAAAATTCACTATCAACCATTTAAAAAAAAAAAAAAAAATCACTATCCAAAATATGGATTACAAACACTTTCACTGAAATCTCGCATATGTACTTACACAAACAACACTCATAAATACAACGAACTAGCAAACCTAGCTTACACGCACAAACCCATCACTTTTCACTCCTTGTCAAAGAAACTCTTTTACTTCCACACCAATAAAAATGATTTCCTTACATGCCAAGAAATATAACCAAATTGAATTCTCTGAATTCGTGACAATTTCAACACCTTAGAATTAACCTATGGTGTTTAACTTTTGGAAGTCTAATAAATTAATGTTATAACATTTTTTGTAAGTGTAAGATTTTTTTTTTTTTTAGAGAAAAGTAATGTTGCAAGTTAATTCAACTAAATATGAACTTTTCCCTCAAAAAAAAAATAATATGAACTTTATGATATGATGCATATTTTTATCTTAGGAATTTATTCAATTATATTACCCTCTATTAAAAATTCTAACAAATCAATCCCACTTTGGTATGGCAAAAGAATTTAATCTATTAAAAATTATGGAAAATAAATCGTAAACTACAAAATCACTCCCATTGCATAAAAAAACCAGACTATTGACTCAATTGAAGTACACATCTTGGCCAACCAATTCAATTGATCATATGTTTTCATTAAAATCGAGAAAGAAAGTTTAAAATAAATAAATAAATAAATAAGAGTTCTCTTCCTCAATTGCATTGGTTTCTCTTAAGTAAATATTTCCTAATTTGAAACTTGTTTCAGTGTTTGCAATGAGATAAATACCCAATTTTTTTCTAAAATTTTGAACCCTTAGTCAATTAGAAATTCCAGCAAGGCAATTAAATGTAAGGGGCCCTAGCTAGGGCAATTTTATATTATTTTTTGATAAATTCCTTAGAACAACATGGGAGAAGGAATTTGAAATCCGGACATTTTTATTGAAAATATCGGGAGATGTCAGTTGAGTTACAACCGATAAGGTTTTTGGCTTGACTACTGCATTAATAAGTTGACTCTTATAGTTAGTAAAATACAACAATTATATAAAATATGTATTAATAGTTTCTCTTGTATTATACTTGTACATAAATATTTTAAATTAATTTTGGTGTGTCATTATATACAAAAAATAAAACTATAAAAATCAATATTTTTAACTCTATAGTTTACTATTTACATTAAACGTCAACATTTTAATATTTTTCTTATAATTTTAAATTTTTTTCTTAATTAAATTTTTTTTTTTAATTTTAATAATCTTTGGAATGTTGGGGATGGAGTTGCCTTGCTGGTTAGTACAATTATTTTTGTTCACTAATGACTACTATTCTAGATACGTTAATTAGACCCTATTATCATAAATAAAATGTACGTATGCATATAAGATTTTAAATAAAAAATTAAATGTTAAATTATAATAATGTGCTACAAAAAATACTTTTTGTTAGTTTACTTCTTTTAAACAAAGTGAGTGAAGAAAGAACATGCATGTTAAACATCATCTCGTTTATTCACTTGTTGTTTTACTTGAAGACATCTAAAATTTTATAGAACATCTTACGAAATTATACTATAAGATAACATATGTATCAGTGGCAGAGACAGGATTTTAAGTTAGGGGGACAAGATCAAAAGAGAGTAAAATTAATTCGAAAAAGTATTAATTGATATTAATAACAAAATAAATAAACAAATATATGCAAATGTAATTGTCATATACAATTAAAATTTGGGTTTGTAAAAAAAAAAAAAAAAAAAAACTTGGGTTTGAGACTAAAAAATGCTAGTGAGGAAAGAAATTTTTTCTATACATACTAAAGGTGCTATGAGTAGTGTGGGAACCTAAGATGTGTAGGCTTGCTTTGCAACTCCTAGGCATGCTTGCAACGTCCTCGACATGCTTCAGCAAGGTCCTAGGAGTCCCACATCGAAAAGAAACTCCCCCATTTGCTGCCTTATAAGCTGTTAAGTCAAGGGAGTAGTGTACCACCAAGCTTGAATATTGAAACTTGGTGGTACACTACTCCCTTGGCTTTACAACTTATAAGGTAACAAGTGAGGACTTGGCGATACACTACTCCCTTGGATTTACAGCTTATAAGGTAGCAAGTGGGGGGGGTTTCTCTTCGATGTGGGACTCCTAGGACCTTGCTGAAGCATGCCAAGGACGGCCGAGGACATTGCAAGCATGCCTAGGACGTTGCAAAGCATGCCGAGGACGTCCGAGGGCGTTGCCAAGCATGCCTAGGAGTTGCAAAGCAAGCCTACACATCTTAGGTTCCCACAAGTAGTTTTAGACCATAAATTATTTTACAATGTTTTTGCCAAAACTTTAATATAGCATATCGTGAGTAATTAATAAATACTAACACATAAACTCACAATTTTTTTTTTCAACAATCATACTCTACCATGTAACAGTTGTGGTAAAAAGTTGTGAAAAATTTTGATGTCAACTTTTTTGAGGTGCTATAATGACTAGTGAGTAAAAAGTATGGTTTTTTTTTTTCCCAGCAAAATAGTGATGGAGAAGTAGGCTGTACAAGTGGTTTTATTTTATTCTAATATTATTATTATAAGGTGGGACCTTTTTTTTTTTTTTAAAGAGTTGCAATGGCCCCAAATGTGAAATTTTTTTCTTACAATGAACTAATACACGGTACAAGTACAATATGTTTGTAAAAAAGCTGATTGTCCATGCAAATAAGACCTTGTACTATATATTACTTGAGAATTTTTGGGGCATCGGGGGGGCAAATGCCCCCACTTCCCTCCGCCCCTGATATGTATATATGTCACCAAATTGAGATATGATAAAAGAGATATCATAACATATATATATATATATATATATATATATATATATATACACACACAATTATTCTTCTTGACCTAATTTTTTTTTAATTCAAATTCCTAATATCCATAAGTATGTGTGCTTACATTTTTTTTTTATTCATTTCTGTTTTTTATCCAATATTTAAAAAAAAATTATGAAATCTTAAACCAAATGAATTGCATACATATTTTTTATTGTGCACATTTAGCCCGTATATTACTGGAGATGCTAGAACCATACCATTACAGATTTTTATTTATTTAATATAAAGTAACTCTTGTCTCCAAACATGATCAAACATTCATATCATCAAGGACGGTATGCCAATTGGACTAGTGGCTTATTTATTATCATGAAAACTTATCTTGTAAGACCCTTCTCTCACAACATTTATAAAATTCACAACATGTGTAGAATTCATATGTTGTGAGACGGAAACCTTCTCATAAGATATTATTAACTATTTCAGTCTATTTATATTTACTTAGTAGATATGGATATACACTTTATATTAAACTAATTTTTTTTCAACATACAAAAAATCATTTTCCACGTTAATTCCAAGTAGAGAGAGAGAGAGAGAGAGAGAAATATCTCAATTCAGCCAATTGTAACATTGTTGATATTTCTCAATTCAGATGATATCCTAAACTGTGCGCTGATATAAGGAATCAGTGTGTGGCAGCTGCAACAGTACCTATAAATTAGACGCGTAAATGGGAGCGAGCTCACGTTTTTTATCTGCCAACTTTAGCCATCACATGTGGGCACGTTCAAAGTATCATAGAATATATATTATCGGACTCTGTTCCACCGCACCTTCAGCCTTGAACCCAACTACATCAACTATGTAGGATAAAACTTAAATATTGAATTTTAGATTTAAATAATGTTCTTTAGATTCTCCTCTTAAAATTCAGTCATGTGACTACTTAACTAAAAAATACACTTCTATCTCATGAGAAAAAATTCATATAACATAATCTTAAGAGAGAAAAAATCTATATAACATAATTTTATGAAGGAAATCTAAGGAACAACATTTAAGTACTGTACATAAGTTTTGTCCATCTAAATATATACATATACATATACGCATACGATATATTATTATATCTCCATTCTATGCTCTCTTATTATCTTTCATTTTTTATAATTAAAAAATAGTTTTTAGTGTAGACTAGTCAAGATCACATAATATGGCGATAAATATCACATATATTATTAAGGTGTCAATGAGATTATCGTAGTAGGCACTACACAATCGTCTTAGACATTTCTCCTTTTTCCTATTGTGTCACAAGGTCAGAAATCAGAATCGTGTGGAAGCTGCTTCAAGTAGTTAAATTCCGAGTACCATAGACTCACACACGTGCTTTAACTATCTTATGCTTATTTTTTAGTAGATGAATTGAATATATATATATATAAGGGCAGCCCACTTGGACCTGTAAGTCTCTGTGAGACCGTGACCTTATTTTTGCATCACTTCCACAGTTCACATGAAGACAACGTATTGGGCCAACCAACTTTTAATGTGTTTAACGTCACATACAGTATTAAAACATTGAATAAAAATAAAGCTTTGCGTGAAACATGATGGGATTACATTTTCCTATCAATCTTTTGCAATTCCTTTACTTGAAAGTGTTAGGGTATGGGTGGATTTTTTGTAATTAGGTGCTGGTCGCTGGATCTAAAGGCATATCCTATTCACCATGAATCATGTGTCTCGAATTTACAACTCGAGGAAAATGATTTCAACTTTCTTGCTTGCTTGACATGGTTAAATTGAGCTAACCCAATCTTCGGAATTTCCTCGTTTGGTTGTGTAGACATTGACATAAAGATGTTGAAAATCGCAAAACAAGTAAAAGCCGCAAAATAGAACCTTTTTTTTTTTTTTTTTTTTTTTACAATTTTCATTATTTTACGGTTAAAGCCGTGGCCATGGTCCGGCTAACCTCTTACGAAATAGTCAAGATCTTGATTAGTATTACACGGATGTTGACTACGTGGTATACTTTAACCGTTATTGCATAAAGTTCACAATCACTTGCCGTCAACACCAAAGTAAATACAAGAAAATTTGCAAATTAAATATACAATTTTAGAAGATCTAGTTTATTCATTTAAAAAAAGATGACCCTAATCTTGAATTATTAGGAAACAATAATAATTCCCAATTTTTTTTTTAAATGACATGACACTCCCTAAATTTTGTGATAATCATAACCTACATAAGACTAGCTAAATTAAAAATTGCACATGTGGGAGGGGGAAGCCCAAAGAAGGAATCATCAAATGGGCTCAACTCGAGGAGCAATTGAGCCCAACTATTCATTAACTCATGCCCAACATAGTCAGGATAATTAAGATAGTGAAATCGAGGAAGACAGCTTGCTTGAGGAGCCCAAGGAGCATACACTCCTCGGGAGACTTTAGACAAACCACCAAGGCCATAGGACTGAAGGCCGAGAAAGGAAGTAGAGATGTGTAGACAATGAGAGGAGGAAGCTTCCAGATAATGCACTTATCACTTTCACATTTAATGCACTATACCAACTTAACTTGACGCATTAATGGTAGAATGACCCCTGAACAGTGCCCTCATAGCCTGCATTCTACTCTACCACCACCAACAAAGCAACGATGTGACAAGTATCCAAGGAAGGATCAATGACCATCCCAGTGGAAGGTTAGGATGCAATCCCAATAACTATATACAGTAAGGAAGATCATCCTAAAAGGAGGATCAGAAAAAGAAATAAAAAGGAAAGAGAGAGGAATTAAGAATTTTAAAACTAAGAAGTATATAATCCTAAGAACCATTGCTCATCGGTCAGCCCGAGGAAGAACTTGAATAAAAATCCTTATTTTTCTCTTTATCATCCTCTTTTTAAATTGTTGTCTTAAACAATTTTCTTTCTTTAAATCACCAAGTGAAGCTGTTAAGACTCGAAGGGTTGGCCTTGAGTACCCACCTCTACAAATTAATTGCATTGGGCTTGCTTTTCAACCCATTCCTCTTTTGATTGGGCTTAATCATTGGTTACGCCCCTACAACACCCATTAAGTTTGGCTAAAATTCATTTCAGACCTCTAACTTTACTTTCATTCAATTAAGTCATCTAAGTTTCAAGTTTATTCAATTCAGACGTTCCATCTAATTTCATTAAAAAAATTCCATTAAAAAAATATTTTTCTCATATAGGAAAAATCTATAAAATTAATATTTTTCTTGTGACCCAATTATGCGGGGTGTGGGGGTTGATGTATTTTATTTTCTTGGTTTTATATTTAAGTGTTGATCTACATCAACCCCCCACCCCCAAATTTTTCTCCCCTTCACAATTGCAATTAAAATTGTATTCAACGTAAAGATATTAAAACTTTCACCACATTTCCTTTTTGAGTTACTTTTCACAATGAACAAAATTTAGGTACAGTACTTTAGGTGCTGTTCTTTAGATTTTCCTATTAAAATTCAATCATGTGACTACTTAACTTAAAAACATACTTCCATTACATGAAAAAAAATCTACTTAAAATTCAACTATGTAACTATTTAACTTAAAAATATACTTTTATTACATAAGAAAAAATCTACGTGACAGAATTTTATAAAAAAAATTTAAAAAATAGTACTTAGATAAAGTACTTAAATTTTACTCTTTTACCATTTGCCATTTGGATATCGGAATATTTTTCGAGCCCCTCGTTGCAACTTGCATGAAAAATTGAAGATACTAGGTTGAAGTGCGCTCTACTACTAGACCACTAGTACTAAAACTCAACCTACTATTCTTTCAAGTTGAGCCCCAAAAAAAAAAAAAGGATCTGGCTCGCCGTCAAAGTGTCAATTCTTATAAGACTTTGATAAAAATGGTCGGACTTTGTCAGTTCATGTAGAAGCCCACGTGAGCGCAGGCAGTGCCACTGTGGCACCGCGAGTGGTCAATTACAAAGATTCATGAACCCACGGTCCATAACAAATTACATGAACCCATCATCATGGCGCACCAACAGAGGTCAGGGCTTGTGTCATGTCTAAGTGAATGTCCAATTGTAACTTTGTGTGATAAAAGGGTCCCATTAGCTCCAATTGGGCTCATCTGGGCTTCAAAGATTTTCAGTGGTGGCCCACTTGACAGCCGTGTTTGATTTTGACCCCCCGAGATCAGCTCTCCCTTTATTTTTGCTTCAACACAAAATAGTGAACATGCTCTATTGTGTTTGCTTTCGGCTTGCATTATTAATTGGTGGGGTTTTCGGCTTCAATTTGGGCACAATGTTACATTGGGGCCCAGTTATGATTTCAAATTTTAAACTTGGGTCCACACCATTTGGTTTTTCAATCTATCTTTGATGGGCTTTAGATTTTTTTAATGCTAAAAAGACAAAAAAACTAAAAAAGAAATGAAGGAAGAAAGAAAGTTTGATGAAATAGTTGCAGCCGTCTATTTGGCTTAGATCTTTTTAAAGGTGAAAAAGAAATGATTCACGTTATTGAAGATGTAGTGTAACTATTGGTCCAACTTCACATTACCCATGTTTTGTAATTGTTCACGCTAGACCAAGTTCAATGCTCTCAAACTCTTCTAAGTTATAAGTAGACATGAACTTTCTAGGAAGTACTAATAGTTAATCTGGGTCAAAGTTTTTTTGGATTGCAGCCCTTCTGGTTCTCTGGCCCAGTGTGAACATAAAGTGGTACAAGTTTAGTAGGAATCTTCTTTCTACTACTCTATATATATATATATATATATATATATATATATATATATATATTGGTCGGGACTGTATGGAAAGTGAAAATAGATTCAGCCGCTAATTGAGGCCTTTTTTAACTTGGCCTTTGGTGTTGGCCGAAAGCTGAGACAACATAGGAGGTGCATGTATGACATTGATTTTTCGAGTCCAGTGTGTATGTTCCTGTGTTGACCACGAATAAACAAACCAACGAGACTACTCTAGTTAGATAAGTCAATGATGTAATAGATTAATATAATTCTGTTTTTCTTTTTCTTTTTTGGATCAAATAAATATAATTCTGTTAATATGACTTCTATCATGATAACTTTCATTAGCTTCAAAAACTTTTAACTAATATTTTTGTTGGAATCAAAAGTGGAATAGGAAAATATTATAGATGTAAAAGGGAGAGAAAGACACAAGAACAAAGAGAATTACATGGCTTACCTCCACGGAGGAAGTACTTGACAGCTACAACTTTGATATTAGCACTATATGTTTACAATGAATCAATTCCTACTAAGAAAGCACTTGTTACTTCCACTTTCTCTAATTGGCAAATCAATAGCTGGATCTTCGAAAAATATGAGCGAACAATTCTTTCAGAAAAAAAAAAAAAATGATGAATTTGTCAACTTTGAAACACCACATGCATTGGGCTAGACCGAGTCAAAAAAAGGCTATGATGACTCAAAGTTTATATCAGGGAAATGAGAGTAAAGAGAAAAGGAAGAGAGGGGGGGGGGGGGGGGGGGGGTGTGGATGGACATACATGAATTTGTATTCAAAGTAGGGCACCCAAACTTCCTCGGCACTTGAACCACTAGCAAACCTTTTCTTCTTACCAAGCACAATCACTCAAGCAAAACTAAGGGTGTGCATGGGAAGGGTTGGGATTTTTTTTAATCCAACCTAACATCCTTGGGTTGAGACATCTCCAACCCAAACCATCATAACTCTAAAAACCAACCCAACCTCTAGGGATTTGGTTGGGTTGGATTGAGTCATCGAGTTGCGTCATTTTCTCAAGTTGCTTTTTTTTTTTTTTTTTAATCAATAAATTGTTATAATATATACAAGTATGACTTGTACACAAATTCTAACAAAACAACTTCGTACCGCTAACAAAAATCAAACTAGAAATTTAAAATTAAATCCCAAAATTCCCAAAAAATAGTAATAAATAAACAAATACATAAATCAAACCATCAACCCACAAAAAACAGCCCAAAAGTATTAGTTTGGTTTGGATTGGATTAGGTTTATCAAGGTGGTGGGTTGAATGCACACCTCTTAACTAGGAAACATCACCTAGCCAAGGTAAGGGGTACACTTTTGAAGAAGAGAAGGAAAATAGGAGCATTGGATTTTGTGGTTCATAATGCACTATATGTCCATTGAACAATAAACATGAAGTTTTTCAAAAGATGACATTAACACTGGACCATTGCTTGAACCACATGTTTCTCGAGATTTGACATAATAAAAATTTTGAAACATGTTATACTATTCATGTTAGGTCCAATTCTTTGATTTCCTCATGACTCCTAGGTTGTGTTTGGATACTTGAATTTGGATTTGGATTAAAGTGATGGATTTAAAATGCCTTAATTCTAAATCCATAAATGTTTAAGTATATCAAATGGATTTCTAAAATTTTATGGGCTTAAAAGTTATTTCAAATTCAAGGATTTTAAGGTTTAAAATCTTTGATAGATTTGTTAAATCCAAATCCTTCACCCTTTGTCAACTATTCAAACACTGTATTTGGAATTTAATCACTTAAATCGAAATTCATGTGCCCAAATCCTGCTATCTAAACACACCACTAAAGAATTTGACACACATAATAAATAAAAGTGTTATTTATTACCAAAAGTCTTATATTTTAGCAGTAGTATTTGCTCTCCATTATAAAGAGAGTCAAGGTCAAAACTCTCCGCCTCCACATCAATGTATTAAAAAGTCTGAATGACCAACCTTGTTAGAATCAATACTTCTTCAAATTGTTCTCAACCATTGTATTATAAAAATAAAAAAATAAAATAAAAAAGCTTGTATAAAAGACCAGATTCCATTTGGACCATAATAAGAGTAGATTATCTTGTGGCCCGTGAACAAGACCGGATTTATACAATGTGGGATACGTGGCATTAACATTTAAAAAGCCCAACCCACCTGTTATGTTAATAAGCCCAATCAACCCACTGTACTCCCTCTCTGATTACATATCAAAACGTAACTGAAGTTGGATTAGACTTTAGAGTAAGTGAATGAACCAATAAAGAAAAGAAAAAAACATGGCATAGAAAGACGAGATAAAGGTTGGATCTGAGGTGTAATTCGATTGGGAAAACAGTGAAAAAACTTATGATTTCAGTCATTTGAAGCAAATATTCGCTGGTCTGAAGGACTGGTAGACAGATTTTGGCGCATGGAAAATAGCAAGTAATGCTGACAAACTATGGGTTCAGATTTTTAAAAGGAAATATGTGAAGCATAAAAACCTTATGAAAATGTCCTCACCTGAAGGGGCATCATGGGCTTCCCAAAGCATTTTTGAATGTAGAGATGTGGTAAAGAAAGGGATGTGCCACAAGATAAGGAATGGTTTGAATACTTGGATTTGGATAGACCACTGGATTCCAAATGAGCCAAATCTAATCCCTCTAAGAAGAAATGGAGCTAGTCTTGAAGCTCATCTGGTGGCGGAGTTGATTGATCAAGATACTAGATGGTGGGATGAAGAAAAGCTTTATGAGTTATTTGAGCCAGATATAGTAGCTAAGATTCTGACCATCTACCTTACCCAACTGTCACAACAAGACCAAGTTTTTTGGTGTCTTAACCCCTTAAGTGAATTCACAGGTAAGATAACATATAATGCCTTAGGGGTTATCAATTATCCACCTGACCTTGTGCTGCAAAATCAAGATTGAAAAGAGTTGTGGAAGTTGAAAATTCATGCCAAGCTCAAAAATTTGCTGTGAAAGATGACTTGGGAAATTCTACCTACAACCTCAGTCCTAAATTCCAAGTTCTCTTTGTTATTTATGCAATAATGCCATTGAGTCTTCAGAGCATATTTTTCTACAATGTGATTGGGTTGCCCAAATTTGGTTTGCAGGTCCTTGGCCATTGAATATGAGCCATATGTATAATGTATCTATATGATAATCAACCCAAAGCATGGCTTGGGTTTAGAGGGCGAAGAAGCTAAAGATTTCCAATTATATGCAGCAATTTTATGTGATCAGATTTGGATGACTAGAAATAAAGTTAGACTAGAGGGAATCAAAACAAGCTCAAAAGAGGTGGCAAGGCAGGTGAATAAATCTTATGAAGAGCACATGAATGCTTGAAAAAATCAACCAAAAAAACCCCTAAAAGACCCATCCTGGACTCCCCCATCTTTAAATTAGATAAAAATGAATTTTGATGCTGTAATTAGGGAGGTAAATCCTTAGTAGATATGGTGGCAAGTGACCAAAGAGGAAATTAGGGAGGTAAATCCTTAGTGGATATGGTGGCAAGAGACCAAAGAGGAAATTTAGTTGCAGTATGGACAGAGCAGTTGGATCAGACAAAGTCTTTGTTGGAATAAGCCGAAGTAGCTTGGTTAGCTATCAAAAAAGCGGTTGATGAAGGATTTAAGAGAATTATCCTTAAAGGAGATGCACTAAATGTCATTGGGCCATTAAAAAACAAAGTAGCTGTCTCTCACTAGAGAATTAAAGCAGTCCTGGAGGATATTTTGTTCATAGCCAAATTTTTTGATAATGTATCATTTTCTTTCATATGTAGAGAAGGCAACGTTACTGCCCACCTTCTAGCCCAATGGGCTGCTCTTTTGAACTAGAGTAGGCCAGTTCCCATCTCTAACTTGTCACTGTTGTTAGCTAAGGTTTTAAATTGAGATGGTCACAGGCCCTCCCTTAATTGTATATCTTTTACTTCTTCTTATAAATAAAGTATTTATTCAAAAAAAAAAAAAAGATTTTGCCGCATGGAGTTTTGAATTATAAGCATCATTAGCTTTATTCCACAAAAAAGAAGAAGAAGAAGAAGCATCATAAGCATTGTAAGAAACATGCATTAAGATGAAATGTCAGTCCGATTGGCAGCTAACTTTTTGCCCTAAAAATATAAAACAAACAAAAGCTAACTTATTACCTTGTCCCCGCTTCAAACATTCACTGGTGGTCGAATATGGGCCTAATTAATAAACTTGGATTTGGACTTCCTAAACATTCAATTATACAATTTTATTCTGAGCAATGTTAAGTACATTTTTTTTTTCACTCTTTTTTACGTTAACCCTCGGTGAAGCCATTTTCATCGGACATCAATTACATGTTATGTTAACTGTAGTGAAAATATATTGTAAACACATGCCGCAAAAAAAATTCGGGTGCTATTTGAGCAAATAGTTGGTTCACTTGTTCTACTTTTCGAATTAGAATCCTCCAGATTCATTAATCCTATTATGGCGTTCCTAATATCCTTTTTAGTCATTTTGAAATAAGTTTAGTGAATTTTACTACATAAACAATAATTTAAATATATACGATGATAGTTACAGTAAATTTTGGACACGGCTTGTGTAGTGCGCTGGATACAATCCCAACCCGTAAACTTTAAGTAGATATTCACTTATTCTGTCTGGTTGGAGGTGACTCCTAGGTTTCTACAATGCAGCCTCTCTAAAGATTTAACTTTTGATTAGTTAATGAAATGTCTTTCTACCAATAGATAACAATTAGTGAAATGTTGCGCAATTTTCCAAAATGGATGGATAATATTTTAGCTACTCCAAGATGAAATCAACTTAATAAATAAGAACTCTAGAAAACCTAAAACTCTTGTGTGTTTGGAAAAGAATTGTTGTTAACCAAGCAATGGAAAATAGCAAGGAAATGATCGATCATTTACAAAACCGATTGAAGTGGTTTTAACCAAATCTAACAAAGATAAGTGAAGAGCCATTGAAAAGAAAAAACTTTAGGTCGGACAGAACATTTTCTAATGGATATTTGGCAAGAGGCAGGAATGCTAACAGAAAATATGGTCTGGGAAAGCCTCAAGGATTGGTTGTCTAAAATCTAAATAGGCATATAACAATAATTCAACAACAATATTAATTTGTTGTTATCAACATGCCTTTTTACTAAGATCATCATGGATTACTAATGTGTGCAATCCCATTTGTCGCAGACCCGCAATCAATTGATACATGCAAAACTGCATATTGTGCTAAAATATAACGAAATATAAATGGTCTCAGTAGGAAAAACACACAACACCACCGTTCATCCTGACTTGACGAGAATTGTTTTTCTGGATTCATCCTAAGCCCATTATTGCACTCATTTCTTCAGGCCCTAATTGAGATTCAGTATCACTACTCAATGAATAGTGTAACTCAATGCTAAACCATTAAAAAGCATATTGAAATATTGCTATTTCCGAACAAATAATTGAATCAAACTACCCAGCAATTTAATCAATAATTTTTACATGTTGGGTCCTAGCAGGTGCACCTCTGCCAGTCAATATTTCGTGATTCGTGAATGTTGGTGACAGCGCTAAGTAAGTCGTTGTGGGGTGGTTAGGGCAGTTGAGTCCAGCTAAAGTGATGCTACATAGTATTAATCACTTTCATGTGGGTACATAGATGTCATGATGTACTAGTCACTTTTGGCCGTCTAAGTAGCTAAAATAACACCTAATTAATTTCAAGTTACTCCCAATCCCCACCTGATAAATAAGCATAGCACAGATATGAGATATAGTGACAAACGATGATAATCAAGCTCAACTCTTACAATGTAATTAGGCAAATGGGGAAAAAAAAATACTAAACCAGGAGAATCCCATTCATAACCAGGAATCAGACAAAAACAAATTCCCATAAAAACAAGAGTGCCTAGCATAAAATACAAATACTCAATACTTAATTAGCACCAAAGCGATGCCATTAAACAAGCTACATTACTACTCAATTTCAATTCTTAGCCCAAACAGCCAAACTCACACAATTTTCCCACTCAACATAAGTAGAAGAAAATAATAAGCATTTTAATCTAACATATATAAAAACCTCGAAACGTAGGTGGTAATCCAACTCCAGGCTGAGATATACAGTACCTCTCTCTCTCTCCTCATCTCCGGCAGAGAGTGATTCTAGAGCAGCCTCTAGTGTAAGGATGAACTGGGCCTGTGGCCTTGAAGCAATTGTGGGTGTAGTAAGATCTTCCAGAGCGAGGTGGGCATGGGATTCTATTGGCAGAGAGTGCACCGTACGAAATGTAGTACCTCATTCTGTTCCAGAACAGTGACCTACGACTCAGCCCACCCTCCATGCTGTTCTCATCCTCTTCTTCTTCATCTAGCTCGTCGCTGTCGTACGGTGATGACATTGTTGTGGTGGGCCACTCAAATGCCTCACTACTCATCAGATTCAAGCTCGAATCTTCAAGCTGAGCACCAACATAAGGACCCACGTTGACGAAAACGAGCAGAAAACAGAGGAAAAGAAGGTTTGAAGGAGATGGGTATGCCATGGATAAAGCAGAGAGATAGAGAGAGAGAGAGAGAGAGAGAGAGAGAGGGAGAGTTGAAAGAGTAGTGGTGGGTTTTACCGTTTTAGTACTAGTTTAGTTTGTGATTTGAGTGTCGATTTCTATTGTAGTGAAGTGAGGGAGAAAGGGTTTGAGAGCCATTCGTACAAAGAGGCAGTGAAAGAAGGGGACAAGGGGTCACATGCAGCTGTGATAGCCTAGAGAGAAAAGGTAGAGAGATTATTGGGTTACAGCTGTGAATATTCAATGCATCAGATTGACGTGTTTCTACCTAGCTCATGACCTCGTGCATTGTGAAAACCTTGCTCTTTTCTGCTCTCCCTAGTCTCTCTGCTCTATATGTAAATATGATCAGCTCAGTTGTACTAATTAACTTACGTGTTGAGAATTGAGAGGTGAGCGGTGTGATATTAAGGCCATTTGGGGGTTTCGGGTGGGTGGGACCGTGATTCGCAGTAGTGCTGGTGACTGGTGAGTCGGCGAGAGATACAAATTTATTAAGGTTTTGAGATTTTCCTTTTCCTTTTACTTTTACTTGGTTGTAAAATAATCTTTTGACTGCTACTTTTTTTTTTTTTTTTTTACCCTGCTCCACCAGCAATAGAATTAGCGAATTAATAAAGACAAGAAGCTGAAGTTGATCGTACACATTTGGCCTGGTGCTCCCAAATTGCGCTTCTGGTCGGATGGGCTCCGACTGAACATGAAAATGCCCCTTTTCTTTTGCTTTTATCATTATCTACACTAACAAGTGGGTTTTTTCTCTCTTTTTTCCTTTTCACCCTTTTATTAATGATTAATTGTGTCCTACTATCCCAGTGGAATTTAGTTAACTTAATTAGTAACTGTCATTAATATTTAGGCCTTGTTTGGTTGAGAGGTCACTCATATCTTAACACTTATCACTCAAATGTTCTCACTTAAATACATTACTCAATTCTTATAACTCTAACTCAAAATTACCCATAATTCTACTCTTTGGTTCATTTGGCTGGAAATTCTCAATGGGTTTTCCAATTCTAAAACACAAATTTATGTCACTCACTTGGACTCACGAAAATTTATTGCTTAGCAAGTGCACAGAATGGCAACAAGCCTACTCGTGTCAACTCTCTCTCTCTCTCCTCTTCACGCACAGCCATTCGCCCATTCCACAATACCTAGGCTTAGTTTCTCCACTCTCTCACCATTGAGCATCAACTCCTCAAACCCTCACTTTGCCTCTCATTTTCTACCCAAGAAGACTAAAGGACTTTCAGACATTCCCCTCTCCTCTCTGATTTTGAAATTCGAAAACCCACACGAAGGAATTCCAAAGCCCAACTCCAAACACAACCCAAGTATCCCTATTTCCTTGTCATTATCACCTTCAACTTCTAAACCCCTCTTGGAAGCGTGGGTTTGTTCAAGAAAAATTTATCCACCTTTGTATTTTGCATATTTCTAAATATTTTCATGAATTTCAGTCTATATTTGATAATTTGTTCTTTTCGATCTCGTACGTTCCTACATCTATCTTCAACAATCAGATGGTGTAAATTTGAGGCTGGATTTGAAACGTTTTATGTTAGGTTTTTATTAAAATGAAGATTGTAAGGTGTTGTTCAATCAGTGTTGTTATTAAGGTAGATCATATAAAATTTAAGCTCTTATTTTGACCATGACCAACAAAAATCATGAAAAGTGAATCCACCAAGAACATCATAAACTCTATGATGGAAAGTGAGAAAGCAAATCATTTGTTAGAAATTCCCTCATGTGAAGCAGTAGAGAGAGATATGATCAAACATATGTATAGTTCAACAATCATAAAACCATAAACAACTTCGAAAAAAAAATAAAAAAATAAAACCGAACCTAGCTTCGTGAAGAACAGAGCAAATATGAGAAATTTTTTCTCACCTTTCGAAAACAAGAATAGAGCTCTAAAGTGAAAGTGCAGAGAGAAATGGGAGTGACTGAGAGAAATAAGGGAAAAACATTAAAGCTGAAAGTGAACAGTATCATATGGCCGTTGGTGACCATTACTTTTCTGGCATTTGATGTGACTAGACATACGGGTGAGACCCACTTGGCTTTAAAGAATTACAAGATTGCCACTAAATCTCATAACTCATGATCTTGAAACTCCTAAAAATTGTTTTCGTTTTCATTTTCACTCCCTCTAACTCATTTTTTTTTAGATATAAAAAAAAAAAAAAAAAAACTCATTTTTTTGAGTTATGAGCGATGGAAAGTAAGACAACAAAACAAATCCAAATAAGTAGAAATGGTATGGGTCCTAGCAAAAGTAAGTGATTGGTGATAAGAATTGAGTAATGAGTTATGAAAACCTTGCAAACCAAACATGGCCTTAGGTTTCAAATTTTTAATTGGTGTTTTGAGTTAAATGATGTTAGGACATATGTGATTCTATTGTTAGGAACATATGTCACTACTTTATGTAATTGGCTAATTCTTTGACAAAACACGTTTTACTTGTATTTGGGTAGACCTAGGATGTTTTTAATACTTTAAGAAATTTTGTTTCAAGACCAAGTGTTAAAGCCATGCGAGTCTGTTCAAGAAACAAGCTGAATAAGTGCCTGTCATTAAAGCTCGACAGCTAACATCTATCGAGCTTGAAAAGCTATTCCAGCCCTGTGGCTCGATAGCTGCTATCTGTCGAAGTTTAAGAAACTTAAATTTTCTGAACTGATTTTCTTCCAATCCGTAATTATGTGTTTAAGCTTTCTTTTCTCATAACCCTAGACATATAAAATGATTATTTTAAGAGCCATCAAAGGTGAAACAAATTGCATAAGTGTTGAGCAAAAGTTTGTTCAAGCAAATTTTGACCGGAGACATAATTTTCCCTAATTCATCGTTCTTGTGAAGAAGTTGCTGTGTTTGTGCACCGTAGTGTTTGTGCACCGTAGTATTTTGTGACTAAGTATTTTCTTGATCTTCGTCGTCTGGATGAACTAAAGAACTTTGCAGCCAACAACCTTCTCTAGTTGGTGTTTAAAGTCGCATACTGGGATCCGCGCAATTGGTTAGTCATGTACTGGGAGTTGTGCATTATAAGGAGAGATTGTCACTACAGAACAAGTCCAATTGGATATTGAGGTAAGGGTTCAACTGTAGGTTGGTAGAAGGTACTGAGATTCCTTTACTTATAAACGCTTGTTGTGATAATAGTGGATTCTCGGGAGTGATGACCTTAAAATCACCCGGTGGGATTTTTGTCGTGTTAGTTTTCTTTATTCGTAAACAAATCACCGTGTCAATTTATTTTCCGCTGCACTTAGTTTAATTGGTGATTTATTTATGCTACCACGTGTTTTACATGTTAATTTGATTAATTAAGTAACTTGCTTAATTAATCAATTAATTTAATCACTAAGGGTCAATACGTTTTTTACCTATCAAGTGGTACAGAGCAAGCACACTCTGATTAGGGTTAATCTTTGTTGTATTGATCCATTGACCCTTGTTTGTCATGAATAGAGGACAACCATTAATTATACCTCATTTATTTGATGGCACTAAATATGCATACTAGAAAGTACGCATGAGAGCTTTCTTGCCGTCTTTAGATGAGAAAGGGTGGTAAGCTGTTGAGATAGGCTAGGCCAAGCCGAATGAAGCACTGGCTGATTGCGATGATGCTAAGATCAAGGCAGCAAAATTCAACAAGAAGGCATTGAATGCTTTATTCAATGCAGTCACTAATGAGGAGTTCAAGAAGATATCTTTTACTGAAACTGCTAAGAGGGCATGGACCATTCTCCAAACAACCTATGAGGGAATCAAGGCTGTCAAAGATTCAAAGTTTTAGAGGCTCACTACAAGCTTTGAAGAGATTAAGATGGAGGAAGATGAGTCGTTTGATGAATTCTATGCCAAACTCAAGGACATATTTAACTCAGCCTTCAATCTTGGGGAAACTATTCATGAACCCAAGATTGTGAGGAAAGTGCTTAGATCTCTACCCGAGAGATTCCATGCCAAGATCACAGCGATAGAGGAATCAAAGGATATTGGCAAGATTCCTTTGACGGAGCTGGTTGGCAATCTGTAGACCTACGAACTAGGGTTAACTAGAATTGGCAAGTCGGGTAAAGGCAAGAGCATGACACTAAAGGTCAAAAGCAGTGACACAGATGAGTCTTAAGAATATGAAGATTCCAAGATGAAGTCATACATCACCAGGCAATTCAAGAAGTTTATGAAGAATGCTAATGGGAAGGGCTTTGACAAGGACCGTAGGCAATTCAGTTCTTCTCAGTTCAAGAGCCAAGATAAAGGGAAGAAGGATGCTAGGGATGGCGGTCAGTATACTATTCCCTTAGGACCAAAGCGCTTCAGGTGTCAAGACTTTGGTCACATGAAACATGAGTGCCCCACATATCTCAAGACCATTGGGAAGAGCAAGGCACTTGCTGCTACTTTGAGTGACACTGAGCCTCAGGATGATTTCGACAATGAGGATGATGGAATCTTGAAAGCCTTCACTGCCACTGTCAATTCTATTGAGGGTATTGTTGAAAATGTGGATGAAGAAGAAGAATTGGTGGAGTCCAAGTATGAGAAGATGAATGAACAAGATGACATCCACACAGCCTATGGAAAGTTATACAAGGTCTCAGAGAAGCATGAGAAGATGTATAGGTTGGCCTCCAAAAAGCTTAGTGATGTGGAGCTTAAGCGAGAAGAGCTTTCCACAAAGTTTGATGAAGCTAATTAGACAATTGGAGCATTGAGATTTGAAAATAATTTCTTGGTTAAGAAAACCAAGAAACTTAAAGTGGAGTTGTTCCAAGATAGAGCTCAATTGGAGAGGACTTCAAATGCAAAACTTGATGAGATGCTTAATCTTCAAAAATCTGCTTCTAATTGAACCGGTTTAGGGTATGATTTATCTTCTCCTAATATTATTTCTACTAGTTCTACTGTTTTTGTTCCTCTTACTAATAATGTTGAAATTGAAAACAATAATGTCAAAACTGATTTAGCTAGTGAAAACACAGACAAGGGTAAATCTATCGTAGGAGCACCCCCTAAACAGGATAAGAAAGAAGTTAAAAACCCTGGGACTAAGAAGGCTAACTCTTAAAAGTCTAAATAGAAGAAGCAGCATCTTTGTCATCATTATGGTGTTGTCAGTCATACTCGACCAAATTGTTATAAGTGGTTAGCCACTTAACAGAGTAACGACATGATAGCATCTGGAAGTCAGAATCAAGTTCAATCCTCTCTTGCTCCCCTTGGAGATCTTCTCAAAGCCCTCATGTTCCTTTCAAACTTGAATGGTTTTAATTCTTCCCCCTCACCGCTGGTTTAAAGGTTTAATAAAAGAAAAGGTTCTTCCAAGGTGTGGAAGGAAAATGGCTCGAAGTGATCTTAACACTTTCTTCTCTCTCTCCCTTCTTGTTTTTGTTTGCATTACTTGTGTGTTTTGCTTTTCAGTTTTAAGTCAGTCTAGTTTTATACTTTGTTTTGTTTAACATGTTTTTGTTTGTTTTCAATTTTGCTTATTTTATTTTTCACATAAAAAAAAAATTTAATCAGAAAAATACAAAACAATGTGTGTTTTGTGTACATTGGTACTTGTGTACCTTGGATGGCCATTGAAACAAAGTTTTCTAAACTTTGTATCTCTTGTAGCTTAGATGAACATCTTTATGCACAATTAAGCAAGTGAGCTTTGTGGTGCTTGTTTATGATGAGTAAGATTAAGTTATCTCTTGTACTTAACACTCGTATCACTCTTTTTTTACAGGAAGGACTAGAAAATCCTAAGAGAAAGGCATAAATAACCATTTCACCACTGTTGCATGTCATTCATAAAATAACATCTATATGTTTCAGCATAACAAAAGTACAATGTCAAAAACTTAACATCATTGGATATTTTTTTTCTATCTCCTATATGTCCATACATGATTTGTTTAAAAATAAAATATGCAAAGAAAATAAAATGCAAAGAAAATAAAAGAAAAAAGAATCAAAATACTTTAAATATGATTACAAGCGTGTCTTCTAGGAGATGTAGGAGTTATAGGATGTATGTCGAAGGTGATAGTCCCCATCAAACAGTTATGATTGTGTGTGAGTTAAAATGATTTTCTCATATCTCAAATCGTCATAACATGTAGACATTTATGCAATCTTACGATGTTTTTCACACACAACACGCAATATTCTTTACTACTCTTGATACATGTGTAGGTACAATGTGATTTGGTCATCACAAGGTTTACATGTGTTAATGTATGCTCATTAAACTGTCTTGACTTGTTTTCGAAATATAAAATTGATTAGACTTGTTTAGTGTATGTGTGTTTTTGGGATCTTTGTGCTTAAAATTGTTGTTGAGAGATAATTTTGAGAGTTCAAAATGTTGATTGGATCATTGATTGAGTTACATGCTTAATTGCATTCATGTTTGTGTTTTTTTCTTCTTGAAAAACTGGTTTGTAGCAACCTCGACACCTGGCTTATCTATCGAGCTCTTAAACTGTTTCTTATCGCAATCTCGACACCTTCTCGACAGCTAGGTGGATTGATTGAGAAAGTTCCTGAATCCTCGATAGCTTCTCGACAGCTGGTAGATCAATCGAACTTCTTTAATCGTGTATGATGAATTCTTCCTAGACACCTCTCGATAACTGCATTTGTTGACGCTTTAACTCTCGACACCTTGCTCGACACCTGTCTCGACACCTCTATTTGTAGAGCTTTACTGACCTTCTATATAAAGGTTCAGCGCGATTTTCTTCTCACTTTTCTCGATCTCTCTCTCGACAAATCCATCCTTTCACCTCCCAAAACACTCTCTCTAACTCCAAACCACTTTCCAAGTTTTTTTCAAGCTTTTTCAACGTTTTCTCTTCATTTGGTAAGTTTCTTTTCCCTCATTTACATGCATTTCATGTTTTGAAACCTAGGTTTTGGGGTTTTTGAAAAATTTTGGGGTTTTTCAAAATTGATGAGTTTTTATTGAAATTTTGGGATGGGTTGGTTCTTAAATGAGTTTAAAATCTCATGCATTGCATCACATAAGCATTATAATAGTATTATCATGCATTTAGATGTGTGCAAATTGATTGTGTGCTAGTAGGATTGGATTAGGTTGAGCCCATGATGAATTTTCTATTGCATGTCACATGTTCATGCATTCCCCATGCATATGTACTCGCTTTTCAATATACTTGTTATATTTGAAATGTGTTGGGACTTTTCTAATTGTTTCTTTCTCCCTCTCTTTTCTGTTTACGTTAGTCATGTCTATGGCATCTAAATGTAAGTCTACTCTGTCCCAGAACCCTTTTCGTTCTAGGGCATCTTCGTCTTCTGATCCTACTCATTCTCATCTCCGATTCTATGATGAGGATGCCCGAAAGGTTTTCTCGGAGAACTTTTCTCGATGAGGCATTCATTCTGAACGCCAAGTCATCCTGGCGGACTTCGCCGATACTGACCTACCCGATGTCATTCACAGTCGGGGTTGGGAGTCACCGTATGACGTCCTGGTCACATGTTTATACGTGTTGATCCAGGAGTTTTACTTCAACATGCGTGGATTTGATTTTTCAGTACCTCATTTTCTCACTCGCGTTCAAGGTACGTGCATTGCTGTCACATTGCAGATTGTTGCAGATGTGCTTCGTGTCCCTGGGGTAGAGTTTCCTGACTACCCAGGTTGTGAGCGCCTGAGGACTGTGTCCAAAGATGAGCTCAAATCTGCTTTTTGTAAGCGCCCTTCTAATTGGGGTGAGCGTCAGTTCACTTATTGTTCGGCTGTTGCTAAAGGCCCTCGGTTTTTGAACATGGTTATGACATTTGTTCTTCACCCTCTTTCTCACTGTAACTCTATCACAGAGTCTCGTGCTCGATTTTTGTTGTCCCTTCTTGAGCGTCTTACTATAGATTTTCCTTCTCATTTTATTCTTTCTATCATAGATGTCCATAAGGATTCGGCGTCCCATGATAAACTCATTTTCCCTTCGGCTATCACGAGGATCTTACGCCACTTTTCTGTTCCCTTTCCAGCGTCCGACCATTTTTCTTTTATGTGTACCATAGACGCAGCAACCATTAAACGTAGCGAGGCGCAGTTTAGGTTGAGGCAGTCTAGGTCAACAGCTTTTCCTTCCCGTTCAGCTCCATCTCGATATGCTCCATCCACATCTGCTCCCTTCTCTTCTACGAGCGATGTGTCACTCGAAGACATCATGACGCAACTTCAATGCATAGATGCTCGCCTTGATACACTCTCTACAGAGCTGTATCAGGTGAACGTTCATATTGGCCGTATTGCATGGCGGCAGGCGATCATGGATGGCTTCGCTCTTGAGGCTTCTCCTCTACTTCCTTTAGTGGCTTCTGATTCTGAGGCTGAAAATGATGATGATGATGGAGATGCTAGCTTTACCAATGAGATGTCTACTTGAAATTCTTACCGTTTGTCACTCGTGACAAAAATGGGGAGTAGTTTTGGATATGAGAGTAGTCATTTTTAGGGGGAGAGTTAATATAGGAAATTTTTTTTAGGGGGAGTGTTGACTTTGGAGGGATGTAGTGAGGATTATTTATATCCTTTTCTTTTCTCTATTTTAGATACATTTATTCTTGTACATGGGTCTTATGACCATTATTGACATACATTGTACTTATTTTCTTTATATGTTGATGTATGTTGATGTATGTTTCTTTCACCTACTCTTACATGTGTTGTTTATTTTCTCTCTTTATGCACATGCTTCTTATTATTTTTATACAATCTATTATTTTTATTTCATACAAAGATGCTTTGATGAGTTTTGTTTAAAGTATTTCAGAAATACAGGTTGTCAAAGTCTACTTGTATAAACTCTCTACTTGCATAAACTCTTTTCTTGCAAAGTTTTTCAAGAGTTTGTATTAGAATATATTTTATTGTATTCAACAAGTGAGTATGAGTTGAGTGATTTATGACTTCTCTCATATGTTCATTTGTTTGTTGTGATTTTGTCATGAATTGCCAAAAGAGGAGATTGTTAGGACATATGTGATTCACACGTTAGGAACATTTGTCACTATTTTATGTAATTGGCTAATCTTTGACAAAATGCACTTTACTTGTATTTGAGTAGATCTAGAATGTTTTTAATACTTCAAGAAACTTTGTTTCAAGATTAAGTTTTAAAGTCATGCGAGTCTGTCCAAGAAACAAGCTGAAGAAGTTCCTGTTATTAAAGCTCAACAGCTAGTATCTATCGAGCTTGAAAAGCTGTTCCAGCCCCGTGGCTCGACAGCTGCTCGACAGATGCTATCCGTCAAGGTTTAAGAAACTCAAATTTTCTGAACTGATTTTCTTCCAATTCGTAATTATGTGTTTGGGTTTTATTTTCTCACAACCCTAGACATATAAAATGATTATTTTAAGGACCGTCAAAGGTGAAACAAGTTGCACAAGTGTTGAGCAAAGTTTGTTCAAGCAAATTGTGACAGGAGATAGAATTTGTCTTAGTTCATCGTTCTTGTGAAGAAGTTGCTGTGTTTGTGCACCATAGGGTTTTGTGACCAAGCATCTTCTTGATCTTCATTGTCAGGATGAACTGAAAAACTTTGCAGCCAACAACCTTCTCTGGTTGGTGTTTGAAGTTGCGTACTAGGATCCGCATAATTGATTAGTCACGTACTGGAAACTATGCATTACAAGGAGAGATTGTCACTACAGAATAAGTCCAATTGGGTATTGGGGTAAGAGTTCAATTGTAGATTGATAGAAGGTACTGTGATTCCTTTACTTGTAACCGCTTGTTGTAATAATATTTGATTCTCGGAAGTAGTGACCTTAAAATCACCCGGTAGGGTTTTTACCGTATTGATTTTCCCCATTCGTAAACAAATCACCGTGTCAATTTATTTTCCGCGACACTTAATTTAATTGGTAATTTGTTTGTGCTACCATGTACTTTGCATGTTAATTTGATTAATTAAGAAGTTTTGTTAATTAATCAATTAATTTAATCACTAGGGGTCAATATGTTTTCGGCCTATCAAATGATAAAGACTAATTAGAATGAAATATACCTAAAAATTGAAATTTTATCTCATTTATAAAAAAAAAAAAAAAAAAAACATTGCATCTCAGCATACCATCCACCCAGAAGGACTCTCAAGGGTTTTTTTTTTTTTTTTTTTAAATAGTGTAAAAAGGAATGAATTAGTTAATTAATAGAACTAGAGTTGGGCCGAAGACTCTCATAACACACACCCAAATTGTCATAATAAAACTCACAAGGGTTGATAACTTGGCATATGAACTTTGGATTCAACAAATTATGGTATTCTCTAAAAAGTTTTATTGAAATAGAGGGCAAAATTACGACAGAGAAACATCATCAAGCTAGGCTTGATCCGTTAAAATTACATTAACAAAAGCGAGCAGTAGGGGCTGAACCAAGGACAAAACATCCAGCTAAACGTTTGGATTGAGCTTATTTGTGCTGAAACTGAAAATACTGTAGCGAAATAATTTTTAAATGTGTAAATAGTACCGTGAGAACTATTTTTAATAAAAAAGTTACTGAAAAGTGTAATTTGTGGGTTTGTAAACAGTGCACAGATGCACTGTTTACCGTGAAAAAGTCAACAAATGCGGGCTAAAAAAAAAAAGGAATAAAGTCACTTTTATTCCCTACATTTTCAGGCGATTTCCATTTTAGTCCCTAAGTTTTATTTTTACCGCTTTTAGTCCCTATTCTGGAAAACGCCTCCATTTTAGTCCCTGCTGTTACATCAGAAACGGAGAAAACTGACGTGGCAAACGACAGGAATAAATAATATTAAATTAATGTCCACGTGGCCTAAATTAATAATAAAAAATGTTTTTTGACATTAAAAAATGCCACGTCAGCTCTAAATAAAAAAAAAAATTTATTAATTTTAACTAAAAAAAAAAAAAATCAAAACAGAAATAAAAACCAAAATTTACATTAACTAAGATCTAAAAGTATCTTAAACAAAAATGCCAAGAACACTACCCCAGACTTAAGATCTCAAAATTTCAAAACTGAAAACCAAAATCCACAAACCCAGAAGCACAAACACAAACCCAGCAACAGATCAACCAAACCCAATCCTGCAACAAAGATCTATTAATTGGAAAGCACAAACACAAACCCAGCAACAGATCAACCAAACCCAATCTTGCAACAAAGATCTATTAATTGGAAGAAAAAAAAATAAATAAAAGCCGCCTTGAGCAGAGACGAGTTGAGATGTGGTCTCGACGCAGCGGACGAAAGGGGACACGAAGACCCGGTGGTTTGGGAACCCGAGTTGATTTCAGATCTTCCGACCGGTGCAAAAGGCCCGGACCCGACCCTCCTCCACGAGAGGTGGGTCGCACAGCCTCTCTGCGGTGGTCACCCACAATCGCTCGAAGTTGTCCTTGCGGTCTCCGTGTCGCATTACGACGACGTTTTGGTGCTACTGCTGCTGCTATTGTTGCTGATGATGGTTTTCCTGAGATTCCGAGGATGGAGGCTCCATTTGTTGTTTTTATAGAATTTTTTTTTAGACAGAGAGAGAGAAAGAAAGAGAAATGGGATGCGTTTAGAGCTTCTATTTATAGGGAAAAGAAAAGGCAGTTTTTATTTATTTCATGGTGCTTTAATTTGTTGTTGCAGGATTGGGTTTGGTTGATCTGTTGCTGGGTTTGTGTTTGTGCTTCTGGGTTTGTGGATTTTGGTTTTCAATTTTGAAATTTTGAGATCTTAAGTCTGGGATGGTGTTCTTGGCATTCTTGTTTAAGATACTTTTAGATCTTAGTTAATGTAAATTTTGGTTTTTATTTCTGTTTTGATTTTTTTTTTATTTAGTTAAAATTAATAAATTATTTTTTTTATTTAGAGCTGACGTGGCATTTTTTAATGTCAAAAAACATTTTTTATTATTAATTTAGGCCACGTGGACATTAATTTAATATTATTTATTCCTGTCGTTTGCCACGTCAGTTTTCTCCGTTTCTGATGTAACGGCAGGGACTAAAATGGAGGCGTTTTCCAGAATAGGGACTAAAAGCGGTAAAAATAAAACTTAGGGACTAAAATGGAAATCGCCTAAAAATGTAGGGACTAAAAGTGACTTTATTCCAAAAAAAAAAGAGAGAGGAAAAACACGGATTTCAACAAAACGTGGACGTGTGACGTTGAATCCAAACGGCACCTAACAAAGTTTTTATCTGGGGGATTTTTCAAGCCACGGAAATCGATATTGGCCCAAAGCACACACAATGGGTCCAAATGTTTGGACAAAAACTTGTTGAGCGAGGGAAAGGAAGGATAGGAGTTTATTGGACCGAGTAGTTGCCATGAAGGCCCCCCCCAAATATTGGGCCGAGTTTGACTAGCATTGCAATCTAGCTCGGTCGACGTTCTCGGTTAATGATCTGAGGCTGAGCTAGGTAATTTATTTTTTACAGGGTTGTTGAGTTGGGTAAACCTGATCTCAGCCCAAATGGTTTTTAACGGGCTTTACATTGGGCCGAAGTGTTGGCATAGTAATTCTTCATCCAGGTGTAGCAATCAGAAAAAAATGGTTTGGAGAAAGAGGACACGCCTGGTGGGACTCGAACCCACAATCGTCTGATTAGAAGTCAGACGCCTTATCCATTAGGCCACAGGCGCTTGCTTGCCCGTCGTATTTAATTATTATTATTATTATTACTTTTGTCTTTTAGTCTTATGAATAATGGATAGTAATTAGGCCAAAACGAAATAATGGATACTAGCCCCAGGCCAAAAGTGGGTCTGACTATCATGTGTGTCATGTTGGGCTAGCCTTTATTTATTTATTTATTTTCAAATTTGAAATAGGGAAAACAAATCCAAATAATAATAAATTATCTTATTATCTTCTGATTTTGTTCATCTATTTTAAGTTGGAAAATGTTTTTTGCAACTTGGGTTGTAAGAATTTTTATGCAACCCACTACGTGCTGTTTTATTTTTTTTTTTAAAAATCATTTATATGTCACATGACATTTTTAATGAGTCAAGCATGATGCAACTTACTTAAATAATATATATAAATGATTTTTTTGACTCCATGTAATAGATTGCATAAAAATTCTTGAAACCAAGTTACATAAAAACCTTGCTCTTTTAAGTTGAGTTTATATTAATGATAATAATTCTGAGTTCATCATTATCATTCAATCTAGTACTTATAAAATCAAGTTGCTACGTCATAGAAGATTGGCTTGTTTTTAATGGCCAATCCAAAATAATATAAGTAAAATAAAGAAATTTTCTTAGTTGAAGCTCGTTTCCTATTGGATCCCATGATCTAGAACTAAAATTTTATTGGAATATTCATGAGTAAGTTGTGTGGTTAGTTGAATAGTAAAGTTTTGCACTAATAAATACTACAATATTAAGAAAAATGAGTAGTTAATTAATATAAATAAAGAAATTTTCTTAGCTGAAGCTCGTTTCCTATTGGATCCCACAATCTAGAACAAAAATTTTATTGGAATATTCATGAGTAAGTTGTGTGGTTAGTTGAATAGTAAAGTTTCACACTAATAAATATTAATAAAAAGAATGAGTAGTTAATTAACATAACATAAACCGTTTGTAATACATTTACCTTAAAATTACCAAAAACTATAATTTTTTTTATCATTACTCTACAAATAAACTATCAAAAACTACAAGATATATCCAAACAGAGACCATGTGAAATGGTTTCCTACATGTAAGAATGAGTCTTTGTCAAGGTTTCGAAGTTGTTTTGATAGAATACAAAGACATTGGTACTAACAATCTTCACTATCATGCCATATGGAACAACTTTCCATTAGCTACGTACGTTTCCCTCTGTTTCTGCTGAGAAACCCTTGTCTTTTTTTAAAATAACCCATTTGAGTTTTACTTTGCCATCGGAATCTCCAGCGGAAATTCAATCGACAACGTCTATATCAATATGTCATGTGTTTCATGCTTATCAGTGCCGCCATGGCTTTATTAGAGATCACGACAACTATTGCTACAGAGGCATAGACTCAATCATGTCTTTTGATTAATTATCACGTTTTATTCGAACCAATGTGGTCCATTTTTCTCTTGCTCTCATTGTCATAGATTCCGTCCTATATGCATGGATGGCAGAACAGAAAGATCTAGGCGTTGTCTGTGTATTATTAGTCCAATCTAAGTTATTAACTCCATCCTTAGCAACTTCAACTATTTTATCATCCAAAGGTCCAAAGCTATGTGAATTAATTCCATGAGCTTTAAATTTGGGAGTTGGCTAGCTCTGCACTGTGTGTACATTCGTTGAAAGCGCGTAGATGAAGCACTTGTCATTTTAGTGCAACATGGAGTTGAAATTTTTTAGACTCCGTGCACCGTCCCAATTCTAAATTTCTTATTGTCAACGAATACGGTTTCAAAGCTGTGTCATGCTTACTTTTGCTGATGAAAAAGTTGCTTTATCCATGATCGATGATGATAGCATGAAAACCAAAGCAAAAGGCAATCTGATTGAGTAGTAATGGTAAAATTAAATGAAAACCAGAAACCCAGACAATCAGAAAGGTTGCATTATCGTTGTTTTTTGCATTTTAGGTAAAAGTAAAACTAACCAATTGGGTTGAAGATTAAGGAATAGGAATTTGCATGTATATGATGAGAAAAAAAAAAAACTGGGACCACCCTCTGAGCTCTGCAATTATCTCTTCATTGTGCTTCCTCATTATTATTTATATTATCTCTACAAGCTAACGTTTTCTTTCATTTTCAAATGGGTTCCTTAGCAGTAGGGTAAACGTATGTTCATCTACAAAGCATATATACCTGCTATTTAATTTTAGATAATGGAAAAAAAACAAAGCCTCACTGTTCATCTACCAAATGTAAATGTTGCTGTTGATTATTGCAGCATACCAGTTGCCTTTATGTTAATTCTATATATATATGGTGAAAAGATTGAATGATATCTGATCTTAGCTTGTAGTGCAAGCGAGAATGCTTCCAAGTTGTCTAGTACTTTCTGATCGGCACCTTTTAGTACCCCAAAAAGAAAAATTTACATCACTTGAAAAATTTTAATTGTGGATTACAATTTTGAAAATTCTCACTGTTTGATTAAATTTTTTTGTATCGTTATTAACAATCTCACTCTTGAATTACAAATGCTCATTGATCGTAACACACACATATATAAGCCAAGATTAAGTTACACTTTAATGTCATTTTTGTCAATATTGTACCACTTAACTTTCTATTATATGAACATTTTCGAGATCCCATCACCACTTGATAACATTACCTTTTTATTCTTTTCATTCACAAGATATAATCATAATCAAATATTAATAACTATTTCATCCTTCAAATATTTAAATTTCAAGCTTTTTGTATTTTAGAATTATACATAAAACATGTATTTGTTTATCGAATAGCAAATAACATTTTATTGACAATAATATATATATATATATATATAGTTCAAGATTAAGTTAAACCTAGTGTAACTCTCCCTTAATGTTACACCAATAGATAACTTTTATTGTACTAATATTCATAAATACAACCATTAGATAACATGTTTTTTTTTTAAAATTTTTATTTTTTATTTTTTATGTTATAACACAAATTTGTTGTCAATTAGATATAGTTTACTTTCTTCATTAGGATTTTTCCCATTGCAAAAAATTCCCCCGATAATCCATAAAACTCATATTTTGTATATAATTTCAAAGTTGAAAACAAGTGAAATTTAACCTTTTGTAGATGAGATAATTATTAATCATTGGTTGTCTTGATATTATGCATGCATGTTGGGTGTAACTCTCTCTGTTAATGTTATATACCTCAGCGGGCTTTTGCCATTGTGGAATATTCTCTATTAATTCATAAAACTCATGTTTTGTATATACTTTTGAAAGTTTTGAAAAATTGGCGTTTAAACCATTTGCAGATGAGATAGACATTACTCTTTAATTGCCTTGATATTTTGCATGTATGTAGAATGTGAGGAGACCATATAATCCAATGTTAGATTTTTGCATGTATGTAGAATGTGAGGATACCATATAATACAATGTTAGATTTGTTAATAGGAAAAATGTTAATGAATGCCCTTAAGACACTGGTTAAGAATCCAGTTAAAGAAAGTTTTTATGGAAAAAGAAAAAAAAAATATTTTGACAATTTTTTTTATTTCCCATAAAAGTGATGTCAAATTTTTTTTAAAATGGATTGTTAACGAGTACTCTAAGGACACTTATTAGCATGACTCTTATTAATAAGCACATTCAATATACAACTATTGAATAATGTAACATTAATGAAAATTACACAGTGCAACTATATAAAATTATATAAATACAATGAACTTAATAAAGTCATATTTTTATGTACAATAAACTAGATAAATTTTTATTTATTTTGTATTATTTTTAAATTTTGAAACCTGAAAAAAAAAAAATATATATATATATATATATAAAATAAAATAATAGATTTGGCAAAATAAATATCTAATAAAAAATAATTGATTAATGTATCACTAGCAAATGTTATACTAGATATAATAGTGACAAATATGTATTATACATATTTGAGATGATAAAGTGGTGCACACATAATGAAACATAGTGAAAGATATCCCATTAAAAACAATTGCATATCTTTTAAATATATATTTTTAAATTTTTATAATCAAATAGTTATAACCATAAAGGAGAGGCATTCAAACCCTGCTCTCATCAGACAGTGATAGAGCCATGATCTGAGTTTGGAGGACAAAAATTTATAACTAATATATATGTCTTCATACATTTGTGAACATATAGATATACACATACATACATACATATATATATATATATATATTGATATTTTAACGTTATAAAACTTATAAAAATATATATTTGATAAATTCTTAACGTTAGGAAACATAATAAAATAGGGGGATTTTTTTTCTTCTACAGTTTTAATTAAGTATTACACGTGTGTGTGTATATATATATATGTTTAAGTAAAACATTAAAAATAAATGAAAAAAAAAAAACCCTAAAAAACTATTATGTAATAGGAACTCTTTTGTTGTTATCACAGTAATCTATTGTACGTAAGATTCACATTTTATGATGACATTCATTTTTAATCTACACTTGTCATATAGTATGAAGCCCTTCTGATCTGGTGGTCATCATAGAGAATTCATTCACATTACATGAGCCTTCCTTAAATTAAAACAAAAATTTTGATTAATTTTGGACAGTAATAATCATATTTAAAATGCTGCAAATTCACTTGCCTGCTTTTATATTTTTCGCATTGATCAGCTGTCTTGAAACATACTGTCGTGAAACATTTTCAAAAGATTTCCATACTGTCGTGAAACATTTTCGTGAAAACTGAAAAGCCGGTTCAAGAATGCAAAGTTTGTGTACCAGTATACTTTAGCAATAAATTTATGATCAGTACAAAATTATTACAGCAGTAACTGACTTTTTCTTCTTCTTTCTTCTTCTTCTTTTCTCTGAAGTCATTTTCTAACTTATATAGCAGAAGGGTCTTTTTTTTGTTAAGTGGGGAGGGGTGAGGATTGGGTTTGAGCAATCAGCATCACCGCCAGCTCCTAATCTACATCGAAAAGCGTACCGATGGAGCAGTAGTAAGATCAAATAGCAAGCCATCATGAAGCTCTACTTACCGTATACTAGGTCCCCTACTCACTTCACTCTAGATTATTTAAAAAAATATTATATCAGATAAATCCACTGACACACCAGAATATGTTACCACCGGCACCACCAGCTTCCTCATGATATGAGTTGCACCGGTAGCTAAACAAGAATAATTTTGCCTGCGTTTTAGTATTAGCTTATAAATAACTTTTTTTGCTTTTTAATTTTTATATATAGCTTTTGTTGTTGTTGTTGTTGTTTTTTTTTTTTTTTTCCTCACTTTCTCTGATATTTTCAAAGTATGAATATACTTTACTCACATTTTTTTCATAAATTTATCATTATTTTTCTATCTTCTACCTTTGGACCACTTCAATAAATTACAAAATTTTGTGTTTGTTTGGATAGGAATTATCCTGCGTTTTGAGTTTTCATGTTTTTTTTTTTTTTTTTTTTTTTTACTTTACTTTACTTTTCCACCTTTGTACTGTTTATGCACTGTTCACGCACTGTTTATGAGATCCACAACCACTTTATTCAGAAAAAAATATTAAAAATAGGCCACATGGTACTATTTACAAATTTAAAAATTATTTTACTACAGTGCTTTTAGTTTTTAGTTTTCAACAAAATAAATTGTATCCAAACGGATCTTGAATATATCTGGATTGCTGCTATGTTTGGTTGCATAGGAAAGAAAAAAGAAAAGAAAATTATCTTTCTTTATATGCGTTTGGATGTAAGGAAGAAAAGCAAGGAAACAAATTATTTCCCTTTTTGGGTTTTTAAAGAGCTTAGAAAGATTTTTCTTTTTTCTTTTTTTACTTTTTTTCCGTTAAATTAATGTATGATTTGAAAAAAAATAAATAAATAGAAAGGCATATCGATAATTTTATAATAAAAATTTAAAATAACTCCAAAACTCCTCTTCCTTTCCCTTTTTTAATTTCATCCAATTTGGGATGATAGCAAAAAGATGGGTCCCATGTAAATTTAGGGCCCGTTTGATCATAGAGTTCAAGCTAGTTTTTGAGCATTTTAAACACACTTACACACATTTCTTCACACTTTTTCATCCATGCGTATATCAAAAATATCCGAACAACATTACTCAAACTCCTCTACCAAACACCCTCTTAATCACTCCAAATCAACCTACTTTTCTCTTCTCTCAAGTCTCATCTAACTTATTATCACGTATCTTTGACGTAATGGTCATTTTACAAGTACAAAATTCTTGTAGGATGGAGGTAAGGGTTTATTTTCAATCTCCAAAAAAGAGTTTCACATACATATATATTTAAATTAAATTAGAGTAAAATTTATATCTTGTAAAAAAAAAAAAAAAAATCTCCCCTAACCAAATAAGGAAAATTACTTCTCTTCTCTTTTTTTTTTCCCCCCCTTTCTCTCGACTTCCTAACCAAATAAGGAAAATTACTTCTTTCTCTCCTTTTCTTTTCCTTTCTATCACCTCCCCCCCAAATCCAAACATATATAGCGTAAATGTTCTGGGGAAGGAAGATTCTTCTAGATCTTCTGACAGATTTCATGTGACAGTGGGGTTCCAAGGCCATTTTATTTTTCTTTTTTAATCAGAAAGTATAAAATTTGAAGGCAAAGCAAATACAAAGTTTCAGTCAAAAGAATCATAACTTTGAAAGAGAAATGGTTCATGCATGCACCTTCATTGAAGCATACCTTTAATCTAGGCCCTTCAATTAGTCGACCTAATTCAAAATCCGCCATTGATACCATATCCATGCAACATTGACCTTTAAATTGAGCACTAGATCAGATGGTTGAGACAATACTTAGAGGTCTCCCCACAACAATGGGCGGTCTATATCAGAGGCCATAAATACATTCATAAATGAGTTGAGATTGTTTCTTCCATATGTTTCCAAAGAATAAAATATTAAGTCACTAGTTGTTATATAAATAAAGTCCCTCTCTCCCACTTACAGTGAGCCTGCTATAGCTAGATTGGTCGGTTCTAGAGATAATTCTACAGTTTCTATCACTTTTTTATTCTCTCTCAACTTTCTTATCTCTCTCTGATAATACTAAAACCCTACAAGACTCTTCCACTCCACTGTCTCCTCCCCCATACCTCTGTTGCTGTGTGACTTTATACCTTTCTTTCTCTGTCTCTCTCTCTTCTATTGGGGTGCGAGCGTGTGTGAGAAACATTATGGATGGTGACATGCTAAAATCATTAACAGAACAGGATCACATGGACGTGATGACAATGATGATGCAAATGGAAAAGCTTCCTGAATTCTGTGACCCTTTCCATAACACTCCCATTCCTACATACCCAGAAATCGAATTCACCAGTGGAAGCACTATTAACATTGCCACCACCACACCACCCATAATCCATAACCCAAATGTAGCCCCTGTCCCACACACATTGATAAACCCAAGTTCCTCCATACCATTAATGGGCACTCCAATTCAGGACCCCATGACACCATCTCTTCAACCCCATGTGATGTCAGGAAGATTCTGGTTTAATAATGTTGGTGCATTATCACTTGCAAACTCATATGAGGAGAAGAACTCAGTGGCAGCAATGAGAGAGATGATTTTCCGGATAGCTGCGATGCAACCTATTCACATAGACCCAGAATCAATCAAGCCACCTAAGCGGAGGAACGTGAAGACTTCAAAGGATCCACAGAGCGTGGCAGCGAGGCATAGGAGGGAAAGGATTAGTGAGAAGATAAGGATACTGCAAAGGCTTGTTCCTGGTGGGACTAAAATGGACACGGCTTCGATGTTGGATGAGGCTATACATTACATGAAGTTCTTGAAGAAACAAGTGCAAAAGTTGGAACAAGTCGAGGCTAATAGGACAATTAATGGAGTTGGTTTACCTGCAGTTGGGATGACGAGAGGTGGTGTGAATTACGCTACTTTGATGAAGGCTTACCAGCGGCCAGCCTGCTCGAATGGTGGGGTCTATGCAGATCTAATGTCTTGGTGAGAGGAGGGTGAAATTACCATTGATACATGCATGTATGGTGTAGAAGTGATAGTATTGGTCGTGGGCTTGTAAAGAAAATGTACTTTCTTAATTTTTCATATTATTAGTGTATTAATGTTAAATGAATGTAATCGGTGGGATTTAACCACTTTGACCTAATGAATGTTTAAATTATTGTTTTAATGATTAGTCATATATTAATTTATAAGTTTTATGTAGTAAAATTGTGACATCCTTAGTATCACTCAATTATATTATATATAACTTGTTATGAAAATTAATAAATCGAAGAGAAAAAAGTAGTATATACATGCTAACTATCCATAAGAAAATGGCTCAATATATTTCAACAATGCTCATAGCCTATGTTTGGATGTCAGGAGAGGAATAAAGTAGTTGGAGGTTTTATTGTGATAATTCCATTTAACAATAATGGGATAGAAGGATTGGAATCCTGACACTTTATTATTATATATATTATGGTTCATGAGACTCAAATTAATTGTAAATTCATGTACTTGTAGAATTAATAAATTAACATTATGTTAGTTTTAAAATAACCTATTAGTTTCTAGTAATTTATACAATGGGTTAATTGTAGCATAAAATCTTAGTATAAACAAATATAATCATCAAGAGGCTTTACTAATGAATTTAGGTTGTTAAGTTGAACCTAGTTAAAATTGTTGTCTTGCTTCCACTTTTTCCATTTATTTCTTTCAATCACCCAACAACATTAACATGATATTAAAGACAAAATTGATCTTAGCCAAGTCGTTATACACAATCTACAAATCACCCATTGTCTCTGTTAGGCCAAAGCTTATTGCACACGCTCAGCTAAAAAAATAAAACGTTTGGAATTGAGAGAAAATAGTAGAGTAACCAAATCCTAACTACACATTGAGGAAAGCGAAGAACATATAGCAAGAAGATCTTGGGAAGGGATGAGGAAGAGAGAGAAGTTTTGATGGGTAGAAGAGACGTTGGGCTCATCGTGCAATGTGCCTGTACGGCACAATAATTTTACCGAAAGTAAGAATGGAAAAGTTGAAATATATGAGAATTCCTTTTTTGGTTTTGAATATTCTCATTTTATCTTATAAGTAAAAAGAGAGAAAAAAATTTCAGAATCTTTCCTAGTAGAGTTAACAAGCCTGCACAACAAATCTGGGAAAATGCAATAATTTCGGTTTTTTTTTTTTTTTTTAGATTACAATATGTTACTAATTCTGTTATGTGAGTTCTTTCTTCTTAGATCTCTAAACACTTTATGTATGTAAAGATAGTTATATCTCAAAAGTCAAAAAAATCGTTTTTAAAGACTTATCAATGGTAGGTTAAAGTGTATGTATCATGGAAAATAACTTCTTCTTTTTTCCTCAAATACATTAAAGTAAAAAAAAATACTTTTACCGAATTTGACTGCTTGGAAATATCATGAAGCTTTCATACATTATTGGATGAAGAGGAGGGTGTGACCTGAGAGAAAAAGCAAAAACAAACAGATATCTAGACAAAATTACAAATTATATATACCTTCATTTTTAACATGTTTTCAATTTAGTCATTTTTTTTTTTTTTTTAAATAGTCTATTAAATTTAACCATTTTCAAGGTAATCCTTCTGTCCAAATCCTTCCAAATTGCATTGTTAGGCCCTCCCAACCAAGTTCGCGCGTTTAGGTTTTTCTAAGATTCCTAATTAAAAACAAACAAACAAAAACAATAATACCTTCCAAAATTAATTCACTAAAAATGAAATTAAATCTAAACTCAACTCAACCTAAACCCCCCCTCCCTCATGTTTTCATCTATAATAAGTTCCTCGTTTAGGTTGGTAAACCGTGAACAAAATGTATTTTGTAAATGGTTTAAGTAGTTTATTTCTGAAGCAAAGATTGTTGCCAAATTCTATACTTTAGTGTCAAGTTTTTGGATTTTTGACACCTTTTTTATCAGTAGAGATTGCACAATTAATCAACAAAAAAATAACAACACGAAAATAGGATTTTTAGAGAAAGAGAAACATTGTTCGCTCAGCTACGCTTTATAATTAATTTTATCTCAATATATTTTCACCATACTAGAGGCATTCAAGTAAATATAAAGATCAATTGATGAAGAAGCTGAAGTCATAGTTCCAATCATAAACTTGCTATTAAGAATCAAATCTTCAAGAGGTTCTTAGAGCCAGTCGGAGGTTCTAGTTGTGATTGCAAGTATATCATCCGTGGAGCATTTATATAGTAGAAGAGTTTTGAAGTTGTAGAAAGTTTCTGCAGTAATTTAATCTACTAAAATTATAGAGTCTAGGGACAAAATTTTTGTTCTAAATTTGTAAAATTTTCTTTATTATAATAGTATTTTTTTTTTTTTTTGGAAAAGTTCTTCAAGTCATTTTACTTTAGGACAAGTTGTTCTATTAGTTTTATCTGGGTTTTTTTTTTTTTTTTTTTTTTTTTTTTTTGAGAGGAAACGATAGTAGACTTTATTAATGGAGAAACATGATATACAATGGCAAAGAGAAAGAGGGACATGTGACCCCCTCATTCTTTTTTGCAACACTAACATACGCTAGAGTAGCACGATTACATCGTAAAGAAAAGAAAGAAAAAAAGAACAAAGAAAAAATCTTCAAAATCCAAACTATTGTAAGAAAAACGAATCTTCACTTGAATGCCCAGAAGACCAGAAAAAGTGCCAAATGACACCTTCTTGATTTACATGGACATCAAAGTGATTTTTTTTTTCCAACTTTGGAGCGTCTTCATGCTCGACATGGTTGCCCTATAACCTCTGCTGATCCTATAGTTGATACAACACCTTAGTCATTCTCCACAATTCTATGTTTCTTTTCTCCCTTAACAACCGTAGCCTTCTTATTCATGTTTTCTGTTTGCTTCATTTTTTTCCTAGGTTCCACGTCAACAATTGAAGAATTAATAAGAGTTTGAGGTGTTGTGGTAAGCCTCATCTAATTCATCATTTCTTTCAGGCTTCCAATTGTAGACTTCTCCACGGACTCTACTTCTTTTGGGCTGTGCATGGATTGACTCACACCCTTATCTCTATTACCACTTCTTTTGGGCCGACCCTTACTAATACTCTTGTTACCTTGCCCATTACCACAACCAAACTTAAAACTTATCTCTGATTTCTTAAAACCTGGTGGAGATATTTTCTCACCTTGTTTCCCCATTAAGTCACAATTGAGGATGATTGTATCCTCATCCATGACTACCACCTCAATTAAGTCAGAGGAAATCTCGCTATTATTTGGCACGCAATCAGTTGGAGTTGCTTTTGAATTTGAAAAATCTGAACTGGTTTGGATAGCATGATCAATCTCCGTAATCAACTCCTCAAAATCTGGAATGTGCTTCTTCACAGTCATGATTGCACCCTTATCAACTGGAACACCACCATTTGCCAGAGCACCGTCAAAGCTACCACCTTCAGTTAAACTGCCCAACTGTGTTAGCGACATACTTCCACTTCCACTTCCAATTGCTGGATTACCTTGCTCATTTACCTTCCATTGTGAAGAAACCCAATACCCATGATCAGCCTTGGACATCATCATCTCACAGCCTCGGACTACTTCTTACTTTGTTTGCATTAACATAGTTTCTACGATACCTTGCCTTCAACCACTCCCCATAAGGAAGACCTCCCTGTTGTCGATCCCTTTGGAAAGAACAATCCCTAACCTCATGACCAATTCGACCACACTAATAGCAGAGCCCAACTAAACGTTCGTACTTGAAACCGGTACAAACCTTATCTCCTTTAGGGCTGGCAACAACTCCTCCTCAACGTAATGGTTTATCCAACGGCAACTCCACCCTTACTTTGATAAAGCAAGCTTGGTCAAACGAAAACACCTTTAAATCAACTTCCAATACTTCTCCCGAACCACTGCCAATATCCCTGCCCACCTCCTCCAATAACAAATCGAAAGGTAAAGCCCATACCTAAACCCACATCGGCAATGAAGTGAATCTAACCGAAGTGGTTGTCATACCTCTCTTCCATCTTCGTAACGCCAAAGGGTGGTCCCCAAAACTCCATGGACCATTTGCTAGCACCCACTTCAATTGAATTTCCATGGTAAATTCGAATTGAAAAAGATCATCCCCCACATCAACAAATGCGTAAATCCGAGCCCATCCTCCACACAGACCATAGGAAAACCTTGGCCGCACGCTAGTTGAAAGCTCATGTTGTGAGAAACCTCCCTAACAAACTGAGGGAACATTCTTCCAACATCCTTTCCCTCGAAAGGTAAAGCCCATACTTGAACCCACATCAGCATTGAAGTGAATCTAATTGAAGTGGTTGTCATACCTCTCTTCCATCTTCGTAACGCCAAAGGGTGGTCCTCAAAACTCCATGGACCATTTGCTAGCACCCACTTCAATTGACTATCCATGGTAAATTCGAATTGAAAAAGATCATCCCCCACGTCAACAAATGCGTAAATCCGAGCCCATCCTCCACACAGACCGTAGCAAAACCTTGGCCGCACGCTAGTTGAAAGCTCGTGTTGTGAGAAACCTCCCTAACAAACTGAGGGAACATTCTTCCAACATCCTTTCCCTCTGTGTAACCCCAACCTTAATAACTTCTCCATCCTCCTCCATCAAGGTTATACTTTGCAACTTGTCTATAAAATCCGAATCCGTCATGTGAATAGGAAAACACTAAATAGATCCCACTGAACTCTAACAAAATTGCAGATAGACACTATGAATTAACTAGTCCTCACACAAAGTGTGAGAAGAAAAGTCTCTCCTAGCGTGAGAAGAAACTAAAATTTATGTAGCTTTATCCTGGTTAATAACTATATTGTGTGTTATGTTATTTTCAAATGCTTATTTTGTTTTATTTACACAATATTGGAATTTTTTGCATAACTATATAAGTACCTTAAGGAGTCCAAAAAAATAATTTCTTAGCCATTATTGTTTAACCGGTGCTTTCAAATGCATAACTATATAAAAAGTGTTTTTTTTTTTTTTTTTCTTCTCTCTGCAATTTCTTCTGCAAGTCCTATCTCCCACATCTAAAAAAAAAAAAGCTTCGTCAGTGGAGCAACGGGATTGGAGGAAGAGGAGTTTATAGGGAGTAAACTGGACACACGTGTGGATGACCCATCAAAATACAATAAAGCAAATCACAATTGTCTGATTAATGATGATGAAGGCCCTGTTTGGGATCAGCTTATTTTGCTGAAATTGAAATTTTTTTACCAAAAGTACTATAAATAAAGGTAAAAATTAGCTGAAATAATAAAGTAAAACTCATGAATAGTACTAAAAAGTGCAATGAAGCTCATGAATAATAGTGAAAATAAGTTAAATAATAAAATAAACTAGTTTTTTAAGTTGGAGCCAAACGCACACGAAGTTAAAGAGAAGAACAACGTAGATTTATGTAAAGAAAACAAGAAGATTATGGATATTTTGGAAAATTTATAGTGTATCAGTTGGATTTAATCCAGACGTTTTGTTTTCCTAAATAGTTTTGTACTATTTTGAGACTTGTTTTCTTTTTATAAAATTTCTATTTCATCGGTGAGAATATTCATATAAATATAGGAAACCTTATGCTATAGAACTTTTTGAGTGTACGTGCTTGTTACAATATTAATTTACTTTGGTTTTATTTATTTATTTATTTGGGTACCGAAATTATTAGGGGCATTATCAAAATTATAATTTTAGAAGGATTTTATTTTAAAAAAAAAATTAAATAATCTGATATTTGGATTATTTTCTCATAAAAAAGGTTTGGTAATTGAAGCATCAAAATATAAAAAATAGTAGAGACAATCATTAAATCTAATATTTTAACCTAAAAAAAAATCAACCAAGGGATATAAATTTCCTAGATAATTTCTTTCTATTTGTAATTAAGTGGCATATTCTTTTTTTTTTTGAATTATTACCATCTTTTAATTTAAAATTTTTCTTGTGGGGACTCGAGGACCGAGGAAGGATACAACAAGTTGTGAATATCATCATAAAAGTATTCTAAACCCAAGAAGGGGACCCACCCAAGGATAGGAGGAGAAGGGAAAAAAATACTTCCTGAAAGGCCAAGTGAAGAGGATGGTGTCCAGTCAGAGTCAAGGTAGGTGAAGGAAGTTTCCAGTGAAAACTCACATATTACTTCCGCATTAAATGACTGGCAACAGTTTTATCAACTGTATTGAAGAGGAAGTGACCTGAACAGTAGAATTCACAGTTAAGCATTTCTTTCTACCACCTTCAATAGAAGTTTAAAGGGATAAGTGTCCTAAAGGGAGTTTGGAGAATTGTAGATGAAGGGCTTGGATGCAATTAGCTGAGGAGTATATAAAGAAAAAGGACTTCCAGATGAAAGGATCTCCCAGAAAAATCAAGATAAAGGGATAAGAACAGGAATAGTGATAGTGATAGAGAGAGAAAGAGTGTACATCCTTGTGCAAGAACACCGTCCTCGGACGAGATTGTAAAGAACCATTTATACCCTTAATCTGAGCCTTTCGTTCATGCCTTCTTCGTGTGAATCCTTGGGCCAAGGCCAACTTGTTTTACTCTACTCTCTAAATAAATATATATTGGTTTGGGCCTAGTTGAATAGCACAAATTTCACTATTTTAAGTGAGTTTGGGCCGCCAGATTTTTTGTGTCCTTACATTTCTTATTCAAATTATTTTAGTAATTATCTAATTGTTGGAAGAAGAGCAACTAAAAGAAACAAGTCAAATAACTAAGCGTTTGATTTTATAGGGCAAAAACAAGGAAAAAAAAAAGATTATATAACCTACAATTGTATAACACCAAGATCTAGACTATTTGTAAAAGTAAACTACAAAATCTAGAAATAAATGTCAATTTATAGCATGCTTTTGATTGCCTAATAAATTTTATGAGTAAATGTTATTCAGGATTAGAATTTTTATCCTTTTTTTTTTTCTCTTTTTCTTTTCATTTTTATACAATATAAAAATTTTACTCTAATCTTATCTAAGTATATATGAATGTGAAACTTCCTTTTAAAAACTTGAATCTCGATTCTTATTCCCCCCTCACAAGAATTTTGTACTTGTAGAGTAACCATCACGCCAATAGTATACAATAACATCTGAATTCTTGAGTATAATGAAAAAAAAAATCATCAATAATAGTGCATAATGAAGAAATTGGGGAGTAGAAACCTTTGGAATAATAAAGAAACTAAAGACAACCTTTTCTCTTAATTTTCTGTTTTCCTTTTTCATATATATTTTTTTTCTTTTTCTTTTTCTTTTTCCCTGCAGCATGTGAGAGAGAAAGGACAGTTGGTGGGTGAGGTAGGTTGCCTCCCAAGGCAGGGTCGGATAATAGAAGTGTTCATGTCTCAAGGATCATGCCTCACAAACAGCCATTTCTCCCATCTATCCGATTCAAATCCAAAACAAGAATAAAGAAAGCAATTTTTTAAAGGGTCAAACCACATCTAGTAAATACACCATGTGACATATCCCACTAAGGTCCCAACATACCCAAAGACACTATTGTGTTATTAAGTGGGAGGCCCCCATTTTCATAAATTTAAAGACTTGCATGCATTCACTATAGCTATTTGGCTCTTTTCGAACCTGCTAAGTTCATTGTATCTTTCTCTGACACATTCTTTCTATTATTTCATCCTCTTCTTTGATGAGATAAGTTTAAATATTCTTTGTGAGTGATAAAAGGGTATTATTATGATTCGTGTAACAGACACTACACAGCAACTATAGCAAACGACTCTTATGTGTTTCGTTAACTCACCGAATTCGGTGAGTTAACGAAATACTTGATTTTTTTACTAAAGTTTACATTTCAATCTTTTTCATTTTGGCCTTTCATAATACATTTTCATATTAGTACTGATGTTTATTTTCGTTAGTAATTTGGTGACATCTAGGAATAACATTGTATAGATGACATATCTTAATGGACTTTACTTATCTAATATTTAATGATCAAAAATTACTAATAGAATTGGACGGCAAAGCTAATAATTTTAACACATAACTACTGTGAAAATGAAATCAAACATGATGAGCCAAATGAAAAATCTAAAACATAAAGGACCAAAAATAGAAAACAATCCCAAACTTTAAGGGCCAAAGTATACTTTTGCCTCACTATTTCAGTTTCCGTTGAGCAACAAAACATTTAAATCTAGTTTTGAATTTGTGCTTTTAGCTTGAGAGAAACAAAATTACTACATTAAATATTAGGCTTGGTAATGGAGAAACACAAAAGTTATTTAGCGATAAAAGCAATTATATATATAGGGTTAATGTCAAGTTACTTTAAATAATATTATAACACCTATCTATAACACTTAATAATTTTTTATTAAATTAGTATTTTGAAAATCTCACCATAAATTATATTCTCTCTATGTTATTAAAAGTTAACATACATGATAAATTTTGTGTCAATCGAATTTTTTTTTAATTATTTTCTCATATAAATCTTTTCTGCATACTGTTAAAATATAAGAACCTAAAAGTTAAACATTGTATACATGTTATTATCTTGAAATTTTGCAAATAAAGAATGTATAAAAGATCATGTAATCTAATAATTAATTTGTCAAAATTCACATTCAATTAATATTACTTAAAATTACACTAAACTAGTTATAACGCGAATACTATACATATAAATAAAGGATTCAAATAATTTAATATATTAAGTAAAGAAAATAATTCTGACTACTCATTTTGAAACAAAATAATAAATGAAGAAAAGGCCAGATGAGCTAAGAGTTTAATGAGATTCATTTCTACAATACGTATGATGAATCATAAATACAAACAATAGTCAACGACTTTGTTGGTTTGTTTGTTAGATTGGATTTTGCCAAAATTGCCCAATTTAAGAGGACAGGTGGATACAGATCTTGGACCAAAAATTCTTCACCGACGTCGTCCCTTATGCTAGGTGATTGATATATATATATATATATATATATACACACTCACAATTTGGACAAAATTTTTAATTAGGTTTCTCAGTTCAAGTTTGCTAGATTTGTTTTTTGTTTTTTTTTTTAATATTTAAAGCATCATATTATTTACGACACAAGAGAAGAGCTAACCTTTCATCTGATCAATATCTCATAAATCATACAAAATATGCCGAGTTTATGGAAAATTAACTTAGATAAGTTTTAACGTGGAAATCCAACCAAAAAAAGAAGAAGAAGAATCTCGATTATCGGTTTAACATAATACTTTTGACTAGTTAATTAGGGTACTTATTAAATAATGGACCATTCCTAAAGTCTAAAAACTTGATTAACTTGATTCTCAAAAAAAAAAAAAAAAAAAAAAAACTTTATTAACTTTATTTTTTTAAGTTATTATTACTAATTGATTTTTTTTTTTCTCACAGTTGATTTGTTGAACCAGCAATATTAAATAGAGTATTTTTTAAAGTTATAATAATAATAATAATAAAGAAGAAGAACAAGAATAGAGTCGCAAATAAGTTATCTTGAAACCATCCACATACTATACTAATGACCACACTCAAAACAGTAGAATTTACGTCATGTCTGCGAGTAATATTAGGACCACAACTTTTCTTACAACTTTTGCCACAATTTACTCTAGTGACAAGTCATGAATAATATAATTGTAGACTCTGTCACTTTTACTCCACCACTTATAACTTAACATATGAACAAATTGTGGTAAAAATTGTGAAATAAGTTATGATAACATTTTCCAATTGCCTACACCTAACCAGAAGTATTTGCCCTTGGTCCCCTGTTCCTATGCACTTGTTGGCCGCTTTCGGCCCACAGTCCAACCCTGGATAATTCTAAAGTCATATAAAAAGACAAATTTTTAGGCCTCTAATGGAATATAAGGTTGTGTATTACAATAAAAGACCCAAATTTTGGGTTCGAGGCTCCAAGCTTAACCCAAACTAGAATTGGCAAAATTTAATCCGGACTCAATTATCCACCCGAACCCAAACTAAAGGGTAGGATATGGATCATAGGATTAGTATCTTGTTTTAGTCCAACAAACCGGTACTAGACTTGCTCATCAAGACTTTACTATAAAATTTTAAACTGAATTTTTTAATAGTATCATTTTCAATTTTTAAGTTATATATATTTGTTGTAGATAAAATCATAAAAATACTAATGACATTAATCATCAATTTGGCAAGCAATTCTCAAATATAACAAATGTTAGGGTCGGATCCACTATTAACGTTGAGTAGTTTTTTTTTTTTTTTCATAAGTTCATTAAAGATATTCTTTTTAATTATTTACTTTTTTTCTTTACCTAACATCTTATATTTTAATTTTAAAATTGTATATATTGTATAATTTTAGATTAGTTTTTTATTTTAAAATTTTTATTTAATTGCATCTGTTCAATTTTTTGAAAACCTCTTTTTTTCCCCCTTTAATTTCAATTATAATTTTGCCAACTTTCAACAAACAAATAGATGAACTTTTAGCAAAAAGTTAATCCAAAACCACACTTAGTTTATAGGTGATTTTAACCTTATTTCATGTTTAATGTATAATAGGTATACACATTTTTTTCTTATTTTGTGAAATAAATTATTAGACTAGTAAATTATTAAAATTAATTATCAAATTATAAACTTCAGAAATTATTCAACTTTCATCTTTGACAGTCTTTTTTGTTTTTGTTTTATTTACAATAAAAGAAATGTGAAAATGAGGTCTGTGGAGCAGAGCTTTTGGCCTGCGGTTCCTCTATTACTGATTCGGATACCATTGCTATTAAAGAAATTTAGAAAAAGCTTGACAGACTGAATGAGGCCGAATTGACTGAAGAAGCAAAAGCTGAATTTTTGGTGTTGAGTAAAAAGATGGATGATCTTCTACAAAAGCAAGAAATTTATTGGGCCCAACGGTCTAGATTAAACTGGCTAAAACATGGGGATAGGAACACTAAGTTTTTCCATGCCAGAGCATCACAAAGAAAAAGGAGAAATCATATCAGGGGTATCCGGAATACTCATGGGCAGTGGGTGGAAGAGTTGGAGGAGGTGGTTGGGGTAGCTTCAGCCTACTTTGATAATCTCTTCCAAGCAGGAACTGAGGATCAAATGGAGGAGTGTCTAAATGCAGTGCAAAGTAAGGTGACTGATGATATGCAAGAATTTATTTCTTCTGAGTTTACTACTGAAGAAGTGAAGGTGGCTCTGTTTCAAATGGGACCAACAAAAGTTCCGGGACCCGATGGTATGAATGCCCTTTTTTATCAAAAATTTTGGCATGTTGTAGGGAATAATGTAGTCCTAGCTGTTTTAGAATTTCTAAATAATGGTAATATGCTACCTGATATAAACCATACAAATATTGTGCTTATCCCTAAAGTGAAAAATCCGGAGAGAATGTCTGAGTTTAGACCTATAAGCCTGTGTAATGTTATTTATAAAATTATTTCCAAGGTGTTGGCAAACAGGTTGAAACAGGTACTACCCCAGATAATATCACCCACTCAGAGTGCTTTTGTACCGGGGAGGTTGATCACTGATAATGTGCTGGTGGCATATGAAACTCTCCATACCATGCATTCCAGGAAGAAAGGGAAGAAGGGTTCTATGGCACTGAATCTAGATATCAGTAAAGCCTATGACCGTGTGGAGTGGCACTTCCTTCAAAGGATTATTGAGAAGTTGGGGTTCCCGGTTGAATGGATAAATAGGGTGATGAGCTGTGTGACAACACCATCCTTCTCTATCCTTATTAATGGGAAGCCATTTAGCATGATCCATCCTTCTAGAGGAATCCGCCAAGGTGATCCATTATCACCATACCTGTTCTTATTGTGTGCAGAAGGTTTTACTGCCTTACTGAACAAAGCAGAATCAGAAGGACGGATTAAGGGAATTTCCATCTGCAGAGGGGCACCAAAGGTCACAAACCTTATGTTTGTTGATGACTCCTTGCTATTTTGCCAGGCATCTCGTGATGAAGGGGAAACCATAGCAGAAATCCTCCAAACTTATGAAAGAGCTTCGGGGCAGAGTATTAATTTGGAGAAGTCTTCAGTTTATTTTAGCAGCAATACTTCAGAGAGGCACAAGGGTCAGATCTTGGAAGCTTTAGGAGTGAAAGAAGTGGACCGGTTTGAATCATACCTTGGTCTACCAACTCTAATTGGGAGGGTCAAGTATTCCACCTTTTCTTACTTGAAAGACAAAATTTGGAAGAAGCTCCAAGGATGGAAAGGTATGTTACTGTCTAGAGCTGGTAAAGAAATCCTTATCAAGGCTGTGGCACAGTCCATACCCACTTACACTATGAGTGTGTTCCAAATCCCATTGAAACTTTGTGATGAATTAGATGCATTATGTGCAAAATTTTGGTGGGGTCAAGTGGGCAATGAACGGAAAATCCATTGGAAGAGTTGGGATAAACTGACGGTTTCAAAGAAAGAAGGTGGAATGGGATTTCGGGATTTGAGAGCCTTTAATCTAGCTATGTTGGCCAAGCAAGGTTGGAGGATGGTCCAAGGTAATGATTCATTGCTATACAAATGTTTTAAAGCAAGGTACTTTCCAAGATCAAATTTCCTAGAGGCAAAAGAATCACCTAATTGCTCGTTTGTGTGGAGAAGTTTGATGGCTGCAATGCCTATTCTCCAATCCGGCCATTGTTGGAGGGTTGGCAATGGAGTCTCAATCAACGCCTTGAAGGATAAGTGGCTCCCAAATTTTCCCATGAACAAGGTTCTAAATCCGATCCAAGCTAATTGGGATGAGCTGTTGGTGAGTGAATTGATCAATCTGGAGCTAAATGTGTGGAGGTATGAGGATATTTGGACCATATTTCACAGTGAGGAAGTTGATGCAATCTGTCAAATTCCATTGAGCAGAAGATGTGTAGCTGATACCATGATTTGGCTGCATAATCCACGGGGTGTGTTCACCGTTAAGTCAGCTTATCATGTGGCGAGAAGAATAATTTCTGAGGCAGCACAGGTTGGAACCTCTAAGGGCTGTACTACAAAACAGGTTTGGGAGGCTATTTGGAAGCTACGGATCCCTAATAAATTCAAAGTATTTGCATGGAGAGCCTATCACGATATTCTTCCAACTGCTGTGAACTTGACCAGAAGAAGAGTAGTCCAGGAAGAAAAATGCTCGGTGTGCACATTGGAATTGGAGTCTGCCATTCATGCCTTGTGGGATTGTGCAGCGGCTCAAGACATTTGGGCTGGGAGTGCACGTAAGCTGCAAAAGTTCAAGCATGGGCAGCCGGACTTGTTGCACCTGATGGATGAACTATTGGAGCGATTAAGCTTGGAAGAATTGGAGCTGTTCTGGACTCAAGCATGGCTGATCTGGAACCAGAGGAATTCTTTGCTGCATGGAGGAAAACTGAAGAATCCATCTTGCTTGAATAAAAGAGTAGAGGAGTACCTGGAAGAGTTCAAACGTGCTCAAGCACAGCTTGCTGTCCAGTCAAGGCAGCAACCGATTGCAGAAGCATGGCAACCTCCACCATCAGAGGCGTTCAAACTCAACTATGATGCAGCAGTATTTTCGGACTTAGCCAAAACAGGGGTTGGAGCAGTGATTCGCAATGAAAAGGGAGAAGTAATGGCTGCCATGACTGCCTGTGGTCCAACTGTACAAACCAGTGAAGAAGCAGAATTACTTGCTTGTCGAAGAGCCTTAGAATTTGCTGTGGATGCTGGATTTCATAGGTTGATCATTGAGGGTGACAACAGTAATGTTACTCATGCTATTTCTTCTTCTGCAGATAATAATTCGCTCTTTGGTAATGTTGTGGATGATATTTGCCATTTGATAGGGGGATTGCATTGGGCTGCTATCTGTTGTATTAGGAGGAGTGGGAATAGAGTAGCACATGTTTTAGCTCAACATGCTAGATTTACAATAGATGAAGACTTGTACTGGATGGAGGATTCTCCCTCACCAGCCATTGATGCATTGTATCATGATTTATTATCTATCTAATTGAATGAATATCCCCCCTTTCAAAAAAAAAAAAAATTTATATATAGCCACCCATTTTAGTCTAACAAGTTTCTGATCCTAAATTGATCAAGTCAAACCCAAACCTAATTGACCCAAATCGTTTGCTAGGTTTTGAGGAACGATTCAATCATCAATGTACTAACACATTTGGGTGAAGGTGCTTACTCTTCCCCTGAATTATATTTAAGAGAATTTAGTATCACGCTCTCTACTTCATAGTTTTTGTTAAATTTATCTCCAGACACCTTGCTTTAAACTCGAGAGCCTTTAGAACACACACACATATAATGAATAGTACATTGTCCTATTGAATGAGGTACTAACAAGTTACTTTTGCTAAACTTTTTTTTCTCCTTTCTAAAGCTTTCTCATGAGCGTCATTTACAGGAAACCCAAACCATCATTCGTAGTTGATAGTCCAACCATCTATTCAACCACCACCCCACCCCCCCCCCCCCCCAAAAAAAACTCAGGTTTAATCCAAAATTGTTCACAAACTTTGTTATTTGATGAATAAGAGAGTAAATTTTAGGCAATTGATGATGGGTTTGATGCTCAATTGTTTTTTAATGGTGTTTGGCAACTAATTTGTTGTATTGGGTTTTAAATTTATGTAAAGGGGTTTCTACTATTGAGATTCCAGTCATCTTTTTTGTTTAATTTAGTTAAATTATTGATGAACCAAAGAGAACTTGGTTCATTGAGCTGTGATAGGAAATTGCATGTAGTGAAATTTACAATATGAGCTTGAATTAACTGAATATATAATATGGGTCATGGATTATAATGAGTTAAGGATTATGGATTATAGCTGTATGGATCCGTTTTGCCCCCAGAGCCCAAATGAAATGGTCCAAGGCCTAAAGAGCTCAAAGCAATGAATTTGTAGAGAGTGGACTAGAAACTAAACTTTCAATAAATTAGGTTGACAACAATCACAGTAGGTTAAGTGTTACTAGAAAGTATAAACAAGCAATTTTTGGCAAGGAAAGTCCTCCTCGGCAAAGTCCAAGAAGGTTGTTCTTATATATTTCTCTTAGACTTAACCACAATTGCAGTTCTTGAGTGTACAGTGATTTTTCTACAGATGATCTAATGATCCCATTGTAATGGGGTTTTTCTTCTTTATATTCCCCTTCCTTACTTAATCTCAGCCCTCCACATGTAGATCAGATTGCTGGTTTTGATATTTGTCCCACCAATACCTTCTTGAAGTTTTTATGGATTGCTGTAACATTTGAGTTCACTAGAAAGTATAAACAAGCAATTTTGGGCAAAGAAAGTCCTCCTTGGCAAAGTCTGAGGAAGGTTGTTCTTATGTATTTCTCTTAGACTTAACCGCAATTATAGTTCTTGAGTGTACAGTGATTTTTCTATAGATTATCTGATGATCCCATTGTAATGGGGTTTTTCTTCTTTATATTCCCCTTCCTTACTTAATCTCAGCCCTCCACGTGTAGATCAGATTGCTGGCTTTGATATTTGTCCCATCAACACCTTCATGAAGTCTTTGTGGATAACTGTAAGACTAAAGATTACTATTCAGGTATCAGCTCCACATTAATGCGGCCAGAGGGTTAGTTGCAGAGCATTTAATGTGGTGGTAGTAGCTTTCTTCTCAGATATTTCCCAACTCTCTTTTGTCTTATCCTTATCTGACATTTACCCTTGCCAGCATGATTGCCCGTTGCCTGGTTCTTAACGTAAGGTCGGACCTATGACCTCTACTCCACTTAGCCGAGGAGATACTTCTCCTCGGACAACAATTCCAGTTCCTCATGATTAGACTTCTTCCACGGACCCTTAATTTGTAGGCTTCTAATAGAATTTACCTGATCTCGGACTATTTGATGTCCTCGAATATGGCCCATGGCCTAGTACCCATACCTAGGCCCTTCATCCCTACAAAAGCGAATCAATTGAATGTGTAATTTGGAAGTTGACAGTTTGTGGATTGTTGTGATTGTGTGTGTTGGATGTGTACTATATATTTAATAAATAAACAATTAATAAATATTATTTAAATGGAATAGTGATAGAATAGAGAGGATGATATAGGTGTGTATTAATAGTGGATTTGCAAAAATAGAAAAAGATTAGGCTTTAGCTTAAATTTAGTCAAGAAAGAAAAAATCTTCAAAATCCAAACTATTGTAAAAAAAATGAATCTTCACTTGAATGCCCAGAAGACTAGAAAAAGTGCCAAACGACACCTTCTTGATTTACATGGACATCAAAGTGATTTTTTTTTTTCCAACTTTGGAGCATCTTCATGCTCGACATGGTTGCCCTGTAACCTCTGTTGATCCTATAGTTGATACAACACCTTACTCATTCTCCACAATTCTATGTTTCTTTTCTCCCTTAACAACCGTAGCCTTCTTATTCATGTTTTCGGTTTGCTTCATTTTTTTCCCAGGTTCCACGTCAACAATTAAAGAATTAATAAGAGTCTGAGGTCTTATGGTAAGCCTCTTCTAATTCATCATTTCTTTCGGGCTTCCAATTGTAGACTTCTCCACCAACTCTACTTCTTTTAGGCTGTGCATGGATTGACTCACACCCTTATCTCTATTATCACTTCTTTTGGGCCAGCCCTTACTAATACTCTTGTTCCTTGCTCGTTACCACAACCAACCTTAAAACTTATCTCTGATCCCTTAAAACCCGGTGGAGATATTTGCTCACCTTGTTTCCCCATTAAATCACAATTGAGGATGATTGTATCCTCATCCATGACTACCACCTCAATTAAATCAGAGGAAATCTCACTATTATTTGACACGCAATCAGTTGGAGTTGCTTTTGAATTTGAAAAATCAGAACCGATTTGGATAGCATGATCAATCTCCGTAATCAACTCCTTAAAATCTAGAACGTGCTTCTTCACAGTCATGATTGCACCCTTATCAACTGTAACACCACCGATTGCTAGAGCACCGTCAAAGCTACCACCTTCAGTTAAACTGCCCAACTGTGTTAGCTACATACTTCCACTTCCACTTCCACTTCCAATTGCCGAATTACCCTGCTCATTTACCTTCCATTGTGAAGAAACCCAATACCCATGATCGGCCCTGGACATCATCATCTCACAGCCCCGGACTACTTCTTACTTTGTTTGCATTAACATTATTTCTACGATACCTCGCCTTCAACCACTCCCCATAAGGAAGACCTCCCTGTTGCCGATCCCTTTAGAAAGAACAATCCCTAACCTCATGACCAATTCGACCACATTGATAACAGAGCCCAACTAAACGTTCGTACTTGAAACTAGTACAAACCTTATCTCCTACAGGGCTGGCGACAACTCTTCCTCAACGTAATGGTTTATCCAACGGCAACTCCACCCTTACTCTGATAAAGCAAGCTTGGTCAAACGAAAACACCTTTAAATCAACTTCCAATACTTCTCCCAAACCACTGCCAATATCCCTGCCCACCTCCTTCAATAACAAATTGAAAGGTAAAGCCCATACCTGAACCCACATCGGCATTGAAGTGAATCTAACCGAAGTGGTTATCATACCTCTCTCCCATCTTCGTAACGCAAAAGGGTGGTCCTCAAAACTCCATGGACCATTTGCTAGCACCCACTTCAATTGACTATCCATGGTAAATTCGAATTGAAAAAGATCATCCCTTATGTCAACAAATGCGTAAATCCGAGCCCATCCTCTACACAAGCCGTAGCAAAACCTTGGCCGCACGCTAGTTGAAAGCTCGTGTTGTGAGAAACCTCCCTAACAAAATGAGGGAACATTCTTCCAACATCCTTTCCCTCTGTGTAACCCCAACCTTAATAACTTCTCCATCCTCCTTCGTCAAGGTTATACTTTGCAACTTGTCTATAAAATCCGAATCCATCATGTGAATAGGAAAACACTAAATAGATCCCACTGAACTCTAACAGAATTGCAAATAGACACTATGAATTAACTAGTCCTCACCCAAAGTGTGAGAAGAAAAGTCTCTCCCTAGAGAGAAAAAATACTCACCTAGCGTGAGAAGAAACTAAAATTTATGCAGTTTTATCCTGGTTAATAACTATATTGTGTGTTATGTTATTTTCAAATGCTTATTTTGTTTTATTTACACAATATTGGAATTGTTTGCATAACTATATGAGTACCTTACGGAGTCTAAAAAAATAATTTCTTGGCCATTATTTTTTAATCGGTGCTTTCAAATGCATAACTATATAACAAGTTTTTTTTCCTCTCTGCAATTTCTTCTGCAAGTCCTATCTCCCACATCTAAAAAAAAAAAAAGCTTTGTCAGCGGAGCAACGCGATTGGAGGAAGATGAGTTTGTGGGGAGTAAACTGGACACAGGTGTGGATGACCCATCAAAATACAATAAAGCAAATCACAATTGTCTGATTAATGATGATGAAGGCTTTATTTGAGATTAGCTTATTTTACTTAAATTGAAATTTTTTTATTGAAAGTACTGTAAATAAAGGTAAAAATTAGTTGAAATAATACAGTAAAACTTATGAATAGTACTAAAAAGTGCAGTGGAACTCATAAATAATAGTGAAATTAAGTTAAATAATAAAATAAACTGGTTTTTTAAGTTGGAGCTAAACGCACACGAAGTTAAAGAGAAGAACAATGTAGATTTATGTGAAGAAAACAAGAAGATTATGGATATTTTGGAAAATTTATAATGTATCAGTTGGATTTAATCCAGACGTTTTGTTTTCCTAAATAGTTTTGTACTATTTTGAGACTTGTTTTCTTTTTATAAAATTTCTATTACATCGGTGAGAATATTCATATAAATATAGGAAACCTTATGCTATAGAACTTTTTGAGTGTACGTGCTTGTTACAATATTAATTTACTTTGGTTTTATTTATTTATTTATTTGGGTACCGAAATTATTAGGGGCATTATCAAAATTATAATTTTAGAAGGATTTTATTTTTTTAAAATTAAATAATCTGATATTTGGATTATTTTCTCATACAAAAGGTTTGGTAATTGAAGCATAAAAATATAAAAAATAGTAGTGTGGGGAACAGTTATCTCTTGGGTACTATTGAGGCTGTATGGGATGGGCCTACGGCCCAATGACCCAATCCGAGAACATTGACAGGTCCGAGGATGGTCAGCTCAGGTGATAACGGGAGTGGCGTTAAAGGAAGAACTAAAAGTTATTATGGTAATTCCCAACCTATCCGAGGTGAAAAGTCACATCGGAACTTTTGTCCGAAGTGGTTTGAAACCTTTTTATCCTTCTGAATACTCCTTTAATGTGACCTCATGACAGGGAGTCGAATATTGGATAAGGGGTGAGGGAGGAGGAAAACAAATATCTACGAGAGCTGTTACCTCCACAATAAATGCTGCACAGCTAACTCTCTGACCGCATTAATGTGGAGGTGATACCTGAACAGTGAACGAGCAACCTTACATCTAGTAGTGGAAAGTGCAGGGAGGTGTGAGATGGGACAGGAAAGCACCCCCAGAATCAAATTTACACGTGTATGGTAAAGATGATATTGAATTCAGGGTATATAACGTGAAAAGGTCACCAAAGAGAAAGGATCGAAAAAAAGACCAGAGAAAAAGAACTAAAGAACAAGTTACTAAAAAAGAAAAGAGGATTTTGGACAAAGTTAATACGTATGAGTTGTTCAGGCTACACCGAGGATAGTTTTTGTATCTTAATTTCTTAATATTTCTTCCAAACCATCCACGATCGTTATCTCTTTTCTAAAATCAAACTAGCTCTTTCTCTCACACTCTACAAATTCATTGTTTGGGCTTATTAGACCAAAACCTAAACCTGTTTAAGGTCCAAACGAAAACCGGTCCTTACAATTGGTACCGTTTATGGGAAGAGCTTGACCTGATTTAAAGGAGATTCCGGTTTAGCGTTAGAGATGGAAGAGTCAGGTTCGCACCAACTGACGATTGGCCCACACCAAGATAATGTTAATCCGCACCAGGCAGTATCGGGGGGCTCTCAACGTAACAATTCAGTCGTAAACCCTCAACAAATGGGAGATCATGAAGGAAGTACGCATACAACGCATACTAGCAAGAGTCAGTTGCGAGGGAAAAGCCATGTCTCCCATGCAAGGAATGAAGGAGACATGCAACGTGAGATTGACGAGCTGAAGAAGAAGTTACATCGTGCACGGCAAAGGCACTCATCACCTGATTCCGAGATGTCTTCCAAGGAGATAGATAATGCCACGTACAGGCGAAGATCCAGAACTCCGCCCAGTGAAACTTTCTCTGGCGACGAGGAATATTGCCATAAGCGTAAGAATAAGAGCCCAACCTATACGGGCCTTGGAAAAAATGCCATGAACGAAACGTTAAATCAGGTTGCTAGGTCCCCTTTCACACGAAGAATAGAGGGGGCGAGCTTCCCTCGGCAATTTCATCAACCCACCTTCTCCCTTTATAATGGTCGAACGAATCTAGTGGAACACGTCAGTCATTTTAGTCAAAAGATGGCCGTTCATTCTAAGGACGAGGCCTTGATGTGTAAGATCTTTCCACCTAGCCTAGGTCCGATGGTGATGAGATGTTTCAATGGCTTGAAAGAAAATTCTATTGATTCCTTCAAGAAGCATACTCAGTCTTTTGGCGCTCGCTTTATCACATGTAGCAGGGTTCCATTGCCTTTAGGATCTTTGCTATCTATGTCCATGCGAGATGGGGAAACTCTGAAAGCTTATTTCGATAGATATTGGGCGATGTTTAACAAGATAGACGAGAGCTACAATGATGTGGCTATCAGTACTTTCAAGGCTGGTCTACCAACCGAGCATGATTTGAGAAAGTTTCTCACTGGTAAACTTATTACTAGTGTACACCTGTTGATGGATAGGATTGATAAGTATAGGAGGATTGAGGATGATCAATTACAGGGAAAAGAGAAGGCGAAGGTGATCCCTCAGGAGAGGGGGGATTCCAGGTCGGATCAGATCTAGAACAATCGACATCGGAGATACTTTGCAGGGCAGTCTGGATCTGCCAACGCGCAGGCGGTTAATGTTGTATTTCGAGAGCTAGTGCAAAAGGTCTTGGAGAAAGTTAGGAATGAATCATTCTTCAAATGGCCGAATAAGATTGCAGGAGATCCTGTGAATCATAACCAAAACCTATTCTGCCATTATCATCAGGATCATGGACACACTACTAAGGATTGTAGAAATTTGTGGGATCATTTGGAACAATTGGTCCGAGAAGGGAAGCTAAAGCATCTCTTGCATCACTCCAGTGGCCGAGAAAGCCAAATGAACTCGGCGTTTCGGGAAAATGCTGCGCCGAGACCTCCTTTTGGCACCATAAACGTCATATTTGCTACTCTAGGAAGGACTGGATCTTGTCCTTCCAGGATAATGTCAGTATCTTGTTGCTCAGATGAGGACTCTAATTCAATGTCGAAAAGAGTCAAGATGAATGTCCCATTGGTGTTAAGCTTTTCAGATGCAGACAAACAAGGAACCATACAACCACACGACGATACTTTGGTAGTTACACTTAGAATTGGTGGGTACGATGTGAAGAGGGTTATGATTGACCAAGGCAATGCAGCTGAGATTATGTATCCTGAGTCCTGACCTCTACAAGGGGCTAGGTTTAAAACCTGAGAATTTAATGACCTACAGCTCCCCTTTGGTAAGTTTTGAAGGTAAAATGGTTGTTCCTAAAGGGCAGATTAGATTACTCGTGCAAGCCGGAACAGATGTGGTTGAAGTGTATTTTATTGTAGTAGATGCTTTTTCTCCTTATACCGCCATTATGGACAGACCTTGGCTACACTCCGTGGGAGCTGTTTCATCCACCTTTCATCAGAAGGTAAAATATCCATCTGGGGACCAGGTGTTGGAGATAGTAGGAAGCCAATCTATGGCTAGACAATGCTTAATAGCGGTTATTTAACACAAGCCTGAGGTCGACACCTCGGCCATTACTGAAAACAATTTATAGCAGCTAAAAACTCTGGTATCTCTTTTTAGTGGGCCAGCCGACGAGGTGAAATGTGAAGACCTAGAAAATGTGGTCATTGAAGGTGATTCGAAGAGGTTCTTTCAGATTGGAGCTCAGATGCCCCTACTAGAGAAGGAGCAGTTGGTCGATCTTCTGAGGAGGAATGTGGATGTGTTTGCATGGGATGCCTACGAAGCCCCAGGGCTAGATCCAAATTTCATTTGTTATCATCTGAATGTCAATCCATCCATTACTCTGAAAAGGCAGCCACCTCGGCGTCCGTCCAAGGAACATGTAGAGGCTGTCAAGAGTGAAGTAACCAAACTTAAGCAAGCAGGGGCTATTAAAGAGGTGTTTTATTCTCAGTGGTTGGCTAACACCGTAGTGGTAAAAAAGAAAACAGGAAAGTGGCGCGTGTGTGTGGACTTTACAGATCTCAATAGGGCTTGTCCTAAAGACCCTTTCCCTATGCCTCGGATAGATCAAGTGGTAGATGCGACGGTAGGTCATCCTCGGATGAGCTTTCTGGATGTCTTTCAAGGATAACACTAGATACCCCTGGCATTAGATGATCAGGAGAAGACAACTTTCGTTACTCTTGTAGGAAACTATCACTACAAGGTGATGCCTTTTCATTTGTTATCATCTGAATGTCAATCCATCCATTACTCCGAAAAGGCAGCCATCTCGGCATCCGTCCAAGGAACATGTAGAGGCTGTCAAGAGTGAAGTAACCAAACTTAAGCAAGCAGGAGCTATTAAAGAGGTTTTTTATTCTCAGTGGTTGGCTAACACCGTAGTGGTAAAAAAGAAAACAGGAAAGTGGCGCGTGTGTGTGGACTTTACAAATCTCAATAGGGCTTGTCCTAAAGACCCTTTCCCTATGCCTCGGATAGATCAATTGGTAGATGCGACGGTAGGTCATCCTCGGATGAGCTTTCTGGATGCCTTTCAAGGATAACACTAGATACCCCTGGCATTAGATAATCAGGAGAAGACAACTTTCGTTACTCTTGTAGGAAACTATCACTACAAGGTGATGTCTTTTGGCCTGAAAAATGCAGGGTCAACTTATCAACGGATGATGACCAAAATGTTTGAACCACAGTTAGGCAAAAACGACGAAATCTATATTGATGACATGGTTGTGAAGAGCAAGTTGGTGTCTGAACACGTAATGGATCTCACAAGCATTTTCGAAATCCTGAGGGAGCATAAGCTGCGTCTGAACGCGTCTAAATATTTTTTCACGGTGGGTTCAGGAAAGTTTTTAGGGTACATGGTGACCCACAAGGGAACTGAGGTAAACCCAGACCAAATTAAAGCCATTAATAACTTGCATCCACCTCGGAATCCTAAAGAGGTACAGAAACTTACTGGAATGATGACCGCTTTGAATCGGTTCATATCTAGGTCAGCAGACAGGTGTAGGCCTTTTTTCCTTTTGCTGCACAAATGGAAAGAATTTGAGTGGTCCGAGGAGTGTGTTGTGGCATTCCAGCAACTTAAACAATATCTATCTCGCCTGCCTATTATGTCTAGCCCCGTGGTGGATGAAGTTCTTTTTACCTATATTGCAGTAGCCTTCAATGTCATAAGCTTTGTGCTAATACGAGTGGACAGTGGTATACAACGACCAGTCTATTATGTGAGCAAGTCGCTTAATGAAGCCAAGGTGCATTACTTGCCGTTGGAAAAGGCAACATTGGCAGTGGTACATGCTACAACATTGGCAGTGGTACATGCACTACTTCCAAGCACACATTGTGGTCGTGCGCACACAGCTTCCACTCAAGTCAATACTCAGAAGTGCGAATTATACTGGAAAGATTGCCAAATGGGGCACTATCCTAGGGGCTTTTGACATAAAATACATGCCTCGTACTTCTATAAAAGGACAAGTTCTCGCCAATCTGGTGGCTGAATTTGCTGAATGTCCTGAGGAAATGGATGTGGAAAATCATAACATGGGTGAAAGATTAGTCGGCATAGTCTCTGTCCAATGTCCCATGCCTTGGGAATTGTATGTGGACGGGGTAGCCAACCAGCGAGGATCAGGGGTGGGGCTAGTTCTAGTGTCACCAGAAAAGATTACTATTGAAAAATCCTTAAGCTTGAGTTTCTCGGTTACGAATAACGAAGCAGAGTATGAAGCTTTGCTAATGGGAATGATGATGGTCCAGAAAATGAGGGGAAAACAGTGAAGGTTTTTTCAGATTCAAAACTGTTGGTGGGCCAAGTAAGGGGTGATCTGGAAGCACGTGATCCAAGAATGTAGGAGTACTTGTGCCAAATCAGGATTATACAAGCAAAATTTGAAGTCTTTGACTTATCTTATATTCCTAGAGGTGGAATACCCATGCAGACTCTTTGGCTACCCTCGCCACGTCCTCTGCGCAGGATTTGCCCTGAGTAATACTTGTTAAAGACCTATGCACCCCTACTTCATTACACTAGGATATGCCTCGGATCCACCAGATCAAGCTAGGTCCGAGCTAGATGGATTCCATATCACTATTCCTAAAAAAAGATATATTGTCTGAAGAGAAGTCCAAAGCTGAAAAAGTACGAAGAAAAGCTCCTCGGTTTTGGCTGTCCGAGGATAGAAAGTTATACAAGCATTCTTTCTCTGGACTTTATTTGCTTTGTGTACACCCTAAGGCATCAGAATCACTCCTAGATGAGCTACATGAAGGGGTTTGTGGTAGTCACACATGAGGAAGATTCCTGTCTCATAGGGCTATTACTTAGGGATATTGGTGGCCAAGCATGCAAAAGGAGGCGCAGGAATACGTTAAGAAATGTGATCAGTGTCGAAGGTTCACGCCCAATATTCACCAACCTAGAGGAGTTCTCAATCCTCTTTCTAGCCCTTGGCCATTTGCTCAATGGGGCTTGGACATTGTGGGACATTTCCCCAAAGTGGTAGGAAATAAAAAATACCTACTAGTCTATACGGACTATTTTACTAAGTGGGTCAAAGCTGAGCCTTTAGCTAATATCAAGGATGTAGATGTCAAAAGATTCATCTGGAAGAACATTGTTACTCTATTCGGGATTCCTTATGTACTCATCTCGGATAATGGCCTTTAATTTGATAGCAAAGCCTTCAAGAAATACTATTCTAATTAAGGTATAAATAATAGGTATTCCACTCCGGCCTATCTGCAGGGAAATGGGCAGGCTGAGGCTGTTAACAAGGTCATAGTGAACGAACTTAAAAAGAGATTGGACGACGCCAAGGGAAATTGGATAGAAGAACTACCACATGTCTTTTGGACATATCGAACAACGCCTCGAAAGTCCACAGGAGAGACCCCTTTCTCAATGACATATGGGGCTGAGGCTGTAATCCCATTGGAGAATGGTTTTCCAACGATGAGAACTAGCACATTCACCTCGGATGGAAATGATGAGCTGCTGAAGAAGAGTTTAGATCTGGTTGAAGAACGGAGAGAAAATGCAATGGTGCAGCTGGCCTATTACCAACACAAGCTTAAGCAAGGTTATGATATGAATGTAAAGCTAAGACCATTGGCCCCAGGAGACTTAGTATTAAGAAAAGTCTTGGGAAATACTAAAAACCCAACTTGGGAAAAATTGGGGCCTAACTGGGAGGGACCATATCGCATCACATCAGTGGCAGGGATAGGTGCGTATTACTTGGAAGATTTAGATGAAGAAACTGTACTCCATCCTTGGAATGTAAACAACCTGAAAAGGTACTACTATTAATAAGATCAATCGCTTTTTGATTCCTTTCTAATTTATTCTAAATGTATATCATGAATCCTGTGACATCTTTTGAAATATTAAAGAGAAACTAAATTATGTCAGGTCCTCGGACCACAAACTTAGTGAAAATTAATATCTTATGACATCTTTTGAAATATTAAATAGAAACTAAGTTATGTCAAGTCCTCGGACCACAAATTTGGTGGAAATTAATATCTTGCGACATCTTTTGAAATATTAAACAGAAACTAAGTTATGTCAGGTCCTCGGACCACAAACTTGGTGGAAATTAATATCCTACGACATCTTTTGAAATATTAAACAGAAACTAAGTTATATCAGGTCCTCGAACCACAAACTTAGTAAAAATTAATATCCTGTAACATCTTTTGAAATATTAAACAGAAACTAAGTTATGTCAGCTCCTCGGACCATAAACTTAGTGGAAATTAATATCCTGTGACATCTTTTGAAATATTAAACAGAAACTAAGTTATGTCAGGTCCTCGGACCACAAACTTGGTGGAAATTAATATCCTGTGACATCTTTTGAAATATTAAACAGAAACTAAGTTATGTCAGGTCCTCGGACCACAAACTTGGTGGAAATTAATATTTTATGACATCTTTTGAAATATTAAACAGAAATTAAGTTATGTCAGGTCCTCAGACCACAAACTTAGTGGAAATTAGTATCCTTATAGTATCCATGGAAGTATTCAATAGAAGCTAAGTTGTGTTAAAATCTTTAGACCACGATCTTAAAAACAATCTGTTACTCTCTGAACTAAGTTATGACCCAATTTATAAGTCATGATGAACCTCATGAATATCAACTAGAGGTGCTTCAAGATGTTCATGTCCTGCCTATTGCTTAAACGCTGGGATGGTGCCCTAAAATTGGGAAACTTGTCAAAAGCTGATAAATTGAAAGCGTATTTTGGAAATAAGGGGAATCAGTGGCTATAGTTTACTCGGACCATGAGTTAAGGCATATGAAACTGAATTTTCATTTGTTTCCATAAGTTTTGCTCCTTTATAACGTATGTTTATGTGCGAACAGAAAATAGACAAAGTAAAGGTTACGCACATAAAGGAAGAAATGGTACTAACATATATTACTTGGAACAAGAAAGAAAGTTCATACATTAATAAAATTGGCCTTCAAATGCAAAAGATGAAATAATATCAACTCTCATTATCCGAAAAACAAAAACTATGGCTTAAGCTTTATCTGGAGTTTGGACTTAGAGGCCTTGTCAGTTGCTTCAGGAGGGATTTCCTTCTCCTTTTCCTTAGAAGCCCCTCCCACGGGCAAAGTAGTTGAAGCTAGCTCATTTTCAAAACTTTGAGAAGCTACCCCAAGCTAGAGAGACTCAGCTACTTTGTCCAAGGAGGCGTCCTTTAGAGCTTCAGGTTCTTTGTCTTACTCTTGCTGACTGGATGAGGGAGGACTCTGAGGCTGGGCCTCTTCGGCTGGCTGGGTGACTAGAGGGGCTGCCTCTTTCTGATTGGGAACTTGTAGGGCAGGAGGGAAGAAAATGTTCTCTGGCTTCCTCAGCTCGGAAGAAGCATCAATCCCAGCTTGATTGAGGGTTTCTTCCCAAGTTTGAGCGCAATAGGCACAACATACGGTAGGGACCTTTGCCCTTAGGGCATCCTTTGTCTCAGCCACGCCGACGTCGCAACCATGCTACTCGGCTTCTTCTTTCTCCCTCTCAGCCTTGGCTTTGGCCTCTTCTGCTTCAACCTTGGCTTTTTCAGCTTGATCTTTGAGCCTCTAAGTTTCCTCCAGTTGTTTCCTCAGAGGTGCCAGTTGCTCCTTAGCAGCAGCCAGTTGATCATTGGCCTCGCGTGCCAGTTTCCTTTGGCTTTCAGCCTGTCTCTCTGCACTGTCCAGGGCCGAATCTGTAGTCTTCCAAGTTTGTTTCTCGACAATCAGCTTTTTCTTTAGATCGGCGTTGCTATTTTCAGCAGCAGCCAAGGTTTGCACAGCTGCAGCCCTCCTTTTCCTCTCCTCATCCAATTGCTGATAAATAGAGTTAGTCATCTCCTCAAGCCTAAATGTATTTTAGATAGCCTTGAAACGAAAGAAGGGAATTAGCATCATACCAAATAAGAAGTATAAATGCATATGCCTAGTAGTTATGAGTTTAAAAAAAAGAAAAAAAAGAAAAACAACAATGAAGAATTAGCACATACCATGCCCAAAAATCTTTTGGTGTGAAGGAAGACCTCACTTCTCCTAAAACCTCGTAGCTCAACCATATCTTTTGGAAGCAAAAGGGTTTGCTCCAGAGCCGAGGCGACGTGGCATCCAATGCCCCCATTGAAGTCCTTGATTGATGCGTCATCCATCAAGGGCTCACCACCAAGCATGGGAGCTAGGAGCTAAGCTTGGGGCCCTGGGAACTGACTGTCCGTCCTTTCTACTCCTCGGCTGGGGGCATGGCTGACTTTTTGCCGCTTCGCCGCCCTATGAGCCTCCTCTTTGCTGGTTGGACGAGGTCTTCTAGTCTCCATTATATCGTTACCCTTCTATTCTCTCCTCCTCTTAGGGTCAACCTGTTCAATCCTAGATGGTAGGGTTGGCTGGGGAGCGCGAGGAGGAGACCTTGGTGGAGGAGGTGGAAGCTTGGGTTAGGCAGACTTCCCAGGCTCTCCTCTTCCTGGTTGGTTCTCTATTAACTCCAGCAGGCTTTTTTGGGGTTTTCTTTGGATACCCATCTCGTCTAATAGGTTCTTGGGGGACGAGGGTTGGTTAAATACCTTGAACTTGTCTGCAGACTCAGTTAGGTCCATAAAGCCTTTTTCCTCCTGTTCTTCTTCTTCTTCCTCCCCTTCTTGAAGAATGGATGAGGGAGATGATACTCCTACTGAAAGGGTGGCAACAGGAAGTGGTTAGGTGAATGGTGTACTTGTGGGGAGTGGAATGCCTTCAGGAACCACGAACCCCTCGTAGGCAACATTAATGCGGTGGAGCCGAGGATCTTTGGCCCTTATCACGCACTTGGGAGCTTGGAACGCGCAGGAGATGGGCGTGTATCCAAGGATTAGGTGTGATTCTCTCAGTTGGTCGTCAGCTTTGTTGACGTACACCTCGGATTGTAGGATCCTGTTTAAGCTCACCCTATTAACTAAGCAGAGCAAAGGTGTGGTGGAGTTGGGATCTGCAAAACCATTAAAACCAAGAAAAGTATATTTCAGTAATGGCGAAAAGCAGGGGAAATGGAAGAATTGTATAAGTTAAAATATAAAACTTAGCAATTGGCCCCCCACCTGGTGTCCCCTCTTTAACTGGACAAGGTAAATCGTTGTGCCACTATCCAGAAAAAATTAAAAAGTCATCCTTTAATCCCTTGTTTGATATAGGGAGGCATTGGATCAACTTTATTTCAGGGTACCTTGGGTAATACCCCTGCCCCTTCAAATTGTGCAGATTGTATATCCAGTTCACGTCGTGATGGGTTAGGTTTAGGTTCATCCTCTCATTAAGGCTTCTATACTCCCTAACACCCTAAACATGTTTGGGGCACACTGTGTGGGAGAAAGCCTAAAAAATCTAAGGAAGTTCCTAGTGAAGGTACCTATAGGAATGGTCATCCCTCCCTCTATAAAGGCAATCATAGGGATGACCACCTCTCATGTTTTCCTCTCGTCAAACCATTCCCCCTGTGTAGCATACCTAACGCCCACGTTTGGGGGAATGTTGTATTTGGTTCTAAAACTTTTCTTCCCCTCCTCGAAGTCCACTAAGTGCTTGAATCTACCCATTTTCTAAGAAGTCTTTAAAGAAAATTTCGCAAGTCGAAATAAAAACTGAAATGAGTTTAGGGAAACTTACAGGTTTGAAAAGTGGTCGTCGGACAAGGTTTTTGTATTTGTAGATGCATGGGAGAGTGAGAGAGAGAGAGAGAGAGAGAGAAAGAAAGATAAATTCAATGTACGAGTTCTAGAATAATGTAACTGTTGAAGGTGAAAAAGAATTGATTTGAAAGCTTATTTATAATGGCATGGAAATTGCATGCAGGAGATTTTCCGCTCGTATACCAAGAGAACCCATCCACCGTTATATTCCCATCCTACCGTTAAACGTGGGGGACAAGAGAGTCACCAAAATTAAATAAAGGCACGCTCTAAACGCTGAAGCGTCAGAGACGTGCCTTAGGAAGATAAAAACGTGTTCTTAGGACTCAACTAAATGAAACAAGATCATAAGGGGAGTAGGACGAGGATATCAAAATCCTCCTTTCCTCCTGAGGAGTTGAAAAGCAAGATCTTGAGGGGCTATTGTGGGGACCAGTTATCTTTGGGGTACTGTTAAGGCTATATGGGATGGGTCTACAGCCCAATGACCCAATCCGAGGACACTGACAGGTCCAAGGATGGTCAGCTAAGGTGATAACGGGAGTGGCGTTAAAGGAAGAACTAAAAGTTATTATGGTAATTCCCAACCTATCCGAGGTGAAGAGTCACCTCAGAACTTTTGCCCGAGGTAGTTTGAAACCTTCTTATCCTTCTGAATACTCCTTTAATGTGACCTCATGACAAGGAGTTTTACATTGAATAAGAGGTAAGGGAGGAGGAAAACAAATATCTACGAGAGCTGTTACCTTCACAATAAATGCTGTCCAGCTAACTTTCTGGCCACATTAATATGGAGGTGATACCTGAATAGTGAACGAGCAGCCTTATAGCTAGTAGTGGAAAGTGCAGGGAGGTGTGAGATAGGACAAGAAAGCGCCACCAGAATCAAATTTACACATGTATGATAAAGATGATATTGAATTCAGGGTATATAACGTGAAAAGGTCGCCAAAGAGAAAGGATCGAAAAAAAGACCAGAGAAAAAGAACAAAAGAACAAGTTACTAAAAAAGAAAAGAGGATTTTGGACAAAGTTAATACATCTGAGTTGTTCAGGCTACACCGAGGATAGTTTTTGTATCTTAATTTCTTAATATTTCTTCCAAACCATCCACAATCATTATTTCTTTTCTAAAATCAGACTAGTTCTTTCTCCCACACTCTACAAATTCATTGTTTGGGCTTATTGGACCAAAACCCAAACCTATTTAAGGTCCAAACGAAAACTGGTCCTTACAAGTAGAGACAATCATTAAATCTAATATTTTAACCTAAAAAAAAATCAACCAAGGGATATAAATTTCCTAGATAATTTCTTTCTATTTGTAATTAAGTGGCATCTTTTTTTTTTGAATTATTACCATCTTTTAATTTAAAATTTTTCTTGTGGGGACCTGAGGACCGAGGAAGGATACAACAAGTTGTGACTATCATCATAAAAGTATTCTAAACCCAAGAAGGGGACCCACCCAAGGATAGGAGGAGAAGGGAAAAAATACTTCCTGAAAGGCCAAGTGAAGAGGATGGTGTCTAGTTAGAGTCAAGGTAGGTGAAGGAAGTTTCCAGTTAAAACTCACCTATTACTTCTGCATTAAATGACTGGCAACAGTTTTATCAGCTGCATTGATGAGGAAGTGACCTGAATAGTAGAATTCACAGTTAAGCATCTCTTTCTACCACCTTCAATAGAAGTTTAAAGGGACAAGTGTCCTAAAGGGAGTTTGGAGAATTGTAGATGAAGGGTTAGGATGCAATTAGCTGAGGAGTATATAAAGAAAGAGGACTTCCAGATGAAGGGATCTCCCAGAAAAATCAAGAGAAAGGGATAAGAACAAGAATAGTTATAGTGATAGAGAGACAAAGTGTACATCCTTATGCAAGAACACCGTCCTCGGACGAGATTGTAAAGAACCATTTATACCCTTAATCTGAGCATTTCGTTCATGCGTTCTCTGTGTGAATCCTCAGGCTAAGCCCAACTTGTTTTACTCCACTCTCTAAATAAATATCTATTGGTTTGAGCCTAGTTGAATAGCACAAATTTCACTATTTTAAGTGAGTTTGGGCTGCCAGAATTTTTGTGTCCTTACATTTCTTATTCAAATTATTTTAGTAATTATCTAATTGTTGGAAGAAGAGCAACTAAAAGAAACAAGTCAAATAACTCAGCGTTAGATTTTATAGGGCAAAAACAAGGAAAAAAAAATGATTATATAACCTACAATTGTTTTTTCCCTAGTACAATTGTATAACACCAAGATCTAGACTATTTGTAAAAGTAAACTACAAAATCTAGAAATAAATGTCAATTTATAGCATGCTTTTGATTGCCCAATAAATTTTATGAGTAAATGTTATTTCGGATTAGAATTTTTATCCTTTCTTTTTTCTCCTTTTCTTTTCATTTTTATACAATATAAAAATTTCACTCTAATTTTATCTAAGTATATATGAATATGAAACTTCCTTTTAAAAACTTGAATCTCGATTCTTATTCCCCCCTCACAAGAATTTTGTACTTGTAGAGTGACCATCACGCCAATAGTATACAATAACATCTGAATTCTTGAGTATAATGAAAAAAAAAAATCATCAATAATAGTGCATAATGAAGAAATTGGGGAGTAGAAACCGTTGGAATAATAAAGAAACTAAAGACAACCTTTTCTCTTAATTTTCTGTTTTCCTTTTTCATATATATATTTTTTTTCTTTTTCTTTTTCCCTGCAGCATGTGAGAGAGAAAAGACAGTTGGTGGGTGAGGTAGGTTGCCTCCCACGGCAGGGTCGGATAATAGAAGTGTTCATGTCTCAAGGATCATGCCTCACAAACAGCCATTTCTCCCATCTATCCGATTCAAATCCAAAGCAAGAATAAAGAAAGCAATTTTTTAAAGGGTCAAACCACATCTAGTAAATACACCATGTGACATATCCCACTAAGGTCCCAACATACCCAGACACTTTTGTGTTATTAAGGGGGAGGCCCCCATTTTCATAAATTTAAAGACTTGCATGCATTCACTATAGCAAAATAAATTTAAAGACTTGCATGCATTCCCACTTGCATGCATTCACTTTTGAGCTTATTGTTGCTGAAAACTGAAAACTGAAAACTGAAAACTGAAAACACTGTAGCAAAATAATTTTTAATTGTGTAAATAGTATCGTGGGACCCATTTTTAATATTTTTTAATACGTGAACAGTATATGAACAGTGCTAAATAGTGCATGAACAGTACCAAACAGTGCGTGAACAGTGAACCCATGTGAGGTTACTGTTCACGCGCGCAAAAAAAAAAAAAAAAAAAAAGAAAGGCAGAAAACGTAGACGTGACTAAACGCGGAATCCAAACACTCACATTGTATCTTTCTCTGACACATTCTTTCTATTATTTCATCCTCTTCTTTGATGAGATAAGTTTAAATATTCTTTGTGAGTGATAAAAGGGTATTATTATGATTCGTGTAACAGCCACTACACAGCAACTATAGCAAACGACTCTTATGTGTTTCGTTAACTCACCGAATTCGGTGAGTTAACGAAATCCTTGATTTTTTTACTATAGTTTACATTTCAATCTTTTTCATTTTGGCCTTTCATAATACGCTTTCATATTAGTACCGATGTTTATTTTCGTTAGTAATTTGGTGACATCTAGGGATAACATTGTATAGATGACATATCTTAATGGACTTTACTTATCTAATATTTAATGATAAAAAATTACTAATAGAATTGGACGGCAAAGCTAATAATTTTAACACATAACTACTGTGAAAATGGAATCAAACATGATGAGCCAAATGAAAAATCTAAAACATAAAGGACCAAAAATAGAAAACAATCCCAAACTTTAAGGGCCAAAGTATACTTTTACCTCACTATTTTAGTTTCCGTTGAGCAACAAAACATTTACATCTAGTTTTGAATTTGTGCTTTTAGCTTGAGAGAAACAAAATTACTACATTAAATATTAGGCTTGGTAATGGAGAAACACAAAAGTTATTTAGCGATAAAAGCAATTATATATATATAGGGTTAGTGTCAAGTTACTTTAAATAATATTATAACACCTATCTATAACACTTAATAATTTTTTATTAAATTAGTATTTTGAAAATCCCACCATAAATTATATTCTCTCTATGTTATTAAAAGTTAACATACATGATAAATTTTGTGTCAATCGAATTTTTTTTAAATTATTTTCTCATATAAATCTTTTCTGCATACTGTTAAAATATAAGAACCTAAAAGTTAAACATTGTATACATGTTATTATCTTGAAATTTTGCAAATAAAGAATGTATAAAAGATCATGTAATCTAATAATTAATTTGTCAAAATTCACATTCAATTAATATTACTTAAAATTACACTAAACTAGCTATGACGTGAATACTATACATATAAATAAAGGATTCAAATCATTTAATATATTAAGTAAAGAAAATAAATTAAATAATTCTGACTACTCATTTTGAAACAAAATAATAAATGAAGAAAAGGCCAGATGAGCTAAGAGTTTAATGAGATTCATTTCTACAATACGTATGATGAATCATAAATACAAACAATAGTCAACGACTTTGATGGTTTGTTTGTTAGATTGGATTTTGCCAAAATTGCCCAATTTAAGAGGACAGGTGGATACAGATCTTGGACCAAAAATTCTTCACCGACGTCGTCCCTTATGCTAGGTGATTGATATATATATATATATATATATATATATACACACTCACAATTTGGACAAAATTTTTAATTAGGTTTCTCAGTTCAAGTTTGCTAGATTTGTTTTTTGTTTTTTTTTTTATATTTAAAGCATCATATTATTTACGACACAAGAGAAGAGCTAACCTTTCATCTGATCAATATCTCATAAATCATACAAAATATGCCGAGTTTATGGAAAATTAACTTAGATAAGTTTTAACGTGGAAATCCAACCAAAAAAAGAAGAAGAAGAATCTCGATTATCGGTTTAACATAATACTTTTGACTAGTTAATTAGGGTACTTATTAAATAATGGACCATTCCTAAAGTCTAAAAACTTGATTAACTTGATTCTCAAAAAAAAAAAAAAAAAAAAAAAAAAAAAAAAAAAAAACTTGATTAACTTAATTTTTTTAAGTTATTATTACTAATTGATTTTTTTTTTCTCACAGTTGATTTGTTGAACCAGCAATATTAAATAGAGTATTTTTTAAAGTTATAATAATAATAATAAAGAAGAACAAGAACAGAGTCGCAAATAAGTTAACTTGAGACTATCCACATACTATTCTAATGGCCACACTCAAAATAGTAGAATTTAGGTCATGTTTGCGAGTAATATTAGGACCACAATTTTTCTTACAACTTTTGCCACAATTTACTCCAGTGATAAGTCATGAATTAATTGTAGACTCCATCACTTTTACTCCACCACTTATAACTTAACATATGAATAAATTGTGATAAAAATTGTGAAATAAGTTATGGTAACATTTTCCCATTGCCTACACCTAACCAGAAGTATTTGCCCTTGGTCCCCTGTTCCTATGCACTTGTTGACCGCTTTCGGCCCACAGTCCAACCCTGGATAATTCTAAAGTCATATAAAAAGACAAATTATTGGGCCTCTAATGGAATATAAGGATTTAGGCAGCTCATCAACCATGAAAAGGCTGTGCATTACAATAAAAGACCCAAATTTTGGGTTCGAGGCTCCAAGCTTAACCCAAACTAGAATTGGCAAAATTTAACCCGGACTCAATTATCCACCCGAACCCAAACTAAAGGGCAGGATATGGATCATAGGATTAGTATCTTGTTTTGGTCCAACAAACCGGTACTAGACTTGCTCATCAAGACTTTACTATAAAATTTTAAACTGAATTTTTTAATAGTATCATTTTCAATTTTTAAGTTATATATATTTGTTGTAGATAAAATCATAAAAATACTAATGACATTAATCATCAATTTGGCAAGCAATTCTCAAATATAACAAATGTTAGGGTCGGATCCACTATTAACGTTGAGTAGTTTTTTTTTTTTTTTTTTCCTAAGTTCATTAAAGATATTCTTTTTAATTATTTACTTTTTTTCTTTACCTAACATGTTATATTTTAATTTTAAAATTGTATATATTGTATAATTTTAGATTAGTTTTTTATTTTATTTGCATCTGTTCAATTTTTTGAAAACCTCTTTTTTCCCCCCTTTAATTACAATTATAATTTTGCCAACTTTCAACAAACAAATAGATGAACTTTTAGCAAAAAGTTAATCCAAAACCACACTTAGTTTATAGGTGATTTTAACCTTATTTCATGTTTAATGTATAATAGGTATACACATTTTATTTTTCTTATTTTGTGAAATAAATTATTAGACTAGTAAATTATTAAAATTAATTATCGAATTATAAACTTCAGAAATTATTCAACTTTCATCTTTGACAGTCTTTTTTGTTTTTGTTTTATTTACAATAAAAGAAATGTGAAAAAGAGGTTACAAATTGTGTTAAATTTATATATAGCCACCCATTTTAGTCTAACAAGTTTCTGATCCTAAATTGATCAAGTCAAACCCAAACCTAATTGACCCAAATCGTTTGCTAGGTTTTGAGGAACGATTCAATCATCAATGTACTAACACATTTGGGTGAAGGTGCTTACTCTTCACCTGAATTATATTTAAGAGCATTTAGTATCACGCTCTCTACTTCACAGTTTTTGTTAAATTTATCTCCAGACACCTTGTTTTAAACTCGAGAGCCTTTAGAACACATACACATATAATGAATAGTACATTGTCCTATTGAATGAGGTACTAACATGTTACTTTTGCTAAACTTTTTTTTCTCCTTTCTAAAGCTTTCTCATGAGCGTCATTTACAGGAAACCCAAACCATCATTCGTAGTTGATAGTCCAACCATCTATTCAACCACCACCCCCCCAACCCCAAAAAAAAAAGAAAAAACTCAGGTTTTCTCCAAAATTGTTCACAAACTTTGTTATTTGATGAATAAGAGTAAATTTTAGGCAATTGATGATGGGTTTGATGCTCAATTGTTTTTTAATGGTGTTTGGCAACTAATTTGTTGTATTGGGTTTTAAATTTATGTATGGGGTTTCTACTATTGAGATTTCAGCCATCTTTTTTGTTTAATTCAGTTAAATTATTGCTGAATCAAAGAGAACTTTGTTCATTGAGCTATGATAGGAAATTGCATGTAGTGAAATTTACAATATGAGCTTGAATTAATTGAATATATAATATGGGTCGTGGATTATAATGAGTTGAGGATTATGAATTATAGCTGTAAAGACCCGTTTTGCCCCCAGAGCCCAAATGAAATGGTCCAAGGCCTAAAGAGCTCAAAGCAATGAATTTGTAGAGAGTGAGCTAGAAACTAAACTTTCAATGAATTAGGTTGACAACAATCACAATAGGTTAACCGTTACTAGAAAGTATAAACAAGCAATTTTGGGCAAGGAAAGTCCTTCTTGACAAAGTCCAAGGAAGGTTGTTCTTATGTATTTCTCTTAAACTTAACCACAATTATAGTTCTTGAGTGTACAGTGATTTTTCTACAGATTATCTGATGATTCCATTGTAATGGGGTTTTTCTTCTTTATATTCCCATTCCTTACTTAATCTCAGCCCTTCATGTGTAGATCAGATTGCTGACTTTGATATTTGTCTCATCAACACCTTCCTAAAGTCTTTGTGTATAACTGTAAAACTGAAGATTACTATTCAAGTATCAGCTCCACATTAATGCAGCCAGAGAGTTAGCTACAAAGCATTCAATGAGGTGGTAGCAGCTTTCTTTTCAAATATTTCCCAACTCTCTTTTGTTTTATCCTTATCTGACATTTACCCTTGCCAGCATGATTGCCCATTGCCTGGTTCTTAATGTAAGGTCGAACCTATGACCTCTACTCTGCTTAACCGAGGAGATACTTCTCCTCGGACAACAATTCCAATTCCTCATGATCAGACTTTTTCCACGGACCCTTAATTTGTAGGCTTCTAATAGAATTTACCTGATCTCGGACTATTTGATGTCCTCGGATATGGCCTACGGCCTAGTACCCATACTTGGGCCCTTCATCCCTACAAAAGCGAATCAATTGAATGTGTAATTTGGAAGTTGACAGTTTGTGGATTGTTGTGATTGTGTGTGTTGGATGTGTACTATTTATTTAATAAAGAAACAATTAATAAATATTATTTAAATGGAATAGTGATAGAATAGAGAGGTTGATATAGGTGTGTATTAATAGTGGATTAGCAAAAATAGAAACAGTTTGGGTTTTAGCTTAAATTTAGTTAAAACTCTATTATGCCTAATGATAATGATCTAAGAACTTCATCGTGTAGAGTTTGACTCAATTTGTGGCTATTGTTGTTTTGGTGTAAGGTGTAAATCATAGAAAAAAGAATGAAGATTGATTGATAGAATTTGAATCAATGTGGAGGACTATTAAAAATTGTCTCAAATCCCAAATTTCACTTGGTTGGGATTTTTTCTTAGATGGAAGGAATGTCTTTTTCTTTTCTTTTTTTTTGGCTATATGAAAGGAATGTCTATTCATTTGAAGAGGTAAATTTTTGTCAGAAGAATTAAAGAAGTGAATTGAAATTCTATATCCCGTAAGAAATAAATGTTCTACCTAAGAAGAAGTGATAAAATCTTATAAATAGGTAATATCAAAAATGTTGGTGGCCCTTGGCCCAAGAGAATTTCTTTATTAGTAGAAAAGAAGACTTTTAGAAGAATATGATGTGAGTTTCTTATTGTCACTTAAAAACCTAAGTTTCATCTAATAGCGCATTAGATCCCAATTTCATCCTAGTATGAAAATGTTAAAAGTAATCTCACTCAATTTTTTTTTTTTTTTTTAAGTAATGGATTTTTTATTATTATTATTAAAAGAAGTATATGGTTTTCTGACTTTTCTCTGTCATTACTATGTTGCCCAGTATTGGACTTTCGCTTTGCTAATGTGAAATTGTGAATTGAGCTCGAGTCCATGGTAGAACGGTCAAACAGATGACAAGGCGTTTAAGCCCAATTCACATAGCTTTCGGTTACCAACCCTGTTTTTAAATTACAATTTTTTTATATGCCCTCATTTTTCACGAGAATTGAGGGCCCAAAAAATTAAAGAAAATCAATAATTTGTTGAAACGCACTGACCAGAAGTTTGTCGGGTACTCCACTATCTAATCTAATCTAATCTAAATAATAATTGCATATACTTTGTCCTTTTCTTTTTTTCTCATTTCATCATTTTTCTTCCTCAACAGTTGGTATTTCTTCTTTAACGTCCAATAAGAAACCGACCTCTGTACCCATATCCCACATGGGAAAACGAATTCCACCAACCAAAGGAAATGACAAGGACTTTGACCTCGCCACAGTACTACACTCGATAAAAACTCCATTGCCAAAGACATCATCTTGTGAAATACATCTTTGGCCCAGAGAATGACCTATGCTGTTGTCAATTCTGTGCAGCTAATTATATAATTGGGGGAATGTGACATATATTAGATGGGTCTGGTTAATATACGTTGGTAAGCATATATTAACAATCTATTTTAAAAAATAATTATCAAAAATTGAAAAAGTTATACAAATTTTTTGACCATTGTTTCATTTTTTTAATAAAAAAATTTTCTAAAAAAATTTATTAATATATACCCTAATATGCCCTAAGTGCATGAGTTAGTAAATCTCATACTAGATTATTTGACCCTATTTTTGAACGTACTAATTGCCTATTGATTTGACCCGACTTTTGAATGTGCTAAATTACTAATTGCTTTTCGGATAATGAAATGTCAAATACAAAGGAAAAAAGAAGATGGGGACTTGAGTAGTGTGAAATTGAACACATGGACAAATGAGGCTTCAGGTTTTCTTTGATAGGAAATGGATGGAATATATAATTGAATTTGGATTCTCTTGCAAAGAATTTCATGGGAAGATTAGGTGAAAAAATGTCAATTTCTATTTGGAAGAATTATCTAATATATGTAACATTAGGTAAAAGTCATGTTGATGAATGTGACTGCTGGTTTGTAATGAAAAGGTAAGAAATAGAGTTTTTATCTCTCTAGGATCTTGTATTCGCTGGTTCTATATTATAAACTATATATTCATAGCAAGTCACGCGATATCCACAGCTAATGAATAATTAATATGATAGAATCCAAAAACTTAAGAGAACGGTGAAAATGAATAAATATTTTATTTTTCTTAAGATACACAAATGAGAGAGGTTGCATCATTTTGCAATTCACTCCAATGTAACTTATATTACACATAAGAGTTAATCCCATTAAATGTGTTCATCCAAAAAAAAATTCCATTAAATGTGGCTAGTTAAGGGTCATGCACACCAATGGCATAATAGGTGACCTAACTGCAAATTCTAACAAAAAAACAAGTTACATAAGTAGTATTTGGTAAGATATATACTTTTTAAAATGTAAATATTAATTTTTATATATATGTATATATTAAACTCAATAATAATAACTTGAGGAGGGAGGTTTCGTGCATCGATTCTCTTAATAAAAGAAAGAAGTTTATTTCACTGAATTGATGATTAAAAAAAAAAAAAATCAATAGCACTGTTGACAAGATAGCATGGCCACGCAAACGCAAAATTTATAATTTGGAGCATCTAAAGCCTACAAACTCTTGATTTTGAAGGAGATTTAGGCCACCTCTGTCAAGGTATCATTAATCTCATGGGCTATTTTAGGAGTTGGAAGTTTAAGCACTTGAAAAGAGACTACAACAAGGTTGCACATGAACTTGCACAACATGCTTGGCATAATGGAAGTTGTCAGGTCTGGAAGGGAGTCTCACCACCTATGGTGCAGCAATATCTCATCCAATGTGAATGTATCTAGAGGTGCTTCTTGCTTTGTAATTTCCCTTGTTGTATTCCAATTTCAGTCTGAATGAATTCAACTTTCTCATAAAAAAAAAAGAAAAAAAAGAAGTATAATAGGTAAGTGTAACAAAAAAAAAGTATAGTAGGTAAGGGATTTTTTATTTGAGGACAAAACGACAATAATAAATGTTTAAATAGGACCGTATGAAGAGCTAAACAACAGAAACAAACACTATCGTCTGACAGAAGTTTCTTGAGATTAGGCCAAATTAAAACGGAATCCGGAAAAAAAAAAAAAATACATACTTACGGTAGTCTTTTGGGTTAATATTGTAAAATCTGAACATTATTTACGTTATAGGAATTGTTGAAAGTTATTTAGAATTGTAAGGAAAGAGAGTGAATTTCGATATTACCATTGCCGAAATTCAACAAAAAATATGAGAGAGAAGAAGAAAAAGGGGGAGAGAGAAAATGTTGAATTTCGGTAATATAAATACTTAAATTTCTCTACCCAATTCCTGCTACTCAGGTATGAAGTGTGCGTGGAGTGTGCAAAGTGAAAAGAAAAAAAAATTTGTGACAATTGTGGCAATGCCATTACCGAAAATGTGAGGAAAAAATAAATAAATAATGGTTGCCAAAATCTAGGGAGGAATTAAAAAAAAATTGCTACGTCCACAATATTTTTACAACAAATCATAGGTGATTAGTTATTATTAGTTTAAATTTGAATTTAACACTGAGATTACTTTTTTAATCCAACAATAACAGCCTGCCACTTAAAATTTGTTGTAAAAATATTGTAAAAATGGTGTGCACATATCATTTCTTAAAAAAAAAAAAAAGGTGGGTTGGATTTGTGGCAATGGCATTGTCGAAATATCATTTCGCTCTCATACTTTTTGTTGAATTTCGGCAATAATGATACCAAAATTCATTCTCTTTCCTCACAATCTTAAATAACTTTCAATAGTTCCTATAACGCAAATAAAGTTCAGATTTTGCAATATTAACCCAAAAGACTCTACTTACAAGGTATATTATATATATTGGAATATACAAAATCTACCGCTTGTGAAACGGTATTATGGGTTCGTTTGATATTGTTGTTTAAATAACCATTTTTTTTAAACATTATAATACGTATTTTTATAACATTTTTTTATCTACACGTATTTTCATAACACTTGAATAATATTATTAGAAATCTCTTATCAAACCAAAGAACCTATATTTTCTCTGTAAAATTTATATATATATAAATTTATTTTACGATGAAATGATATTATTTCTAGTAAATTTTACATAGAACTTGCATATATTTATACATATAGCTGAAAGTGAATAATATAAATAAATAAATAAAATAAAAAGGAAAGATAGGGGAACCGGTGGAATCAAATGAGATCACATTGATCCAGAATATCTTTGAGCAGGTTTCGGATTCTGCTTGTCTGAAAAAATCTATCCGCTCGTGCATAAAAAGACAACACAGGCAGCTCATGCATCAAAATTCAAAATTAAAGACAACACTAGGCAAATTTAGAGTAATGATAGAATCGTTCAAAAAAAAAAAAAAAAAGAGTAATGATAGAGGGATTGCAATTTGTATTATATTAATATTTATAAATTGATGTTTTACAAATAAAAGAAATAATTCTGATATTTATTTATAACCACATTGTGAAAGTTATATGGTAAAACTTATAATATGTTTTGGTAAATTAATAACTATGTGCTATGTAATCTTGAAGAAAAAAAAAAAGAGAGTACATGCCTTAGGAGTTGTGGCCTCGTCAAAAGGCATGAACATCTTTTACTTTTTAGCTGTTAAGAGTACATGCTTAGCGTTCAAGGAATGTAAAAGTAAAACAATCATTTGCGCTTGAAAATTTTTCATTTTTATGTAATAGCAAAGGAGAAGCAAATGTTTTTTCTTATTCAACAACAACAAAAAAGCACGTGTTTTTTTTTTTTTTCTTTTAATATAATGGAGCTTTTGACCTCTGTTCAATGAGAGAATAACCAGAATAAATAAACTTGATACGTACACACTGTACACATCACTTGTAAGAATTACTAAAGAATATAACATTATGATTTTGGTGGGTCTAATAAAGTCAATAATTAAAAATAAGAGGTATTAAAATGAGATTGTATAAAGTTTTATTTATTTATTTATTTTTTAATAGATGGAATTTCAACATTATAATGATTTTTATTATCAAACTAAATCCTCAACCAGTTTTTAATAAAGGTTTGAATATCCAATCTTTTATTCGATAGCAACATAACTTAACCTATTAAGTTAAGGTCACTCCTCATCCAAAAAAAAAAAAAAGTTAAGGTCACTCAAATCTATAAAGTTTCTTAAATTTATAATTGCGTGACAGACAGCAGGACTGCCCCACTCCCACATGCCTTTTGATTTTTTTTTTTTTTAATAAATTTTTTATGGTCAATATTAGTCCAGCCATCATTGACGATCAGCATTCAGGAAAAATCCTGGCAATTAATTATATACCTCCATAGCTACTTGTGCAATCTCTATATAAAGATTAAAAGCATAGTTGGAGGAATAGCAAAACACCAAGTTTTATTATTCTGTTTTTACTTTTTAGTAACGTAGCCATGGCTTGTGACAAGAGTTTTTCTAGCAGTTATATGTTATTGAAACCAGAGGAAGTACGTTTCTTTGATCTCATACACATCTTATTTTCCAGCGATATAGAGAAAAGAAAGTTTGTGGATGCGCCTGAGGGCACCACCGAGGTGATCTTCCTGCGTAGGTGGCTCATGTTCGTCTCTATATTGGCTCAAAAGTTCCTGCAATTTGTGGCAAAGCCACTCGCATTTGTTGGATCAACTACTGAGATGGGGCTGAACCTTGTGTCAAGTAATCGCAACGTCTTTGTTCTCTTGCTAAATGCTTTACGAGGTCAGTGTGCTCTTTAATTTCTGTATCTTCTTTGTTGTATGGATTGCTTGCATTCATGATATATATGACATTCGGCTGCTAATTTGTTATGCCAGGAAAACTACTAGCTAGATTAGAATGTGTCACGTTAAACTTAATCCCATAATCGAGTCAAGAGAAAGAATGAGATAAGTAGATTCATTCCACATCGAGGACCTCATAGTCATAGATGAGGTGCTGTGGAATATATAGATATAAATAATTGTTCTCATAGTGATTTATGCCAATTTTTATTATAATCCAATCAAAAGAGGCTGTAGCCCTTTGGATCCGAATATAAGAATCATGGGCGAAGCTAGGGTGAAAGTATGTTTCCAAATATCCATTTAATTTTTCAATGTGCATTCTAGATGAAAATATGAAAGCCTTCAATTTAAATTGTATTAGGTCTAATTTCTAATATTTCTTTCCTTAGACTATTCACTTATTTGTTTACAATCAAGGTTGTCAAAGTCAGATCCTATGCGGGATCAAAGTAGTGGAATCATGGATTGCAAATTGTAAGATTCTATTTTGGTAATGAATTTATACGTTAAATAATCACATAAATTATGAATTCATTCGTAAAATAAAAAAAAATAAAAAAAAAGAGGAAAAAACCAAAGATTTGCATCAAATATGATGTAAATTGTATACTATACATCACTATGTCTATACTAACAAAAAAAAATATATTTATATATATATATATATATATATATATATGTAAAAGCACAAATTAGTACTATTACCAAAAAAAAAAAAAAAAAAAAACCCCAAAACAGAAACATTGCATAACGCCATAACCCAAGTAAATAGGATCAAAACATTAAGCTTAACCAAATACACCAATTAATTTCCCATTTTTTCCTCAAATATACAAACAACAAAAACTAATATCTAAGCAACCTAAAACAATTAGATCTTGTAAATATGACCAATGATACTTGAATAATTTCACTGACTGATACATGAAATAGAAGCTTTAAGATGATTAAAGTTCAAATCTCTTATGTTCACAATATATATCCATGCCTACAATACATGGGATAGAAGCTTTAAGATGATTAAAGTTCAAATCTCTTATGCTCACAATATATATTTAGGCTTACAATGATCAAAGTTCAGTTATAACACTTAAAATAATGATAAGGGATTGGTAAGATCCTATACGATCTTACCAATTATGCAATCCTAGTGCAATTCTAATCATTTTCGTCAAATGGGATCGTAAAATCATAGTCATACAATCTTATGAGGTGGATTGCGATTTTGACAACCTATGTCAACAATACATATAGAAAACGTGTTATTGGTAAGGACTAACTAATAAAATGCCTTAGCCAGAACCAAACTTAGAAACCAATCAAGTTTTTATAGTAAGTCCTATTTGTCGCTCCTTGGCTCAATGAAAATTTGTTTCCAAGTAATATACTCACGCACTCAAGGCGGATTAAAATACTCTCACACTACTCACCACTCCATATTTACTTTAGAGATGCTATTTGACCCAAAGACGATCGAATTTTTGACACAATGAATCAATTGATGAAGAAAGATGAGAAGGAAAAGGAGTGATTGGACATGCTTCTTAAGCTACACCTATATTTGACACATTCGAATAATTTTTTTTTTTTGATAAAGTATTCGAATAAATTTTTAATATAAAGTTGTCGAGCACATTATGCATTTGACAAATCGGGGACATGGCATCCTGTCTTCTTCTTATTTTTGGTTATGTAGTCAAAAAGATAGACAAAGTGATTGGTGCTTTGGAAAATTCGTCATTTTTTCTTTTTTTAGATGACTTTTAGTATATTTGATCAATTGTTTTCATACACGGTAAAAATGTTGTGCTAGCCCAACTAGTTCTGTAGTTTGTGCGTGAATGCAACCATTATGGCAATGGAATTTTCTTTCCATGTATTTGAAGAAAGAGTCCGAATTTAGTAAAAATTAGGTGTAAAATGCATATTTTATATTATCAAATAAAAGATTTTCACATTTTTTTTTAATACTTAAAATTTAATATATCATACCACACTTAATAATATCTCAATAAACTCCTAACTGGGTTAGATTTTCAGATGGGTATTAGAATTAATTGGAAATGATTTTGCCTATTTTTTTAATATGTGATATGATAATAAGACATGTTGGGATTTGAGGGTGTAAAATTTAAGTTTTATATTACATATTTATAGAATTTAATCTCTTTGAAGAATTAGTATTAATAAGTACTGTAGGATCACAATTTGCGGCCCAAACCCAAATTATATGGAGTCTTGGTCCAATGAGCCTAATACATTGAATTTGTAAAGAGTGGGTCAAAGAACTGAGCCCTAATGAATTGGATAACGGCTAATATGGATGTAGAAGACGATTAAGCAAGAACAAGGAGCATAGAACTGAATGAATTCACTATTCGAGGAAACAAGCGTTCATGTCCGAGGAGGCGATCGTTCATATAAATCAATTAAACATAATACAAGTGCAATTAAAATTGCTACAGTGTTCTTTCTTTGTTATTCCTCCCTCTTTCTCTAGGGTTTCTACTCTTATTTATACTACATCTTTTCCTTCATTTTTACCCTATACATGGACAGTTGATGGTTTATGCTGATACTTGTCCCATCAGCCCCCTCTAGAAGTCTTCTGGAGTAGTTGTAAGGCTGAAAAACACGGTTTAGTTGGTTGTAACGCATTTAATGCAGTGGCAGTTTTCTCTTAGATATTTTTAGGTTTTTCTTTGTCCTATTCTTTCTTAATACTTATCATGTTCCACGGAATGGTCCGGAGTATTGCTCTTAATGGCAGATCATACATTTTCTCCTCGGCATTGCCTAGTCAAGGAGGTGTTCTTTCTCGAACCGCTCCCGGGATGATTTCGATTGGATTTCATTCCTTCACTTACTAACGCAGAGCCTTTCGGAAGTGTTTTTCTTGTCCTCGGGCTACCTTGAGTCCTCGGATTAGGCCCTTGGCCCAACATATACATAGATTCGGGTTGTCTGGCCTTTCACCCCCACAAGTACATTTACTAGTAAATCCTATCTAAAAATCGTAAGCAGATACATGCATATTAAATTGGTGTAAAACATATAAAAAAAAAAAAAGAGAGAGAAATTAGTGAAACACTTAGATATAATTTTTAAGTATTTTATTTTAGGTTTCTTAATTAAATTCAATTGTATGGTTGTATTAATTAATGAATCACATAATTAAATTTAATTATTATTAAAATAGGATAAAAATGATTTTTGTTATATTAGCGTGGTTGAATTTAATCGAAAAACTTAAGAGCATCAGTACTGGGGATTGTAAACCCCCAAAATGGTATTTTATACGATCAACCAACAAAAATAAGCATTATCTGGAGTGGTAGTTGTAAAATATTTTACAACTCTGCTGCAGTATTATCTTATAAATAAGATGGTCAAGATGGTATATTTTTAAAATAATATTTTATTGGGTTTTGGGTTTTATTTGGGTTTTGTGTTATATTATTTTATTGTGTAGGTATATTATTTTGATGTGTGGTATGGTAAAATAAAAGTTAGAATGTTGGGTGTATTGTAAAATGATATGGTATAATAGATAAAGTAACTTTTAAGATAGTAAAATGAAATATTTTTTGTAAAATGGTATGTATAATGCTCTTAAAATTCAATATTAAGAGAGAAAAAAAAAATTGTAGTAAGTCTTTTCCATTAAAGTGTCATTTGTGAAGGTTAAACATCGACTAAAAAGAGAAAGGACCCACGGCCGTGGGGGAGGTATGATAAAAAAAAAGTTAAGCCCAAACTTAGAACAAGGTAGGGCCGTAGGGCATCAATCCATGTAGCATGTAGGGCTTGAGAGTGAAGTAATTATGAGGAAGTCTTGGCCACGTTATTATGAATTATGATGTTATACCACCAGGCCTTGTGGTACCCGGTACCGTGTATATCCATGAGCTCAGGGTTCTATCCTCTGCAATTACCTAGCAAAAAAAAAAAAAAATTATGATGTGATGGACCACTAGATTCCAAAATCAAGGTAGTACTCACAAATTTGGTTGGATAAGATAAAGCTAAGCATTTTTTTCTTTTTTTAAATATCTTTCATCTATAAAAAAAAAAATCCTTTTTTATCTTTTTATTATCGGACACAAAATTTTACTTTAGATCTAGATTTTTTATATATAAAAAAGTAGCCCAAGTTATATATGTATCAAAAAATTTAAAACCACAAAAATAACACACATATATATAATTTATAACTTAAAATATTTCTTTAATATGATTTATTATATACATATATATAAAAATTTTATCAAGCCATTTTTATATAATTCAAGAGCAATATTTTATGTTTAAATATCTTTTTAACTATAATTAATATTCTCAAAAAAAAAATTCTTTAAACATTTCAAATTCAATATTTTTTATTAAATAAATTAAAGGTTACATGTTAGAGTATAATTTTTTTCGATGAACACATATTAGAGTATAATAAAACTTTTAGAAAACATAAAATGTATACAAATCAATTAGTGATTATTATAAATGAAGTAAAGTAATATTTATCTTTACTTATATTTGCATAATGAATAATATTAAAAATTAAATTAAATTTATAATAAAAATACGTTAAATCTGTAATTTTCACTTAATAATCAAGAAATATTTAATCTATTGGATGGAATGTCTACATTATATATAGTAAAAATTTACCAATACAAATAGAAGGAATGTAATCCACTAATCCTATCAACTTTAACAACACACTATGCCATAAGTAACTCTCCTGGGCCCATTTGGTCACTACACATTTCTTTTACGGCACATAATTAATTATTAAATATGTAATAGGTCATAACTATTTCTATTAATAAATTTCTAGTTTTTCAAAAAAAAAAAATCAGTTTTATGTGTATGTATGCCTCCGTCTATACAACTTGATATTGATTTTTTTTTTTTTTTTGAGAAGGAAATATGTCAAGCTTTATTAAGAAAATCCAGTAATGTCCTCTAGGACTACAGGAAGTAAGGGTGGTGGAATATCCTCCATCCACACCGAAAAATCTGAAATACAAAGAGCGTGTCTAGCTAACTGATGCGCAACATTATTACCCTCTCTCTTTACATGAGAGTAGTGTAATTGAATAAAAGAACTAGCATGAAATTTAATATCCTCCATTAGCAAACCATCCGGGGAAAGGAAGGTGCTGTTATTTCTTAGTGTCGTGGCCAACGTAAGTGAATCAGACTCTAAGATAGCCCGATGAAATCCCAACTAAGATGCAAACGATAGTGCTGTTGAAGCAGCCATTGCCTCCACCTCCAAAGCCGAGTACAGCTGTGGTAATTGCTTGGACATTGAAGCCAAAACCATGCCATTGTCGTCTTAGATCACCACACCAACGCCAGACTTTTTTTGATCTCTGAATGTAGCCTCATCACAATTAATTTTTACCATTCCTTGTGTTAGAGGACGCCACTTGGTCTGAGTGGAATTTGCTACAAGGCGAGGATAAGGTGGCAGAGGTACCGTTTGTGCAAACTCGGCAACCAACTCCTTTGCCGTTGCAGCAAGCTGATGAGAGTTGATGCTGGGTTTGTTCAAGCGTATCTAGTTCCTTTGAATCCAGATTAGCCAAGCCGAAGTTGAAAATAGTTCCAAGTCCTGCTGGTTTGTAATGAGCCACGATAATAGTTCCTTAAAGTCCACAATGGTGCAATTTCTTCGGCATTGCCATTGCAAGTCATCCTTCCAAACCACATCAAGTTCTCCACAAGACCATAGAGCATGGAGTGATGATTCTGGTACCTGCTTACACCAATCACAGATTGGATTGTTAATGATAGTACGATGCACCAGGTTCTCTTTGGTTGGCAGAGAGTTACGGCACGCCCTCCACACCAGATTTATAATTTTGTTAGGAACTTGCATAGACCAAAGTGTCATCCACAAGTGTTTGTCGTCCATCCTCTACTCTTCATCTAGTTTGGTTTGCTCTTCCGCTTTCAGGAATCTATACCCGGACTTAGAGTTGTAAATGCCATTGTTTGTGAATGGCCAAAACAGGGTATCCTCTGCCTCACATGGTGAGAGTGGAATGGCTTTGATCAAATCAGCTTCCATAGGGGTGAAGATGCCATCTATCATCTCATTGTTCCACTGCCTTGTAGATTCATTAATCAATAATGCCACTTTCGCCTCTGCTAATGACTCCACCATAGGTGAAAGGACTTGTGGTGGATGTTTCCTTGGTAACCAATGATGTTGCCATATGCTCACTGCCTTGCCATTCCCAATCCTCCATCAACAACCCCTGAGTAAAACATCCCTCCCATGAAATGTACTATTCCAAGCATGTGAACCACCACTTATGTGTTTCGCCTCCATGATTGTACAATTTAGAAAGAAACGAGCCTTAAAGACTTTATAGAATAATGACTCCGGATTTTTCAAGATTCTCCAAGCTTGTTTTGCCAACAATGAATCATTGAACATGGCAATGTCTCTAAATCCCATTCCTCCCTCCAAATTTGACCTTGTTAATTCATCCCACTTCAACCAATGTATCTTCCTTTTATCCCCTCTTTAGCCCCACCAAAATTTCTTGATCATGGTTTCAATTTCATGGCATAGACCCAATGGCAAGTTAAAACATCCCATAGCATAAGTAGGAATGACTTGGATGACCGCTTTTATGAGTACTTCATGACCGGATTAAGACAAGCTTTCCTTCCCATCCTTGCAACTTTCGCCATACTTTTTCTTTAATAAAATTGAACCCTTCCTTCTTCCTCCCACCCACCAAGGAAGGCAGCCTTAGGTATTGCTCAAAATGAACAATTTCTTGTAGACCCAAGGCTTCCTTGATTTCTTGTTTGGTTGCTTCAACGGTTGATTTGCTAAAGAATATGGCTGTTTTGTTCTTGTTTACTTTTTGACCCGATGCCCCTTCATATGTCTCAAGGATCTCCATAATTTTCCTGCATTCGTCTCCCGTTGCCCTACAAAAAAGGAGGCTATCATCTGCAAACAAAAGATGAGTTAGTGCTAGACCCCTCCTGCAAAGAGAGAAGCCTTTAATGTCCCCCGCACTTGCTGCATGTTGGATGAGACCATGAAGCCCTTCCGTGCAAAGGAGGAAAAGGAAGGGAGATAATGGGTCGCCTTAGCGAATTCCTCTAGTGGGGTGGATTAGTCCTTGAGGTTCACCATTAACCATGATGGAGTAAGTGACTGTTTACACACACCATAATTAGTCCAATCCACCTCTCATTGAAGCTCATCTTCCTCATGACATTCTCAAGGTATCCCCATTCCACCTGATCGTATGCTTTGCTCATGTCAAGCTTAATTGCCATGTATCTTGTCTTTCCTAAACTCATATTTTTCATACTGTTTAGTCTAAAATGCAACAAGTATATTATCAGAAATTAGTCTATTTTTGACAAAAGTGGATTGGTGCTTAGTGATGATGGTGGGTAAAATTTTCTTAAGTCTATTTGCAAGAACCTTAGAGAAAATTTTATATAAGACATTGCACAAGCTAATGGGTCGGTATTGAGTGACATATTTAGGATTTTTTGTCTTAAGAATGAGTGTAACGAAGGTGTGGTTTAGGGGATATGGGATTGTACCTGAATTAAGCCATGAGAGGACAGAATTGGTTACATCATTATCAACTAAGCCCCAAAAGTGTTGGTAGAACAATGGTGGCATGCCATCGGGTCTGGGTGCTTTGAGAGGAGCCATTTGCTTGAGTGCTTCCTTCACTTCCTCAACTTGAAAGGATGCAGCAAGGGCTGCATTCATGTGGTCAGTGATAACCCTTGGAATATATTCCAAGGTTGCCCCATAAGAGATCGGATTGGAGGAGGTAAAGAGTTCTTGGTAGTAATTGATCAAATGGGTTGCAATCTCACCTGGTTCCACTCTCCAATTGTTGTCCTCATCCATGATCCCACGGATTAGATTTTTCTTGAATCTTTTAGTGGCTCGGCAATGAAAGAACTTTGTATTATTGTCTCCATTTTTTAGCCAAAGTGTGCGTGATCTTTGGCTCCACATGCGTGCTTCCTTATCTAAGAGAGTGTTAATTTCTTCTTTAAGAGCCCTAAGCCGTGCATTCTGCCCATGTATCTGTGCTTCCATTTCGGCAACCATCAAAAGCTTTTTCTTCTTTGCCAATTCCTTTCTCACATTACCAAAAATATTATGGTTCCACCATATAAGGTCTTTACCACATTGTTCCACTTTCTTAATGATTGCATCGTCTCCATGCCCATGGGAATAGGATGACCATGAAGCTTCCACCATCTCCGCACACCGTACATCCAAAAGCCACATCTCCTCAAACCTAAACACCTTCTTCCGTGGTGGAAATTCCAACCCTGACAAGTTGATATAAAGAGGCAAGTGATTAGATGAGGTGCATTGAAGATGATGTACAATTGTACATGGAAATTTAAGAAACCAGTTAGCATTGGCCACACCCCGGTCAAGTCTCTCCCAAATAGAGTGGCCATCTGCAAAATGCTTACTCCATGTGAACCTACTTCCCACAAAACCTAGATCAAGAAACCCACACTCATCCAACACATCCCTAAAAAGTTGCATCTGGCCATGGTTGCGAATTGCTCCACCAAGTTTTTCTCCCTGTCGAATTATTTCGTTGAAATTTATTAAATATTTCCTGTATTATACATATGGCTTTTAATTAATCCTAATCCAATTCATACTAGTTTCTAAAAAAGGCAGCATTACAGTAATTGTAAATTCACCTTTGGGTCATTGCAATTATTGAATTACTGTCCGAAGAACCAGTTTCCCAAACTGAAATCCTAACCATAATAAAATGCACGATAAGGCTTCAAGTACACAAAACTAGCAAAGAAAATTCATGATGAATATGATCTACATTTTTTACCTTGTTCAAACTTCAAATTAAATGGAAACAGGTTAATATGATCTGCAGGGATTGTAGTAAAACCCGATAAAACATCAGCAAGTTTCTTGTCGTTTCTTGGTTATTGGGACAAGCGAGTTCAGTTGGACAGTAGCATCGAGCGCGGGGATGGAAAGTACAATGCAGCACTGTCTATGATGGCTTCTAAAGTATCATATGAGAACAAAGCCTACATCGAAGCCATAGTCAAGGATCATTGGAATGTATGAACCAAAGTTTACGTCTTTACTTAGCTTCTACGATTCTATCTTGCTCTTACTAATTTGTTAATGTTGGACCATCACATTGGTTTAATATTATGTATCTGTGTCTTGTGCAGATGGAGTTCTTGGGTTTTTATGACTTCTGGAACGGTAAGAAGCAACTTAAACTCAATGAAATACACCAATTTTATACGAAAAATTATTGTTTCACAATTCACACACTTTTTTTTTACAAGATAAAAATTCTAAGGGTATATGTGTATGAATCTCCCTTCTAGAAACTTGAATCTCGACTCTTATACCTCACATTCTACAAACACTTATACTTGTAAAGTGATCATCGTACCAAGGGTAGTGCGCAATGGTCACACCCTCTAATATATATTTTACGCACATAATATCTACATTTTCATACTAGGTGTCCACTTCTTTTAATTCGAAATATTCACATTTAACACATTATAAAACATGATGTACAATATATAAACTGAGTGTGAATCAATCAAAGCCCATTTTGTATTCTCAAAATTATGTGCAAAAGTTATGATGATTCATAATATATACATGTAAAACTAAATGGTTTTTATTTATGTGCTGGCAGATTATCAAGAGAAAGCCACAACACAAGCCTTCTTGCTTCGTGATAAAACTGCTGACTATGATACTATTGTTGTGGCCTTTAGAGGTACTGAACCATTCGATTCAGATGCATGGTGCTCTGACTTTGACATCTCATGGTATGAATTACTCGAAGGAGTTGGGAAAATCCATGGTGGCTTTATGAAATCACTAGGCTTACAGAAGAATGACGGTTGGCCTAAAAATATTACCAAAAAAGACGATAGCCACCCAGATTTAGCTTACTATGCCATTAGAGAAATGCTAAAAGAACTTCTGGGCAAAAATGAAAAAGCAAGGTATATAATCACAGGGCACAGTTTTGGTGGAGCTCTATCAATTCTCTTTCCAGCTATTTTGATATTGCACGAAGAAAAATTGTTGCTGGAGAGATTGGATGGGATTTATACGTTTGGGCAGCCTAGGGTGGGAGATGAAACATTTGGGAAGTTTATGGAACAAAATTTGAAGGATCATAATATTCGTTATTTTAGGTTCGTTTATGGTAATGATATAGTGCCTAGATTGCCCTATGATGACAAAGCACTAATGTTCAAGCACTTTGGGACTTGCCTCTACTATAACAGGTTCTATGAAGGGAAGGTAAACACCTCTTTTTCCCGTTACTAATTTAAAATTTTAATATATATATATATATATATATATGATATATCTTACATGCCTACCTAATCTTAGCCGTTCATCCATCATTATAAAATATATATTAAATTAGACAATATTTTAAGCAGATCGATATGATACATTAAAGAACAAGTGTGTACGATAAATTCTTCTTAATCGTATATTATATTTATTTTACGTTATTGACGCAGATTGTTGAGGAAGAACCAAACAAGAACTACTTCTCACCACTGGGAGCGATTCCTATGATGATAAATGCATTTTTTGAACTGATCAGAAGCTTTACTATTAAGTACAAGAAGGGACCAGACTACCAAGAAGGTTCAGTCCTCAGATTATTTAGGATAATTGGATTGGCAATTCCTGGAATACCAGCCCATTCCACCCTCGATTATGTAAATGCCACTCGACTGGGATCCTCTGAACTATTTCTCCCACACAAAGAACCAGAAAATCCAATTTAATTTATATTGCATATATTTTGAACAGGACAAGTACGTAGAAATTGGTTTTGCATAGCCTTATACTAGTGTCGTTGAGTGAATGAGCGTGCATGGTTTGTTCTAGCTAAAGATAGCTTTATCAAATGCAGACTTAATTTGGACTTGAAAACACCATGGAATTGTACTAGTTTTTTTACATTATATCAATTCGATCGTGTGCTTCATTCAGAATCAATTATTCCTGTATCATTGGTTAGAAGCCCTTTTTTTTTTTCTTTTTTTTTGTGGCTTCAATTCTTCTGTAGTGTTTAGTTCTTATAAGCTTCACTTAACTAGTTTACATGAAATTAACAATCTGTTTGGGAACAGTTTATTTAGCTGAAATTAAAAAGGTTTTACTGAAAATACTGTAGATAAAATTAAAATGTAGCTGAAATAGTATACTAGTAGGACTCATAAATAGTATTAAAAAGTGCAATGAAACCTATGAATAATATCAAAAATAAACTAAGTAATAAAAAACTGACTTTTTAAGCCAATGTCAAACGCAACTTAAGAGAATGTGATGAGATTGGAATGACTAATAACAAAAGAAATGAAAAAAAAAAAAGAAAAAAAAAAAAAAAGAGGAAAAATGCTGCCAGGAGTAGAAGCCTGCCTCTGTTAATTACCATATGTCCATATTGACACCACACGTTTTTTATGTTAATGCCCCACATTTAGGGGCTGTTTGGTACATTATTTTAAATACATGTTTTCAGTTTTTAAACAACATTACACGTATTTTCACACACTTTTTTACCCATATATATTTATAAAAAAACTGAAAACTGTTGTTTAAATACACATATCAAATGGGCCCTTAGCGTTTAAATGATGGAAACGATTCTTAAAATGGACTAGATAATCTAGAAGGGAGTTTCTTCTTCCTTCCAAATCTACATTATATTTTCAAGTTCTGAAAAAATTTATAAAAAAAAAAAATCCCATTTCTCGTGGAAAAATAAAATAAGAAATAAAATCTCTTTTTAACTTCACGAATAAAAAAATTAGCATGCATTCCACCAAGAATGTGTTTGAGATTCAAGTTACGCCATGAAAAAGCTGTGGCTACCCATGTGTGCCAAAAATATCTACTGGTCTCTGCGGTATGATTTACCATGTATAATTCAACAAGACCCTAGACCATCATGTGGTCTTGAAATTTGAAGCAAATGCAAATAATTGAATAAAATCAATTTTATTATGTGAAGCATGCTAAAAACTAACTTGTTTTAATCATTATTTGTTGGACAATAAAGGTAACATTTATTTTGGGTTTTGTTTCAAAAGAAGTTATGGAATTTTTTTTTAAAGAGATTAGACCTTTTTTATAATACTTAGGATATGCTTGGTAATTGCTTTTTTCCCTTTATTTTCTGTTTTCAAAAACAGTTTTCTATTTTTGAGATTAAAAAACTTACTTGGCAACCCAAAATAGGATAGAAAACAAAAACAATTCTCAAACTCAATTTGTGAAGAAAATTGAAAACATGCAAAATTCTATTTTCTGTTTCTAATTTTCAAAAGTCAATAAAAATACATATCTAATTTAATGAATCTGTCTCATTTAATGAGTTAACATTAGAATTCAAATCCTAATAACAACATATTTTAATATTTTCTATTTTTTTCTTTAAAAGACTATCTTTTTAATTTCAATTAACCAAACATATTTTTTATTTCAAAAATATAGAAGTATGTTTGGTAAGGGTATGTTTGGTAACTGATTTTTCTCCTTATTTTCTGTTTAAAAAAAAATTTATTTTTAAACTAAAAAACTTGTTTAGCAAGCCCAAAATAAACAGAAAACAAAAACTGTTCTCAAAACTTAATTTGTGAAGGAAACTAAAAACATGCAAAATGTTGTTTTCAGTTTCTAATTTTCAAAAATTAATGAAAATACACATTTAATTTAATGAATTTGTCTCATTTAATGAGTTAGCATTAGAGTTCAAATCCCAGTAACAATATATTTTAGTATTTTTTTTTTTATTTTTTTATTTCAACTAACCAAACATGTTTTTGATTTCAAAAATACAAGAAAATTGTTTTTTCTTTATATTCCCAAAAACATGTTTTTAAAAATAGAAAACAAATACTGTTACCAAGCATAACCTAATTGTTTTTCCCCTTATTTTGTTATTTTCAAAAAAAAAAATTCTATTTTTAAGACTGAAAAACTTGTTTGGCAACTCAAAATGGGCAGAAAGCAAAAATTATTTTCAAAACTCAATTTGTGAAGGTGTTAGGAGTCTGTATTAGTTGAGTGTATTGGGCTGTGTGAGTAGTGATTGTAATGGGCTGTGTTAGTGATTGTAATGGGCTGTATTAGTTGTACTTGGGTTAATAATAGAGTGAGGGGTTAAGAAGTCAGTTAATGGACCTGGGTTAGTTAGAAGAGTCCACGGGTATAAGAGTGAAGTTGTAACAGATTACCAAGGTATGAAATAACCAATTCAGTTACTCTCTATCTCTCTTTCTCTCTCTTCCATGGAGGTCAGGTCCCCTTGAAGTGACCCAATCATTTCTTCTACATACAATTCCTCCCAAATCCATCAAGAACCATAACATTTGGTATCAGAGCACTGATCCTTCAGTACCACCATGACAGAAACACGTTCAACTTCACAAAATTCCCAAAATACAGAGAAGCAAAATTCAGAGAAATTGGCCGCTCTAGCAAAAATCTCTGAGAATCACGAACATGCATTACAAGAAATTCAGAAGCAATTGCAAACCATCGCTGGGTTCATGCAAAAGGTTGCGGAAACAGAGGATAAACATCAACAAATTACAAATTCTTGGTCTCGAGCTCTTCTTATGAACAATAATGGCGGAAACTCGGAGTCTTCAACCTTCAATTCTGTCAAGAACATAAGATTAGAATTCCCAAGGTTCCATGGAGAAGACCCTACTTGTTGGGTTTACAAGGTCAACCAATTTTTTTCGTACCATAACATCCCAGCGCACCAGAAGGTGATAATGGCTTCGTACCATTTGGATGAAGAAGCTCTTATTTGGTTCCAGGATGCAGAGCAATCAGGGGGTTTTAGTAGTTGGGAGGTCTTCATTAAGGCTTTGCAGACACGCTTTGGGGTCACTGCATATGATGATCCTATGGAGGCTCTTACCAGACTCAAACAAACTTCAACAGTTATGGCCTACAAAGGTAACTTCGAAATTTTATCAAATAGAATTTTGGGTTTATCTGAAACACATAAATTGAGTTGTTTTTTAAGCGGGTTAAGGGATGACATTAGATTACCTGTTAGAATGTTGGTTCCTAAAACCCTTAATGAGGCTTTTGGATTGGCGAAAATTCAGGAGGAATACTTAAGCCATAGTAGGAAGGGAATTAGAAATACCATGGAGAATGGGAAAGTTTCAGTTTTAGGGCCACAGAAGTTTGAACCTAGAATTGAATCAAGAACCAAATTCCCTTTACAAAGGTTGACTGGTGCTCAAATGGAGGAAAGGAGAAAACAGGGATTATGTTACAATTGTGATGACAAATGGCAAGTTGGGCATAGGTGTAAGGGGGCTAAACTATTTTTGTTGGAAGGGGTCAGTGAATTAGAACCTAAAGCTTCTGGGATACAACTTGTGGAGGTTAATGATGAAGAGGTTTTGGTGGATAATACATATGTTAATTCAAGTACTGAAGTTGACCCTGCTGAGATTACATTGTATGCCTTAGTAGGGAATCCTACTGCCAATACTATGAGGATTAAAGGTAGAATCCAGAACCAGGAAGTGGTGTCTCTCATTGATTCTGGGAGCACCCATAATTTTTTGGATGCTGCTGTGTTACCAGTGCTGCAGTTACAGTTGGATACCTCACAGATATTAGAGGTTAAAGTAGCTGATGGCAAAGTGCTTAAGACTTTGGGCAACTGTCATGGGGTCCATATAACCTTACAAGGACAGAAGTTTGTGTTAGATTTTAATGTCTTACATCTGGGGGGTTGTGAGGTAATTTTGGGTACACAATGGTTGAGTACTTTGGGGGTAATCAGTTGGAACTTTAGGTTATTGACTATGGAGTTTATGCATTTGGGGAAAAGGGTACTTTTGAAAGGATTGCAGCCTGCTTCTTCCATCATTTCTGATGCTAGCAAGCTTTTCAGTGGGTCCACTAGGAAGGGTTTAGTGCTGCAAATTACTACTGCAGCCCCAACATCCTCAGACTAACCCCATTTTTCCCCTGTGTTGGCAGAATTACTGAATGAATTTTCCATGGTTTTTGCTGTACCTAAAGCTTACCACCTATTAGAAGTCATGACCATAGCATTACCCTTAAGGAAGGAACCTTGCCTGTGTGTCAAAGGCCATATAGGTATCCTCATTTTCAGAAATCTGAAATTGAGAAGATAGTAAATGAATTGTTGGAGGTAGGGTCAATACAGCCTAGTCAAAGCCCATTTTCTTCACCTGTTTTGCTTGTGAGGAAAGCTGATGGCAGCTGGAGGATGTGTATAGACTATAGGGCTCTCAATAAGGCTACCATCAAAGACAAGTTCCCTATCCCCATTGTAGATGAGTTGCTTGATGAGCTGGCAGGGGCATCAGTGTTTTCTAAGCTTGATCTCAGGTCAGGTTATCACCAAATTAGGATGAAGGGGGATGATATTCCTAAGACTGCCTTTAGAACTCATGAAGGGCATTATGAGTTTTTGGTTATGCCCTTTGGGTTGACTAATGCCCCATCCACTTTTCAGGCATTAATGAACTCCATCTTTAGACCTTATTTGAGGAAATTTGTCTTAGTGTTTTTTGATGACATTTTAGTCTACAGCCAGTCTATGGAAGCTCATGTATCTCATCTTAGGACTGTGTTGGAAGTATTGAGGTCTAACCAGCTGTATGCCAAGTTGTCTAAGTGTGTATTTGGCTGTCCTGAAGTTGAATATTTGGGTCATGTCATTTCTGGAGAGGGTGTTAGGGCAGATTCCAAGAAAATTTCAGCCATGATTCAGTGGCCTATACCAGATTCTGTCAAGGCTTTGAGAGGTTTTTTGGGGCTGACTGGTTATTATAGGAAGTTCATTAAAGGGTATGGAGCCATTGCCAAACCTTTGACTGATCTTCTCAAAAAAGATTCTTTTCTTTGGACTGATCAAGCCTTGGAAGCTTTCACAAAGTTGAAGGAAGCTGTGACTCAGCCCCCTGTGTTAGCTCTTCCAGATTTCTCTAGGCCATTTATTATTGAGTGTGATGCTTCAGGGAAGGGGTTGGGAGCTGTGTTGATGCAGGATCAGAGACCAATAGCTTTCCACAGTCAAGCTTTGAAAGATAAATACCTGCACTTATCTATTTATGAGACTGAGTTGATGGCTTTAGCTTCTGCAGTAAAAAAATGGAGGTCTTACTTGTTGGGAAGGCCATTTGTGGTGAAGACTGATCATCAAAGTCTTAAGTTTTTGTTGGAACAAAGGATTGCTACACCATCTCAACAAAAATGGCTGGCCAAGCTCCTAGGATTTGCCTTTGTGGTAGAATATAAAAGAGGGTGTGATAATAGGGTGGCAGATGCTTTATCAAGACATTGTGGACCTGCTCCTGCTCTGTCTACTCCTATTCCTGCCCCTCCTTCTGACTCAAAAGCTAGTTGTTTCATGCTTTTGACAGTCCCTGATCCTACTTGGTTAAAAGTGCTGCAAGACAGCTATGCTTTGGATGATTCTGTCCAACAGTTGGTGGCTGCTGTACAGTTAGGTAGTGCACCTAAGGGTTTCACCTTTCAGAATGGGTTATTATTTTACAAAGGGAGGTTTTACATTGGCCCATCTTGTCCCCTTAAGGTCCAATTTCTGCATCATGTTCATAGCAGCCCCTTGGCAGGTCATTCAGGGTTCTTGAAGTCTTATCAAAGGGCCAAGAGTGATTTTTATTGGAAAGGGATGAAGAATGACCTTAAGAAATTTATCAGAGATTGTGACACTTGTCAAAGGATCAAATCTGCCACCTCCTCTCCAGCTGGCCTGCTTCAACCTTTGTCTATTCCTCATACTCCTTGGACTGATGTGAGCCTAGATTTTGTGGAAGGCCTTCCTAAATCTATGGGGTTTGAGGTTATCTTGGTGGTGGTGGACAGATTAACAAAATATGTACATTTTGTTCCTGTTTCACATCCCTATAGTGCCTCCAAAATTGCTTCTCTCTACATGCAAAATATCTTCAAACTACATGGAATGCCTTCCTCCATTGTCAGTGACAGGGATGCTACTTTTACTTCCAAGTTCTGGTCAGAATTATTCAAATTACAAGGCACTGTGCTGGCTATGTCTACTGCTTATCACCCTCAAACAGATGGGCAGACTGAGATAGTGAACAAGTGTTTGGAACAATATCTAAGGGCCTTTACCAGTGATAGACCACACCAGTGGGCTTCTTGGTTACCTTTGGCAGAATTTTGGTTCAACTCTTCCTTCCACACTAGTTTAAAACTTACCCCTTTTGAAGCTTTGTATGGGTTTCCTCCTCCTAAACTTCAAAGTTATATTCCTGGCACTACCCGGGTGGCTGCTCTAGATTCCTTGCTAAGTCAGAGACAAGATGTCCTGAACATTCTCAAGGATCACTTGGTGGCTGCTCAAGGCAGAATGAAGATTCAAGCAGATAAGCACAGGCAAGAAAGGTCCTTTGCAGTAGGGGATTGGGTTTTCCTGAGGTTGCAGCCCTACAGACAGCAGTCATTGGCTTACAAAGGGAGGTGGAAGTTGTCTCCAAGATATTTTGGACCATTTAAGGTGCTGCAGAAAATTGGACTTGTATCTTACAAACTGGACCTGCCTCCAGAATCAAAGCTTCACCCTGTGTTCCATGTGTCATGTTTGAAGCTGAAATTGGGCCAACAGACCACACCATTACCTACCTTGCCTCCAGCAGATGATTCAGGACAGGTGCACACTGAACCTGTTAACATTCTGCAGACCAGAAGCAAGTCTTTGAGATCCAGGGTAGTCACTGAAGTGCTGGTACAGTGGTTAGGCGCCTCACCTGAGGATGCAACTTGGGAATCTCTACACCAGCTGCAGCTGTCTTTTCCTCACCTTGTGGGCAAGGTGCTTTGAAAGGAAGAGGTAATGTTAGGAGTCTGTATTAGTTGAGTGTATTGGGTTGTGTGAGTAGTGATTGTAATGGGCTGTGTTAGTGATTGTAATGGGCTGTATTAGTTGTACTTGGGTTAATAATAGAGTGAGGGGTTAAGAAGTCAGTTAGTGGACCTGGGTTAGTTAGAAGAGTCCACGGGTATAAGAGTGAAGTTGTAACAGATTACCAAGGTATGAAATAACCAATTCAGTTACTCTCTATCTCTCTTTCTCTCTCTTCCATGGAGGTCAGGTCCCCTTGAAGTGACCCAATCATTTCTTCTACATACAATTCCTCCCAAATCCATCAAGAACCATAACAGAAGGAAACTAAAAACATGCAAAATGCTATTTTCAGTTTCTAATTTTCAAAAGTCAATGAAAACACGCATTTAATTTAATAAATTTGTCTCATTTAATGAGTTAACATTAACTTTCAAATCCTAGTAACAACATATTTTAGTATTTTCTATTTTTTTTAAACTATCTTTTTAATTTCAAATAACCAAACATGTTTTTGACTTCAAAAATACAATAATTTTTTTTCTTTATATTCCCAAAAATAAGTTTTTGAAAATAGAAAACAAAAATCGTTATCAAACATAACCTAAGATTTTTTTTTCTTTATATTCCAAAAAAAAAGTTTTTGAAAATAGAAAAACAAAAACTGTTATCAAACATGACCTTAGTATCTGTTTGTAATTTTTTTTTTTTTTTTTACATAAAGTTTTAGATTAATCTATGTATCACCTAGGCATACTACTAGTTAATTTTACACTTAGATGCATATCAAATTCAATTGTATTTATAGTTGATTCTTAAAAAAAATGTAAATATAAAATAAAAATTGTCCAAAGTTATTAATAAATCAAATATTTGAATCTTATAGTGTGAAAAATAGCTTTCTAATTAATTTATAATTTTTTTTTATTTTATAATAATGATACTTAAGCTACTAAATTTTGGCAGATTTGGATTCAAATATTCATTAACCCATTCCTTTTTCTTTTTTTCTTTTTCTTTTTTTCATTTTCGTTTCAGTTTTTTACGGGACAAAAAGAGATCTTTTTTTTTTTGAGGAAACAGTAATACTTATTAGAACACATAAACACGAAAGCATATATATTGGCTAATACTGAAGGAACAACTCATTGAGAAATAGTATTAAAAAATAAAAGAGTGAAGTTTTGAAGGACAATTTTGTAAATAAGAAAATAGACCTTGAATGTAGATAACGTAAGTAGGGTTGAAGAGCATAGCTTTTTCATGTTTCTCTTTTAGAAAATATAATAAATATATAAATCATGAATGAACAAATAGCATGGTGTAGGTCCTTCTTTTGATGATTCCCAAGCCCAGCACTAATAAGGGATCCTGGGCCACCAAAAGGGATTAATGGATATTGGTTTGATTGGGCTTGGCTCACTGCGACCTTCTTGGACTATTATACGAACCAATCTGTGTACAAGACAAATGAATTCCATAATCTCTCTCTCTCTCTCTCTCTCTCTATATATATATATATATATATATTGGTTGAACAAATAAGGAGGAACAACAAATATTTCAAAATAAACAAAAGGGATGGTGATTATGAATTCCTCAAAGAAGGTTGTATTGCTTTTTATTAAGTCAAGTATTAGAGTACATAGGTCCTACTCTACGAGAATATTTCGTAAGGTTTAATAAAGCTCGAAGATCACAGACTTAAGTACTTCCTATTAGGCTTTCAAGACTTGTGAGGTTTGAGTCCTTTTGAATCTAAGTAGCTCCTTAAGTATTTTACCACAAGACCTTCTACAATGCCTCTTTTCTCTCAACTAAAAGAAACTTAAGACTCTTTTCTTGTATTCTCTCCTTTAATCCCTTGTGTCTGAATGCCTATTTTTCACCATAGGCTCCTCCTTTTATAGTGCTCTTGGAGGGCTCTTCAAATTACTATTTTCTCCCTTTGTCCTTCTGGGTACCTAAGTCACTACTTTGTTTGAGGCATTGATGGCTGGTTCTTTCTTTATTTCCTCTTATTTCACTTTCCTGGAAATTGATACTCGAAAGTTCATCTACTAACTTTCTAACTGTGGGAACTCCTTTCTTGGGTAAATCCAGATTCCCTAATGAAGTCATTGCTTCTTATTCTTCTTTCAAGGCCTTAAAATGACACTTCAAAAGCCTTAGACCTTGATGTTAACTTCTCATAATTTGGTCTTTTCTAGAAGTGGGATGGATTCCTTCTTGCAAATGGTGGGCTCGAAAAGGTTTCTCACCACCTTCCTTTTATTCCATGTCCTTTGCCTTGCTCGAGGTCCCTTGATTCATTCATTAGGTATTGATCTTGAGGCCATCATTTGTCCTTATCACCGCTTTTTGGATTTTAAGAGTTTGACTTTGACAGGACTTCCTCCGTTTTTTGTTCTTTTTTGAAATAAGCATGCCTTGTTCCCAAACCACCTCCTGAGCTGGCCACATCCCATTTAGCATCCTTCAGCTTTCCTTGAGGATCCACTTTCTGAGATCGGAGGACCCATGTATGGTCTGATCCCAGATCCTCTCCCTTCCTGGGCCTCCTTGCTCTTTATTCTTCCTTTTCTCATTGGGCCTTCATGTCCTTCTTATCTTGTGGGCTAGGCCTCCTTTCTTTTTAAGGCCCAAGCCCTCCTCTTTCTATCCCCATAGGTTGGGCTGCTTGTCATATTTTGGATCTCAACACATGGCTAAACTCAACTGCTGCTCACATATTGTTTTCATTTCGATGTTTGTTCACTCTATTTCATTCTCCATTTCATTGATTTTTTTTTTTTAATCAAACTTTTTTATTTTTCTTACTTTTGGGAAAGAAGAAAACTTTTCTTTTCTTTTTTTTTTTGAGAAAAAGTAAAAAACAAAAACAAAAATAATCAAATTTTACTATTTAAAATTTTCTATTGTTTGAAACTTTGAAACCTTATCTGCTGCTAACATTTTTTTTTTTTTTAATCTCTGTTTCTCTTCAAGAAGGATTCATCTCAAAGCTTTGTACGTAATCAAATAGTCATCGGCCATGGTTTTGAATCTTTTGATCCTTGTTATTGATTCTTTCAGTGCATGACTTTATGGATTGTTTCGTATAGCAAGCTACATTTATGTGTCACCTACGAAAAGTTTATGGAGAAGTTGATGGCTATTAGAAGTAGACAAGGTGCTTCTTATATTTGGAATGGGGGATTTTGGGAAAAAATGCATTAAATTTGGAACTATAAGAGTTTGCTTGGATGGAATAATATTCATGGTTTTGAAACCTTTCAAGAAATTGGAAAAGAGATGATCAAAATTTTTGAGATCGAATCCGGATCTAACCATAGTTGAAACTATGATAGCGTAGGGAAGTGCAAGTTCAAATCCTAGTACTAATAATTTTCAGTTTTATGAACCACTAAAATACTTTATGAAGCAAGTTTTCAAAAGAGGGTTCATATATTGGACTTTTTGAGAAAATGGTACGTATATTGTACATTTTGAGGCAATTATAATTTCCAAGGGCAATTCTGATTGGTCTATAAAAAAGGAAATGCTAATTCTGTTGATTTTTTCATTAGTTTAGCCAATCTATACTGAAAAGTTAAAAAAAGAAAAGAAAAAAAGAAGTAAAGTAAAGTAACTTTTTGTTACCTTCAAAAAAAAAAAAAAAAAACTTTTTGTTGATTGTTTTCTAAGGATGTGTTTGGATACTACTTATTTGCTGAAAACTGAAAACTTATTACTTAAAACATTGTAACAAAATAAATTTTAAATGTGTGAATAGTACCGTAGAACCAAAAAATGCATTGGTATATGCGTTTTTGTGTTTTTGACTAGGTTGTGAACGGTGCCATGGGACCCAGCCAAAAAAGCAAACGCTAGAAACGCTTTTTTGGCTGCTATCCAAACTCACGCTAAATGTAATTTTTCTTCTTCCGCATATAAAATTAGAATTTTTAGTTTCAAGACTTCTAATAAATTTATGATGGCAAATTGGTGATCCATGATTGACAAATTGGGTTAATTTATTATTAAAATAGAATTTGTGTAGACACCACATTTTACATTTTTCTTTTAACCTTGTTTCAAGGGTAAAATAGTCATTTCATGAAGTAAGGGCAATATGAGAATTTTGACCATTCAAAAAAAAAAAAGATCTAACATAAAGAACTTTTAGATATGTCACATAGCCAAGCAAGGGCAGGCTGCCAATTGCGTTTAACTTCCGGACAGAATAGGGCAAAGAGTTTTGATGAGATAGGGGATTTGAGGAGGAGGAGGAGGGGGTATGGACGAATCGAAGAGACACATGGCTAAATCATAGTGGATCGTAGTAGCAAGGCCACTCTGCCACTTACAATACCTCGTTGTGTATTTAAGTTTTTTTTTTGGAGTAATTCTTCGAATCTTACCCTGATTTTTTGCACACATGCTAAGAAAAATATAACCTTCAACTTGTTAAAATATGGAGGCCAAATTTAACATATATATATAAATATATTTTTTATGATTTTCGGAAGCCAAAAAATAGGAAAAATCATTAAAAAAAATCTAAAAACGCTTGAAACGCCAAACTGTTTGCTAGAAACCTTTTCTAAAATTATGGAATGTGTGAGGGGTTTTACAATTCACTCCAATACCAATGGGCTTGGTTTGTGATCAAATGCTATAAAAGATTTGTGCCCCTTCATCCTTCACGAATTGGTCGTTGGATGGATTGGTAATGCACACGGTCCAACAAGTGGTATCAGAGCCCAGGTCATAGGTTCAAGTTGTTGGAGTTGCATTGTGAGGGAGGGATTGTGAGGGATTTCACAATTCGCTCCAATACCAATGGGCTTGGTCTGCAATCAAATGCTATAAAAGATTTGAGCCCCCTCATTCTTCACCAATTAGTTGTTGGATGGATTGGTAAGGCACATGGGAATTTTTGTTTGGGAATATTTTTGAGTAATGTTTTCATCACTCAAAATTCTAAAAATCTGAGTTATAGTGATGAAAACTGAAAACACATTTGAGATGTTTTCAAGTGATTGAAAACTGAGTTCAATGGCAAAGTTGTAAAAAAATAAAGTGCTGGGACCCATTATACCTGCTCAAGTCAGACTTTACCACTCTCTCTCACCAGTCATTCTCCACTTTTCTTTATTTTTTCTTTCTTCTCCACCTTTTTTTTTTTTTTTGTCTTCTTTCTCTCTTCTTCGTTAACGGTTAACACCAAGAAGCAACTTAGTTCTACTTTCTTTTTCTTTTCTTTTTTCCCCTTCCTTTTTGCCATTCTCATTACAGAAATTATTTTCTTATTCTTTCTTCTTTGCAGATCCTTTTCTTGGTGGGTTTATGGGTATTGTGATTTGTTTTTGCTATCTCATTCACATTACTGAAAAATATGTGGGTATTGTGATTCTTGTTTTAGTTATGGCGTTGAGTTTCTACTGGGCATAGTGTGGTGTTGAGTTTGAGCTATGGTTTTGAGTTTCTACTTCTTGTTACCGTCCCAAACCGGAAGAGAGGCATGAAATGGAAGAGGCCTAAAAAAAAAAAAAAAAAAAAAAGGTCCATTCTGACTTAGCATGGTAAATGTGTCCCACTACTTTGTGCAAAATTTTGAGTTATAGAAAACAAAATAAAAAACCAAACAAGTTTTAATTTGAGTGAGTGAAAAAATAGAGATGGAGATATGAGTTATGGAAACTGAGTTTGAGTAATGAGATTTAAGTAATGAGTGATAGTGTTTCCACCATCCAAACAGGGCCTAAGCTATTGTAGATTTGATAGTTTTTTTTTTTTTGGGGGGGGGGGAGAGATTGTAGATTTGATAGCTAACTTTGACTATTCTAACAATGTTGTCTCTTAAATGAGTCCTTCTAGTGCCACATAAAGTGGCACAAAAAAAGCCACAACTCGCCCATGTGGCAAGTTGTGGTTGGTGGAAGGGTGGTGGTGGGACACCCCTCTATTGATTTCCTAGATTCCGTAAATTCGGATCAACCATTTCTATTGCAAAGCTACTAGCCTACTAGGTGTGAAAATAATGATTTTGTGACATATGATAGTGCTCCTTTTGACATGTTAGAAACTTGTAATTTAGATTTGAATTGTATGTACTTTAACAAGGTTTGCCCTAAAACTTTGTTGGTTATCTAGTTTTGATGAATTTCCCAAGTTACCCAATGAAATAAAAATAATAATACCCAACTTTTATTATATGTTATATGATATCAATCAATCCAACTGTAATCCTTTGCCCAATTGATGAAGTTTTTTTTTTTAAATGGTTAGAGATTGGACATATAATCATACTACCAAAAGTACCATTTGGTCCGCTTCCAACTACAAGGGATCAAGGCAATTACAGACTCTAAGGAGGCAAGACCATAACTCCATAAGGGTGATTTGTCAAAGAACCTTAAATAATGAGGACATGTACCGTATCAAGTGCAATTAGGTGTTATTCAATTTTTTTCACAAGGTGGAGAGAGCCTCACCCTTCCTTCCAAATATACCATAAAACACCAAGTTTTTAAAAAACACACCTTAATAGTAACTCTATAAACTGATGTGCCAAACAAAAATCCCAATCTCAAATTCTACCACACATAACCCTTTGTCATCAATCCTAAAAAGTAAGTCAACATTCATTTATTATATTTTTAAAATTCATTCATCACATTCATTATCATATCAATTTATAAAAAATAATATAGTAAAATTTGTATTTTTTTTTAATTATTATCCAAATAGCGTAGGGAAGAGAAAGAAAGAAAGAGTGTTACAAAGGATAAACTTTAAATACTAATCACAAAAAATATATATATATATATATATATATATATATATATATATAAAATATAATTCATTAATTAACAGGTTCTTGTCATCCACCAATTACTTATAAAATTTAAAAATTGAGGTGTCTTCTTTTATTACACTTGGCGTTTTATTATTGCGCAGAAATTGCTCTCAATCACAAACCCATTTTAAAAGGGCACAAGGGACGGCACCGTTTCAATCCTCGAAAGCGAGAAGGTCTTGAGCTACGCGTGCGTGCGTGCGAAAGAGAGAAAAACAGAGGTAAGAAAGAGACACAGAGACGAGAGGCGAGAGCTTGCCTTTGCACTGCGTTAGGGTTTCCAGAAAAGTAAGGTCAGTGAGCGCGTCTATTCATGAAAACGAAAACTAACAACTTTTTCTCTAATTTTGGTTTTTTACTTTGGGCTGTTTTTGACTCAAAGATTATAAAAAACCCCCAAAAAAAGCTTAGCAAAAATGGTGAGTTTGATTTGGTATTTGACGTATGTGTGTTGTGAGAAAGAGGTGTGCTTATCATGTGCAGGGCTGAGCAGAGAAAGAGAAATAGAGTGTGAGAGGTTTAGAGAGAGAGTGGTGAGGACTGAGGAGAGGAGGTTTCTTCTTTTTATTGTGTTAGGGTTTCTCGCTTCCCTTTACTTTCACCAATTCCTTCTCCATGGATCGAAAACTCGTGGTTAGTTTTTACTATAATTTCTATGTTTTTCTGTTTATTTAATCTTTTCTTAATTCATTCAATTTTGTAGTTGTAGGAGGAAAAAATTTAATTTTTTTTTTGGTTATTAATTATGTGTGGTTATAAATGTTTGGATAATAGGTTCTGGGTATTCCATGGGATGTGGATACGGAGGGTTTGAGAGAATATATGAGCAAATTTGGGGATTTGGAGGATTGCATTGTCATGAAGGTTAGCTCAAGCTTTGATTTTTACTCTCACTGCTTGATCTTATGATTTTTTCTTTTGCAAAAGCTTGGTCTGGATTTTTTTTGTTTTTTTGAATGAGAAATGTTATTAACAAACAAACTCTATACGGAAGAGTACTCGGCAAATTGCATCATTGAAATGTGACTTTACAGCCCAATTACAACTTCAAAATGTAAAAAAGAAAAAGAACTAACACCAATATAAAGAATGGCTAAACGAATGTAATGAACCCAAGCCTGAGTGCAACAAGTCAAGCTCAACCTGACTAAGAAGGACACTTGTGAAGAAGGCACAACGTGTGAATGAATTGATAAGGTTACCAGAGTTCGACAAGCCAAGATTGCAAAGCTCAGTGGCATTACCTGCTCTTCTTTATGAGAAGAGCCAGAGTTTGAATCTCCCCTACCCCATTCTTGTAACTATCGGATTATCAAAAACAAAGAGCAAGATGAGCACAATAGTAGTTTGTTAGCTAGTTACTAGTTGTTAGTTAAAGGGACAATGTTGAGCTTTTCTCGATACCTGCTTTGTAAGAGCACTAGTATGAATACTATGAGCCATGTAACTATTTTTGTAAGTGCAAATTCCTCTACTCTCTCTAGGTTCAGGTGACTACCTTGAACTAAGTCAAATTCCCCTAATTCTCCTCCCACTTCGCTTAGCCAAAATCACCAAGTCACATTCCCATCCTTAAGACCCTAGCAAGTTTATTACAATATATATCTTACTTATAACAGAAAGAGGTATCCCCCATCTGCAGCAAATAGTCCTATTTAGGAGTGAATTGCAGTTGATCCTAGTTGCTTCCATGGTGTTTTTGACTTCCCATTTAACTAATAATCTGCATAATCCTTTCCTCTGTTCTCCTCTCCCCAGCATGAAGAAGAGCATATCTCTTTTGCCAAATTTTGATATATTGTCTCCCACAAAGCAAACCTGCAAAGTTTGACCTGTCAAACTTTTTCCCTTAGATTTTCCTTCCCCCAAACTGTTATATATCATGCCAACAAGTTAATGTTCTTGATAAAACAAGAATGCACAATAAAATTCCAGATTCCTTTAGCAAAAGGCCATTAAAATCAGTTGGTTCCTCCTCTCATTTGTACTTCTGCATAGAGCTTGGTCTCGTTTATAGTTGGCTACTAGAGACAGAATGGTCCAATGGTGCAATAGCCCTATTGCACCATTCTGTCTATAGTAGCCAATCTATTTTTAATGGCAAGACAACCAATAAAAGCATGTCTAGGAATAACTCCAGAGAACTGTAGCACCTTCCACCAACTCATATCTGGAAATCTGCATCTGATGCTATCCAAGTCTTTGTATTAAGCATATTCACTTGACTTAAATGGGATCCCAATAGCTCTATCTGCTTCCCCTACTATAATGGCTTGCTTTTGATAGAAACCAGCTCTTTTGACCTTGCTGGTTTCCACATCCAAACCACATCATGACACACTGGACAACTTAGTGCCTTTGCTGCTAGTTGTATCATATGCAATCCTAAATCCGTACTTCTGAAGCAAGAACTCCATCCGGGTGCCACTAGTCCTACCATAAAAAATTATTACAGCCATGGCCAAACCTCATCATGAAACACACCAGACAACCTAGCATCTATGCTACTAGCTGTATCGTACGCAACCCTCCATACCTGAAGCAAAAGCTCCATCTGGATGCCACTAGTTCTGCCATAAGAAAATATTACAACCATGGCCCACTTTAAACTTCAAAGAGATCTTGTAATGTTTCTTAAATTCAAAATCTTCCTCCATCCCCATTTACCATCTTGAGGTGCCTTTACACCCTAGAAACTCATTTCTTTTTAAAGGGTTAAATTGAAGCAGGCCATCCATAAAGAACTTGTCTGAGCAAATTGGTTCTAGATATGCCTCATGATTGCATCATTGTTCCACTATTCACTTCTTTTCAAACCCAGCCCTCCTTTTTTTGGACAACACACCAGCTCCCATGCCACTTTAGTACGTTTGGCTGGATCGTCATTTCCTTTCCAAAGGAAATTATTAAACTTTTGCTCAATAGTTGTAAATTTTTAAACACCTTTAGAAGGCTGGATCAATACATCTGGAGGCCATACCAAAATGATTGAACCGACCTCAGTCTTCTAGCAAATGAGAGATGCATAGATGGACCAAGTGTCTATTTGCCATCAATTTTTTCGTTTAGCCTTTTAGTTTATTTGCTTATGTACAAATTTTTTAAGCCTCGCTTTTTTAGGTACAACTTTACTTAAACCAACTTTCAGCAAAATGCAATCAACAAAAAGCCAAATGAGCAAGTGCCAAAGGGACACCAATAACTTATTTTAGCTGTAATTCTATCAATAAGAGGTTTGCAGTAAGAAGCATTAGACTTTCCAAATGTCGAGGGAACTCCTGAGTATCTCACTAGAAGTCTGCCCTCTTTGAAATTCAAAATAGCTAGCAGTTGTTTCTTCAAATCTGAGATTGCACGTAAGCACAAAAAACTTTTTTTCAATGAGTTTGCAAACAATTCAGAGATATTTTTGAATTCATCCAACTCATCTTTAATGAACTTAATTGAGTCCAAATCAGCACCTGAGAAATCAATTAGATCATCAGCAAAGCTGAGGTAAGCTGTAAATTTAGAGAACTTAAGATGAAATTTGAATAACATAGGAGGCTGCACTTTCTGCTGCATTAATCTTGTGAATATCTCAATTGCTATTACAAACAAATAAGGAGACAAAGGACCTCCTTATCTCAATCCTCCACCAGTCTTAAAATGTCCCACCAAGTTGCCACTGAAAGTTTCCCTCATCTATTTCAAGAATTACTCAGACCAATAGTCGATGAATATGAAGGGTTTAGGGCCATAGTTTTGCTTAGCACCAATTGAGATTACAGCTGGTGAATGGTCTGAAACCCCTGGAGCTAAGAATTCAACAGGAGATTAATTGAAAGCTGTTAGCCACTCTATATTCCCTAGCACTCTGTCCAACTTCTAGGCTACAAATTCACCACCATCTCCTTTGTTGCTTTACGCGAAGAAATTACACACAAAACTGTGTTCCATCACCTTGTTATTGAAACACTTACCAAATTCTGATTCATACTAGGATAAAGTCTCATTACCAGATTTCTCCTCAATAATCTTGACCACATTAAAATCACCTGTGATCAACCATGGTTTAGCTTCAATCTGAACTTTAAAGGACTCTGACTGGTCCATAGCTGTCTTCCTTGCACTTTATTGTTTGAAGCATGCATTAATGAACAAAAGCCAACTAAAAAACCCTTGCTTGTCTTCCACCTGATACTGAATTACCTGGTCAAATTGATACAATGAGGACACTGTCACTTCCTTAGCTAGGAAGCATGGACACGGCAAATGGGCTGTATGTCTATGTCGGACTTGGATACTCTTCAGACACAGCTGCATGTGTGTCCCAAATGTGTCCTGCCAAACAATAATAATTTTCTTTAATAAATGATGGTCCTATTAGTATTTGATGGGTTAGGATTTTTTTTTTTTTGAAAAATTAATTGTATTCTAAACATTGTTTAATAGCCATGGATTCATTGTATTATCCATTATTGCTCTTAAATTGATATATGTTTAACAATATATGAAAAATAAATGCTTAACAATATATAAAAAATATATGTAATAATTAATTAAACATGTATTCCTGTCATGTTGTATCCTAATTTTTCAGAAAGTGTCATATCGTTGTGTCATACCTGTACCCGTATCCATGTCTGTGCTTCCTAGTTCCAAAGTGTCCCAATGCACCCAAATCCTGCCTAAGCTCTGATGCAGGTAATTGTGTATAAACCCTCGTCCAGATGCAATCACTTCCTTCACTCTTACTGCATTTGCTTCCTTACTTTCTGTCCAACCAGGCATAATTAATTTATTTTCCTTCTTCCCAAGTTTTCCATGACCTCTTTCTGCCTAAGCTTGGTCTTGATTTTCTCTTGGTGGATTTTTTTATTGGCTAGTGCACAACCTTAGCTTAAGATGATTTCTTGTACATACGCCTTTTAAAGTATATGGATTAGAGGAATCAATGGGATTTTTGGTTTTTCTAGTATTTTTTTGCGTTTCCTATGAACTTGCGTTGTCAAAGTTTAATACTTCTGTTTGTCTATTTCTTTGCATTGGACTTGCTTTATCAGTTACAGCAGTTTGTGGTTTCCTGCTTCCTCTTTGTGCTTAGTTTTTGTATGGATTAAATTTTGGCTGAAATTGGTTTCTGTATTGAAGAATTCATGCAAAATAATTGTGTGAAATATTTAAATTTCATTTTCAGTGGAAAAGGCATTTTATCGATTTAAATATAAGGAATGGCATTCAGACCCTCAATTCTAACTCCACAAATTTAATTTCTCTCAAAATGGAAGTGACCAGTGAACATATTTAGTTATTTTTCTAGTAGTAGATGTTTAATTTGATACATCTTTTACTTCGTTGTACATTCAATACAAAATCATACAAGAACAAATAATCATGGATTTAATTTGATATATACAATAGAGACATTTGACAACAACATCAGACAACATGTCTTAGCATTGTCCAGTACTTTAACACTTATTTCTACGGTTGAGCATCTTAGCTTACCACCTAATGTGTGAAATTCCTGCTCATGCACAAAACCTTTATGTGGATTGAATAATTGTCAGAGAAAGTTGACTAAAATCATTTTTTTTTCCACACTAGATCAAATGTAAAAGGATGTTGTATGCTGCATCTCAATTACATTTGAAATATTACATGGTCATTAGTTAGGCTGTCATAAGAAGTGGTTTATGTGAAAGAGGTAGAGACTAGACCAGGATATGGTTGGGCCTTTGATTTAACAAAATGGCTAGAATTGGACCTTTAGGAGGCTTCTTGATTGTCCTCAGGAAAATTTCTTATTCAAATTTAATTGTACTCTATTCCTCAGGGATGGGCAATTTGGAGATTGCATTTTCCATAAATACTTTTATACATAAACTATTGTACAAAATTTTAATATTTGCTTCTTCTTTTTCCCCTATTATTTTGGAATTTATTTAAAAAAGTAATGCTATTCTATTTGTTTTTATGATTTAGGAGCGGTCAACGGGCCGGTCTCGTGGTTTTGGATATGTAACATTTGCATCAGATGAAGATGCGAAGGTCGGTACAAATTTAGAATTGATTAGAATTCGTGTTGTGTTCTTTACTTATCTTTTTTTTATCAGGATATTTTTGATTGATTAGACAAATATTGAAGTTGTACAAATTTGAATATGTATTATGTCTATGATAATGTTTGATGTATGATGACTTTCTGGCTACAGAATGCATTGTCAAGTGAGCACTTTCTTGGCAACAGAATTCTGGAAGTTAAAGTGGCTACCCCGAAGGTTGCATTACAGAATTTAAAATTAGTACATTTTATTTGTTGTTGCGATTTCCATTCTCTCACTTTTTCCTCATGAGATCCAATTGTAATTTTCTGCTGACAATTATATGTGATGGTTTCTTTTGGCAGGAGGAAATGAGAGCTCCGGCAAAGAAAGTTACCAGGATCTTTGTTGCCAGGATCCCACAATCTGTGACGGAAGCAACCTTTCGAAGGTAATGGAGTTGATTGCTAGATTATCAAGATACTTTATTTTGTCATACCTTTGCTAATTTTATAGCATGATTCAATGAAGTATGCTGAGGAAACATGTTGGTCTCTAACCTTTTTTTTTTCTACCAGCCATTTTGAGAAATATGGTGAGATAACGGACTTGTACATGCCTAAGGTCTGCTCTTTTTCTCTCTCTCTCTCTCTCTCACACACACACAAATTTATATTGCAATGATTGCTCTGGTTGTAATCAACAAGATGTAATTGATGTCTCTGTTCTGTAGGATCAAGGCTCAAAAATGCATCGTGGAATCGGGTTTATCACCTTTGAAAATGCAGGTCGGACCATCTTACTTAACTTGATGCTATACAGCTAGTTTTTGCATGACATTGGGTTCTTTGAACATCATAATCTTACCTTCCCGATAATTATTGTTCTACAAAAGAAGAAATGTTTTTGAATTTTTATCATTGGTCTGTGAGATATAAAGTTCAGTCTATCTCCATATATGAAATCCTAGAAATAAAACACCCCCCAACCCCCACCCCCCCCCCCCCCCCCCCCCCCCCACCCCGCGGGTGGGCCCCAGAAAAAAGGGGAAATGGCTAATGTGAATGGATTTAAGGTATCTGCTTTTTAAGTGATTTCTATTGACAATCTTGATTTCTTAAATATTAAAATTTGACTATACTAGAAGGCATGAGCTTTTGCTCAAATGTCAGCTCCTCCCCTTCGAAGAACAAGGTGGAGGATGAGCTCATGGCCTTGTGGGTTTTAGACCCACTGGGTGTGTGTATAGCTCACCAATAAAAGAAAACTACACTAGAACATGAGATAGCTTTTGTTACCCTGTTAGTATTCTCTTAAGAAAAAAAAAAAAGCTAAGATTATTTGCAAAATGACTGGCATTATTTGTTTCCGGTCTTCCAGAATCTGTGGACAGTTTGATGGCTGAAACTCATGAATTAGGAGGTTCAACTGTAGTTGTTGATCGAGCAACACCAAAGGCAAGTGACAGTATGACTAGTCTTTTTCTTTCTTAATTGCACCTTCTGCTTTTTTCCTGAAAGCAGAACGTCCTATCTCTTTTAGCTTACAATTGAATTTTATTCGCAGTAAACTTGTGTTTCTAAATTAAGCTAATATAATTTTATATTCTCAGGAAGATGACTTCAGGCCAATAGGCAGAGTGGCACAGGGTGGATATGGTGCATACAATGCTTATATTTCTGCAGCCACTAGATATGCAGCTCTTGGTGCACCTACTTTATATGATCATCCAGGCCCTGTTTATGGAAGTAAGTAACCTATGAATGTACATGTTTGAAATGTATACCAGTTATATTAATTGATGCAGTCAATTTTTCCTTATTATGTTGGACCAGGGGGTGAGCCCTCTCGAGGAATGGGCAAAAAGATTTTTGTTGGTAGGCTTCCTCAGGAGGCATCCGCTGATGATCTCCGTCAGTATTTCGGTAGATTTGGTCGTATATTAGATGTCTATGTTCCCAAGGTAAGATTGCTATTACCTACATATTATGAGTGGAAAATTGATTTAAGGTAACTGACGATCTTGTGAAATGCATATAAATATAGGACCCTAAGAGAACTGGACACCGGGGATTTGGTTTTGTAACTTTTGCTGAAGAAGGTGTAGCAGATCGTGTATCTCGAAGGGCTCATGAAATTTGTGGACATCAGGTATGAAATTGAATTCTTTTAGTCATATTGCAACCGTTTTCCATCCTTAAGCAGTTGTAGAATGTTGGGGTTTTGACTTTTCAACTTGCTCGGCAGGTTGCAATAGATTCAGCCACACCTCTTGATGATGCTGGTCCCAGTGGAAATTTTATGATGAATGGTGCTGAATCCTTTGGAGGCTATGGCGGTCCCATGCGCACTTATGGCAGGATGTATGGAAGCCTGGATTTCGATGACGTGAGTGTATGTATATTGATCTCTTAATGTAGCAATAATTGCAAAATATTCCAGATCTAGTAGTTGACTTCTGTTGATACTTTTGTAATCTTTGGAGCAAGGCAATTTTTTCTGTGAAGAAAAGTAGGTTTTCTTTATTTAATGCTTAGTTCTTAATGTATTCTGCAATTAATAATTGAACAGTTCTTAGGCATGTCTGTTATTGTTACTATTTTTTTTGGTACTTAGTAATGTCTTATATGATGCCATCTTTGTTTTGCAGTGGGGCTATGGAATTGGCAGTGCCAGACCATCAAGAGCAGATTGGAGGTATAGGCCATACTAAAGAGTTTGGCCAGGAGAACTTGCACATTGCTTCTCTTAAAAATGCATTGCATTTTGTGTTAAATTGTATAACTTAAATATACTTTTAGGATGTTCATTTTCGAAGTCAACCTAATGGGTTATAGACTCATGTTTATGCACCCATCTCAATGCATTTATATATGTAATGTGCTGGGGAACATTGGTTGGAACCTGCCCTTATGTTTTGAAAAATTGTCCGAATTAATAAAACTAAAGTGTTAAGTGATCCGTTGTGTTTGGTTCACCTACCTGCAGTATCCGCGGTTGGCTATTTGCTTGTCACGTTTAGTAACTAATTATTGTGTTTTCCAAATTCCAATGTTGCTTTGTAAATAATCAGGAGGTGATTGTTCTGTTCTGTTGGTTGTGTCAGTGTTCTCGGTTTGGTCTGTGGTGTCTGAATTTTTCCATTATCTAACGAGGGTGGAGCCCAAGCAGAGCCGGTGTGGCCTGCAGGGTTGAGCAGAGTTTCCAGCACAAAATCAGCCGCATGTGGTGTGTTCATGTCTCGTTTCTGAGAACAACACCCCGTGCCATAATTGATAGAACCATCATTTATATCGAGCTTGTTACATGTTGCAGCCTGTGGCCTGGGTGTGGGGTTCCACCCCCATCCCCATGTGATATGGGTGTTAAATGTAACGATCACATAAATTCCTAGTGACACTATGACTGCCATTCGTGGCAAGTGGCAAATATCACATGATTTATCGGTTTTCTTTTCACCTGTGGCTATATCACGTGTACATTCTAAAGCGTTATTTTCTGAAAGATGAGCCAGCTGATCACATTCTTCATAATACAACATTTTAACATTGCTAGCCTTCTGCTTTTGCTGGTGTCTTCTACTTACACCTTTTGCCAATATGCCTTTCTCTATGGCCAATTTAGATGGAGGATTAGAGTAGAGTTGACCGGAATTTAAGACCAACTCTAATCCCCCTCCCTTCTCCATCCAAATTAGCCGCTAAGGAAAACGATGCATTATCTTTTATTTATTTTTATAATAAAAATGTTATGTATTCAAAAGTCATGAAACTGCGGTTGTATTCTTAACATTCTTTAGGGTTGTAGATGGACTCATTTCATTTGGACATTCCCTCCCTTCCTATCCCCATTTGGGGACCTTTTTCAAACTCAGACCTTTATTTGGCTTAACAGAACCTTGGAATCAAAGAACAACTTTTACTTTTATGTATTTGCTTTAACCATATGAAGCACATGACTCGCTCGTAATGCTTGCCTATTGCAGCAAGAAATCATATCCCCATCTGCCTAGATTCATCAAATTATCAATTATGTTAATGAATTCGTCCTCATTGCGAAATACCATCACCCTCTTCGCAGATTCAACGGTTGATTTACTGGACACCTCCCCAACAATCGTTTGTCAAACTTAACACTGATGGTAGTATGTCATTGGTAATCCCGGATTAGCCAGAGTTAGGGATTGCCATTGGACTCAACTATTTTGTAACTATTATAACTAAAAAATCAGATCCCCTTTTTAGTTACAAAAATAAAATAAAAAGCATTCCTGCTATACCATGGGATGCATCACATGCATAATTTTTATTTTATTTTATATTTTTATCTTAACGTCCATGAAGTTGACAAATTGTGAATGGTAAACTTTACAACGGTGTCATTGATGTGTCCATATAAAAGCAATTACTACATTTCACCCTAGTAGATTGTGGAAAAAATAATTATGAAATAGATGGTGTCCACAACATTACTCATACACAAAAGGATGATTACTAAACCATGTAAAAGAAAATTTGTATTCACACTAAACTATAATGTCTTAAGTATCCAAGAATACTCTCATGGTCTGATGCACAAAATTTTAAACATTAAACACATCATGTATCCGTATAATGCAACATATGGGACTTCTTAACAAAACATATTAAAGAGCACAATAGCTAGAAGAGCTTCTATGCCAGTCACCGATGACATAAATGTGGTGAATCATTGCTTTTGAATTGAAAAGAAACTGCGGTCATTCTTCTCATCATATTACTGCAGCAATTTGGCCTTTTATCTTAGACTACTTTTAACATCTAAATTTGGCTGGTGAACGCAGTTCCTCTCACCTAGAGAAAATGTAGAATCCAATCAACACTATGCAACAAAAAAAGAATAATGTTAAGAACACAAATTTTTCACAACTTATTAAGGTGGCAAGTTAGAGCAACATTCATATAAGCTCATCACTGGTACAATTTTTATTACGTAACCAATCACTACAAGCTACTCCAACAGTCAGTGATTTTTTTTTTTTTTTTTTTTGTGTGTCCCTAGATTTACTGAAACAAAAAGTATGGAGCAGCCATGAACAAACTCTGAAGTTTGAAGTCAGAAATTCCATTTACCTGGTGCAAAACATATATGAGGATTTAGGACGCATAGGAGGTAAAGCAACCGCTGAAGGAACCCATCTGCACATACTTTTTGAAGGAAAAAATCTTGTTATTAGTCTTTGGGACTTCATCGACTGAAACAGTGCTTCTCATTTTTTGGGCTTTCATCTGTGCAACTCTCAGCTTGTTTAATATCTTATCCATTGATGATGATTTCTTCTTTTCTAATTTCATCTGAACCAAACTCTAGTTAGCATAGGACACATAATAACAGGATCTCAATAAAACAAGACTAGAAAGAATCGTACATTTTTCAAAACAGAACTTGTTGAACTTTCTATTTGTTGTCGAAAAGAATTTGGAAAAGGATGAGAGAGTGAGCTTAAAAATGAATTCTTTAAAGTATCTTAGCATTTCTGCTGTTTCCAATGGCAAAATGTAGTTGAATTGGTGTATAAAATATAATGCTGAAAATGAATCGACCTCAAGTTTTCGTATTGCTGCTTCAGCTTTGGCCTTCTGCAGGTTTTCCCATGCAGTGATCTTGGCTTCCTCTCTTTGCAACCTGCAAGCCAATAGAATTATTGGTCCAGAACAATGATCTCTAATACTAGAGTTGATGTCGTACAATGAGTGCTCTTACCAACGTTAATGCAGCGCAATATTTTCCAAGGATTTTTGAGGGAAAATAAACAAAAACATGAACTAAGTTGCTTGAAATCATCATCAAACACAATAGAAAATCTAGAAATTAGCACCAAGCCATTATAGAAAAATTTTAATAGAAATTTTATTTATCAATTATAAACTCCACATTAGAGTACAATAGGCACGCCCATATGGACTTATTAAGACAGATAAAAACCCAATTGCTAAAATAGCCTTCACTCTACAAAATTAAATTAAATACCAATAATTTAATTAGCTAATATGTTGGGGAGATCGCAAGTTGGAAAGATTTCAATTGAGGGCTTAATACTTAATATAGCATATAAGGACTTCATTTACCCGAAAAGATAAAGCCAATTAATTTAAACTCAATTATATTATATTAACCATTCACTCTTATTATTACTTATTGGTATGTTATGTGAGATTTCAAAACTTTACTGTTCACACCACTCACATGTGAGACTTCAATAACCCGGTTGACCATAAAATGTTGGTCCAATAGATTCCAAGCATTAGGATTTTCGAAGAGAGAGAGAGAGAGAGCTACAAAGATTTGGCAAATTCTTAGTAGTAGCAAGTGCAGGTACTTGATTGGAAAAGACTTTGCCATTTGTTACCAAACAGAAAGGGTGATCCCTTCAGTCTGCTTGGAAAACCAGTTGTTTCCGGTCTAAACTTTTGAAATCAGCACTCAAGGAAGGAACATAGTTCAATCATTTTTCAGTTGTAAGGACAAATTCAATTTAACTCCTTATAAGTCCCAACTGAAGCAATGAAGAGAACAAGCAGTCTGAAAGATTGGTCTTTCTTCATAAATTTAACCCAACAACAGAAGGATTATGTTCAACCGAAGCAATGGGTGCAAGATAGGATTTAAAGAAAACATACTTTGAAATGTTCATTTCTGACTCTGCAATATTCCAAGATGAAGCTTGAGCTTCCTCAGCATTTTTATTCAGGTCTTCAACGTGTGGCAACCCTTTCTTATTCACATTACTAGTACGTCTTTTAGACCACCTAATAACAGTAGCCCGTTTGTCAACCTCCACATCCCTGATTTCTAATTTAGCAGAATTGTCACCTTCTGTTTCCACAATATTAGATGGCAAAGGTTGATGAGTTGGAGAAAATGGAGACTTCCCTCTTGGAGATGAGTGGAAGCCACTCTCAGGGCTCATTTGGGTTGCCATATCTCTTCGTGAAACAGCACCAGAATCCATGATTTCCTCAGTTTCATCAAGTTTCTCATCTGTACATATGATCCAACAGAGACAATCTAACATGTAAAGAATTGAAGTAAATTAAAAATGCATCATTCAGCAGTGGAATCAATATTACTCCTTTATTTGAGTTCATTTATTTGTTGTTCTCAAGATTGTAGAATGTTATTACCTTAACCTCATGTAACTAAATTATGACATCAATTTGCAAACCGGCTCCCCAGTTCCTTTTGGGAGAGAAAGTATCTCATGCATCCGGCAAACGTAACATCCCTCTTACAGTATGAGGACCCAACAACTGTAGAATCCATAGCATGTGGATCCTATAGCTATGGGACACGAGAGGAATGTTTTGTATAAACGATGCATAACATAATTATTCCTTCTAGGAAGATTCCAATATTATGTCCAATAATTTTCATGATGATATCCTCCATGAAGAATATAGGGAAACAGAACAATTTTATCCCAAACCTTTACTAATTAAGTGGGATTCCTAGATCAATCCCCTAAAATTACAGCCTAAATCTATGAATTTGGCTAAAAGATGATCCTGTCAAGTTGATTTGGCTAGCTAGGGGCAAATTTGTAATGTTAAGACGATGATGGGAAAATGAGAACTTTTCCTTCATGTTGTGTGAGGCCAAATACAATACTGGCTGATAGGTATCTGACTCTGACAAATGATTGTGTCCATAAAGCATCCCACGCACTTGATCACATGCATTGCCCCTAGCACAAGACACAAAATTTCTGTTCTGACACCTATAGCTGCTGTTTAATTATTCATAGCGGCTTCCACAACTGTTTGAAAAATAAAATTAAACATCCTAGACTAAATTTTCAGAACAAATTTCACATCTGTCAAAGTTGTTATTGATTCTCATGCGCGCCCACTAAACATCACTTTATCGTTAACCATTACAATTAGCCATCTCAACAGTTGTGTAAAAATTTGTGACTCTTAGTTACTGAATATTGATGCAGGTTCATTCATTATCTAAAATGTGCATGTAAAAAAGAAGAGGAACATCATACCTTGAGAGCTAGGCAATGAAGGCTCACTCAACAACTCCAACCATCCAGGCAAACTAGGCGATTGTTGTACCCAATTAGTATTTTCAGAATGCATTAAATAAGATTGTTCTCCATTAGAATTACCATAATGAACAACAACACTATCAGCAGCCAATACTCCAGCTGATAAAGGAGAACCCACCATCATATTCCTCACACTGCCACTTTCAAATCCCTGCATTGCTGGTGAATAATTGGAGTAGTACACAACCCCTGGAGGCGTCACAATTGGACCACTCTTGGACTTAGGCCTTTTATGAGGCTGAGAACTTGAATGTTTAACCATACCATTTCCTGAAACAGGGCTACAAATCCACCTCTCAGCATCTTCCCACTTTGAAGGCAAAGTCTTTCCACTATTAAATGGCAACAAAAAAGAAGCACTACTTGAATTCCTTCGGCTTCTATTACTTGACAGTGGTACACGTTCTGAGCTCCAACCCTTTTGGCTCCCAACACTCTTATCCCGGTAACTAGGAGCTCCCGGGCTTGGCAATGTTCCCAAATTGTGGGAAGTAACTGAAACTTTCTTCATGGTTTTCTGTCCAAACCAAGCACTGGTTGTTTAGCTAAAGCTTTGGACTCACCAAATAGTGAAGCGGGTCCTTTCCTTTTAGCTTTGGACTCTTACTGCAAAAGCAAAAACTCATTGGATAACAAGATGGTTGAAACTGGAAACTGGGCTCAGTTTTATATGCATTTGTCTCTAATACAGCTGTAGCACTTTTTGGCCTTAGTTTTGTAGGGGAAGCAATCCTAGTGTACGTAGATTTGATTGGATTTGAACCACACCATCGCTCTTGAAAGTCCCAAAGTTGTACACTGCCAGATTTTGGATCAAAACATCAAATCAGAGAATCAAACGCAACGAAGTGGACGAAGTTTACATAAAAAAATGTATGGTATTGGAAAACGTAGTTCATACAAATTATGGGAAATGTTATTGTGTGTTTTAAGGATGAGTTATCGTGGGTTTTAACTAATAAGAAAGAATAAAAAATTTGCATGAATTAACGGAAGGAGCTGAAAATAGTAAAATATCACTAAAGTTATAAATTAAATTAAATTTTTTTTGAAAAAATGGGTATTTAGTCTTAATTTATAAATTATAAAGCAAATTGCTTATTTTTTGAAATTATTTAGCAAAATGTCTTTGTTTTTTAAACTCAATTTTAACAAAATCGAGTTACAGGTGGAACTTGACATTAACAATAGTGAGTTCTGTGTATATTTTTAAATGTAACTCAACATTAGTAATATCGAGTTCCATTTAAATTTTTTTAAAAAAATTAAGTGACAAAATATGTATAGAATTTGACATTACCAACGTCGAATTTGACCTATAACTCAATTTTGTTAAAATCAAATTTAAAAAAAATGAAAATTTTGCTAAATAATTTAAAAACATAAGTATTACATAATTTATAAATTAGAGATAAATACCCATTCTCCGTAAATCTTTTTAATTTCATTTATTGCCTTTAGCAATATTTTACTATTTTCAGCTCTTTTATGGACGACAATACATTTTATAAAATTGGTTAAAAATTTAATATAAGGCAATTTCTAATATACCCAAAAATTATATAAAGAATATACAATATATAGCCGCAGTAGTAGGACAATTAAGTAGCTACAGGTACTGTTTTCAATCTTTGTCGAATGGATGGACAATTCATAAATGCTGTACAACAGAGATTACAACAGATTTTCAAGAATCTCACGCCTAGACCACAAGTGGTCGGAGGTGATTAGAGACACGTTTTTCTTTTTTTCTTTTTTTGATGAATGGGACACGTATTTGAAGGATTACCAATTTGCAGGGGGTTCACACACGTCATCATTTTGTGGTAAAAGGTCAGGGGTTTTTACACATTGGACAGTTTCGTGGTCAAATAACAAATGACTGCCGGTCTGCCCCGGTCGGCCCAATGCATTTCATGAATTTTATTAGAATTTAACAATTCAATATTCTTTATTCATTTTTTTTATATTATATATATATGTGTATATATATATATATATTTTATTTTATTTTGGTGTGTTTAAAATCAATTTTATTTTTGAGATATAAAATTTTTAATTTGGTTTTATTAAAATTTCTTTTATAATTGTTAGGAGAATTAATTATCAATGATTATTTGGCACATTCATAATTGGGAGAAACAAATTAAGGTCTTAATTAAGTTAAATTTCTATTGACACAAAATCTTGGAGGCTTGAATAATGAGAAATCCAAAAAATAAAAATCAATTATCATACATTTTGGGGGGGGGGGGGGGTATTAAGTTTATTTGGACAAATGGGGTCTTAATAGATCTGGAAGTGAATCATACTATTTGTGAACAATTTTGGCTCGATTCAAGAAAATACTTTTTTTTGGTCAATAATTAAACAAAAAAGCCAAGTTTAAGATTAAGTCTAGGCTTAATTATTAAAAAATTCAGTCAAATATAATAATGTGCTTGTAAACAATTTGTGAGTATGGGGCTTTTTTAATGTATATATATATAATATTATTTGTTAATATGTATAAATGTTTAAGAAATACTTGTATAGACTTAAGATTGGATTATATAAGTTTATTAAAAAAAAAAATTGAAACTCTCGGATTCAACCTAGTATAACCAAGTGGAGGTGTTTGATGGGCTCCATAGCCACAGTTTGTGTCTCGGGTGAAACTGGAGTTTTTCTTGGTTTATGATTTTTTTTTTTTTTTTCAATTTTCATGTGCGGACGACAATTGGCTTCCATAAGGGGAAAATGGGGTAGCAACATTGTTGTCGCATGTATTCACAGATGGTTAATCCCATCATGGGAGCTGAGACCAAATGTCCCTTTCAATTTGTTGATAAAATGAGTAGCTCCACAAGGGGAAACCTAAATTGAGAGAGAGAGAGAGAGAGAGAGAGAGAGAGAGAGAGAGAGAGAGAGAGAGAGAGAGAGAGAGAGAGAGAGAGAGAGAGAGAGAGAGAGAGAGAGAGAGAGAGAGAGATCTGCAGATCTCTCTCTCTCTCTCTGTTGAGCTGCTTAGAGTTAGAGATTTCATGTGGCACATCTAGTTAGCATTAGTGCATTATTTTAATACTGATAATTGCTATCACCCAAACTTTTCATTTATCATTTAATGCCAATTAGGCAATAACATTTTTGACATTATAGCAAAAGGGTAAGAACTAAGAATTAAAAAGATACATTTAAAAGGTTATGTAACATTTTGAAATATGAGAGAAAGATTGATGACCAAAGTGATAATTTATCCTTGAAATTATAATATTTAAGTTAATTAGATAGAATGCTTTTTTGTTTATGAACTAGTAAAAATTAGATTCATCGTTTTATTGTTAATAATTATATAATTTTTACTGCAAAATGAACAATTTATATTATCAATAAATTACAAAAAATGATTATATATATATAAGATAGAAGTTCTACTCTAACATAATTTAGGTGTCTATGTGTATGAAACCCTCTCCTGGAAACTTAGGGGTTGTTTGGTTTTAAAAAAAGCATAACTCATTATTCATCACTCGTCACTCATCATTTATCACTTAAAATACTCAAACTTCCTAAACCCTGCATGTTCGGCACACTATTTTTCAACTTCTCATCACTAAAAAATTTTTACTTTTTGTGGGACCCACTGCCTGAGCACCATGTCAAGCTCACTGTTACCATACTCGCGTGTATCCTCTCTCTCCCCATAAATCCCCTTTTCTCCTTTTTTTTTTTTTTTTTTTCATCACTCTCCCCCAATACCCAGACACACGAGTACAAACCCATCTTTGCCTTTCCATTCTTTTCCTCTCACCGAGTCCAAACAGCGCTGATCTCCAACAAAGGAAATCCACCAAGCACTGATCTCCACCAGCACCGAGCTTGCAAGATCACCTCCGACGAGCAGTAGCGGCACTGATCTCCTCCATCATGACCCAGCGGCGCCAATTAAGAATGCAGGAAAGGACATGCAAGACCGATTCCACCCCTCTTTTCCGCCCCTTTCCTCTCTTTCATTTCTTACTTTTGGGTTTTGTTTGTGTTTGGAGAAGAAATTTTTAGATTTATTGTGTGGATGAACATGTTTTGTGGGTTTGTGTTTGTGTGTTAGTGTGTATGATCGGTATCATGTGTTTATGGGTTTGATTTTCTGGGTTTGAGAAATTGGTACCCATGGGTTTTTTTTATTTTTTATTATTATTATTATTTTTTATATTTATAAAGTTACCCATGTGTTTCTGTGAAGTAGAAAAGAAAGAAACAGAATGAAGAAGAAGAAAAAAATGGTCGTTGGAGTGAGTATGTGAAGAAGAAAGAAAGAAAGAAAAAGAAAGAAGAAGAAAACATGAAATCCAAAAAAGCCGTTGAGTTGATTGAGTCTGTGAAGAAGAAAGAGAGAAAAAAAAAAAAAGTACGGACATGACTTCTCTGACCTTGGGTCCCAGCAATGTGTGTTTATTTACCAAAATGTCATGGAAACTCTGTTTCCATAACTCAAAAACACCTAAAATGTGTTTTCAGTTTTCATAACTCATCAATAAAAAATCAGAGAATTGAGTGATAAAAACAAAAACTGAAAACAAATCAAAACAAACCAAACAGCCGTGGGACCCACCAGTTTTGGGTGATGGAAAACACTAAATCCAAACAGCCTCTTAAACTCTGGCCTTTCCTCCACCTCCCACCCCACAAGAATTTAGTATTTTATGAAGTGACCATCACGCTAATAGGGCGTGGTGATTGATTTGATATCTTGTAAACTTATTTACAAGTAGCCAAGTATACACAATCTAATATAATATCAACTCTATATTAGGTATATTTTTATACATGTAATCTAATTCTAAAATTGACCTTGATCTTGGCTCATTCACTAAATAAATAAACAAAAGCATCATTTTTTTTTACTAGCTCGAGTTGTTTTCATTTACCGTTCCAGTATTTTTTTAGTGAGATCATCACTATATGTATATGATAATGTTTAGGCTGGTGCCAGACCCGTGACACCCTAACCAGTCGTTGTCTTTATATGTGCCCCAATAATACATCAATCATTTAACCACTGGTTCATGATCAATTGGCATGGCGAAATTGTTTGCTAGTTACCAAGGCAATTATCGTGCATCGACTAGCAGTTCATAAGAGACCAGTCTGCATGTACAGCCAAAGATTTCATGTGGTTATACCTTCCTTTTTTCAGTGCTTTTGGGGTAAATAAAAGGGTTGGGAGACTTGGCAGTAGCATAATTCATAAATGTTTATCAAGAAAATAGTGTGTATATATATATATAGAGAGAGAGAGAGAGAGAGAGAGAGAGAGTTAGATGATTGAGTCAATTTTAAAAACAGGGTTGTTTTTTTACCAGGGAAACACTAACAGCCAATATAGGCATCATTTGGAATTATCGATTGGAACCATTATATAAAGCCTGAAGGACCATTTGGATTAACTGTACAGAGGGCTATTGTTCTAAGCCATCCAAACTATTGCCATGATTTTGCATTTTTGCTCATGAAACCCTACAAAAGGAATCCTGACAAGCTCACATGCATTGTAAAAGTTAGTTTTAGCCAAAAAAGAAACTCGGTTGCTTCTTGCAAATTGTCCCACGAATAAGCAAAAAACCCATTTATAGTGCCACCATTATTGGTCGGTGGTCTAACAAATATATAACTCATTCACCGTGAAAAGCTTCATTGCACATGCAATGTTTTTTCGGCCAGGAGTTGAATGCCTTCGGTTCTTACTTCTCGGGCTTGAGTCTTTTACGTCCTGATCTCTTGTGAGGAAGAAAATTCAACCCAGATGTCCAGAACCACCATAGCCAATCTGAACTATATACAACTTGGTCTTAAAAGGAAAAACAAAAAGAAAACAAAACACATGGAATTATACTGCGTGTCATATATATGGAAGTATCCATGCCCTATTCACGTTATCAACATGACTGTAGGGACAACAATTGTTTCTAGAAATTTTTATTTTTATTTTTGTACAAATTACAGTTACAGTAAATCCATGTGTAGTTTGACTTGTTTTTACTTTACTTATCCATGGATTAAAACTTACACTTTATCTATTTGTATTTAACTCTATTTTGTCTCTATTACCTACCTTTGATTTTTATGTTAAAAAACAATTTTTATCACCAAAACATAACATAACACAAATCAAAGGTTAGGGTTTGAATTTTTTGAAAGAGCTTGAGGTAGGAAGCTGAATTTTCTGTTTGGAAGATCTCTTTGCCATGGTAGAAAATGGCATAATGGCCCAAATTGATATCTCTAGTGTAACCAAGTTTTCTGAGTTATTAGATTGCTCCACAAAACAAAATAAAAATAAGTATCATTTAATACAGAAAACTGTTTTTATCCTTTTTTTGGTGCTTTCTTTTTTTAAATTCTTGTATTCCTTAAGAACAAATTTGATCTTAGTGGTTTTCTCCCTTCACCTAAAATTAAAGACCCTGAGAGGTCCTTGCATTACAAAATCACAACCTAGGAACAACAAATAACAACTACAACTAGGAAACAAGTTACAGAACTTAGAATACTGACTCTTTGCCTCAGTTGCAGCTAAGAACTATAGCAAGGTAAATAGGACTTGCAGAATAGAGCCTTCAATCTCAATTCTCAACTCTTATATTAGCTATAGAGTAGGGCTTACTACATCGACTGCTAATGTATCCATTATAGATAATTTCCAAAGAGTAATGAGCAATGCTACAGACTAAAAACAATTCTTTAACTTGCTGAGGCGGGTACATGTGACTTAAGACAAGCATTAGGGTGGTACTTTAGGATTAGAACTAGTTGATGCTAAAAAAATGAACTCAATTTGAAAAAAAGTCACCATCTCATCCTCTCGCCGTTGTCCCTCTCTCTTTCTCTCTCTCGCGTCCACCTACAGCGAATGCATCCACCATTAGATCAAACCCACAACCCAAAAGCAAAGGAAAAAAGAAAAAAAGAAAAAGAAAAACCCACGAAGAGGTGTAGTCAAATCGGCATCCTCAACTCTAGGTGTTGTTGGGTTTTCATCTGATCAGCCTCCACAAGGCTAGGTTAGCCGGGTTTTCGCTGTGGTGCCAGATTGGTCTCCTCAACGCCACAAACAAATAAGAGATGAGAGAATAAAATCATAGATGAGGAGAGAGAGAGAGAGAGAGAGAGAGAATAGGATGGGAGCTTGAGAGACTTTGAGAGTTTAAGAGAGAGGATGAAGCATATGAAAATTGACCCAGCTCTATTTATTTAGTTTCTTTACAAATTCCCTATTTGATCTTTTTATTTATTTATTTTTTATGTTTTTGGAGGAGAGATATATCAAATATAAGAAAAAAAAGACTTATTTACTCATATTTTTAACAGATGTAGGTAACGGAGACCAAACAGAGCTACACACAGGTGGACAAAATGTTAAGTTTTAAACCATAAGTAGGCAAAATAAAAACGGGTCAAACCACATGTGGGTTTACTGTAAGTTGCCCTTAATTTTTAGTAAATTACATTAATGAAAACGTTAAAAACATGTTCCTGTTTTTCGAAATGATACTTTATTACTTAAGTTTTACCTTTCTTGATTTTCTTTACCATTAGTAATAGCACGATTTAAGATTGTTTTGGATGAGATTTTAATTTGAAAATATATATATGTAATTCATTTTGTTTTTAAAAATTTGTCTTGATTATACTTATGTGTTTTAAATTCTTTTATAACCTTATAGGGTCTAGTTAATGTATATCTTTAAGGTATCTGAAGAGGATAAAAAGGAGTCCGACGGACCTTGTGAAATGGGCCTGACGGATCCATATCCATAGGCTGATAAAGGGCAAGCCCAACTTGTGTAAAGGTCCGTTATGGATAGACACTATGAGAAACTTAGATGGAATCCCAATGTAAATAGAATCCTAGCACAAAGAGGATTCCGGAAGATACGCACATTAATGAAGATCTTCTTTATAAGGGAATGACTTGTCCATCACGTTTTGGGATTAGTTGAAAGATTCCTATAAGGAAAAGACTTTCACTCCAAGGAGGAGAGATCAACCCTCTACTACTATAAAAGCTCTAATACCACCATAAATCAAGGTACGCATAATTAACCATTCTCTAGCACCCTAGAGTTGCGATAATAGTTCTAACTTGACCTTCGGAGCATATTCGGCCGGCTCCACACCGGTGCTCTCTGCTAGGTCTCTTTTCTTCTTATTTGTGCAAGTACTCTTTCAAGCGATAGGATCGTGTAGCTCACTGATGATTTTTTACGGTATCATCAGTTGGCGCCGTCTGTGGGAAAGGATTGTTTAGCCAGACTAATCGCCTCCCGGACACAAAAGTTGCATGGTACTCACTCGCTCAATGACTACCACCAATAACTTTCAAGGAGACAAGCCGCCGCGATCCGCCGCCTTGGAAAAGCAGGTCCAAACACTCATGGCTGCAGTGGAACGTCTCACAAAACAAAACCATGATCTAAAAGAATAGCTACGTCAAAGGGACGTAGGACACAATGTTTAAGAGGAAAACTAAGAGGACAGTTCCGAACGAAAGGAACAAGAAAGGCCAGAGGTCAATAACACACCAAGTAGACCAAAGCGGTAGAACTTGAGCCTTCCATCTCTCATGGATACAGCCCCACCACCCATTGTCGTAGAAATGCAAGCGATGAAGGAACAAATGGAGGTTATGATGAACGCCCTTAAGGGACGAGTGTCCAACGACCTTGATGACTTAGTAAACAGAACCGACTCACCGTTTACTACCTTCGTCAATTCCTTTCCCCTGCCACAAAAATTTCGCATGCCATAGATTGAAAGCTACTACGGGGTCAAGGACCCCCTCGATCACTTAGAAACCTTTAAAACCCTGATGCACCTCCAAGGAGTACCAGACGAGATCATGTGTAGGGCCTTCCCTATGACACTGAAGGGTCTTGCAAGAATTTGGTTCAGTAGATTGACGCCAAATTCAATTAACACTTTCAAGGAGTTGAGCGCCCAGTTCACCTCACACTTCATTGGAGGACATAGGTACAAGAGATCCATGGTGTGCTTAATGAACATCAAGCAGCAAGAAGACGAGACGCTGAGGTCCTACATAACATGATTCAATAAGGAAGCCCTTTCAATTGACGAAGTAGATGATAAGATACTCGTAACGACATTTACAAACGGGTTATGAAAGGGTAAGTTCTTGTTTTCTTTATACAAGAACGACCCAAAAACCATGTTGGATGTGCTTTATAGAGCCATCAAATACATGAACGCAGAAGATGCACTATTGGCCCGCGAAGAGAAACCCCGAAAGAGGGAAAGACAGGAGGACACACGATAAGACAAGGGGCGAAAGATAGCCAGGACCGGAGATCGACGAGATGAAAGACACTCTAAGCCTCTGGGAGGAAGGTTTACAAGCTTCACTCCATTAAATGCCCCAATAGACCAAGTCTTGATGCAGATCAAAGACGAGGGGGCTCTAACGTTTCCAGGAAAGTTGAAGAGTGATCCAAGCAAGCAATCTAGAGACAAGTATTACCGCTTCCACCGTGACCACGACCATGACACAGCTGATTGCTACGACTTAAAGTAACAGATTGAGGCCCTTATCAGACAAGGAAAGTTGCAGAAGTTCGTCAGTAAGGAGAGAAATGATACACATCCTTGAGAGCAGGCCCCCCGACAATGAGCAACCGAGACCCCTCATTGGAGACATAAGGATGATTGTAGGGGGAACCGCGACTACTGGCTTTTCCAAAAAGGTTCGAAAAACCTACCTTAGGATGGTCTAGAACGTCCAGCTAACAGGCTCCGTACCTAAGATAGCACGGCGGGAAAGCCCCCTCATTGGATTCTTGGAAGAAGATGCGAGACGAATTCATCACCCACACGGCGACGCACTTGTTGTTAGCATACATGTGGGAGACTACAATGTGCACCGGGTGTTGGTCGACAACGGCAACTCAGCTGACATCCTATACTACCCAACGTTCCAGCAGATGGGGATTGATAGAACACGATTGATACCAACGAATGCTCCACTGGTTGGATTTGGAGGAATAAGGGTATTCCCGTTAGGAGCGGTCACACTCTCAGTGACGGCGGGCGATTATCCTCAGCAAATCACTAAGGAAGTAACATTCCTTGTGGTCAATTGCTCGTCCGCTTATAATGGTATCCTCGGACGACCCACCCTCAACTCGTGGAAAGCAACAACATCGACATACCACCTAATGATCAAGTTCCCTACAGATTATGGTATCGGTGAGTTACGAGGAGACTAGGTGGCCGCTTGCGAATGCTACATTGCCATGCTAGAGATGGAGGATCACCAGCAGACCATGTGTATAGAAGAGCAACGGATCACAGTGGAGCCGGTTGAGGAATTAGAAGAGGTAACTCTCGATGAATCAAGGCTAGGACGGACGACTAAGATGGGGACGTTGGCCAGCCAGCCAATATGTCAAGCCCTCACAGTTTTCCTTAAGATGAACCAAGATGTCTTTGTATGGAGCCACGAAGACATGCTTGGGATTGATCCCTTGGTCATAGTTTATAGGCTGAATGTGAACCCGGCATCCTCAGCCATCCGATAGAAAAAGCGAGTGTTCGCACAGGAGCGAGACAAAGCGATAGCAGAAGAAGTCAAGAAGTTGCTGGAAGCAGATTTCATTCGAGAAGTATACTACCCCAACTAGTTGGCGAACGTAGCCATGGTCAAGAAGGCTAATGGGAAGTGGCGAATGTGCATCAATTTCACGGACCTCAATAGGGCGTGCTCGAAAGACAGCTACCCCCTCCCTCAGATAGATACTTTAGTAGACTCGACGGCTAGACACGAGCTCCTAAGCTTCGTGGACGCCTTTTTAGGTTATAATCAAATCAAGATAAATGAGGACGATCAAGAAAAAACTTCTTTTGTCACCAGCCAAAGACTTTTTTGCTACAAGGTGATGTCGTTCAGACTCAAGAACGTAGGGATGACGTACCAGAGATTAATGAACAAAATGTTCACACACCAGATTAGGAGGAACGTACAAGTTTACGTTGAAGACATGCTAGTAAAGAGTCTGCGTGAAAATGACCACCTTGACGACCTCCAAGAGACGTTCGACACCCTTCGATCATATAACATAAAGTTGAATCCAAGCAAGTGCGTGTTCGGGGTAACGGCCGGGAAATTCTTGGGTTTCATGGTATCCCAAAGAGGCATAGAGGTCAACCTAGAGAAGGTACGGGCCATAATGGAGTTAGAGCCACTGAGGATGGTGAAAGAAGTGTAGAGCTTGAATGGCAAAATTGCAACCCTAAACAGGTTCGTCTCCAAAACGACGGACAAATGTCTGCCATTCTTCCGCACTCTGAGAAAATCGTTTGAGTGGATGGACGAGTGCCATAAGGCATTTGAGGATTTGAAGAAATACCTTTCGTCTCCACCACTGCTCAGCCCGTCCAAACCAGGAGAAGAACTCTACCTCTACATAGCAGTTTCGCAAGTAGCGGTCAACGCGGCCTTAGTAAGAAAGGAGGAAAGAGCGCAACGACCCGTCTATTTTATAAGTAGGGCATTTTGAGAGGCAAAAAAGAGGTACCCCCAGATGGAGAAGTTAGCCTTCGCGCTAGTAGCGGCAGTGCGAAAGCTCAAGCCGTACTTCCAGGCCCATAAAATCATAATCTTGACGGACCAGCCCCTAAAAAGGGCCATGAGCAGCCCTGAGGCTGCCGTATGAATGGCTCTATGGGCAATAGAGCTGAGCAAATTTGATATACAGTACCGCCCGCAAATCGTGATAAAGGGACAAGTTGTGGCAGACTTCATCTTCGAATATACTCAATTAGAAGGCAAGGGGGCAGAAGTCCTCGGACAATGGAGCATCCACACAGATGGGTCTTTAAACCAGCACACAAGAGGTACCGGTGTGGTGATACAAACCCCGAAAGGAGATAAAATCGAATGTATGATATGACTGGACTTCCCCACGACAAACAACGAGGCCGAGTATGAAGCCTTGGTGGCAGGGTTAAACCTCGCAAAGGTAGCTGGTGCTGAAAACATGGTCGTGCATTGCGATTCCTAAGTAATAACAAGTCAGATTAACAACAACTACAAATGCAAAAATGAGAGGATGAAGAAGTACCTAGAAGAAGTGAAAAATCGGATTAGCAACCTCGAAGTCAGATTTGGTCAAATCCCAAGGGAGGAGAACGAATGTGCCGACCGTCTTGCAAAAGCAGCCTCTACAGAATTTATGATTGTCTCCGAACAGGTATTGTCGTTTGTCCAAGTCTCCTCGCTTATTGATGACGAAGCATATGTGCAGGAAATAAATTCTGAGAAGAATTGGACCACGCCATTAATAGCATACCTGAGGTCAGGCATTCTGCCAAATGGGAAAGACGTTGCTAGGAAGCTGAAAATCCAAGCCTCACAATTTGTGCTGATCAGAGATGTCTTATACAAAAGAGGATTCTCTCGACCATACCTGAGGTGTTTGAGCCATGACGAAGCAAATTACGTGATGAGAGAGGTCCACGAGGGTATCTGTGGAAACCACTCAGGAGCACGGTCATTAGCGCACAAGTTAATCCGAGTAGGGTACTATTAGCCTACTATGCTGAAGGACGCCCAAGCTTACGTCAAGACCTGCGACAAATGTCAAAGGTTCAATAATTTGATCATGCAACCGTCCGAGGAGCTGACGCCCATGACGGCCCCTTGGCCATTCGCCCAATGGGGACTAGACATCATGGGCCCCTTCCCAACAGTAATGAGGCAGCTAAAGTTTTTGGTAGTTGGTATTGACTACTTCACTAAGTGGGTGGAAGCCAAAGCCCTAGCAACTATCATGGATAAGAACATTCGAAACTTTGTATGGAGAAACATCATCTGCAGATATGGAATACCAAAAGTAATCGTCTCCGACAATGGAAAGCAATTCGAACACAACGCATTCAGGGACTTCTGTTCAGAGCTTGGTATTAAAAATCACTACTCGTCTCTTACAGACCCACAGGCCAATGGGCAAGTCGAAGTCATGAACCGGTCCTTCGAGGGGGCAAAGGGTATCTGGCCTTACGAACTACCAAGCGTCTTATGGGCATATCGTACTACAGCAAGAACACCAATTGGAGAAACGCTGTTTCAACTAGCATACCGAACTAATGCAGTCATCCCAGCGGAGGTAAGACTTACAAGCTATCGGGTGGAGAGCTACAGTGAAGATAAGAATGGAGAGAACGAAGAAGCCTTGGGCCTTTAGCTAGACTTGGTGGACAAGGTCCAGGCAACAGCAGAGCAAAGGTTGGTGTGATACCAGAATATCATGGTGAAACACTACAACTCCAATGTCAGGCATATGGACTTTCAGGTTAGAGACTTGGTGCTACGGAAGGTAATGGGCGGTACTAAAGACCCTTCACAAGAAAAGCTTGGACCGAACTAGGAAGGACCCTACAGGATCACGTCATGGCAGAAAAAGGGCACTTACCACCTCGAGACGCTGGACGGACGGAAGCTTCAGTACCCATGGAACATGGAGCACCTTCGGAAATACTACCAGTAGAGATAATGGACGACGACTTTCCCCTATCTTCCAGCTTATTTAATTTTACTGCTACTAGTTTTCTTTTGTAGACAAGTTTTGCTACAATATTCTTGGTACCTTTTTAAGCCCAAGGGGGCAGGTACTTTTCTACAAATGCATACTTTAATTTTTTAAGGAGAAAGAACATTCAGACTCAACTATGTTTCATTACTACTGTGCTTTACTAAAAATTCTAGCTACTAAGTCCACAAAGTGGACGGACCCTACAAGGGTTAATTATTAGACAAGTCCACAAAGTGGACGGACCCTACGAGGGTTAATTACTAGACAAGTCCACAAGAGTGGACGGACCCTACGAGGGTTAATTACTAGACAAGTCCACAAAGTGGACGGACTCAACTAGAGTTTAAAATTTGACAAATCCACAAAGTGGACGGACCCTACGAGGGTTAACTATTAGACAAGTCCACAAAGTGGACGGACCCAACTAGGGTTTAAAATTTGACAAGTCCACAAAGTGGATGGACCCTATGAGAGTTAACTATTAAACAAGTCCACAAAGTGGACGGACCCAACTAGGGTTAAAAATTTGGCAAATCCACAAAAGTGGACGGACCCTACGATAGTTAAATATTTAACAAGACGGACCCTATGAGGGTCAAATATTTAACAAGTCCACAAAGTGGATGGACCCAGCTAAGGTTAAATATTTGACAAGTCCACAAGGGTGGACGGCCCCTACGAAAGTTTAAAATTGGACTAGTCTACAAAATGGATGGACCCTACAAGGATTAAAAATCTAGCAGGTCCATAGAATGGACGGACCCCCATATACATACATGAAAATACCACACAGATATATCCCACAAATAAAGTTACATAACAAAATATTAATAAGGCATTGACAATATTGATTACACATTATCCATGACGGATAAAATTGTTTTCCAGATACAAAAAATGCACTACAAAAATATATAAAAACATGTAAATAACTATGTTTGGGCTGAAATGTTCTCCAGCTGCTCTGTGACGGGTTGAATGGCTGCCTTGATGACGGACGGAGTATTAGCCTCTACGACGGGCTGATTGGCTGAGTCTGTGACGGGCGGAACTGGGGCTGACTCCCCTTCACCTTGACCATCAGCTTCAACAAAGAGGTCATTCATGTCATCTGAAGCAACGGGCAGGACGGACGTTTGAGCTTGATCCTCCATTTTAATGTTTGAGACGTCTAGGTCGGGATAGGCCTTCTTGACCTGACGAAGGGCGTCGTTAAACCCCTAAAGGAATGAGTCTCCAAGCTCTGACAACAAGGCGTCGGAGTTGCGATACTTACGCACCGTCGCCTCCTTAGCCTGACGGAGCCTATCCTTTAGGTTTTTTATCTCCTTCTCCTTACCCTTAAGGGCCTTCTTCGCCTCTCCCATGCTCTGCTCGAGCTCCTTCCTCTCCTTCTCTGAAAGTTCAAACTTTTTCTCCATTGTTGTTTTCCAACTCCGCAGTTGGTTCAACTTGTCTTCCGTATGCTCTGCCTTAGACCATACACGCTCCAAGACTGCCTCGTTTTTCAGACACCATCCCATCAGCCCCTTCATCATCACCATTGCTTAAAAATGCAAGAGAGAGGAGAAAGTTATATATTCATCAAAATTAGGCTGACGAACGGAAAGGTGACTGGTCGGATTACCTAAGCGACTACAAAGAGGCCGGACTCCTACATGGAATGGTTTCCCAGATCCTCATAATCCTCCACAGAGATGATGGATGAGATCTGCTCCGAGGCGTGCTTGGAGTCTTCACAGAGGAGAACGGGCGGTTTCTCTGGGATGTTGGATGGAGCCTTCATAAAACCCTTGCCTGCCCCGTGCTTCACAGGGGTAGCCGTCTTACCCTCAGCCATTAGCCCTATGATGGGCTCTAAAGAAACTTTAGGTTTCTTGGCCTGACAGTCTCCTTTGGGTGCAGAATTCCTTTTAATAGACAGGTTGATAGCTACTGTCACCGGATTCTTTCTTCTTGGCGGCCTGCGCCTTGATCAATGCTCTCCTCTTGGCGTCGTCCATTTCTGAAAAAGTGAATGGATAAAATTAATTGCCCGGATGAACTATGACCGTTCAAGTAAAGTAAAAATGACGGACTTACGTTTACGAATTTTTGCTTCGTACTTAAGAGCTGCAGGTGTTGGCTCTGGTCCATCACAGTACCAGTGTATGGTCTTGAGATTGACCAGTTTTGCCCAAGTCCTTTCTTCAGGCTTGGTCTTTTAGAAAATCTTCTCAAGAAAGCCAAACTCTTTAACGTGAACCTGTGGGCACCGTCTGACTGAAAAGAAGGACGGTCAAAATTAATTAAAGAGTTGAATTCTATTGAATGGACAAAAAAAAAAAAAAAAAAAACAAACTAGGACGGGTGCATACGGGACGGATGTAAAATGCCCCAAGTTATATCGACGGGCATGTGTTTGGTATCCCCTAGACGACACATCTAGCCGTCACCTTCTAAGAAGAAATAGCGGCTTTTCCAATCCCTGTTTGAGTCCGGAGTTTCATATATATTCTTCAACAATGGACTCCTAGGAACAAAACTGTATACCCCCCCTAGACTTATCAATCTCATCCAACGGTAGCAGTGGAGGAACTCTCTAACCGTCAGACTCTTGGCACCGTCCGTCATGGCACCATATAGAATCTCCATTGCTATGAAGATCCTCCATGCGTTCGGAGATACTTGATTGACGGACAAACCCAAACACTTGAGAAGCTCACGATGAAGGGTGCTCAATGAGAACCTAAGTCCCGCCTTCAACATTTGTTCGTATATACCAACACCATCTATGCCATTATAGTAGCATTTCTCTGACGTATAAGGCAGACGGATAGGAATGTTCTCTGGAATTTGGTAATTTTCCCTAAGGGTTTTGAAGTGATTCTCCTTGATAGTAGATACAAGGTATTTCACCGTCCACTTGGGCAGCATAATGAACTCCCTAAGTCCATTAGCACCTATGACGGATCTCAATGTTTGCTCCTCACCGTCATCAGAAACCTCTACTAGTTCAGCCATTTCCATATCCTCATTTGTTGAGGACAAGGAGGAGGTAGACGGACTTCTATCTTCACCTGGACTCTCTTGGTCTAAATGACCGAACGGATACACTTCCTCGTAATCCACCCTGTCACGAACGACTGACTGGTTACTCGACGCACTAGACATCGCCTACATGAGACGATAAAACCTAACGATTCAGACGGATCTAAAAATAATGACTAGCGTGGAATATCTAAGAAATTAAAATAAAAAGTGAATCTGCAAGACTCTTTAAAGAAGAACACTTACCAATTTTTTTGAATCAACGACCGGTAAACCAAGTGAACAGAGCGAGTGTGTTGACGGTCGATATGTCAATATGGATGGGTCGCTCTGACAAGGATGACGGTTGCGCTCTGACAATATGTTTCAGCTGAAAATGAAGAAATGAGAAGAGAAGACTCTGGTTTTTATAGGAAAAGTGCACGGAAGACGAAGTGACGTTTTGATCCGAGATAAAAACCAATCAAAGAACGACACATGTCATGCGCCATAAATGCTTCCGGACAACCCGTCAGATGTTTGTACACCTGACGATGTCTGCATTTTCAACCGTCAACTCATTAACCTTGTCACTGTCAACCCAATCATTTGAGTCGTCAACCCCTAAACCTTGAACCGTCAACCCATAAATTTTTAATCGTCACCCCATTTGGTCCTCCTTCTCAATAATGACTGACCAAAAGGGGTGAAGGGGGCAACTGAAGAGGATAAAAGGGAGCCCAAAGGACCTTGTGAAATGGGCCTGACAGATCCATATCCATGGACTGATAAAGGGCAAGCCCAACTTGTGTAAAGGTCCGTTATGGATAGACACTATGAGAAACTTAGATGGAATCCCAATGTAAATAGAATCCTAGCACAAAGAGGATTCCGGAAGATACGCACATTAATGAAGATCTTCTTTATAAGAGAATGACTTGTCCATCACGTTTTGGGATTAGTTGAAAGATTCCTATAAGGAAAAGACTTTCACTCTAAGGAAGAGAGATCAACCCTCTACTACTATAAAAGCTCCAATACCACCATAAATCAAGATATGCATAATTTACCTTTCTCTAGTACCCTAGAGTTGCGAGAATAGTTCTAACTTGACCTTCGGAGCGTATTCGGCCGGCTCTATACCGGTGCTCTCTGCTAGGTCTCTTTTCTTCTTATTTGTGCAGGTACTCTTTCGAGCGATATGATCGCGTAGCTCACTGGTGATTTTTTACGGCATCATCAGTATCTATCAATTTTAGAAAACTATTTATGAAAAATTAAAAAAGTTATCAAAGAAGTTTGTCACTTTTTTATCTTTTTCATTTTCTTATAAAAAAGTTTCAAGAAATCGTTTATTAATGAATACCATAAAGATATATATTAGTAAAATCTTTACACCAAATGAAAAATCTTACCTTGACTCTAAGTAATTTATGTGGCAAAATAAACAAATTATTTCATCAAATTTATTATGAATCTCACACACAAACAGATTTATTAACCACAAATCTCAAATACCAAATCTACAATAATAATTATAATGAAGGCAGTAGAAGCACATACAAATTTGGTAACAAAGTGGCAAACTAATAAGGAATATTTTCAATAGAAAAACCACATGGGAATCCAATTTTTGTATGGAGTTCGTATACCCCTAACCTTGCCAAACATTTTTATTATAACTTAAAATTTAGCATTATTACATGATAATGTCTACAAATATTTAATTCTTAACAGTTTGGACTTGGATTTTGGACGGAAACTATATATATATATATATATATATATATATATATATATATATTTATATTAGATGCGATAGATTGCTCTGTATCATTAGGTCAATATATCAATCAGTTTTTGGTTTAAGTAAGGTTTGAATCCCATACCTTTTATTTGATGACAAAAAAACTTTTAACAATTGAGACTAAAACTCTATACTTTAAGGTTAAGTGTATGAGTTTTCAAAGTACAATAATAAAAAAAAGAATGAACATTCTTTCTTTTAATAAAGAAAGAGAAAGAAGTACAATTTAGTTGTTCACTCCCTCACTTAGTTCTTTATTATGGCTCAATGCCCATTCAGTAATTTTATCCTCACCTTCTTCCCCCTTCCTCAATGCAAATGGGGAAGTTTGATTTGGTTAACGGGCCACAAAATGAGTCGGGTGATTTTCTAATGGGTCATGGGTTTTAAATGAGCCCGTGATAATTTTTAATTTTTTATATTAAAATTGATGTCATATCATTTAAAATTCATCACGTCATTATTTTGTTAGGTATGTAAGCACTGAGTTTAACAGCTCTTTACAAAATAACTTATTATACTCATGTTTCTAACTTGAAGGATTGATAGCACCGCTTCAAACGATAATGATCTTGATTTTAATATAAAGTTCACCATCACAGTAACCTCCCCCAATCGAGTAGGTGTTAGTTTTGCTTCATAAATAAAATAAATATTTAAAATCCGAAATATCTAGTATTTTGTGTGATGAGTGAATGTGGATGTTGCTTCTTTTGGTGTTCCAATTAGAGTGTATGGCGATTTCCCAAAAAAAAAAAAATAGTGTATGGCAGCCAGCAGCTTGGAAAATAAATAATTGATACAGTTGGGCCTGTCCTAAGGTTATATCAAGCAGCATGCCCAGGCCCATAGACTCTCTGTATCTGGCGGAGGAAAACTCCAATTCATGAGTCGTCGTGCTGGGTAGCAAAATTAAAATATCTTCAAGCAATTAATCAAAAAAAAAAAAAAATTTCTTCAAACTAGTCAAGGCTGACAATAATGCTGTACTCCAATACATGATACAACATTTTATAATATAATGATGATGTGATAAGTTGTAATTAATTATATCATATTTATTATTAATACTAGCAATTTCACGTGAATAGAATTGACGTTCTGTTTGTTTCGTTGGAAAATCTTATAGTATAAAGATAGTTTTTCACATTTTCTAATGTTTGGTAGCATATAAAAAATTGGTTAACGGAAAACTATCTTTTAGTCAATGAAAAACTCTAATAAAAATAAGGCTTATTTTCTATAAGTAATTTTTCAAAAAAAAAATATTGGAAACAATCTCTCTCTCACGCATCGCATCTCCTATAAATATTATCTCATCTCTTCTTTGCCGTGGGAAACATTTTTTTTGCATCTTCATTCTTTCTCACGGTAAGCTCTCTCACTTCTTCTCTCTTCTCACACCCTCATTATCACTTCTTCTGCCTCTTCTCTTCCCACATATTTCTCTATCTATTTGCCTCTCTTCTCTCTTTTCTTTTTGTTTCTCTACCCCTCTATAAAATTGTTCTTTGATAAGCTCTTTTTTTCTTTTCTCTCACAAATCATTCAACAACTCCTCCTTGCAAAGGTGAAGAGATCTGTAACGGTAATTATTTCATTCTTTTCTACCAAAATCCCTAATTTATTAGATAATCAGTGTTCTTATTTGGTGGTTTTTTCTTCAACAAACTAATATGTTGTATGCAAAGGTTCTATTAGTGGTTTTTGATCGTTTAGTTTTGTTCAATTTTTTAGTGTTTATTTGATTTCTATTTGTACATGTTGGCTATGTATGGGCTGTGTTTGCAGATACATTATGCAGAGAATTTTTTTAGTTATATTTGCTACTGTATTCTACTAATATTTGGATGTGTAAGGGCTAGTATTTTTGTAACAAAAATTAGTATAGTCAAAATATATTGATTAGGAGTTGTCAACATATATTGTCTTAATTAGGAGTTGTCAACATGTATTGTTTAGGATGTTGCTATACATGAGAAGCTGCCACCAGAATATTAGGATTAGCTTATACTGATTATAAAGATACAAATAAGAATTGATTTGAGTTTTCAGCATAACCATAATATGGTGAAGGCTTTGAATTTATATATGAGTGTACAGATGGTCAGATACAAAGTATTTGAGATACAATGAGTTTGAAATACAAATAACTCTCCTTATCTTATCACAATGATTTGGTTAAGTTTGTATTTCGTATTGTAGTAATCACTTATCACAAATATTTGAACTCTTGGACTCTGTGAGTTGGCTCTTATAGTTTTATCCTTAACATCGATCAGGATTAGCTAGTATTTTGAATTATGAGAAGTATAGATATTTTGAATTATAAGCTTATGGAGCTTATATGTATGAGAATTATATATATTGTACGTTACTGTCCATAAGTATTGTGAAAATTTTAGTTTGATTACATTAGTTGGGTGTACATAAATTTCATATTATACATATTATAAATTGTACACAAATTTTGTGCATACCAAACACCAGAAAATGAGATTGTTTTTCAAAAAATGTTCTTTGAGAAATGACCTGTTTTCTAGAAAACATTAATGCTTAAACAAACAGAGCAAAATAAAAGACTGAGAAAGAGTTTTGTAAGGGCCAGATTTGACTTGAATCCAATACAGGAATGGACCTAGGCCCAAAAAGCCCGAACAATAAATTTGTAGAGAGCGGGAGAAAAAGCTAGTCTGAATCTAGGATAAAGATATTGGCTTATAGTGTTAAAAAGAAAGAATTATATGCGTACATATACAGAAAGTATCCTCGGACGTGCCCTAGTACTGTGACGGAGAGTACTAATTTCTTCCTTTCTGCTGTTGTATTTCTTCAACCTTTATGTTTTTTTTTTTTTTTTTTCTTTTCTTTTCCAGTCCGTTCCTTTGTATTATATACTATGGCCTTTTTACCATTTCCTCCATCCACGTGTGGATCAGGTGGTGGAAGTCCCTTTTTTTTTTTGCTTCTCCTGCCTTTTCTTGAATCTTCCATTCTTGGCTGTAAGGTTGCGTGTTCACTGTTCAGGCATCACCTCCACATTAATGCGGCCAGAGGGTTAGCTGGGCAGCATTTAATACGGAGGCAACAGTACCCCCAGATATTTGTTTTCTCTCACTCTTATCCTTTATATGATATTTCCTCATTTACTTTGTTGCAAGGTTTATCCGAGACGTTACCCTAAGGGACTGATAAGTCTACTTGCCATCTCGGACAAAAGCTCCGAGGTGATAATTGTCCTCGGACACGGTCAAACTCTCCACAGGCGTTCTTTACTTCTTTTCGGAGTGCAACTTCCATTTCTTCCTTTACTGGTCGTCCTCGGATACTCTCTTGTCCTCAGACTGAATATTGGGCCTGGCCCATTCTTATGCAGTCTGTACATATGAGACTAGATATTGGGCACAACCTTTTCCAATGCAATTTGAACATATGAGACAATTGGCCCCCACAAGTTTATTTTTAAATAAAAATATATTATTTTAATTCTTAAGGATGATATAAAAGTTATTTTCTAAACTTTTAACTCTCTCTCTCTCTCTCAAATTATTAAAAATAGTAGATTTTATATCATTCAACTTTTTTTATTAAAAAAAAAATCTTAAATTATTAAAAAATGTTTTTTTTCCCCTTAAATTCCAAAAAGATCTATTACACAATGTGCATGACCAATAATTTCATGCTACTCCATCAAAAAAAAAAAAAAAAAATCATGCCAGTTGTGTTAATTAATATTGTGGGGCCAAAAGGTCTAAGGACTCCAGCCCATCTCATATCAAGCCCAAGGCCCATGCCGAAAAGGAAGAATTGCCCGAGGACGAATGAAAGGAATCCAGACTACCAGGATATGCTGCCGAGGACAACCTTGTCCTCGGCAGACCGAAATCATAGAAGGGGAAGGCGCCACATGGCCAGAGGCAGTCCCCTCGAGGATCCCAAAGAAGATCTCGAGCTCAATAAGTCAGCCATAGGAGCATGGTAGAAAAAGAACCCTAGGAGAAGCTGTCCCTTCCGTATTAAATACCCACAGCTGACACCCTGACCTCATTGATGTGGATGTGATCCTTAGACAGCGCGATGGGGCCACAACAGCTCACAGAGCGCCAGAAATAGCAGCCGATGGGACGTGCACTCAAGTATGGGCATGAATGACTAACAAGTGTAGGAGGAGGATGAACGGGAGAGAAGGATATATAACAACAGAGACCTCACAGAGGGGTGCGGATGGAAAAATAAAAAGAAAAGAAAAAGATGTAGGGAAAGAGGCTCTTGGGAGGCGAGAGGAGCTGGGAATTCACATCCTTGGACGAGGAGCCCTTTCTCCTTGGGACGTAAGGTCGACTGATACTGTGTTCCTAGCTCCTATTCGATCATCGCGCCTACTCACATACTAGTCGTTGCCCCATCAGAGCCCAACTTTTGAACCCACTCTCTACAAATTCATTGTAAAGGGTCCGCCGGGCCTAGATTCCGTCTGTCGTTGGGCCCGGTTCGAAAAATGAGTCCCTACAATTGGCGCTGTCTGTGGGAAAGGTTGCTCGTGCGATGATAAGTGCAATGGCTTGTTAAGGTAGGATCAAATTCCCTGTGGGAGGTTATGATGGCCAGCCTACTGTACCACAAAGGGAGAACTGCCAGGGGGTCCACAGCTTAATGAGCCTCTAGCACCATGTATGTGGGCTTCGCCCCCACCAGAGGTTAGACCCCCGCAAATCTATGGCTGGCCCCTTTGGGCCCCGATTGAGGAGAGCGACGGTCGCAGGAAGCACCTCAAAGGGGCTCCGCGGCGGGACTAGTTCTGGAAGATAGGTGTTGGTGTCTTCTGACCCACTGGGGCGGTTGAATGGGGCTTTAGCAATGACGAGTATCTAAGTGTTAGACAAAACCAAGGTCTTGCATAGTCCTTGGACTCAAGCCTATGGGAAAACTAATAACTTATGACAAGTATCTATGTGTTAGACAGAACCCAGGTCTTGCACAGTCCTCGGACTCAAGCCTATGGGAAAACTAATAACTCATGACAAGTATCTAAGTGTTAGACAGAACTAAAGTCTTGCACAGTTCTCGGACTCAAGCCTATGGGAAAACTAATAACTCATGACAAGTATCTAAGTGTTAGACAGAACTAAAGTCTTGCACAGTTCTCGGACTCAAGCCTATGGGAAAACTAATAACTCACGACAAGTATCTAAGTGTTAGACAGAACCAAGGTCTTGCACAGTCCTCGAACTCAAGCCTATAGGAAAACTAATAACTAATGACAGGTAGGTCTTGCACAGTCCTCGGACTCAAGCCTATGGGAAAACTAATAACTCATGACAAGTATCTAAGTGTTAGACAGAACCAAAGTCTTGCACAGTCGTCGGACTCAAGCCTATGAGAAAACTAATAACTCATGACAAGTATCTAAGTATTAGACAGAACTAAGGTCTTGCACAGTCCTCGGACTTAAGCCTATGAGAAAACTAATAACTCATGACACGTATCTAAGTGTTAGACAAAACCAAGGTTTTGCATAGTCCTCGGACTCAAGCCTATGGGAAAACTAATAACTCATGACAGGTATCTAAGTGTTAGACAGAACCAAGGTCTTGCATAGTTCTCGAACTCAAGCCCATGGGAAAACTAATAACTCATGACAAGTATCTAAGTGTTAGACAGAACCAAGGTCTTGCATGGTCCTCGGACTTAAACTTATGAGAAAACTAATAACTTGTGACAACTATCTGGGTGTTAGACAGAACCAAGGTCTTGCATGGTCCTCGAACTCAAACCTATGGGAAAACTAACAACTTGTGACAACTATCTAGGTGTTAGACAGAACCAGGGTCTTGCATGGTCCTTGGACTCAAACCTATGGGAAAACTAACAACTTGTGACAACTATCTGGGTATTAGGCAGAACCAGAGTCTATTCCTACTAAGCATTCGGTAAAGCCATGGCTATGCCTGGATTCTCAGACCGGACGACCGGGAGAAATAGACGCCCTGGCATCCCTATGAGTGTCAGACAAAGCCATGGAGCACCATAGCCTCCTCAGACCGTTTGTCTTAAAACTAGCAGTTTCTAAGTGGACGCACGGTTTGCAACATGAAGTGCATCGTTGTATGCTCGACTGTTCTAAGAGAGGTAGAAGAGGTAAAAAATAAAAAAATAAAAAAAAATAAAAAAATAAAAAAAATAAAATGAAATAATAAAAGTATATTATTTTTCACCAAGCAAAAGTCACCAATCCCTTTTTATTAAATAAAATGATGGCAACATCAATTACAAAACAGCCAAGGAATGCTTGATTTACAACTAACTACAGAATAGCCGAGGAAGGCTTGTTTTACATCAATTACAAAACAGCCGAGGAAGACTCGATTTACAACTAACTACAGAGCAACCGAGGCATACTTGCGGCAAAGCTAGCTAATAAAAAGGAGAAGGCTGGTGGTGATGGTGGATTCACAGTCTCGCTTAGGCAGCCTCTAAGCCCGTATGCTTGGCGCAGGCGGCAAGGAGGAAGAAGATGCGGGGGTGCCTGAATTAGTTTCCACCTGCTGAGGCTGCCCTGAAGCGAACTCCGATCCATAATATAATATCGGTACTCCTAGGAAGTCGCCCTCCAGAGGTCTTGCTAGCTGCCTGCAATGGCGGAGTCGGCTTCCTCTGATATCTCAATTGCTCCCCTCAACTTTGCTTCACTTTTTTCTCCTTCCTCTTTAGCCAACTCTTGCACATTCTTGGTTGGCGTTTGGAGGATAATCAAAGGCCTGACATGATCTGCACTAGCTACCGTTCCTGGTCGAAGGAGGAGAGCACTCTTTCTTGTCTGGTTGAAGAATATGAGGATCTTTAGCCTTCGTGCTCTTTGCCTCAGCTGCAACGCCCATGATTCAGGCGACATTTTTTGTTTAAGGAAGTGGAACGAACTTGGAACTCCTGCAGGATTCCAAGAGTAGTAGGTGTGAAAGATAGTCCTCCCAAGACGTCTTATATAGAGGACGAAATCTGGGAGGGTTCACCGCGCACGAAGCTCCAAGAGGGAATGTCAAGCGAAATAAATTTCGCCCAATTCCCAAAGGAACCTTCAACCGCCAAATCCGCGCTTCATAAAGGCGCCATTGAATACATGTTCCGTGTACCGAAGCGATCCGCGTCATCCCATAAAAGCACTAACGACGATGCACCTCGTACGCTGAAACGCCAGGAGCGTGCCTTGAGCAGGCGAATAGACCCTGGCACCCATAGGGGAACAAGACTTGATCGGCCATGATGTGGGCCCGGGAACATCAAAATCCTACTCCCCGTCCGAAGAGCCAGGCAGCATGATTTTGAGGGGCTATTGTGGGGCCAAAATGTCTAAGGACTCCAGCCCATCTCATATCAGGCCCAAGGCCCATGTCGAAGAGGAAGAATTGCCTGAGGACAAATGAAGGGAATCCAGACTACCAGGATACGCTACCGAGGACAACCCTGTTCTCGGCAGACCGAAATCACAGAAGGGGAAGGCGCCACATGGCCAGAGGTAGTCCCCTTGAGGATCTTAAAGAAGATCTCAAGCCCAATAAGTCAGCCATAGGAGCATGGTAGAAAAAAAACCCTAGGAGAAGTTGTCCCTTTCGTATTAAATACCCACAGCTAACACCCTAACCTCATTGATGTGAATGTGACCCCTAGACAGCGCGATGGGGGCCACAGCAGCTCATAAAGCGCCAGAAAGAGCAGCCGATGGGACGTGCAAGTATGGGCATGGATGACTAATAAGTGTAGGAGGAGGATGAATGGAAGAGAAAGATATATAACAACAGAGACCTCACAGAAAGGGGGGGATGGAAAAACAAAAAGAAAAGAAAAAGATGTAGGGAAAGAGACTTCTGGGAGGCGAGAGGAGCTGGGAATTCACATCCTTGGACGAGGAGCCCTTTCTCCTTAGGACGTAGGGTCGACTGATACTGTGTTCCTAGCTCCTATTCGATCATCGCGCCTACTCATATACTAGCTATTGCCCCATCAGAGCCTAACTTTTGGACCCACTCTCTACAAATTCATTGTAAAGGGTCCGCCGGGCCTAGATTCCGTCTGTCACTAGGCCCGGTCCGAAAAACGAGTCCCTACAAATATCATGTGTGTGTGCGTTTTTTTTTTTTTTTTTTTTTTTAAGAAAGTAATGTACAAGTCAGATATATTTGATTCTTTAATATTAAAATAAAAGTCTAATTTTTTTAAGAAATATTAGTGTCACTTAGTTATACATATAAGATAATAATTACAGACAATAATATAATGCTTTCAATTGTTTTTAGATAGGTATAAAAAAAACTTTTTAAAATTTAGGAATGAAAGATGAATTGGAATGAAAAAAAAAAATTATATCAAAAGATTATAAAATTATTTTGTAACTAATTTATTTGCTAAAGGCCAATTTTTAAATTAAATTTTGGCAAAAATACAATTTTGGTAGTAGTCAATTAGATCTCTATTCTTTTCAACTTGTAATCAATTTTGTCTCTATCATTAAGTCACAGTTTTTCCTACACTTTCTTGAAAACCAAACACAAATCAAATTCACTAATCTCCAACTTTGGTAGACACACATATCAACTAGCAACTAAAACAAATCTAGATTTTGACCCATAATGATTGCAAATTAAAAATAATAGGAATTAAATTGACTGTAAGTTGAAAATAACATAAACCAGATTGATTGTTACAAAAATGTAGGAGCATTGAAAACTGCTATTTTTTAGGTATCATCATTGCTTGACTTTAGCATGCCTCCACACAACTCTTGGATTCACTTTCTACAATAACATAAAAAAAATTAAAAAAAATAAAAACTTTCAACTACTATCCTCCAAGTCCCAAAATGGTTGTAAGAGCATTCTTATCAGCCTAACAGCATTTTTAGCCAAATTTGGTCTTAAAAGCTATTTTAATTATCTCATTTATAGGTACTCTTACATTACTTAATATATATATTTTAATTTATTTTGCTAAAGGCCAATTTTTTTAATCCAAATTTTTAAAAGATACTCGAAATTTGGGGAAAATATTTACATAGTTTTAAAGTTGTGTTTCAGGCTCTCATATAGAGATGAGCTCTATACATTGATCCTTCCATGACAGTGGCGACGCCACGTTCAGTCCAGGGTGTTCGCAAGAACACCTTGACTTGAAAAAAAAATATAAATAATAATTATTTTTTTTTTATTTTTTTACCCTTTTAAAAAAAATTAGGAACACCCTCATATAAAAAAAAATTTATTTGTTCTACTTTCAAGCAAAAAAAAAAATTTTGAACTAAAATCTGAAAGAAAAAAAAAATTGTAATAGAGCAAGCCCACAAAAAAGCCCAACATCAATCCTAAACAACAGATGGTAAAGTAAACACAATTTAAAGAAAAAAAAAAAACCCAAAAAATGGTAAACAAGTAAAGCAAACCCATGGATTCTCCACCAAAAAAAAAAACCAAAACCCAATATACGCACCCACTGATTCATTAAGTAAAGCAAAAACTGAAATTAGAAACAAACCTAACCTAAAGAAGACAACCTCATCAGTCATCAATGACAACGACTAATGGACGGCGCCTTTGCCTCAAACTCGAGCAACGCTGCAACAGCCAACAAAGCACAACTTGAGCTCTAGAGCACATCAGGCATCGGAGATCAGTCACTCTTTGCTTGGCCTCGATTCCTTCCTCGCCTCAACATGCTGCCTAACGGCACCGCCCCTTAGGCCTCCTTACTCCCTCTAGGTATTTCATCTTTACACTTCTCTCTCTTTTTCTCTCTTACATCTTTGGGTTAATGGGTTTGAGACTCTCTATCTCTGTCTCTCTTTATCTGAAATAGTGAAATGAGAGTTAAGACTCTCTCTCTCTCTATCTGATTCAGTGATTCTCTCTCTTTCTCTTTAAAGTTTGAAGTTTAGGCTAATTGGCTTAGCTTTACTTTATAACTTTATTAATATTTTCCCTTGTTTTCACTTTATTAGTTTGTGTTGGGGTTGTTGAGTTACTAAGTTTGTCTTTTAGTGTATTGTGATTTGTGATTGTGAATTTATCTGATTGACTCTTGTGATTGGGGGGTCATGGGGCTTGTTTGATTGTCTGTTGAGTAGGGGGTGGATGGGGGCATGAAGCCGGTGTGGGATATTTGAATTGGGGGAAGTAAAGGCATGCTCAGTTAGCCTAACTTACCAATAAAAGGCAAAATTAAATTGTGTTAGGACTTAGGCACTAGGCAAGCAGTGGGTTGGCCGTGGATAATGCACATGGGGTGTGTGCTAATAGTTAGTAAAGAAAAATAATGAAACAATTAATAAACAATAATTAATAATTTAATTAATCAATACATTATAAAAAACAAACAAATTAAATTATGATAGGCTAAACAATAATTAATAATTTTATAATTAATGAAATAACAATATAACAAATTATAGTTTATAAAAAACAAATAAATTAATGAAATAACTAAACAACAAATCTTAAATCGTATAATTTATACTTCTTAAAGAACATCATGAAAAAAATTTATGAAACTACTACTGTTCCACGGACTCGCCTCTTGTGTGAGTCCGGAGCATTACAAATTCGGTAAGGTAGGCCGGAGTGTTCGGTCTTGACCCTTGAGACTACCAAATGCCACGCATTGAGTTACTATAATACGTGTCTACGACCAAATTGGGCCCCACAAACCACCAATGATATTGTCTTTTTTTGGATAATGGTGTTATTACCACCACCACCACCCCTTAAAAAAGATGAATTTATATACCATATTTAATGAAAAAACAAAGGTTGTTACTCCATCAGTTTCCATTTGGTTGCAAAAGTATCACTGAGATAGATTTTATTTTTTCTCAAAAGACATAGCCACCACAGAAACCATCAACGTCTTGCCAAAGCAGTGCTGAAGTGAGAGAGCGAGTGAGAGTGAGAGCAGGGTTCACTAAGGCACTGCCACATGGCATTGCAATATCCACGATTGGTGCTCACTGCACCACAATGAATCTTGTCCTTAATTAGTGGAAATTTACATATATTTTATATTTTATGCATCGTCCAATGGATTGGATTGGTTGGACCACGTGCACCCAAACACACACAATTAGACGCACACAGAATTACACGTACACACAGACAGTGGCACAATACCCGCACTCTTTCTTTCTTAGCCGGAAAAACCTAGTTTAACCACAAGATCAACAAGTCTTTCAGTTCCCAAGAGAAACATTAATGGCTTCCACTGTCCTTTGCAACTCAATCAACTCGAACTCCACCTTAGTTTTCTCAAGAACCCACTTCCCAGTTCTCGCTTCCAAAGACTTCCCAGTAGAATTCCCACCTTATGTACACTTTAACCACCACTTCAAAACCAGAACAAGCCGGCACCAGAGGAAGCTGGTGCAAGTCAAAGCCCAAGTGGCAGAGGCCCCAACCGTGTCAACACCAACGCTAAGTGATGTGGAGCCACGAAAGAAGCTTCGGTTACTTGTGGCTGGAGGTGGGATTGGTGGGCTGGTTTTTGCTTTGGCTGCAAAGAAGAAGGGGTTTGAGGTGGTGGTGTTTGAGAAGGATTTGAGTGCTATAAGAGGGGAGGGTCAGTATAGGGGTCCAATTCAGATACAGAGTAATGCTTTGGCTGCTTTGGAAGCTATTGATTTGGATGTTGCTGAGGAGGTTATGAACACTGGGTGCATTACTGGGGATAGGATTAATGGCCTTGTTGATGGGATTTCTGGTACTTGGTAAGTTTTTCGAAATTATTTTGCTTTTTATTTGTTTGGCTCTTCTACCTTATGGTGTGCTCGAAATTTGTTTCCTTTTTATTTGTGTCAAAGGAATTTAGAGGAAGAGTTGCCAATTAATGAATCACATGACTGTTAACAACAAATTAATTACAATTATTACTCTTCACAAAAAAAAGAGAAGAAACCTTGTTAGCTATTTGTGGGTTCCAGAAGGAGTTGCCAATTAACGAACCACATACTTTTAATACTTGTTAGTGGACTAGTGAAGTTATAATTGGGTTCATCATAATCACTCATATATCCAAGATCTACCTTGTAAATACCCGATCTACCTATTAAACACCTGATGTCGGACTCAACACACACAACTCACACCCGATGTATCTTCACAGAATTGATGCAGTGAGCAGTGATGTTGTAGTCTGCGCTTATGGTTTCAAGTGATGGTGAACCAATTACAGATATTGTGATTTGAATACATTCTTCATGAGCATTTTGTGGTAAATTCATGGTGTAGTCTGTATGATGCCATTATCTGTTAACATAGTTATTCTTACAAATTTAATTAATGAAGCAATGGAAACCGAAGTTCATCCCACAGATCAGTATGCTGCAATTGCTTCAATTTGTACGGAAAGGCCTGTCATGGATAATTGAATCTCTGCTACTATACTGCAGCAAACTAGCGTTCTGTGAGTCCTAAAGTTATTTAATTGCCAACAATTACTACCAGTCTACCATGGATTTTTTTTGTCCATAATGGTGAATTTGAAAGCCAGTAGTTTATGTTGACAATGGCACAGCTTTGTGTTCCAGGAAGACCGAAATTAGAGCTTTCCCCTATACATCTTAAATATTCTTTCATCCATATCTAAGAGAGTGAAAAGAAAACATAATTCATCTAAGAGGAGTGGCAGCCATGATTGGATGAGTTTAGTCGAACCAAATTAAGGAAATTACATGGCTACAAAATGATCCTCTCATCTGCAAATATGAATGTAAGGTAGCAGCAGAGTGATTCAGGCTAAGGGAGGTCTATCCAAGATAGATATCTAAAGTGGTTCTTATTTTTTTTTTGCAGCTTCTTTTATCCCAATACTGCCTCTAGTTCTAGTAAGGCAGCGTCAGTGCTTTATCCATTTTACTATTTTAAAGCTTAATTTTTCTTTTGTTTTGCCATTTCTTCAGACAATCTTACCTAGTTCAGAGACATATTTGCATGCTTCAACCAGATTCTGGCTTTTATTCCAAGAAGTTTTACAATAAAAGGCCTAGAATTGCAAAGCACATGTATGATAAGAGAAGGATAAAACTAAACTGTTATTTAAACAAAAGAGATGAGTCAGATTGGTGATTAGTTCCATAATGCTTCAGAAGTAGAAATGTTCCTTTTTAACATAATTTCTTGTCTTATTTTGGATTGTAGTAGTTTTTACGGTCCCTATTGCTAGAAAATTCTAATTATAAGCATCTAGTCACATATATTGATATGTAGTTGATTATCAGGTACGTCAAGTTTGACACATTCACTCCTGCAGCAGAACGAGGGCTTCCTGTCACAAGAGTTATAAGCAGAATGGCCTTGCAACAAATTCTTGCTCGTGCAGTCGGGGAAGATGTCATTATAAATGGCAGTAATGTCACTAAATTTGAGGATAATGGAGATAAGGTAATAAATATAGTATGAGCTGTTAACCTGTTGAAGTTTGTCCTTCCATTATCACCAAGGAATGTGTTGAATAGAAAGTTCTTTTCCACTTGTTTTGTTTCTTTCTTTATGGAATATGCATCTAATTAATTGATGTGCTCTACATGATAGTGTTTCATATATATCTTAGATTTTGACATTTTATTCTTTTTTCTTTTTAAAACCCAAATTTAGGTTACTGTGATGCTTGAGGATGGACAAAGTTATGAAGGTGACCTTCTGGTTGGAGCTGATGGTATATGGTCAAAGGTATTTTTTAATGCCCCGTATATAAAGACATGCCTTTTTTTAATACATTTTTATTTGTAATTCACTTTCTCTTTCTTTGATATATAGTTTTTGTTTACATATAACAATATAAAAAAGCGTATTAGTGTGCATGAGAGGATTAGGATACGTATTAATGATGTATGGTAAGATATCTTAGCTCAAATTTGGTCTTACCAAGTATCCATGGCAACCTGGTCTGTGAAATTTTCTCCTCATTATTTCAGAAGTTCTGACAAACATCATCTGCCAACAGGCTGAATGAAATGGTTTTTTTTTTGGATGAGTGAGACACATATGATATGCTCTACCATTTTTAGGATTTCTTATAGTCTAACAGGTGTAATTTAAATTTCTAAGATTAGATATGGTTTTCTTTTCAATAGGTGAGACAGAATTTATTTGGACCAAAGGAAGCTGTTTACTCGGGCTACACTTGTTATACTGGTATTGCAGATTTTGTGCCTGCTGACATTGAAACTGTTGGGTATGTTTCATTCCACTTGAGTTACATGTTTGCTTTGCATCTTCATTGTCTTACACCATAGCCTACTAACAAGCATTTGGATCATTGTCATTCTTTTTTCATATAATTCTATATCAAGTATAAAGGCTTATATTTATACTTCTCTTCTGAAGGTACCGAGTATTTTTGGGACACAAACAATACTTCGTTTCTTCAGATGTGGGTGCAGGAAAGATGCAGTGGTATGCATTTCACAAGGAAGCACCTGGTGGGGTTGATAGTCCTCGTGGTACTCACTCTTCAGATGCTTAAGCTTTTCAAACTACCAAGCAGTAGAAGTGAAAATAATGCCAGGATAAAAGAACAATATCTGTTTTTGTGAATGTGTGTCTGTTTGTGAATAGGGAATTCATGCATCTATATGAACAGACTTTGGTGATTGTGCCAAAAAAGAAAATGGCCACAATTAAAACAGAGTTTGCTGGAAATATACAAAGTAATAATAGATTGTTTAGTGTTAGTCAAGTTGGTTTTCATTCTCATTTCTTCAGTCTGGATGGTGGAGAAGTTTTTGTGGTTTCAAATTAATGTCACAATCTCTTACTTTGGGATCACAAGATGGGTGAAAGAAAAAGGATTTTCAGTTTAAGCACTAGATTTTTTCAATTTTGCGTAGGGTGTGGCAAAAATTGTACAAATTATGATTTATATAGGTGCACAATAGGGTTAAAAGATGCAGCACAAAACCTATTTCAAAAGGGAACAGGAAAACTAATCATGTGATCTCACTCGAGGTAGTGACAGAAGAAATCTCAAATTCATTATACTATTACTTGAGCAAAACCAAAATTTTCTCAATCTGTAGCAAGTTGACCTCAGAATTGCAATAGAAGTTTACTGGCCTACCAGTGGTGGGCATTTGGGAAAGTCAGGCTGATCGGGTGGCTTTACCTTTTGCTGGAACAAGAATATTTTTTGCTTAAGTAAAGTTTTCCAGTCTTCAATTCTTCAAGGCAGCTCCAAGACAACTCATAACAAACTTTTACAGGAATCAATTACACCCAATCATGAAATCTGATTACAATCATTGTCATGGAATTGGCCAACACTCATATCCTAATCAGAGTTGCCAAAATTTCAATGAGAGACAAATGTAGGTTTAGTAGATCTTCCTTATAGCATGAACTATATGAAGGAAAGGTTCAAGTTTCATCTTAAGTGTCATCAATATATATATATATATATATATATATTTTTTTTTTTTTTGGGTTTGAACTCAAAAGATAATACACATCTGAGAATTCTGTCCCTAATAATAGAATGTGTGTAGACATTTTTGCTGTGACCAGAAAGTTGAAGGAAAAATTGGATGGTGTTATTTCGGTTATTGTTACTTATTTTTTACAGATTTAGAAAGATAAAAGAAAAAAAAATGGATGTTTACTTATCATTTGTTAATGTTTTCCTTTTTACAGGTAAAAAGGAAAGGTTGCTTAAAATATTTGGGGGCTGGTGTGATAATGTAATAGATCTGATACTTGCCACAGATGAAGATGCAATTCTTCGACGTGACATATATGATCGTATACCAATTTTAACTTGGGGAAAGGGTCGTGTGACCTTGCTTGGGGATTCTGTCCATGCTATGCAGCCAAATATGGGTCAAGGGGGATGCATGGCCATTGAGGTATACCTTGCTTTGTTTTGGTTTGATACACTTTATCCCATTTCAAGTTAATGATCATCATGGTTTACAGTTTTATCACTCCTCATCAACTCGGGATAAGCGTTGCTGAAATTGTGGGATGTGATAAGCCCTTTCTTCTTCTTCATCTTCCGTGTTTTCATTTTCCGAAACTTGTGCAGATTTTTTTTTATTTTTTTATTGGTCTCTTCATTGTAGACTACAGAAATAAAAAATGTTTATCTCAGCTTTTCATTAGATGGTCAAAAGGATATGGGACTACGAATTCAGCAAATCCCAATTCAAGAATGAGGTCAAATGTGTTTGAACCATTTATGTCATCATGACAGGATGGTTATCAACTTGCAGTGGAGCTTGATAAATCATGGAAAGAAAGTAGTGAATCAGGAACTCCTATTGATGTTGTTACTTCTCTTAAGAGGTAATATGCTGTTTACTATTCCAAAGAAAGTTCAATTTTAAGGTTAGAACTGCATAATTACGTGATATTTGTATAACTGTGAAACATTATAAACGAAAATTAAGGGGGAAAACATTTATAAGAAAGCAGATGTGTGGAACATTTTTTATTAAGTGAATAAATGACCCCAGGGGGTGAGGGGGAAGAGTTGAACCAGTGACCTCCATTCCATGAGGTGTGGTCCTCAGTCAGTATGGTGACCCTTGGGTTAAACTTTAAAAAGTTGGAAATAGCACTGTTGTGATGAGTTGCATTGATAAATCACATTTTGCATAATTCTCAATTGTAAATTTTATGGTCTTAAACTCTTGTTTAAAGTTTGGCTGGCTTGGAGTTTGATAGACCACAATTATATGAAGAATTAATCACTGACTCTCTTTGATAACACATGCCCTTTCTCTTTGGTCCCCCAGATATGAGAATGCTAGAAGATTACGTGTTGCCATTATTCATGGAATGGCAAGAATGGCTGCACTTATGGCTTCAACTTACAAGCCTTACTTGGGCATAGGACTTGGCCCATTGTCGGTAGGATTATTTATAAATGCACAAAATAATCAATTAAATCAACCTGGCCAGTATGTTGCATGGATATTGATGATGCCTTTGCAACCTCTCAGTTTTTGACGAAGTTTAGGATACCACATCCAGGGAGAGTCGGAGGGAGAGTTTTTATTGACCTGGCAATGCCCTTGATGCTAAGTTGGGTCCTTGGTGGTAACAGGTAAGATCTTAAGAACCCTTTTTTTAGTGTGCTCGAGCTGTTATCTTAATTTTCTTCTGACCTTTATTTCTGAACTTCACATGACTGGTTATGAAAACAGTCATTGATTTCCATGTGTTAAAGCTATTTTTCTACATGGAAGCTTCTGAAGTTTAGATGTCCCATAAAATAGTTTAGTCAGGATTTTAGATTTTCTTCAATGTTTTAGAAATTTTCTGTGCATTCTAAACACAGATTATGAACATACTTCGTCCACTTTTAAGCTTTTGTGCTTCTATGCATTTATACATCATGCATTAGAAATCTGGGCCAATGGTAAGTGCAAGAACCAGAAGCTATAATAAGAGCTGAAATAAGGTTTATTTCATGATTTTTTAGTTCAAAATTTGAATTAAGCAATGGAAAGACCATTTTTGCTGTCAATGTTTTTATGTCGGCAATGGATCATATTTTTCTTTGCAGCTCAAAACTTGAAGGAAGGTCACTATCCTGCAGACTCTCAGACAAAGTATGTTGGTCAAGTAATATTGTATTCAACTTCACAAAGAAGTGTAGCCTATTTCATTTTGTGATTAAAAGCAGCATTGGTTTCTATTTTGATCTAAATGCTGATATGTGATCAATTATCTGTGAAGGCAAATGATCAGTTACGCCAATGGTTTGAAGATGATGATGCATTGGAGCGTGCCACTAATGGAGAGTATGTCCATGAACCTATATGTTTTTGAATGTCATGTCTTGGCATATCTTAGTTAATGTATGCACGCCATTATCATTGGTGTTTTTATCTGTCTTGTTTGTTTGTAGGTGGTTTTTGTTGCCATGTGGAAATGAAACAGGCATTTCACAACCCATTTGTTTAAGCAGAGATGAGAGCAATCCCTGCATTATTGGGTATGAAATTTTGGATGAGACCTACTTATTTATAGTTTGATAAAGCCTGATTTTCTGATTTATCATATACAAATCCTAATATTTGAGCAACTATTCTATTTTTTAAATTAAAATAGGGATCATTATCCCTTTATTTGACAATCCTACCCAATGCACCAATTTTTTATTGTTCTGTCCTCAACTACCTTCTATCACCGATATTTAATAATAATTTTTCTCATGAAAAAGAACTTTCTCTTATGTTTTATTTCAATTGCAGGAGCATGGTACACAAGGACCTCCCAGGGATGTCGATAGCAATATCCTTGCCACAGGTGACATAGCCAGTTGCTTTCTTAGCTTCTTTATTTGATTTGCTGGAAAAAACTCACTTCCTCTCTGCCTTTGGTATTCAAGATTAAATAACCAGTGTTTTATTATATTAGGTTTCTGAAATGCATGCACGTGTTAGTTATAAGGATGGTGCCTTCTTCTTGACTGACTTGCGAAGTGAACATGGTACCTGGATCACAGAGTAAGAAATGGAAAGCAGGGCAGTTTTTTTTTTTTTGTCATTCCGATTATACAATCTTCCTTCTACTAATTTTATTCTCTTACCTGTGCAGTATTGAAGATAGACGGTATCGGATACCTCAAAATTTTCCTACTCAATTCCATCCATCAGATGTTATTGAGTTTGGTTCTGACAAGAAGGTGTGGATTATCCCTACAGTTGACCTTACTGGATGAATTCTAATGAATATTATATCATGTCTGTTGAATTTGGATTAGGTGCATGTTGGCTGACTGAGCATGCTTAACTTTGGAAGCAAAATATGCTTAACATTATTGACGGATACCAATGAAGTTCTATTTTTTGGGTGGGTTGGGTTTTGAAGGGGGAGGAGGGGGGTGGGGGGGAAGGAAGCACGTCTTTATTTTACTTCAAAGATTTGGAGGCTTTATTCTCTATGAATATATTTCATTGCTTATGCAATCTAACATAAGTTTCAGAATTAGTTAAAGACAAACCTGGGGGATACTGCTAGACAAAGGTAATGGAAACAATTCCTGCTTTTGGAGGAAACAAACTGTAGGGATGGCCTTTGTGTTTGTCTTGTCCAACCGGTGAACAGTCATTATTCCTCTGAGCCAACATAACTGTTTTGAATTGGTCCATCTTGTAGAAACCACATTAACATATTTAATTAGTGACTTTAATGGAGTCAACCTCATATATATTAATAGCCTAATGTCCTAGGACCTAAAACATAAAAATACAATTGACTTGCAAACATAAATAATACTAAATAATAATCCTTTTGCGTCTCCTGCATCATTATGGTTTACTATAGTGGAGTCAGTCAACCTCATATATATTATATTGTTTAGAAACAAATTGTATAAATTGTATAATAACCATGAATTTTTCTTTTTCTTTTTGGGAAGAAGGGAGGGAGTGGCGGGGGATAACAAATAGGTCATGGAGTTTTCTTTCTATTATTACACTTCTATTTACATGATTATTTTCAGTTGTTTGGCAGAACATGTATATGAACTCCCTCCATTTCTTGCAGGTTGGATTAGATATAAACCTAAATAAAAATAGTGGATTGTTTATATGTTATCATCTTTGAGAACTATAAGAAGTGTGTTGTCAAGTTTTCTTGTTATTATTCTTCATGACTGTTCATTCCTCTTTATTTATATCTGTATCAAATATGTAGTGAAAGTGAATTCTACCTCGCAAATTACGTAGTTTCTAAATTTTCCCCTTTGGTGTTTTTCTTTTTTTTTTTTTTTTTAAAAAAAAAATTTGTTTTTGTTTTTAATGATTTTAAGTTGCTCTGCTTGTTAGCCAGCCTGAAAAATAATTGTTACAAGGCATGTCTTTTCTTCGCTTATGATTGTGTTGTGTACATTCTAAGCATCTGAGAAATGTGCAGGCAAGATTTCGAGTTAAGGTATTGAGGACTTCCCCAAAGGATGCAGCAGTGGATAGTGGAATCCCCCAGACCGTTTGAAAAATCTTTTAAGTTTCATTTTCTTTAGTATACACAGGAATTGTACAGCATTTATTCGGAGTGGTAAAGCAATGTAAATCTGCCGTATCTTGCTGAGTAATAATAAGGATAACTTATACAAGAAATATTATATTTCTACCTCTTCTTTGTGTCAGTCAAAGACTCAAAGCTTGAACATGTCTTGCAACTTATGTCAAATGCAACAGCGAGTTTCACTCCCCCTTATTTTTGGCCCATCTAACCTTCATAGATTTTATGATTATTCATTTTGAAATCCAGGTTTTATTTCCTATTTAAACCTTCAACTTATAATTGAGTTCACTTGTTCGTAATATATGGGCTTTTCATTTTACCCTCACTTGTTCGTAATATATGGGCCAAGAAATGTAGAGAACAAACATGGCTCTTTCACAATCAAGCCAGACATAATGATGTCCGAAATTTAGATCATGAGGTTTGGTTTTTGTAGTAAAATTAAGAGTATAGAAAAAGTTTGACATGTTCGTGCCCGTTAAATTAATTTTTCACCGTACGAAACATAGAACTATTAGCTGACTTTGGTGATCTCTCTTTTTGGCTATTCTATTCCTTATTACATAAGCATGTTTATGTACACTTTAATATGAGGAGATTAAATTTTGTAAGGAGATGGTGTAAAATTTATGTTTTATTCTTCTAATTTTAATATGTCACATCATCTTATTATATATTGAAGAATAAATATAATCACACTTTATCAATTCTAATACCTATATATAAATCCAACCAAATTGGGAATTTATTGAGATGTTATTAGGTTTGGTAAAATGTATCGAATTTTAAGTAAAATGTTAATGTGGCAATCACTTATTGAATAGTGTAAAACATGGATTTTACACCCTATCCCTATAGAATTTAATCTTTTAATATGAGATATGTTCAAGTTTTACCTGGTATAACTGCATAAGAGTTACCTTTTTTAGACCATATATTTCAATGAGATCTAACGGTTAAAAAACTGTCAATTGTTTCTATCATTTTGGTCCCAAAAAAAAAGAAAAATGTCAATTGTTAATGTCATTATTAAACATTTATTGCTTGCCACACCAACTAAATTAATTCAAAAGTTTTTTTCCCCTATTTGTACCTTATTTATTAATTATTATAATCATATTTAGCTAGAGAAGATTATGTAATATTTATTACAACCTCTTTAAATGTTGAGAGAGAGAGAGAGTTCATTTAACACTTTTTTTTTTTTTTTTTAATTTTAGTTATGAAAATATTAGAATCAATATGTAGAGAAGATGAATTTGAATTAAAAACAAATTCTAATCACTAACATTGAGGATAAGAATTTGATAGTTACCTCTTCTCAAAAAAAGGAAGAAAAATGATTATTTCTATCTTATCATGATCTTTACAATCCGATCATTTTTTTTATCTTTATGTCTAAGGATTGGACTTAGTTTAAACTATTTTTCCATGGTTAAAACAATAGAGAAGATCATTTCTATCTTCATCTCAAAGGATTAGACTTGTTATGATGTTACAAAAGTCTCCATAGCAAGACCGTTGGAATAAATAAATAAATAAAATTCATACCATAATGATAATAGGTAAGTATTATAAAAGGATAGGCTATGCTAAAGAAGATCTGCCTCTTAGAGCATTCCCATCAAGTGTGACAAATGCCAAATATTTGGTATTTGACACACTAAATACCAAAAAATGCCTCCCATGAGATGTTCTAAATGCTATAATATTTGGCACACATGAACATTACCATTCCATCTTTGGAACGTACGGATGAAAATGTTAAAAAAATAATTTTTTACTCATTTTCTCTCTCTTCTTTTATGACTTTCTTTCTTCTTTCTTTCTCCACTTCTCCCTTTATCTTCTCTCACTCTCTCTTCCTTTTTTCTTCTCCAGAATCTTCACATCTCCCTTTTTTTTCTTTTTCTTTTTTCTTATCACTTTCTCTGCACCTCTCTCTCTCTCTCTCTCTCTTCTTTTTTCTCCGCCTAGACTGTTGCCATTGAGATCGGCCGTCGCCGTGGAGTTCGGCCACACCGATGAGGTCGATTGGTGGAGATCGCATGTAAGTTTGGGGCTTTTTCTTTTTCTTTTTTCTGGTTGTGGATTCCATGTGATTGTGGGTGGTGGTGGTGGAGTTGGGTTGATTCCATGTGATTTGGGTTGTACAAATGGAGTTGATTCATCTCTTCATTTTTTTTTTTTTTTGAGAGCTTTGTGTTGACTTTGGGGATTTTTTTTAAAATAGTATTGGGTGGTGGTGGCGGCCGGTGGATTGTTGTTGTTGGTGGTGGGCTGTGCTTGTGTATGGTGGTGGGTTTGGGTAGTTTTTTTTTTGGTTGTGGATTCCATGTGATTGTGGGTGGTGGAGTTGGGTTGATTCTATGTGATTTGGGTTGTATAAATGGAGTTAATTCATCTCTTCATTTTTTTTTTTTTTTTTAAAGTAGTATTGGGTGGTGGTGGCGGCTGGTGGATTGTTGTTGGTGGTGGTAGGTTGTGATGTGCATTGATAATAGCTTAATTTTGCATATTTATATCATTATTAGAAAGCATTATCATACTTATTTTGAGTTAATTCATGCATTTTATATTTGGTTTTGGAATAATGCTAAATAATCAATTTTGTGCTTAAGTGAATTTTATTGCGTAAATTTATCTTTTGTAGGAAAATGGAATTAAATATGTTGATTTATGCAAAGAAGAAAGCTAGTGAACTTTACTTTTACAAGGAACGTGATAAAGTTAAAGAAGGTCAATCCAATTAAATTTAAGTCCAATTGGACCAATGAATTAAAGAAAAATTGCACTGAATCCAAGTCCAATTCGGATTAGGATTCCAGCCTGCTTATCCGTTAGTATTTTTGACATAACTTTCGACTCATATGTCCAATTTCTATGATTCAAGTTGGGCTGGAAAGTTAACTTAAAGGGCTACAATTTTGTAGTTTAACAAAAGTCTGAATTCTTATGTTAAATGGGCCAAAATCATCAGTTAATTGAAGCCTAAAAATATGAGATTTTCTCCAGACGAGAATTCAACTTGTAATAGGATTCTTTAACCTATTTAAAGGCTCTTTAGGGCAAAATTTAGAGGATGGCTGGGAGCTAAACATATAGCTCGCGACTACCTCTTTGATTTTCTTCCATAACAATTAGTTTTAATAATTTGTCTAGTTTAATGTTTAGTATTTTATTTTTGTGTTTTCTTTCAATTACTATGAGTAGCTAAATTTATAATTAAGATTGAGGATGAAACCTTGTTAATGATTGTTATTATTTTTTATGTGATTTGATTTTTCCCACAATAGTTGTTCTTTAATAATTTAAATTGTTCTTACTTCATATCAATTGACTAAGATTAGATTCTAGATATGAGTTCAATCATGTCTTTCTCATGATTTAGGATTTATCTTAATTAATTGAATGCTTGGTTTATTATTTCTTGATTATAAAATTGGATATCTGATGTAGAACAGACAGCACATGCCTTCTTGGAGCAACAGGGGAGCAGAAAGTCACAACGCAAGATCTAATTAATTTTGGTAATATTTTATATTTGGTATTTTTTATGTAATTTTCGTTATTTTAGGTTTAGGTGATTTATTTTCTTATTTTTAGGTGCATTTAATGTTTTTTAGGTCAAATTTGATTTCTGTTATAGTTAGATATCAATTAGGAATTATTTTAGATTATATTTTCTTGTCTGTCAAGTTTTAAGGAGCCCTTAAATAGGCCCCTAAGTCTGTAAACGTTTTTCATAGTTTATTATCAATAAAAATTCAGACTTGTGTCTATTGTTTTCTCTGGTGGATTCCAGTCCTATCACCTTGTGAATTCAAGGAACCCCTCGTGGATTCAAGGAACCCCTCGTGGATTCGAGGTTTACTACCAGGAAATAATAGTTTAGTTTCTATTCCATCAAGAGAGCATCGTGTGTGCTTTTCTTCAGGGTTCCGTGACAAATCAAGATACTCTTCAATGGAAACATTACCATTAAAGGATGGTAACTCTACCTTCATCCGATAGTCCCTCTGCTCCTGATAATCTCGATCATTATCCCTCGCGGGACCACGATGATTTCCAAGGAAACTAAAGATCAACGGATATCCAGATTTGTACATGGGTTGCGAGTTTCCATCCGAGATCAAGTATCATTACAAACCCTATATACTTTAAATGAGGCTATAACCCTATCCAAGAAAATAGAATATCAGCATCTTAGGGCAGGTTCAAAGTTTTCCAACCGCAACTCAGAGCCCTCTAGTTCCACTGCCAACAAAGGTAAACATCCCATGTTTACTCCACGATCACAACCCATGGCTAGGGAGAATAGTGGTGTCAACCAATCCACAATGGCAGTAGCAAGTTCTCCAGCCCAGTCGATAGAGAACGCCAATCCCTATGCTAGGCCAACTGGGAATAAGTGTTACAGGTGCGGAGAACCAGGACATCGATCTAGTACTTGCCCTAAGCGAACCGCAGTGAATCTGGTGGTGGTAGAAGAGGGCAAGGTAGATGGCGAACAGAAGGGTGAGGAGGTGTATAATGATGTTGTTCCGTATGCCTATGATCCCAATGAGGTCTAAGAGGACGAAGAAGGTGTGCCATTAGGGTGGTCTTTGGTGATTCAGAGATTGTTGCTCACACCAAGGGTAGAATATGATGATCAGCAGAACGAGATCTTCCGAGCGCGATGCACCATCAGTAAGAGGGTCTGTGATTTGATCATTGACAGTGGCAGTGTAGAGAACATTACGTCGAAGAGTTTGGTTACCAAGCTAGGACTAAAAACAGAAAAAGCATCCCTCTCCGTACAAGATAGGTTGGATTAAGAAAGGTACGGAAACTCTTGATACTCAACAATGTCGTGTTACTTTTTCTATGGGTAAATGTTATGTAGATGAAGTAGTTTGTGATGTTTTTGAAATTGATGCATGTCATTTAATACTGGGTAGACCTTGGCAGTATGATGTAGATGCTACTCATAGGTGTAAGGAAAATGTGTATGTGTTTTTTAAGAATGGCAGAAAAATTGTCCTTGGTCATATTAAGGAAGGCAGTATACCCAAAACTTCTAAAGTGGAAGGGAAGCCAGCACTCCTCATAGTGAACAATGAAGATTAGTTTGACAGGGAATGTAAGGAGTTGAAACAGGTATATACGGTAATGATGACGGATGGCGAGCCCAAGAAGGTTGCTGAAATACCTGATTCAATTCAACCATTGATCAAGGAGTTTGAAGTGCTTTTTCCAGAAGAGCTACCTGCAGGTTTACCACCAATGCGCGACATCCAACATTGCATTGATTTAGCTCCTGGGGCTAGTCTACCAAATCTGCCACATTACAGGATGAATCCTCAAGAGGGTCATATTCTATAGGGGCAGGTGGATGAGCTTCTGAGCAAGGAGCAGATCAGGGAGAGTATGAGTCCATGTGCAGTACCAGCATTGTTAACACCAAAGAAGGATGGGAGCTGGCGTATGTGTGTGGATAGTGCCATCAACAAGATCACAGTCAGGTATCGATTTCCTATTCCCCGACTAGATGACATGTTTGATATGCTGAGTGGGTCCAAGTGTTACACCAAGCTAGATCTCAAGAGTGGGTATCACTAGATTCGGATCCGACCTGGAGATGAGTGGAAGACAGCTTTTAAGACAAAGGAGGGGTTGTATGAGTGGATGGTAATGCCTTTTGGATTGTCTAATGCTCTTAGAACTTTTATGAGACTTATGAATCAGGTATTGAAACCATTTATTGGAAAGTTTGTGGTAGTTTATTTTGATGATATCCTGATTTACAGTAAGACAGAAGCAGCCCACTATAATCATGTGCGAGAAGTATTAGCAGTGTTGCAGGCCAATGAGTTGTATATCAACTTGAAGAAGTGCAGCTTCTTGACTAATAAGTTGCTGTTCTTAGGGTATGTGGTCAGTGCGGATGGGATTCATGTTGATGAGGACAAGGTCCGTGCAGTCAGAAAATGGCCAACCCCAAAGACAGTGAGTGATGTGCGAAGCTTCCATGGGCTAGCAACCTTCTATCGGAGGTTTGTTCGAGATTTCAGTAGCATAGTAGCCCCTATCACTGAGTGTCTGAAGAAGGGAAGGTTCTCATAGGGAAAAAAGGCAGAACAAAGCTTTGCCTTGATCAAGGAAAAGTTAAGCACAGCCCCGATTTTGGCATTGCCCAACTTCGAGAAGGTGTTTCAAGTGGAGTGTGATGCATCTGTGGTCACGATAGGCGTTGTTCTTTCACAAGACAACAGACCAATAGCATTCTTCAGTGAGAAAATTTGTGAAGCTCGAAGTAAATGGTCGGCCTATGAGTTGGAGTTCTTTGCTGTAGTACGGACTCTTAAGCATTGGGAGCATTACTTGATTCAGAGAGAGTTTGTATTATATACGAATCATCAGGCCTTGAAGCACATCAACAGTCAAGTTAGCATTAACAGGATGCATGCTCGGTGGGTAGCTTATATACAACGCTTCCATTTCACATTGAAGCACAAGTCTGGTGTCACTAATAAGGTGGCTGACGCACTCAGCAGGCGAGCATCTTTGTTGACCACCCTACGTACTGAAGTTGTAGGGTTTAATTACCTCAAGGAGCTATACGAGAATGATGAAGATTTTGGTGATATTTGGGGTAAGTGTCACCAAACTCATACTGCTGTTAATAGTATGTATATCCAGGATGGTTTTCTCTTTTAGGGTAACCAATTATGCGTCCCTAAAAGTTCATTGAGGGAGCAGATTATTAGGGAGTTGCATGGTGGGGGTTTGGGTGGACATATGGGCAGAGATAAGACTATAGCACTGGTGGAAGAGAGGTATTATTGGCCACAACTCAAGAGGGATGTTGGCAATCATGTGAGGAAGTGTCTAATTTGCCAAACTGCTAAGGGTCAATCTCAGAATACTGGTTTATACATGCCTTTGCCAATTCCACAAGCACCATGGGAGGATCTGTCTATGGACTTTATACTGGGTCTTCCTCGAACCCAACGAGGTATGGATTCTGTTTTTGTTGTGGTTGACAGGTACTTAAAGATGTCTCATTTCATAGCATGCAAGAAGACTTCAAATGCTACTCGAGTGGCCAATCTGTTCTTTAAGGAAGTTGTGCGTTTGCATGGAGTGCCAAAGTCCATCACCTCTGATCGGGATACCAAGTTCATTAGTCACTTCTGGTGGATTTTGTGGAAGCATTTTGACACTTCCTTGAATTACAGCAGCACTAGTCATCCTTAGACTGATGGTCAGACAGAAGTGGTTAATCGCACTTTGGGGAATTTGATCCGGTGTATCTCAGGCGAGAAGCCCAAGCAGTGGGATCTTGCATTGTCCCAAGTAGAGTTTGCATACAATAGCTCAGTCAATAGAAGCACTGGTAAGTCTCCATTTGCCATCGTCTACTGCGTGCCCCCAAAACACGCTTTGGACTTGGTACCTTTACTTGAGCTTCCAGGAGTGAGTCAAGCAATAGAGAATATGGTTGAACGTATTCAGGTCATGCAAGAGGAGGTGAGGCAGAAACTTGAAGCTACAAATGCCAAGTACAAGGAAGCTGCCGATAAGAAGAGACGTGAAAATATCTTCAATGTTGGGGATTTAGTGCTAATCTATCTTAGAAAGGAGAGATTTCCTGTTGGTACCTACAACAAATTGAAGGACAAGAAGTATGGGCCGTTTCAGATTACTAAGAAGATCAACAACAATGCTTATGTGGTTGCTCTTCCTCCAGACATGAACATTTCTTCTACCTTCAATGTTGCTGACTTGTATGATTATCATCCTCCTGATGAACCAGATAGTGGGAACTCGAGGTCGAGTTCTTTTCAAGTGGGGGGGACTGATGTAGAACAGACAGCACATGCCTTCCTAGAGCAACAGGGGCGTAGAAAGTCACAACGCAAGATCTAATTAATTTCTGTAATATTTTATATTTGGTATTTTTTTTATGTAATTTTCGTTATTTTAGGTTTAGGTGATTTATTTCCTTGTTTTTAGGTGCATTTAATGTTTTTTAGGTCAAATTTGATTCTTGTTATGGTTAGGTATCAATTAGGACTTATTTTAGATTATATTTTCTTGTCTGTCAAGTTTTAAGGAGCCCTTAAATAGGCCTCTAAGTCTGTAAACGTTTTTCATAGTTTATTATCAATAAAAATTCAGACTTGTGTCTATTGTTTTCTCTGGTGGATTCAAGGAACCCCTCATGGATTCAAGGAACACCTCGTGAATTCGAGGTTTACTACCAAGAACTAACAGTTTAGTTTCTATTCCATCAAGAGAGTATCGTGTGTGCTTTTCTTCAGGCTTCCGCGACATCAATATCTCTTATGATTTGTTTGTCAATGGATACAATTGATGATTTGATTTTATACTTTAGAAGCGAAGAAGAACATGCTTTAGATATTTAAATAGAAGTTTTAATGATAATATTTTCCATGGTAGCAAGATTGATTTTTAGATTATCATGTAGTGTTTGAAAAAATTAATGATTATAAATATATGCTGATATGAATTAACAAGGCAGATTTCAAAACCTTAATTCCTATTTCTAGATTGTTTACATCTCTTTATTGCTTTTATATTATATCTTTGCTTAGTTTAATTATTTGCTTAGTATATTTAATTTCAAAAAACCAATTTTTATTAAACTAGATTAGGATTAATTTGGTTAAGATTTGATTAATTTCCCTATAGGTTTGACCTCGTCCTTATCAAACTATATTTCGGTACAATTCATACAATTACGAGTACTTTAAAATTTCACAACAGGTTGTACCTGTGGGTAGTGGTGGTGAGCTGTGCTTGTGTATGGTGGTGGGTTTGTTATAGTTCTGTACTTGTGTTTGTGTATGGTGGTGGGTTTTTATTTTGTATTTTTTTTTATTGATGGTTTTTTAATATATATATATATATATTATTTTAATGTATAGAATTGAAAAATAGAAGATGTGATGTACAGTGAATTGTAAAATGGTGTGTTAAAATAATAAAATAGGCTTTTTGATATGTCAAAATGGTATATTTATAGAACATTTGATGAGAATGCTCTTAGAAAGTTAGGACTAGCACTTGTGCAAGGTTAGGGACAAATTAATTAGGGAGAAAGAGAAAGTAGAAAAAATAATATAATATTCTTTACAATTAATTTGGTTAGCTGGTGTGGCAAATAATACATGTTTCACAATGACATAGACAGTTGACTTTTTTAACTGTTGGATCTCATAGAAATTTACGGTTTAAAAATGGTGTAACTTAAACTCATCTCATTTAATATATATATATATATATATTTATTTATTTATATATTTGATAATTTGATATTTGGGATGGAGAATTTGAAAATACTAAGAAGTGTTAACTAGTTGAAAAATAAATCCTTTCAAAAAAAAAAAAAAAAAACTAGTTGAGATATAAATGTTTGACATGTTTGGATGCACTTCGTTGATCGGTTAAGTGGCCCACCATAATATGCACTAAAAACCTATAAAGTTTTATTATTATTTTGTCATTCTGTGCTTGTCAAATGCACATTCATCCTTCCCTCAAAACAAAAAAAATGCACATTGATCCGCGCGCGAATAGTGAAGGAAGATTTTCATTATTGTTTTCCTTTGTAAGAGAGAATTTTATTGATGTATTTGGAGTTTGAGTTCGGTGAGTAGGCGTGCATCATTATTATAATAGAAATTATATTTATGTAACAAAATTTCATAACACCCTTAGTTTTAATTATGATGGGTTCTAGTTTAATATTTTATTTTATTTTATTTTGACCTTTGAGGAACTGACTCCTTAGTTGTTATGAAAATATTGTGACAATTTGTTATGTCTCTAGCACAACTCTTATTATAATCTTTTTATTTTGCTATTGACTCCAGTTAATTAATTCAATTACCATACTTAATTATTTAGGTCAAATTATATGCAATATCGTGGAAGCACCAACAAATCACAATTCTAATCTAGAGTGTAGCAGAAAATAAATTTGACATGGTGATTTATTGACTAATGAGGAAAACCTTCACAAGGCAAAAACCTCACTGCGTGAATTTCAAGTCACTACTCTCAAGAATTTACTAATTAAGAATCAAGTGATTACAAATACAATGAATCTTACCCTCCTGACTTATCCCAAAATACCTACTACAGTAGAATCCTTACGCTAATCTATAATTATACTTGATTTTGTAGAGACTTATTCAATTGCACAAACCTCCAATCTGTGATTAACTTCTAGCAACTTGAAGCTTGTTGTTAGATGCAAAGTTCTTCACTACATATTTGTAGAAGAGAAAGCAATTTGGTTACAAAAATCCTAAGGTTCATAAGAACACAGTAGTTTCACAGGAAGTATGTAGATTCTCTGTGAGTCTCTATGTATGATTGTTGGGACATATGTGAGTCACTTGTTAGGAACATATGTCACTATTTTATGTAATTGACTTACCATTTGACAAAATGCACTTTATTTGTATTTGGATAGATCTATGATGTGTTTAATATTTCAAGAAACTGTATTTCAAGATTAAGTATTGAAAACATGCAAGTTTGTCCAAGATTCAAGCTGAAGAAGTGCTGTTCATTAAAACTCGACAGCTAGCTATCCATCGAGCTTAAGAAGCTGTTCCAGCCTCGTGACTTGACAACTGCTCGACAGCATCTCGACAAACAGGTATCTGTCAAGCTTTATGAAAAACAGAATTCTAGTTCTGTTTTGACTCCAATCCGTGTTTATGTGTTTGAACTTTCTTTTCTCACAACCCTAGACATATAAAAGGTTTATTTTAAGGGCCGTCAAAGTAGATACAAGTTGCACAAGTGTTGAGCAAAGTTTGTTCAAACAATTTGTAACCGGAGATAAAGTTTCACCCTAGTTCAACTCTTCTGAAGAAGTTGCTGTGTATGTGCATCATAGGGTTTTGTGACCAAGCATCTTCTTGATCTTCATCATGTGGATGAACTAAAGAACTTTGCAGCCAACAAACTTCTCTAGTTGGTGATTGAAGTCGCGTATTGGGATTCGCACAATTGGTTAGTCACGTACTTGGGAGCCGTGTATTGAAAGAGAAATTGTTATTACAGAACAAGTCCAATTGGAAATTGGGGTAAGGGTTCAATTGTAGGTTGGTATAAGGTACTATGATTCCGTTACTTGTAACTGTTTGTTGTGATAATAGTAAAATTTCGGGAGTGGTGACCTGAAAATCACCCGGTGGGGTTTTTGCTGTGTAGGTTTTTTCCTATTCGTAAACAAATCATTGTGTCATTTATTTTTTGCTGCATATTTAGTTGTTTGGTGATTTTTTTGTCCTACCACGCGCTTTGCATGTTAATTTGATTAATTAATAAACTTAGTTAATTAATTAATTAATTTGTCAATTTGTTTTTGGCCTATCAATGATGACGGCTGTAAAATAAAGCTTTTATATCATTTAGTAGGTTAGATAACAAAACCCTAGAAAAACCAAGTCATCATGGGCCGAAAATCATATTTGAGAAATTTGGATCTACAAAACTTGATAGATCGAGAGGTATTGGGATTCATTTATTCTTGATAGAAGCAAGTATCGAGCTAGGTTTCGAGCCACCAATTTTCAGATTTTCACACTTGTTTCTTTGTGTAGTCTTCATGACTTCAATAGTACCACCTGTAAAGCTTTTTTTAGCATACTTTATGATATTCTTGAATCCATTTAGAACTACCAAAATACAAGTAAAATGTGTTTTGTCATATCCTATGACAACTACATAAAATATGACCCTAATGTGATTTGACAGTGCGTTTCAATTGTGAGTCTCTACTACATTTTATGTGATTCGACAGTGTGCTTATGTCCATAGGAACAAGCAACTATTAATTCACTACATGAGAAATTAGGGTTACGACAGTATTTATATAGCATAACCCTACTCAGCACAAATACCTAAAATACCCTTGATTTTACTATATCATATCGTAGGGAGCATTGTTCCTCACCCCCTGCCCCCCAACCCCAAAACTATTATTTGACGCACAAACTAACTTTTCACGAACTTGAGTATTGCTCTATTTTGCATCGCTACACCCATAAGGCCTATGGGTTAGTTGGCTAAAAAATATATGTGAGCCAACTCCAACAACCTATAATTCTAAGCATAAAGCCGAACAACATAAATCCCTATGCTCTTTGTGTGTGTTTTTGTTCTATTTTTCAATTTCTATTTCACTATAATTAACCAAATTTACAACAACTTCATATTAGAGCTTCCACTATCTGAAGAAACTATATTATGTGAACTATATATATATGTGTGTGTGTGTGTGTGTGTAGGGGGGGGAGAGACTTTACTCACTATTCTATTATAAACTATACCATATTTTACACTTTACCCTCTGCATTATTGAAATGCATGTTTGACCCCTTAAAGTTATTACTCCATAACACTTAACCCCCTGTCGTCTGTTTTGGGGTTAACTCTAATGGAGTTTAGCATAAAAAAAACAATTTACCCCTCCCTCCAAAAAAAGAAAAAAGAAAAAAAAAGTAGAGTGTAGATTTGCCTTTTAATTCTACATTTTGTTAGATTTAACTAAGAAAGTGACAAGAGGAGGTAAAGTGTTACGCAAATTTTAGTTTAGGGAGCCGATAATGCATTTTTGTAGTTCAGGGGAATAAGTGTAATATGATTGAGGTATAGTTTAGGATGAAAATGTCTAATTCCCTTCGTCCCCTTCCCCCTTTTTTAATTGGATGTAATTACATTAAGCTGTATATGCAATAACTATTTTTAACTAATATCATTATGAAATATACGTTGTATGAAGTTTATTTGTTTATTATCTATAATATATATATATATATATATATATATATATATCTCTTTAAAAGTTTAAGTGTAGTATTTATTGTTGTTACGCTCTTGTTGAGCCACATTAGTGTAGCATTTCAATTCATTTCAGTCTATTTCAATTGTGAGATCTATTAGTAAATAACTAAAGGAGTTAATTTAATTATTTTGCCCAAATCTATTAGTACAGGAAGTCATTTAAGCATTTTTAAAATTAATATTAATCAAACAATAAGATTTTTTAAATAAGGAATGTTTTCATTTATATTTTTAATATAAAAAGAACATATAATCGATATTTTTTACCAACTAAAATAATTTTCAAAGTGACATGATTGGTTAGTGTTACATTAACAACATAATAAACAAATTCCTAATTTTTTTTTTAATGATACTGTAGTGAGTACAAATTTTGCTCATATAAATCTTATAAATCTATATAATATCTATAAATTGAATCGTAGCATTTATTATTACTACATTCCATTTGAGCCACATCTACGTAGCATTTTGGTTCACTTTGATCAATTTCAATTCATTTTGGACTAATTGAGCCTTAAATTGATTCTTTTTATATGTTGCATTTTCAGTTTTTGGGTCAAAAATTCAAGTTTTCTCTTAAATTTTAGATTGAAAATTATGAAAATTTTATTCTATTTGAGCCAAAATCTTTAATTTTGGACTAAAAAATACAAAGAAAACAGGCATTAGAAATTAAAGATAGAGACCCTACAAATTTTATATATATCACTATATAATGTTGTTGAATGCAAATTACATTATATATTCTATTATATAAAACTTATAAAAATATAAAATAATTTTAAATAACACATGTAATATTTAATATACAAATTTTACATTATATTTTTATAAAATAATTATATTACAACTTTAGATAATTTATGTGCTTATAAGATATAAAAGCATATTAATCATGTCTCAGGTCATGTCTTCGTATCAGTCAAGTACAGCCCATTTGTTAAACGAATTGAAATTAATCACATATATGTCAACTCAATACAAAATATTTATAATAAGAGTTTGAGCTTTCGAGAATGTGTCATTGAATGCATGTACTTGGAGAACTTGCAGAACAAACATCTGAAGCACTTATTCCTCAAAAAGAAGAAGAAAAAAAAAAAAAAACATCTGAAGCACTTTACAGAGAAGCCAATTAGCCCTACCATTTATCTCGCGAAACTGGGAAGCTACTGTCTACTGATGCTGCTGACCATACTCATTTTTCATCATGAACCACCCACCAACGTATATGAGTTGATTCCTTTGCTTTCTTTTACCCTGTCTAATCACTAATCACTATCGTACTAGCAACAATTTCTTCTGAATGTGATGCGCACACACATACACAGAAATTTCCCAGAGAAGCCTATAGATACAGTCACTTATTGGACAAAGAAGCCTCTAGATAAATATCACGTGACTTCATTGACAATGCAACACATAGCTGATAGCACCTATTTTTTTCTTTTTTTTGCTGAAAAGCTGATAGCACCTATTGGAATGTACAAAACAAGTAGACTATTAATAACAGAAGCAGAAGCACAACACACAAGAGTGAAGACTTGGAAAAAAAAAAAAAGAAAAAAAAAGGCTTTTCCTCATTTCGCGCAAAAAATTTCAGTATTTTATCTATTTCTTTAAACTAATTAAGAAAATATTCTTATTTTAAAATTTAATTTTTTCATAATCAAGTTTTAACATTACTATAGGTTCCTTAAAACGTCACCATAGATAAAAAAAAAAAAAAAAAAAAATTTGCATGAAACTCAAGTTCATGGAGCTCGAGTTCCAAAACACCACTATAGGACTCTAATTTTTTTTTTTTTTTAAATTTTCAGTTTGTTATAACTCGATTGTTCAAAAATCGAGTTTTAAATTGAAACTCGATTTTTAGAAAATTGAATTTCAAAACAGAAATATTTTCTTAATTAATTTGAAAAAGAGGTCAAAATATTGGATTAAAAAAAAACAAAAAAAAGATAAAAGCCCATTTTCTCCCTTGAAAAAAACTGGCACAAGAGTCCAAAACCCTCCTCCTCTAATGTCAACGTGTGGTCACCATCTCAAGTCTTCTAAAATCGTCCTCAAACTTTTGAATAATCACCACCAGTTCTCTATCACATTAAATTCCAAACCAATTACTGTCTCCTTTGCATGACAAAAATAGCACCCATAGACAGTCCCTCGCCTATTAAGAGTGAGTGAAATGGCCCTTTCTCAGGACAACTTGGACCACCCTCACCACCCCTTACCCAGACAAATCAAAGACATACTTTTGATTAAACCTCGTCTCTTTTTGGTGAGTAGACTAATCTTTACCATGCACCCCACTCTTACCTAGTGCTTCATCGCCATACATGTTAATAATGTTATCGTACCTTTTTTATCTTAGCTTGATTTGAGGCTATGATTAGTCAGAAAGAAAGAAAGAATCTTTTTTAACAGTTACGGATACTGATCAATCTTTAAAATGAAAACTTATTATGTAGTTCGGATCGGAGCTATACTCCGTTTTTCTCAAAGAGTATAAAAAAAAATTACATTGCAATCACTCGTTAGTTAGTTATATAGATGATTTAATATACCTATTACAAGAGATAATTTTTCATGATTAGCAAAATATGTGTGGACCCTTAGGGCAATGCAATGTTAGTGTTGTGTCTTAAGAGTCAAGACCAAACAGACACAAAGAAAGGAGTTTAGAGCTAAGCCCATGTCCATATTAAATTCACCACACCAGAGGGCCCATCTAACATGTTTAATGTTACACCATGCAATGCATAATGGTTTTGTATAAATTCTTTGTACATATATATTTTATCCACAATCCTCATAAGATACCTTTTATAAGTGCAAGAAGTGACGTTGTCACACACTCACACACCACGTTAGGGATCGCAGAGGGTGGCATGTGATGTTAATGGGGAGCGGTGGATTTGGCACGTGACCTGAGCAACGGTCGGTGTTGGTGGCAGTGACCGTTGGAGCATTTATTGTATGCTTAGCTTTATTTGTGTTAGTGGTTTTGGGACTTTTTTTTTTTATTTTTTTATTTTTTAAATGTGCTCTGTCATGTCTAATACTCTAATTATTGATGTTAATAAAGGATTTGAATGGCAGATTGTCAATATGGGACGGGGGGGCATCCAATTAATTAATGTTGCCTCAAGGCCTTCAATTGCATGTTTTCACTGTGAATTATAGCATATGAAATTGTACCAAAGAATCAACCAAAGTTGGCCTTTCTGATAGGGTAGTTGTATGAATATTAATCATGCCGTCCACCATTTCCATTGAGTTACATGCTTTTGAGTAATTTATGTCTGGCACCATTTACTTGATAAAAATTAAAAAGTTAACGAATACTCTAAGAGTATTGAACTATGAAATATTTTTAAAATTTGAAAAAAAAAAATTTTACAACATTTTATATTTCTCATTAAAGTGGTATTAAATTTTTTCTAAAATAGTCCATTAACAAATGTTTTAGAGTATTCATTAACAGGACCTGATAAAAATAAAGATATGAAATGTATTCCCTAGATCTAATTTGTTATAGTCATATTATACCACCTCCTTATGTTATTTTGTTGATTTTATTTTGTGCCCAACTTAAAATTTATCAAGTTTGGATTTAGATACAATTGCACCATGTAATTGCCACATGTATGTGAGACTTTTTACTTTTTTTACCATATTAACTTTTACATCTCACGTGCATGTGATAATTGTAAGGCGCAATAGTCTTAATTGATTAGGTTTCACAACTAGAAAGACTTCAAAAGAAAATTTCTATGACTAAAAGAAAAATATTAATTTGTATTACAAATTAATGGTTAAAGATATCAAAGTCTAATCCTAGTCAAGGACTACGTTCAATCCTACTTGGAGTGCAAGCAAATAAAATCCTAATCCTACTTTTTTTGTTTGTTTGCTAACTAATCATAATCTTACTTGAATTGCAGGTGTTGTAACCTTGGTTAGTTTATGAATTAGCCTACCCTATTATTTTCTTGTACAAAATAAGAAAGGCCCAATTGGTAATGTGGACAACTTTTGTTGTCATGTGTTGGGCTTATACTTGTGGAGTGACCCCTCACCAAAGGTGCATAGTGGTAATTTTTATTTACTCTTAACTGTGCAAGGCCTTGGCTCATTTGTTCCCTTATAATCGTTATAGATTGTGTGTTATCAGTGCTATGTTTATATGGCCTCTATTAACTTATGTCTTTTATACCTCTTTCAAGATTCTCTCCTTTATCATCGATGCCAACCACTTTGCTGGTTCATCTTGAATCATTCCATGTCATGGACAAGATCCAACTACATTCAATAGGTACATGCATCTAGTTTACTGTTTTCCTTATGATCAAGTGTCATTTACTATCTTGGCCGAGTATCATGTACCACACCAACCACAATAACCTCCTCTATTAGCTTTTTTACTAGTTATGCATCTTTAATATCTTTTATGGTCCGTTTGGATTGAGGGGGAGGAAGGAAGAGTAGAGTAGAATAGAAATGACCCAAAATTAGTTTATTTTTAGCCAACTCTACTCTACTTCCCTCCACTCTCCCCTCAATTCAAACAAGCCCTTAAGTTACGTTAATTAGACCACAAACTGTGATCAGTGACCTTTATTGGATTTTTTTTCTTTTCAGTCACGTGTCCCTGTCTTCTTCAAGTATAGTGTTTTAGACCATGCATCTAATTAGTAACTTCCATAGGTATGGCATCCACAGTGCCCAGCATTCAAGCCTTAATCATTGTGCGCATCTTGCCATCATTCTTATCTGTCGCCTACATTTCATTTGGTGACTTTGGTCCAATGTGCGTTTGGATTTCAATTAAAGCTGGCTTTTTGCTTAAAATTTTCTACTGTTTGCGAGTCTCACATGAGCCTTGTAGCAAAAAAGCTTATTTCTAGTTTCGGTAACTTAATTTTTCACACAGCTAGGTATTGTTTTTGGTCAAAAATCTACGGCCAGGTACCAGTTGCAGGTCCCAGTGTCCCACTATATTTTTTGCTCATATTTTTGCTTATTACCGTTCCTGCCCTACTTATTATTTTGCTGTAATACTTTTAGAAAAACAATTAGCTTATTTTATTTAGTTTTTTTTATCTATAATACTTTTAATAAAAAATTTTTAGTAAAAAACTAGATAAGTTATTTCCAAATAGACATCAAATTTAAAAACCAGCCTACCATAAATATCTTACTATGCGCTCATTATGAAATATACTAACTTAAAAGTAAAATTGTAGCTATTAGGAACTTTTTTACTGCAGATTTAAATGGTCATGCCGAACCGTCTTAATTCCTTCTCTCTCTTTCTGCCACATTGTCATGTTACATTATTTTATTTTATTGTTATTTTAACAACAATCATTTAACTATCATAAAGTTCCATGTTTTGTTTATTTGAGAAGGTTGGATTCCATTGCAAATCATTATCATCTTACTGTGCGAAATGGATACGATTACTGTGAAGAAAAACGGTCTTCGAAGTGGTCCATTATCATTCAATTCATTAATAGGTGTATTGTTCACAAACAGTATGATGTGAATTACCTTCATTATGAATTTCGTATATATTCAACGATCCAAGAAATGTTAGCTCATTCATAATTTATTGAGTGATAAAAGGATGTGGAGTGGTGATGCATTCAAGTGTGTTTGTTGTGAGATCAAATAGAGATGAGAGAGAAGGGAAGGAATGATGGTTAAACTGAGACCACGTATCTGGTATTTTGAATATATAATAAATTACATATTAAAAAATTTAAACCATACATATATACATAAACTTAGACTAAATATGTTATTGGTTTTTGGTGTAAATGGATAATATTCTTCTGCACTTTAATGTCATAATTTTAGCCAATTTATTTTACTTTGTTTAATAAAAATTACAATCTTTTTTTTTCCAAAAATACTTAGAAGAGACAAAATGTTTCCCTCTTTTTTTTTATTATTATTTTTTTTTCAAGATATAATTTTTACTATTTTTACTATAACTTAATCTAGGGAAATTATTGTGTACTCCCGGAGTACCATAAATGCGTGCTCCCTCCTCTCACATGAATGGTGAGTCATACTAATTAAATTCATGGTAGGACCCACCATTTATGTGAGAGGAGGGAGCACGCATTTATGGTACTCCGGGAGTACCTAATAATTTTCCCTTAATCTAAGTGTATATATGTATAAAGTTTCCTTCTAAAGATATGAATCTCAATTCTTTCTCCACACACTCGACAAGTATTTATACTTATAGAGTGACTATCATACCAAGGGTGTGGAGTGATATTTCCCTTTTTCTTTTCAAAAAAAAAAAAAAAAGTTTCCACTCTTTCAAACTTAAAGCTAGGAAAAATCTGCTCCAAATAAGGAGGGGATTGGACAACAGCATTTTTACCATCTCTGATAATTGTATTGAAGTTCCTGTCCAGTATTCAGAAGAGCCAATCTGAATTTGCAAGATGCAAATCTGTGAACTTTGAGGACTGTGTAAGCCTAGTCACATTCTGACCACGAACCCAGTTCACTGATTTTTACCCTCAATGGAATTAAACTCTCCAATTATTTTTACCCAACAATAAATAATTTCAAAATTTGAAGATCCAAATCCAATGCTCTCTCTCTCCCCGTACCAACCCACTCCATCACATGTCGGCCTGCTCTAGATTCTCCCCAAATATCTACAAAATGTGAATGACAAACCAAAATAAAAACAACAAAGTACTACCCTCTCAAGTCTCAACTCACTTTCAAAAAAAAAAGAAAAAAAACCAATACACAAATCAGGAGAAAAAAAAGGTGTGAAAGCCTCCACTTTTGTAACCTTCCAACTATCCCATCTCAAGTACGGACCCATCTGAAACTCGACTCACGCGGTCCCCAAATTTCCAAACTTTGCCCCTCCCACCCCCATTTCTCAAAATTACAAAAACTCCGCCATAGCTTTTTTCAGTTTTCAGTTCACACCCCCAAAATTAGATACGTATCCAACAGACTAACACCACGTACCACACTACCTCTTTGTTTTGTCTCTTAAAAGCTAAACTGTGAGAAGGGTTCCGTGTCAGATTCTGCAAGACCCCCCATATCTTTTCACCAATTCCAAGGAAAAAGAAATCCCAGAGTAATTTATATTTCCCTCTCCCCTATCCCCTATCTCTGTTTTTTAACTATAGTTTCTTAAAAGAATAGATTACCCTCAGACATTTCCCTCACTTCCCATTGCCGTGTAACTGTGCCCACTCACTGTCTACATAAATTCCTGTCACAACTCTTACCTAAAACATTAACCCAAAAAAAAACCCATTTTCCAAGGCCCAGATCTGTAATTTTGAACTCAGTACCATCTACCTAAAACATTCAAAAATTTCATGTTGATTATATTGAAATTTAAATGAACGGAAAATTAGCACAACAATCGAAATTGAAAGCATAGCACAACGTTTGATTAGTTCTTTGCAAATATCATTGAGTCCCTCCCGCCGTAGCAAGGTTTTGATTGGAGCCCAACTACCAAGAGTGAACAATAAATTCTCCATTGTATTCACAAAGATACACACGTGCACTGGCTGAGGATTTAGAAACTAGAGCTAATTTAATTTCCCCAGCTTAAAATCTAAACAATATTCCGTACCATTATATGAGCTGTAAACACGTAATTAACAAGAAATACCCAAACAAAAGAATACAATAATAATTTTATTAACATTATATAATATATGAAAAATATTAACTGTAATTTTGAACTCTCTATATATATTTGATTTTTGATCTTTTATACGCTTTGTTTCATAGTACAACGCGTTTCCCCGTAATTACTAATTTTTTTCTTTTACCCAAATGAGGAAAAATCAAACCCCGAGGCTTTTTAAAATACAAAAATTAAAATATTAGGAAAAGAAGAAAAAAAAAAGAATCTCCACGTATCATGACCGGGAAACCGATTCAGCCAGTTTACCAATTCTTTGCACGAGCTCCGGGGATAGCTTTTTAGCCGGTTTCCGCTCCTTCTCCGGTCTATAATCGAATCCCAACGCATCCGATACCTCTTCGGAGCTCCACCCGGCCTTTCGGAGCGAGTCCGAGAACCGATCCGCTTTCAAAAGCAGAGCATCGAGAACCGCTTGATTATCTAACAAAACCATCTCTCCTTCGAAGAATCCGGAGGCCGAAACGTGAACGATTTCGGATATATCCGATTCGTTCCACCCACCCGATCTCAAAACGGATCCTATTTGCTCGATGTATTCCTCGACCCATTTTGGCATTTCGGACCTAGGCATCTCGAAGAATCTCTCCGGAGATGAAGACGACGACGATGAAGAGTTTCTCCTGCGCCGGTCTACGGCTGCGTCGCTCCAGAACTCCACCCATCTCGGTGTCCTTGCTCCGGCCGATCCAACTTGGTCCAGACTTCTCCGTGAGAAATTGGACGACGAACCGGCCGATTTCTCGCTCACGGATCTTTGCCTTTTGAGAATTTGAGGATCGGACGACTCGGAGCTCCGGAAGAGAGACTCGCGCTCGAAGAAATCGGATAGATCCAAACCGCAACAGAAGATCCGATTCTCGTCCACGAAGAAAATCGGGTTCCCGGCTAAAGACGGGTTACAAGGAATGTAGCAATGGTTGAAGATAGGAATCAAAAGCGGAGCTCTCTTTAGAGCGTTCCGGGCTACCCGTAGAGCCTTTTCCGGGTGGGACGGTCTAGGTCCCCAAGACTTCGACCAGAGCGTATTCCGAGCGATTTGAAACGAAATCGCGGCGATAGGAAGGTCGAGCGAGGCGCGGAGGTGGAGGCGAGAGCCGGTGGCGCGCCAGTCAGGGAAGCCGGGACCGACAGGCAGTCCGGCGGAGAGGACGGCACGGAGGTCAGGCGGGAATGCGAAGCCAAATTCGGCTTCGGAGCGAGCGAACTCGGCGTCTGAGAGACCCGGTTGGACTTGGATGCCCGAATTCCGAAGGTGGGTTAAGACTTTATCCGCTAGAGAAGAGAACGAGAGGAGACCGTTTCGTGCAGGGAGTGACGCGGTGGCTGATGGAGCGGCGGCTCGAGCCGAGAGTCGGCGGAGACCGGCAACGTGGGCCGGGTTTAGACCGGTCATTCTCCGGTCCACGTCGACCATTGTGTTTCAGAAAAAAGTCTGGTTTTTGTTACGAGTATTACTAACTTTTTTTTTTTCTCTCTCTCTTTTCTGTTATTGCCCAGAGAAAGAAAATCAAAGAGAGAGAGAAGTAAATTAATTTTTTTTTCGAGAGAGAAGTAAGTGTTTGTGTTTAGAAGAGAGAGAGAGAGAGAGGAGCGGAGTGAGAGTGCTTTTTGGAGGGGAGAGAGGAGTTTAGGAAGAAGAGGAAGGATAGGTATTTATAGCTGTGACAGAGTGGGGTCCAGTCTGAGATTTTGGTAATGGAAGCATTCGCTCCGCTGGGTTCCTTAATTGCCCTTGGAGTTTGTGATTATGACCGGTGATAAAAGGTTTGTTATACTTATTCATATTTTTTATTATTTTCTTTTACACAGCACCCCACTAAATAACAAATTACAGCTTACTTCTTGTTGAGCAACGGCTCTTTTTCCTTTATGGCTAAAATGAAAAAATAGGTGTAGTAGGCTAGAGTCTTGTACTAGACTTTTTAGTTGTTGTTGGGTGATTTATGTGATTGAGTGGGAGGTGATTTTGTTTTGTTACAGTATTTACATTCTTTTTTTGGCTTAAACAGTATTTACATTCGGTTATGAGTAAAAATGTCCATTTTATTATTTAAAAAAGTTATTTTATATATTATATTATTTTACTTTACAATTCATTTAATATTTTATTTTTTCCCCTTACCGTTCAAATATTCTTTTTTTTAATTCATTTTTTACTATTTACTTGAGAGAGTGTGCGAAGAGAAAAAAAAAAAGGTTAATAATTGTTAATTAGAAGAGAGAGACAATAAAATATAATACATTAGTTTTATCATCTAACTACAATAACTTGTATACAAACACACTTGCTATTCATGCCTACTAAAAAAATTTTAACAAACGCACACCTGAATAAAACTCAATTTGAGTGGCTGTGTTACTAAAATTGAAATTTGAAGGGTTTCACACCCTCAACACTAATATTCTTAATATTTATAGCATTATGACCCCATATAGGGAGTTTAATAGTCAAGCACCTTGTATGTTCGAATGGTGTAGAGCGTATTAATACCAAGGCTAGTGAACTTACTTAGAGCGGAGTTTAGTGACCAAGCACCTCGTTCGTCTTGTCTTTGTGATTGAGTTTAAGTCTTATAGAACGCATTAGTACCAAAGTTGACGACGCTAACTAACGCGAGAGTGTGGGAGTTTAACTCGTCACAATAAAAAGTGATTTGCTCTTAACTTTTCCCACACACATAATATATATATTTAACTTTATTGACGACATTTGGGGCAAACGGGATATTTGGGCTGAGAGAGATAAGATTTGTTTGAGGATTTGACAGTAAGGGTAGGAAAAGGAAAAAAGCAAAGACGCCCTGATTAACATTTGTCTTGAATTCCTTAATCTAATCCATCAAACTTTTGGTTTATTTTTACTGTCAATTGTTAAACAACTTGAGCTTTAAAGCTTATTATGCCTTTTGTGTCTGGTATGACCGATCTATGGCCCATAAGTAATCATGCATTTGTTAGACAGCGGAGATAAAGCAAAGCACACAATCATCATGGCACCTTGTTGTACTCTAACGTTAACTAATACTACTTCCACCTTCTTCTTTTGTTTTCTTCTTTTTTTTTTCTTTATCCCTTTCTAAATAATAATCAAATTAATTATTAGTCGTCAAAATGAGTCTAGAGCTGCTCCTCAGGGTCAGGGTAAAGTTGATTTCGTAATTGTTGTCCCAAATAACACGTTAATAAATAATTAACATGTCGATCTTTCATGTTCATTTCCCTTCCAGTGAAAATGGATATTACTTTTCTAACCTATTTAGGTACAAACATATTTTTTACTATAAAAGAAAGAAGGTAGAAACATGTTCTTATTTGACTATTATGTGGATTGCTACTAAAGGATAAAGACTAACTCGGTGGGAATCTGTTGGGATTAACTTGACAGGTGACTGTTGAACATATCTTTGGTGAGGGAAATAAGTATTTGGATCATCATTAAAATTAAAAGTATATGGATCTTTTGGCTAATTTGGGAGCAACTCAGTGGGAATGACAATGAAAGAAATAAGTGAAAGTTTCATAAATAAATAATGGCTTAGAAACATGATGAAATTGTTGTCTTCGTAGCATAAATTTTCCCTCCTCCAAAGTTGCTAAAGGATTATAGCAAACTTGTCTATAATATAGAATTATTGTAAATTTCTGTAATAGTAAAAAGTAGTAAAAAAAAAACTAAATAGAGAAGTATTATTTATAGACAATGAGGTATAACCCTTTAATAGGTGTTTTTGGAGAGTTAACTTGGTTGGTTCAAACACTCCAAATCTTTCAAATCTTTCAATACCTTTTCTAGTCGTGTGAGATTAGTTTCCTTTGGAATTCTACATAAAATGTTTCTTTTCATAGCTTGCTTGAGCGAGCTTTAATGAGCTACTTGAGCAGCCCATTGGGTGGTCGTTGAATGAATGCCTTAATGCTTCTACTTGATGCCAGTGCCACCACTTAGAACATGTTTGGAATGTGAAGCAAGTTTCAGTTTATTTGAGTTTTAGTTTTTTTTTTTTTTATACTATTTATAGGTTTCATTACATTTTTTGGTATTGTTCATGGGTCCCATTGTACTATTCAGCTAGCTTTTAACCTTTTTTTTTCCTACACTTTTAGCAAAAAGTTTTCAGCTAGCTTTTTGGTATTGTTCATGGGTCACATTGTACCATTCAGCTAGCTTTTAACCTTTTTTTTTTCCTTACACTTTTAGCATAAAGTTTTCAGTTTTAACTAAATAAGCTGTTTTCAAATGGACCATTAATCTGCTTGAGCGAACTAGGCTCTGCTTAAACGAGCTTTTCTCATCACCAATTAGCAATTCAAGAATGCTTCATTGTCTGATTGGCATTTCAAAATATATTCTCTTTGCCAATCCGAATTGGAACCACACAAGACTCTCTCAAGTAGGTTTCAAAGTAAACTTACTCACATATTACATATATTGAAACCTAGTCACAAACTTAGCATGAGAGGAAAATGCTTTAGGACAATTTTCTTAGCTTTTATATTGATGAGTCCCTCAGTAAGACATATATAGTTACTTTTAACTTTATTAGAAGAGTTATTTTGCCACTAAGATATTTAACACTTACATATGTCTTGATTGCCATTGATACACCATTATATAAATTTCAGTAAACCAAAGGGAAAGTTATGCCATCTTTTTTATACTCAGTCATCTTATTTATGCTCACATTTACTACTGTTTTATTCTTCATTTCACCCGTACAATATCTTGTGGAGCTCCTAGAAATTTTGATTTTTAGTCAATATTTGGGAAAAAGTAAAAAGGTGCAAGTCTTTTAATTCACATAAAAACTTTGGTGGTAGATTTTAAAGAAAAAATTGTGGGAGAACAAACAAAGTAAAGCGAGAACCAAACTCTTTTTAAAAAAATTTAATGGCCTCCACGGGCTGCCCGATAGGCTTCTATCTTGCAAAGCTGGATGAGAGGTTGGAACTGCAACACCCTTTTAATTAATGTTGAAACAAAGTTTTCGAGAATTGAAGCATAATTGGGGCAGTAACCTCACATACTTTTAGGTAGTAGTTTTTGTACTCACGTGGAGCTTCAGCTAGCCTTGTGTTCATCATCCTCCAAGTGTCCAACACTAACATGCATGCTTCTCGAACAACAATCAATTACTAATAGAGCTCTAGTTTAATCAATAACCTAAGCTAGTCTACTTATGCCAAAAATATTTCCACGTTTAACCATTATTTTATTAAATAAGACAATATCTTATATTAATGGATAAGAATAAAAGTCTGTATCCCTTAGGACAATGGTTAATAATCTATTTTAAAAAAGTGTTGACACCACTTTTATGGAGTTTCAGCTAGCCTTGTGTTCATCATCCTCCAAGTGTCCAACACTAACATGCATGCTTCTCGAACAACAATCAATTACTAATAGAGCTCTAGTTTAATCAATAACCTAAGCTAGTCTACTTATGCCAAAAATATTTCCACGTTTAATCATTATTTTATTAAATAAGACAATATCTTATATTAATGGATAAGAATAAAAGTCTGTATCCCTTAGGTCAATGGTTAATAATCTATTTTAAAAAAGTGTTGACACCAGTTTTATGGAAAATAAAAAAAAGCTGTCAAAACATTAAATGTTTTTTTTTCCCCATAAAAACTTTCTTTATATGGATTGTTAACCATTGCCCTAAGGGCATTTATTAGCATTTCTCTTACTTTTATGTACAGCTTTCAAAACCTCACTTTTTCTCGCATTTTCTCACTTTTTCAATTTTTTTCACTTATAAGTTTAATTTTTAACTTTTATTTGCAACTTTTAAAATCTTACATTTCACCGCAATTTTTTTTTCATTTTTTTCAAGACAAATATATTTTAACACATTTTTCAACAAAAAAATTAGATAAGATATTCCTAAACGGACACTAAGTGTATATAATACATATAAAAATCAATAACAATTTATAATCTCAGTAGGATGTGAAAAAGATGTATTACTCAAAATTTAACTCACTCCCCTTAGATTCTTTTAGTTTTTCACAATCAAAGTCCATGATTAATTTTGTTAATTCTATCTTAGGAGTTGATGTTGACAGAGTTATGATATAGGTAATAAAAAAAATTGACCAATGAAGTGGCCATTAATAATGGTGTATATGTATAATTGAGTGCAGGCAAAGGGCGGCAGTCAAAAATTGAACGACTCTTTAAACATTGGATGCACATGGTGGCGCCTTATTCGCATTTGCAAAAGAATAAATGGCCCTCCACATATAATTAATGCTGAATATCCGTTGAATTCAAAGGAATCTATTTTACTTTTCCTACTTGTTGATCCAATTTCGAGGTGATTTTATCTAAAAGCCATTAGAGAACTCACGAGTGTAAATCTAGAGAGCAGGTAACTAAATTTTGTGGTAACTTCAATAGAGGTATGGCGTTGACATTTTATAAAAAGTTACAACTTTCAAGTTTGCATGGTTGACAATTTGGTGTTCTTTTAGTAAAGGTTTAATTTTGTAGTTTATTCGGTTTATTTTTTATTTTTTTATAATAAAAAAAACATGAAGTTCTTGTAGTTTATTTGGCTTTTTTTAAAAAAAAAATTTAATTTTGCGTTGAATTCATTTGAATAAATGAGATATGAATTGTGGGGGTGAAAGGCCAGGGAGCCCATATCTATGTATATATTGGGTCAATGGCTCAAATCTGAGGACGTTAAGTAACCTAAGGATGGGAAAACACTTCCATAAAAGTCCGTGTTTGTGAGTGAAGAAATGAAATCCGATCAGAGCCACCCTGGGGGTGGTCCGAGGAAGAACCCCTCCTCGGCTAAGCAAGGTCGAGGACAAAGGGTATGGTTTGCCATTAAGAGTAACATTCCGGACCATTCCATGGAAGATGATAGGTATTAAGAAGGAAAAGGACAAAGGAAGGCTTGAAAATATCTAAGAGAAAGCTACTACCATCGCATTAAATGCTCTGCAACTAACTGAACTGTGCTTTTTAGCTTTATAACTACTCCCAAAGACTTTAGGGAGGGGCTGATGGGACAAGTATTAGCACTATCAATCTAAATCTACACGTGGACGGTGGAAATGAAAAGAGGATAGCATAAAATAGAGGAGAAACCCTGATAGGAAGGGGGGGGGGGGGAGAAAGAGACCCCATAATAACCTGGGAACCAGACTTGTAACAAAGTTTTAAAAGAAATATTCAGGAATCAGTCTCCTCGAATAAAATCCGAGGACGTTTCTCCCTAATAAACCTTTGTTATCTTTCTTTCTTTATCATCAAAATCTTTTGGTCGATCATCTAATTCGTAAAAACCCAGATTTCCAACTCATTCTCTACAAATTTATTGTTTGGACTTTTTTAGGTTTAAGTCCGAATCTCTGTTATGCTAGAAGCTCAAATTAGAACCTTACATGAATTAATTGTAGTTTTAGAAGAAAATGGTGTTTTCAAAAACTACAACTAATACGTCAAATAAACTGAATATTTTCTTCGAATTAAGGTATCAACTGAAAACAGAGCACGTGATTAAAACATTGTTTATTCCAAAAAAAAATTGCAGATTTACAATTTTGAATTTTCTCAGATTTTAGATTGACTTTATAGAATCAAAAGAAGCTAGCAATAGCATGTGAGGGTAGCCTTGATCTTAGGTCTTTAATCACAGAAAAAATATTTTTTTTTCTTGGGTTAACGGCCATAATCATTGGGTTTGTAAGTTGTAAATATTGGTGGTCAACGGCTTCATTAATTGTCTTGTAGATTTTAATTTAGCTTCCTGTAATAGCAAATTAAACAATATCTTCCACAACCCATTTACCTCATTAAGCAAAGGTACGTGATATTTTTCACCTCATTGGTTTCTGTAATGATACTATCTTTTCTCACAAGATATATAAAACTTTCCGGTGAAATGAAACTCAATCTGTGACAAAAGTTAGTGTGAATGAGAAAGCAACTTATATACAATTAATTTCTTTCACATTATGTCGCCCCTCCGATAAGGTGGAAGTCACGATACACAGCTTATCCTTTTGAGTGAAACAGGTGTGAAAGAAAAAATATCCGTGTTGTGTACAATAGGACCAATCTTAAACAATTTATCTACTTGCACAGCATCTTAGTTTGGAAGTAACTTTGGCACTACTCATATGGACGATTCTGACCACTTGGACTTTTTTTTTATGCTTCAATGGGCCACCTGCCATTGAAAATTTCAAACCAAAATACCTTATTTCAAAGCACCTTTTTTGTACTTTTTTTTTAAAGAAAAACTGTATTAATAGGTGTCTTAATTTTTAGGACCTGTTTAATAACGTTGTTCTAGTAACGGTTATTTGTATTTTTTAGAAATACATATGAGTAAAAAGTGTGAAAATACATGTAATGTTATTTAAAAACTGAAAATTGTTACTTAAAATTTCATACCAAACCGCTTCTATCTTTTAAAAAAACAGGATTTCCTAAACTAAAGCTTTGTTCATAAGGCTCTAAGACAGGGAGTGAAAGAGAGATTTTGAGAGGGATGGAAGAGTTGGCTTATTTGTGGTGGGATTTGAATAAATGGACGCATGGTCTCTTTACTGACAACACGAGCTAAAATTGTTTTGAATTGATTTTGTGTGTGTATAGGAGGGTGTGCATGGACCAAATAATGTAGGTCAGCAATCCAAATCAGAAACAACAAATCTCTAGGAAAAGGCCATAGCGGTATTAACAATGTGGAACCAATTGGGTACCCTCCATTGAAATAATTGGAGGGTGTCATTGTGTTTGTATTTGAAATTAGCTGCATAGTAGGGTCCATAGTGAAGAAGAAAATGGCCGAATCAATATTCGGTGAGTGGACTTAGTGGGTAACATTGCTTGCTTGTCTTCCCCAATCCTACAATATTATGTTCCCTTAAACACTGATTTGTCAAAGCTATCAGATTCAGTGCCTCTTCTTCTTCTTGCAATTACGTACATGCAGAAAAAGATGTACAAGTCTAGACGGCTGGATCGGCTTTTGTTTATGAATTATGATCTGCAAGTTTTCATTATAAATTCAGTTGGTTGCTTAATTTAAGAAGCACACATATACAAGTACGAAGCTTCATTGATAGTTGGACGAAATTTTGAATCACTTAGGAAAAATGAATGAATATGATTTTTATTCTGTCCCTATTAATAACAAATGCATCACTTTCTTATAGATGTTAAAAGATAATATTTTGATTTGAGAGAGTCCAACATAATCAAACCCCACTACTGAGCAGATCTTTATATAAAATAATTCTGATTTGAAGCGGTCATCTTATTTCTTGGCCATTTCTTTTCTGTAGCTGGATAGAACTAGAATATTTTAGTTGTAGCACATTAAATTCCTTAATTAAAATTTAAATATATGATTGTATTGAATTTAATTATCTTTAGAAGAAGAAAAAATACGTTGTTTTTGTTCCATTGATCAATACAACCATGTGTTTTGAATTTAATTGAGTAACCTAGGTGCGGTTTGGATTGAGATTATTCCTGCGTTTGCGTTTGCATTTTTTATTTTTTTATTTTTTTACCAGAAGCATGTGAACACAGCTGCCAGTGGATCCTGTGCACTATGCATGGGACCCACACCATTTTCAACATCCACACATTGGCCTTGCTACAGCACTATCAGTGGGCCCCGTGTACTGTTCACGGGACCCACAAATCTTACTTTTCAACAACTTTTTCATTAAAAATGAGTTTCACGGTACTATTCACACATTTAAAATTTATTTTGCTACAGTGTTCTTAGTTTTTAGTTTTAGCAACAATAAGTTCAATCTAAACGGACCCCTAATATTCTGCATCTATATATAGTACTTGATCTAAGTTTTGTCTTTTGTAACTCCTAACAAGATTGATCCCATCCTAGGAATCTAAAAGATATAAGCTTCAATTTTTTTTGTGGGAGGGGGGGGGGGGGTGTTCTACCGTTCTAGGTGGATTATGTTCTAGGGGAATAAGTCTTGATTTAATGTTGTTTCTCAAGTAACATACTTATGGTACAAAACAATTTAGTTAAGGAGAGAAACCAAATGTTTTGCCTCCTTCACTTCCCTTTTGCTAATTGTTATCATTTCAAGAAATTTGATCAAACTGCTCTCAACTTGATGTGTAAGGAAATGGATGAGCTTATACACATCCTCATGTGGACACAATTTTTGGCATACAACTGATATGCAACCATGCATGAAGAAAATATGACATCACAATGATGTTGGAGAGTGAGAAGAATCAAACTAGAATATCTAGAATATCATATTTTACTAAGATCTAGCCTCAAAGGTAGACTAGGATAAATAATTAAAGATAAATTTCAATTGATTAGAGGTTATTAATTATGATGATAATATAATATAGAAGCTCTAAAAGATAAAATGCATGCTTAGAGGAATAAAATCATTTTGTAGGGTAATGATCTAACCTACTTAAAATCTTATTTTATGGACTCTTGGATTGAAGATTGTATATAATAAACAAGAGGGATACACCAATACACCACCCCCATGTGCTTCACTTTCCTTCTAACATATTTAATTCTCTGTTAAAATCAAATACGGTAGGGTTGGTAAAGCTTAAAAACAGATAGAATTTTAAATTTAAATTTTCACTTCTTCATAATATATTCACAAATAAAAAAGGATTCATCATTTGGTCATTGAAAATTTAAAAGGGCTAGAAGAGCCAATCGATGTTGGCGGCTCTTTCTAAAAGATTTGTACTAGAAAAATTAATGTAGCTTTCTTTCTTTCTTTGCTGTGTCAAAAAAAAAAAATGTAGCTTGAGATTAGTGAGAATAGAGCAAAAGATGATGCTTGCCAAGGGCCCAAGAACACATACTATGATACTATGAAGAAATCTTTCGGCTGAGTGATTTTAAATTTTAATTATTAGAGAGTAGGTCCACCGTAATATATAGCTAACCACAGCCATTATCAAAGTTAGTGACATACAACCATACGGTCCATATACAAGTGGTAAATCACATCTCTATGTACAATTTCAATTTCGTGGTTTAGCTGATAATTAAGTTTTGAATTCAACTACACAATACGTCAATTTAGCATCCAACTTTTAAAGCTAAAGTGATCTTAAAGTATGATCACTGGTCCCTCGTGTGGAATTTGATTACTTTCTTTCTCAATATCAAATAGGCAAGTATGAGTAAAGGTGAATATATATATACATATATATAAGGTTAAAGGTAAAGAGAGGAGCATCACTTTCATTTGAGTCATGAGATGCGTACGTGCAATAAGAATGGAATAAAGTGCAAAGTTTTTAGATGCAAGTCTGATCGATTTACTTTAACAAAACCTAGATCAAATCCCGTGCAGTTCAAGTGATGCCAAAGAGAAGCAAAAGATGAAAAGGCCTCAAAAAGGAGTATATATATGATTTATCTAATATCTATGCTATGGGCTATGGCTATTTGCATTATTCATCTCCATAGCTTTTCTTTTGTTAGACATTATGTGGTCCAAACTAATTGTAGGTTTATGTACTTGGAGAAGATGCATATTAACCTTAAATTAGTCTAAGATTAGCCTATGATCAATCAAATATTTTCTAGTATATAAACCCTATATTGAGTCATTATAATACAAATGCTTAATATATTATGTAGTCGTCAAGGGCTTTATTATTTTGAATATAGACCGTTAGGCTGAATCACATAAACCTTTGTGTATACTTTCACTTTTATGCTTCCACTCATCATTCAATAATTACACACAATCACACAACAAATTTCAATATATTGAAATTTACATCTCTATCAGTTGCTCTTTGTGCCCTTTGAAAAATACATGATATGAAAGGAACATATTACCAAATAGCAGCTTGATTCAGAGCCCTCCAAGATGTGAAAGGTGGGTCGATTAAGATACCATGTTTTTTGTGAATTAAGCTCAAGCAGCATCTAAGAAACAATTATTACTTTTTTTTTTTTTTAGTGTAAAAACAATTATTACTTAAAAGAGTATATGTGGGTTGACAAGGATATCATATTACTTTGTCTAGGCCAGAATGAGAAAATTGTAGCCTGTCACATCCTAATGCAATTGTTGTAAGGCCTGAAGTGTATTTTTCTAATTTCTATTACTAATTCTTTAGCCAACCAGCTAGTCAGGACCAAAATATAAAATATGGAACCTTTTTTAAAATCAGTAATTACTTTTTTTTTTAAAAGGTACCACTGAATTATCAACCCATTAATAGCTTTAATCAGTAGTTACTGGAACTTTTCCAAAGAGCTTCTTTTTCTCCCAATATCATTAAGGCATCTGATCAATCGCAACCCTGTTTCTTTATATAATCCAATCTTGATGTTGTTATACCCATTTTGGAGGGTGTAGACTATTAAAACATTACAGAAACTCTGTGTCTCAGTCTTACCAACTCCAACCACGAACTCACAGGAAAACAACTTCGTACACAAATGATTAACCTACCCTCCTATTTTTTATGAATGGTGTCTATTACACACACTTTAGTGTACGAGTAATTTTTAAATACTTGCAGAGTATGGAGAATAATATTTACTCTTTTTACATTTATAATGAAATTTATTTATTAAATTCATATGGAGTCTACTATGAATACGAGAGAAGTAAGAATCATTTCACTATAAACCCAAAATACCTAAAAATTTTCTCCTTTAAACAAGTACCGCGTGAATCCAACTTCTCATATGTTGTGCGACCCTCAACTGTGTGGGGGTCACAGATACTGTGAGAGGTGGCATGTACATAGACGTTGCATGAGACAATTTTCTTCATAATATGAATAGTAACATCTTCTACACAGTTTTTCAGTTCGTAGAATAGTAACAAGAAGTCAACAACACCATGTGCTCGTACATTTCAATAACACTGCCATGCAACCAGCATTAATTTTAGCTGTTTCAATTAATACAAGTGCAGTTAATTATTTTGTCTTTTCATTTTTCTGTTCATTGACACCACAAGTACATAATCAAAACAAATTACACGCCATTTGTTTTGAAACGAGAAAGTAGATACTTTTTTTTTTCTGTTCTCCAATACTGACATAAAGCGTCCTCCAGTGAATTCATAAGTAATTAATTGGGTCTACCTAGGTTCCAGGTATGCCAGTTTTTTTCTGCACCATCTGCCTTCATCATTAACGCACTACTTGGTAATGGATGATAAATAGAGACAAAGACTGAAGTGAAAGTTTGTTGCAAAACACAGCTTCTCTGTCTCCTAAGTGAACCCAAAGATCAGTTGAGGGACACCAATTACCAAACTGTGCATTAAAAAAAATTCTTTAAGAATAGCTCATCAAAGGTGCATATATTGTTTGAGACCTTATCTGAGTCGCCTAACTGTATCACTATCGGTCATCCAGAAGCTTTACATGTTTCCTTAATTTATTTCACTAGAACAGGTTTCCTCTAACTCTAGTTCCAGTTCAATACTGGCAACATTTGAGTGCCAATAAGGCTACAGAACTTTCTACTACTTTAGTCAGCACTACATTAACAAGATGACACAGGACGCAATTTTTTCACAACATTTTTTATCTTGGAATTTCACTTTCCCGAGTATGACACTATTTTTATTATGCCAATCACATGTTGAGGGGAAAATTGTGTCAAATTTAATTTGTGTCCTTAGCCTCATTGTTATGGAGTATCCAATCTTCTTTTGTTAATGCATCAGCGGCACATCATCAAGACATCACAACATGGTACGTAATATTTACGTCAAACCTATACGATTTTTGCAACAAATTAAGCAATAATAGGATGTAGATGCTTCAGCAGATAAAGACACAGAAAACGGACCCAGAATCTGAATCTGGGTCCCAAGCCTTCTCCGACTTTTGGATACAAAAGTTATGGTGCAAGAAGAGAGAAAACAATGCCAGTCATAATAATTGGATACAAAGCAGTGCAAAGAAACACAAAGGATAGCATCTTAGGGACATGCCAGACTGATTATTCACGTATGATTTGGAAAGCCATCGGCCAGTTCTGCAGGTTCACCAGGACCGTTATATTAATATGCCTCAACCAATTCCTCTGCATCTGCTTTGTTAATTTTATGTCACTGACAATGATTTCCACGTTCTAGTAAGGTTGTTTTCTGCCACTGCAAATATTTCAACCACTTTTCCTTTGGAAACATTAGCAGCCTGAGGATCGCCCTTGCAAATGCTTGTCAAGTAATGCTAGGAACATGACATTTTTTACCATAAGGAATCTAACATTTTGCAAACCAAATGCCCCCAAAATGTATTATGTTTTATTTTCAAGGAATGCATCACATGGTTCAATTATTGTATCTTGAAATAAAATGCGTGAAACAAAATTATTAGTTGGGAACTTAGGATAACATATACAGGACACATTTTATTTTGAATATTTATTAACCAACACGTTAGTTTACATACCTGGCTTTTACAGTTTGGTAAGCCATTTATGGTGCGTATGACACTAATTAAAAGATAAAGTGGAAGGCTAACTGAAATAATTATCAAAGAATTATGCTTATATATATATATATATATATATATATATATATATATATATATATATATTCACAATTGTTACTTTCACTTAAACCCACTACTAATGCATTAGTAACAACAGACTATATCGATAATTATGAAAAAAAATTGTGATCCCGTCAACTTTTAAGGCCTCACATGCAACAAAACACGTGCAATGGATTTCTCCCTTCATACTAGTTATAAGCTTATAACACCCTCTCATTATTCTATAGGATAAGCCATATCCATTGAGTATTCACTACAGTGATTCAAGCAATTGGTAGCCCCCCTTTTAAGGGTTACTAGTCCTCGCCACTGCATAAGTGGTATCTCAAGCCCAAAAGGGCCAAAACTCCTCTAACATGAGTCCTAGTAGTTGTGCAGCTTTTATATCTTTGCTTATGTGATTGTCACTTCTGATTGGTTTCATCCATCCCAGTCCCGAATGAATTATATATGAGGGGGTCAGTCAATTAAGTTGTTCAAGTTCTTTGTCGGTTCCTGTTTGCTCAACCCCCTCATAGTCCACATGGGTAGGGCTACAACGTCTAACCAGTAGCCATTTCATGCATTCATGGTATGCATCACATCTATCACAATACGTGGATCCTTGTATCGAATCCACATATTGTGAAAGAGATTAAAGACTAAAGTATGTTTTTTGCCCTTAAAATTTGGGGTTTTCATTTTAGTCGAGATTATACATATACTGGTTGTGTAAGATATCTTCTCATTCTCAACCTTTCTTTTTTATTTTTTTGTTAAACAACAATATCATTCAACTAAAAAAAAGAGGGCAGTCAACCTTATATGCATCAGCAATGCCTACAGGGAGACTGCACTTATTGAAACAGGAAGACCTAAACTTAATTGCATAATTTGCAGCCACATGAGCCAGCAGTATTGCAGCCTCTTCTAACCCATCAAAAATTACAATTCAAAAAAGAATTACTAAAAACAGGAATATTTTTAATCATAGTAGCAATGGACCAGTTGGGTTAAACTTCAAACGAGATCAAGGAGTCAAGACAAGATTTTGCATCTCCCTCAATGATGATTTGCTTCCAATTTTCAATCAGAGCTAGCTGGATTGCCCAGAGCACAGCTGAAGCTTCAGCATGCAGCAGGGAGCACCATTCATTAACTTTAGCCCAGACTTTTGAGAGTCTCTCCATTTTTATCTCTGACCACCACCGCCAAAGCAGTAAAGTCTTCAGACACTGCAGCATCCACATTAAGTTTAATCCATCCCTCCTTTGGTGCTTCACAACCATTTTTATCTCTGACCACCACCGCCAAAGCAGTAAAGTTTTCAGACACTGCAGCATCCATATTGAATTTAATCCATCCCTCCTTTGGCGCTGCGCAACCATTTAATTCTGACCTCATTCCTGTGCTTCTCAGTCCTTAACTTGTTATTGCACATAAAATCCAATTTCACTTCCTCGCCCCACAACCATCAACCAGGATAATAATTTGCCATATACCTTGCACCCGGCAAGAGAGTTACGATGCAGCCCTTGGCAGCTACTGTATTTCGTAGCCAAAGCAAAAGCCACTTCTGTTTTACTATTGCCAAAGTTTAATGACCGACTTCTCCTTTAACAACCACAACTATTGCACTGTCAAAACTCTGAAGCCCATGCCCATAGAATCCCAACCACTTTGATCAAAACCTCCATCTCATGAGCAAGATAATCACATTTTGGGCAGCTCTGGAGCACTTGGAATATAGATCATGGTGTCTCAGGGTCTCCTATAGAATTGAAAACCAAGATGGATTTCTTTCCAACACCATGATTAGGGGGTTCTTAAAGTCTGACGGGCGGTTTTCAATACTAATTAAACCAAAAAAAGTATCAAAATACTAATTAATATATTACATACACATTCAAGTAAAACAATCAATAAGAGTTTACAAAGGAAAGATCACAACTTAATTAAGGAAAGGTCTCAATACTTAATCTACCCTCACAATAACAGGATCCTAACATCGGAATGCTGCCCACTATTACATTCTGGGGATACCAAAGACTCAAGACACAAGATCAAAATATACTGACTACCAATTTAACAGCAATGTCTCTATCGATACCTTGAACGGCTTCTTACCCTGCAACATTAGCTCTTTAAATCAGTATCCAGGATTTCAATGTATATAAGTACATGGGAAAGGGAAAACGGTGGTAACCTTGGTGAATGAGAGTATGAGCGGGAACGGGAACGGGTATGGGAATGTGAAAGAGAGTGAGATCGGGAACGAGAGCGGGAATAATGTCTTCGGGAACTCCTGCTTCTACTTGGACTTCTACTACGTCGGTATCTTCTGCAGTAAACACATCATTTGTCCTTTTCAATACATGCATATGCATATTTTAACTGACCAGAGGTAACAATCATATAAAGCATCTGTCAAATCCCAAAACAAAATGTGGAAATGTAAATTTTCTCATTTCCCTTCATTGCCAGAAATTGCAATGTGAGGCATCTTCTTCAACTCCATAGACCATTTTGTTATTCAATATTGGCAAATTTATCAAGTTTTGATATATGTTTTTTTTTTTATGAGTCAAGCTTGATGTATGTTTGATATAAGAAGATATATTAGTGCCATTCTTGTACTCAAAATATTTGGCAGACTAAAAAAATGAAATATTCAAAGGAAACCAATAGGTTCTAAATGCACATTGCTTTATTAACTACCTTGGAGGAGGACTGTAGCTCCTGCTGTGGCTGCGGCTGCGGCTGCGGCTCCGATGCCTATATCGACTTAACCGGCTTGTTTCTGCAAGTTTTTCCAGCCTCTGGCGCTCCTGTTCTCGCTTTTTAGCCATCTCAGCAGCAGTATCTTTTTTAACTGCAAAAGCAATATCAGTTAAGCAATCATTAATATTGAGAAATTAAAAAAGTTCCCCATTCTCTCGCTCCTACAACGAAACTAAACTTAAATTTAAGAAAGAAAAAGATTAAAGAAAAGGAGGAGGGAATATCCATTTCTGCCAACGTCGGATAACATAAATTAAGATAACTGCTTCGCCACAGAAATGCTTATGCAGTAAGCCATACTTTGTTTGTTCAGCTGCCTGCTCATGATCCTTTTAAGTCGTTCTTGAGGAGTTTCCTTCTTCTCTCCCGGTTGCTGTTTTAAGGGACCCCCAGAAGAACTTGCCTTTGTTAACTTTGCTATAGCAGAGGTTGTACTGTGAAGAAGAGAACAAAACCAAGTTTACAAGAGTGACAAATATAAATTCAGATATAAAAAATTAAAAACAAATCATATTAAAGAAGTGGAGAAGAGCTTTCCAGGTAGCAAAGTGAAAAAGAGAACAAAACCAAGTTTACAAGAGTGACAAATATAAAAAATTTATTAAAAAATCATATTAAAGAAATGTAGAAAAGCTTTCCAGGCAGCAAAGGCAATGTAAACAAAGAAGCAAAAATTTATGAAACCTCTTATCCAAACATGCATATCCACTTAAACCAAAGCATGAAAATAAAATTTTCACTCAGCAAACATGACATACCTTACTGATGGTTTCAACACTTTTGCGCTCTTTTCCTTGTCAAGGGATATACCAGATGCAGGATCAACATGCAGTGCCTCAAGTATGCGACCAGATGATGGCCTGCACAAAAGAAGAAGCTTTAGATACCAAAATCATCAGTTCCATGCAAGTCACAAGCTTTATATAAAGTCCATTTCAGGGTAAACAATGAGCTTCAGAAAGTAAGTATCCTTCTCTCCTCTGGCAGTTATGCTGATAACCCTAAGCCTGATCTACTCTAAACCAGAAAATTTTGCCTCACATAACAAAATGAGGAATAAGCTGCAGCAGAGTAAAGACTGTCGAATCTATCTTTGCAAGAATTAAAGGTCGAGTGCGCCGACCGATTTAACATGTCAGCCTGAGAAGGTGGAGATGATGGTGGAGAAAATCCTCCAAGCTTTGGTTGATCCCTGTCACCAGAGCTCCCAAATTCAGTAATGTATTCTATTTTTGGTGTCCTTGGTTTGCTTCGATGAACATCATCAGAATGCCCTCCGCGAGAATAACGCCTTGAATATGATGGGGAGTGTGACAGGGATCTTGATCTCGATCTGCAGATACAAGACATTATTTTTTTTATATATAAAAAATAATAATAATAAAAAATAAATAAATAAAAATCATAAAGTATTACTTTCATGGGAAAGAAACCCTGAGATTAAAAACCTTCCATAAAGACCTATTAAGATTTAAGAGCATACCTTCTAGAACGAGGATAAGCTTCATAAGTTGGACTTCGTCTAGATTCCCTACATTTAAATAAGAAAGCACTATAATCAAAAGAACACAGCATACTAAAAAAAGACAAGCTTGTGTTCTTCTACCTGTAGGGATCATGATGGAGAACTCTGGTTCCATTATTTCGTGCAGTTTCTCTTTCTCGCTCCCTTTCTATTTGAGAAGCCTTCCTTCTTTCCTTGCGACTCAGCTTCCTCTACAACATTTAGAAGATCAAGGACTATACAATACAGGTATTGTAGAATACATTTAAAAAATAATAATAATAATATCAATAAGTATGCATTACTGATAACAATAAAACAAAGCATCCTTCAACCAGTGATAGTGACAGACTTACAATTGCAGGATCACCTTTGATAACTTCCTTTTGCCTTTTCTCTTCTTCCTTAGCCTTTTTATCCATGTAAACGAGCCAACCATACCTTTTTACACCAAATTCTTTTGCTATAATATCCATCCCTTCATCGTTGCTATCATCACTATTGAAATCCTCATCATCCTCGTCGTCATCATCCTCGTCATTATCATCATCATCAGAAAGATGGGCCTCCTCTTTCCCATCCCCTTCGTAAGAGAAGCCTACCTGTGAATAAGAACCTTTGCTTGCAGGAGGCTGAGTCTGTGGCTGAGATCTACAAGCCATGCATGAAAAGAGGAGAGATAAAATCAAATGTAATATTCTCTCTCACCCCAAATCGCACCAGAAATATATACACACACAGAGCGAGGGGTAAATAACTGAATTTACGAAAACTCAGTACATCTTGAATAGCTAACCAAATGGAAATTCTGATCATGCCACTACAGAAGTAAAACAAAGTTTGACACTCTGATTAAAACACATAAGCAAACTGAAGGAATGCATAACTGGGATTAAGAAGAAACTGAAACAATTAGACCATGGAACTTGTAACAACTTACACCATCTCATTCTTTTTGTTAATACATCTTTATAAATGGTCTCTTCCCACAAGGACCACCATGATCACAACCTCCAAAAGAGGGAGTTTAAGGAGAGAATTAAGTAATTGCTACTTTCTTTAGGCAACTGATTTGGGTGTCCTGACCACCCAGAAAGACAAAAGCTGAGAACATTTATAACCGAACTGATAACAATTTTCTTAAGGGGGGAATAAATTTTCAGAATTCAAATGGCAACATCATTGAAATACCTGTCTAGAATTCAGATTTGAGCACAATGCAGAATCAAAAGCACACGAAAACTCAGACCCAAGGAATTTTAATATTGCCAACACTTTGTTTTTTTTTTTTTTTTTGGGAGAAAGTAATGTTGCCAACATGTTTACATATATTTAACAAACCAAAGACCACTTCTGGAAGAATACATAATCACAACATCAGCACATGCTTAGCATCAAAACTATTTGATCAACATTAGAATTTGATGGAAACCTATCCTATGTAGTCAATGTTCTGCATTAAACCCTTTTTTAAACACTGATCATGCAGTTTATTAAACAGCATCAACCCTGATATCTCACTTACTAAATTGCTAATTTAGGGAGTAGAAATTAGAAACAAACCTGTCAGATATAAATGGAGCAACAGCCTTCGCTTCCATCTCTTGGTTTACATGTTGCAAAGCCTCCTCATCAGTAACTGTTAACGAACAAAGTTTGACTTGTAAAATTAAATTCCAAATTAAAACCTAGCCATATGATTGACTCCAAAGGTTGATAACCTTTGACTTGTTGTGCTTTGTCATGAATAGTACAAGGATAAAGAGAAAATTATCTATTAAAAATGTTCGAGAATTTAAAGACATCATCGCAAAAATAAAAAAGTACCGACATCCTCTACGCCGATGCTTAATTAAATCCCGATAACGCTCAAAATTAACAAACTCTTCTAGTTCTTCTTCTTCTTCCGACTTTTCTTGGACCCGGAAATGCCGGGACCCAGAATCCCGAATAAAATCAAGAAGAGCACGGCCATCAAATCTACTTAGGCAAAGAAAAAAAAAATTTTGACCCCTCCTTAATTAATTGGTCAAAGAATATACAACCAAGTTATAATCCCAAAACAAAGAAAAAGCAAAACATCATACCTATCAATTAATATATCTTGTTTCCCATTCCAAGGTATCCTGAGAAAGAAAGTTAGAGATTAGCATAGATTTAAATGGAAGTGAAGGGAAAAACAAAAGACACCCTTTTACAAGAGCAGGGCAAGAATTCCACATTGATCCAGACCAACCCATTTCCCCCCATTTTTAATAAGATTCCGGCTGCAAGCATACAAGTACTATGTAATGTGCCACTCCATGGGCGTCTAGTAACCATGTATGGAAAAGGTATAATTGGTGATTTGCTAGGAAGCACAGACACGGAAACCGGTACGGATATGGTTACAATTATGACCCAGTAACCCGAGCAATTTCTGAAAAATTATAACACAGTACGACGACCTAAATGAAGTGTTGGTGCTTCCTAGGTGATTTGACAGCAAAGGCAATTAGAAATTCAACATATAATAAAAAAGAAAACGTCTTGTAATTGATGAGCGGGTAAAATAAAATAAAGAATTAAAATTTATGATTCCAGTAAATCTATCCAATTGCTATGTAAAATCAAATTCTAAAATTGAAATATACACAAAAGTGAAATAAAAAAACAAAGAAACATACAGGCCTTGCTGGTCCTGAGTGGCTTGGTAGAGAGCGTCGTCGCGGTACATGCGAGAGCGAGAGCCGACGGCCTGAATCGATTGCTGAGGATCGCCGCGGCGCTTGGCTAAGAACACAGCTCGTCTCTGTGCTCGCTTTCGAGCCGCGTCCATCATGTCGTGGACTTTCCTCTCCGACCTCCTCGCCTCGTGCCACATCTTCTCCCACTCTCACTCCCACTTCGATTCGATTCGATCACACAAAAACTCAACCCTAACTTTGATCTTTCTCTTTTTTCAGCGATATTATTATTATTATGGAAACAATAATGGAAGAGGCTGTTGTGGCTAGCGATTGCGATTGCGATACTTGGCGTTTTTTTTTTTTCATTCATTTTTCCTGCTAGGGGAAAAAGCTAAAATGTTCTGGAATCTGGACCGTACTTGTCATGGGTTGGATTAGGAATTCATGGGCCCAATATCATAGCCCATAAGGCCATATGTGACTACAAATATTTTTTATTTTTTTTTTTTTTTTTGATAGGGGACTACAAAGATTATTCGATTGCACATTAGAAGGGCCCAACATGATGGCCCATATTTTGAGTACCAATATGATCGCATGTCTACATTTAGGATCTCAAGTTTTTTTTTTTTTTTTTGAGAATGAGGATCTCACTAATCTATCTCTTGCTCTTCTTACTTTTTCCATATTCTTCTTTAAAAAAAACTGTTATGGTTACTTTTTTGATAGTTGGGAGATGAATGATTTAAATCTAGACATCTTTGTTGAAAACATCAAAATATATCAATTGAGTTATAAGACTCTAGACCCCAAAAAAATAAAAAACAATTGTTGAAAGTATCAGTTTCATATACAAATAATGGTAATCATTTTAGTAAAAGAATAATTTACATGTTTTCATGATTGAAAATTCACTGATCATACATTTTTAAAGTTCCAACTTCTAATACCATATTAAAAACATTAAGAAAATATAAATAAATACATCTTTTATCTTATACTTCATTCTTATACAAGATATTGGTTTAATTTAATGGTACAAAATATAAATGAATTAATTGTTAAGTTGTTGACCAATCACCTCCAAAAAAAAAGGTTGTTGGCCATTCACAATTGTTGGGCCCCATAATAAAATATTATAAGGATAGCTTAAGGTAGTTGATGGTTTGTGAGAGAGAGAGAGAGTTTTGTAGTAAACAATCATAAAATGCAACCATTAGTTCATAAAATAATATCTAACATGATCACTCGTAAATTTTCTTTCCTAATTGCATTATTTTTGAAATAAACTCCATTAAATCACTTAAAAATATTGCAAAACTAACAATTATACACATATAATTTATTGACATATATCTACAAATTTTTTTTTCTATCATAGAAAGTTCGTTATATATTGATGATGCCGAAAATATCACCAGTAAGTCGCACGGTCCTTGAGCGCTCCTAATGACACCTGCACAACGAGAAGAAAGAATCTTTGCGGAGTGCACCGGCGTGGTACCGGCCAAATACCCTCCGAAGATTAAGTCAGAACTATTCTCACTACTCTAGAGTGCTAGAGAGGGTAAAATTATGCGTACCTTTCTTCATGAGGGTGCTCGGTTTTTATAATAGTAGGGCTTGACCCCTTTTCCTTGGAGTAGAAGTCTTTTCCTTATAGGAATCCCTTTTGGGCGTATTTTGCGGGATCCTTTCCATATAGGAGTCGCTCTTAAGTTTACCAAAACGTGGAGGGCAAGTTATTCACTTATGCATGCAAACGTGGTTAACAAGAAATCTTTGACTAGTGCCGTCAGCATATTTAATGCATTCAATCTATATTCCGTCAGCTTCAGAGTGCCCTTCAGTCTCTATGCCGTCGGCCTGTGTTCTACTAGCATTTTACCCTACCGTCAGCCATTTGGGACAATGACTGACGGCACATTACCTTTCCTCTCTTTATTATTTATAAGCGATATTTTGTCCCATCATATATCATTTTGAAATCTTAGTCCAATCTTCCACAAGTGCTGGAGGAATGAAAACAAACAAGTTTCCAAGTTTAATATAAACTCATAAACATGTAGCAAACACCATAATGAGTGACATTGCAACCCTACATCTTTAGGTCACACAAGGGAAAAAAAGTTATGAAGTTGTTGGCCAATACCAATTTCTAGCTTTGTTAATCTAATTTTCTTAGAGAAAATCCTACAATTTTTGTATTTGGACTAAAGGATAAAGGTTGATCATTACACAAGAGTAACTTCCATTGTTAAAAAGAGTAACAAGTGACATAATCAATAATCTATTTTTGGGGGGCCAAATAAAACGTGTATGCGTAGGTATTTATATGCGTGTCACCGTGTCGGCTAAGACTAAATGAACAACTTAGTGACATCACAAAGAAAAAAATTTGGAAAAATTAGATTTAAATCATGTCATGTGACACCTTTCATGAAGAAGTGCGTGCTTATTTATAAACAGGGAGCCTATGAGAGCATTCTAATCATTCTATTTCTTATGCAAACAATCCTATATAATCATTATACTCATAAGATTCGTGAGTGTGTTTTTGTTCACATATGTGTACAGTTTTACGTTTTTGAAAAATAGCATAAAAGATTATTATGATGTTACATCTAATGGGCCTAATCTATATATATGGCTCCCATTTGGAAAAAAGCATTCGAATTATAATCATTGTTTATGAGTCTCCAATACATTGTTTAAGGAATATTTTAATGCATCATTCCTTATCAAAAGAAAATTCAACTTTCTTGCACATTTGTTAAGTATAAAACATCATATTAATATTGAATTTTTGCGCACACAGTATATATAACAATGACTTTACACAAATAATTTATATTATTTCTAAATAAATATTAAAAATTAATATCAAATAATTGTTTTTATACAATATGTTCAAAACTTCGGCAATATTAACTACTGCTAGAAGGCTGAAACTTCTAAGAGCAACTTGGTTCCCCACGCGATCTTTCCATCATTAACGGTATTCATTGTTAGCATTTTTTTTAATAATACGATAGTACGATATAAAAAGTGAAAATTCAAACCCTAATTTTTTTAAATAAATGCAAACTTACTGTGCAACCGTGTTACAAGATTGGTGCCCATTGAATATGACTTCTTGAACTTTTTATAGGAAGTTTGAATTTATATCATGCTCCTCCAATGAGTTGCATCGACTGTTGGTAGTGCTTTTTTTTTAAAAGCAAATTAGAAGGCAGTGCTTGAAAGTTGAAATTCTATGGTCTTTTGAGTTTTGAAAACGAAATAGGTGGGAAACAGAACATGATATGATGACCCCTTCTACAGTTCTACAGCCGAGGTTTGGATTCTAGACCCAATAAAATGAGGGTCAACATTTCTTCTCAAGCAAAATCGAAAAAAAGGTACTTGTGGTGACGACTTACGAGGCTTTATTAGTATTTTACAGTAAGACGACGGCTGTGTGATACGAAATTATTGAGGCAACCATGATAACAACCGCGTCGTTGTAAGAAACTTTTTGGTAACGCGTTTTTTTTGAATTGTTTGGTAGCTTATTATTTTGATAACAATAAAAATTGAACTGAATTTAACTAAATTATATACCTAAATCACAAATGAAATTTAAACAAATAAATCGAGTACAAAATGTAACAAAAATCATAATTTAAGATGTAAAATATGTGTTCGAAAAGTTTATGGTATAAAGCATAATTTGAGATATATTTTAAGGTGGTAAATTATAATTTTCCTTTAAAAAAAAACTTGCAAATTGATTCGACAACTAATACAATTTTTTTTAATTGGTACCACTTTAACTTAATAAATAAATGTGATTTTTTTTTAATGATCAAAAGATGCATTAGTTTGTAAGATTTCTTTCTTTCATAAAATTTGTTATAACATTACTCATAAAATATTACAGTATAGTACATCATGGATCATTTCATTGAAATAAAAGAATGCCGGCAAGTGAATCACGCATGAAGTTAAATTACAATTTTAATTTTGCAATCAGATAAGCTATCTTTTGGCAAGTGGTAACTAAACAAATCTATTTGTCATAGTAAAGCCGCCGCCACCCCCCTCTTAAGCCTATAACACGTCCCCGACCTGAATTTGATAGAGGGGTTTGCTTATTGCGATGTTGATAACCAAACTCCTGACGCCATCACCTATTATTTTACACATGAAACTGAGCATCATTATGGTATATGCCTAGGACGACCTAAAGTGCAATTAACTTAGCCCACCAAAAAATGTGATTTCCAATTCAAATAGTTTTTTAATATTTGATAGTACTGACGAACATACGCATATCTTAAACGAGGCCATCAGATAATGACGAAGTTGCACTGACGAATAAAAAGATCAGTCACGTCTGATGAGGACACAGTGCCCTTCAATACGGTCCATGAGTAAACACTCTAGACAGTTGCAAAGCCAGACTAGCAAACCGTTAGGGCTCATTAAAATCCCATTACTAGGCAGAAGCATTACTATTGAAGCATTGACCATCAACAACGGCTAGAATCCAGAGCAACCTATATAAGGCATTCACATCATCAACAAAAGGTACAAGGAAAATACACTAAGACAACTCTGCTCATTTTCTTTTAATATCTTTCTCTCCATTCTAACTTGGGCATCGGAGACGCTGTGGCAGGCACCACACCGGTGTCCATATTGGAAGGATCAACCCTATTATCTCCGTAGGTGCTAAAGTGAAGGCTTGGATCCATTTCGAGTACTCGGCTGACGAGGTCAGGTCTCATTAGTTTGGTACCGTCTGTGGGGATCATGTTTCTGTATCGAGATTCAAAGAAATAATCCCCATCATTTTCTATACTCAAAATGGAGTCCAACCAAGATTCTGCAGCCCTGGCTCAACAAGTCCAGGCACTTGCGGCCACCGTGGAAGAACTTACCAGACAAAATCAGGAAATGAAGTTATGACTCCAACAGGAGGAGAACCGGTCCAAGGGCAGTCTGGAAGACGAAGGGAATAGTCAGAGAAGAAGTGACCGCCAAAGACCTGTCTCCCCAGATAATCAGAATTCAGACCTCCTTCAAGAGATGAGGAAGGAGATGGACGAGTTAAGGAGCACTATCAAAGAGAAGACAGAGCGAAGTATGGATAGACTGGTCAGAGCAACAGATTCACCATTCACTACGGCAGTCTTGGAATGTCCGGTGTCGTCAAAATTCTGGTTGCCTCAGCTTGAGTCGTTCAACGGGCTTAAGGACCCTCAGGACCACCTTAACACCTTCAAGACAACGCTGGGTCTTCAGCAGCCCCTTGACAAAATACTGTGTCGTTCCTTTCCCACCACTCTCAAAATACTTGGAAGTGGAGAATGTGCGTGGATTTCACAGACCTGAATAAAGCATGCCCGAAGGATAATTTCCCTTTACCCCGAATAGACCAGCTCGTGGATTCTACAGCCGGGCACAAGTTACTGACGTTCATGGATGCATTCTCAGGATACAACCAAATAAAAATGGATGAAGAAGATCAGGAGAAAATCGCTTTGATCACGAGCCAAGGACTCTATTGCTACAAGGTAATGTCTTTCGGACTAAAGAATGCAGGAGCTACTTATCAAAGATTGGTAAACAAGATGTTCAATAGAAAAATCGGCAAAAACATGGAAGTATACGTTGATGATATGCTCGTCAAGAGTAAAGAAGAGCTTTCCCACTTGGACAACCTCAGGGAAACATTTGCTACCCTCAAACAGTATCAGATAAAGCTGAACTCTAGTAAGTGTGTTTTTGGTTTAGCTTCAGGCAAATTCTTAGGTTTCATGGCTTCCCAGAGAGGGATAGAGGCAAACCCAAAAAAGGTCAAGGCCATAATCAATATGGCTTCGCCCAAGACCGTCAAAGAAGTTCAAAAGCTCATTGGAAGGATTGCAGCTTTTAACAGGTTCGTCTCTAGAGCAACGGATAAATGCCTCCCATTCTTCAAAACTTTGAAGCGGGCTTTTGCCTGTACTGACGAGTGTGAAGCAGCGTTCAAAGAACTAAAACATTACCTGAGTAATCCGCCCCTCTTGAGTTCGTCCAAAGGGGGGGAAAACTTATACTTATACTTGGTCGTATCAACTACAGCAGTGAGTGCAACCTTGATTCATGAAGAAGCCAAGAAAGAGCTCCCGGTCTACTACGTCAGCCAAGCCTTCCAGGGGGCTGAGTCTAGCTACCCAAGAATCGAGAAGATCGCATTCGCATTAATAGTAGCCCCACACAAGCTAAGGCAGTATTTTCAGGCGAACCCTATCCTGGTAATGATGGACCAAACTATAAAAAAATCCATGAACAAACCTGAGACAGCAAGAAGAATGGTTCAGTGGGCAATCGAACTTAGCCAATTTGATATCGAGTACCTTCCTAGAACGGCCATCAAAGCACAAGTTTTGGTAGATTTCATCTCCGAATTCACCTTCCCAAACGAGGACAACCAGACCAACAAGGCTAAGCGATGGACGATTCAAACTAACGGTTTGTCAGCTCAAAAAAGGGGCGGAGTAGGGGTCGTCATAACCGCTCCTGATAGAGAAATACTCAAATATGGAGTTCAACTGAAATTCCCAGCTACCAACAACGAAGCTGAGTACGAAGGCATATTAACGGGGTTAAGACTCGGGAAGGCGCTTAGAGTGAAGAACTTGTTAATCCATAGTGATTCGAAACTGGTAGTCGAACAAATCAAAGGAGAGTACAAAGCGAAGGAAGAAAGAATGCAAAAATACCTCAGGCTGACAAGACACCTGACGCGTGAGTTCGACAAGGTGGAGTTTGTACAGGTCCCTAGGAACTAGAATGTACTAGCTGGCGAAATCTCGAAGCTAGCATCATCAGAAGAAGGAGGACTGAGCAAGAATTTAACAATGGAAGTCCAGAAACATCCCAGCATCGAAGAAGTTCCCACACTTGCGATCCAGAATACGAATTGTTGGATGACATCGATCATATCGTTCCTCCAGGATGGGCACCTCCCCCAAGATACAAACAAAGCCAAGAAGATCAAAAATAGGGCAGCCAGGTTCACGGTTCTTAATGACACCATGTACAAGAGAGGCTTCTCCATGCCATATTTGAAGTGTGTCGACGAAGACGAAGCCAAATACATTCTTGAAGAAATCCATAAAGGGATTTGTGGAGACCATGCTGGCCCCAGATCACTGGTAAGTAAAGTTATCCAAACAGGTTACTTTTGGCCTACCATGCAGGCAGACGCCGTAGAGCTCGTCAAGAGATGTGACAAGTGCCAACGGTTCGAGAACGTTCAGAGACTTCTAGCTAAGAAACTGACGATGATAACATCCCCTTGGCCATTCTCACAATGGGGAATCGACATCATTGGTCCACTGCCCACAGGTAAAGGTCAGGTAAAATTTCTACTAGTTGCCATTGAGTACTACACAAAGTGGGTCGAAGCAGAAACCCTAGCAACAATCACTAAAGCAAAAATTTGAAGTTTTTTGTGGAAGAACATAATTTGCAGGTTCGGGATACCAATGACGATAATATCAGACAACGGGAGGCAGTTCGACAACTAAGGTTTTAGAGATTTCTGTTCAAACCTCGGCATCAGAAACCAGTTCTCATCCCCAGGGCATCCACAGGCAAATGGGCAAGCGGAAGTGACGAATCGAACACTGCTTAAGATCATCAAAACCAAGCTGGATGACGTGAAGGGTGCCTGGCCTTAGGAACTACCCAACGTCCTCTGGGCTTACCGGACCATAGCAAGAACCCCGACGGGAGAAACCCCTTCAGACTCACATATGGCACAGAAGCCGTGATCCCGGTGGAGGTGGGAGTAACCAGCACCAGGCGAAAGGTGTTCCACGAGAAAAGCAACGACGACCACTTGCGAATCAACCTAGATTGCCTGGACGAAGTAAGGGAAAAAGCGTCTATCAGAGTAACGAAGTACCAATAGAAGATGGCCAACTACTACAATAAAAGGGTAAAACTTAGACGACTGGACATAGGAGATCTCGTCTTGCGCAAGATTACCCCTGCAACTAGAGATTCCGCCCAAGGGAAGCTCGGCCCCACATGGGAAGGGCCATACCGAGTCGTTCACTACTCTAGACAGGGCAGCTACCATCTGGAAACCGTGGGCAAACGGAAACTCCCTAAGCCATGGAATATTGAACATTTAAAGAAGTACCACCAATAGATGTAACAAGTGAATGTACCCACTCCCGAAATCAATAAAAGAATTATTCAGCCAATGTCTCCGCGAAACCAGAGTTAGCCATATTTCAAAAAAAAAAAAAGGGATGGAACAAAAAATGGCTAAGTAACAAGATTCCGCCTTGACGGATGTACGTTATTGATGAAGCCATCTACTAGACAAGATCTTTTAAATAGGTGTAAGTCAGTGAAACAAAAAATAGCTAAGTAACAAGATTCCGCCTTAACAGATGTACGTTACTGACAAAGCCATCCACTAAACAAGATCCTTTAAATAGGTGTAAGTCAGTGAAACAAAAAATGGCTAAGTAACAAGATTCCGCCTTAACAGATGTACGTTACTGACAAAGCCATCCACTAAACAAGATCCTTTAAATAGGTGTAAGTCAGTGAAACAAAAAATGGCTAAGTAACAAGATTCCGCCTTGACAGATGTACGTTACTGACGAAGCAATCCACTAGACAAGATCCTTTAAATAGGTGTAAGTCAATGAAACCAAAAGGTGGCTAAGTAACAAGATTCCTCCCTGACAAATGAACGTTACTGACGAAGTCCACGCATGTAACAAAATCCTTTAAATAGGTGTAAGTCAATAAAGGAAATGGCTAAGTAACAAGATTCCGCATTGACGGATGTATATTACTGACGAAGCCATATACTTAGCAAAAATCCCTTAAGTGGGTATAAAGTCAGAAAACGGAAAATGATTAAAATTTCGCCTCAAAGGACGTATGCTACTAAGGAAACCATATGCTCAGCAAATGAGGGTAAGTAGCGAAAGCTCCACATGGACGGATATGCATAAACTGATGAGGTTATCGCAGCTTAATCCTTTTTACTAAGCATACATCATGGCGCAGGCATATCATGAGCCAACAAACGTGCAATCACAAACACAAGTAAGTACAGACTTATAAATTTAAATAAAGACCCAAAAAACGGTGGGCAATTACCATTGTCAACAACCTATAAAAACTGGGCAAATACTGTTGTTCCCAAAATGAAGGGCAAACTGTTCTAAAGTTAGATTTACAAAAAACCCTCAAACATGATGGGCATCCAAAAAAAAAAAAAGGAGAAAAGGAAATGTTTGTCTCTTGATAGCAGGTTCAGGCATTAGCAGCAACATCGTCGATCTCGGGGGCAGTCTCGGGGGCGTCAGTCTCAGCAACTGAAGATTGAGTAGCCTCGTTAGCAGCCATTTCCTTATCAACCTCCTCCAGGTCGAGCTTTTCCAGATCCACTCTAGAGGGATGCTTTATGAAATACCCCCTCAAAAGCTCAAACCCCTTAAAGTACCAGCTGAAAAGTACAGTATTGTACTCCTCGGTCTGCTGGAAGCCCTTAATGGCCTTGGCTACAAGCCCTTTGGCCCTCTCCCTGGTAGCAGCGAGTTGCTTGTCTTTCTCCTTGGTTAGCTCTCGCTCAACTCTAAGCTCTTCAGTCAAAGTCCTTAGCTTTTCCTTGGCTAGGTTGGCATCATTCATGACAGCTATAAGCTCCTTCTTCTGCTTCGAATTTTCTGCCTCCAAGGACGACGCATGAGATCGCGCAGATTCAACCTTAGCCTCTGAGGCCAGATACTCCGAAGTAAGATGGAGACTCTCTCCCAACACCTAAAAAAAAAAAAAAAAAAAAGAAGGGGTACATAAAAATAAAAAGAAAAAGGAAGAAAGGAAAAGGCAGACACGAGGTGAAATTACACAATTACCTGGATGAGCTTATAAAGATGATGCCTCGTAATGTCATCTGTTGGCACCCCCGAGAACACCTTCATCTCGTCTGCGCTGAAGATATCTTGAGCTCTCGCCACTGAAACTCCAGCGTCATCCCAGATGCTAGAAGGCCTGGAGTCAACTTTCTCCTTCTACTTCTCCCCAACCCTCAACCTCTTATTGCGGGGAGTAAGCTCTTCGACTGACGGGGTCAGTGACGCCGCCCCTGCTTGTATGGAGGTTGGGGAAGAAGGGAGCGCTGCAAGGATCAGAACACCTCTGTCCATGATACGGACGGACTTAGTCCCTATTGCAGACAAGGGCTCGTCCTTCTTGTTCCTCATCCTCGCATACATATCTTTATTAAACTTCGTCGTCATTTCTGCAAGAAGAGAACACTTGTCAATAATTGTACAGGTAAGCACAAAAAGAAAAAGGGCAACACTAACGAACCTAAAACTTACTTTTTTTTCCCTCAATGTCGATGAGTCGCAGCACGTACGAAGAAGGGTCTGGGCTTAGACAATAAAACGCAAGAGTTCGAGGATCCACAAGGTTGTCCCAACTTTCTATCGTCTTGGCGTACTCTATCGCCTTCTCAACACGACCCTGGTACTTGCTTTTCAGCTTAGGTCGTCTCTTGACTGCACAAGAAAAAGAGGGAGGTTACGGACGACCAATTAAGACAAAACAGAAATCAACAAACGATGAAGAATATTGATGCACCTAAGTGTGGGGTCCCCACCGACGGAGTAACCTTGGAATATCACCCCAAGCCTCGCTAGCGGGGTCTCAAAGTCGTCCCCAGGCACGAAAAAGAAACGGGACTTCCAGTACCTGAAGGATGAGGGTATACCCCTCACAATCCTAGCTCTCCTCGCCCAAGAAACCAGTTCAGAATATCCATACTCTTTTGACTCCTTCAAACGGTAAAGATGGACGAGTTCACCAACTTTAACCATATCCTCGTTTGCGGCCAACCATATTTCCATACAATTGACCACAATTCTCCATAAATTAGGCATAAGTTGCCCAAGAGCGATGCCAAAGAAACCTAAGAGCTCCATTATGAATGGGTAGACGAGGAGCCTAAGCCCGCAAGTAAAGGCAGCCTCATAGAAGCAGATTTCACCGGGAAAGAAATAACATGCCCTATCCTCGTTAGTGGGCTGACAGACACGAACACGCTCTAGAAATTGGAACCTATCCTTAAACCTACTTATGGTCTCATCATCCAGCCCGCATACCTCCTCAAGGGCATGAAAAGCCCTAACTACCCAAAGGGCAGAGACGGCTGTATCACCCCCCTCTGGGCCGCCGCTAGATGACAACCCAATTTCTAGCTCACTAGATCTTACTTAAAATAAGAAATCTGAGTTTAATCTTTGCCGACGTAAAAAAATTAATTGGTGTATTGACTTGATAGTAAAGATCAATTATTATTATTAAGCGGATATCATAAATTTGAAATATTATTAAAAAAAACTTAGCAAAGAAAAAAAAATTGCAATTAATCGAATTTACAAAGAATCCGAATTTGATAAGGATTACACCATTTATTAAAATATTGTCATATCATTTTTTTTATTCGAAGGTCCTATTAAGGGATGCTTTTAGGGCAATTATTAATAAATCATACAATGCCCTAAATTCTAAACTCAATACATCATACCATACATAATAACATTTCAATTAACTCACAATTAAGTTGGATTTTCAAATGAGTATTAAAATTGATTGAGTGTGGTTATGTTTATTTTTTAATATATAATATGATGATGTGGCATATTGAAATTAAAGAAATAAAACTTGAATTTTACACCTCATTTACAAATTGAATTGATTTTGTAACGTGGGTTTTTTTTTTTTTATATTATTTTTTATTCCTGATGATTATAATGTGGCTTCTTTTGATCTGTAGATTCTGTACCCAGCTGCACAAAGTCATGGTCTACACAAAAGTCTCCAATCTCTAAATTTTTTGACTGGACTAATTTCTCTTTACGTCGAAGCTGGTGGAAAATTCTGTACACAACAAATTCTTCAGCTCAGAATTCTAGATGAAATCATTTTTTTTAGACAAATCTTCGACATTTGACTAAGAAATAATTCGGAATTTTCTATGCAGATTATAAATAAATATGTATATGATGGCAGCAAGTAATTTCTGTTTCGCGAGACGGCCGCCATTATATATGTTGGTTTTTCATTTCAAAGTTCCACTCCATGCGGAGTGATGATCTCTAATTTATTTACTTTTTTTAGTATTTATTAGTGATGATAAACAGCTAAAAAGACCAAGTCACCCATTTGCAATTATTAGCTTCTATCTGTAATTATGGCATTTCTTTCGACGCCAAAGTAGATTAGAAAATGTTGGTGACCAACCTTTTGTACGTATCACGGTAGTTAATTATTTTGCACCAAAAATGTTGGTTTTATTAACTTCATAATAAATTTTGTATAAATAGGACCCGTACAAAATTACTCTTACACTAAGCATTAACTAGACATTAATTATTTCTCTACTATTTTAAATATAACTCTTTATTTAATAATCGTCACCCATGAGCAAACTAAGCACTAAATCTATTTTAAATATAACTCTTTATTTAATAATCGTCACCCATGAGCAAACTAAGCACTAAATCTCTCCTTTTTTCTTTTTTCTTATTTGTCTAATTAATATTTGTCAAAGAGTTAGCCATTATAACAAATAGTGAAGTGCTTAATACTTTAAGCTACATTTACCTCAGTTGGTATGGTTGGCATACCCCAGTACGAGTACAAAGTAGAACCAACTTCACCCAACTAGTAAATAAAAGTGAAAAGGTGTAACTTGTAATGACCCGAGAAAAATGCACTTACACCCCCATGCAATACACTTATACAATATCCTTGTCAAGGTCCAAGTTGTGTTGGAGTGAAATGTGTTACATGGTGTTATTTAGTTGGCTTTGATACATACCATTTGTAATTGCCCAAGCAAAGCTCTCGCTATAGCCACATTTGCCTTTATAATTTATACCCCAAAAGGATTAGTCATGTTAGAAATGCGTTTTTTCATTGTTACTTATATATCTAAGATCAATCTAATAATAAACACTAAATGTGAGACTCAATGCACCCATAAATCGCACACTTAAACAATTCAATCCAATCATATACACACAATGAGATATCATGTAATTGAAGCATAGTGCATCTTATAGAACTGGCTTGAATGCAAATGACTCATGTGGGGGGTGAGACTCTAAAAAGAAGGAACTATCAACAGGATCCACCTGAGATGTAACTGGGCCCAACTATTCATCCGATCAAGCCCAACCCAATCAGGATAATCAAGTTAGGGAAACTGAGGGGTAGATACTTCTCGAGAGATGGGTGATAAGCCACAAAGATCATACGAGTGGAGGTTAAGGAGGATCATAGTGACATACGAGTGAGAACATGAGGAAATTTTCAGATAAAGCATCCACCACCTCCATATTCAATGCACTATACCAATTATGTCTACCGCATTGATGGCAAAATGACCCTTGAACAGTGCTCTCATAGCGTGTAGTCTACTCTACTGTCGCCAATGAGGCAGTGATGGACCAAGTATCTAAAGAAAGATCAACAGCCCTCCAAGTGGAAGGCTAAGATGCATTCCAAGCAGGCATATATAGGAAGGAAGGTCTTCCTTGAGAGGGGATTGAAAAAAGTTTAGATAGAGAAATGGGGAAATGAAGAGAGAAAATGATCATTGTAAAATCGAAAAGTGTATTCTTAAAGAACAATTGCTTCTTGGCCAACCTAAGGAAGGACTTAAATAAGAATTTCTCTTTTCCTGATATAATTCTTTACATGAACTATCATCCTTGCCAATTTCCTTTCTTTAACTACTAGCTCGTGGCTACAAGAGATCAAAGTGTTGGCCTTAACCATCTACCTTTACAAATTAGTTGCATTGGGCCTCCATCCTAACCTAGTCTCATTCGAGTTAGGCCTGGTTGTTAGTGTTGCTCTCTACAACTCAAATTAAATGTATAGTCGTATTCATACTCTACTTATATTCAACAATTATTTAGTATTATGAAAATAATAGTCTAACTTACAATATACTTCATAGTTTATACGAGTCATGTACTATATGATACAAGTTGTAATTCATTGAATTAATACTTTGAAAAATACCACAATTGAATTACATGTTCTTTATACTCTTTACATTCACACCAAATTAGCCAATTGAATGTTATTTACTATGTTTCTCAAAAGAAAAAAAAAATGTATTTACTATTTCTTTTTATTAATTTACACATGCATAACACTAATAATTATTCTAAAAGTTGATAAATTATTTCAAATTTTGTGGACAATAAAACTACTACCTGAATATTATTAGTATTATATTTAGCCAAAAATTTCAATAACAATATATATATATATATATATATATATATATATATATATATATATATACACTTTAAAAAAAGGTTTAAGAAAACCTAAGTGAGTGTAGGCGGGTCCAACAAGCCAAGCCCACTTAGGGCAGTGGATTTAGGTTAGACGGCCCAATACAATTAATTTGTTAGAGAATGAGCTTTCAAGGTCAACTTTAACGTGCTAGTATGATTTAAGCTTTAGGTGGATGGTAAAAGTTAGACAATTCAAGGAAGAAGAACAGATTTTTAAAATTAACACTTCCTCGGGGCCTGGCCAAAGAGTAGTTGTTCATAAATTGTTCAAATCTTGATTACAGAATAGTGCTATACAATATCAGTATTTCCTTTCAATCTTTCCCCTTTTTCTTTATTCTCTTAGGGCTTCATTTCTATAAATAGTAAGCTAAATTTCATTTGAGCGCTCCACTTGTAAAGTCATTGACCTTCCTTTAGATGCTTGTCCCATCAAGATTTTGTTGAAAGTGGTAAAGTGTGCTACAAGCTGTTAAGGCATTGTTCAGAGGTTATTCCTCCATTAATGTAGTCAGCTAAGTTGGTGTAGTGCATTGAATGCGGAGGTGATAGTTACTTTCTCTGGATACTTACCTTCTTCTTTGCTCGCACATCTACCATCTTCTTCGGCATTCCGTTATCTAGTCCATGTGGCCTGCCTAACAATTCCCGAGGAACGCTCGCTCTTCGGCTCCTTGAAAGGTCGGCCTCTTCATGGTTCCTACTCGGATTCTCATCCACGTGTTAGGTAAAGACTAGTGCGTGGGTGGCCCTTCCCCTTTCTTGAACTTAGTCCACGAGTTTTATTCTGTACTCAGATCTTACCCCTCCTATAGTGAGCATAGACAAAGAGAATCTATAAACACAGAAAAAATTAATAAAAAATTTCACAACTGTTAATATGACATATTATCAGTAGTAAATAAAAAGTAATGTCAACAATATTTTCAAATAAAAATATGCACAAACTTATCCCCTAAGCTAGTGTGAAAATTATTATAATTATTTATCTTTTTATTTTTTTAATGTACGTAGCATTACTAAATACATAAAGGACAGATCATGATGATTAGGACCTAACAGAGCTTTTAAGTCTTCCCACTCAACTGGACCGCCACCAATACCTCCTTGCTTTTGTGTTATCACCGATCCTTTCTCCATATAACCCGAATATAAAGCCGAAATATAGGACCCAAATACAAAAGAAAAGCTATATCGCTCGCAGACCCAGCGCGCGAGGTCCTCCGACCTCCGCACAACCCCATACTAGGGGCTGTGTTCGAGCTCGAGGACTCAACCATGTCTGACTTTCACCCACTTCCTTATTCACCACCACCACAACCTCCATCATCGTCGTCGCCGCCACAACAATCATCATCATCATCATCATCATCATCAATAAAGCCAATGATGATATCGCCGCTGTACAAGCAGCACTCGTGGTCACCAGACGCGTACCGCGACGAGGCGTGGCTGAGGCGCAAGGGGAACCACAGGAGCAAGAACAGGAACAGGAGCAAGAGCGTGACAGACGAGGACGTCGACGAGCTCAAGGGTTGTATCGAGTTGGGTTTCGGATTCGAGCTGATCGACTCGCCTGATCATGTCGTGGATCAGCGTTTGTCTGATACTTTGCCGGCTTTGGGTCTCTACTACGCTGTCAACAAGCACTACAACGACACCGTTTCCAACTCCAAGTCAACCCTCACGCCGTGTTCGTCAACGGCTTCGGACTCCGACACTCCCAGCTCTCCTCTCGGTAGTCCTCACCACACCCTATTAGGACCCGGTAATTTATTTATTGAGTTCCTGTTTATATTTGCTTTAGACACACGTTTTGAATATGTGTACGTGTATGAAACTATGAATATAAAATTGTGCGTTTGTTTGTTGGGAAAATGTGAAGGTGATAATCCTCAGACGGTGAAGACAAGGTTAAGGCGGTGGGCTCAGGTGGTTGCTTGCTCGGTGAGGCAAAGTTCTGGCTGATTCAATAGAAATGGTGACTGTGGATCGGTTTCTATCATGGTTAAGTGCCAACCAAACCAGAGTTTATCAAAGTAACCAAACATCAACATCAATTTCCTTCGTATGATTCCCCCACCCACTTTTGTTTGGTTTAGTTATTATTAATGAGTTTAAAGTAATGTGATGAAAAAAAAAGAGAAAAAAAAATTCTCATCAAATGGAAGCCAACTTGTATCGGATTGACCTTTTTTTGATTTTAATATAAATATTGGATGGCTCTGTTTTCACATCGATGATCGATTTGATTTCTTTGGTATCACCGTCTTTTCACAAAATGGGAATTTATAGTTGGATTCATAATTCATATGAGGAAAAGGTGTTATGAAAAAAAAAAAAAAAAACCAAAATTTGATATAGAAATATCGAGCTTTCCTTTTCCTTTTGTTACTATAATTAGATACATGAATGTCTGGTGGTGTGGCTTGTCTTCTCTTTTTCACTTGGTTTAGGTTAGATTTGTAGATTTTGTGTCTGAACTCTTGGGTGAAAAAGGTCAAAAGATTTCACCCAAAAAAAAAAGTAAAAAGGTCAAAAGAAAGATCTTTGTGTCTGATTGAAGTAGGGTTTGGTAATTTTGGTTGGTTACTCTGATGAATGAAGTCAAGCTTAAGGAAAAAAAACGAAAAAGCTCTCTCTCTCTCTCTCTCTCTCTTATGGTAAAGGTTTTCTGGAATAAGAATCCCTTTTCTTAATGTATACTAGACAGCTTGTTATCTTTCATAGGAGAAGCGTATTTTCTTTGCTCAAAAGAAAAGGCATTTGAGTGTCCAAGATTTCATTCCATGATGCTGGCAAAATTTTGCCTTTGAGAGAATTCCACCAACTCCCCTGCCGCAAGTGAAGGAATAGAAGGATTTGATTTGAACTTAGCTTCTCTCTACGGAAAAGATAGGTTATCAATGAATCTTAAATTTTTTAGCACTTTTTGAAAACATTTCATTGCATGTAGAATGTAGGCATTGTAGTATAACTAAGCGACCATGAACAAAAATTAGTCATATATCTAACTCTACATATAAAATTAGAAGAAGAGAGTTTGAATGATTCATATACTCTCCTAAGCCTTTCTTCTTCTTCTTCCTTTTTTTTTTTTTTTGGTCTAACTAAAAATAAATCAAATTTATAAACACACACACATATGTGTAAGTTAACTGCGATTGACACATCAAAAAAAAAAAAAGTTAATTGCGATTGTTTTCAATTGTAGCCTTACATATACACAAAGTTATAAACTAGTATACTATATATATATATATATATATATGTGTGTGTGTGTGTGTGTGTGTGTATTAACTTCGATTATTTTCAATTGTAGCTGTGCATATGCACGATCACGGAGTTATAATTTAGTATATTATATATGTGTGTGTTCATGCAATCTATGTATAAATAAAAAATAATATATAAGACAACATTTTTAAAACAATATCATTTTTAAAACTTTTTTTTTTTCTCTTGTAAAGCTAAAAGTCATGGGGCAAAAACACTGTGGGGATGAGGAGCCCAAATCTAATTTAAATAGGCAGTCAAGGTATTTCCGAGGATGCACATCGAACCTCGGGGACGAGCACTAGTTATGCGAGACACATGAAGTTAAAACATCAAAAAGGAAAGGAAGCAAACTTCGCACGGAATACAAGAAAGATGAAGAAAGAAGCGTATAAAAGCCATCCCCTCCGCATTAAATACAAAGCAATCATTGCTCTGACCGCATTAATGAAAAAATGACGATGAATATTGGTGGCACAACTAAGATTATAAGGTAAAGTTTGCTAGTATGTTCTAGAAGGGACTAGAATTCTAGGAAGGCTATCTCAGCCCTCCAAGTATAAGATCTAGATAAGTTGTAGTTGGATATAAAAACAAGAGGAAAATCCAGATGCAATAAAAAAGGAAAAAAGGAGAAAAAAGAAAGAAAAAAATCTATTCATTTGTAAACCCAACCTCAGACTAGACCCAAAGACCAACATTTGTATTTTTTGCTTAACTAGTTTTTAAACTGTGAATTAATAGAAGTGGCACCCTTTCTTATTCAACTCTATGATATAAACATTTTGATTTCGCACACAAGATATCATAATAAGATTTGACTTCCCATCTCTAAACAAATTTATTGTGATTGCAAGCAGTAAAACCTTCATTTATTTCCATTTGTTGACTAATTACTTTTTCGCCGTTACAAACACATTGTGAATTTTTATTTCATCCAAAATTTATAATAAATAATTAAAATTATTTAAAATAAATAGTAAGGCTATAATTCTTGAAACTTTTGATAAATTTTAATCATAGCGATCCACATGATAGATATATGTTATACGATATATAATGCTCATATTCATCAACATTGCTTAAATATGAAGTCTAAGACCAAATATTATAATAAATCATATAATTTAAAATGAATAATAATTTTTAAATTTTTTTTTTTAAAAATGGTAATAGAATTTTAATTAAAGTGTATTTTAAACTTCTCGAAATTCTGTTAGTAGAGTTTTTTTTTTTTTTTTTTTTTGTGGAGAATCTATTAGTAGAGTTTAATCTAAAGCAAATTATCTTAATAAACGTGTAACACTAAGCTAAATTGTAAGCACATTGGGGAAAACCCAAAATTTACGATGTGGACAATGTGCTTTCATGAGTACCAGTGCATGGTGCACCAGTAAGCTTTGGTCTAGGTGATGGAATCCTTGCTAGGAGCCCTGTTGGTAAGGGATATGCAATTGCAAATGTGAAATGTTACTGTTAGAATTGTGTGATTAAATAATTAAATATATTATATTTTTATAATTTAAACTTTTAGGACAATTGATAATTTAACAGTTACTATAAATGAAACTTAGAAATAAGAAAGATTGATGATAAGGATTTCTTGTTTTATTTTGATTTTAATTTTTTTTGGGTTCAATGATCAAAGAAAATCAGTTTTTTTTTTTTTTGAGAGTGCAAAGAAAATCAGTTAATCACTAGTGCTAGCTCACGACATGGACCTAGATATTATTTTATCTTTTTGAGATTTTTTTTGAGAAGGTAGATATTATTATTGGCTATTATTTTTCTGTCGCGAAGATATAAATTGCTTTTAATGTTCATGACTCGCGACCGAAGATATTAGCGAGAGCTGCCAGCTATAAATGGGCCATGGAACATGGATATCTGATCGATATTGGTCCGTTGTGGACCGACCTGGACCCCCTAAGTTCCAGAACCCTGATAAAGCCAACAGTCCATAATCATTAAGCCCAATAGCTGGGGCCTATGAATGTGCCCCACACCTTACAATCTTTTATTTTGTGTCTTCAAGTCACTTGGGAATTTTATTAGGCCCGAATGCCTTTGGATCAGGGCTGTACACCAGACGATCAGAACCGATTATTAAGATTTCAAATTTGTTCATTTAGTTTTATTTCAAACACAAGTTGAGTTCGAGTTTCTTACCAAACCAGATTATATATTCAAATTTAATTCATTTTCTCACAATCTACATGATTGACTTATTATTTTCCATTATGTAGTAAACAGTGACTAAAATTTTATAGCAATTCAAAAGGAGTCGCTATGATTACAATTTTATATATTTAGGGGTTTAGGTTTTACTGTTTTAGACGGGCAAAGTATATGATTCGTGAAATGCTTATTTTGTGCAGAAGAAGAAAAGGTATAGCCTTAACCGCCTTAACCTCACAAGTTCTTCAACCTACCCGCATGTTTGAATGGAGTTGGTGTTTGTGCTTTTAGCTAGTCAAAGTGTCTCTCTCCTTTTACAGTCTCCCAAGCAACATATCCTCTCTCTCTTCTTTTTTTTCTTCCTTTTTTTTTTCCCATTAATTATAAACTCAATTATAAGATTCGTTCATAAGTGTGCTGGGTTGCTTATGCATGAAAATGTCTTCTGCTATTTTATATATTGTTGATACCCATTTTCGCGACACATTTTCTACAAGCCCGATTCAACCAAGGCTGACTTCCTTGTGGGCTCAATTCATGTATTATATTTTATTTTATTCTTTTAAGTATGGCCCAAGCCCATGCGACTTATTGGGGAGAAATTGAGGAAGTGTGGTTTGGAAGGTATGGGTCGGTTCCTTTTGGACCTTTTGCATGAGCCTGGCCCATGCGTGCTACCAAGTGGGCAAGGGACACTAGTAGCACCTTAGGCTCATGAAGGAGGTCTTGTATCCAAAATTTCCACCCCAAAACAGCTTTTATGCTTTGGGTGACTGTAGCCCAACTTTTCTGCTCTACCATTCTTTTGCCTAAAACACAAAGCTGACCCTAAGTGGTTGGCCTTGTCTATTGCAACAACCAAATGCAATCTCCAAGGACCTACCATGTCTAGGAAACATCAGCCCATGAATTTAGGCTACTTTGATTGATACCTTGGGGTTCAAAGCCTCTTGACCAAAAACAATCCCTTGGAGCACCCCAAGTTCAATACAAAAGGCCCCAATCAAATTCAAAAGGAACTAACCACGTTTTACTCACATACTTGAAACTTTAGAGTAAAAGCTCATTTAGCCAATCAACAATCTCATGATTCTGAACCTTAAGGGTGGAAATATGGGTATAGGAGAACCTTCCCTCTCTTCCTTACAACCTTTCTCAATTTTCTCTTCTCGGTGACTGTGAGTTGAAGTTTCAGACCTGTTGAGCCACGTTTTCCCCATAAAGCTGAAACTTGAAAGCCAAAACCCACTGAGCCAGGAAACATTCTCACAATTCTGAACCTTAAGGGTGGAAATATGGGTATAGGGAAACCTTCCCTCTCTTCCTCACAACCTTTCTCAATTTCCTCTTCTCAGTGACTGTGGGTCGAAGTTTCAGACCTGTTATGTTTTTATGCTTTTTCTGCACTTTTGTTATTAGCATTTTGATTTTCTCTTGTCAAAGTACCATTAGCCTTTGTTTTCTATACATTGTGAATTTTGAGCTTAATTCTCCATAAATAAACACTTCTAAAGAGCCCAAGGGGAGATTTGGGCCATTTTCGCATTTTCAGCCCTTGTCGCAAAAACATCCCCGACATTTTGGCGACTCCACTGGAGAGTCAAGCAATCGAAACAAGAGAATTCATGTATCCAAAGATGTAAAACTAGCTAAAAGATGATGTTTCTCAAACGAACTTGTCATTCTAAGAGAAACCGTATGCTGGTGATGCTCCAAATCATGTGATGAAATCGCTCCAACTTCCGGAAGCCACCCAAGAAGTGAAGGATGAGGGGAGAATCAACTTTCTTATTCAAGGGAAAAAATTTCTTCCACTCATCTATATTATTCATTTTAGCTATCATTCTTATGGATGAATCATCCTATATCTCTTGATTTACATGATATTTGTGAAAAATTTTGTTGCAGCTTGAAAATGCAAAATGGGGAGCCGCAAGTCCAACCGTGAAGGGAATAACCGCTCCAATCAATAATCAACAAAGCAAAGCTCTAAACATCAACTTCAAAACCAACCCCAACGACAACGGCTAAAAGCTCATCCTCAACATCTTCTCAACACGTGTCCTTTATTGTTGAGTTGTATTGTTGCTGAGTTAGCGTCAAGCATATAGGGGCTGCCGCGGGTGATTAACTTATTTTGGCACAAAAATAATTGTCGTTGTGTGACCCTTCTTAGCTAAATATTTTTGGCATCACTGCTAAATGAAGTCTTTACCAAATAGCCAAAAGCCATAGCAAAATGGCCCACCGCAAGGCACTAGATATTCCATACACCTAGCCTTAAAGTAGCAACATACCATATATCAAGTTGTATTGTTGCTGAGTTAGCGCCGAGCATATGGGGGTTGCCGTGGGTGATTAAATTATTTTTGCACAACAATAATTGCTACTGTGTGCGACCCTTTGCAGCTAAATATTTTTGGTGTCACCGCTAAATGAAGTCTTCACCAAATAGCTAAAGGCCATAGCTAAATGGCCCACCGCAAGTCGCTAGATATTCGACAGACCAAGTCTTCAAGTAGCGACATTTTATAAACCAAGTCTTGAAGTCATACGAGTGATATGCTATAGTCAAAGCACGCTTAAGCTAAGACTCTCAAGCACTCTCTTTGCTAATTCATTTTTTTTATACTTATCGTTTAAACCATTTTAATCCTTTAAATTTTTAATTAGAATATTTTCTATAAGTCATGTACGCTACTTTGCTTAGCCATGACTATCGTTTACTAATATAAATCACATTTGCACTTAAGGTGAAATGGAAACCTTCTCGAAGCACCCAGCAACAAAGGAAATTTGAACTCAATTCCCTTTCACTAAAGCCATGATACACTTATGCACGCTAAGCTATGATGAGCTTACGCATCCAAAATCATGGCTGATCTGCGTGCGCCAAACCATGGCATGTTCATATATCTTAAGTCGTGACAAACGCATGTGGTCCAAGCCATGCCAACACCTTAATCATTCTTGAATTCAAGATTGTGCTTGAAAAGGAAAGCATCAATGTTGCCATCCTTAAGAAAATTGCTCTTGGCACGCACCTTTGAAGAATGTTTTGCTAGAGCTCGCTCTAAACATTGATGTCAAACAGCTTAAAAAATCGCAAGCTGGTTACTGAAAATCCATTCCAAAGATTTTCGAGTGAAATCTTAGTACAATGTGGAAACTTGAAATAAGCGGCATAGAGACTAACGATAGAAATTGTTGTGCTAGAGATGCTACAACCCTACACTGTCGTCTCTAATGCTTAGCCTACCATTATCTCAAAGTTAGAAGTCAAGCAATCAAAGTATGGAGTCGCTATTTGCGGTACCATGTATCTTTAACAAAGAGGCTAACCAAAGTGCGAAAAAAAAAAATTTTTGTTGTGCTGGGAATGAAGCAACCTAATATCGACATCTCCAATGCTTAGCCGATCATCGTCCCAAAATTAGAAGCCAGGTTAGCAAAGTATGGAGTCATTGTCTGTGGCACAACATATCTTCGACAAAGAAAAATTATGTTCTACCCTCTATATAGCCAATGGAAGGACCCCAATTTTCAAAACTTATCTTTGAGTAGTATTGAGAATACTAAGGGAGAAAGAAATGCCACCAAATAACTGTTGGCGATGGCATACCATTGGTTTGTGTTGACACCCTATTTTGCAACCCGCATTTAATCTCACATGGAGGGTAAAAGGGTAATTTCAACTTGAAAATATACATCTTGATTCTGGTCATTAGATCCTTAATCTCATTTCACTAAAATGATCTTAATGTTGTAACGATTAAATCGACTGGTTATGAGCCCTAATCGGACCACCAGATTGAAAGTTATCATAAAATCAAGTTTTAATGACTGAGATGCACCATCACAAATTGAGTCCGACTATATGTAATTATGAGCAATTGATTTCAATTGGTTATAAGTATAATCAATTTGAGATCGATGATGTGTCATAATTTGATTGGTTAGGATTACATTTTATGGTGAGGTTGCATACACTTAATTAATTAGATAGTTAAACGTTAATTATTCAATGAGTAATTTGTGCAATTATCTTTTAATTAAATTAAAGTAAATTTAGAACCAATTAAGTCTGAAATGGGAGTGATTGGAGCCATTTAATGTTAATTGGGATCTAATTTGGGACCTATTAATGTTAATTGTGTTAAAACCATTTTCTAACAAATGACCTCTGCTCACCATTTCATCGATATCTCTCAGAATATTTTGAATCTGTGAATGAGATTAAATTTCCCAAAAACTAGACATCCGGGGCTTCAATTTGAGCATAAGAATGAGGCAATTCCGATCGGAATTAAGTCAGATATGATTTTTCGAAATTGACTCTATAGCTGTTACAGCAGCTACTAGAAAACCAAACTTTGCTTACTCCTCACTTTCATCAATCTTCACATTTAATGCACCAGATTTCCCCAAAAACTAAAATGAGGTCTACGTTCATGATTCTTTGTCAACCCTCATTAAATGGTCTTCCATTCATATTTCCTCCACCACTACTATATATACCCCTCCTCTCATTCATTCCAGGACACAAAAAACCACATCTCTTCTCCTCTCTTGAGTTTTAGTGAAGTTGAGTAGTCTTGTCATATCTTGGTTTTCCTGAGACTCAAGGTATTGAGTGAGATTTACTCTTCCTCTCCTAACTCTTCTTTTCCTCCACCCTTAGGGCTTCTACCAAGAGTCTCCTTCTCCACCGTATGGATATTGGATGAAGGTATAATCTCTTTCCCTAACTTATTTTTTATGTTGCTATGATGGAAATCTAAGATTAAAGCATGATAATTTCATTAAATATGTTTGAATGTTCTTAATTGTTCTTGTGTGTTCATCACATGTTCATGCATATCACTAGTTTTGATCTTAAATCCACATAAAAAATATGAAAAACATGTTTGTTTAATAATTCTTTCAAATTCTTGAATCTAGGATATCACCATCTACACACATTTACAAGAATTTATTTTTTAATCCAAATGCAATGTTTAATAAATTGAATTAGAGTTTATCACATGCACACACATTAAATGCAACATGTAAATTGATTGACATATGGGATGATATGATATGAATGTTGGCCACTATAGTCTAGAAGAAATCGAGCAAGGTGGGTGCCTAACACCTTCCCACCTTGTAACATAGCCTCCGAACTTAGATCAAGACTTGATAGACTAATGCTTATTCTTGTAATTTTCAATTTCTAGATTGTAACTAGGAAACAAAGACATGTATTTTATCTTAGATTGTATCTAGGACTAAAACCATGTAATTTCCTATAATCAATGTAAATTCAATTTCAAATTAATAAAATGAGGAATTTTTCAATTATGGTTTTCTTGTTTTTCCAATAATTAAATAAGTGGCGACTCTATTGTAAAACCCTTAATCTAAAGGGAAAAATATAGCTAGTCGAACCTCCATTTTGAGAGGCAACAACACGATTCCACCCATTCACGTGGATTTGGCCCAACTTCCTAAAAAAAGGGGCCGAGGGCGCAATCTCTCACAGTTTGACATTACCAAACTCAATCAAAGTCGTCGTACTTCCAAATGCATTCCAAGCTTGTACGCACGCCACCTTATAAGCATTTGAGACATGAGTGCCTCATAACCTTTTATACTTGGGGGCTTGATTTCATCAGACCTATCCATCCACCCTTGAATGGGTACATTCGAGTCTTTGCTGCATTAAGTAATTCACTAAGTGGGTGGAAGAAATTCCACTCAAAGAAAAGTAATGGGAGTGGCCATAACCAACTCCATCAAAGAGCATATCATTCATCGCTTCAGCATCTCGCACTCACTTATACTAATTTTCAGAGGCAAGCCTTATGAAACATTAGGAAACCAACGAACTATCATATTATCCAAGCATGGTGAGACCCTTACATGCAAATATGCAATGCCTTCAATAAGGTAGGGAAAGCCAATGCTTTCTCCTAATGCAAAACCTTGCGAAGCGGCAAGAAGGCCTACAAATTACTCTTACGGCAAAGCCTCTACATGTGAAGGTAAATAATAATAATAATAATAATAATAATAAATACTCTCAACAAGATAGGGAAAGCCAAACACATACTCTCTTAATGGTAAGCCCTATCAAATGGTTGAGAAGCTAATGGAAGATTTCATTGTGGTAAGACCCCTACTTGTGAGGATGCAACGCCCTCAACAAGGTAGGGAAAACCACCATTATCTTAACGGCAAGTCTTATGAAATAGTAAGGAAGCCAACATAATATCTTATAATTTAAGTTCGATAATCCACTATATGTGAAGACGTAACCATCCTTTGAGAATATGGGAAAATCGACACAATGAGGATAAAATTGATAGCAAATGGCAAAATGGTGCATTCTATAAGTCGCTATATGCAAGAACGTGATATTTTCAAAAAGTGATAGCAATACAAGCTTTATTCATGCTGCTGTCTGTGAGAACGCAATCAACCTCTATGAAACGGTGACAAACAAGTGCACCATGAGTCGCAATGTGCGAAAATGCAGCCCATATGTGGGGGCTTCTTGAAACTAACAAAGTAGCAACCTAATACATGTCGAGAATAAGTCAACTACCAAGTGGCGAGCCAAGTTTTAATATATATGAGCTACTGTTTGCAAAACCAAACCTATTCGTCAATAGAGCACTGAAAAATAATGCACAACCAGCTAGATGTGTGCTTAGCCAAAACCTATCCGCAAGGGCATGACAACCACGCAACATGTCTACTAACTTGCCCTTGCAAAGGCAAAATAAAATTCACAACATATCCAATCAAGCACAAGTCATTCTCAAGAGATTAAGTGTGTACAATCTATCAAAGCTATGCTACTTAACTACAAGGTATGCAAGGTCTTTTCAAGCAAGTTTTCCTCAACATATCAAAGCATTCATAACCGCATAAGGGCTATTTTCAAAACCTGTCAAAGAAAGGTACAAATCATTTTTTCATTCCAAAATACAAAATTTACATCCAAATGTCATATATGTTTGATTTGTACAAAATGCAAATTGTATCTACTAACCATGACAATACAAACTCAAGTCCAAAATGTCATATATATTTGTGGAGAATCAAGCCCAAAATTCACAATGTATAGAAAACAAAGGTTAATGGTGCTTTGATAAGAGAGAATCAAAATGCTAATAACAAAAGTGTAGAAAAAGCATAAAAATATAACATGTCTGAAATTTCGACCTACAGTCATCGAGAAGAGGAAATTGAGAGAGGTTGTGAGGAAGAGAGGGAAAGTTTCCCTGTACCTATATTTCCACCCCTAAGGTTCAGAATTGTGAGAATGTTTCTTGGCACAGTGGGTTTTGGCTCTTAAGTTTCAGCTCTATGGGGAAAACGTGGTTCAACAGGTCTGAAACTTCGACACATAGTCACCAAGAAGAGGAAATTAAGAGAAGTTGTGAGGAAGAGAGGGAAGGTTTCCCCTAAGGTTCAGAATCGTGAGAATGTCGATTGGCTGAATGGGCTTTTGCTTTGAAGTTTCAGCTATGTGGGTAGAACGTGGTTGGTCCCTTTTGAATCTGATTGGGGCATTTTGTATTGAACTTGGGGTGCTCTAAGTGACTGTTTTTGGTCAATAGAAGAGGCTTTGAACCCCAAAGTATCAATCAAAGAAGATATGGTCAGATTTGATTTAATTGGGTAAGAGGGATGCCTTGTTTTTTGCATAATTTGGGAAATAAAGTAACCTAAATTCATGGGTTGATGTTTCCTAGACATGGCAGATCCTTGGAGATTGTATTTGGTTGTTGCAGCAGACAAGGCCAGCTACTTAGGGTCAACTTTGTGTTTTAGGCAAAAAAATGGTAGAGCAAAAAAGTTGGATCACAATCACCTAGAGCATAAAAAGTTGTTTTGGGGTGGAAATTTTGGATGCAAGACCTCCTCCATGAGCCTAAGGTGCTACATATTCATTAACATTGCTTAAATATGAAGTCTAAGACCAAATATTATGATAAATCATATAATTTAAAATGAATAAAAATTTTTAATTTTTTAATTTGGTAATAGAATTTTAATTGAAGTGTATTTTAAACTTCTCGAAATTCTGTTAGTAGAGTTTAATCTAATTTCTAAAGCAAATTATCTTAATAAATGTGTAACACTAAGTTACATTGTAAGCACATTGGGGAAAACCCAAAATTTACTATGTGGACAATGTGCTTCCATGAGTACTAGTGCACCAATAAGCTTGGTCTAGGTGATGGAATCCTTGCTAGGAGCCCTATCAGTAAGGGATATGTAGTTGCAAATGTGAACTGTTATTATTAGAATTGTGTGCTTAAATAATTAAAATTATCATATTTTAATAATTTAAACTTTTAGGACAATTGGTAATTTAACGGTTACTATAAATGAAACTTAGAAATAAGAAAGCTTGATGATAAGGATTTCTTGTTTTATTTTGATTTTAATTTTTTTTGGGTTCAATGATCAAAGAAAATCAGTTAATCACCAGTGCTAGCTCACGGCATGGACCTAGGTATTATTTTATCTTTTTGAGAAAGTTTTTTTTTTTTTAATTTTTATTGAGAAGATTTTTTTTGAGAAGGTAGATATTATTATTAGCAATTATTTTTCTGTCGCGAAGATATAAATTGCTTTTAATGGTCAGGACTCGGGACCGAAGATATTAGCAAGTGCTGCCAGGTATAAATGGGCCATGGAACATAGATACCTGATCGATATTGGTCCGTTGTGGACCGACCTGGACCCCCTAAGTTAGTAGAACCCCGATAAAGCCAACAGTCCATAATCATAGAGCCCAATATCTGGGGCCTATGAATGTGCCCCACATCTTACAATCTTTTATTTTGTGTCTTCAAGTCACTAGGGGAATTTTATTAGGCCCGAATGCCTTTGGATCAGGGCTGTACACGAGACTATGGGAACCGATTATTAATATTTCAAATTTGTTCATTTAGTTTTATTTTAAACACAAGTTGAGTTCGAGTTTATTACCAAACTAGATTATATATTCAAATTTAATTCATTTTCTCACAATCTACTTGATTGACTTATTGTTTTCAATTATGTAGTAAACCGTGACTAAAATTTCTTACCCCCTCATCAATTTATGAATGTTAATTACAAAATGGATTGTTTATATTATTAATAAACTATAACTAATAATTTGTTATTATTATATGGACCTAATTACAAAATTACATAATTCAATTTTAGGTCTATATACATATATTTTTAGACAGATATGCATATAAAAGTGTAACATTATATACAGTTAAATCATGTTTTATGTTGACGAGCTTATTCACAGACACATTATTATGTTTGAACTTAATTTGTTTAAAAATTGAATCTAAAATTGGGGTTGAACTTGGTTTGTTGACTAAAAAACCAAATATAGACAAGTTTTTTCCCAAGCCAAGCTCAAGCTATTCATAAACAGCAGCTCGGTACATTTTCAACCCTAACTATGGTGATATCAACGGCATGTGTTGGTTTTAGCTAAATTAGTTATTTAGTACATTTCACTTTTGACATGTATCCGAGGGGTCGAATTCAGAGCTTACATGATATAGCTCATTCACCAAATAGCTATTATAAAATATAAATTTTGACTTTTTTATTGATTACTTTTAAATGTATTTTTTTTAATGCTAAACTTACATTAGATATTTTTATATTGTAATTTAAAGTTTGACTTTTTAATGTATTTTTTATACTAAACTTATATTAGATTTTTTATATTGTAGATGAAAGTGCTAATGACATTACTCATCAATTTGATATGCAATTCTCAAATTTAAATATTTTTAGTGTTAGATACTAACATAACGTAGCTTTTTTTTTTTTTTTTTTTAATAGGGATTTATTTCCGAATTATTTACTCTTTTTCCCCTTTTATTTAACATGTTATATTTTATTCTTAAAACTCTACATTAAGTGTTCATTTGAGTGTTCTGTAGTTTCTAGTACCTTACTTGCATATTGTTTACGTTGGGTTAAGATAGCTTAATCCCAATTAATTAATTCAATTACTCAAGTTGATTAATTAGGTTAAATTGCATGCAAATCGTGGAGGCACCAACAAAACACCAATTAACTAATATACAGCGGAAAATAAATAACTCGGTGATTTGTTGACGAATTGGAAAAACCTCTTACAAGGCAAAAACCTCACCGGGTGAATTTAAGGTTACCACTCCCAATAATCCACTAATCAATAATCAAGCGGTTACAAGTATAAAGAATTTTACCACTACTCTGGCCTATTCCAAAATACCAACCTACAGTTGAACATTCGCTCCAATACCCAATTAAACTTGATTTTGTAGTAGCATTCTTTCCTTTGATGCACAAATCTCCAATCTGTGATTAACTCCTTTGCACGGATCTCAGTACGTGACTAACTTCACAGCAACCCTTTGATTGTTGTAGTTGACTTGCAATAGCTTCACATAGAAACACCAATAAGATCTTCAATGTTAGAACTAGAAAACTTGCTTGGTTACAGAATCCAAATGCATACAAGAAACACAGCAAGAATTCTTTGGTTTGGTGAAATAGAGAAAACTTGGTTACAAAACCCTAGCCACATAGATGGGGCGTTTCTCTCTCTAAAAAGCCTTTTAATAGATGGCTTATAATGTCCGTTAAATATTGATTCAAACAGATCTCAATTCGGGTTTCAAACGAATAAGTTATGAGCTTTTTTGTGTTGCTGTTTTTTACTGATCCGCGAAACTCGATAGATCGAGTTGCTATCGAGAACAAAATCTCGATAAATCGAGCTACTATCGAGCTTCTATGAAGGAGACAGTAAGTTCCCATCAAAAAAAGAAAAAAGAAAAAAGAAAAAGGAGACAGTAAGTTTCTAACTTTTATTGAGCTGCTATCAAGATACATACTGAAAATGTGTTTTGGCTTCATACTTGTCTTTCTGGTAAGCACTTAACAAACATGTTATGTGCTCCATGTGGAAAATAATGACAAATAATAAACAAGTAAATTGCGTTTTGTCATAGAATATGTCAATTACATAAAAATATGAATATAATAGTTTATTAAAAAATATATAATTTTTGATAGTTTTTACGGAAAATGTGTGTTAAAAGCTAAAAACTAATTTATTATTTAAAAAGCTAATTTTGTTATTATTATTATGAAAAAAAAAAAAAAAAAAAAAGACGACGACAACAACAAAAAGCTGTCTATCTGTTGTGTGGCTTTTGCTTCAGACCTCAAATGCGACACACCAGATATGAAACCTTCTTGAATGCGACCTGCTGTTCAGATTTTCTTCTTCAATTCAACTGAATTTTTAACAACCAAAATATAAATGAAAAAAAAAAAAAAAGGTATCCGAACGGGACAATACGTATCTTTCATAAGTGTGCTGTGTTGCTTATGCTTGAAAATGTCTTCTGCTATTTTATATATATATGACAAAGAGAAAAAATAAAATGATATTTGAATTATGAAGGTGACATTGGAATAACTTAAAACTGCAAGCAACGATAAAAAAGAAAAAAAAGAATGTCACATCTATTATAAAGAGAACCTTCCCTAGTAAACCTGAAAACGCAGTGAAATTTTCCTTTATATCTAGAAGAATTTATACCTTTTCTTCCTCCCAAGGGCAATTCTTGATGCTCAAATATGTGTCCAAATTAGGACAAAATGCCTTTTCAATTTTCATAGCAGGGTCTCCCTTCTCGGATTCTTCCACTTGCACAATAAATCTGATTGTTTGAAAGTCAGTGAAAAAATAAAGACAGTGAGACTGAGAGAATAAAATGTATATTCTTTACATATGATGTGTATGTACAATAAAGAATGTTTATTTTTATTTTTTAATAACATAAAAAAGGTCTCACGTGTGTGATTGTTGACCCGATTCACTTGAATCCATTGAACTCATAACTTGTGGCACCTCTAGGTGCATTGGGGCTATCCACGTTGTGACACAACATTTTTACGAAGTGTACGACTTATATAGACATAATATTTATATAGACATAATATGTATGAAGTATAAGTAATATGAGTATATTGCAGGTACAATAAATTGAGCTCAAGCCCAACAGACGACTGACGAATATACAATACACTGGGCCCAAGCTCGGTAGACTAGGCTGGAATTCTCAACAGCCAGTAATTTTCAGTCATGTCGGTGAACGCTAATATCTTAATTCTTAAGGATACTTGTCATCTCAATGGCCAGAAGAAACTATTGTTTGCTTAGACTGCCTGCCTCCCTCTAGTTTCAATTCTTTCAACGAAGCCGCTGAAAATTTATGCAATAACATTCATTATTCCATGATATGCAATCACATACCTTATTATATATCCTTAATAAAGAAGAAGGGTGGGAAAGTCATCCTTCTTCTTTATTGAATTATATTATAAAGACATTTTCTTTTCAACCCCATAGACTATGGAGTGATTTAACAACCATGGAAAACTATTGGGTTTAAAAAACGTTAAAGGATATATTTTATATTTTTATACCATCATCAAAATTTAGGAATTGGTCTAATGGTCTTTTTGTAATAATTATTATGGTAATAGTAACATGTCAAGAAACTTGCAACTCAAATGACCCCTTAATTGTGGGGGTACACTTCAATCTTCCCCTAAACTTCAAGATCAACCAATGTCTTTTTTGAAGTATGGAAAATTATTAAGTTACCTCTTGCCATTACTAAATTATGTTAGATTCAATTTTTATTTTTATTTATTTTTTAGTTTGACAAGGGATAATTTGCTAACTTCAAAACTTAACAAGGGACATTGCTCAGTTTTAAAAGTTGAGAGGGATTGAAATGACAAAATTTAGGTAGTATACTTTGGGTGCTATTATTTAGATTCATCTTTTATGATTTAATCATGTGGCTAGTTAACTAAAAAATATATTTCTATCTCATAAAAAAAATTCACATGGCATAATTTTAAGAGGGTAATCTAAAGAACAATACCTAAGTACTATATCTAAATCTTATCCAGATTGAAATTTTAAGAGGGTAACCTAGCAACAAAATTGGTTGTAGTCTAAAACTACAACATTACATTATATCTCTTTATTGAAGGTGAATTTTGACAAATCCACCGTTAAATTACATCTTCTTCTTATATCCTCTATACTTACAGAATTTCTAGAAAATTAAAAGTCTATAGCTATGTCATCAATAAATTGTTTTAATTGCAAGTGTAAGGACCAGTTTTGACTCGAACCCAAAACGAGAACCGGCTCAGGCCTAAAAAGCCCGAACAATGAATTTGTAGAGAGTGGGGATAAAAAACTAGTCTGAATATAGGGAAAAGATATTGGTTGATAGTGTTAAAGGGAAAGAGTTACTCATGCACAAATACAAAAAGCATCTTCGGATATGCCCTAATAGTATGATCAATAATATGAAACTCTTTCTTTTTACTGTTGTCTTTTTTCAACCTTTCGCTCTTTTCTTGTTTTTCTTTTTTCCTCCCCCTTTTCTTTCAATCCCTTTTCGTGTTATATACTATGGTTTTTGTACCCTTTTCCCCATCCACGTGTGAGTCAGGTGTTGGGAGTTTCTCTGTTCCCTTTCGTCCCTCCTTCAACCTTCTACTCTTAGCTGTAAGGCTGCTTGTTTACTGTTCAGGCATCACCTCCACATTAATGCGGCCAGAGAGTTAGCTGGGCAGCATTTAATGCGGAGGTAGCAGTGCTTCCAGATATTTATTATCCCTCATCCTTATCCTTTATTTGGTATTTCCTCATCCCCTTGTCGCAAAGTTCTTCCAATATGCTACATTAAGGGATTGAGAAGGTTCTTTGCCACCTCGGGCAGAGGTTGTGAGATGGTCATTATCCTCGGACACGGTTAAGTCTTCCATAAATATTCTTTACCTCTTCCTATAAAACAGTTTCCATTCCTTCCTTTGTTGATCGTCTTCGGATACGCACTTATCCTCGGACTAGATATTGGGCCATAGGCCCAACCATTTCCCACGCGAATAGTACCTATGGGATCCATTGGCCCCCACAATAGCCCCTCAAAATCTTGCTTTTTGACTCCTCGGGAGAAAAGGAGGATTTTGATATCCTCGTCTTGTTCCCCTTATAGCTTTGCTTCGTTAGGTCGAATCACAACGATACGTGTCTGCCCTCCTGTGACTCGCCCCTGACGCTTCAGTAACCAGGGCGTGCCTTCATTTAATTTTGGCAACTCCTTTGTCTCCCACGTTCAATGGTTGGATGAGAATCCAACGGTGGATAGACTTTCTTGGAATACGAGCGGGCGAACTCGCGCTCATAATTTCTGCATCACTATAAATAATCTTTCAAATCGATTTCTTTTCACCTTAAACGATTGTGCTATTCTAGAACCTGTGTATTGAACCTGCTATTTCCTTTCTCTCTTTCACTCCTCTGCGCATCTACAAATATCAAAACCTTGTCCGAGGACCATTTCTCACACCTGTAAGTCTTCCTGAACTATCTTCAACTTTTATTCCTTTTTTTTGCGAAATTTCCTTTAGAGAACTTCTTAGAAAATGGGTAGATTTAAGGACTTAGTAGACACCGAGGAGGGGATGAGGAGTTTTAGGTCTAAATACAATATCCCCCCCGCCCCCCACGTGGGCATTAGATACGCAGCACAGGGGGAGTGGTTTGACGAAAGGAAAACGAATGAGGTGGTCATCCCCATGATTGCCTTCATAAAAGGAGATATGACCATTCCTATGGGTACCATTACTAGGAATTACGTTAGGTACTTTAGGCTGTCCCTTACACAGTGCACACCGAATATGTTTAGGGTGTTAGGGAGTATAGAAGTCTTGAATGAAAGGATGAACCTAAACCTAACACACCATGATGTGAATTGGATTTACAACCTACAACATCTGAAAGGGCAGGGATATTATTTAAAATCCAGGTAATCCGAGGTTAGGTTGATTCAGTGCCTCCCTATATCTAACAAGGGACTAAAAGAGGACTTTTTAATCTTCTCTGGGCAATGGCATGATGGCTTACCTTGCTCAGTTAAAAAGGGTGAACCAGGTGGGAAACTAACTGTTTAGTTTTACCATTTATCTTTACATAATTTTTGTATTCCCATTGTTGTTTGCCATTACTGAAATGAGTCCTCGTTGTTTCTACTGACATTGCAGATTCCCGCGCCACTACGCCTTCACTCCGCTTAGGTAACAAAGCGAGCTTGGACAAGGTTATTCGAGCCGAGATTTACGTCAACGAATCAGACGGTCAACTAAGGGCGGCGCAGCTCATCCTTGGATATAATCCCATATCGCGCGCATTCCAAGCTCCGTTGTGTGTGATAAGGGCCAGGGATCCTCGGCTCCATAGAATCAGTGTTGCCTACGAGGGGTTCGTAGTCCCATAAAGCATTCCTCTCCCAAGATACTCACCCCTTACAGAACCTCTACCTGTTGCCACCCTTACAGCAGGAGCAGCATCTTCCCCCCCCTCCCCTCCCGTTTTCCAAGTAGAGGAGGAAGAGGAAGTAGAACAAGAGGAAGAGGGTTTTGTGGACCTCACCTTGCCCACCGACGACTACGAAGCTTTTGATCAACTCTCATCATCCCAAAACGCGCCTGAAGAGATGGGTATTCAGAGGAAACCCCAGTGTAGTCTTCAAGAGTTGCTAGAAAGCCAGCCAGGAAGGGGGGAAGCTGGGAAGCTTGCTCAACCTAAACTTCTTCCTCCCCCACCTAAATCTCCCCCTCACGCTCCTCAGCCACCTCCACCCTCCAAGATTGAACAAGCTGACCCTAAGAGGAGAAGGAAACCAAAGGGTAAAGAGGCAATGGAACCTGGAAGACCTCGTTCTTCCATTAAAGAAAAGGCCCACAGGCCAACTAAGTAGCAGAGAACCAGTCATGCCCCCAGCTGAGGATCAGACAGTGGAGACGTTCAACTGTCCGAGCCCCAAGCATGGCTCCCAGCCCCTATGCTTAGTGGTGAGCCCTTGACTGACGATGCATCAATCAGAGATTACAATGGAGGCATAGGTTGTCATGTTGCTTCAGTTCTGGAGGAAACCCTCCTACTCCCCAAAGATATGGTGGAGTTACGAGGACTTAGGAGGAATGAAGTCTTCCTTCAAACTAAACGATTTCTGGGCATGGTAAGTACTTATCTTTTCACAGTCTTTTCTTTCTTTTTATTTGATATAACACTCATTCTTTCTTTTTCTTTTTTTTAAAAGGCTGTTCAAAGCACTTTTAGAATGGAGGAGATGTACCACTCCGTCTCACAGCAGCTGGATGAAGAGAGAAAACGAAGGAGTACTGCTGTGCAGACACTGATCATTGCTGAAAACAGAAATACTGATTTCAAGCAGAAGCTAAAGGTTGAGGAACAGGCCAAGAAGAGCGCGGAGGCTGCTTTAAAGGATGTTGAGACGCAGGCCGAGAGTCAAAGGAAACTAACGAATGAGGCTAAGGAACAACTGGCTGCGTCCAAGGAGCAAGTGGCAGCTTTGAAGCAGCAGTTAGAGGAGGCTAAGAAACTTAAGGAGCAGGCTGAAAAAGCAAAAATGCAGGCTGAGGAAGACAAAGCTAAAGCCGAGAAGGAGAGGGATGAGACTGAGCAGCACAACTACGACGTCGGCGTAGCTGAGACCGATGATGTTCTCCGAGCAGAGGTCCCCGCCGTATGCCGTGCTTACTGTGCTTAGACCTGGGAAGAAGCTCTTAATTAAGCTAGGGTTGAAGCTTCTTCTGAACTGAGGAAACCTGAAAATATCATCTTTCCTCCAGCCCTGCAGATCCATAGCCAAAAATAGGTAGCCCCTCCTGCTCCCCAGCCGGTCAAAGAAGCCCAACCTTAGCATCCTCCCTCCACTGATTAGCAAGAACAGGAGATCCAGAAGGGACCCTCTTCGGATAAAGTGATTGAGGCTCCTCAGCCAGGGGCAGCTTCTCAAGACTTTGAGAAGCAATTAGCCTCAGTTACTTTACCTGCGCCGGGATCTCTTAAGGATAAGGAGAAAGAGACCCCCCTTGAAATGGCTGACCAGGCTCCCAAGTCTAAACTTCAAATCAAGCTGAAACCTTAATTTTTGTACTTGTTTTTATGTTATTTACAATGATTGTAACTTTTTTTATTTATTTATTTTGTATTGAATGACAAATTTTGATAATACACGAGACATTTTTCTTTAGTCCTAATGATATTTGTCAATACTATTGTTTTACTTAAATATATGGTATTCATTTTATCTTAGTTCCTATCCTTTTTTCCACATACGTCATTAAGGAGTAAAATACATTGGCAAAACGTATCATCAAATCTCGTTATCAAGAATATATCTTTTTCTTTTTTGACTAAGCTCTTTAATAAATTTTACAACATCCAGGGAATATCTCAACACTTATGTAATAAGCAGAACGTCAATACATTGAAATACACTGACACTTAATTAATATCTATGAGGTTGACCATGACTTATAAAATAAGCCAAAACTTGGCTTAAAAAGCAACAACTTACATTAAGGATCGTGTTCTAAAGGTTTTAATACAACTTATACTTTGTTGAATATATCTCTTGATATGTTAAGAATGACTGTCTTTACAATGTTTATGGTCCGAGAACTTGATACAAATGATTTTTCCCTTTTATATTCCAAGAAATGCTCTGGAATATTAATTTCCACCAAGCTTACGGTCTGTGGATCAAGCACAACTCAGCTTCTGTTTAATACTTCAAAAATGTCATAGGATATTAATTTCCACTAAGTTTGTGGTCCGAGGACCTGACATAACTTAGTTTCTGTTTAATATTTCAAAAGATGTCATAGGATATTAATTTCCACCAAGTTTGTAGTCCGAGGACCTGACATAACTTAGTTTCTATTTAATATTTCAAAAGATGTCATAGGATATTAATTTCCACAAAGTTTGTGGTCCGAGGACCTGACATAACTTAGTTTCTGTTTAATCTTTCAAAAGATGTCATAGGATATTAATTTCCACAAAGTTTGTGGTCCGAGGACCTGACATAACTTAGTTTCTGTTTAATATTTCAAAAGATGTCATATCATTCTCAACATACAATTAAGATGAATGGAAACAAAAAACATAGTATAACCTTTCTTATCAATAGTAATATCTTTTCAGGTTATTTACATTTCGATGAAGTATAGTTCTTTCATCTAAATCTTCTAAGTAGTACGCACCTACTCCTGCCACTGACGTAATGTGATATGGTCCTTCCCAGTTAGGCCCCAATTTTTCTCAAGCAGAGTTTTTAGTGTTTCCAACAACTTTCCTTAACACCAAGTCTCCTGGGGCCAATGGCCTTAGCTTCACACTCATATCGTAGCCTTGCTTGAGCTTGTGTTGATAATAGGCTAACTGCACTCTAGCGTTTTCACGTCGTTCTTCAATCAAATCCAAATTCTTTTTCAACAGTTCGTTATTTCCATCTAAGGTGAATGCGTTAGACCTCATAGTAGGGAAACTGTTCTCCAGAGGGATTACAGCTTCAGCCCCATATGTCATTGAGAATGGGGTCTCTCTAGTGGACTTTCGAGGTGTTGTCCTATATGTCCAAAGGACATGCGGCAACTCCTCAACCCATCTTCCTTTGGCGTCATCAAATCTCTTTTTAAGTCCATTCACGATGACCTTGTTAATAGCCTCAGCTTGTCCATTTCCCTGCGGATAGGCTGGAGTGGAATATCTATTCTTTATACCCAGGTTGGAACAGTATTTCCTAAAAGTTTTGCTGTCAAATTGAAGACCATTATCTGAGATGAGCACGTTAGGAACCCCAAATCGTATAACAATATTCTTCCAGGTGAACCTTTTAACATCCACATCCCTGATATTAGCTAGAGGCTCAGCTTCGACCCACTTAGTGAAATAATCTGTGCAGACAAGGAGGTATTTTTTATTTCCCACTGCCTTGGGGAAAGGTCCCACAATGTCCAGGCCCCATTAAGCAAAAGGCCACAGACTAGAAAAAGGGTTGAGAACCCCTCCAGGCTGGTGAATATTAGGCATAAACCTCTGACATTGATCGCATTTCTTGACATACTCTTGCGCCTCTTTTTGCATGTTTGGCCACCAATATCCTTGGGTAAGAGCCCTGTGAGACAGGGATCTTCCTCCTGTATGACTTCCACAAATCCCTTCGTGCAACTCCTCTAAAAGTGATTCTGATGCTTCAGGGTGCACACAAAGCAAGTAAGGACCAGAAAAAGAGCGTTTGTATTGTTTTCTATCCTCGGAGAGCCAGAATTGATGAGCTTTTCTTCGCACTTTATCAGCTTCAGACTTTTCCTCAGGCAGTACATCCTTTTCCAGGAATAGTGATATAGAATTCATCCAACTCGGACCCAGTTTGATTTGGTGGATCCGAGGAGCACCATGGTGTACTGAAGTATGCGTATATAGGTCTTCAACCAATATTACTCGAGGCAAATCTTTCGCCGAGGATGTGGCAAGGGTGGCTAACGAATCCGCATGTGTGTTTCCACTTCTAGGAACATGAGACAAGTCAAAAACCTTAAACTTTTCTTGTATGCTCCTGATTTGACATAAATACTCCTGCATTCTTAAATCACGCGCCTCTAGATCACCTCTTACTTGTCCCACCACCAATTTTGAATCTGAGAAAACCTTCACGGCCTTTCCTCCTATTTTTTGTACCATCATCATCCCCATCAGCAAAGCCTTGTACTCGGCTTCATTATTTGTAGCCGAGAAATTCAACCTTAAGGATTTCTCAATAGTAATCTTCTCAGGTGACACCAGAACTAGTCCTACTCCTGATCTTCGCTGATTAGCTGCCCCATCAACATACAATTCCCAAGGTGGTGGGCATTGAACAGAGACCACGCCGATTAACCCCTCATCCAGTTTCTCACTCCCCCCTTCCATTTCTTCAGGACATTCAGCAAATTCGGCCACGAGATCTGCGAGTACCTGCCCCTTTATAGAAGTACGAGGCATGTACTTTATATCAAAAGCCCCTAGGATCGTGCCCCATTTGGCTATTCTTCCAGTATAATCAGCGCTTCTAAGCACGGACTTGAGTGGGAGTTGAGTGAGTACGACCACAGTATGCGCTTGGAAGTAAGGTGGAAGCTTTCTTGTGGCATGGACTATGGCTAATATCGCCTTTTCCAATGGAAAATAACTCACCTCGGCTTCATTAAGTGACTTACTCACATAATAAACTGGCCGCTGTATACCACTGTCCACCCGTATAAGCACAAGGCTTATGGCATATAGAGCAACTACGATATAGGCAAAAAGAACTTCATCCACCACAGGGCTAGACATTATGGGTGGATGGGATAGATATCGTTTAAGCTCTTGGAATGCCGTGACACACTCCTCGGACCATTGAAACTCTTTCCATTTATGTAACAGAAGGAAGAAAGGCCTACATCTTTCTGCTGATCTGGATATAAACCGATTCAATGCAGTCATCATTCCAGTAAGCTTTTGCACCTCCTTTGGATTCCGAGGTGGTTGCAAGCTATTGATGGCTCTAATCTGGTATGGGTTTACCTCAATTCCCTTATGAGTCACCATGTACCCCAGGAATTTTCCTGACCCCACTCCAAAAGAGCATTTAGACGCATTCAAACGCAGCTTGTGTCTCCTTAGGATTTCAAAAATGTTCACAAGATCCGTTAGGTGTTCGGATACCAACTTGCTCTTTACAACCATATCATCAATATAGACCTCAACATGTTTACCTAACTGCGGTTCAAACATTTTAGTCATCATTCGTCGATAGGTTGATCCTGCATTTTTCAGGCCAAAAGACATTACTTTATAGTGGTAGTTCCCCACAGGAGTGACGAAAGTTATTTTTTCTTGATCATCTGTTGCCAATGGTATCTGATGATAACCTTGAAAGGCGTCCAAAAAACTCATCCGAGGATGGCCTATTGTTGCGTCTACTAACTGGTCAATCCTAGGCATTGGAAATGGGTCTTTAGGACAAGTCTTGTTGAGATCTGTAAAGTCCACACACACACGCCATTTTCCTATTTTCTTTTTTACCACCACGGTATTTGCCAACCATTGAGGGTAAAATACCTCTTTAATAGCCCCTGCCTGTTTAAGTTTAAATACTTCACTCTTGACTGCCTCTACATGTTCATTAGAAGGGCGCCGAGGTGGTTGCTTTCTTGGAGTAACTGAGGGGTTCACATTCAAATGATGACAAATGAATTTTAGGTCTAAACCAGGGGCTTCATAGGCATCCCATGCGAACACATCTACGTTTCTTCTCAAAAGCTCAACCAACTGTTTCCTTTCTTGTAGGGGAAGTTGAGCCCCTACCTGAAAGAATCTCTTCGGGTCATCTCCAATGATCACCTTGTCCAGGTCTTCACATTTCACCTCGTCGGCTGGCCCATTGATCAGAAATGCCGGGGTTTCTAACTGCTACACATCATTTTCCTTAGCGGCCGAGATGCCACTCTCTGGTCTGTGTTGAATTACCGCAATTAAACACTGCCTAGCCATAGATTGGCTTCCCATTATCTCCAGCATTTGACCTCCAGAAGGGTACTTCACTTTCTGATGAAGGGTGGATGAAACAACACCCAAGGAATGCAGCCAAGGCCTGCCCATAATGGCTGTATATGGGGAAAAAGCATCTACCACGATGAAATCTACTTCGACCACATCTGACCCAATTTGCACAGGCAATCTAATCTATCCCTTAGGTACAACCATTTTACCCTCGAAACTCACCAAAGGTGAGCTATAGGTTGTCAAATCCACAGGTTTTAAACCCAACCCCTTAAAGAGATCATGATACATAATCTCTGCTGCACTTCCCTGGTCAACTATGACTCTCTTTACATCGTACCCACCAATTCTAAGGGTAACCACTAGAGCATCATCATGTGGCTGTATGGTTCCCTATTTGTCCGCATCCGAAAAGCTTAACACTAGAGGAACGTTCGTCTTGATCCTCTTCGGCACTGAAGTAGATTCATCATCGGAATAACAGGATACTGACATTATCCTGGAAGGGCATGATCTAGTCCTCCCAGGGGCAGCAAATATGACATTTATGGTGCCGAGAGGAGGCTTTGATGTAGCATTCCCCTGTAACGCTGAACCAGTCTGGCCTTCTCGGCCACTAGAATGGTGCAAGAGATGTTTTAACCTCCCTTTTCGGACCAATTGTTCCAAATGATCCCACAGATTCCTGCAATCTTCAGTAGTATGACCATGATCTTGATGATAATGGCAGTATAGGTTCTGGTTGTGATTCATTGGATCTCCTGCCATCTTGTTCGGCCATTTAAAGAATGGTTCATTCCTAACATTCTCTAAAAAATTTTGCACTGGCTCCCGAAACACAACATTGACTGCCTGGGAGTTGGTAGGTGCCGGTTGCCCTGAAAAGTCTCTCCGAGGTCGATTGTTCTGCGACTGATCCGACCTAGAATCCCTCCTCTCCTGAGGGATCACCTTCGCTTTCCCCTTTCCCAGTAACTGATCCTCCTCAATCCTCCTGTACTTGTCGATCCTATCCATCAACAAACGTACACTGGTGACAGGTTTGCCAGTGAGGGATTTCCTCAAATCATGATCGGCCGGTAATCCAGCCTTAAATGTACTGATAGCCACATCATCGTACCTCCCATCTATCTCATTGAACATTTCCCAGTATCTATCTGAGTAATCTTTTAAAGTCTCTCCCTCTCGCATAGACATAGATAGCAAAGATCCTAAAGGTAATGGAACCCTGCTACATGTGATGAAGCGAGCGCCAAAGGACTGGGTGAGTTTCTTGAAAGAGTCAATGGAATTTGCCCTCAGGCCATTAAACCATCTCATCGCCATTGAACCTAAGCTGTACGGAAAGATCTTACACATTAAGGCCTCATCCTTAGAATGAACGGCCATTTTTTGATTAAAATGGCTAACATGCTCCATTGGATCTGTCCGACCATTATAAAGAGAGAAGGTCGGCTGATTAAATCGCTGAGGAAGGCTGGCACCCTCAATCCGACGTGTGAAAGGCGATTTAGCAACCTGGTTCAACGCTTCATTCATGGCCTTGTTTCCAAGGCCCTTGTGCGATGTACTTTTGCTCTTACGCCTATAGCTACTGTATTCCTCGTCGCCGGAGAAAGCTTCACTGGGCGGAGTTCTGGATCGTTGCCTGTACGTGACATCCTCTGTATCGCCAGAAGAAGACTCGGATCCAAATGATGGTCGCCTTCGCCGTGCACGGCGTAACTTCTTCTTCAACTCATCAATTTCACGTTGCATGTCTTTCTCATTCTCTGCATGGGACACACGACTTTTCCCACGCGACTAACTCCTATTAGTGTGCATGGTTTGCCCACTTCTCTCACGATCTCCCCTTTGCTGAGGGTTTACCTCCGATTGGCTATGTTGTGAACCTCCTGATTCCGCCTGATGCAGATTATCATTACCCTGATGTAGCCCGATCGTTGGTTGATGCGAACCTGACTCTTCCATTTTGAGCACTAAACCAAATTCTCCTTCTGATCAGATTAAGCCTTCCTCATAGACGGCGCCAATTGTAAGGACCGGTTTTGACTCGAACCCAAAACAGGAACGGGCTCAGGCCCAAAAAGCCCAAACAATGAATTTGTAGAGAGTGGAGGAAAAAGCTAGTCTGAATATAGGGAAAAGATATTGGTTGATAGTGTTAAAGGGAAAGAGTTACTCATGCACAAATACAAAAAGCATCTTCAGATATGCCCTAATAGTATGATCAATAATATGGAACTCTTTCTTTTTACTTTTGTCTTTCTTCAACCTTTCGCTCTTTTCTTGTTTTTCTTTTTTCCTCCCCCTTTTCTTTCAATCCCTTTTCGTGTTATATACTATGGTTTTTATACCCTTTTCCCCATCCACGTGTGAGTCAGGTATTGGGAGTTTCTCTGTTGCTTTTCGCTCCTCCTTGAACCTTCTACTCTTAGCTGTAAGACTGCTTGTTTATTGTTCAGGCATCACCTCCACATTAATGCGATCAGAGAGTTAGCTGGTCAGCATTTAATGCAGAGGTAGCAGTGCTTCCAGATATTTGTTATCCCTCATCCTTATCCTTTATTTGGTATTTTCTCATCCCCTTGTCGCAAAGTTCTTCCAATATGCTACATTAAGGGATTGAGAAGGTTCCTTGCCACCTCGGACAGAGGTTCAGAGATGATCATTATCCTCGGACACGGTTAAGTCCTCCATAAATATTCTTTACCTCTTCCTATAAAACAGTTTCCATTCCTTCCTTTGTTGATCGTCCTCGGATATGTTCTTATCCTCGGACTAGATATTGGGCCATAGGCCCAGCCCTTTCCCACGCGAATAGTACCTATGGGATCCATTGGCCCCCACAGCAAGTTTTTATAGTTTAAAATTATACATAAAATATAAACTTATAGATCATATAGTAAATAATATCTGATTGACACAAAATTTGACATGTGTATTATGAGTTTAAAAAACATGCAATTCAACAATTACATTTTCAAAATATGAAGTAATATTTATTTTATTAAGTAATATTGTAACCTTAGGCTACAACCAATTTTGTAACTTGTAAAAAAAATAAAAATAAAACTAATTTTGTAGCTAAACTTTGTCCATATATATATAAAATTTGTGTGCTATTCATATTAAAATGTCCATTAAACCCTTCATATACAACAAAATACCAGTTTTATATATAGATCAAATCAATTTAAAATAAGAAACATGTTAATAATTAGGAAAAAAATTAGCTACAAAATTAATTGTAGTCTTAGGCTACAAAATTAGTTGTAACCACCTTACTCAATATCTTTTTATTAAAGGTGAATTTTGACAAATCCACCATTGCATGACATCTTCTTCTAATATTCTTCATGCTTGCAAAATTTTTAGAAAATTAAATATCAATAACTATGTCATTAATAAATTGTTCAAATTGCAAGTTTTTGTAGTTTAAAATTATGCTTAAAAATATAAGTTTATATATCATATAGTAAATACAATCCGATTGACACAAAATTTGACATGTATTAAGAGCATAAAGAACATGTCATTCAATGGTTAGATTTTCAAAATATGTAGTAATGTTTATTTTATTGGGTAAGATTGTAACCTTAGGCTATAACTAATTTTGTAACTAAGCCTTGTCCTAATAATTATTGGGATCAAATGCCCAAATTAATATATAATTAAAACAAATACATCATACAGCTCAATTTCTTAATTTGAAGAGAGGATCATTATAAAAAAAATATAGTAATAATGAGAATCATCATCTTAATTCCTAAAAAGGAAGAATAATAATAATATAAAGTATGACAAAAATCCTTAATTCTTTCAAATGAAACTAAAAAAGTGCAATTATAAAACATTCTCAACTCATAGCCTAATTATACTAAGAAATCTCACTAATTAACAAGTAGAATGAGTCAAATCCCCCCAAAAAACCCCGAACACATCTACAACGCAATCCTGCCTATTTTCAAAACCCAATTCAATGGATGCTCCATGATTCAGCCTCTTCAAAAAATCTCATAGGTGACCATTGCTCATAAATTCAACATTCTTGAAAACATTGGCATCCACCTTTTCAACCTCCTCCTTCCCTTTCATCCCTTTTTTTCCAAGCTTGTCTCTTTTGAAACTGCCAACAATGTCTACAGCCTCTTTTTTTACAAGTCCTAGGGCTCTCTCTATCCCCTTCCCAAAATTATGATGATTGTTTAAAATATATCCTTTAACGTTTTTTAAACCCCAATAATTTTCCATGGTTGAAAACTGAAAACACTATAGCAAAATAATTTTTAAATATATGAATAGTATGTGGGACCCAGTTTTAAAGTTGATTTTGCCAAATTTTGTATTTGCGGGTCCCATGAATAATACATGGGACCCACTATTTAAACGCAAATCAAACATGAGTTTGGATTTCAGCTGTATCCAACCTCACGCTAAATGTATAATATAATTAAATAAAGGAGAGGGATGACTTCCCCACCCTTCTTTTTGATTATGGATATATAATAAAAGTATATGATTGCATATTATGGAAATGGTGAATGTTATTGCATTAATTTTCAGCGGATTGGTTGAAAGAATTGAAAGTAGAGGGAGGCAGGCAGTCTAAACAAACAATAGTTTCTCTGCTCACCATTGAGATGACAGACTCACAGAAGTATTCTTGAGATATTACTGGCTGTTGAGAATTCCCTATAAAGTCAGAAAGTAATTAAGGACTTAGACTCACTCACCCTTTTTTTTCTTATTGGTCTCTAATACTTTTACACATTCAATTTTATTGTACAAGTTGGAAGAATCCGAGAAGGGAGAACCTGCTACGAAAATTGAAAAGGCATTTTATATAAATTTGAACACAAATTTGAGCATCAAGAATTGCCCTTGGGAGGAAGAAATGGTATAAATTCTTCTAAATATAAAGGGAAAATTTCACTACGTTTTCAGGTTTATTAGCGAAGGTTCTCTTTATAATAGATGTGGGATTCTGTTTTTCAATCTTTGCTTGCACTTTTAAGTTATTCCGTTGTCCCCTTCATAATTCAGATATCATTTTATTTTTCCCTTTGCAATGTATATAAAATAGAAAAAGATATTTTCAAGCATAAGCCATTGAATGCGAATTTCACTGCAAAATTATGAAATTCTAAAATACAAAAAATTTCATCACATATTGAAAAATATGTAATTAATGCAACATCACTTTCATATATACAAACCATGAAGAAATTTTTTTTTTGAAGACATAAATTACAAGATATCAGCTTAATAAATTTGGAATAAAAATTTTGAAACTATATAGGGTTACTTGCACTTTCCATCAATATCCCACTTGAACTTTTGGAAATAGGCAAATTACTGCATGCTATTACTGAATTCCACTAAATTTTATTTTTCTTTTAACAAGATGGGGTAATTTGCTAATTTCTAATATATTGAGAGGTTTTTTTTTTTTTTGGGGGGGGGGGGGGGGGTGTGGGAGCATTGCTCAGTTCTTAAATTTAAGGAAGATTGAAGTGGACCAATAATTTAAGAGGGATCCAAATATAGGTCCTTCCCAAAATATATATATTATGGTGACAAAAAATTGGGTTAATTTTACTTTTCCCTCCCATATGGGGTACACTTCAATCTCCTCCTAAATTTTAAAAAATCGACTAATGTTTCTTGAAATATGGAAAATTAGCAAGTTACCTATTGCCGTTACTAAATTATGTTAGATTTTATTTTATTTTTTGACGACATGAGATAATTTGCTAAATTCAGTACTTAATGAGGGACATTGCTTGGTTTTAAAGTTTAAAGGGATTGAAATATACCCCATAGTTATTTAATAGAAATAGAAATATTTATATATATATATATATATATATATTACTTAAAATTTGTATTCTATTCATATTAAAATTTCCTTTAAATTCCTCATAAACAATAAAATAACAATTTTATATATAGATCAAACCAGTTTAAAATAATAAACATGTTAATAATTATCAGGATGAAATGCCCAAATTAATATATTTTTAAAAAACAAATACAACATAAAGCCTAATTTCTTAATTTGAAGAGGGGAGAATTATCAAAAACTATGAGAATCATCATCTTAATACTTGAAGAGGAAGAATATTGAGCAAAAGTATGTAAAAAATCCTTAAAATCATCCTTTCAAATGAAACTAAAAATATATTATTATAAAACATTCTCAACTCAAAGTCTAATTACACTAAGAAATCTCACTAGTTAACAAACTAAATCCCACCCTCCCCCCCACCCCCCACCCCCCCAAAAAAAAAAAAAAAAAAAAAACCCAAACACCTCTACAACGCAATCATACCTATCTTCAAAACTCCATTCAATAGATACTCCATGATTCAACCCTATCTACGAATCCCATAGGTAATCATCGCTCAGAAATTCAACATTTTGAAAACGCTGGCATCCACCCTTTCAACCTTTGTCCTTCCCTTTCATCCATTTTCTCCAAGCTTGCCTCATTTGAAACTGCCAAAGATGTCTATAGCCTCTTTTGTTACGAGCCCCATGGCTCTATCTATCCCCTCCCCAAAATATTAATCATGACAAGGCCTTACCATTGGACCCCCCTTAAACTATTGGTCCACTTCAATCCTCCTTAAATTTAAGTGTTGAGCAATGCCCCCATCCACCCCAACCCCTCAATATATTGGAAATTAGCAAATTACCTCATCTTGTTTTTTTTTTTTAAAAAGAATTTAATGGAATTTAGTAATGGCATATTGTAGTAATTTGCCTATTTCCAAAAAGTTAGAGTGGGACATTGATGGATTTTTTTTTTTTTTTGGGAGGTGGGGAGGGAGGGGAAAGGGAAAATGTAATTAACCCTAAATAATTTCAAGAATTTTATTCCACATCTATAAGGTGACATGTTGTGATTTATGTCTTAAAAAAAAAATGTTTTTTGTGGTATTTATATATGAAAGTGATGTTGCATTACTTACATATTTGTCAGCAGGTAATGAAATTTTTTGTATTTCACAATTTTGTAGCAAAATTCACATTCTTCCCACAAAATTTTCTATTTTTTGGATATAGTGGTATTTTTCATATATGATTTTTTATTATATTTTTTCCCACCGAAAGCTTTTGTCTTTGCATTTATGGGAAATGCGTGAGTTTTGTAGACGGGAAAGCGATTAAAGGAGCCATTTGAAGGAAGAAGAAGAAGACAATGGAGTTCGATGGAGAAGTAGGTGAGATAGAGAGATGCAAAGAAAGTAGAAGAAGACGATAAAAAAGCTAGAGAAAGTTAATGGCTTATGCTCTTACATCACTAAATTTTAGAAAAATGATGACATGATCATTAGTGTTATTTTTTTACAAACGAGTTTGGATAGCAAACACACCTGGCATTTGTGTTTTTCCCTGAGTTTAGTGTAAGTTTGGATAGCAAACACAGCTGGCGTTTGCGTTTTCCCCTGGTTCCGTGCACTGTTCACAAGACTCGCAAGTATGGAATTTAACAAATATAACTTTAAAACTGTGTCCCACGGGCACATTCATAGTTTAAAAATTATTTTGTTACAGTGTTTTTAGTAATAAATTTTCAATTTTTAACAATAAGTAATATCTAAACAGATCCTTAATAAAAATTGATAGTTTAAAAAATATAGTTATTTGTAGAGTTATACTAGATATAACCCGAATCTATATCATATATTATATATTAATTTAATTGGTTTTGGTGAAGTTCGTCGGCATAGATTTTACCATAGAATATACTGAATTAAACATTTTTTTATAAAAACTTTTTAATAGATGGTTTTATTTTAGTAATTTTACTATCATCTAAAAAACAATTTTTAATTAGAGTCCCTTGAAATAATCCAACAAACCAGAGACCATGCATGCAAGAGGCAGAAAATGACTTGTATTATTAAACTTTTCCTCTTTGGGAATTGACTTCCACTAACTTTGCCATATTGGGGCACAGTTTTTTCTGGAGGACCGACCCAACTACTATTTCACATATGCGTGTTTCTGCGTGTGCGAGCTCTCATTCAGAGTAATACTAATTGGCATGCATGCTATTGCTCCAATTGTCTTTGTCGCATCACATTCACACCAAACTTTGGATTTTTTCAGATGAAGACGAAGAAATTAAAACAAGGAGATGATTATGAATTTTGAAGACTATAAGTAAAGATTGAACCATAAAAATAAAATTTTACGAAAAGTAACAAAGAATTTGGCAAAAATTTGACTAACCCTTAATTGGGTTACTTTTATTTCACCCACTCCCAGAATTACGAAATATATAGAATCTTCGTAGACTCTTTATGGTCCTTTTTTTTTTCACACGCAAGTCCCATTTCATAAACAGCCAATTGTGAATGTACCATCATACACTTCAAATTTCCCACGACACTTAAAAGCGCTCTAGCTAAACTTAAACGTCGACAGTCTTACTTTCGTATTTTACTTAATTGGCGTTATTGATGTTCCTTTGTCCTTTTATTTATTTATTGTTGACAATGTTGACATTAACATTAAAACTATAGTACATAGTTTTATTTTCAATTGAACAGAAAAGTCAACAAGCTTCTCTTTCTTTCCACTTTAAAGAACGACAAAGCAAAAGGTTATTTCAAGTTTTCAACTATAACAGTGTCATCTTTCTTCATCTTGAATTTTCTTCAATCATACAGGTTAGCCCGTTCTGTTCTTCCTAGTCAGACGGTCTGGAATGCCATGCAACTTTTGTATCATAACTTTTATTACAACTTAGAGGTAGTTAATTGCAGTGATGACTCTAAGAATTTGCTTTTAGAAGGTCATTAAGAAACTCAAATTAAGTAGAATTTAATAAAAAGAGAACTTGAATGTATCAAGTTATTGATTAAAAAAAAACCATCAAATACATGAAGTTTTACATTTTCCTTTTACGAGTTTTCAAAATTTGAAATTGTTATATGATAGTTCAGTTGTTATTATTTATTGCCAATGTGGGTAGATGTGACCATTTTATTTTTTTAAGTTTGTATAACATTTTTTTTTTTTTTTTTTGCAATTGTCATTATCTATTTGTTATTGTTTTTATAAAAATATATTAAACTAAATAGGAAAACTCAACTCACTAGCACTGTATTAATGGTTGACCCATATAATCACACTCATCCATACATAGATAATACAGCAACTGTCTACTTAACTAATCAAATGCATGAACAATTACTAGCTTTACTTTATTAATTAACTTTATAATAAAAAGTTATTATAACATAATAACAATTCACACACATTTATCTATTTCCTAATTATAAAATTATATAATGTTCTTTCTCCAAAAAAAAAAAATATATATATATATATATATATAATGTTATATTATATTTATACGCACACATCCACTTATTATTTACTTTTAAAGTAGGAGATATTGTGATGAGAGTGTGCAAGATTTAAGTTATGGTGTAAAAATATTTTTTAAGGTAAGTTAATCTAACAAAAAAAAAAAAAAATTATATATACATGTATGTATATTTTTAAAAAATTGAAGTCGGGGTTCATTTGAACCCTCTGAAGAATGTGTGGCACAGCCTGGGTTCATTGTGAATGTTAATTAAGAAAACAAAAATGATGATGGGTCTATAAAAAAAAATGATTATCCAATACTTATAGTTGATTACTTCATCAATTTATGACAAATAACATTGTCTAGAATTGCTTCCTATTTTTAAGCTTGCTTCGGTAACACCATTTTCAGCCTTTTTAGATAACATGAGACTAAAACCTGTGAAGCCGTCCAAGGCAGAAGATTGTCAAAGAAGATAATTTAGGCAGGGGACATGGAAATTAGAAAGTCAATAGAATGGGGTGGGGGATTTAAATTCCAACATTTGTGCTAGCACGATATGGAGAAGAAGGAAACTTCGTTCAATCCACGCCACCAATAAAAAGATATTTTTAGGTCTAAGAAAATGAAAGCCAAAGCCGTGTTGTTTAATTGGTGCCCCGGTAGTTTTTGGCAGGATTTTTAGCATATCATCCTCACGCGGCTACATACATATGGCCACCTGTCACGTTATCTTTCTCCATCAACAAATGACAAGTATACAACCATTTAATTTGCTTTGATTAAATATATATATATATATATATATATATATATTTGGATGATATGAATAGTAACGTTTCAAAGAATGTATTGTATCCACGATGATAGTCTCTTGATATTAATATTATGTGGAGTGGAGTCGATGAGCTATACTGGAGACACATTTTTTCTTTTTATATATATAGTAATAGTGACGTGGAGTCAAGAAGCCTATACTGGAGACGAGAAGCCTATATATATATATATATAAACAAACGCAGGAAAAACATGTAATATTTTAAGAATAATAACCTTCGAGAAACAATCTCTATCTCCTAGCGTTGAATGTATAGTACTGTATAAGATATAATAGAGTACTCAAACTCAAAAGCCCCATATACTTATCCTTGTATTTTTCATTTTTTCAACGATTTTTGAATAATATAAGAGTAATACTAGAGATACAAACTTTTTTACAAAAAAATTTATAAACTGTTGATGTGATGAGTGATTATTGGTAAATAAAAAAATAATATTAATGGTGGGCCAATATGTAAACTAATAAAAAGTTAGCCATATCACTAGTTTATAAAAATATTATAAAATAGTTTGTGACTGTAGTATTACTTATAATATAATAATGGATGTTGGAGAAAGTCAATCATATTTTTCCATCGTTAAAATTTTTAATACAATTTATACTTTGCTTCGCATTTTTAGGTTAATATGGGGAAATCGGTCAAACAAAATTGAGTCTACTAGAAGGATATTGAAAAATTGTGTGTACAATCATAATGTGACAATTAAAAGCAACCCCATGCCTGAAATTCCCAAAAATTGCATTCCAATATCCGAATGTATTGACGTGAACATTTTTCCAACCCGAAAAAAGGGCAGAATTCAACCTATCTAAGTTGTGAGATAAAAAATGGAAACATGTTAAAATTACCAAAGCATTAAACATAAAGAGCTTCTTTTTTCTTTATAGAATGATAATATGTACATATACAGGATATATATATATATATATATATATATATATATATAGTAACCTGATCCCTCTCAAATTACTTCTCATAATTAGGTGGGACCTACTTTACTTATAAAGGAATTATGAAAACTTCTAGATCTTAATAACCTAACTAAGATAGCTTAATCATCTAAGTTAGCCAACTTAAAAGAATAAGTATAGCATTCCTCTCAAAAAAGAAAAAAAAGAAAAGAAAAGGGAATAAGTAGTACACCCTCATTTGTTTTTGAGAGAGAGAGAACTCTACAACTTGGATTTAAAACTATAAATTTAAGTACATACCTTTTTTTTCTTTCTTCACATATGCACGTTGCGCCTATTTTGAGGATTTTTTAGAAATCTTTTTAAACATAAATCATAAAACTTCAAACAATTCGACAATGATGGTATTAAGCCTATGTTTGATTGGGGTGAAAAGGAAGAGAACGAAAAACAGGGATAATAATAATAATAATAATAATAATAATAAAATAAAAAAGGAAGAGGAAAATGTGATCTTCTATTAGTTGGTTAGAGTGAAAAAGACAGGAAAGAAAAAGGGGTGGATGATTCCCTACAATTTTTTTGATTTTTATTTATTTATTTGGTTTCCTCATAAATTATAACTATATTTAAAAGTAGCCCCAAGAAAAAAATTACACTAAAATGCTATTTGGTTCCCTTAAACTTTTTTAAATGTTTATATTTTTGTTAGTGTAAACATATTAATAAATAATACCCAAGCAAACTATGTCATAATCCTCCTTATATATATTTCAAGTGACAATATATAGATATATATTAAGTTATAAATTTCTAATAAATGTGATTTGTGTAAAATGTGTTGTATATATAGGTATATACATGGATATGTTGTAATAATGATGTTTGAGTTTAGAGAATATTGTTTCATAAAGTGAAAATTCAAGTTCTAGAATTTTCTAAGTGAAATTCGAAAATAAGGATTTTTGATGGGTCGAAGCTTTTGCTCAATTGATCGAAATGATGAGGAAAATAATCTCGGAGTCTTTAGATGATTCGATCGCTATTCGATTTCTACTCGATCGATCGAAAAAAGCATTCGATTGATTGAAAGGAACTCTCGATTGATCAAAACTTGAAAAAATTGAATTTTCTGCAAAAAATTCTGGTAACTGTTCTGAAATTTTGAAAAAGTCTCACGCCTTGTGAACGGTTTTATGAAACATTTTAACTCTCCATACGTACTTTTTGATAAAATATAACTCTATGGATATAAATAGAGGCTTATGTTCACTTGAAAAATAGTAAGTTAGAGAGAAATACAAGAAATTTTGTGATTATTCTCTAGAATTACTATCTATAGAACCCAACAACTTGGTTGTATCTTGGAGACAAGTTTGCGATAATCCTTTAGCAACAAAAGTGTGGGGGGGCAAATTAATATTGTCTAAGGATAACAATTTTGTGCTTCCAAGTTATCTATTTCTGTTTTGTCTTTTGTGTTATCATTGTTCTTCCTTTATTACTTTGTGTATTATTCACAACAAAATGTAATAATATATCTTTTATTGTGATTCCGTTCTTAATTTTCCTTTTAGATTTTAATTGTTTTGTGCCTTTTAAATCTAGAACAGAACACATGAATGAGGCTTTTTTTTTTCTTCCCATTAGAGAGGTTCAAGAATCTATTTGTTAAAGGACATCTAACACTAAGGAAGAATTTAAAGATATGCGTTAATGAGAGAAGTTATGATCTTATTTTTGCTTGTTGGGAGAAGAAGCTTCCTAACCACCTTTTCCAACTACAATCTATTTGTAAACAATGAACACTAACTGAAAGATCTTAGGAAAACTTGCATACCCAGCATAAATAGATTTACTGAATGACAAGGAGGCAGATCACGAAGGATCATTAGTTGGTATCCCCTCTTTTTTGGAGATGATATTACAGATTTGTAAAGAAATACTATAACTACCAAAGAGGCAAGAAAGAAAATATAGGAAGAACAAATCAATTAGAAAATCAAATGGATAAAACTTGGATGAGTTGGAATTCAATTTGACTTAGCAGATGGTCATAAGAAACATAATTCATTTATTATCCACAAGAGGTTATTTGAATGCACAGGAAGAAATCTAGAATTTACTAGAGAAAGAAAGAGAGAAAAACCTCTTTGAAAACGTTTATTAATCAAAGTATAATTGCCAATGGGTTAAAGCCACCAATTTCTAGAAAATAAATCCTAGGATAGTAAGAGATTCTTAGAAAACCTAAAACTAGCTAGGCTCACCATATGAAAAATTACAAAATAAATAAAGAGGAAAATTTGAGAAATTACTATATTGACAAAATTTTCAATAGATACAATTGAATATTAAATTATGACATCCGTTTCATAATGATTATTCTTTATCTTTATGTGAAAATGTTAATTGATTTTTTATATAAACAAGATTTAAGAATCCCCAAATCTCTTTTGAGTTAATTGAAACACACATGTAAGGACCAGATTTGGTGGCCCGACCCAAGATAAATGGACTGAGGCCTAAAAAACCAAAACAATGAATTTGTAGAGAGTGGGTTGGAAAAATTGGGTCAAAATGTGTTTTTTTTTAGACCCTTTAAAACACAACCAGATTAACCTAGTTAATAAGCCAAGTGATTACTTAGTCAAATTATCAAGTCTAGGTTAACATAAATATCATATCATTGTAAAGTGCAGAAAATAATAACATAACGATATGATAACCCAGGAAAACCAAACAGTAAAAAACCTAGGGAGAATTTAACTTAACTATTCTCAAGGTAAAACCGAATCCACTATGAAAGAATTGAAGTTTACACAATAGCGACTTAGACCACTAACATCCTATTGCTACCCCGAGTAGGAAACTTACTACCACAACCACGTGACAGTTCCGAGTCCACAATCTACTTCTTTCTTGGACAAGCACACTCGCTTGTGTATCTTTAAGTTCTTGAATTAGCAACTGAATTGATCACCAAGTTCTTGACATAATCTTGAATCTTGGAAACTCTAAGTATGTGTGAAGGCAACCACTTCTTGATCTCACAGAAGATTCACATACACAACATCAGGAGCATCCTAAAACGTGGTTAGGGTTTTCCCTTTTATACTTAAGACAAAACATAAAACCCTACATATCAAACGAGCTTGGGCTGAGTTGGAAATTCTACAGAAAAAACAATATGCATGACTTTCGATCAATCGAGTCTAATTCTCGATTGATCGAGCTAGGCAGATTTACATAATAAATCTTACAGCTACTCGATTCCAATTTTATATATAACCACATATTTTGAGCAAGTCTAAACAAGTCTAAACCGTTTTTATCATGGTTTGCCAACATTACAAATTGAAGTTCTAATACATTTAAACCTAAAGTCTTAGAATCCAACAGAAGGAGTTGGATCACAAATAAAATAGACTCAATTCACAAGGACAGAGAAACAGATTGAATTAAGTTTAGAAAAACCATCCTCGGCATAGGTCCAAGGAGGTCAATTCTTATATATTCTTCACAAGTGTGATTACAGGTTTGGTTCTTGATTGCTACAGTGTTTCTCCCTTCCTTTCTTTGATCTCACATTCATGGTAGGTCTCTTCCCTTATATAGTTCCTTTTAAATAATCTTGGTCTTCCACTTGTTGATCATCCAAGCTTCTACTTGAGTGTCTGTCCCATCGAACACCCATTTCAGCCCATTTTGTGCGTTGGGGAATCCAATATAGCCTTGTTCAGAGGTTTTCTCCACATTAATGCAGTCAGAAAGTTAGCTGCAGAACCTTTAATGCGGTGGTAACAGTTTTCTCCTTAGATATTTTAGGACCCCCCCTTTATACTTTGTTTCTGTAATGCTTATCTGTGCCTGTAGAACTTCCGGGAACGTCCTTCCGGACGGTAGACAACCTGTTCGGATCTCGGCTTTATGTGTCCGAGGTAACATTCGTCCTCGGCATGCCTTCTTGTGCCAGTATGACCCAAACTGACTTTGTCATTCACTAACGTGTGCTCCTTTGATAACGTTTCCCCTTTCTCGGACAGTCTCTAGTCCTTGACTTGGGCTTTGGGCCCAACACACATGTGGACAATGAGCCTCCGGGTCCAATACCCCTACAGTACAAATACCAACAAATTAAAAAGAAAAATAAGAAGTAATAAGTGATAACAAAAAAAACAAAAAACATAAAAAAGAGATTAAATTATTTGAGATGGACATAGTGATATACTATACATACGTAACGTAAGATACTAAAATGGGTAGCATCCCACGTGGTTGTGCATTAGGTAGGATGTAGAGCTGTTATGAAAATGAACATATGGAACTAGTTTGTTTGACTGGTATCCAATAAGTGTGACATTTTCCTTTTTGCGTTTTCTGCATTTATTTATTTTTTTAGTAATGTTTTCTTCATTTATTTATTGCAAAAGACAAAAAAAAGAAAAAAGAAAAAAGAAGTTAAAATAGACCTACAAATAGTAAAAAAGAAAAGAAAAAAGAGAGTAATAAATAAAAGAAAGAAACGAAGAAAAGAAGCAATTGAAATTCGAAGGTGTTAGGTGAGAAAAGAAAAAGCCGTCTTACCCGCTTATTCTTCTTCTTCTTCTTCTTCTTCTTCTACCACTTAATTTTTATTTCTTCTTCTTCTTTCTATTCTTTAGAAAAAGTAAAAAACCGGTGAATGCCACGCGTTCAAATAGCACCGATCCCAAATCACTATTCTCTTTTTTGAAATGCATTAGAAACTTCCCGTAAGAAAATAGACCAAGACAAAAGCACATACACCAATTCTCATTACAGATCTCTCTCTCTCTCTCTCTCTCATCATTTTCCTCAGGAAAGAATAAAAGCGTATAGTTTGTCTGTATTTTTTAGTGTCTCTCTTTCTCTCTCTACGACTATTAGTGGGCTTTTGGGCACCTCTCTTTTTTTTGGGTTTTCTCAAATTTTCTAGAAACCCCATCTTCTTCTGTTTTTTTTGTGTGTCAGTGTGAACAGCTTCTCTCCGCTTTATAAAAGTGCACCTTGTCAAAACTAAGAAGAGGAATATTATCCTTAGACTTAGTTTTTGGGAAGTTATGGTATTGTTACCAATTGAAAAAATAGAACTGGTTTTGGTTCTAACTCATGGAAGCTGATCGTAGAAGCAAGCCGTGTCCCAATCCTGTTCACTTTCGTTTCTTTCCTTCTGGGTTCTATTGTTGGGGTTGGGAATTCTTGACCGCTCTCTTGCTTTTTAGTTGTTAAGCTTTCATTTTTCTTTTCTTTCTTTTTTTTTTTTGTAATTAGAAATTCCAAAAAGTTAATTTCCTTTTTTAGTAGATTTGATTTTTGATTTTCGATAAGGGAAAAAAGAAAAGAAATTAAAAGCCATTTTGGTGAGGTGAGGTGAGGCGTAATAAGTCGGAGAGAAATGGCGCAAAGGTCAGTTCCGGCGCCTTTTCTGACGAAAACGTATCAGCTTGTGGATGACCCCATCACCGACGATGTGATATCGTGGAATGAAGATGGTTCCACTTTTGTGGTTTGGAACACTGCCGATTTTGCCAAGGACTTGCTGCCTAACTATTTCAAGCACAACAATTTCTCAAGCTTTGTCCGCCAGCTTAACACTTACGTAAGTTTCTTATTACATTCTCTCTTTTCATCCTCCCAATTTTGTTTGAATCTACATGTTAATTCTATCACAATAACCTATGCATCTCATACCTAGATTGAAACTAATTGAATTACCAATCTTCATTGAATTATGTTGTTTTGTTTTTTTTGAGAGATAGTTTGACCTCTGCACTGATGATTGCTTTTATTAGCTGAGCAAATCACCAATTAGTTTATGTGTAAGCAGATATCAAATTCTAAATCTGTTACCAATTTCCTCATAATTATGTTGGTTTTTTTAAAAGATAGTTTAAACCTCTGCTGCTGATGATGATTATCATCAGAGTAAAGCACCAATTGATTTTTTGTTTAATTGTAATTACGCTGATGCTTGTTCATTCGATTGGATAAATTTAATATTATGTGGGCTTTAATGAAAGAAGTAAAAAAGGCAATAAAATAAAACTAATCTAGCCATTGAGATTTGAGGGCACTCTGTGTACACCTGCATCTATTAATTTTTTATGGTATCATTGTTGCTTGTTGGGAGTATGCATTTTTCTTATATGCTTCTCATAAACAAACAAAAGTGATTGGTTTGATTAAATTATTTATTGGATAGCTTTCAGAAGTGAATATCATGCTGAATATTTCACGCTTCTTTTTTTTCTTTGACCCTTTTCTCTGTTACTCGTTTCCATAGTTTTCTATAAGAGAAAATGAATGCCAGTCGAAAATAATATAAACTATCATACTGTTGATTATTCAATTAAACACCAGAAACTCCCTGTGATATATTCAAAAATGTCAATTCAAAGGCTTGAGTTGTGCCGTGTTAACTTGAGAATGAGAAAGTAAATTATAATATAGCAGAAGCGTCCAGTCCAATTATTATAAAATTAATACACTTTTATTCTTATTCAGTCCCCAAAACACTTGGTTGTTGAGGGGTATATTTGTCTTTTTATATCATATATATAATCGTTCCGAAAAGTACTGTACGTACTTCTATTCGAAACCTTTGTGCAATTTGACATGTCAAACAAATACAACTTGTGCAGCTTATATCTCAGCTGGGCCCCACTCTGTGTTACTGAGAAATTTCTGGACACATACAAAATTAATGTTGCGTATAAAACTTTATAGTGGGGAAAAAAAAAATCCGTGGTCCGACTTTTGTTTGTAGTTTTCTATTAAAATCTTGAAGACTGCGCTGATTTTTTAGGCCAACACAAATCTGCATGTAGCACGTGTAGGTCTGAGATTATCTCTCAACTACTCCTTTTGAGATTTCCAATCCACATCGTCGTGTTTTCCAACCTGACAGCCACGAAATCCACATACAAATTCTAAGAGTCACAGTTCTATAGGATAGGGCCACAATTTTTAAATTTTGTGCCAACATTTTTGGTTTACTTTTTGTGATTATTTTTAAGATCCGCTTTACTATGTTTTTAAGATGTTTATTAAAGAATTATTTTATAATTTTTTTAATAACTATTTTAGAAAAAATTTAATATTATTTTTAGAATTTTTATTTTGTGTGATGGTCACTTCACGATCATAAATGCTCGTATAGGTGTGGAGACAAGGGATGAAGTTCAAGTTTTTAGAGAAAGTTTTACCGATATATACACTTAAATTAAGATAGAATAAGATTTTTATCTTATATAAAAAATATATATGTATATATATAAAATTGTAAAAAAAAAATCTTAAATTTTTTCTTCTTAAGAGTATTTGTTTTTTTTATCTAGGCCACAATTTTTATGCATCACCAAATAGGTCAACCATATTAGAGCACATTCTCATGAGTTTGTGCAATTTTTTTTTTAAATATTTTAATATAAGCATCTATTTTTTATTATAAATATTTTACATAATAACTTTTCAAAAATACCTACATAAATTTATCAATTTGACCCTAACTGTTATTAAAATACTATTTCATTACTCTCCCAAATCATCATCTTTCTCATGAATAGAGAAAATAAAAATAAAAAGATTTGCATAATTCACGCTAGAATCTCATTTTGATTTCTCTTATGGTTGTAACTTGTAATAAAAGTTGTTACCATGAATTGTGTCTAAAGAATTTCTTAATATGTTTTTTTATTTTTTATTTTTTTTATAGTTCAATAATTGAAGATTTGAATACGTGGGAAAGTGGAAACACCAGAAATAGTAGGATTTTTATTTTTATTTTAAATTAAAAACATAAAATATCCTAATTTTTCCAAATCCAAAAAGTAAGAAACACAACCTGCTTTATCTTTCATTTTGTAATTAATTCAATTGAATTGAAATGTTGTTATACAGGGTTTCCGAAAGATCGTGCCGGACAAATGGGAATTCGCTAACGAGAATTTCAAACGAGGCCAGAAAGAGCTCCTCTCACAGATCCGCCGCCGGAAAACCGTGACGTCAGCTCCCGCAAACACTCCAGCATCCGGGAAACCCGCCGTTGGCGGCGGCGAGGGCGGCGGCGGTCAGTCGTCGTCATCTAACTCAGGCGAGGACCTGGGGTCCACTTCCACGTCATCCCCGGATTCAAAGAACCCAGGGTCGGTGGAGACAACAACAACCCCGACGGCACAAGTATCCGATTTATCGGGCGAGAACGAGAAATTGAAAAAGGACAACGAGATGCTGAGCTCGGAGCTAGCACAGACGAAGAAACAGTGTGACGAGCTGGTAGCTTTCTTGACAGAGTATCTGAAAGTGGGTCCCGACCAGATCAATCATATCATTCGTCAAGGAGGCTGTGGGTCCAGCTGTGTTGATAAAATAATCGGTGGTGGTGGGCCCATCTTCGGCAAAGTTGATTCCAACGATGATGATGACGACGACGAAAACAACGTTGTCGAAGATAACGCTAACGGTAACGGCAACGGCGGTGAGGGTTTGAAGCTGTTTGGGGTTTGGTTGAAAGGGAATAGGAAACGGGGCCGTGACGAGAAAATGGGCTTCAATCATGGGTCCCACACTCACCCTTTGGCAAAGGAAATGAAGGTTTGTAATTGACCAATCAGCGTATGCCACGTGGCAACATGGGAGTGCGTAGGATAAGCCTTGTTCACCAACTTCTTACACGCTTATTATAGAGTCCCTTTTGTTTTTAATTAGGTGAGAGAAAAATATATAATCTCTCAGCTACCGTAAGGTTTAGTATTAAAGTTTGTTTGTTTGTTTTTTCTCATTATGTGTAATTTTGTAATCACTAATAAAGGCTGCATGGTTTTGAAAATTCAAAATCTGTCTGTAAAATGGAATTATTATATAGGTTGGAGGAGTAGTTGTTGTGGAAGGTGTAGGTCAAAGGCATATGGGCCTTCACTCTTCTAGACTCTTTGAAAGTTGATACTTTTACATATACAATTTATGTAAGACTTTCACTTTTGGAGATTAATGGACAACTTGATGTTATATGATGATTATGTATATTTCTGGTCTCCCTTACTTTTCTTCTTAATTACTACTCAATAGATTTTATATTTTTGGCTCGCTTGATATAAGCATGATTTTGTAGATGTGTGTCAAAAAGTAAGGGTATCAATCAAGAAAATGTTGGCTCAAAATCATTGCCTACTGAGAAAAATAAATTTAAAGGTTAATTACTACATTTTAGTATAAAAATAAATTTAAAGGTTAATTACTATATTTTAGTATTTTACACGCATGTAGTTAGTTTAGGTGGAATTTGATTTTTCAACATTTGATTTTTCAACATGTGATTTTAAAGGTTAATTCTTAAAAGTTTTATATGTTCAAATCAGGTTGCCTTGACTTGAAAAAAAAAAGTCTAAAAAACATGATCTCTTAATCATTAATAGAGAAGTGCTATTGCTTATCCCTTTTGGTCACAAAATTAATAGGAATTTCCATTGGGATCCTCTACGAGGAAGAAAATGGTGGCATATATTCGGATGGAAAAGAGTTTTTAAAAGCGAGAGAGAGAGAGAGAGAGAGAGAGAGAGGGGGGGGGGGGGGGGGGGTGGTGAGATTATATTTGATCAAGTCATCAAACCTAGAAACAAAGCCCTCCTCGCAAAACTTAATTAGAGACTCATGACTGAGAAGGAAGCCCTGTGGGCTTAAGACCCTTCAAGCCAAACATTGGCCTGAAGGCCCAAATCATAAGAATCCTCCCATATAACACTTTTCAAATAATTAAAGAAGAATTTAAGGTTGGCATTTGGCACCCTAAAAAAAGCTTAAGATGGATGGTAAATAATGGCAAATAAGTTAACTTTTGGAAGTACAACTCACTGGTTAGGAACCTCTAAGAGATCTCTAACCTTAGAGGAGCAAAATCTTTTAGTGACCATTTGTTTGGTGCTCGTGTGTGAAATTTTGATAAGATTTCAATAACTATCCTTGACAATCTTGCACTAGCCCTTAAAGCTACAAATGTTTGCACCTTAGTAGATAAGGAAGATCATCCTACCTGGAATTTGACTAATGGGAATTTTAACCTTTGGAACCAACAACCTTTTGATTGGATTTGGAGGACCAAAGCTAGCCCTAAGATCCTCTTCTTCCTATGATTGTCCAGCTGCGTCTTCTTTTTGGAATAAAGTGAGAATTCCAAATCCTTGCTCCCACTCCTTTTCTTTTCCCTTTCTTGGTTGAAATCAAACTACAACTCATCAAAATAGTTAGGTTCCACAGTAAATATTACTTTCTCCCTTGGTGTTTGGAATCTTTGGCTTTGTCGAAATAGAGTGGCATTTAATGGTAATATTTTCCTCCGAGTATTACTCCTTGGTAGATCATCCTAGGAACTGAAGGGTTACAAAGGCCATTTCTTTTGAATGGAATACTCCACCATATGCTTGGGTCAAGCTTAACATGAATGGGCAATGGTTGAGAGGCTTCTCACCGGCAAGTGGTGTCACAACAAGCCTCCAACCCGAGTTGAAGGCTCTTAAAGATGGGTTGATTCTGGCCCTAGATATGAGAATTACATGCTTAGAGATTGAACTTGACTGTAACAGCTATTGACCTAATTAATTCAGACAAGACCACTAATGTGTTTTTGAGTCTTATTGTCGAGTGCAGGTGCCTATAGAGGCTTGAGCAGCACAACCTACCTCACATGTACAGAGAAGCCAATGGATGCGTGAATATTCTTGCTAAAGCAGCTGTACTAGATGCTTGAAAGTTTTATGTTTATGAGATTAAACTATTAATGCATTTTATTCCTTTGTTACCAAAAAAATAATAATAATAAAACTTCAATGCAGGTGGCTCGAGTTTTTTATTGGATGATTGCATGACTCTCTAGGATCCCTTACACGCAAGTTAAGCATGTGATTGCAACAAGCTTCCATCCTTTAAATTTCATCTCAACAGTATCCTCATCAACTTTGATGGCATACATTGCTCAAAATTAATACATTTTTTTTAACTGAATAAGTATTTCATTAACCATAAAAAGGAGAGAGAGAGAGAGAGAGAGAGTGAGAGAAGGGAAAACACCCCCATCTCTAACCGGGGAAAACAAAACTTTCAACATGAATAGAGGAGAGAAATCATTCCCTCTTCATTACACAAAACAGCCATCCTACCAAATTTTGGGCCACAAAATTAAGCTCTCTAGTCTCTACAGGCATGAGATACAAAAGCTAGAGGCTTGTAACAATCTTCTAGCTTCACCAATGATAGGTTCAATTGACTGATTTGGGGAGAAGATTGGGGGGGATGGTGTCGTGTTACAGTATTGAAGGGGAAATGACATTGAGAGCATCTCTTGGAAGATGCTCAGGAATGAAACCTACCCTTAAGTTTAAGGACCAAAACTGGAAGTTTTTTTAATTTAAAGACCAATTGAAACCTACCCTATATTTCAAACAGACTAAAAATAGCTGAGCCAAATTAATAAAATGGATTTTGCCATGTTCTAAAAAAAAAAGTTCCTAGTATACATAGAGAGTGTTCTCTTAAAAAAAAACTCATACATAGAGAATGAAAGCTGCAGAAATTAACGCACCTAGAAGTTATCGAGATGCTTCAAGGATTGGCTGTTAAACAAGTTCCCTATATCATCCTTCCCTGCCATGTTAGAGATTATATTGAACTTGAATAGTCAATGACATTCTTTTTGTTGTCGTTGGCAAGGGATTGCATCAATGCCCCACAGAACATCTAGCTCCTATAAATTTTACACTGCATTTAATGTAATAAAGAAGAATCAAAAGAGAAGAATTTGAAAGAGATAACACCCTCTTCAGTTGGACCCTATGACTCCTGCCTTTTGGAATAGCATGCCTAACGGGCCAACTGGACTACTGTATCCAATGCATGTTTCATTTTATAGCAAGGTTTGCCAGGTACCCTGCTATGAGGATGATCCTTCTGCTTTTGCTCTCGCGTAACCCAGCTGTATTAGCTTTTGTACCAACATCTTCTCAGCCTCTGCCTAAAATGCCAAAGGAGATGGAAGAATTAGATGAATATGCACATCACAAGGAGATCCAGATCAAACAGCCAAATGAAGTATTAAATTAACTAATAAAAACATATGGTAAACTACATTTTTATACCTCGAATTTTGGGGAGAGTTTCTATTTGGTCCAACTTTTGATTTTACCCAAGTTATGAGTTCAGGGACCAAATAGAAACTTACCCGAGTTTGAGGTGAAAAAATATAGCTTGCCCAAAAAAATACTGACACTAAATCCAGAGTAACAACACTGATAAACATGTGTACTTGTGTGTGTGACCATGCAAGTTTATGTTAGAGAGAGAAGAGACCTCAAGCATGGGACTATTCTTAGGAATGTTGCAAGCCAAAATTATATTGAGACCAGTCTTCAACACTGCAAGAAATATGGCACGTCAGAACAAGCACAAGATATTTGTATATAATCACAAAAACATCAAACATGATTCAGAACTTACCTAATCGTCGAGCAATGCCAGCTCCTGTATTATCAGAAGCTCCTCCAAGTATGGAAGTAACACTAATCATATCCTTCTGCTTACATCGCCAAACAGTAGAACACAAGGTTAATTTTTGAATTGTGAAAATAACAATATTAAGCATTATGTAAATGCAATTCTCAACATTCAAGCTTCTCTTCTCAGGGTACAAGGACTAAGAACATACAGGTCGTGTAGGTGCAGCTGCATATATGCGTCCCAATTTGGCAGAGTCACAACCGATCCACACATATATCTACAATCACAATAGGTTTAACATAAATAACAAATTATAATTAATCATTCACGGCAGCACTTTTCAGAATAAGATTGTCATTCTATAAGATATTATGATGAGTATAGATTGAGTAATACTTGGATTGTTTATTAGAATTCAAAAGGCATGTGCTCAATGGTTAAGCAAGCATTAATCCTTCATTTACTTCTACCTATTATCATCACCCAACAGCTTATAAGTTATAATGTCCATATGCTGCACATTTTAGTATTACATATATAAAATGCAAAGGTGAAATTATTTAGTGCACCCGCCTTCCTCTCACACAAAGGTGTGCTTTAAATGTAGGTCTAAATATTTTATATCAAATGATACCACATCATTTGTATTAAAATCCAATAAATGAGAGATGTGTGCAAAAATAACTACCAACTAACACGTCTTTCATTTGTTACTTACCATTAACATGGTATCATTTGATACCAAATACCTTCTCATGTGCATGACACCTACATAGTTTGTGCAGAATAATTTCTTGCAAGAAAAACGTTGGTAAGAGTCTCAATTAAATGCACAAAATTTCAAGTTTCCCAATTCCCAATTTTGTGAAATTGCTACCGATCCAATCCGAACAGTTTCAAAAATACACAGTAAAATTCTAAAACAAAGTTACCTAAATGGTGAAACAAAAAGAAACAACGATAGGTTTATCAAATTAGTGAAATCAAAGGCACCCAGAAAAAAAGAAACAATGATAGACCCAAAAAAAGAAAAAGAAAAAGAAAAAAGAAGAATAGAGTGATGGATTGAGACCTGTTTGGGAAGGCGTAGGATTTGAAAATGAAGAGCAACGTCGTTCACAACTTCACTGAAGCACGTGATCTGCACGCCACCACCGTCTTTAACTTCATCATTGAAAACGAGGTCGGAGCTTATCTCTTCGTTCAAAGCCTCCACGTCCGGTTCTTCACGAGCCATTATCAAATTCAATTACAGAACTCAAAAGCTTTCTTTCTGTAAGGGTTTAGAGGGCAAAGTTATCAATTCCGTTTTAACTCAAATACGAAATTACACAATACCTCAACAATGGACCGGAGACGATAGCTCAATAGCTCAGTTCAAACCCAAACCATTAATCACCCCTCAATAGCAAAAAATAGAAACAAGAAAAATGAAATTTACCTAAAAAAAATGATAAAGAAACAGAGTGTTATACACTTGAAGTTGAAGCTCTTCGCCTCTTCGAATCGAGCCTTCAAACTTCAAAGATGGCTGGAGAGACTGGGGCTCTTCGTCAAACCGGCGATGGTCTTCAAATTGGAAGTCGCGACAGGATGTGAGGTTTTAAGTATAGGCTCTAAATAATGAATTCTAAATAATTTGGGCTTCAATTAAAATAAAAAAAACCTTAATTTTATTTATTTATAATCAAATTAAGTTTGAGTCTTAATTAAATGTATTAAATAAATAAGTTAAGTACAAGCAAAAAAAACCAAAAAAAAAAAATTGTTCATATAAATAGGCTTATGAATATTAGGGTGTTGAAGACATTACTTAATTGCACGCATGTTTATAGGGAGGTGAATAAGTGTATTGGGGGTTGATCTTCATTCAGATCACCTTATTTTGTATAACTCATTGCCTGTGGTGGAAGATCTCTTGGCTAGTGATAAAGCCGGTCTTGTTTGTAACAGGCTTGTGGTGCCTTAGTTTTTATAATATATGCTTGTTCATATAAATAGGCTTATGAATATTAGGGTGTTGAAGACATTACTTAATTGCACGCATGTTTATAGGGAGGTGAATAAGTGTATTGGGGGTTGCTCTTCATTCAGATCACCTTATTTTGTATAACTCATTGCCTGTGGTGGAAGATCTCTTGGCTAGTGATAAAGCCGGTCTTGTTTGTAACAGGCTTGTGGTGCCTTAGTTTTTATAATATATGCTTGTTTAACCCCCCCCCCCCCCCCCCCAAAAAAAAGAAAAAAGAATGTTAGGGTTAATACAAATCAAGCTAAGTTTAGACTTGATATAAGCTTTGATAATTAAACTCATATCTTAGTAAGTCTTTAGGAATAGTGAGTTAGAATTGCAAATCCAAACCAAATAAGTTTGATATGGGCTTGATAAAGTTTTTGTGTTGGATCTCAAGCTTAAAGAGTTTGATATTGAGTTCGAGCTCAACTTGACTATTTAATCAAGTTGAACCAAGTCAAGCTAGGAACTTTTGATGAGTTTGAGTTTAAACATTATTTATAAGCCTGGTTCAAGCTCGAGCCAAACTTGAACATATATTTTTTGTCAAACCAAGCTTGAACAATCACTTTTTAAAAAAATGATGTGTGTATTAAAAAAAATGAGAAAAACATAAAGATTTCTTTTAGGACAAAGTTTAGCTACAAAATTAGTTGTAGCCTAAAGTTACAACTTTACTCAATAAAATAAACATTATTATATATTTTGGAAATATAACCGTTAAATTGTATGTTCTTTACTCTCTTAATATACATGTTAATTTTTGTGTCAATTAGATATTATTTACTATATAATCTATAAGCTCATATTTTATGCATAATTTTAAACTATAAAAATTTGTAATTTAAACAATTTATTGATGACATAGCTATTGATATTTAATTTTCTAGAAATTTTGCAAATATGGAGAATATAAGAAAAAGATGTAATTCAATGATAGATTTGTCAAAATTCACTTTTAATAAAAAGATATTGAATAAGGTTGTAGTTTTAGGCTACAACCAATTTCATAACTAAACTTTGTCATTTCTTTTATCCAAAACAAAGAATGATGATGCATTAATTCAAACTAAAAAAAAAAAAAAAAGATTTTAGAATTGTAAATTGTCTAAAGTTGATAACAACAAATGAAATTTTTATGTCTATCCAAAAAATTGATAAAGTATCCTTTGGATTATTTTCTTTCTCTTTTTTTCTTTTTGTGCATTATTTTGTATCTTCCACAATTTCTAATGTCTCTTATCTCTATGACTCTATCCACAATTTCTTGAAACATTATTGTTACTTTATCACAAAAAAAGAGAGAAAAAAATAGTTTGATATGACCAAAAAGGTTGCATATCTTGTTAAAACATCAGAGAGAAGTTGATAAGAATAAATAATTTGTTGTTTCTATCTAAAAAGTTGCTATAATTTGGTAAAGCTACTTGACTCAACTACGACTTCTAAGCTCAATATATAGTGTATGTGAATTTTTTTTTTTTTTGGTGGTAAATTGACATGTAATGTTATGTAATGGTGATATTAAGAATGTAACTTATTTGATTTTGAATTATAATTTGATATGATATAACATTATGTGTTGAAAACTTAGGTACATTTATTGTTAGAGATCTAATGCATAACAAAATTAAAACAAATGCAACCAACATTCTAAAATTTCATCTCAAATTGTTAGAGCTTTAATCCCAACAAAATAAAACATCCTCAAAATTAATTCTCTAGTAAAATAATTAAAACCATTAAAAATAATGACAATAAAATCCTTAGTTCCACATCCCCATTTCATCCCCTTTCTTTCGGATTGGAACCCCCCTTTCATCCCCTTCTTTATGGCGGCTCCCTCTTTGGAACCTAAATGTACACTCCCTTACTAAAAAACTTACTTCTTTCTTTTTCAAATCTTCAATGGTATACTCATTTGCTAAGGAGTTACCAAAAGTGCACGGTCTCCTTTTTGGGACCGTCCTTCGCAAAGTACTAGCTACAATATGATTGTTCCTTACTAATGACTAATTACAATACTAAGTTTTTAATCACGACTTGCCATAAAGTTCAAATCAATTTTCAAAGTGCTCACAATAAATAAGTTTCACATTAAATTAAAACTATCATTTATAAGTGTAAACCACACAAATCCAATAATAATATTCAAAAATACGAAAGCTTATCCACATTTCCATATTTAAATAACCACGTATCATCTTCACACTTTTTATATAGAATATAGAAGTAGAAAAAAAAAAAAAATTTCATAATGAAGGTATATCTCAATAACATCACCAAATGACAAACTTTACCATTATTGGTAAATAATAAATCATAAAAATTTTATTTGACTCGCAGAGTGTTCGTTTGAGAATATCTTATTTAGTTGAAACTGAAATTTTTTTGCTAAAAGTATTATAGATAAAACTAAAAAGTAATTAAATAGTACAGTAAGACACATGAATAGTATCAAAAAGTGCAACAGAGCTAATGAATAGTAGTATAAATAAGTTGAATAATAGCAAAAATAAATTTAAAAAAAAAAAAAAACCGTTTTTTTAAACCAATGCCAACGCAACCAAAATACAACAGAAGACAGTACCATAAAAGAAGACTAAAAACAAAGGCACATAGATCCAAAATGAAAAGCTTAAGCGAGTGTTTGTTCAAGGCAAGCAATCTTTCATTCTAGATCTGTTGAAGAAACAAATGACAGGAGCTCCGGATCATGTTCAAACATGGCCATGTCTTCTTCATTCATGTTTACCCACGTTTCAATTCCATTACCATCTTTGGAACTCATCATGACCACCACGTTCTTATAAGGCCTGTTGGGACTACACACCCAAGTGGGCTTCCCCATTCCAAAATCAATTTCATAGATAGGGAAGCTACACCAGCTAGTAAAGTTACAAAAGACCGTCTCACCTTTTGCGAGTTGATTCTTAAAGTTGTTCATAAAATTCAAGTAGTCCACTCCATCTTGTAGTTTCTTCACGTAGTCAACATTGATTTCCCTAATTGCATTCCTAAGTTGGTTCTCCCATAAACAATCGTCTTTCTCAATCTTAACCTCTGATAACGCAACCGTGACAAGATTCCCAAATGAGTTCACTGGAAGGTGTGGATCCATTCTCTCGCGCAGGTTCACAGCATGAAGTGCTGTGAATAGCTTTGCTTTGTTTCCAGGTTTTGATTGAGCTATTGCAATGAAACGCCTGCAAATGAATGCTGAAATGGCCTCCACACGTGACGGGCCCTTGTCTTCTGTTCCAAATGCAAGAGAGGCTTCTTTTCTTAGGGCGGCTATGCTTGATTTGTCGAACACAAATCTTTTGGTCACAATCTTTTCTTTTGCCACTGTACTACTCAGGGTGAACCCAGATATATCTCTTGGAGGAAAATGGATGGCTGCATCAAAACTGGGGCTTATAATTTCACTAGCTCCTCGAGACGTACCAGCCCATGCAGTAATGAAGCTTATTGCTGATGCTCCATCAGCAACCTTATGTGAGAAACAGAAGGAAATCGCTACTCCACCACAGTCAAAAATATTATATTGGACAGCCAGGAGAACTTCTTTTCCAAATTGATCGCTAAAACTACGATAGGGCTCAAATGGTAGCAATTGGATCAAAGCTTGCCCGTTGTCTTTCTCTACCACTTGTGATAGCATGCATGGGACACGGGCCTGAACATAGTCTACACCCTCATCGTCACAGTTGATAGAGAAATCTTCATTAATAAGTGTTCCGGCCAATGGATAGAAGCGAGTAAGGGTTTCAGCTAAAGACTCTTTTAGCGAAGCAGCTCTTTCGTAGTGATCAACATCCTTACACTGATAAAAGAAAATGATAGGGATATAAGTGGGAGGTGCAATTTGGTCTAAGAAGGAAAGCTTGAAGTTCCTAAGGTGATGGGGGGTTGGAGATGATGGCTTAATAATCTCCTTCGAGATTATCTCAACATTCATCAACATGTTTATTAAATTTCACTCTCTCTCACTCAGAATAATTACTGATCAATCTCTAAATTGAAATGGCGCGCAATCTTATTGAAATGAATGAAAGTGAATGAATGAATTACAATTTAGATACTCTTTCTTATATACGAGTAACAGAGTATGACCAAATTAAGAAAAGGAAAATAATTGAATTCTATACGCACAGTAATAACTAACGCCTTAATTTCTGGTTAGCTCTATAATCTGCGGTATACTTAACTGTTTCTAACTCTCTGTCTTATATATTTGAAATCCAACAGAAAAGTGATCCTATTTTTTAGGCAATTGGAACTTAGAGTTGTATTTTTACTAAATCGTCCTTAATTTAGTTTTGTCTTTACTTAAAGATAATGGTGTAGATGCACTTTTAAACCCAAAAAAAAAAAAAAAAGAATCCCAAATAGGAGAAACCCTTAAATAATAGTACTAGCTTCATTACACGCACTTCGTGTGTGCGATGAGGCTTTTTTTTTTAAGCAATATTTTAGCGGAAGTTGGAGTTGTATACTTAACTATTTCTAACTCTTTGTCTTATATATTTGAAATTCAACAGAAGAGTGACCCTATTTTTTAAGCAATTGGGAGTTAGAATTGTATTTTTACTGGATGTCCTTAATTTAGTTTTGTCTTTATTTAAAGATAATGATGTAGGGGCATTTTTAAACCAAAAAAATGAGGATCCCAAATGAGGCTTTTTTTTTAGGCAATATTTTAGTGGGAGTTAGAGATGTATACTTAACTATTTCTAACTCTCTGTCTTATATATTTGAAATTCAACAGAAGAGTGATCCTATTTTTTAGGCAATTGGGAGTTAGAGTTGTATTTTTACTGGATGTCCTTAATTTAGTTTTGTCTTTATTTAAAGATAATAGTGTAGAGGCATTTTTAAACCAAAAAAATGAGGATCCCAAATAGGAGAAACCCCTTAAATAGTAGTACTAGGCTCATTACACGCACTTCGTGCGTGCAATGAGGCTTTTTTTAGGCAATGTTTTAGTGGGAGTTAGAGTTGTATTTTTACCTGATTATCCTTTCGTTTTTGTCTCTACTTAAACATAAAGGTGTATAAGCATTTTTAAACTAAAAAATGAGGAACCAAAACAGGAAAAACCCCTTAAATAATAATATAGAAGATAAATAAAGGAAAATAACTTAATTCTATACAGTAATAGCTAACTCCTTAATTTTCACTTAGCTTCATAATATGTGGCATATATATGCTTAACATGTGTTCCTAACTGATTTAAGTTGATCCAAGAAGTTGGCTTTTATAAACAAAACTGCAGTGTTTCTTCTCAGCTTCTTATCACGTGCTTCAGGGATATTTGTAGACTAACACAGTGAAGGTATAAAATATAGTAAGTTAGCACAGGTATGAAAGGGATTTGCAAATTAGCATCTCGAGTTTTAAAAACTCGAGTTCCATATAAAACTCGAGTTTTAAAAACTCGCTTCCTACATGCTGATTTGGACACGTTTTTGCCACATAGATCTCAAGTCTTTTACACTCAATTTCAAAATACACAGAACAGAGAACTACAGACCCAAAAAAAGAAGAAAACCCAGAAGAAAGAAGAAAACCCAGAAGAAAGAAGGAAACCCAGCAGAAAGAAAGAAAGAAGAAGAAGATCCACAGCAAAGAAGAAGACCCACAGCACACACAAACCTAGTCTCCATCAAGCACATCCTGATCGTCGATCTACGGTGCAGTTCACAATCTCCATGGGTGCAGTTCACAATTTGTAGACTACGGTGCATTCACGATCTCTTCTTCCTCTTCTTTTTTTCTTCTTCTTCGTGGATCTCTTCATCTTCTTGCACGGTAAGTACCCATTGGAACTCGAGTCTTAGAGACTTGAGTTCCACGTGGAATTTTTATCCACATCACTGAGTCAGAAGTCTGGAACTCAAGTTTTAAAAACTCGATTTGCTATTGAACTCAAGTTTTAAAAACTTGAGATGCTAGTTTTCCACTTTCTTTCGCACCTTGTCAAATAACAAAATTCTTCTAATAATAAAGTTCAATGGAAAAAAAATTCCATCCACTTCATGATTTCCACTTTCTGTCGCGACAACGTTGCAATGCCCTACTTCCTTTCATAATGATTATTGATGTGTAATACCCATTTGATTGTCTTATTGATTTTTCAGTATTACAAAGAATAACTGGGTTAACGGGTGCTCTTAGGATATTTGATAATGAACAATGTGAGGACCTAATTTGAATCCCAGTCCCAAGGGTCAAAAGGATTTTGGCCCAAAGAGCCCAATACAATGAATTTGTAGAGAGTGGGTCAGAAAACTAAGCTCTAATGAGTTGGACAACAATTATGGTGGGTTTAGATAACCTGAAAGCAAAAATAAACAAGTTTTACCCAAAGAAAATCGTCCTCGGCTCAGTCCGAGGAGATCTGTTCTTATATATATTAATCTTGAATTTGATTACAAGTCTAATTCTTGTTTCTACAGTGTTTTTCTCTTAATCTCTCGATCCTCCTTCCTCAGGGTATTCTTTCCCTTTTATACTATCTTTTTCTTTAATCTCCACCCTCCACATGTAGACCAGGTTACTGGCATTGATCCTTGTCCCATCAGCACCTTTCTAAAGTCTCTAGATGTAAGGCTGAAAATTACTGTTTAGGCATCACTTCCACATTAATGCGGCTAGAGAGTTAGCTGCAGAGCATTCAATGCGATGGTAACAGCTTTGTCTTAGATATTTCATAATTTTCCTTTGTCCTGTACTTTCATGATGTGTATTCTTATCAATAGAATCTCCTGGAATGTTGCTTCTAGATGGCAGATCGCATCTTCTGACCTCTGCTTTACTTAGCCAAGGAAGCAATCCTCCTCGGACCACCTTCTTGGATCGTCATGACCAGTCCCTTTTCTTTATTCACTAATGCTGACTTCCATAATAGTGTTTATCTATCCTTGAACTAGTAGGCATCCTCGGACTGGGCTCCTGGCCCAATATATACTACTAGGCCTATCATTTCTACAATAGCCCCTCGAAATTCTCATCTTTTGCTCATCAAGAAGAAAGGAGGATTTCAATATCACCACAATTACCCCGCTCTTATCATACATCATCTCTGTCTGCGTAAGTACCTTTTTAACTGCCTAACGCATGCTCCTGACGTTTCGGCATCCGAGATGCACCCTCATTAAATTTCTGTGCCTACATGTTTCCCACGTTCTACGATGCGATGCGGATCCAACAGCTAGTGATTTTATTGGAACTTGGGCAAGAATTTTCCTGCTTGTCTCTCTCTCTAATACAAATATTGCTTGAACACTTCATTCACTTAACTTTTGCATTCAATCACTTCACTTGTGCACTCATAAATACCAAGAGCTAGTCCAAGAAGAATCTCTTTCTTTACGTAAGTCCTTTTGAACATTTTCATTTGCTTTCTCTTCTGCTTTTCTTTTCACTGAGTCCTTTTCTCCCCGGCCTTCTTAATTTCCCATTTACCATCTTAACACCCTCAACCCTCCTTCAAATATGGGTAGATTTGGTTACTTGGTAGACTCCGCAGAGGGTATAGAGAGCTTTAAAGCTCAATATAGAATCCCACCAGGAGTCTCTATTAGGTACTGTAAGGAAGGGGATTGGCACATCGATAGGCAGGAAGGAGATGTGGTAATCCCGATAATTGCCTTCATAGAGGGAGGGATGAGAATCCCCATGAGCACAGTCACTAAGGATTACCTAAGGGTTCATAGGTTAGCCCCCACCCAATGTTCCCCGAACATGTTTAGGATTTTAAGGAGTGTAGACGCCTTTAATGAGAAAATGGGCTTAAATCTTACCCACCATGATGCCAACTGAGTCTATAACCTTCACCACTTAAAAGGGCATGGATATTACCTAAAAACTAGGTATCCCAAGGTTAGGCTCATCTCATGCCTCCCTGACTCTAACAAAGGCATAAACAAAGACTTCCTAATCATTTTAGGGGAGTGGCACGATGGCCTCCCCTACCCAACGAGAGAGAGGACACCAGGTGGGGATTTTAGGTCTAGGTTTATTGCTTTAAAGTCACCCCTTTTTTCCCTTCGACATACTTTGTAACTATTTTTCTCTATTTGTGTTGGTAATTGATTTTTCCTTTGATTTGTGCCATTTCCTTTTTTAACGGTGTTTTTTGTCCATAATGACTGTTAATTACGAGCGGCATATCTCATCCTCGACTACAACCCACTCTCATTAAGTTTCTAGGCACTGAATTGTGTGATAAAAGCAAAGGACCCACTCTTGCATTTGATCAACGTTGTTGTGTCGAGCTTCCTCAACCCAGGTCTGGGACCACAAGGTGTACTGAAGGTAGAGCCACTCCTTCAGTACAAGGCCGAGAATGAAGCCACCTCCTTACAGCCAATAATTAAAGAAGAGGAAGAAGAAGAAATAGTAGACGTTACGGACTCAGAGGATGACTACGAGGTCTTCAACCAGCCCCAGTCTCCTGAAATCCTAACTGGTGATCTCGACCATCTCCTTCCAGCTTAAGCTAGCCATAACCAGGAAGCCACTGATATTCCAAACGCCATGGGGATACAACGTAGGACGAGGTCAAGTCTCCAAGAGTTGTTGGAGTCCCAAGCTGGTGGAAACGCGCTGAGAAGGATAGCCCAGACCAAGCTTCCCACCACTCCACCCACCCAATCCCTCCGATCTGACTCTACCGACCACAAGAGGAAGAGGGAGCAGAAGGGTAAAGAGATGGTGGAAGTAGGAAAAGGCCACTCCTCCTAGGAGGTTGAGCTCTAGAGGGGGGCCAAAAAAGCCAGAGTGGTGCAAATGGTGGCAGACAAGTGAAGTGATTCTCAAGTCAGACCTCCACCCTGGACCTCTGCCTTAATGCCGGACGAAGCTCCCTTGCCCGCTAACGCCTCTATTAGGGACTTCCAGCAAGGGAGGGCTAGCTACTTGGCTGACGTAGTGGAACAGGCTCTGCTTCTACTTAGGGACATGGCCAATCTAAGGTCAATGAGGAAGCACGAGGTGTTCCTCAATTTGAAGAGGGACCTCGCTCTAGTAAGTCTACTAACTGCCCCTTCCCCTTTTTATTTTTTACTCTTTTTTTTCTAATACTTGTATTTTTTTTTTCTTTCTTGAAAGGCTGTCCAAGTTGCGCACAGAGCCAAGGAAATAGTAAACAGCTCCCACAGAATGATGAAGGATGAAGAAGCTAGGCATATTACTGCTGTGGAGGCTTTTAAGGTGGCAGAGAAAAAGGTCTAGGAGCTGAATACAAAGCTAACCGAGGCAGACCGAGACAAAAAAAGTATTGAAGTCGCCTTGGAAAGGGCCGAAAGGCAAGCTAAAGGTCAACGAAGGAAACTTCGCCAGACCAAGGACCAGCTGTCTGCCTTCAAGGAGCAGATCACGGCCCTTAAAATGAAATTGGAGGAGGCCGAGAAGGCCAGGGACTAGGCCAAGCAGGACGGCTATGATGTGGGGGTGGTAGAGACCGAGGACGCCCTTAGGGCTGAGGTCTTGGAGGTATGTAGAAATTACTGCCTCCATGTGTGGAACGAGGCCCTTAACCAAGTTGGGATTGAGGCCTTTTCTACACTTAGGAGAGCAGAGAGTGTATACTACCTTCCTGCCATCCGCAACTCTCCCAGTGGTGACCTTAAGGGTAAGGGCCCAGAATCCTCAAAGGCAGCACTCTCCCAGTCTACTAAGGCCCTAGCAAATGATAAGATTGTAAAAAAAAAAAAGAAGTAGTTTAGAGTAGTAGTAGTTTTATTATTATTATTATTATTATTTTTCTTATTTTTACTGTTGTTTTGTTTCTAGAATTTGTAACCAATGTGATCTTTTTGTAATCATTTTTCCTTTTTCTAAGGCTTAATTTAATGACAATTTATGAACTTTTCCATCACTCTTGTGATACAAGTCCTAATATAGCTTTTGTTTCACTTAACGCTTAACTAATATGAAAATGAGACACAGCTTCAATTAGTTATCTGCATAAATGATTATATGTTTACAATCTCAACAAAATATATCCTTCACTCCAAAAAACATACCTTAAGAAGAATTAACTCAAAGGCCCCTACATATCACTAGACTTCTTCTTAATTTCAGAAAACGGTGGAGCATTTATGCCCCCAGGACTCCACATAACTTTCCACTTAACAGTAAGTCTAAGGAACTGGAGGTGATAATCAGCTCTCAATCAAATCATAGATATACTTTCAAATGCTTTAAGTGATGCTCAAAAGTATCCATTTAATCATGTCTCCACAATGAAGATCTCTGCCATTCAGCATGGCTAGTTCTATTTGATACTTAAATAAATAATAGAAAGTATTAATTTACCCAAGGCATGTGGTCCGAGGAACTAGACATGACTAAAATTCTGTTTAACACTTAGGCAGATAATAGGAAGTATTAATTTATCCAAACTCCAAAGTATATGGTCCGAGAGGCCAAACATGACTAAGGTTCCGTTTAACACTTAAAAAGAGTGATTGAAAATATCAATTTACCTAAAGTATGTGGTCCAAGGAGCTAGACATGACCAATATTCTGTTTGATATTTAAATAAATAATAATAAGTATTAATTTACCCAAGGCATATGGTCCAAGAAACCATGCATGACCAAAGTTTTGTTTAACACTTAGAAAAATAATAGGAAGTATTAATTTACTCAAAATATGTGGTCCGAGGAGCCAGATATGACTAAAGTTCTGTTTAATACTTAAAAAAATGACATGAAGTATTAATTTACCAAAAGTATATGATCCGAGGATCCAGACATGACTAAGGTTTTGTTTAATACTTAGAAAAATGACATGAAATATTAATTTACTCAAAGCATGTAGGCCAAGGATCCAGGCATAACTAAGGTTCTATTTAATACTTAGAAAAATGACATAAAGTATTAATTTACATAAAGCATGTGGTCCGAGAATTTAGGCATGACTAAAGTTTTGTTTAATACTTAGAAAAATGACATGAAGTATTAATTTATCCAAAGCATGTGATCCGAGGATCCAGGCATGACTAAGTTTCTGTTTAATATTTAGAAAAATTACATGAAATATTAATTTACCCAAAGCACGTGGTCCAAGGAGCCAGACATGACTGAGATTCTATTTAATACTTAGAAAAATGACATGAAGTATTAATTTACCCAAACCATTTTATCCAAGAATCTAGGCATGACTAAGATTTTGTTTAATACTTAAGCAAATAAGAAGTATAACGCATAATTTAATAATAAAAAATATGGCAGAAAAGAGTTTCATTAATAATAATACTTTCATAGGTTATTTACATTTCAGGGGTGTGGTACAACATTTTCATCTAGATCTTCAAGATAATATGCACCTATTCTAGTTACCGTGATGATACGATATGACATTTCCCAGTTAGACCTTAACTTTCCCCATGCTGGGTTCTTTGCAGTACCTAAAACCGTTCTTAATACTAAGTCTCTAGGCTCTAATGACCTTAACCTCGTGTTGGCGTCGTACCCTTGCTTGAGTTTATGTTGATAATACGCCAATTGAACCATGACATTTTCTCTTCACTTTTCAATTAGATCTAAACTCTTCTCTAACAGCCCATCATTGTTGCCCAAAATTCGTCCTCAGTGTTGGGAATCCGGTCTCTAAAAGAATCACAGCTTTGGCTCCATAAGTCATCGAGAAGAGGGTCTCCCCTGTTGACCTACGAGGTGTAGTCCAATATGTCCAAAGGACATGTGACAGCTCTTCCACCCATTTTCCCTTTACATCATCCAACCTCTTCTTGAGTCTATTCACTATGACCTTATTGACAGTCTCGGCCTATTTGTAATATCCAGGTCACAACAGTACCTCTTGGTTGTCCGAGATGAGGGTATGAGAGATCCTAAACCAAGTGACAATATTTTTCCAAACAAATCTCTTGGCATCCACGTTCCTGATATTTGCCAATGGTTCAGCTTTAACCTATTTGATGAAGTAATCCGTGCCAACCAACAACTATCTCTTAATCTCTACTGCCTTAAGGAAAGGCTCTACAATATTCAAACCTCATCGAGCAAAAGGCTAAGGGTTGGACAAAGAATTAAGGACACCCCCTAGTTGATGAATGTTTTGGGCAAATCTTTGACATTGGTTACACTTCTTCACATACTATTGTGCTTCCTTCTTCATGTTTGGCCACCAATATCTATGAGTGAAGGCTCTGTGAGACAAGGATCTGCCTCCTATGTGGCTTCCATAAATCCCTTCATGTAACTCCTCTAGGAGTAGCTCTGATGCCTTGGGGTGTATGCATAGCAAATATGGCCCAGAAAAAGAGCGCTTGTACAACTTTTGGTCATCGGACAGCCAAAACCAAGGAGCTCTTCTTCGCACTTTGTCAATTTCGGACTTCCCCTCGGGCAAGGTATCCTACTTAAGGAATAGCACAATAAAGTCCATCCAGCTAGGTCCCACCCTAATTTGATGAATAGGGACCATCTCTCTCTTCATCTCAATAAGTTTGCATAAGTCTTCAACAATGATAACTCGAGGTAAGTCCTGTGCCGAGGAGGTTGCAAGAGTGGATAGAGAATCAGCATGTGTGTTTTCACTTCTAGGGATTTGCAGTAAGTTAAAAGACTCAAACCTTGATTGTAAGTGCCTAATCTAATTTAAATATTCTTACATTCTCACATCCCTAGCCTTTAACTTTCCCTTTACCTGGCCTACAACCAACCTTGAATATGAGAATATCTCCGCTACTTTTCCTCCCATTTTCTGAACCATTATCATCCCTACCAATAGAGCCTCATATTCAGCCTCATTGTTTGTGGCTGAGAAACTTAATCTTAAGGATTTCTCAATAGTGATCTTCTTAGGAGATATTAAAACTAGCCCCACTCCAGATCCTCTTTGATTCACTACACCTTCAACGTATACCCTCTAGGATAAAGGTTCTTGTAAGGAGAACATGCCAATTGATTTTCCGTCCATGTCCTGCTTTTCTACCTCTTCTTCCAATGAGAATTTAGCAAACTCGGCCACCGAATCTGCGAGGACCTGGCCCTTGATAGAGGTGCAAGGCATATACATGATATCAAAAGCCCCTAGGATCGTACCCCACTTGGCAATCCTTCCTGTGTAATCAACACTCCTAAGTAGTAATCGAATCGGAAGTTGGGTTAAAATAACAACTGTGTGGGATTTGAAATAGTGAGGGAATTTACGTGTAGCATGTACTACTGCCAAAATGGCTTTCTCTAGTGGTAAGTAACGAACTTTTTCTTTATGTAAAGACTTGCTCACATAGTAAACTGACCTCTACACACCATTGTCAACTCGTATCAGCATTAAGCTTACGACATGGGAAGCCACAGCAATGTAAGCAAATAAAACCTTATCTACCTTGGGCCTAGACATAACAGGTGGCCGAAAAAGGTATTCGTTAAGCTATTGGAAGACCAAGACACGCTCTTCGGTCCATTCAAATCCCTTCCATTTATTCAACAATTGGAAGAAAGGTTTGCACTTGTCCGCTGACTGAGAGATAAATCGGTTCAAGGTGGCAGTCATTCCTATTAATCTCTAGACCTCTTTGGGATTTCGAGGTGGCTATAAATTATTAATTACCTTAATTTGATCAAGGTTGACCTTAATTCCATGATGAGTGACCATATCGGCTAGAAATTTACCTGATCACATGCCAAAAGAGTACTTGGAAGCATTGAGGTGCAGTTTGTGTCTCCGTAGTATTTCAAAAATATTCCCAAGGTCTCCCACGTGCTCAGACACCACCTTACTCTTCACCACCATATCATATATATAAATCTTAATATTTTTGCCTAATTCTGACTCGAACATCCTAGTCATCATCCTCTGATAGGTAGACCTTGCATTCTTCAATCCATAGGGCATCATTTTATAGTGGTAATTTCCAGTGAGAATGACAAAAGTTTTCTTCTTTAGATCACTTAAAGCCAATGGTATTTGATGGTATCACTAGAAGGCATCCAAAAAGCTCATCCGATGATGGCCTACAGTTGCATCCACTAGTTGGTCTATTCGAGGCATGGGGAAAGGGTCTTTTGGATAGGCCTTGTTTAAATCTGTGAAGTCCACACATACTCGCCACTTTCCACTATTCTTTTTCACCACTACAGTATTGGCTAGCTACTCAGGGTAAAACACCTCTTTAATAGCCCCGGCCTACTTAAGTTTGATCACCTTGTCCTTGACAGCATTAAAATGCTCTTTAGATGAACACTAAGGTGGTTGCTTCTTGGGGACAACAGCTGAGTTGATATTTAAATGATGGCAAATGAAGTTTGAGTCCACCCTATGAGCTTCGTAAGCACTCCATGTGAATACATCAATATTCTTTTTGAGAAACACTATCAACTCCTCCTTCTCTCGAATGGGCAGCTGAGCTTCAACTTGAAAAAACTTTTCCAAATCATCGTCTACAACAATCTTCTCTAACTCCTCACACTTTACCCATTCTAATATCACATCCATGGGTAACACCGAAATCCTTGATTGCTATAAACCCCTATCAGTAAAGGTCGAGAACTCAGCAAAGGCCTAGAACCTAGCTTCAAGTTGATGCATAATTACAACCACCAAGCATTGCCTAACCACGAACTGGCTCCCAACTAGCTCCTCAATTTGATCTCCGGACAAATATTTCACTTTCAAGTGAAGGGTGGAAGAAACAGCCCCCAGGGCATGAAGCCAAGGTCTTGCCATGATGGCAGTATAGGGAGAATAAGCAACCACCACAATGAAATCCACCTCCACCGCCTTCGAACCTACTTGCACAGGTAGTCTAATCTAGCCCCTTGGAATAACAACCTTTCCATTAAAGCCCAACAAAGGTGAATCATAACCTGTCAAATCCTCAGGTTTCAAGTTTAGCGCTTTGTACAAATCAAGGTACATAATCTCTGCCCCACTGCCCTAATCCACTAACACCCTCTTCACATAATACCTTCCTATCCTAAGAGTAACCACTAGGGCATCATCATGTGGCTATATGGTGCCAACCTTGTCCTCATCTGAGAAACTCAATACTGGTCGGATCTCTATCCTAGCCCTCTTTGGCTTAAAGTTGGAGTCCTCGGCAGGTGGCTGAGTTACAGACATCACCCTAGAGGGATGAGAACTAGTCCTCTATGGAGTAGCGAGGATAACATTAATCGTGCCCAATGAGGCTTTCGAAGAAGCATCTCTCTGAGGTCCTAATCCTGACTAGCCCCCTTGCCCACTGGGCTAATGTAAAAATTACTTTAACCTCCCTTCTTTGACTAGCTGTTCTAGATGATTCCACAAGCTTCTACAATCTTATATGGTGTGTCCTCGCTTCTGGTGGTATTGGTAATGAAAGCTTTGATTTCACTTCATAGGGTTTCCTCCTATATTATTATTTGGCCATTTAAAGTATGACTCATTCTTATTTTTTTCTAAAACTTGATGTACTGGCTCACGGAACACTGTGCTAACCACCTGAGTAGCAGTAGACCCAGAATGCCCAGTAAAATCTCTCTGGGGCTAGTTATTATTGTATTTTTCTGACATGAAATCTTTCCTATCTTGAGAGATAACCTTTGCCTTCCCTTTCCTTTGTTGCTGGTCCTCCTCGACCCACTTATACTTGTTAATACGGTCCATGAACCGATGCACACTCCTTATAGGCTTCTTAATCAATGACTTTCTCAAATCATGCTCAGCAGGTAGGCCGACCTTGAAAGCCCCCATGGCCATGTCATCAAAGTCCCCATCTATCTCATTGACTATCTCCTAATATCTGTCTAAGTACGTTTTCAGGGTCTCCCCTTCTCGCATGGTCATAGACTACAGGAAATCTAAAGGCCGAAGAACCCTACCACATGTAATAAAGCGAGATCTAAATGCCTAGGTGAGTTCCTTAAAGAAATCAATAGAGCTCGCTTCTAGGCCATTAAACCACCTCATTGTCACAGGCTCCAAACTGGACAGGAATACCTTGTACATCAAGGCCTCATTCTTGGAGTGCACAACCATTCTTTGGTTGAAGTGGCTCACATGCTCTACAGGATTTGTTCGACCATTGTACATGGTGAATGTTGGCTGAGTGAATTGCCGAGAAAGTCTTCCTCCTTCAATTCTATGTGTGAAAGGTGATCTGGAAATTTGGTTTAACACTCTACTCATAACGTCGTTTCCCAGGCCTTTGCAAGATGAGCTCTTGTTTCTGCGCTCACAATGACTATCCTCATCACATGAGAAAGACTTACTATGGGGGGTTCTTGATCTAGGCCTGTAACTGCCATCTCCATCATCGTTAGAAGAAAAATCAGAATTGGAAGGAATCCATCTTCATTGCTCGCGACGCAACCTCCTTCTCAAACGATCAATCTCCAGTTGCATGGTTTTGGTATTCTCCTCATGAGAGACGTGGCTCCCATTTTGAGACTGGCTCCTGCTAGTATTGGTGGTATGCACACTAACTTCCCGGTCCCTTCTTCACTTAAGATTGAGAAAATGATCTTGATGTTGGGATCCCATGGATTCCTCCTGAACCTTTTTTTGATAGGTAATAAGAATATTATTAAAACAAACTGAAAAATAGATGAAAGCCAATACAAGGTGTTCATGATGGTGAACACAAGGAAAAACAACAAACAAACAAATGGCAACAAACAACAAGAAAAAACTTAAAGTGCAATACTAAGAGAAGAAATAAACTTGAAGATAATGGAACAATCCGAGAAGCCCCAACACCTAGACCAATCAAATAAAGCCTTTTGGCATAGAGCTTGTAATTGAACCAAGGATTTCTTAGTGTCCTCAAAAAAGCGCCAATTTCTTTCCGTCCAAACAATCCACGTCAAACAGTCAGGAACCATATTCCATATGTCTGAATTAAATTTTTCAGGACAAAAACTCCAACAATACACCAAGCTTTCCACAGAGCCTGGCATGACCCATTGTGTCTCAAAGATCTGAAACATATAAACCCACAGAGAGTGAGCTACCGAATGATGGAGGAGAAGATGATCCACAGTTTCCTCATTCCAATGGCACATACAACACCTATTCACCAAAATGCGCCCCTTAAGCATAAGATTATCCAATGTAAGGATCTGCCCATAAACTGCTGTCCACACAAAAAATGCCACCCTCATAGGAATCTTAGCTTTCCAAACACCCTTCCACGGAAAATTGGAGGGAACTGCACCCCTAATGATATTGTAATAGGACTGGGTATCAAACTTGTCATTCCCTTTGAGACACCAATGAGAAGTGTCATTCCCACCATCCCTAGGGATCCGAGATTGAATGAATTCAAGGAAAGAGAAGGCAGCCCCTAATTCCCTTTCATGAAAATCCCTATGAAATCTCAAATTCCAGATTTTATTGTTACCACCCTCCTGGTAGCATAATACATTAGAAATGCAAGCTTCCTTATCATTAGAACACACATACAACTGAGGATAAAGCCTTTTAAGTGAGTTATCTCCAACCCACTTATCATGCCAAAAAAGAATATGAGTGCCATCACCCACCACTAAAGACACATGGTTAGAGAAAATCTCCCAACCATCATGAAAACCACGCCACGGACCACATCCATGGGCCCTTCTACATATTTTAGTAGTCCACCCCCCTTAACCTTCTCCATATTTAGATGCAATAACCCTCCTCCAAAGATGAGTGCCTTCTCACCCAAACCACCATAACCATTTCCCTAACAAGGCTTTATCAAAATGAACTAACTTCCTGATCCCCAAACCACCCAAATCTATCGGTAAACACACCTTCTCCTAAGCCACCAATGGATATTTGAAACATTCCTTTGAAGATCCCTATAAAAAATTTCTCTGAATATGCTCCAATCTATTAGCCACAACTACAGGAATGACAAATAATGATAGATAGTACTTAGGAAGGCTAGAAAGAGTACTCTTCACCAGGGTAAGTCTTCCCCCCCTTGATAAATAAAGACACTTCTAACCTGAAAGTTTCTTTTCCATCCTTTCCAATATAGGATTCCACACTGATGCTGTTTTGTATGGGGTGCCCAACGGCATTCCCAAGTATTTCATAGGCAGACTACCCACCCTACATCGAAGTATGGCAGCTAAAGCATCTATATTTCCAACCTCCCCAACCAGAATAATCTCACTCTTCCTTGCATTAACTTTCAAACCAATAAATGCTTGGAAGCAAGTCAATACTAGCCTAATGGACAACAACTGATCTTTAGACGCATCACAAAACAATATGGTATCATCTGCAAACAATAGGTGTGAAATGCGTACCCCTATAGAGTTAGTTGGCCCCATATGGAAACCACGAAGCAGACCATAATCCTCGTTTTCTTCAAAATCCTACTTAGTACTTCCATAATAAGAAGGAAAAGAAGAGGGGACAATGGACCACCTTGTCTCAACCCACGAGAGCTTCCAAAAAAGCCTACTAGAGATCCATTCACAATAATAGAGAAGCAAACAATAGTTATACAAGCCTTAATCCACCCCCTTCATTTCACCCCAAAACCCATCCTATCCAACAGATAGAACAATGCATCCCAATTCACATGGTCATAGGCTTTCTCAATGTCCAATTTGCAAACCACCCGTGGAACATGACTCTTCAATCTGCTGTTTTGGCACTCATTAGCAATAAGCACTGATTCCAAAATTTGTCTCCCACCAACAAAAGCATTTTGAGACTCAAAGATGAGACTATCTAGCATAACCCTCAATCTATTTGCCAACACCTTAGATAGCAGCTTGTACACATTCCCTACCAAACTAATAGGCTGAAAATCCTTAACATCAATAGCATTATTTTTCTTGGGAATTAGAATGAGAAACGAGGCATTTAAAAACCTTTCAAACGCTGAAAACCTGTGAAAGTGCTCAAAAACAGCCATGACATCCACCTCCACCACACTCCAACATTTTTGAAAAAAAGCCATGGTGAAGCCATCTAGTCCAGGTGCTCTATCCTCCTCCATCTCTATCAAAACCTAGGTCACCTCTTCTTTAGAGAATTCCCTCTCCAAGGCCAACCTTTCATCCTCTCCAATGTAAGCAAAATCCAGTCCATCCACAGTTGGATGCCATATATCTGTCTCTGTGTAGAGATTTTGATAGAACTGAACCATTTGAGATTGTATAGTAGGTCCATCCTTATATAAGACATCATCTACCTCAATGCTTCTAATGTGATTAACTCTTCTATGAGAGTTCGCTAGTCTATGAAAGAACTGAATGTTGTTATCTCCTTCCTTCACATATAGAGCATGTGACTTTTGTCTCCAAAAAGTCTCTTCTAAAGCAGCTAATGCTGTAATATCACCTTTAACCTGAGTTTGGCGGGATTCTTCCTCATTAGAAAGGCCCAACAGTTCTTCCTTAGTATCTAGACCCATTAATTTAGACAGCAAACACTTCTTCCTAAATGCCAAATCTCCAAATTCGTCATTATTCCACTTCTTAAGGTCTTTTTTTTAGAGTCTTTAATTTCTGAGCTAGAATGAAACTTGGGGAGCCCAAAAAGCTATACCTCTCCTACCATTGTTTAACTCTCTTGACAAAACCCTTAACTCTGAGCCACATATTCTCAAACTTAAAAGCACAGCGACCCCTACCCACTCCACCAGCTTCCATTAAGAGCGGACAATGATCGGAAATAACACGAGGGAGCACCCTTTGAGACACATTCTCGAAATGATCCACCCAATCCACAGAAACTAAAGTCTTGTCAATACGGGACATAGCTTGCGGCTTAGCATCTTTAAACCAAGTGAAAGCAGCCCTATCCAATGGTAAATCCACTAGATAATTATTCTCAATAAAGTCCGAGAATGCAAACATGACTGGGCTAAATGACTCACAACCAAGCCTCTCGCTAGGGTATCTAATAATATTAAAATCACCAAATAAAAACCAAGCTGTGTTCCACCTAACATGTATCATGGACAGCTCCTCCCATAAAGCAGCCTTATGATGATTAGCATTGGGACCATAAAAACCAGTGCAGACCCATTCAAAACCATCCAAAACTCCTTTAAGAAGAATACTAATAGAGAATTGACCAATAGATACATCAATTTTCTCGACCACCCGTTTATCCCAAATTAGCAAAACCTCCCTAAATGTTTGAATTGCATCCAGTACAACCCAATCAATGAAAGGACTCCCCTATAAACTCCACACAAGAGCAGAATTTAAAGAAGCAAGTTTAGTTTCCTACAAACATACAACATCACATCTTCATTCCTTCAAAAGATTCTTATAAACCTCCCTCTTCTGAGGGTTATTTAACCCTCTAACATTCCAAGAAAGAAGTCTTAAGGACATTAATAACTACCAATAGCCCCTAGACAAGACGATGAACCTCTGTTCTGAGAGAAGGTCCCATCATAATTTACTGAAGAAATCAAACCCCGCAATACAACCATATTTGACTACCTCAAGACACTCTTGTTCTAATAAATGAAATAAAGCTACACAATGAGCTTCGTGTTTAGCAATAGGAAAGCCCACCATCTTGCAGAAGCTTTTCATCATTGTAGACACCTATTTCGAGTGTTCCACCTTTGATGCATCAATCTCACCTTCCTCAGCCACCGTACTCAACACCAAATCTTTAGCTACCCTAGGGACCCAACAAGACAACGAAACACACTCTAGTGGACTATTGTTATTCTCCCCAATAACGTCGGCATATGCAACTACCGATGTTGTCATACCCGTTTGGGAGTCACACCCCTCTTTGTCACTTATGCTTAATAACTCCGTAAATATGTCATCCACCTCCTTAGACAAGGATCCCCCTCCCTACCTAAATTGTTCGATAGAGAAAATTGATTTGACACCTTTCATTGATAGCAATGGAGAGGATTACCACATATAGATGTGTTGTTCAGTGACAGCACCGTCGGGTGTGAACCTTTCTCCATTCCATCGAGCAGCCTAAGACTGTTTAAGTCCACCGTGTTTGTTGAGTCATCCCCAATCTGCCTTTCAACCTCCCGATTTGATTGGGAAGCCATCGAGATAGGGGCGCGAACCTCCGGAACTGGGCTAGAAAGGAGTTTCGCCCTCATCGGAGCCTCAGAACCCACCATCAGTGCCTCTGCTGCTACCTCAGGCTCCCTCGAGGTCTTGCCTGACCCACTCATGCCTTAATCATAGACCATAAAATTGTTCAACCCATTTGGATCGAAGGTATGTACTACCTCTAAATGGGTTTTATTTTTTATCAAGATAGCTAAGGGGGCTTGGGCTTGGGTCTGAGTAACCACAGGCCCCACTGCAATAAGCCTTTGTGAGTGCATTTGATCCACCCAAGAGACAACTCGTTTGCCTTCATCTAGGTTCCCACTTTTAATGGACTATTGAGAATCCAGTGGGTTCATCCAAGATACCACACTTTTACCACCTTCAGATATAGACACCCTCAAAGCCAAGGTGTTAGTAAGCACCTTAAACATGAAATCACGCGTGGGTTTTCCATTTTTATTAGAAACTGTAACAACAATTTCACCCTTGAACACGTTATGTCCAAAAATAGCTCTAGAATTTTCAAATTTCCTTAACTTCCGTTGGTTGCCAGTTTTGAAAATTTTCTTCCCATCATGTCCACCGCCATCCATCTGACCACCACTAACAGCTACACCAGAAGTCCTCCCTTCCACCCCAACAATGTTAGAACCTGATAGGAAACTATCTAATTTTTTTGAAAACAAGCACCACCCAACTCGGTTTGAACTAGCAGGTACCATAACACAACCACATCAAGCTCCACCAAAAAACACAGCTATGTTCACAAAAATACCAGCCTTATTCGACCTTCCCCAGAATTCGAAAAACTTATTGTTTTCTCTATAACGTTTGTACAACAAATCCTTTCCCGTTACCCAATCATGAATATCGACAAAACATGAGAGAATCCATTTCATTCCCTTACGACTCAGCCAAACAGAACTTTTAAAATTTCGACGATTTTCTTGTATAGCATAAGAATCAGCCCGCCCGCCGTCAAAAGAGAATGAAAAGGTATTGGAATCTATGCGAAAAGAGCCTTTAGTACCCCTTTTGACCTGAACCTACCATAATTGAACGTTAAACTCACTACAACACAAGAATTCCCACAGACGGTGCCAATTGTAAGGACCCAATTTGAATCTTAGGCCCAAAGGTCAAAAGGATTTTGGCCCAAAGAGCCCAATACAATGAATTTGTAGAGAATGGATCATAAAACTAGGTTCTAATGAATTGGACAACAATTATGGTGGGTCTAGATGACCTGAAAGCAAAAATAAACAAGTTTTACCCAAAGAAAATCATCTTCAACTCAATTCGAGGAGATCTGTTCTTGTATATATTGATCTTGAATTTGATTATAAGTCTAATTCTTGTTTTTATAGTGTTTTTCTCTTAATCTCTCGATCCTCCCTTTCTCAAGGTATTCTTTCCCTTTTATACTATCTTCTTCTTTCATCTCCACCCTCCACGTGTAGACCAGGTTACTGGCGTTGATCCATGTCCCATTAGCACCTTCCTGAAGTCTCTGTGAGTAGCTATAAGGCTAAAAATTATTATTCAAACATCACTTCCACATTAATGTGGCTAGAGAGTTAGCTGCAGAGCATTCAATGCAGTGGTAGCAGCTTTCTTTTAGATATTTCATAATTTTCCTTTGTCCTGTGATTTCATGATGTGTATCCTTATCAATAGAATCTCCTGGAACGTTGCTTTTGGATGGCAAACCGCACCTTCTGACCTCTGCTTTACTCAGCCGAGGAAGCAATCCTCCTTGAACCACCTTCTTAGACCATCATGATCAGTCCCCTTTCTTTATTCACTAATGCCGACTTCCATAATAGCGTTTACCCATCCTCGGATTACTAGGCATCCTTGGACTGGGCCTGCAGCCCAATATATACTATTGGGCCTATCATTCCTACAAAAAATTTTGAAAAAAAAGTTTTAATACCACTTTCATTAAAAATATTAAAAAAAAACTGTAAAAATAAATTCTTTATTTTTATCTTTTCCCATAAAAAATTTTAAAAATATTTCCTAAATCAATAACCTTAGGATATCCATTAATTTTTCCCTTCTCTAAAATGTGTTGTAATAAACTTTCACATATGCATGTTTGTGTGTGTATGCAAGCTCACACATATTTGGAGTAATTAGCATGCTATTGCTTGAATTGTCTTTGTTGCATTACACCAAGTTTGGATTTTGTTAGATGAAAAAGAAGAAAGCTAAAAGGTGAAAAATTCCTTTTTCATCCCTTTATTTTGGGTCAATTCCCATTTTAATTACCACTTTTTTAGAGTTTCTATTTTAGTCCCTACATTTTTGAAGTTGTTTTCAATTTAATCCCTAAATCCCTACTATAATTGTAAAGATTATCTTTGTATTTTATAATTGTAAATTTTTCATACCCTAAATCCCTACTATTTAAATAAACAAATTAATACTAGCTTATTTAAATGCATGAATATTAAGAATTTTGTTTTTATTGTGTTATTGTCTTATTAAACACTTGAACAATATCATTTGGTTCTTGCTAAAAATTAGTTTGATTTGATGAAATAAATTTAATTTTAATTTCAAGTATATTTATATTAATGAAACTGGTTTTATTAAAAAAATTGTAAATAGTTATGGGACAAATTAACATGAAGCAGAATTTTTCTCTATCATATGGAGTAGGATGAGGATGGGGCAAGTGCAAAAATTGCTGATCTTAATTGCAAAAACAAACACACCCACCAACCATAGCTGATCTTAACCACAAACACCTAACCACCATCATTGTGCACCAAAAAAAAAAAAAAAAACATACAAACAAACAAACCATCATCAGTCACTAATCTCAACCGTAAACACCCATAGCAAACTCAAAGTTGATCACAACCCCACCACTGTAAATAATGCCGATCTCAACCACAAAAAAAAATAAAAATAAAAAATAAAAAGCCACAACTAGAGAGGAGAGGGGAGAGATTGGTGACATGGCTCTGAGAGAGTGAGAGACAGAGAAGAGAGGGTGAGCGAGGCATAGAGAAGAGAGAGTGAGAGGGGGAGAGAAGTATGAAGTAAGAGAAAAAATAGAATAAAAAAACAAAGTAGCATTGCTAGTAGTAGTGCACCGTGGCATTTTTTTTCTTTCTTTATTTGGTATCTAACATATCCAATAGAGGTCATTTTTTGGTGTTTGGTTTTTTAAAATGCTAAAATTTAGTATTTAGCACACTCAAACCAGTGCTTTGGATTTTGGAGTGAATAACAACGGGCCAATTAGTTTCTACATGCGATAGTGGTACAAGTGGCCTTACCATAATGGTTTAGTTGGTGTGTTGTCTTGTTATAAGATGGCTATGGTGAATAATGATTTCTATTCAATTTGTATCGTTCGATTTGTTTACCTTTTATACCATCATGGTTTTACAAATGTCCCAACATTCATGTTTATTTACACACACACACGCACACAAAAAAAAAAAAAAAAAAAAAAAACCCCGAATTGTTTTAGTTTTTTAATAACTAATCTAATTAGTTTATTGAAAGTTTTTTTAAACCTTCACTTTAAAATTATTAATTTATGAAGAGGATAAAAACATAAGGCAATGCCTGACGGGCCTAAACGAGTGGGCCTAACGGGTTTATATCCATGAGCCAAAAGAAAATCAAGCCCATCCTTTGTGTGGAACCCCTGATAAAATAAGGGCCCAATAAAAATAGGGCAAAGCATTGGAAGAATCTTGAGAAGCACCTTAAAACCATGGACTCTTCACGGAAGAGTAACTTGTCCACCACGTTTTGGATTCCTCAAGGAAGAGTTCTACAAGGAAAAAACTTGGGCTACAAGGAAGGAAGGCAAAACCTCACTACTATAAAAGCCCCAATGCCCCCTCACATCAAGGTACGCATAATTGACCCCTCTCTAGCACTTTAGAGTTGCGAGAATATTCCTAAGTTGACCTTCGGAGGGTATTTGGCCGGCTCCACACCGGTGCCTTCTGCAAGGAATTCTTGTTTTCTTCTTTTGTGTGGGTGACTTGTTTGAGCGCAGGGATCGTGCTTCTCACTGGTGAGATTTACGGCCTCATCAGTTGGCGTCGTCTGTGGGAAGCTCGTGACAGTTTAAGCCATTGTCGCCTCCCGGACATAAGAGTTGCATGGTACTCACACACTCGATGGCCACCACCAACAACGTTTAAGAGGACGAGCCGCCGAGATCCACCGCACTAGAAAGACACGTCCAAACCCTCGCGGCTGCGGTAAAGCGCCTCACGAAACAGAATCATGATCTGAAGGAGCAACTGCGATAGAGGGACGCAGGACATAACGTCCAGGAGGAAAACTAGGGAGACAGCTCCGAACGAAGGGGACCTGAGAGGCCAGAGGGCAGTAACGAGCCCAGTAGACCGGAGCGGCGGAACTTGAGCATGCCCTCTCTCATGGATACAGCCCCACCACCCATTCTCGCGGAGATGCAGGCGATGAAGGAACAAATGGAGGTCATGATGAACGCCCTCAAGGGACGCTTATCTAGCGACCTTGACGATTTAGTGAATAGGACTGACTCGCCATTCACTATACCCGTCAATTCCTGTCCCCTGCCACAGAAGTTCCGAATGCCGCAGATTGAGAGCTACGATGGAGTCAAGGACCCACTCGATCATCTAGAAACCTTCAAGACCCTGATGCACCTCCAGGGAGTACCGGATGAGATCATGTGTAGGGCCTTCCCTATAACGCTGAGGGGCGTAGCAAGAATCTGGTTCAGCAGATTGACACCAAATTCAATCAATACATTTAAGGAACTAAGTGCCCAATTCACCTCACACTTCATCGGGGGGCACAGATACAAGAAGTCTACAGCATGCTTAATGAGCATCAAGCAGCGGGAGGACGAGACGCTGCGGTCATACATAACTCGCTTCAACAAAGAAGCACTTTCTATTGATGAGGCCGACGACAAGATTTTGGTGGCGGCCTTCACCAATGGCTTACGGAAGGGAAAATTCTTGTTCTTTCTGTATAAAAATGATCCGAAGACCATGTCTAAGGTACTCTACAGGGCCACAAAATACATGAATGCAGAGGACGCACTATCAGCCAGGGAAGACGAACCCAGAAAGAGAGAGAGACTTGAAGATACCCGTCAGGACCATGGGGGGAAGAAACCGAGGACGGGAGACAGACGCGATGAAAAGCGTTCCAAGCCCCCAGGAGGAAGATTTACAAGCTTCACCCCCCTGAACGCCCCGCTAGACCAAGTACTGATGCAGATCAAGGATGAGGGGGCCCTGACGTTTCCAGGGAAGCTGAAGAGCGATCCAACCAAGCGATCCAGAAACAAGTATTGCCGTTTCCACCGTGACCACGGTCATGATACTGCGGATTGCTATGATTTAAAGCAGCAAATTGAGGCCCTCATCAGAGAAGGGAAACTGCAGAAATTCGTCAGCAAGGAGAGGACGGATGCACATACCCGGGAACAGGCCCCTCGACGGGAGAACGACCATCCGCGGCCCCCTGTTGGGGACATAAGGATGATAGTAGGGGGCACAACAACTACAGGATCGTCCAAAAAAGCCCGAAAGACCTACCTCAGGATGGTCCAGAATGTCCAGTTAACGGGCTCTGTACCCAAGATAGCACGGAGGGAAAGCCCGATTATTGGATTCTCAGAGGACGACGCGAGACGCCTCCACCATCCACACGATGATGCACTTGTCGTCAGCATACGGGTAGGAGACTACAATGTGCACCAGATGCTGGTCGACAACGGCAGCTCAGCAGACATCCTGTACTACCCAGCGTTCCAGCATATGGGAATTAACAGAGCACGGTTAACACCAACGAATGCCCCCCTGGTTGGCTTTGGGGGAACGAGGGTACTCCCGCTAGGAGCCATCACACTCCCAGTGATGGTCGGTGATTATCTGCAGCAAATCATTCAGGATGTAACTTTCTTAGTAGTCGACTGTTCATCCGCTTATAACGGTATACTAGGGCGACCCACGCTGAACTCGTGGAAAGCAGCAACCTCGACATACCACCTGATGATCAAATTCCCTACAGAATATGGAATTGGAGAGTTGCGAGGAGACCAAGTGGCCGCCCAAGAATGCTACATCGCCATGCTAGAAATGGAGGATCATTAGCAGACCATGTGCATTGGAGAACAGCGGATCATGGCAGAGCCGGTTGAGGAGTTGGAAGAAGTAGTCCTCGATGAATCAAGACCTGGACGGACGACTAGAATGGGCACTTTGGCCAGCCCCATGATACGTCAAGACTTAGCAGGTTTCCTGAGGATGAATCAAGATGTATTCGCGTGGAGTCACAAAGACATGCCTGGGATCGATTCGTCGATAATAGTCCACAAGCTAAATGTTAACCCGGCCTCTTCGCCAATCCGACAGAAAAAACGGGTGTTCGCACAAGAGCGAGACAAAGCAGTGGCGGAAGAAGTTAGAAAACTGCTAGAAGCTGGCTTTATCCGAGAAGTGTACTACCCCGACTAGTTAGCAAACGTGGTCATGGTCAAGAAGAATAACGGAAAGTGGAGGATGTGCGTTGACTTCACAGACCTCAATAGGGCGTGCCCAAAAAACAGCTACCCACTCCCTCGGATAGATACCTTGGTAGACTCAACGGCCAGACACGAACTCCTGAGTTTCATGGACGCTTTCTTAGGCTATAATCAGATCAAAATGAAAGAAGAGGATCAAGAGAAAACTTCTTTTGTGACCAGTCAGAGACTTTTTTGCTACAAAGTGATGCCGTTCGGACTCAAGAACGCAGGGGCAACATACCAGAGATTGATGAATAAAATGTTCACGCACCAACTCGGAAGGAACGTACAAGTCTATGTCGACGACATGCTGGTGAAGAGTGTGCGCAAGAACGACCACCTGAGCGACCTCCATGAGACATTTAACACCCTTCGGTCGTATAACATGAAGCTGAACCCAAGCAAGTGCGTGTTCGGGGTGACAACCGGGAAATTCTTGGGCTTCATGGTGTCCCAAAGAGGTATAGAGGTCAACCCAGAGAAAGTACGGGCCATATTGGAACTAGAATTCTGACGGACCAACCTTTGAAAAGAGCAATGAGCAGCCCAGAGGCGGCCGGGAGAATGGCCTTATGGGCAATTGAGCTAAGCGAATTTGACGTACAGTATCGTCCGCGAACCGCAGTAAATGGGCAAATAGTGGCAGATTTCATAGCTGAGTATACTCAGTCAGAAGACAAAGGGGTTGAAGGACAAAAACTGTGGAGCATCCACACGGACGGGTCATCAACTCAACGCTCAGGAGGTGCCGGTGTGGTTATACAAACACCAGAGGGAGATAAAATCGAATGCATGATAAGACTAGATTTCCCTACAACCAACAACGAGGCGGAATATGAAGCCTTGGTAGCTGGTTTGGATCTCGCAAGGGCTACAGGTGCTGAGAACATAATCATACATTGCAATTCCCAGGTGATAACAAGCCAGGTCAACGGCGATTATGAGTGTAGAAACGAGAGAATGAAGAAGTACCTGGAAGAAGTGAAGAGTCGAATCAGCGGCCTCGAGGTCAAATTCGTTCAAATCCCAAGGGAGAAAAACGAATGCGCCGACCGTCTTGCAAAAGCAGAAGGCAATGCCTGACGGGCCTAAATGAGTGGGCCTAACGGGTCTATATCCATGGGCCAAAAGAAAATCAAGCCCATCCTTTGTGTGGAACCCCTGATAAAATAAGGGTCCAATAAAAATAGGGCAAAGCATTGGAAGAATCTTAAGAAGCACCTTAAAACCATGGACTCTTCACGGAAGAGTAACTTGTCCACCATGTTTTGGATTCCTCAAGGAAGAGTTCTACAAGGAAACAACTTGGGCTACAAGGAAGGGAGGCAAAACCTCACTACTATAAAAGCCCCAATGCCCCTTCGCATCAAGGTACGCATAATTGACCTCTCTCTAGCACTCTAGAGTTGCGAGAATATTTCTAACTTAACCTTCCGAGGGTATTTGGCCGGCTCCACACCGGTGCCTTCTGCAAGGTATTCTTGTTTTCTTATTTTGTGTAGGTGACTTGTTTGAGCGCAGGGATCGTGCTTCTCACTGGTGAGATTTACGACTTCATCAATTTATATCATATTATATATATTAATAATAATCTCAAAATAGTGCATCAAAATAAGTCAGTATGAAACTATTTTGTCCCAATCGAGAAACGAAATGGGCAATAAAATGGTATTCAAAACCTTTTAATCTTTTTTTATTTTATTTTTTTAATGCAAACAGCATCCTATAATCACTCTACAAAACGCACCGTTTCGGCATGCATGTAAATTGCAATAGACAAATTAGACATAGATAGACATGGGAGAGCGCGGTGAGTAGAAGGAATAATAAATGGCTGTGACACTGCCTGTGATCTTCTTCAGCAGCCACTTCCCGCCAAGCTTTTCATCCTCAAGGTCAAGGTCTAAAACCTTCTCCTCCTCCTCCTGTTGCTCCTCAGCATCATCATCTCAGATGGAGTTGAACAACGAATTCGGGGTAACAAAATTCAAGGAGTTCCCATACGTGTCGGCCCCACACAGAAACCTGATGGTTGATCTTGTATCAACGGTGGAGAACTGCCTTGGGTCGCAGCTCCTCCCTTGTAGTCTACCGCCGGATGTACAGTACTACCAGAACCAAAGTGGGTCCGCCCATGCTTCTCTTCACACCAGATCTGGCAACAAGCCTTCCCACTCTCAGGTGTGATTTCATTTTTCCTCACTCCTTTTGATAAACGGCACAGAATTTATGCCGTTTTAGTTGTTAGTAACGGCAACGTGTTTGTTCTCGTTTCAAGCGCTAGGTCGTTTAAATGGCACGAAAACTAATATCATTTTTTTTTTTCCACTGAAAAAACGACAACAAGGTTGCTCATTGAAAGATTACAGTTAACTATGAAAACTTACTTGCATTAATGTAAATTGATGCAAAACATGTTGGAAAAATAGGATTTAGCAAGTGTTTGGTTAGCTAATTTTGAGCCAAATTTAAAAAATTGGAGGATTTAGCAAGTGAGTATAGTTAGTAGGGAAGATTGCTCAGGTTCCTGGGAAGAGTTGAACCCATCAATATTGTATATATAGAAATTGAAAACTTGTACCATAAGCTTATACTGGCTCATGCTTGTATGGACATCATTTCTAGTAGTCAAATCCACCTTTATCTTAACATATAAGTGTAATTTAACAGGAGAAATAAAATCGAGGTAATTTTTTTTTTCATGCTCGCTTATGGGAATTAATATCATAATTATGATTGCAACTGTGAGATTAGTCTTGGGGAAATTGGCATCTACTTTACCTTACTAAGGTGATCATGGGATTTTGTTTTTTAAGTCTGTGGCTTGGACTTCATTTGCAGTTGCAAAATTATTTAGGTTGGGTTGCAGTTGTTAATTTAACAAACAGTGTTTTCTTCGGGATGATGATTCAACAAAGCCCAAATTGTTGTAAGCTTGAGCAAACAGCCATTGGATTCAGCCCTCTGTTCTTCAAGGCCTGAATGCTAGGATGCACGGACACTTTATTTTGGGTGCAGTACTCATGTTGTAACCCTGTCGTACCTGTGTTGTAACGGTGTCTAATTTGCTGTATCATGTTATAATTTTTCAAAAATTGCTTGTGTCCCCGCCGCATCGTACCCATACTTGTACCCGTGTCCGTGTCCGTGCATCCTAGCCTGAATGCTGTTTGCTCGAGCTGTTTAAAGATAGAACTTTTTGAATCAAGTGTGTTTCTTGTTGGTTAGCCACAATGTAATGTTTGAACTTCCTTAGAACGGGGGATAGTTTTCTGGTCTTACCATGCTCAACCTAGTTCTAGCCCAGTTATATTTGGGTTCAGTTGTAATGAGTTGGTGTATTGGAGCATGGCATCATCTGTTCTCTTCTATGTTCCTTGTAGGGCAACTGTTTCATAATAATTGTTCACCGTCGATCTTTGATAATTGGTGCGAACAACATATATTGTATATTTTGTATTTAATGCACCTTAATTTTTTTTTTACTTAGGAAGAGGGCGTACCCTTTTTTTGGGGTCTGAATTCTAAACATTATTTTATCAGATTGATTTTATATTAGGTAGCTGGATACACTGTGAGCTACCAACGGGAGGAGCATTGAACATCACAAGCCTTTCAGCCTTTCTGAACCCTTTAACTGATGCACCAAATTTTCTTATTGAACTCATTCAGAGCAGCCCAACATCATTAATCCTTATTCTTGATTTGCCTCCTCGAAAAGACCTTGTCCTCTGTCCAGACTACCTTAACACTTTCTATGAAGAGACCCAGCTGGACACACGTAAGCAGATACTTGAGAAAATTCCTGAGGTTAAACCCTATATCTCTTCATCACTTTACATCCGTTCCTTAGTCTCTCCCACTGCTATTATGGTTCGTATTGAGACAGAGGCAAGTCAGCCAGGACGCATGGAGGAGGTCATAAAAGATCATGTGGATCCCATTGCAAAGGAAGTGCTGGGAATCTGGTTGGATCAATGTGCTTGTGGGAAGAGAGAAGTGGGAGAGGCAGAGAGAGCTATTTTAGAAAAGAGGGATGGGTTGATTAAGATCAAGACTATTGAGGTTGATCTAGGCTCGAGCTTTCCGAGGTTGTTTGGGCCAGAAGTATCAGACAGAGTCTTGGGAGCCATACGAGATGTTTTCACTTTATGAGAAGCTAATTTGGTCAGTGTATTATGTGTGTTTCGAATTTTTGTGTAAATAATATGCCTGTTAACCAAAACAACAAAGTACATAATGCAATTGTTGAATATACATATGCTCTCCTGTTTTATCTTACAACTGAACAAGGCTTCTTGGTTTATTCATTTATTAGAAATATGTGGTTAAATAATTAAATTTACTATATCTCAATAATTTAAACTTTTTGGACAATTGATAATTTAACATGGTATCAGAGTGATCCCTATTTCCTCCACTTTTGGGACAATAGGTAATTTGATATCATTCGTGACCATTAACTATTATAGAGTATAAACTAGAAAAGTTTCTGTTAATAGAAAAGTTTCTGTTAATGGAAAAAAGTTTCATTTAATCCTTTTATCTTCCAACACTGAAAAATTTATCTTAAATATGTTTCAAAGGTTAATTCGAAATAGACAAATACATACGAATACATATTTTCTCAAAGTTTTATTTTTTGGCCTTCTAGCATCAAATGCAATTTCACCTTGCAAGGACAGTATCGGGATTATAAATATATATATAGTTGACATTTCGGTGCCAACCCTCAATCGAACCTGGAGACCTGACTATGTTTTTGAATGTTTGGATTTGTGTGTTAGATTTTTGGGCTGACGTGTGTGTGGGTTTATCCTTTATCATTTTACCATATATTTGGAATCGCCGTCAACCATGGGATTTTTATTTTTTAAAGGTGAACACCTATGCCTAATTGTTTTTATTTCCTAGTAAGCTAAGGAAAATTTTAGGGCTCCTAAACTAAACTAAGATCAAAATCACATCTTGAACTAAAAATTATGTACAGTTTAGGCCCAAAATTTAGTCTGTTTCTAGTTTGACCATTTATGTTTCAAAGTTTTCATTTTTATTTTTTATGTTTGATTACATTTTCATATTGATCTAACCGGCCATTTTCATTAGTAATATGATTCTTCATAATTGATTTTCTGCCTACAACAATTAAACTCTTGCAATAATTCCACAACATAGTGTGACTTTGGTACAACTTATTCTAATGAGATTTTTTTATTATTTATTTTTTAAGTTGGATTTGAGTAAGCTGTATCTAAAGAAAGAATGAGGCTTTGATTAAGTGTAGCTAACAAAATAACTTTGCTTAATTTCTAAACTAAGCTGTAATAAACAACATGCATATTGGAATAACTTATTTTAGTGAGATAAAAATAATTTGAGTTTGACTAAGCTTATATATCTAAGAAACAAATGCTTTAAAAATTTTATATCTAACAAAATATGTTGACTCCATTTATAAATTAAGCCTTAACAAATTACACGTAATTCTGTATATAGAGAAGATATCTAATGTATTAGAAATATGGATTCTCTCATAATGTATGAAAGAGGGAGGATGTATATAGAACCACTAGGCCATTTAGGTAATAAAAATTTAGAATATGTTATGTGGGGACCAGTTATCTCTGGAGTATTGTTGAGGCTGTATGGAATGGGTCTATGGCCCAATGACCTAATCCAAGGAGTCTAACAGGTCCGAGGATGGTTAACTGAGGTGGTAATGGAAATAGCGTTGAGGGAAGGACTGAAAATCATTTATGGTCGTTCTAAATCTATCCGAGGTGGTTTAAAACCATCCTATGCTCCTGAATGTTACTTAAAAGTGGCCACATGACAGAGAATTGGACGTTGGATAAAGGATAATGGAGGAGGATAACAAATATCTGTGGGAGCTGTTACCTCCACATTAAATGCTTCCCAACTAACTCTCTGACCGCATTAATGTGGAAGTGATACTTGAACAGTGAATAAGCAATCTTACAGCTGGTGGTAGAAAGTTCAGGGAGGTGTGAGATAGGACAGGGAGAAGCTCCTAGAACCAAATTTACACGTGTATGGTAAGGATGATATTAAAATCATGGTATATAACATGAGAAAGTGGCCAAAGAAAAGAGGATTGGAAAACCTAGAGCAAAAAATATTAAGAAATACATCACTAAAAGAAGAACTCTGGACTCGTGATTAAATTACTCAGGTTACGCCGAGGACGATTTTTATATCTCATACTCTTAATTTCTCTTCCAAACCACCCATGATCGTTACTTCCTTTCCAGAATCAGACTAGTTCTTTTTCTCACGCTCTACAAATTCATTGTTTGGGCTTGTTGGGCCAAAACCCAATCCTGTTTAAAGTTCCAGCCAAAATTGGTCCTTACATGTTATTTGTCTCACATAATTACAGCACGCAAATTTTAATTTAGACCTCTCTTTTAGTTTATAAAATACACTGTCTATCTATCTTGCATTGTAAAAATTTTAATTAATGTCCAAATATTAGCAATAATTAATGTCCAAATAATAGCCAATAAATGAAATTTATTTAAAAAAATATCCTCTCTCTTTAGATGTGCACCTTTTTTTTTTTTTTTTTTTGCAACCATTTAGGGTTTGTTTGGATAAGTTGTTTTAAGAAGTGCATTTTTAAAAAATATTGTTTTTAAAATGTGCATTTTGAAAATACTATTTATCAAATCACACTTAACCGTTTGGTAAAATCATGAAAAAAGTGTAGTTTCCATAAACTGAACATTTGGATAAAATTGGTGTAAAATGTATGTAGTAGGTGTAATTTACCAAAATGGACATAACTATGTTGTTAAGGCTCCTTTATCATCTTGTAACTTGTAATGAGGCATATAATAATAGCATTTTTTTTTTAGGGTAATGACTTGTGTTATAAAATAAGAAAAGTTTTCTTAAAAATTAAAAAATTTTAAAAATAAGAAAAATAAAAGAAAAGGACACCCACTTTAAAAGAATCTATCTCCTAGACTCCTACCACAATTTTTGCTCATGTATATCTTCTCTAGAAAAATTATTGTGTATTTCTAGAGTACCATAAATGTGTACTCCCTCCTCTCACATGAATGGTGGGTCTCACTAATTAAAGTCATGGTAGAACTTACCATTCATATGAGAGGAGGGAATACGTATTTATAATACTTCGGAAGTATTTAATAATTTTCCTCTTCTCCGGGCCTTTGCATTGAATGTTGAAATAAAAAACAAAGATAAGGACTCCCAACAACAACAATAAAAGATAGTCTGTCATGCCAGCAATTTTCTCAACCAATGACCTAAAATTATTGCTTTATTAATTATTTTTAAAAACTTTTTACCCAAAAAAAAATTAATTGATTTTTTTTTTTTTAATTTGGCTTACCTCAAGTACTTTTTTTAACTAAACATCTCATTTTGTTTTAAATAACAATGGCAAAAGGATGTGGGTTTTAATCTCTACATTTTATTTAATTAGTGGATGATTTGAAAATTTCTCATTTAAAAAAAAAATTAGTTAAAAAAATACTGGAAGTAAGTCAAATTTTTTTTTTTTACATTTTTTTTATATTTTCTATTAAAATTTTATCAAAACTTTCCTAAAATAATCTACTAATAAATGTTTTAAAGGCACTTATTAACCAAATTTATTATTCATCGTCATGGTCCTTCATTAGCTACCATACCAATATGTCCATTTATTGCCTAGTTAGTCTAGAAATATCCTTCTTCTCATTATTTTGGCAATGCAATTTTGCGTTCAGCGCGTGATTTTAAAAATAATATGAAAGTATATCATGTTTATTACTGTGAGGGGTAACAATCCCCATCATGTATTGGGCCACTGGCCGAGGGTCCAATAAGGACAACACAGATCGGGCACTCACGAATTCACGAGTTGCCACGAGGAGTTCCCTTAGATCCAAGTGCATTTGCCAAGGAGACCCTATCAGAGAAGATAAGCCAAGTCAACATCCTTTATCTTGGATGGGGAAGCGTGCAGAAAATAGGGGTGGCTCTACATTGATGCATGCAGGGACGGAGCCAGAACTTAAGATCAAGCGAGGCAAAGTATAACCCAAAAAAAAAAAAATTCATTACGAAACTCTAAATAAGTTTTCCATTTAGTGTATATATATATATGGATTTTACTAATGTGTGCCCTTAGGCAAAGTATAACCCAAAAAAAAAAAAAATTCATTACGAAACTCTAAATAAGTTTTCCATTTAGTGTATATATATATATATATACACACACACATACATATAAAAGGACAAATCAAAATCACAAATAGGCAAACAAAATAAACAAGTGAACAAAGAAATAAAGGCACAAACAGAAAAAATAAAAAAAGTTGTCGCACTATGTTTTAAAGGCACTTATTAACCAAATTTATTATTCATCGTCATGGTCCTTCATTAGCTACCATACCAATATGTCCATTTATTGCCTAGTTAGTCTAGAAATATCCTTCTTCTCATTATTTTGGCAATGCAATTTTGCGTTCAGCGCGTGATTTTAAAAATAATATGAAAGTATATCATGTTTATTACTGTGAGGGGTAACAATCCCCATCATGTATTGGGCCACTGGCCGAGGGTCCAATAAGGACAACACAGATCGGGCACTCACGAATTCACGAGTTGCCACGAGGAGTTCCCTTAGATCCAAGTGCATTTGCCAAGGAGACCCTATCAGAGAAGATAAGCCAAGTCAACATCCTTTATCTTGGATGGGGAAGCGTGCAGAAAATAGGGGTGGCTCTACATTGATGCATGCAGGGACGGAGCCAGAACTTAAGATCAAGCGAGGCAAAGTATAACCCAAAAAAAAAAAAATTCATTACGAAACTCTAAATAAGTTTTCCATTTAGTGTATATATATATATGGATTTTACTAATGTGTGCCCTTAGGCAAAGTATAACCCAAAAAAAAAAAAATTCATTACGAAACTCTAAATAAGTTTTCCATTTAGTGTATATATATATATATATACACACACACATACATATAAAAGGACAAATCAAAATCACAAATAGGCAAACAAAATAAACAAGTGAACAAAGAAATAAAGGCACAAACAGAAAAAATAAAAAAAGTTGTCGCACTATGTACACAATACAACATTACAATTCATTGACTTTATTATATCTCAAGTCCCAATTCATTTCAAATAAACTAACTTTTACTTTTAAAGAAGACACATACACTATTAGAAAAGCACGATTAAAAAAATTTCAATTTATATAAGCACAAAAAGACAAAATTCAACTCACAATGCACAACACGTGGGTGGATATCAACGATCAACCCATTACTAGTCACTTCTACTATTATTTTAAAGTCATTATTTAAGTTTCTTAAAAAGAGAAATAGCTCTCTCTGTCTCCTGTTTTAGACCATAACAAAGAGGCTTTTAATTTTTTTTACTCGTTGCCCTTGCTCATATGAGAGAGAGAGACAGAGACAGAGAGAAATACCAGATCTGGTGAGTCGGGATTGGGGGTGAGTCCAGTGGCTCTTCTGCTGCTGTGCTGCTGCGACTACCTCTCCCTTCACTACTTCAGTTCAGCTATTCAGCCTCTATGTTTCTAGGTTAGGCTTAGGGTTTTGTTTCTTTGTTTGTGGGTTTTTTTTTTTTTTTTGGTCTTTGGCTTTGATGGAATGACAGATTAGTTTTGTTTTATATTTTTGAAAGGCCGGACTATTTGGTTTTGGTAAAATTTAGTTGATTGGGTTAAATTTCCTTTCGCTTTGTTATTTGTGATTTTTGTTGTTGTGATAAATTTTTTTGGGCTTGCTAAATTTTCTTCTAAATGAGATCCATAAATTTTTTTTTAAGGCCTTCTAGAGTGTCAATAATATTATTGAACTAAAGTGATAAAATTAATATATATATATATATATATATTAAAAAAAAAATTTGGGGGGGGGGCCATTGCCCCCCCACGTCCAACTGTGGCTCCGTCCCTAGATGCATGGACCACTTTGACCAAGAAAAAAATCATTATTATATATGATTTTTTAAAAATTTATGACATTTTTACCTTTTAAAAATAAAAATTTGTGACCACCCTAAATATTTCTCATCCTTACAGCACCACCCATTAATTTTCTTTAGCTCCAATTTTCATCCTTGCCCATAAGATTCTAGTCAAGCAAAACAGTGAGGACAACTAATCCTTGCAATGGCAACGAAGCAACAAGCTAAGAGAGATAATAGAACAAAAAGTGAACAACTAGAGGCAGACAGGAGATAGACAAAGGCAACTGGGCAAAAGTACAAAGGAGATCGATGGTGTCAAGCCAATAAATTTTTCTTATGTATTTTGGTCATTTTGCAATTTTGTGAGGATATATTAAGAATTTCACACTTAAAAAAGAACTTTGATAGTAAACTCATATTTGCATTTTCACCGGTGTTTTTGAAAAAGCTTGAGCTCATTGTGTTTTGAAAACGTGATTTCTTTATAATCGCAATGCCAAACATTTGACTTTTAGCATTTTCATACAAAAATACGCGTTTTGATTATTAAAACGATTATCCAAACGGGCTCTTAATATTACTCTAATTTAAAAAATTTTAGAGCAATAAAATTTTCCAAAGGAACATAAGGTGAATGGTCTCTTTCTCTTTCTAAAAACATGAAAATCAAGATTAAAAATTTTGCCAAAAAAATTTATTGACTGAAAATAAAAGGCCAACATAAAAAAGGAAAGCACACTTTTCTCTCCGTTGGTCCATCTTTGATTCTTGAAGATTTTTTTTTTTTTTTTTTTGGCTTATTGATCTCCATCTTCGTATGTTAATAAATAGACAACCCAGTGGGGTTGGCCAAGCGGTTTGGCGCTTGGTCTCAGAGGGCTTGTACTTGGCTCGACTAGGTGTGCTCCCTAGTTCGAGTCATGCTACCTGCACTTTGAAAAAAATCCCTGGACTAGTGCTTTACCCCTTCGTGAGCCGACCCGGCATGAACAGTGATTAGTCTGAAAGCTTTGAAGATAATCTGTGGGAAACCAAAAAAAAAAAAATAATAAATAAATAGACTCCAAATGACACTGTGGCAATTCAAGTCACACACGCATCAAATTGTTTAGAAAAAAAAGAGAGGAAGGAATTAAAGAAAAAAAAAAAATCAAGAGAATAATTGTGTGGTGCATATATGTGCGTATGAGAGAGTGAGAGTGAGAGTGAGAAAAAGCGTCTCACATCACAATGTCTTATACGTTTCCTCCACCATGTGCGTGTCCACTAGCACCTGCAATTCTTCTGGCCCCAAAAATATCAAGAACAAGACCATCGTTTCCTTGTCGATCATCTATGGAGAAACAGCAGCTAATTAGAGGCTCCAAACTCATAGAATTCCCTTACCTAACAGACCCACATAGGGATACCATGGTGGATCTCATCTCAGCCATGGAGAATCGCCTTGGTTCTCATCATCTTCTTCCTTCTTCGGTCCCTCCTGACGTTGAACACTACCAGAATGAGAGTGGCACTTCTCAAGGCACTCTTCACATTAGATGCGGCATCGACTCCTCTCCTGTATGTACTGTCTCTTCTAGATCTCCACATATAAATGTTCATGCTTGCTTGCTAAAAAGGATGAGATTTTTTTTTTTTTTTTTAATTTTATAATAAGTTCTTTTTTTTTTTTTTGTTACAGAAAAATTATATGTTTATATGCTTATTGATTTCAAATCCTTAATTAAGATTTTTAAGGCTGAATTTTGTGATAGCTTTTAAGTGTGTTTGAAACTTCTGTTGCGTATAAAATTAAAATTAGAGATGTGGAATAAAATCTTAATAATAATTCCTATATTCTTATTTTTAAGTTTTAACCCTGTAGTGTACATGTCCACTATATTTTTGTCATGCTTTGTTCTCTTTTTTTAAATTTCAACTTAAAGTAAGAATTTATTTTTTAGAGTAGTTTTCCTTTTTCTTGTTTTTGTTGAAAGAAATCAATTTTCATATGTTAGTTGAGGTTGTTAAACTGGAACTATAGAATGGATCTCTCTCACTGGAGGGAGGCAACAAAGTTTTGCTAGTTTGAGTTGATTGGAATTAGCAATTATGCCAAAATGATATTTTATTAAGTTAGAAAGAACCATATATTAGTTGTCTTTCCAAAGTGGAAAAAAATAAAAAGAGGAGGGGGAGGAGGAGTTTTTTAGCTGGTGTTCGAAAGTTGCATATTGTTATTAGAATCGATTTTATTATTAACCTATCACTGAAACTATTTTTATAATGCATGATTAGTGCAAATTACAACTTATTTATACGTGGTTTAATTGAAATTTAAGTTGTCTACATGTAATTTGAAATTTGAAACTTTACCTACTTAAAATTTGACCGAAATTTAAATTACCTATACGTGGTTTGAAATCTCACAATAAAAGTATTCCACTAAATCGTTTTTTTTATTTTATTTGATCTTGTTTTTTTGTGTTTTTAGAGGAGAGAGACGTAAAAGTGGAGTAAAATTACATATTTAACAATGTTTTTAATAGAGATATATTATGAAACTCTAACTGAACTAATCTCAGATGAGTAAAATGTCAAATTTTAAACCACATATAGGTAAATTGTAATTTGCCCTAACCATAATGTATCATGATTTTTTTAAGATAAATAATGTATCATGATTTATGCCAACAATTATAAAATTCTTTAATTATACTCATGTTTTGCTCTCTCTCTCTACTTTTAATGTAGTGTCTATTATGCATAATCTAGTGTACACATAATACACAGGCTGCATTTTAGAAGAGAGCTCCTGAATTTAACAAGTCACAAATTTGAACTTCTGTACTAGTCATTTTCCCAAAGAAAAAGAAAAAGAAAAAGAGATAGTGAGGATGTCAACTTTGCGTGATGAAGTTTGGCAAGATTGACACATTTCACACATCACTAATTGTATGCGACAGAAATAAAATGAATTTTTGTGCGTTAAGTTTGGAAAGATTGACACATGTCACACATAACTTGAATTCGACATGTCACACATCACATGTCACACGGGCCTTGCCCAGGGTTCATTTACGCAATAAGTGATATGTCAATTTATTAATAGTCAAATTAATGGGAAAATTGACTAAATGTTCTTTATTTTTAAAATGTGTAGCAGAATATATAATACTTTTTTTTTCTAGAATATCTATAAAAATCCCTTTATTTTTAGAAGTTGATTTTAATAAAATTGAGTTTCATGGGGAACTACTAATATCGAGTTATACTTAAAAATATATATATAGCTTTGTTTTGAGAATATCAAATTTTACGTAAAATTTAATTTTGTTAAAATCGAGTTTCAAAATAAAGATATATTGTTACATATTTTAAAAATAATGTTAATTAGTTATTTTCTTCCAAATTAAAATAATTTTTTTTTAAAAAGTTATACTATGACTCACAACAACTCAAAAAAAAAAAAAAAAAATTATAAAAAGAGTTTTACTAACAAATACCTTAGAATATATATTAATAAACCATTTTAAGAAATATTTTATGAAAAAAAAAAAAAACTAATTTTTCTTTACATTTTTTTAACTTTTTATAAATTTTTTTAAAAATAGACAATTAATATATGCGGCATACGTTATAAAAATATTGAACTTTCTCAAATCAAGAATCCTAGAAGATGTGGTCCTGCTGTGAGTATAATGATTAATTTCTTGCTTACGCAAGTAGCCCAAATATCTTAATTATGAAATTAGTCAAATATTGGACAACTGGCAGCCATTGATACTTTTTTTTTTTTGGGTTAACGCTAATTATTGATTCTCTTTCTTCTCTAATGTTATACTTTAGCTGCAAAATTAACTATACTTCTCAAGCATGGCTCAAATATTTGTCTTTTTTTATATTAAAAATAAAAAAAATAAAAATGCCCCAACTATCTATACTATAACTATCATGCTGCCCATTTCTATCATTTTTAGAATTCTTCTGCCAGTGAAAGAGTGTGGACAAAAATCCCTGTGCTTTGCTCGCAAAGAGCCAAGAGTTACACATTGTAACAATATTGCTGCCGTAAATACTTGATATGAATGGTATATAATCTATATTGTATGGTCCAGATTGATTTCGTACTAGCAAGTTGGCTTCACTTGGAGCAACCAACCGGTGGTGCCTTGGACATAACCAACATCGCTGGCTACCTCAAATCATCAACAGACGTGCCCCACTTCCAATTCGAGCTTGTAAAATGCAGCCCCACATTTCTTATCCTCTTCCTCGACTTGATTCCTCGAAAAGACATTGTTTTCAGTCCAGACTACCTCAAAACCTATTATGAAGACACCCAACTCGAAAAATTCAGGCAACGACTAGACCAACTCCCTGAGGTTCAACCCTACTTCTCGTCGTCCCTATATTTTCGTCGCGTGGTATCGCCTACTGGAATCGTGGTTAGCATAAAATGTGAGGATGGTGCTGGACCAGAACGCGTGGAAGAAATTATACGTGAACATGTTCGTCCCATATCGAATGACGTTATGAGAATTTGGATTGATATGTGTGTTGGTGAGGGTGTGGAGGTAGGGGAAACTGAGAGAGCGGTATTGGAAAAGAGGGATAGCTTGATTAAAAGCAAGGCGATAGAGATGGACTTGAGCTCTAGCATGCCCAAGCAATTTGGACAAGAAGTAGCAGATCGAGTCTTGCGAGTTATAAAAAGTGTTTACAACGTATGATGTACTTTAACCCTTGCTATCTTATAGAATAATCACTCGATTGAATATGTAAATACTCTATATTTATCTTTGTATAATGCACCAATTATCTCATGAAGTGGTCTCCGGGATTAAGAGGGATGTCTCATAAGATCAAAAGATAAATACTTTTTCTTTAAAATCCATGGTAGCCCATTGCCCCCATACAAAAAATCCGATAAGATCATCTTACCAAAGCTTGGGACATGATAAAACCTACATGGCAAAATAACCTTGGATTATTTTTACCTTAAATATTGAACAATTCCTCCTGAATTAAATTAATTAATGACTATTAGCACATTAAATCAAGAAAAATTTACACCACAAGGCCATGCTATTCGGACTGTCTAAAAAATTGGGATCCCCATTCCCACCTATTTGGCAATATCATTTAATTATCCTTTGTCCCTTCTCAAGGTGAGAATGTCACCTTATCTCTTATCACTCTTCCATGTGAGCATACAAATTACACTTTATCTCAACACAATTAATTTCAGTTTTTTAACTTTACTTTTGTTCATTTTAGTTTTTTAAGTTTCAAGTTTATTCAATTAAAGTCTCTTTGTCAACTTCAATTAATTTCTCTTAAAAAAAATTTGGAAAAAATTTTCAACTATTAATTGGATTTTTTTAAAAAAAATTGAAAAAAAATTGAAAAGAAAAATAAAATAGAAATTTGAACAATTAATTGCAATATTTAACAAAAGTTGATGAAGATGCCTCAAATGAATAAACTTCAAACTTAAAATATTGAAATAAATGAAATCAAAGTTATTAGAAGATTAAAATGAATTCTAGTGAAATTTAAAAAGTAAGTTTTGCATTTTAACCTATAAATTACTACTTCCCCAAGTATCATATCAAATTCAAAACATGATTAATTACTTAGTTATAAATTTTGTTTTTATAATTATAAAAATAGTTCGAGAATTGATTCGGTTTTGAAAAGCATGATCATACTATTCAATCAAATTCAAAATCAGTCATTGTTGTTAGAGATAGTTCAATAGTATAGGCTCAAACCTAATTCTACTTTATGTGTAAATCAAGTTTCCTACTTGTACTAGAAATCTATGAACGTAGGCCGTAAGATTATACCACGTAACCCTCGTGTTTTTGTATTCTTAATATATATATATATATATATATATATATATATATATAATTACATATATCCAGGCTAATATCTAATTGCTTTGTAGGTCAATCTTCGAACTTTCTTGAGGCAAAATTAAAGCTAGGCACTAGGCAACAATGTAAATCATTGAGTGACATATGGGACCCTAGCTTGGTACCTCTATTCTAAAATACCATCACGAACTCGACACGTAGCTGATCAGATGTTGACAGACAGCCATCTTTAATCGATACTTTTGAAAACATCAACCGCTCAGAACTTACCGTGGGGACAGCCTCGTATCGTACTCCTTCGCTCTCATTCTCGAATCCTCTAATATATAACACCGACTTGTGGTTGTGGGACTTGGGTCGGCAGTCGGCACTCGACAGTTCATACGATCGAGACCATTTGATCAATTTTTTATTATTATTACGGAGTATTTTTTATAACAGCCATTTCACATTTGATCAAATTTATCCAACAAAAAACTGGGACCTTGCATTAAGAATAGGGTCGGTGTGCTAAACTTTCTGTCTTAGATAATGTTCATTATGTGAACTTGAACAGTACTGTAGGGATAGTGGTTTTTTTTTTTTAATAGAGAGAGAGGATACTGATAGATAGTGGAGTTAATACTTAATGGTGAATGAAAAAGACAAATTAGAAAAGTATAGCGAATTGAAATGGGACTTTGAATTGATAGTGATGATGCCGAAATGTTCACCAGTGAGATGCACAGTCCTTGTACTCGAATGGCCGTTGCCTGAAAGAAATAACAACACAGAAACACCTTCAAGGGGCACCGGTGTGGAGCCGGCCAAACACCCTCCGAAGGTTAAGTCAGAAAACGCTTTTTTACAACTCTAGAGTGCTAGAGAGGAGTCAATTACACGTACCTTTTTGTGGGGGTGTTGGGGCCTTTTTATAGTGGTGAGGCCCTGCCTCCTTTCCTTGTAGAGCAAGCTCCTCAAGCTTGCTGAGCAAGACTCCCATCCTTGCAGAGCAAGCCTCTCAGGCTTGCTGAGCAAGCCTCTCATGCTTGCTGAGCAAGCCTCTTGAAACGTGGTGGGCAAGTCCGGGCCTTCGTCCTGTCAGGGGTCCACGCGAAGAATGGGCTCTACCTTCTTTGGGCTTGCGGACATGGGCCCATTGGGCCTACCAGGCCTTATCACACATTTTACCCTCTTCAGCTGCCCCCTTCACCCCATTTGACCCGTCTCCGTCGTGCGGACGGTCAATTGGGGTGACGGTCAAAAACAAACAAGAGAGATGGTCCGCCTTTACGGAGATGACGGATGGGCATGAGAGAACGGTAACAAAGAACTGGGGCGGCAACCATAAGTGCAGATTGGTGGATGACGGAGTAACAGGGGTGACGACCAGAGCTCAATGGATGGTGATGAGGATCTCCGGAAAGGGGGAGACGGATAGGGTAACCGTCATGATAGTGGGGGTCTGACAGACTACAGAAGCATTTAAGACGAAGACACGTGTCATTCGTAGATTGGTCCGTATCTTGGATCGAAGTGCCGCTTCGTCTTCCGTGCACTCCACCTATAAAAACCAGCGTTTCTCCTTCATTTTTCTACTTTGCGTGGAAAATTCACTGTCAGAGCGAGTCCGTCGTTTGTCAGAGTTTACCCGTTCACATCTTCCAGCAACGAGATCAACCCGTTCTCTCCTTTATTCGGTAAGTGATCCTATCCATCCCCTTGATGTTCCTTCAGTTTTCATATTTGTCATGATAGAAACATCAGACTTCTTGCATCCGTCTATTCCCTTTTTTATTTTAGACAGTCCGTCTTAGGCTTTGTCAATCCGTTGTAGGAAATGTCTAGTGCGTCGAGTAACCAGTCCTTCGTCCGCGATGGAGCGGGTTACGAGGAATTGTACCCGTCTGGTCACAAAGATCCAGACGAATTGATCGAGAGGACTCCGTCTGCCACTTCATCGTCCTCAATAGATGAGGATACGGAGTTGGCCGAACCAGGGGAAGGTTCTGACGACGGTGGAGAACATAAAACTGTAGTCGGGGATGACGGACTTAGGGAGTTCGTCATGCTGCCTGAGTGGACGGTGCACAAATTTGTGTCAACAATTAAGGAAGTCCACTTCAAGACAATTAGGGCGATCTATCAAATACCTGATCACATCCCCATCCGTCTACCCTACAAATCCGAGAAGTGTTATTACGACGGGGTGGATGACTTGGGGGTGTACGAACAAGCGCTGAAAGCCGGCCTTAGATTCCCCTTGAACAGGGTGAAACGAGAACTCCTCCACTTCTTAGGTATATCCGTCAGCCAGGTTTCCCCCAACGCCTGGAGGGTTTTTATTGCAATGGAGGTCTTGTACGGAGCCATGTCCAATGGCACGAGGTCGCTGACCGCACGGGAGTTCCTCCATTGCTACCGTCCGGACGAGATAGACAAGTCGAGGGGTATGTACAGTTTTGTCCCTAGGAAGTCCGTCCTGAAAGTCATTTATGAGACCCCGGACTCCAACCGAGATTGGAAGAGCCGCTACTTCTTCCTGGAGGGTGACGGTTGGATGTGCCACCCGGGGGAGACGGATTTTCTACCCGTCGACAAAACATGGGGCATCTTGGACCCGTCCGGTACAGTTCAGCCTGTCGCGTTACGTAGGTAATTTTGCTTTAACTTTTTAATAGCCGTCCTAAATTTTTCTCCGTTCTTTTCAGTGCGACGGCGTCCACAAGTTGACTTAGAGGAGTTCAGCTTTTTGGAGAAAATTTTTTCAAAGACGAAACCAGAGGAACGGACTTGGGCGAAGCTTGTCAATCTAAATACCGTCCACTGGTATTGCGACGGACCTGAGCCTACAGCCGCCGCGATAAAATACGAGGAACGCACCCGTCAGCGTAAGTCCGTCACATCTTTCCGCTTTTGTTCATTCGTTTTGAGTTTCACCCGTCTACTTTTGTTTCTACAGAGATGGACGACGCGAAGAGGAGGGCCGCCATCAAAAGCAAAGCCGCCAAGAACAAAGAGACGGACGTAGGGGCGATGGGGACGGGCTCGAGTAGGCCCCTGGCGAAGAGACCGATGCCCAGGGTCGACCGTGCGCCCAAGAAACAGAAAGTTTCCACGGAGCCCGTCATAGGCCTCATGGCGGAGGGAAAGAAAACGGTGACCCCCGTCAAGCCTGGGGCGGGGAAAGGTCTGATGGTTGCTCCCCCGGGCAGCCAGAAGAAACCGCCCGTCCTACTCCGCGAGGACCCAAAATATGCCTTGGGGAAGATCTCCTCCATCATTGGGAGCGAGGACTACGAGGATTTGGGGAACCATTCGACGGAGGCAATGGGGGAGACGGGCCTCTTCAGCATTGCCCAAGTGAGTACCCGTCACCATTCATCTTTCAATTTCTTTTGTTGTCATTCATTTTTTTTTTACAAGTCTAATTTGATCGTCAGGCTATGCTCATGACGAAGGGTCTGATGGACCGGGCTCTTCGCAATGAGACGGCGTTGGAGAGGGTCCGTGACCAGGCCAGGGTGACGGAGGAGGAGCTGCTCGAGCTCAAAAACTGGAAGGTTGTGACGGAGAAAAAACTCAAGCTGGCGGAGGAGGTAAGGGACGAGCTTCAGAGGACGGTGGAGGAACTCAAAGCCGTCCTGGAAGATAAGGAGGACGAGCTTCGTCTGGCCAAGGAGAAGGCCGTCCAAGAGTACCGCGACTCGGACGCCCTCTTGACGGAGCTTGGGTCTTCTTATACTGATGGCTTTGAGGATGCACTCCGTCAGGCCAAGGCTCTATACCCCAAGTTCGACTTTTCAGCCGTCGATATCAACGTCGCTGAAGGCATGTCCGTCCAACCAGACGCCTCTGATGACACTGCCGACCTCTTTGCTGAGGAGAAGCCTGTTTCCGTCGCCCCTGAGCCCCAAGCTGAAGAAGCGAAGACCCCAGGGCCCAAAGACCCCGTCGCCCCCAGCGTGTAGCCGTTCTGTTTTGTATTAGTTATATCGGAAAGCTCATTGGATTTTTGCCCGTCGTGTGTAGGGCTTATTTTACATCATTTGTATTTGACATTTAAACTGGTTTATTTAAATGCTTCTCTTAACATCGTATTGATAATGTTGATGAATGCTCCGTCCTGATGTTAAATACCTGTTCGATCCATTCACGTCGTGGACCTTTATGTTTTTGTGACCCAGTTGGGTCCGTTCATTTTTTGTACTCGTGTACATTTCTAGTGCATGTTGGTGTCCGTCTACTTAGTGGATCTGTATGAATTTACAAACCATGGTCGTGTCCGTCCTCTTTTTATGAATTGTAAATTACTAACCCATGGTGGGGTCCGTCCTCTTTAGGACTTGTAAGTCTTGTGACCCATGGTGGGGTCCGTCCTCTTTAGGACTTGTAAGTCTTCTGACCCATGATTGGGTCCGTCCTCTTTTTAGGAATTGTAAATTTTGTGACCCATGGTGGGGTCCGTCCTCTTTAGGACTTGTAAATTTTTTGACCCATGGTGGGGTCCGTCCTCTTTAGGACTTGTAAGTCTTGTGACCCATGGTGGGGTCCGTCCTCTTTAGGACTTGTAAGTCTTCTGACCCATGGTTGGGTCCGTCCTATTTTTAGGAATTGTAAAATTTGTGACCCATGGTGGGGTCCGTCCTCTTTAGGACTTGTAAATTTTGTGACCCATGGTGGGGTCCGTCCTCTTTAGGACTTGTAAGTCTTGTGACCCATGGTGGGGTCCGTCCTCTTTAGGACTTGTAAGTCTTGTGACCCATGGTGGGGTCCGTCCTCTTTAGGACTTTTGATAGCAGTCGTTTAGTAGCAAGATTTACACAGCAATGTTCTGAACGTTCCTTCATTAAATTCGATCTTGTAGAGGAAAGTACCTGCCCCTTCTTGGGCTAACAAAGGTTCCAAAATACAAAAAGTTCGAAAGTAGTTGCCCGACTGCTACAAAATAACTGAAATCTAGTAAATATACATTGGGAGATTAAAACTTGATTTCTACTGGTAGTATCTCCGAAGGTGCTCCGTGTTCCACGGATGCTGGAGTTTTCTTCCGTCCATGGTCTCAAGATGGTATGTGCCCTTCCTATGCCATGATGTGATTCTATACGGTCCTTCCCAGTTTGGTCCGAGCTTTCCCTGAGTAGGGTCCTTAGTAGCGCCCATGACCTTTCGGAGTACCAGGTCGCCGATCCGGAAATCTCTGTGCCTCACCTTTGAGTCGTAATTCTTTGACATGAGGTTCTGGTATCGCGCCAATCTTTGTTCAGCCACTGCCCGGACCTCGTCCACCAAGTCTAGCTGAAGGCGCATTGCTTCCTCGTTCTTGTCCTCCGTGTAGTTCTGCACGCGGTAGCTGGTGAGGCCGATTTCTGCTGGTATGACTGCATCGGCTCCGTATGCAAGTCGGAACGGGGTCTCCCCAGTTGGTGTCCTTGCGGTCGTCCGATATGCCCACAAGACGCTTGGCAGCTCGTCTGGCCAAATACCCTTTGCCCCCTCGAGCCTGGTCTTGATGATCTTTAGTAGTGTCCTGTTTGTGACTTCTACCTGTCCGTTTGCTTGCGGGTGTGCTGGTGAGGAGTAATGATTCCGAATGCCTAGCTCTGAACAGAAATTCTTGAAAGCGCTGTTATCGAACTGTTTTCCATTGTCGGAGATAAGCACCCTCGGGACCCCGAACCTGCATATGATGTTTTTCCATACGAAAGCACGGATGTTCCTCTCGGTAATGGTGGCGAGGGGTTCTGCTTCGACCCACTTCGTGAAGTAGTCGATGCCGACTACGAGGAACTTTAGCTGCCTTAGAGCCGTTGGGAAAGGGCCCATGATGTCTAATCCCCATTGCGCGAACGGCCATGGGGCCGTGATGGGTGAGAGTTCTTCTGATGGTCGTCTGATCAGGTTGCTGAACCTCTGGCACTTGTCACAGGCCTTCACATACGATTGGGCGTCCGTGAGCATCGTGGGCCAGTAGTAACCTGCTCGGACAAGTTTGTGCACTAGAGACCGTGCTCCAGAGTGATTCCCGCAAATCCCCTCGTGGACTTCCCTCATCACATATTCTGCTTCGCCCTGGCTTAGACACCTTAGGTAAGGCCGAGAGAAACCTCTCTTGTACAAAGTGTCGTTGATCAGCACGAATCGTGTGGCCCGGACCTTCAGCCTCCTTGCAGCATCCTTTCCGTCTGGCAGAGAGCCCGACTGTAGGTATCCTTTTAAGGGCGTGGTCCAGTCCTCTCCAACATCTATCGCCTGTATCTTTTTTCCATCATCAATAAGTGGGTGAGTTTGAACGAAGGATAATACCTGTTTAGGCGCATTCATGAACTCCGCGGAGGCTGCTTTGGCCAGACGGTCGGCGCACTCGTTTTCCTCCCGTGGAATCTGAATGAATTTGACCTCGAGGCCTGCGATTCGACCCTTCACCTCCACCAGGTACTTCTTCATCCGTTCGTTTCTACACTCGAAATCGCCATTGATCTGGCTGGTTATCACCTGGGAGTCGCAATGTATGGCCATGTTACCGGCGCCCGCGGCCTTTGCGAGATCTAATCCGGCTATCAAGGCTTCATACTCCGCTTCATTGTTGGTTGTAGGGAAGTCTAGTCTTATCATGCACTTGATCTTGTCCCCTTCCGGTGTCCGTATGACTACGCCGGCTCCTCCTGAGTGCTGATTTGATGATCCGTCCGTGTGGATGATCCACAATTTCGGCCCTTCTGCCCCCTCGTCTTCCGGCTGAGTGTACTCGGCTATGAAATCTGCCACCGCTTGCCCCTTTATCGAAGTCCGCGGACGGTAGCGCACGTCGAATTCGCTCAGCTCAATTGCCCACAATGCCATCCTTCCTGCCGCCTCGGGGTTGCCCATTGCTCTCCTCAGAGGCTGGTCCGTCAGGACCACGATCACGTGGGCCTGGAAATACGGTTTGAGTTTCCGTGCTGCGGTCATTAGGGCAAGGGCCAATTTCTCCATCCGTGGGTACCTTTCTTCCGCTCCTCGGAACGCCCTGCTCACAAAATAGACGGGTCTTTGTGAGTGTCCGTCTTCCCGCACCAGGGCTGCACTGACTGCGGCCTGTGAGACTGCAATGTAGAGGTACAGCTCCTCCCCGGGTACGGATGGACTGAGAAGTGGCGGTGACGACAGGTACCTCTTCAAATCTTCGAATGCTCTTTGGCATTCGTCCGTCCATTCGAACGATTTCTTCAGTACTCGGAAGAAAGGCAAGCACCTGTCCGTCGCTTTGGAGACGAATCTGTTCAGGGCCGCAACCTTCCCGTTCAAGCTCTGAACTGCCTTTACTGTCTTCGGGGGTTCTAACTCCATTATGGCTCGCACTTTCTCTGGGTTGACCTCTATGCCCCTTTGGGAAACCATAAATCCCAAGAATTTCCCGGCCGTAACCCCGAACACACATTTACCTGGGTTCAGCTTCATGTTGTACGACCGGAGGGTGTCGAATGTCTCCTGAAGGTCGCTGAGATGGTTGCCCTCGCGCACGCTCTTTACCAACATGTCGTCGACATAGACTTGTACGTTCCTGCCGAGCTGGTGCGCGAACATCTTGTTCATCAGTCTTTGATACGTGGCCCCCGCGTTCTTGAGCCCGAACGGCATTACCTTGTAACAGAAAAGTCCTTGGCTGGTCACGAAAGAGGTTTTCTCCTGATCCTCCTCCCCCATCTTAATCTGGTTGTAGCCTGAGAAGGCGTCCATGAAACTCAAGAGCTCGTGTCTGGCCGTCGAGTCCACCAGAGTGTCTATCCTCGGGAGTGGATAGCTGTCTTTCGGGCACGCCCGGTTCAGGTCCGTGAAGTCAACGCACATTCTCCACTTTCCGCTACTCTTTTTTACCATGACCACATTTGCTAGCCAGTCGGGGTAGTAGACTTCTCGGATGAACCCTGCTTCCAGCAGCTTTCTAACTTCTTCCGCAACCGCTTCATCCCGTTCCGGCGCGAACACCCGCTTCTTCTGCCGGACCGGGGGGGAGTCCGGGTTGACATGCAGCTTATGCACTATTACTGACGGATCGATTCCTGGCATATCTTCGTGACTCAACGCGAATATGTCCTTATTACTCCTCAGGAAGGTTGCCAGATCTTGCCTTATCGTCTGGCTGGCCATGGTGCCCATTCTTGTCGTCCGTCCGGGTCTTGATTCATCGAGAGTGATTTCTTCCAACTCTTCTACCGGCTCTGCGACGGTCCGCTGTTCGCCAATGCATAATGTCTGCTGGTGATCCTCCATTTCCAACATTGCGACATAGCATTCCCGGGCGGCCACCTGATCTCCCCGTAACTCTCCAATCCCGTACTCGGTGGGGAACTTGACCATCAGGTGGTATGTTGAGGTTGCTGCTTTCCAAGAGTTCAGCGTCGGTCGCCCTATGATACCGTTGTACGCGGATGAGCAGTCGACCACTAAGAAGGTCACGTCTTGAGTGATCTGCTGCGGATAGTCACCGACTGTCACCGAGAGCGTGATTGCTCCTAGCGGGAGTATCCTTGTTCCCCCAAAGCCAACCAAAGGGGCATTCGTCGGTGTTAGTCGTGCTCTATTTATTCCCATCTGCTGGAACGCTGGGTAGTACAGGATGTCCGCCGAGCTGCCGTTGTCGACCAGCATCCGGTGCACGTTGTATTCTCCTACCCTTAGACTGACGACGAGGGCGTCGTCGTGTGGATGGTAGAGGCGCCTCGCGTCGTTCTCCGAGAACCCAATGATAGGATCTTCTCTCCGCGCCATCTTGGATACAGAACCCGTGGTCTGCACATGTTGGACCATCCTAAGGTAGGTCTTCCGGGCCTTCTTGGACGATCCCGTTGCTGCCGTGCCCCCTATAATCATCCTTATTTCCCCAACGGGGGGTTTCTGACGGTCATTCTCCCGCCGGGCGGCCTGCTCCCGCGCTTGGACATCCGTCCTTTCTCTGCTGACGAACTTCTGCAGTTTTCCATCTCTGATGAGGGCCTCTATCTGCTGTTTCAGATCATAGCAATCTGCAGTGTCGTGACCGTGATCTCGGTGGAAGCGGCAATACTTGTTCCTGGATCGCTTGGCTGGATCGCTCTTTAGCTTTCCCGGGAATGTCAGAGATCCCTCATCTTTGATCTGCATCAGCACCTGGTCTAGCGGAGCGTTCAGAGGGGTGAATCTCGTGAATCTCCCTCCTGGGGGTTTAGAACGCTTATCCTCGCGTCTATCTCCCGTTCTTGGTTTCTTCTTTCCGTGGTCCTGCCCGGCATCCTCCGGTCTCTCCCTCTTCCTGGGTTTGTCTTCCCTAGCCGACAGTGCGTCCTCCGCATTCATGTATTTCGTGGCCCTGTATAGGACCTCAGACATGGTCTTCGGGTCATTTTTGTACAGGGAGAATAGGAATTTTCCCTTCCGCAGGCCATTCGTGAAGGCTGCCACCAGAATCTTGTCGTCGGCCTCATCAATGGAGAGGGCTTCCTTGTTGAAGCGGGTTATGTACAACCGCAGCGTCTCGTCCTCCCGCTGCCTGATGCTCATTAGGCATGCTGTCGACCTCTTGTACCTGTGCCCCCCGATGAAGTGCGAGGTGAAAAGTGCACTCAGCTCCTTGAAAGTACTAATCGAGTTTGGCGTCAACCTGCTAAACCAGACTCTAGCCGCGCCCCTCAGTGTTGTAGGGAAGGCCCTACACATGACCTCGTCCGGGACTCCCTGGAGGTGCATCATGGTCTTGAAGGTTTCCAGATGATCTAAGGGGTCCCTGACCCCGTCATAGCTTTCGACTTGTGGCATCCGGAACTTCGGTGGCAGGGGACAGGAGTTGACCGATGCGGTGAACGGCGAGTCCGTCCTATTCACTAAATCGTCAAGGTCGCTGGAGACGCGTCCCTTCAGTGCGTTCATCATGACCTCCATCTGCTCTCTCATCGCCTGCATCTCCGCGAGGATGGGCGGTGGCGTTGCATTTGTGAGGGAGGGCATGCTCGAATCGCGCCTCTCCGTTTTACTGGGCTCATTACTGCCCCCTTGCTTCTCAGTCCCTCTTCTTTCGGAGCTGTCCCCCTTGGTTCTCCTCCTGACCGTTATGCCCCGCGTTCTTCTGTCGCAGCTGTTCCTCCAGGTCATGATTCTGTTTCGTGAGGCGCTCTACTGCGGCCGCGAGGGTCTGGACCTGTCTTTCTAATGCGTTGGGCCTTGGCGGCTCATCGCCTTGCACGTCGTTGGAGTTGGCCATCGAGCGCGTGAGTACCATGCAACTCTTGTGTCCGGGAGGCGACAATGGCTTAACTTGTCACGATCGTCGTTTCCCACAGACGGCGCCAACTGATGATGCCGAAATGTTCACCAGTGAGATGCACAGTCCTTGTACTCGAATGGCCGTTGCCTGAAAGAAATAACAACACAGAAACACCTTCAAGGGGCACCGGTGTGGAGCCGGCCAAACACCCTCCGAAGGTTAAGTCAGAAAACGCTTTTTTACAACTCTAGAGTGCTAGAGATGAGTCAATTACACGTACCTTTTTGTGGGGGTGTTGGGGCCTTTTTATAGTGGTGAGGCCCTGCCTCCTTTCCTTGTAGAGCAAGCTCCTCAAGCTTGCTGAGCAAGACTCCCATCCTTGCAGAGCAAGCCTCTCAGGCTTGCTGAGCAAGCCTCTCATGCTTGCTGAGCAAGCCTCTTGAAACGTGGTGGGCAAGTCCGGGCCTTCGTCCTGTCAGGGGTCCACGCGAAGAATGGGCTCTACCTTCTTTGGGCTTGCGGACATGGGCCCATTGGGCCTACCAGGCCTTATCACACATTTTACCCTCTTCAGATAGTTTTTTTTTTTTTAAGAAAATTAAAACTTAAATATTTCAAAAAGTGTGTTTTGACTCGAATTTGCTTAACACATTAACATTTGATCATAACAGATAGATAAGATTTTAAAGAATTTTGTATTGAACAACCTAAAAACTTCAAAAATCTTAAATCATGGTTTTTTTTTTTTTTTTAAACTAGTGTACACAATTAAACATATGCATTTTTGGTGAGAAACCCAATTTGTCAAGTTATAAAAGAACACTAACATAAGTTGTGTGCTTCAAATAGTACTCAAGTAGCAGCTCCATCATTAAATTTGGGATGAAGGTAGGTTCTAGACAGATTCAGTTTCTCTAGAATTACTATTTGTAAAAATATGAAATTTTATTTATGAAAAAATTAAAGGTGACACTATTTTTATACATAACTTTTTGTTTTTGAATCACTGCATTATGTGAGGTTTGAATCACTGCATTATGTGAAGTACATAATATTGAAATAACTAATTCTAAGCATGTTGTCATAATTGTCATTTCTATCAGTATTTGATATAATTTATTTTCATTGGTTTATTTTGTTTAAAAATATGTTAAAAATTTTGTAATTCAATTTACATTTTTTAGTGTTTTCAATTGAAATATCTATAATTCTCTTCTTTATTATTGTAGCTATCGAATTATTAAAAATAAGTAGAGTAAACATACAACCATGTGTAAAAAAACAATAATTCCTTAAAAAAAGTTGTACCTCAGCCAGATTAAAATTGGCCAATAAGTTATATCTAATAAATATTGCTCAGATGCTAGCATTATGTGTGGTTGCAAATATCACCTGGGAGTTGGATAATTTAGTATTATGCTCCTACCAAGCCTCACTTTTGGGTAATGTTTAGTTCGAGAAATCTAATACATTTCATCTAAAATCCATATTTTTGGGAGTTGGATACCTTGGAACCTGCCTGTATGTTTGGAAATGTTATTATACTTACATTTGCCTTGATTAAAAGCAAGGCGATAGAAATGGACTTGAGCTCTAGCATGCCCAAGCAATTTGGACAAGAAGTAGCAGATCGAGTCTTGCGAGTTATAAAAAGTGTTTACAACGTATGATGTACTTTAACCCTTGCTATCTTATAGAATAATCACTCGATTGAATATGTAAATACTCTATATTTATCTTTGTATAATGCACCAATTATCTCATGAAGTGGTCTCCGGGATTAAGAGGGATGTCTCATAAGATCAAAAGATAAATACTTTTTCTTTAAAATCCATGGTAGCCCATTGCCCCCATACAAAAAATCCGATAAAATCATCTTACCAAAGCTTGGGACATGATAAAACCTACATGGCAAAATAACCTTGGATTATTTTTACCTTAAATATTGAGCAATTCCTCCTGAATTAAATTAATTAATGACTATTAGCACATTAAATCAAGAAAAATTTACACCACAAGGCCATGCTATTCGGACTGTCTAAAAAATTGGGATCCCCATTCCCACCTATTTGGCAATATCATTTAATTATCCTTTGTCCCTTCTCAAGGTGAGAATGTCACCTTATCTCTTATCACTCTTCCATGTGAGTATACAAATTACACTTTATCTCAACACAATTAATTTCAGTTTTTTAACTTTACTTTTGTTCATTTTAGTTTTTTAAGTTTCAAGTTTATTCAATTAAAGTCTCTTTGTCAACTTCAATTAATTTCTCTTAAAAAAAATTTGGAAAAAATTTTCAACTATTAATTGGATTTTTTTTAAAAAAAAATTGAAAAAAAATTGAAAAGAAAAATAAAATAAAAATTTGAACAATTAATTGCAATATTTAACAAAAGTTGATGAAGATGCCTCAAATGAATAAACTTCAAACTTAAAATATTGAAATAAATGAAATCAAAGTTATTAGAAGATTAAAATGAATTCGAGTGAAATTTAAAAAGTAAGTTTTGCATTTTAACTTATAAATTACTACTTCCCCAAGTATCATATCAAATTCAAAACATGATTAATTACTTAGTTATAAATTTTGTTTTTATAATTATAAAAATAGTTTGAGAATTGATTCGGTTTTGAAAAGCATGATCATACTATTCAATCAAATTCAAAATCAGTCATTGCTGTTAGAGATAGTTCAATAGTATAGGCTCAAACCTAATTCTACTTTATGTGTAAATCAAGTTTCCTACTTGTATTATGAGTCTATTAGTTTAGAGTTTAGTTTACTATATAATATATATACACTTATGTTATGGTTCATTGTAATACAAGTTTTATACTCACCCTCATTATATAGTTCTTAAGGATTTTTTCTATGAACGTAGACTGTAAGATTATACCACGTAACCCTCGTGTTTTTGTATTCTTAATATATATATATATATATATTAAAGAAAACTTCTGGAATGTTTGAGAGAAAACTATTCTTGAATTGATTAGAATAGAAAATTGATTAATTCATTTACACTAATGCTCTGCCTTTATATACATGTTTACAGAGCTTAATGGAAAAGATAAAACCGGTCTAACAAACTCTTAACTAACTAACCAACTCTTAAGTTTACAGCTGTACATCCGTTAATTAACCTCACGTGCTCACGTGCTGATCATTTTAATTCAAGTGCTGCCGTTTTGACTTATGCTTTCCTTTCACTTTGTAAGCTCTGTCGTTCAGCTTTCCTTTCTTCTTGCAGTCTTTGTCGTTTTCATCACTAGTGCATTCTTTCTCAGTTGCAGTTTGATCATCACTGCATTCTTCCTTGATTGCATTTTCAACACTCCCCCTCAAGTCATGATTCACAAAATCATTGACTTGATTAGTTGAAGTCTTCAGATTTGGGGAATAAATATCAATCAAACCCAAACAATTTACCAATTTGCTAAAAGCTGGAAATCCTAAAGCTTTGGTGAAAATGTCTGCCGTTTGAGATTGACTTGAAACATAAAAGGTTTTGATCACACCTTCAGTTATCTTGTCCCTGACCAAATGGCAGTCAACTTCTATGTGTTTTGTTCGCTCGTGGAAGACAGGGTTAGCTGCTATATGTAATGCAGCTTGGTTGTCACAGAAAAGTTGAGCACTACATGGATGATCAACCCTTAAGTCTCTTAGTAATTGAAGAACCCACACAATTTCACAAGTTGTTGTAGCCATTGATCTATACTCTGCTTCTGCTGAGGATCTAGACACTGTACTTTGCTTCTTGGACCTCCATGAGATTAAGGAATCTCCCAAGAACACACTATAACCTGTGATTGACCTTCTGGTGTCAGGGCAGCCTGCCCAATCAGCATCGCAGAAAGCCTTTACTTGCATTGTGGAATTGCTGGAGAAGAATAAACCTCTGCCTGGAGTGCCTTTCAAGTATTGCAGCACTCTATTTACTGCCAGCATATGAGGCTCTCTTGGTTCAGCTAAAAACTGACTTAACCTGTGTACTGCATAGGTGATGTCAGGTCTGGTTAAGGTGAGATAGAGCAGTCTTCCTATCAGTTTCCTGTACTGACTTGCATCTGGAATTAGCTTGCCCGCATCCTTTGAGAGATGTAAATTTTGTTCCATAGGAGTTCTAAGTGGTTTAGACCCCAAAGTACCTGTATCTTGCAGAATTTCCAAGCAATACTTCCTTTGGTTCAAGCTTATACCCTTTTCACTTCTAGCAACCTCTAGACCCAAAAAATACTTCAACAAGCCTAAGTCTTTCAGACCAAACTTAGTGTCAAGCAATTGTTTTAAGTCAGCAATGCAGCTAGGGTCATTGCCAGTGAGCAAAATGTCATCTACATACACAAGCAAGGCAGTAAAAGAAGCACCTTTAGTATGTGTGAAGAGAGAGTAATCTGCCTTGGATTGGATGAAGCCAAAATTCAACAAGGTGGAAGAGAATTTTGCAAACCATTGCCGAGAGGCTTGTTTCAGGCCATATAGACTCTTGTTGAGTTTGCAAACCAACAGACCAGAATTTGAGGCATTAGCACACTCCCCCTTGCTGTGAAAACCAGGTGGAAGGCTCATGTAAACCTCTTCATCCAAATCTCCATGAAGAAAGGCATTATTGACATCCATTTGGTGAAGAGCCCAACCTTTCACAGCAGCCAAAGATAACACTATTCTGACAGAAACAGATTTGGCTACAGGGGAGAAAGTATCAGTGTAATCAAGACCCTCCCTCTGTGTATACCCTTTGGCAACTAAACGAGCTTTATGCCTCTCAATGGAGCCATCAGATTTATACTTAGTCCTAAACACCCATTTGCAACCAATAGGGATCTTGCCAGGAGGGAGAGGGGTTAAGGACCATGTATTGGTGAGTTCAAGAGCAGCAATTTCTTTATCCATAGCAGCTCTCCAATCAGGGGATTGAACAGCTTCTTGGAAGGAAGAAGGGTCAGGGGAGGTAGAATCAATTGCCATGACAAACTTTTGGTAATGCTTGGTAAGGTTGGAATAGGTTAGACAGGCAAATATGTCATAAGGGAGGCCAGTGGAAGGCTTAGATGGGCTGGAAGTGACAGATTTGCAAGAGTAATCTTTTAGGTAAAGTGGAGGGTTGTGTGATCTAGTGGATTTTCTTAAGGGTAAAGGAGAAGTTGGCCTAGAAACAGGCATAGAAACAGGATCATGCTCAGAATTAACAACAAGTGGAGTGACATGTGGAAGAGGGGAAGATAAAGGGGAAATGGAAATCTGATCTGCAGAAACATTGTCTGCAGAATCAGGGAGGACAGTTGGATTTTCTTTTAAGAAAATGGAATCTGAACAACAAGAGTCAGGAACTGAAAGAGGGAAAACAAAGGAAGTGGAATCAACAGATGAAGAATCATGAAGATGCACAGAAGAAGAAGAAGAAGAAGGAGAACCAGATGCAAAAGGAAAATTGTGTTCATAGAAAACCACATCTCTAGAGACAAATATGGAATTTGTTGCCAAATCCATGACCTTGTACCCTTTAATACCACTGGGATAACCTAAAAAAACACATTTTCTTGCCCTTGGTGCAAATTTGTGCCGGTTTTGACAAAGAGTGGAAGTAAAACAAAGACAGCCAAAGGTTCTGATATGTGCATATGAAGGAGGTGTTTGAAAAAGCATTTCAAAAGGAGTTTTGTTTTTCAAGTGTTTAGAGGGTAGCCTATTGATGAGATAGACTGCAGTGAGGATGCAGTCACCCCACATTTTCAAAGGCAAAGAAGAATGGAACCTTAAGGCCCTTGCAACATTTAAAATGTGTTGATGTTTCCTCTCAACTATTGCATTTTGTTGAGGGGTCTCAACACAAGTTAATTGATGCAAAATACCCTTTGATTTGAAAAAATCTTTCATAAAGAATTCTGTCCCATTGTCACTTCTAATACACTTGATTTTTGTACCAAATTGTGTTTCAACCATGTTGGAAAATTGTTCAATAAGGGCCTGTGTTTCTGACTTAGATTTAAGTAAATAAACCCAAGTGCATCTAGAGTTATCATCCACAATGGTAAGAAAAAATCTGTAACCTTCAATGGTTGGGACTGAAAAGGGTCCCCAAAGATCACAATGCACAAGATCAAAAGGGGAATGGGAGACATGACTGCTATTAGGAAAAGATAACCTCTTTTGTTTGGCAAAATGACAAATATCACAACATGCTGCTTTATTAGAATTTAAACCAGATACAAAGTTATTGAGCAAAGACAATTTTGCATAAGAAGGATGTCCTAAGCGAAAATGCCACAAATCAACATTATTGGCAGAATTATTGCTGACAGAAGGAATTGAAATGGGCAGCTGTGAAGAAGCAGCAAGAACAGATGAAGAAGGAAGGCTTTGTTGCAGAAGATAAAGACCTTTTGATGCTTTACCCAGTCCAATCATGTTCCAATTGGCCAGGTCCTGGATAAAGCACAAAGAACCAAAAAATACAAGACAGCAAAAACATGTTTTAGTGAGTTGACTAACTGATATGAGATTAAAAGTGAAAGAAGGAACACAAAGGACCCCATAGAGAGTGAGTTTATCTGAGACATGAACTGTGCCTATGTGAGTAACTAATGCTCTTTCTCCATTGGGTAAGTAGACATAGGTGTTTATGGTGGAAGTAATGGAGGTTAAACAAGAAGCTGAATGCACCATATGGTCTGAAGCACCAGTGTCAATGATCCATTCATTTGTTTTATGAGTATGCCTATCAACTACATGTGCAGAGAAAATGGAATGGGAAAAATTTGGAGGCAACCAGAAGGGATTACCTGAAAAATTGGCAAAATGAGGTATGGAAGAACTAGGGCCTGTAGCAGCATTGGCACCACTCAATGGAGACAGAACTGAGGCAGCTTGGTGATTAGAACCCTGAGAACCATTTGACTGAGAGGTAAGGAAGGAGAGTAGCTGCTCACATTGACTTTGAGTGATAGGACACTGAGGTGCATTGAATTGAGACTGAGCTGCACTGAATTGAGGCTGTGGCATGTTCAATTGTGGTGCACAATGCATCTGATCATGTTGATTATGAAAACTTGACATAGGCTGAGAAACAACATTCCCAAAACCACCATTGTTGCAAAAAAAATTTCCATATGAACTATGGCCACTGCTAGAAACTTGATTAGCCAATGCCTTCCCTTTGTGCTTATATCCTGGAGGGTACCCGTGCAGTTTGTAGCACTTATCTGCTACATGACCAACAATTCCACAGTAAGTACACACAGGCCTCTCTTTCTTTACATTGCCATTCTTTCCACCTTGATTACCATGAGGCACACCTTGATTCCAGCCTTGATGAGCCTGATTCCATCCTTGATGACCTTGGAACCCCTTTGAATTAGGATTATTAGCATATAAAGCTGTTGGTTCAATGACCAAATCAGCATGACCAACTTGCCTGCGTTTTTCTTCTTGCAAAATCAAAGAATATGCCTTGTTCAAAGCAGGTAGTGGTTCAGTAATCAATATCTGACTAGTAACAGTGGAATAACTGTCATTGAGTCCCATAAGGAATCGAAAAACTTGATCCTTTTGCTGAGCACACAATTGATTCCTTTGAGAACCACAAGTGCAAACACAGGTGCAAGCAGAAAAAGACTGATAATGCACAAGTTCATCCCATAAAATCTTGAACTTAGTGAAATAAGAACTCACCGATAAGGAACCTTGTGTGAGCTTTGAAATTTCTTTCTGAATTTCAAAGAATCTTGGGACATTTGGTTGAGAAAACCTGTCACGCATGTCAATCCATAATTCCTTTGCAGTGTGAATGTACATAACACTTGTAGCTAGATCCTTGCTCAAGGAATTCACCATCCATGAAAGGATTGTGGTGTTTGCTCTGTGCCATGCATTGTACAGAGGATGAGAGAGATCAGGCGTAGAGATTGAACCATCAAGAAAACCAAATTTGTTCCTACCACTGAGAGATAGAAACACAGCCCTTGACCAACTGAGATAGTTCTCTGGACCAATCAATGGTTGAGAAACCAGAACAACATCAGATGGTGGAATGAAATAAGGGCTTGAAGGATTGGTGTTCGCATCATCCATTGAAGGAGCTTGATTTGATGATCTACGATTCGCAGTACCAGAAGTATTTGGAAGAGTTTCAGAATCTGAAGCAGCGTTGGAGACGGAAGCCATTGATGAACTATTGGAGCTCTGATACCATATTAAAGAAAACTTCTGGAATGTTTGAGAGAAAACTATTCTTGAATTGATTAGAATAGAAAATTGATTAATTCATTTACACTAATGCTCTGCCTTTATATACATGTTTACAGAGCTTAATGGAAAAGATAAAACCGGTCTAACAAACTCTTAACTAACTAACCAACTCTTAAGTTTACAGCTGTACATCCGTTAATTAACCTCACGTGCTCACGTGCTGATCATTTTAATTCAAGTGCTGCCGTTTTGACTTATGCTTTCCTTTCACTTTGTAAGCTCTGTCGTTCAGCTTTCCTTTCTTCTTGCAGTCTTTGTCGTTTTCATCACTAGTGCATTCTTTCTCAGTTGCAGTTTGATCATCACTGCATTCTTCCTTGATTGCATTTTCAACAATATATATATATATATATATATATATATATATATATATAATTACATATATCCAGGCTAATATCTAATTGCTTTGCAGGTCAATCTTCGAACTTTCTTGAGGCAAAATTAAAGCTAGGCACTAGGCAACAATGTAAATCATTGAGTGACATATGGGACCCTAGCTTGGTACCTCTATTCTAAAATACCATCACGAACTCGACACGTAGCTGATCAGATGTTGACAGACAGCCATCTTTAATCGATACTTTTGAGAACATCAACCGCTCAGTACTTACCGTGAGGACAGCCTCGTATCGTTCTCCTTCGCTCTCATTCTCGAATCCTCTAATATATAACACCGACTTGTGGTTGTGGGACTTGGGTCGGCAGTCGGCACTCGACAGTTCATACGATCGAGACCATTTGATCAATTTTTTATTATTATTACGGAGTATTTTTTATAACAGCCATTTCACATTTGATCAAATTTATCCAACAAAAAACTGGGACCTTGCATTAAGAATAGGGTCGGTGTGCTAAACTTTCTGTCTTAGATAATGTTCATTATGTGAACTTGAACAGTACTGTAGGGATAGTGGTTTTTTTTTTTAAATAGAGAGAGAGGATACTGACAGATAGTGGAGTTAATACTTAATGGTGAATGAAAAAGACAAATTAGAAAAGTATAGCGAATTGAAATGGGACTTTGAATTGATAGTTTTTTTTTTTTTAAGAAAATTAAAACTTAAATATTTCAAAAAGTGTGTTTTGACTCGAATTTGCTTAACACATTAACATTTGATCATAACAGATAGATAAGATTTTAAAGAATTTTGTATTGAACAACCGAAAAACTTCAAAAATCTTAAATCATGTTTTTTTTTAACTAGTGTACACAATTAAACATATGCATTTTTGGTGAGAAACCCAATTTGTCAAGTTATAAAAGAACACTAACATAAGTTGTGTGCTTCAAATAGTACTCAAGTAGCAGCTCCATCATTAAATTTGGGATGAAGGTAGGTTCTAGACAGATTCAGTTTCTCTAGAATTACTATTTGTAAAAATATGAAATTTTATTTATGAAAAAATTAAAGGTGACACTATTTTTATACATAACTTTTTGTTTTTGAATCACTGCATTATGTGAGGTTTGAATCACTGCATTATGTGAAGTACATAATATTGAAATAACTAATTCTAAGCATGTTGTCATAATTGTCATTTCTATCAGTATTTGATATAATTTATTTTCATTGGTTTATTTTGTTTAAAAATATGTTAAAAATTTTGTAATTCAATTTACATTTTTTAGTGTTTTCAATTGAAATATCTATAATTCTCTTCTTTATTATTGTAGCTATCGAATTATTAAAAATAAGTAGAGTAAACATACAACCATGTGTAAAAAAACAATAATTCCTTAAAAAAAGTTGTACCTCAGCCAGATTAAAATTGGCCAATAAGTTATATCTAATAAATATTGCTCAGATGCTAGCATTATGTGTGGTTGCAAATATCACCTGGGAGTTGGATAATTTAGTATTATGCTCCTACCAAGCCTCACTTTTGGGTAATGTTTAGTTCGAGAAATCTAATACATTTCATCTAAAATCCATATTTTTGGGAGTTGGATACCTTGGAACCTGCCTGTATGTTTGGAAATGTTATTATACTTACATTTGCCTTGATTATGAACCTAATAAAATCCATGTGAATGTGAGATCCCCATGTTAATTTATTTTCAGGAATCGTATAAGCTTAATTATTTTGTTCCCATATATATATATATATATATATATATATATATATATATATCTTTAGATTTATATTTCTCAGCCAAAAAAAAAAAGGTATATTATTCATCACTTTTATGTGACTTTTTATAACTAATCAAATAATAAGAAAAATTCTATGAGTTCTTATAAAGTCAAATCTCCTATAAATGATAGTTTAACATTTCCAAATGACACATACAAAATCAAAATAATTATTTCAATTTTTTTTTTTTTTTTTGGTTTAACATGACATTATATATTTATAATATTTAAAACACAAACAATTTTACTTATGAGATAAAAATTAAAGTCAATAACAATCCTTAAAAGTAAATGCATCTTGTCCTTCCATTTTTTTGGGAAAAACTAGGGAAACTGATTCTCATACATCACTGATTAGCGTATTTTGTTGTGCTAAACTACGTCACTGCAGGTTAGCTATATGTACATATATACACTGCTCACTGTTAAATGTTAGCCAATATAAGAATTTTCAGTGAATAAACTGAATATCCATCATCATTAACAATTTAACATTGATGGGGAAATGTGAGAAGGTTTTTGATGTTAAATTTTTGTGAATAGACTAATCAAGAGATCCAGCCGGGGTCAAAATCATAGCTTGTAGTTGTTCTCTAGATCTATATAAGCACGCTCAACTCTCCTAGAGCCTCAGTATCCTTCACATTATAACTTTCCTTTCCCAGAAATACCAAAAGAGAAAGGAGAAATAAGAAATGGGTGTTATTATTCTCTATGGTTTCTTCTGTGCCCTACTTCTATTTTCTTTGTTTAAAAAACATTGGGGAAAACCACAACAAAGGGGAAACCTGCCTCCTGGTTCAATGGGCTGGTCATATATAGGAGAAACCCTGCAGCTATACTCTCAAAATCCAGATGTTTTCTTTGCCACTAGGCAAAAGAGGTATGCTTAACATGTCAACCTTCTTTCTTTATTTCTTTCTTACTTTCTCCTTTTCTCTTTTATTTTTCGTTTAGTTTCTACATTTTACCTTATCCACTTTGTCACATATCTATCCAATATTAAAGAATTGCATGATTTTGAATATGATGATGATGATGGTCGTGTAGGTTTGGAGAAATATTCAAAACATATATCCTTGGCTACCCCTGTGTAATGCTGGCTAGTCCTGAGGCCATTAGGTTTGTGTTGGTAACAAAGGCAGACTTGTTCAAGCCCACGTACCCACGGAGTAAGGAACAATTGATCGGGCCCTCAGCAATTTTTTTCCACCAAGGTGCATACCACTCTCAAATGAGAAAATTAGTTCAAGGCTCATTCTCCTTGAAAATAATCAGAAACCTAGTTCCTGAAATTGAAGCCATTGCTATCTCTACCTTGGAGTCATGGTGTGGTGGGAAGATTGTTAACACTTTTTATGAGTTAAAAAAGGTTAGTCTTATCTCATAGTGTCGTCTCTAATTATAAATTTTCATTTCATTAATCCAGTGAATGATTGTTCTTAATTTTAAAATTTTTAAGGATGGTACTAAACAGGGAAATTGAGGATAAAAACTTGTCGAGCAAAGTCATTGTCATGTAATAAGAGGACAAATAATTAAAACGGTTAAGTAATTAAATAAATTATAATTAACAAGTTGGCTACTTGTAGCGCATGACTTAAGCTAGCTAATCTCCAAATAAAATTCCAAGATTTTAGAAATAGGGTGACATGTTCCCTTATTTCACATTTATAGTGAATTTCATTAAATAAATTAATAATAAGATTTACTATAAATATGAGAGGACATAGTACTACGTTATCAAAATCTAATAATTTTTCTAGTGATTGACAATTGAAAAATGGTAGATGTTATTTTAGCAATGAGTGGGCCAATTGAGGAACCAAAATGGTTGCTAAAGTGCCTAAGTGGGCCAAATTTTTGAGATAAGACAGTGGCATGGTTTGAAAGTGTCCAAGTGCGGTCTAATATGTGAAAATGATTTAAATGGGAGATAAGACAGGTGGTTTGAACATATTACCTCTTGTTCTAATATTATGATGAATTACTAATTAACTCAAAACCTCAAACTTTTAAGAAATTTAATCCTTTAATCTAATGGTTATCATATAAGTTCCACAAAAATATGGCATGACTTATTTATGTGTTTGATTAGATTTGATTTTGGTGGTAACTGTGTAATCTATTAATTTTGTTGGTTTTATAGAATGGAAGAATTTAATTATAAGAAAAGAAACTATATAGATTATGAGAGAGAAGAGAGAAGCCAAAGTGAGAAAGATGAGAAAGAGAGAGAGAATAACAAGAAGATACGGAAGAGAGAAAACGGGAAAAAATGATTTTATTAGGACTGTGATTAAATGATTAATGAATTGATTTTATTTGAAAAATTGTGACTAGAAAAAATTTATTAAAGGGTACTAATAAAGTCTTACAAAATGAATTTATCATCTTTAAACTATCATCTTTAAACCAAACGAAGTTAAATTTGTTTCCCTACGTACCCTTTAATTAAATAATAAATCTTATTATCAGCGGGTCATTCTATTATTTATTTCAGTTCACTTGTTCCTTTTCTCTCTTCTTTCTTCTTTTATTTTTGTCATTTTTAATTTTTAATTTTTAAATTTTTTTTTATGGGATTTCAGTTCACTTTTGATGTCGCTGTTTTGTCCATCTTCGGTGACTTGGATTCTCCAATCAAAGAAAAGTTGAGGAAAAATTACTGCATATTAGACAAAGGTTACAATTCTTTTCCATTAAGCTTACCTGGAACTTCATACAATACATCAGTCTTGGTAAGCATTATTGATAGTGCCTTCTTTTTCTTTTCTTTTGTTGTTTGTCAAAATAGAAGGAGCGAGGCCTTTAACTTTAACCTAAGATGTTTTTTTTTTTTTTTTGGGCGGGGTTGTGTTTAATATTTTGAAGGCAAGGAAAAGGATAGGCCAAATTCTCTTTGAAATAATCAGAGTGAGGAAAGAAAAGAACTCGGTGCAAAACGATTTCTTGGGAAGTCTATTGAATTTCAAAGACGAAAAAGGAGAAATATTAAGAGATGATCAAATTCTTGACAACATCATTGGTGTATTATTTGCTGCACAAGATACTACTGCTAGCATTCTAACATGGATTCTCAAATACATTCATGATGACCCAAAACTCCTAGAAGCTATTAAGGTCAGAACTTTGTATTGCCTCATTCACTTCATTTCTTCTCCAAATTAATTTACAAATCGCTATTGTCTGTTCTAAACTATATATGTATGATGCCTAATAACAATTTTCTGTTACAGAAAGAACAAAAGCCATTTTTTGAAGCAAACGATGGAGGAAACCTGCCCTTGACATGGGCTCAGACCAGAAATATGCCTCTTACCAATGGGGTATGCACAATGCACATTAGCATAAATTTCATTGTATATATCACACAAAATATTTAGGAAATTCATACTATAAGAACTAAGTAGTAGTGTCAAATATTAACTTCAGGTTATAATGGAGAGCTTGAGGATGGCAAGCATCATATCTTTCACCTTTAGGGAAGCTGTTACTGATGTCGAATATAATGGTAAGTCATAAACGCAATGGAAAAAGCCTGGTTCAATCGGTTGTTTACAGTTTTTATTCAACCTTCTGTTTAATAACGCGCTAAAAAGAAATAAGATTTGCCAAATTATATGAAATTTTGCTTTCAATATGAGCACGTACAACATATATCATGGCTTCAATGTTAGAGGACAGTCCCAGAACTTCGTTGCGTAGGACCACACCGATTGGTTTCCTTTTCTTTTTTATTTTTTCATCAACTAGCTAGATAGGTTTGTCATGCACAGTAAGAGCATTTACATAAGGGGATGCAAATTTTCCTTCTACTTTGCACTAAAAAACATATTTTTTATATTTTACACACTCATTTTTACAAAACACCCACATCAGTTTATTTATTCTACACATTCTTTTATTTAAATAATATTATTCTCACATTTTTTTATTATTCACAACTACTGACCCCACCAACTTTAACACACACGCTGGCCCATATCTGATCTCTATCTCTTTCTTTTTCTTTTTCACTTTCTTCTTTTTTTTCTTTTCCTTCTCCTTCTTTCTTCTTCTCCATTTTTTCTTCTTCAACGTCTTCGTCTTTCTTCTTCTTTTGCTAAAGGGAGAAAACTCTTCGTGGGTAAGCTTTTTTCTGCATTTTCTTCTTGTTCTTTTGCAATTTCAGTTTGATTATTTATATGGGTTTTATTTATTTTTTTTTTTTTTAGGAGAGGGTTTGATGAATTTGGGATCTTGATTTAGATCAAGTTTGAAGAATTTTATGATTTGTTGTTGGATTTAAGAGAAGATAAAAGGATTAAGAAGACAGAGGAAGAGAGAGATCAAATGAGAGAGGAGAGATAATCAGATGATAGAGGAGAGAGAAAAAATATAAAATAATAAATAGAAGTGCTACAGTAACCGTGCATAAATGCACAATTTTACACCTGCTGATGTGGGTGTTTTTTGGGCAAAAATGTGTAAAAAGACTACCTTTTTCTATTTTGCAAAAGTTTACACGATCTGATGTAGTTGCTCTAACTTCCATTGCCCAATTATGGCTGTATTTATAGACCACAAGCAGGCTTGCATACCGATTAGGATCCGGTTACACCAGATGTAATTTACCAACTTTGTCTCACCAAGTTTTTTCACGTTTTACTTTTTCATTTTTTACTTTTTCAACTTTTACTTCTCATAAAATTTTTCTTAATTTTTTTTAATCAATGATTGAGATTGGAAGTTGTTTTTTGCAACTATCAATCTCAACCATTTATAGGGTATTACACCTGATCTCAATCTTACTGTAAGAACAACATCCTTGCATCCGAAACAAGGTTTAATGTTAAAGTTCCAATTTTTTATATTTAAATATTTGATCTCTACAACACTACTATTATTTTTACAGATTTTTTGGGTAAATTATATAAATATATATATATATATATTTTTGATAGGTGGTAAATTATATTTTGAATCATATAGATTAGCTATAATTTCAAATTAACCAAATGATTTTAAAACTTTTAAATTAAACCATACATTTTCAATATCGTTTCAATTCAAACCATATATGTACCCATTTTAGGTGTGGTCATAAATAAAACATGCCTAAACAAAATGACAATGTATGGTTGTTTTAACACGTGTCTATATGGATATTATTTCACTCTAGGTCATACAACACCTTTGTCAAGTTTTTTCCACTAACATTTGTTGTTAGGGAAGGGCTTGTATCAAGTGGAACATAAGCCACACCCTAATTATTATTAGTTTTTGTTTGAATTGAACTATTTTTCAAAGGGTAGGATTTAATCAGAAAATTTTGAAAATGTGATATATAATTTGAAATAGTCCTTAAATTAGGAGGTTTGAAATGTAATTTACCCAATTTGTTTTTAGATAAAATTTATAAGTATTCATCTTCATCCTTTTTATTCTATTAAATTTGTCAAATCCAAAAATAAATTTTGAAATCAACAAATATCAGATTATAGGTGAATGGTTTATGAAAAATTTTTGTGAAAATAAATTTATTAAAAATGTTTTAAATAGACTTGAGGATATTTTTATTTGAATGTTTGTGACTTACTCGTAAAAAGAGACTTACCTAGTGTTGAGGATACTCTTCAGGATACCTAATTCCAAAGGGATGGAAGGTATTGCCTCTGTTTCGCAATATCCATCACAATCCAAATTTCTTTACCGAGCCGCAAACATTTAATACTTCAAGGTTTGAGGTATGAGACGGTTTATATATATTTATATCCTTAGTAAAGATTATTGATCTGTATAATTAGGTTTTTGAATGTGTATACAGCTATATTATAGTTCCAGTAACTATTATTAAATTGTTGATTTAAGTCTTTGCGTGTCTTTGTTTTATTTTTTTGGCATGAAGGTTGGACCAAAATACAATACATTCATGCCATTTGGGATTGGAGTTCATGCATGTCCTGGAAATGAAGTCGCCAAGCTAGAAATGCTCATTTTGATCCACCACTTGGTCAACAGGTTCAGGTATATATATAAGGAATGAAATAAGAAATTCAGCCCAAAAAAAGAAAAAAAGAAAAGAGTAATGAAATAAGATATAGACATCAAATCATAATAGCATAATTAGAAATTAAAGTAAAAAAAACTTATTATTAGCGACAAGATTTGCGAACATGAATCTTCTCCAAAAAAAAAAAAAAAAAATTGTGAACATGAATGATTAATTGTTATCCTTAATACGTCTTTGGTCTCCTCAATATATGGCAAACAAAAATTTAATTATTTCTTTCTGCCACATCCCACGTGTCATTCATTATTCTGCCAGTGGTTGAAATCAATAGTATTTCCAGAAATTTCAAGAGTAATACACTACGTAAATTTCCCGAAATTTTCACTCTCTCATTAATCTTCACACCTAAATGGCTTAATCGATCCCACTACAATTTCACAAAAATAAAAAATAAAAAATAATAATAATAAAAAATTCCACTACGATACACTTGTAAGTAAAAGTAAAATATTTAATGGAAATTTTTGGTGTACGTAGAGCATTTCGGATATTTCAATATCAAAACAATGATCCGCACGTGATGACTCTTGTATTCTCTTACAATACAATTGTATTATTTATATATATTTGGTCCGTTTAATTAGACGTTTTTAGAACTTAAAAAAGTGTTTTAAAAACCCAAAACTTCATTTCACAATAACAACTCTTCATGACCTTTTTATAAATGCTCATTTTAAAACCAAAACACCATCATTTTACAACAATTTATTCAAACGCACCTTGTCTCTATTTAATTTTGATGGTCTTACTTGCAGGTGGGAAGTAGTGGTGTCTAGCAGTGGAGTACAATATGCCCCATTTCCAGTGCCTGAGCAAGGACTTCCCGCAAAGTTTTGGAAAGAATCTTCGGCCAATATGCGTGGCCAAGACTAAACATAATAAACTATTTCCCACTTGTACACCATGACCCCTCTAATTCAATTGATCATATTCATATATATATCTAGGGGTCCAACAATTCTAGTATGCTACTATCTCTTTTACTACAGCTCATCGATCTAGTTTCTAGCTATCTTCCAACAAACAGTGATTGATCATTGATTTCCTTTTTTGCAAGTAACAAGCAGTGAGTTTGTGTCTTTATAACGACTCATTGTACATATGATGGTTAAGTCATAAGTATGCCTAGCTAGTAGATGGTTTTTAAATAGGTATTCATTTTGTACACTTTAATATATTTTCTTTATTGGAAAATGTTAAAGGTTTAAGTCCATGCCCTCTCTTTCTCAAAAAAAAAAGAAAAAGAAAAAAAGTCCATGCCTTCTCAAATCCAATGGTTATTTAAACGGAATATTTCATTTTAAAAAAAGATTTATATTAAATTATTGCCCAAATGATAATCACATCCTCAAGATTTGTGGTTGAATGACACACTCCTCTTATGAATGCAGTATGTATAAATTTATATGAATATTTTAAAATATAGAATATTTCATTAGTGAAAATTAAATTGTTGTATGTTTGCCTTTGGGGGGGGGGGGGGGGGGAGATGTGTCATTTTATAAACCTCAATATAAAACCTCAAATAAGGTTGGTGTAATTTACCTTTATATTAGACATCAAAATTTTCGTAATTTTATTATAACCTTGAAAATTTGTAATCTATTTAGATCTTCTATAGTTTGAATGATTAGATTTCATTATTATATACCATATGAATGTATATTAGAATTTAAATAAAATAATAAAACCAGTTTTATAATAAATACTTTTGTTATTTTTCTTTCTTTGCTAGGTGAATGAAGGTGTATATTAAACATGATCACCTTCATTCCCCTGTTATTTTGCTTGAAACATAGCTAAAATTTAAAAACAAAATGTTAAATATTAAATATCAATTAAATTATTATTTGAGTTTTAATAATATCTTATAAAATAAATTAAGATAACTTAAGTATATATGCTACTAATTAAAATGTTATTAAAAAGATAACATATATTGCCATTCTTTTAATCCAAAATCTTGTATTCAAATTCATAATATACTCAATGTATATAAATTCATATTGTATATATTCCATCTCGTTTTTGGTAATGTTATGTACCTAATAATAATAATATAACACTATCATACCAAATTTTAAATGAACCACAAAAAAAATTTCATAATTTTCAATCATATTATTTGTGAAACTCTTACGTCAAGTTGGCAGAATGTATCCTCCTCTCACATGATGTCATGGTCAAAGTCTGCCAGTTGGACGTAATAATTTATTAGAAAATTACATAAAAAAAAGAAAATAAGTGTGCATTTGGTATTGGCTTAAAAAGCCTTTTTTTTTTTTTATTCAACTTATTTTTACTACTATTCATGAGTCTTATTATATTTTTTGATACTATTCACGAGTCCCACTGTACTATTTTAACTACTTTTTAGTTTTATCTACTGAATTTTCAGCTTATCTACAATACCATATTTCAAATTATGTCCCAAATTTTTAATTTTGTTAATTAAAGTCTCAAATTCATGTTGTTCTTAGCAATATTAAAGTTGAGAAAAAGGGGAAAATATCAATTAAATTCTGCATTTGACCTTGCCTGTTAACAAATCAATCTGGTAACCATTTGAACAAAAAGGGTTCAGAGAGAAAAAAAAAAACATTTATAGTGGGAAAGTAATTGCAAAAACAAAAAACAAAAAGGAAGAAGAAGTTAATTACCTAACGAAAATAAGTAAATGTTTTCGGTTTTCTCTATTGCATTATTGCCTAGAATAACGAAAATAAGTAACAACAATGAGCATGTACTTCAAATAGAAATTGTTTCATAAGTTTAAGACTTTAGTTAACAAAAGTAAAAGTCTAAGACCTAATCTGATATATAGCATAAACATATAACTTAATTTTCCCTAAATTTTCTATTAATTAAATTTGTGGGAGCAAAAGTTTGAACTTTTATATTGGGCCTTAAGCCCCATTTACTAATGGGAACGCGGTAGAGAAGGAACAAATGACTTGAAAAGCCCCAGAACAAATGGTCGTGCAAGGAAAAAGTAGAAGTCAGAAGTCCGAGAGGGTTAGCCTCCTCGGACCTGACGAATGTCAGTCAAGTAGGCATTCGGTTGACTTGGGTAATCTTCCAGGAGATTCCAGCAATGAAGAGAGACTTCAAGTGCGTAAGGAGGTGATAAGGATACAGAAATATCTTAGGAAACTGATACCACCGCATTAAATGCATTGCAGCAGCTTGCCTGGTCGCATTAATGTGGAGAAGACCTCTGAACAATGTTTTCAACCACTATCGCTCACAGAAAGCTAGAAAAGCTGCTCAATAGAACAGATACTTGAGTGCAAGGTTGGATGATAAACAATTGGACGATGGAAATGGCTTGGAGGAGACTATATAACATGAGAAACCCTCCATAAGAGGGGGAGGGAAAATATTAGCCAAAAGAAAAGATGAGAAAGAGAATTACTGTAGCACACTAAAAAACTAACTTCCAGAAATAGCAATTTTATCATAAAATTTACTCCTTGGACCTATACTCCATCTAGAATTATGCACCCTTTCCTGCTCGGACACGTTTGAAACCTCGATTAACCGTTAGACAACCCATTAAAAGCCCAGTTCTTTCACCCACTCTCTTACAAATTTATTGTATTGGGCTCATTGGGCTTATAACCCAGTTCTTTTGGGTTTGGGCTGCAATTTGTGACTCTACAATTGGCGCCATCTGTGAGGAGAACTAGTGCTTGAGTGGAGTATAATGGTTATGGCGGGATCAGGACCACACCAAACTAGTCCGCACCATGCAGAATCAGCTAATGTGCATCAACAGGGCGAGCTTCACGATCTTGAGCGTGAAGATGACATGGACAATCAATAGGAAGGTAGCTTGCAGACGCTCCACATAAGTGGAAGTGGTTATCGAAGAAAAGGTCACGCAATACATGAGCAAGCTGATGAAAAAGCTATGCAACGAGAAATTGATGATTTAAGAAAGCGACTTCGTCGAGCACAACGAAAACAGACCCCTTCCAGCTCTGATGTTTCTTCTAATGACGAGGAAGATGCAAGCTACAGACAACGATCAGGAACTCCACCTAGTGAATCTTTTTCCTGTGAGGAGGAACATCTTCACAAGAGGAGGTGCAGGAGTCCATTCGGGAGGGGAGTAGAAACTAATGTTATGAAGAAAGCTCTGACCCAAATTTCTAAATCACCATTCACCCGGGGAATAGAAAAGGAAAAGCTTCCCATGCGTTTCCATCAGCCCATATTCGCCATGTATAACAGTCGCACGGATCCTATAGAACACGTGAACCAGTTCAAACAAAAGATGGCTGTCCATTCTCAGGACGAAGCCCTGTTGTGTAGAGTATTTCCATCCAATTTAGGACCGATGCCGATAAGATGGTTTGATGGGCTAAGGACAAACTCCATCAGTTCTTTTAAGAAGCTTACCCAATCATTTAGTTCCCGATTCATCACATGCAGTAAGGTTCCTCAACCTCTAGATTCTCTGTTGTCCATGTCAATGAGGGAAGGGGAATATGTGAAGGCATATGCTGAAAGGTATTGGGAGATGTTCAACGAAATTGATGGCGATTTTGATGAAGTTGCTATTAGAACTTTCAAGGTCGGTCTCCCACCCGAGCATGGTTTGAGGAAATCTCTGACAGGCAAATCTGTCACAAGTTTGCGCCAGTTAATGGATCGAGTTGATAAGTATAAGAGGATAGAAGACAATCAACAACAGGGAAAAGGGAAAGCTAAGGTTATCTCTCAAGAAATGAGAGATTTTAGGTCGAACCGATACAATAACAACCGACCGAGAAGGGATTACGTAGAGAAATCAGGGTCAAATAGCACCCAGGTTGTCAGAGCAGTCTTCCGAGAGCCAGTGCATCAAGTATTAGAGAAAATTAAGAACGGACCCTTCTTTAAATGGCCCAACAAGATGGTGGGAAATCCCAAAAAGCGAAACCGTAACCTCTATTACCAATATCATCGGGATCATGGCCATACCATAGAGGATTGTAGGAGCTTGTGGGATCACTTGGACCAACTTGTTCGAGAGGGCAAATTGAAGCAGCTGCTACATCATTCTAGCGGTCTGGGGGAACGAGCCAATTCTGGGTATGAGAGAGAGATTCCTTCAAGACCTCATCCTGGGAACTATCAACGTTATCTTCGCTGCACCAGACAAAACAGGATTGTGCCCGTCTAGGGTAATGTCTGTAGCTCGCCTGTCTTCCGAGGACACTAATTAGGAGCCGAAGAGAGTTAGAGTGGAACGGCCACTGGTTGTGTGGTTCTCGGATGAAGATAAGGTTGGAACCATTCAGCCCCATGATGATGCCTTAGTGATCACCCTCCGAATTGAGGGTTACAACGTGAAGAGGGTAATGGTGGATCAAGGCAGCGCGACTGAGATAATGTATCCCAATCTTTATAAGGGGCTGGGTTTAAGAGCTGAGGATCTGGTGCCCTATAGTTCTCCCCTAGTGAGTTTTGAAGGAAAGGTTATTGTCCCAAAGGGTCAGATCAGATTGCCTGTACAGACTAGCTCGGAGACGGTGGAAGTAGATTTCATCGTCGTGGATGCATACTCTCCCTATATAGCAATTGTTGCTAGACCTTGGCTTCATACTTTGGGAGCAGTTTCTTCCACTCTGCACCAGAAGGTTAAATATCTGTCCGAAGGTCAAATTAAAGAAATACTGGGAGACCAAGCCATGGCACGGCAGTGCATGGTCGCTGCCATCCAACATAAGCCCGAAGCTGAACCTTCGGCTCGCGGAGAAAGTGGTTTATAGCAGTTAAAACCCCCGGTGTTATCCATCAATAAGCCAGCCGAGGAGGCAATGTGTGAAGATCTTATGAAGGTTGCTATAGGGGACGATCCAAAAAAGTTTTTTCAAATTGGATCCCAGCTTCCTCAACGAGAGAAAGAAGAGCTGATAGAATTCCTTAAACAGAACATTGATGTTTTTGCCTGGAATACTTACGAGGCCCTAGGAGTAGATCCATAATTCATCTGTCATCATTTAAATGTTAATCCATTAACCGCCCCCAAGAAGCAGCCTCCTCGGCGTCCATCCAAAGAGCATGCCGAGGCAGTTCGAGAGGAGGTGGCTAGACTTAAGCATGTTGGGACTATCAAGGAATTTTTCTATCCTGAATGGTTAGCAAATACTGTGGTGGTGAAGAAAAAGAGTGGGAAGTGGCAAGTGGGCGTTGATTTCACGGATTTAAATAAGGCTTGCCCCAAGGATCCATTTCCTATGCCCAAGATAGACCAGCTAGTAGATGCTACTGTCAATCATCCTCGGATGAGTTTCTTGGATGCCTTTTAGAGTTATCATCAGATACCTTTGGCCTTGGACGATCAAGGGAAAACGGCTTTTGTAACTCCTATTGGGAACTACCACTACAAAGTAATGTCATTCGGGTTGAAGAACGCAGGATTCACTTATCAGAGAATGATGACAAGGATGTTCGAGTCACTATTGGGGAAAAATATCGAGATTTATATAGATGATATGGTGGTGAAAAGCAAAATGGTTTCGGAGCACCTGGGAGACCTTCGAACTATCTTTAAAATTCTTAAAAACTGCAAATTGCGCTTAAATGCTTCCAAGTGTTCATTCGGCGTAGGGTCAGGAAAATTCTTGGGTTACATGGTCACTCACAGAGGAATTGAAGTTAACCATGACCAAATTAAAGCTATTAACAACTTGCCTCGGAATCCTAAGGAAGTGCAGAAACTAACCGGAATGGCCGCCGCTTTGAACAGATTCATATCTCGGTCAGCAGATAGGTGCAGACCTTTCTTCTTATTGATCAACTCAAAGGTTTTGAGTGGATGGAAGAATGTGTCATAGCATTCCAGCAACTCAAAGATTATCTAGCTCGGCCACCGATCATGTCTAGTCCTGAGCCAGATGAAGTCCTTTTTGCTTACATTGCTGTGGCCTTATATGCTGTAAGTTTGGTACTGATACGAGTTGATAGTGGCGTACAACGGCCAGTTTACTATGTGAGTAAGTCATTGCATGAAGACGAAGTGTGTTATTTACCATTGGAGAAAGCTATCTTAGCAGTAGTACTTGGCACACGTAAGCTACCCCATTACTTTGAGGCACATACAGTTGTCGTTCTTACCCAACTTTTGCTTAAAACCATACTCCAAAGTGCCGATTACACAGGAAGAATAGCCAAGTGGGGTACAATTCTAGGGGCTTTTGACATCAAATACATGCCTCGTACCTCCATAAAAGGACAAGTTCTCGCAGATTTGGTGGCTGAATTCACCGAACTCGAAATAGAAGAATTATCATCGGTTGGAACATGGATGAAAAATTGGTTGGTACGATTTCCCAATATCGCCTTCCGACTTGGGAAGTATATGTAGATGGAGCATCGAATCAGAAGGGCTCAGGGGTTGGATTAGTACTGATGTCCCCTAAGAAGGTTGTCATTGAAAAATCTTTGAGATTGAATTTTTCAGCCACAAATAATGAGGCCGAGTATGAAGCTCTGTTGGTAGGAATGACTATAGTTCAAAGAATGGGAGGAAAGTCCATAAAACTCTTTTCGGACTAAAGGCTTGTCGTTGGTCAAGTAAGAGGGGAATTCGAGGAAAAAGATGAAAGGATGCAGGGATACTTGAGTCAAGTTAAAATGTCTACAGTTAAAGTTTGATTCCTTTGACTTGTTACATGTCTCTAGAATTGATAATGCACACGCTGACTCTTTAGCTATGTTTGCAACCTCCTCGGCACAAGATTTGCCTCGAGTAATTCTCATTGAGGACTTGTACAAACCCACAGAGACGGCTCAAATCCATCAAATTAGAGCAGGGCCGAGTTGGATGGACTCCATCATACGATTCTTGAAAGAGGACGTTCTGCCTAAGGAAAGAATAGAAGCTGACAAGGTTCGAAGGAAGGCCACTAGTTATTGGTTATCCGAGGACCATAAACTATATAAGCGTTCCTTTTTAGGACCTTATTTATTATGTGTCCATCCTGAGTTGACCGAATCACTTCTAGAAGAGTTGCATGAAGGAATCTATGGAAGCCATACTAGAGGCAGGTCCTTAGCACATAGGGCTATTACCCAAGGTTATTGGTGGTCAAATATGCAGAGAGAGGATCTGGAATACGTCAAAAAGTGTGATCAGTGCCAACGATTTGCGCTGAGCATACACCAACCAGGGGGAATCCTTAATCCGCTATCTAGTTTATGGCCGTTTGCTCAGTGGGGCTTGGACATTGTAGGACCATTTCCCAAAATAGTGGGAAACAAGAAATATCTACTGGTCGGCACAGATTATTTTACTAAGTAGGTTGAAGCGAAACCCCTAGCTAACATTAGGGATGTGGATGCGAAAAGATTCATTTGGAAGAACATTGTCACTCGATTTGGAGTTCCTCATGTACTCATCGCGGATAACGGTCTTCAGTTCGACAGCAAGATGTTTAGAAGATACTGTGGCGAGTTGGGGATTACTAATAGGTATTCTACTCCTGCTTATCCCCAAGGGAATGGGCAGGCGGAAGCTGTAAATAAAGTTATAGTAAGTGGGCTGAAGAAAATGCTAGATGATGCAAAAGGCAAATGGGTGGAGGAACTACCACATGTACTCTGGACGTATAGAACCATGCCTCGTAAGTCTACTGGAGAGACCCATTTTTCAATGACTTATGGAGCTGAGGCTGTCATCCCTTTGAAAACTGGTTTCCCAACGTCAAGAACCAGTTCATTCAACTCGAAGGATAATGATGAGCAACTAACAAAAAGTTTGGACTTGATCGAAGAGAAGAGAGAAAATGTGATGGTCCAGTTGGCTTATTATCAGTAGAAATTGAAGCAAGGTTATGATGCCAATGTAAAGCTAAGACCTTTAACTCCTGGTGACCTGGTGTTACGTAAAGTCGTGGGCACTGCAAAGAATCCAGCTTGGGGAAAGTTAGGGCCAAATTGGGAAGGACCTTATCGTATCACCTCAAAAGCTGGCATTGGAGCATATTTTCTAGAAGATCTTGACGAACATGTAATACCACGTCCTTGGAATGTAAACAACCTAAAAAGGTATTACTATTAATAAGTATTTTCATGATCAATTTATGCGTTATTCATATAAAGTGTTTATACTGTTCATCTTTTAGTTCTTTTAAGTGTTTAAACCTAAACCCAATCATGTCTGGAGTCCTCGGACCAGATGATTTGGGTTGGTTAACACACGTTCGCAGTCCTTTTAAGTGTTTAAACCTAAACCCAATCATGCATGGAGTCCTCGGACCAGATGATTTGGGTTGGTTAACACTCGTTCGCAGTCCTTTTAAGTGTTTAAACCTAAATCCAATCATGCCTGGAGTCCTCGGACCAAATGATTTGGGTTGGTTAACACTGCAGTCCTTTTAAGTGTTTAAACTTAAATTCAATCATGCCTGAAGTCCTCAGACCAAATGATTTGGGTTAGTTAACACTCATTCCAAGTTCTTTTAAGTGTTTAAACTAAATTTAATCATGCCTGAAGTTCTCGGACCAGATGATTTGGGTTAGTTAACACTTATTCCAAGTTCTTTTAAGTGTTTAAACTTAAATTCAATCATGGCTGAAGTCCTCGGACTAGGTGATTTGGATTAGTTAACACTCATTCCAAGTTCTTTTAAGTGTTTAAACTTAAACCTAATCATGACTGAAGTCTTCTGACCAGATGATTTGGTTAGTTAACACTCATTCGAAGTCTTAGTAAAAGTTTAAAACTTGAGATTCAATCATGCTTAAAATCCTTAGATCAAATGATTTGAATGAATTATTGATTTGGCTGAAGTCACGTTTGAAGATATATATGTAACTTTTACGTTGTACTTAAAGTCCTGAGCCTATTGGTTGAACTTAACTTAGTGTATCCTATTTACACGATATGACAGTATATTCTATTCAAGTTAAAATGGCAAAAGATCACCATACTTTGACATTCAATCTTGTAGAACTTATCACGACATATGAGACAAAAGAAAGATATCTTCATTGATAACAAAAGGGTGATACATTTCTTTAAAAAAAAAAAAACAGTAAACATAACAGAAAAATATGTTTATACTATTAAAGCTAAAATCCCCTAGCCTAAGCTTTCATCTTGGGAGCCCCTGGGTCAGTAGCTTGTTCAGGTTGAGAGATAGTAGTGTCTGAGGCCTTCTCGATGGGGTTGGAAGAATTCTTCTTTTTGTCCTTGCCTTTATCCTTGCCCTTGAGAGTTTCAACCTCCTTTCCTTTGCCAGTATCTTGGTGGGAGTCTATTGAAACTTCCAGAGGAGCAAGAGGGACTTGGTCCATCTTTGGCAGCTCAGACACTTGGGCAGCTTGTTCGGGGAGAGAGGAGGGACTTGGTCCATTTTTGTCCTTGCCTTTATCCTTGCCCTTGAGAGTTTCAGCCTCCTTTCCTTTGCCAGTATCTTGGTGGGAGTCTATTGAAACTTCCAGAGGAGCAGGAGGGACTTGGTCCATCTTTGGCAGCTTAGACACTTGGGCAGCTTGTTCGGGGAGAGAGGAGTTAGGATCTAAGAGCTCGCGAATCTCTGAGTCGTAGTAGATACTTTCAGATCGCCTCAAACCAGAGTCAGCAGGAACCCCTTCAGCTTCAAGGGCTTTACCCCAAGAGATATCGCAGTAGTCCCTAGCTACAGCGGAGAACTTCTCTGTAAGCCTGGCTTGAGTTTCCTCCATCCCAAGTTTATAAGCAGCTTGCTTCTCGGCCTCGGCTGCCTCTTTAAGTAGTTGGGTAGCCTCCCTGGCTTTTCGAAGTTCTTCGCAAAGTTTCGTCACCAGTTTCTTTTCTGTGGCCATATTTATTTCAGTGTAGTGCAACTGCTTACGGATATCTTCAAACTGCTTTTTAGTGGTCTTCAAGCTCGCCTCAGCACTATCTCTCACCCTAACAGCTTTTTTTAGTTGCTCGGCCATCTTAGAATGGTTTTCTTTTAGAGCGCCTAGCTCTACCTCAACTTCGGATCGAGCATCAAAGGCCGCCCTGGCCTCGCTACGAGCATTCTTCACCCATTCCTCAGCCACAAAAACTTGCTGTGTAACCTAGAAAAAAGAGAAAAAAAAAAGAAAATGTTTTACCTTTAGTATAAAATACAAGAAAAGCTTACGAAAATGGCCAAGTATTTAAATAGAGCAATGAAGCAAATAACTTACTATAGCCAGATCCCTCTTAAGGGATAGAAAGAACTCCGGGTGAGTGAAGCTCCTGTAGGCCTTCATGTCTTTTGAGAGGAGGAGGGGCTACTCCAGGGCCTTGGCTACATGACCTGCATTCCCCCAACGGTAATGCCTAAAGGAGGCATCCCAGGCAATGGGTGCACTGTCCACCTCCAACTTAGGAGACCAAGTGCGAGTTGGACGATGCACTTGAGCCACAAGAAGCTCCTTTCGACTGTCAACGGAGCTAGACCTTCTGCTTTTTTGGTCCTGTGATTGTCTCTGCTGTTTGCTTCCTTTGGAAGGGCCTATCTCACCTTCCTCAGGAGCCTCTGTGTATCTCTTCCTCCTCAGATCAGGGTTGGGCTTTAGCCCAAGGTCAGCAAGAAGCTGAGGAGGAGGATGAGGATTCACTAGAGGCTTGGACTTGCTTTTTTCTTGAGGAGAAGGCGCCTTGTTCCTTCCCTTCATGAGTTCCTTCAAGCTTGGGCCAGTCTTGGGGACCATCTCTTCTTCCTCGTTATTCGAAGAGTCACCCACGTAAGTTATTATCGGGGCAGGAGTCTGAACGCACGAGTACTCGTCCGCTTCTTCCTTGGCCTCTGATATAACAATGGCTTCTTCCTCAAATCGGAACTTATCAATTTCTTCCTCAAGAGAAGAGGAAGATGTAGCTCCTTCCTCGGCTACAGCTTGTGCAAATGGCACTTGTTGAAATGGCTGGGCGGCCAAAGGAATTCCCTGCGGAATGGGATGATCAACTGGTGGAAGGTCGTGTGGAGCTAAAAAGCCTGGCCGAGACACATCTATACGAGCCAAAAGATAGTCGTTTGCCCTGATAGAGTTGCCGACGTCTAGGAAAGTTCTTGAGATGGGTTCGTAGTCTAGAATTAAGTGAGCGGCTCGAAGCTGTCCGTCGTCGTTCACGAAAATTTGAGACCTTAGCAAATAATTGAGCGCTGGTACGTTGATAAAGCTGAGCCGAGGGTTTGTTTGTGTTTTATCTGTTAAATAAAAGAATCAAACAGTTAGAAATTCAAAGTTCAGTGTAAGTCTTTTTGGTACGAAAAAACAAGGCCGAGGACAAATAACTTAAATCTAATGTTAGAAAACCTAAATCTAAGGTACCCCACTTGGCTCTCCAAGCTGGGTTGGGCAAGGAAGACCGTCATGCCAAGGGCCTGATACGATGAGGTAGTCATCCTTCATCCCTTTGTTAGACTTGGGGAGACACAAGATGAGCTTGGCAACATCGGATCGGGATTTAAGGTAAAATCCCGCCCCTGTTTGTTGGTGGCTGTTGTGAAATTTTAAAATACTCGCATCTTAACCAAATTAATCCTAATATAGTTTAATAAAAATTGGTTGTTTTGAAATTAAATAAACTAAAAAAAATAATTAATCTAAGCAAAGATATAAAGCAATAAAAGATGTAAACAATCAAGAGAAAGGAATTAAGGTTTTGGAATTCATCTTGTAAGTCGTATCAACATATATTTATGATCATTAATTTTTCTCAACTCACTACATGATAATCTAGAAATCAATCTTACGATCATGGAAAATATTCTCATTAAAATCTTTATTTTAAAAATCAAAAGCATGTTCTTCTTCGCTTCTTAAGTATAAAACCAAATCATCAATTGTATCCATAGTCAAACAAATCACAAGATATATCCAATTCTAAAAATCAAATCATAAATTGTATCCACTGACAGACAAATCACAAACGATATCCAATTTTATAATCAAGAATTAATAAACCAAGCATTCAATTAATTAAGACAAATCCTAAATCATGAGAAAAACATGATTGAACTCATATCTAGAATCCCATCTTAGTCAATTGATATGAAGCAAGAACAATTTAATCATTAAAGAACAACTATTGTGGGAAAAATCAAATCACATAAATATTACTGATAATCCTTAACAAGGTTTCATCCTCAACCCTAATTATAAATTTAGCTACTCATGGTAATTGAAAGAAAACACAAAAATAAAATACTAAACATTAAACTAGACAAATAAAATAAAACTAACTGTCATGGAAGAAAACCAAAGAAGTAGCCGCAACTTTCTATACATTCAGCCCTCAGACCTAGCACTAGCCTCCTTGAATTTTGCCCTAAAGATCCTTTAAATAGGTAAAGGAATCCTGTTACAAGTTGAATTCCCATTTGGAGAAAATCCCAGATTTTTAGGCTTCACTTAACCGACGTTTTTGGCCCATTTAGCTTCATAATTCGAACTTTGGTAAACTAAAAAGTTGTAGCCCTTTAAGTTAACTTTCCAGCCCAACTTGAATCACCTCAATTGGACATCTGAGCTGAAAGTTATGCCAAAAATACTAACTTTGGTGTAAATTTCCTTTGATTCGGTGTAAATTTCCTTTGATTCCTTACTCCAATTGGATTTAAATTTAATTGGGTTGGTCTTCTCTTGAATTCATGCCTAGCTGGATTTAAGTTGGCTTGATTCAATTGGCCTATCCCCACTTTGCATGTAAAGTCCTTGTTACCTGCAACACAAAAATATTATATAATCAAACACAAAATAACATAAAAGTAAGACTAAATATGTAGATATGTGAGTACTTTATTGTATATATTTCATGCACATCAAATACCCCCAAACCTACATTTTGCTAGTCCTCGAGCAAAACAGATAAAGAGTAAAACAAAACAAAGAAATTAAAAACAAAGTAAAAGAAAATCCTAACTAATCCACTTTCGCTGGAATTTTCGATTGCATTTAGCGTATGCAACAAGCCTTTAAGCCCCTAGCTTACACTAGTGGACGAGTTGTAGTCTCATGAGGGTTTGCAGGGAATATACCCACAAAATTCTGATAATGAATACTAAAATAAACAAAACAAAGAAAATCATTTTTTTTTTTCAATTGCCTTTTGCAAAGAGGATTAATTCAAATTCAAAAACACTACAAATGCTAACGAAATTTCTCATGCCATCAAAATTCAATGTGAGTGAAAAGTGGTAGCCAACCCAAACATACTCTTAGTTATAGAATAAACTTGACTTGAATCTCTATTTGAAAGTACGCTTCAACTCAATTCTTTCCGGTATTATCACTCAACAAATGAAATCACTCTGAAATGGGGTGTAACACTCTCAACAATATATGTGAGCGGAATAATGTAAGCAAAATCAAACATCTCACATATAAATCATATGAAAAACACTTAATCAAGAAAGAACAAGTAGTCTCATGAAAGGATGCCAAAAATATTCACACCACACCTTTTTCTTCTCGGTCATATCAATATCTGAACTACACAATCTTCAAGATCAAATAAGGACTTTATTAGGACGTAATGTAGGGTAAAAGTAAAGGGAATAAAATAAAAATGGGTGAAGGTAAATATAAGAAGTGTTTTCAAGATTTGTCGGAATGTCAACTCTTTTTGGAATTTCCATTCAACAAAATTTTTTTTTTTCACCTCTTATTCTTTTCAAAGCAGTATTCCGTCCTTCCATTTCACTTCTCAAAATTTGATAAGAACCCTTTTTATTTTCTTCTTTTTTGACACTTTCCTTTTCTTTTCTTTTTTTTTTCTCTTTTTTTTTTTTTCAATTCTTTTTTTTTTTTCTTCTTCTTTGAATTCTTGCACAAACCACCACATTGAAACAAACTGATCAAATTCCATCTTGAAACACTATGGATAAGGGCTTTAAGAAAGAAAGGCTAATTAAAAGGCTCAACGGAGTGACTAGAGATAATGTATCAAGAAAAAGAAAAAAAACATATATGGCTCAAAGTAGACAAAAATGGTCTAATCTCATTTCTCAAAGATTAGTATAGTTCATTTAATATCAATGACTTCAAACGATTCAAGTGTGGCATAGAATCATATTTTTTTCTTGGCCAAAAGAAAGAACAATGAGACTACAACAAGGGAAATATGTTACGCACTTCCAAATGAACTTTAAGATTAGAAACAATAAATAACCCTCCAAAAATAATGATTGGCTCAAAACTCACAGGGGTTACAGTCTCCACATTGTTATCATCAAGATTTTCTAATCATTTTTATCCTTCAACAATAAGTTGTGTTTGAGTGGCTACGTGCATGTGTAATGAATTGAGCATGAAAGCAATGAAATTCTTTAAGCAAGAGTAGTATAACGAACTCAAAACATAAACCTCAAGCTAAGCAACAGAAATTTTTTTTTTTTTTTTTTTTTAACACAACTAAACAAAACAAAACAAAAAGATAGAAATCTATATATATCCCCCCCCCCCCCCCCCAAACCTAAACCAAACATTGTCCTCAATGTTAAAAATGATACTCTCAAATACATGTCTTGAACGAAAAGAGAGCAAAATATGAATATGCAACATGAAAACCAAGTAGAGACAAGTAAGGTAAGGAGAAGGAGGAAACGTACCTTGATCAAGCTGATTGGTATAAATTTTAATTTCCGTCAAATATCAGCTAGAACAAAAGCAAATAAAACTAAACAAGAAAATAAACACAAAGTCTAATCTAGAAGTAGAAAATAAACAAGAGAAAAAGAAAAGAAAAGAAAAAAATGCGAACCTGATAAACACAACTGGGATCAATCCTGATAAACAGGATCATCCAACAGGACTTCTTCAACTTCTAGAGGCTCAAGTTCTAAAAATGGTTTCAAACGTTGGCCATTAACTTTAAACATATCACCATTTTTAGGATTCTCAATCTCAATAGCACCATAGGGATAAACAGTGCGAACTATGAATGGACCAGTCCATCGAGATCGTAACTTACCTGGGAAGAGATGCAAACAAGAATTATAAAGAAGAACTTTCTGACCAAGTTCAAATGATTTTCTCAAGATGTTTTTATCATGAACACTTTTCATTCGATCCTTATATGATTTGGCACAATTGTATGCATCATTGTGAATTTCCTCCAACTCATTGATTTGGAGTTTCCTTTCAGCACCTACTTTGTCAAGATCAAAATTCAACCGCTTAATAGCCCAATAAGCTCTATGCTCTAACTCAACAGGGAGGTGACAAGCCTTACCATACACAATTCGATAGGGAGACATTCCAATGGGAGTCTTAAATGCTGTACGGTATGCCTATAATGCATCATTGAGTCTTAAAGACCAATCTTTCCGAGTAGGGCTAACTGTTTTCTCTAATATTCTCTTGATTTCCCTATTAGATATCTCTACTTGACCACTTGTTTGTGGGTGATAAGGTGTTGAAACCTTATGAGTGATGCCATATTTCTTCATTAGCTGCTCAAAAACTCTATTGCAAAAGTACTTTCCTCCATCACAAATAATGGCACGTGGTGTACCAAACCGTGCAAACACATTCTCTCTCAAAAACTTGACTACAACCTTGTGATCATTAGTTCTACATGCAATGGCCTCAATCCACTTAGAAACATAATCAACAGCAACAAGGATGTATAAGTTACCAAAATAATTAGGAAAAGGACCCATGAAATCAATACCCCAAACATCAAATACCTCAATAATTAAAATAGGGTTCAATGGCATCATATTTCTTTTTCCAATACTCCCTAACTTTTGGCATTTCTCGCAGGCTGAACAATATGCATGGGAATCACAAAATATGGAAGGCCAATAAAATCCACATTGCAAAATCTTGGCAGTAGTCTTTCTTGAACTAAAGTGGCCTCCATAAGCATGATCATGGCAAAAGGATATAACATTTTGTTGGTCACTCTCAGATATGCATCTCCTAATTATTTGATCAGAACAGTACTTAAACAAGTATGGATCATCCCAAAAGAAATACTTAACCTCAGCCAGGAATTTAGACCTATCTTGTTTAGTCCAATGCGAAGGCATTTGATTAGTGACAAGATAGTTTGCAATATCAACATACCAAGGTCTATGGGATACATGCAACAACTGTTCATTAGGGAAAGATTCAAGAATAGGTAAATTGTCATCAGTGTGCTCAATGATTAATCTAGACAAGTGGTCAGCTACTACATTTTCGGTTCCTTTCTTGTCTCGAATATCAAGATCAAATTCTTGTAACAATAAAACCCATCGGATAAGTCGAGCTTTAGCATCTTTTTTGGAGAAAATATACTTCAGTGCAGCATGATCCGAATAAATTAAGACCTTAGACCCCAACAAATAGGACCTAAATTTATCCAAGGCAAAAACAATTGCCAACAACTCCTTTTCTGTTGTAGAGTAGTTCATCTGAGCATCATTTAGAGTCTTGCTAGCATAATAAATCACATGAGGAACCTTTCCAACCCGCAGTCCTAAAACAGCACCAATTGCATAATCAGAGGCATCACACATAATCTCAAAAGGCACTTTCCAATTAGGTGGTTGAATGATAGGTGCAGAAGTCAACTCAGTTTTTAGTCTCTTAAATGCATAGAGACACTCATCATCAAACACAAATGGGGCATCTTTGGCAAGTAAGTTGCATAAGGGCCTTGAGATTTTACTAAAATCCTTGATGAACCTTCGATAGAATCCTGCATGACCCAAAAATGATCTAATTTCCTTAACAGATCGAGGAGGTGGAAGATTATAAATCAAATCTATTTTGGCCTTATCAACCTCAATACCACTTTTTGATATGACATGCCCAAGAACAATTCCCTTTCTCACCATAAAATGACATTTCTCCCAATTAAGAACAAGATTCTTTTCCATACACCGCACTAACACTAAGGATAGGTGGTGCAAACATTCTTCAAAAGTGGACCCAAATACTGAAAAGTCATCCATAAAAACCTCCAAAAATTGTCCCACCATATTAGAAAAAATACTAATCTTGCACCTCTGAAATGTACCGGGAGCATTACATAAACCAAATGGCATGCGACGATAAGCAAATGTCCCAAAGGAGCATGTGAAGGTAGTCTTTTCTTGATCCTCTAGTGCAATGGGAATTTGATTATATCCAGAATATCCATCAAGAAAACAATAATAAGCATGACCAGCTAACCTTTCCAACATTTGGTCTATAAAAGGAAGAGGAAAATGATCTTTTCTTGTCATGGCATTCAACTTACGGTAATCAATGCATACTCTCCATCCTGTTTGCACACGAGTTGGGACTAACTGATCATCCTCATTCTTAACAACTGTTATGCCAAATTTCTTTGGTACAACTTGAACTGGGCTCACCCAATTACTATCAGAAATTGGGTAAATAATACCCACATCCAAAAGCTTCAAAACTTCAGCTCTCACTACCTCTTGCATAATAGGGTTTAGACGTCTCTGCGGTTCACGTGAAGTTTTAGCATTCTCTTCCAAGTGAATTCTATGCATAACCACAGATGGACTAATACCTTTGATATCAGCAATTGACCAACCTATAGCTTCCTTATGCTCTTGAAGTACACTTATCAATTGGCATTCCCTAAGGTCATCCAAATCTGAAGCTATAATGATAGGTAAGGTCTCAGAAGAACCTAAAAAGGGATACTTAAGTGTGTCAGGTAATGGTTTTAACTCCAACTTTGGTGGTTCCACAGCAGATGGGGGTGGGGATAAAGAAAGTGGAAGAGGGATCACTTTTGGTTGCCAACTATCAGTACTTAAGAGAGGAACAGAATCTAACAATGCATTGACCTCTTCAATTGAGTGTTCAATATCAAACTTGCAACCAAAAAGATTTAAGCAAGCCTCTAGAGGATCCTCATAACTCGATTGTAGGAAAGTATCATGGACTAGACTCTCAATCATGTCAACCTCACAGATATCCTCATTGTCTAGCACTTGTTTACTTATGTGGAAGATATTAAGCTCAACAGTCATATTTCCAAAAGAAATCTTCATTACACCACTTCGACAATTGATCAAAGCATTGGATGTGACTAAGAAAGGGCAACCCAAAATGACATGGATACTGGCATTTAGAGTAGGTTCAGTGTCTAACACAACAAAATCAACAGGAAAATAGAATGCATCCACCTTAATCAGCACATCCTCAACAATACCTCTAGGGATTTTCACAGACCTATCAGCTAATTGAAGTGTCATGGTTGTTGGTTTTAACTCCCCTAAACCTAGCTGTAAGTATACTGAATATGGCAATAAGTTCACACTTGCCCCCAAATCTAGCAAAGCTCGCTCAATGAGATGATCCCCAATCTTGCATGAAATTGTAGGAGATCCAGGGTCCTTACATTTTACTGGATATTTATTCTGAATGATTGAACTGACTTGCTTTGTCAAAAATGCCTTTTTAGGGACATTTGTCTTTCTTTTCGTTGTCACAAGATCTTTTAGAAACTTGGCATAAGCAGGAACTTGCTGAATTGCATCAAGAAATGGAATGTTTATTTGCACTTGCTTAAAAACCTCTAAAATGTCTCCCAATTGTGCACTTTTCTGAGGATTGATTAACCTTTGAGGAAATGGAGCTTTAGGAACAAACCTCTTATCAAGGGGGGAACTAAGATCCGGTATTGGAGTGGCGGGTGGGTTGTCCTTCTTTTCTCCATGATCATCATGTGAACTATGAGTTCCTTTTTCCTTTAACACAATATTTTCATCATCCTCCACTTCTGGCATTTTCACTTGATTATCAACTTGCTTACCAGACCTAAGGGTAGTAATAGACTGAACATGTTCTTGTCCATGAGTAGAACTAGAAGAACCATTGATGGCATACTGTCCTTTTGGGTTAGGTATAGGTTGACTAGGAAACTTTCCTTTTTCCCTCTCTCCAACTTGGGTTGCTAACTGGCCAACTTGATTTTCCAACTTTGAAATAGCTTGAGTATTCAAATGGGTGGAACTTTTCATCTCTTGAATGGCTTGGCTAGTTGATTGCATGAAAGTTTTGAGAGACTCCTCCAAAGATGATGGTTGTCTTGGTGGTGCTACAAACTGAGGTGTTGATTGAGGAATGGGAGGATATGCTTGAGTAGGTGGACGAAATTGACTTTGTTGATGCACTTGTTGTCTACCTACATTTGTGGGGGAATGGTTCTGCCTCCAAGAGAAATTAGGATGATTTTGCCAATTTGGATTATATGTCTCTGAAAATGGACTTGCAAGCGGTTTTCCATAATTATTCAGTGCATTTGCTTGCTCAGTATAAAAATCAGGGTACCCAGCTGCAGAAGGACACATTTGTGTTGTATGCATAGGACTTGCACAAATAGAGCATGTTTCACTTTGAACTTGATTGACAGAATTCATTCCTCTACCTAAATCTAAAGCTTCAACCTTACGAGTGAGATTGTCCAACCTAGTTTTTATATCTAAACCTTCACTGACTTCATACAATCCTCCTTTCTTAATTGCAGGGGTAGATCTCTCTTTACGGTTGGAAAAATCCCATTGTTGTGAACTTTCAGAAAAATTCTCCAGAAATTTGTATGCCTCATCATCTACAAGACTCAAAAATCCACCACCATTCATGGACTCAATCATGTTACGATTTGTCTGAGTCAAACCATTATAAAAATATTGTACTAGTCTCCATGTTTCAAAACCATGATGAGGACACTTTAAGATCAAGTCCTTAAATCTCTCCCAACTCTCATAAAATTTCTCTTGTTCATCTTGATAAAAATCTGCAATTTCTCTCCTCAAAGCATTGGTCTTGGCCATTGGGAAAAATTTAGAGAGGAATTTTGTGACTAACAGTTCCCATGAAGTGATAGATCCAGGTGACAGAGAATTAAGCCATGCTTTTGCCTTATCCTTCAAGGAAAAAGGGAATAAACGCAAGCGAACAGAGTCATCAGTGAAATTCTGGAACTTACAAGTAGCACAAATCTCAAGAAAATCCTTCACATGCATATAAGGATCTTCTCTATCCAATCCATGAAAAGTAGGAAGAAGGTAGATTATCTGTGGCTTCAACTCAAAATGTGTAGCAGTGGTTGCAGGTAACACTATGCAAGATGGAGGGTTGGTGGTTATGGGTGAGAACAACTCTCTAAGAGTTTTTGAATCATCTCCTATTTCTCCCATTGTGGATGAATAATCAAAACTAACAAGACGATTTTCTTTATCACGTATCCAAGTTCTCATACACCAAGCACAAAGAAATAAATTTTTTTTTTCAATTTAAAAAAAATAAAAATAGATTTTAACTACAACTAGTAGAAGGAAAAATTCAATTAAGACCTAATTTACTTTCCTAACCAAGTCCCCGGCAACAGCGCCAAAAAATTGTTGTGAAATTTTAAAATACTCGCAAGTGTACGAATCGTACTGAAGTATAGTTGGACAAGAACGAGGTCGAACCCACAGGGACTTGAATGAACGTAGGAAAATTAAATCAAATCTTAACCAAATTAATCCTAATATAGTTTAATAAAAATTGGTTGTTTTGAAATTAAATAAACTAAAAAAAATAATTAATCTAAGCAAAGATATAAAGCAATAAAAAGATGTAAACAATCAAGAGAAAGGAATTAAGGTTTTGGAATCCATCTTGTAAGTCATATTAACATATATTTATGATCATTAATTTTTCCCAACTCACTACATGATAATCTAGAAATCAATCTTGCGATCATGGAAAATATTCTCATTAAAATCTTTATTTTAAAAATCAAAAGCATGTTCTTCTTCGCTTCTTAAGTATAAAACCAAATCATCAATTGTATCCATAGTCAAACAAATCACAAGATATATCCAATTCTAAAAATCAAATCATAAATTGTATCCACTGACAGACAAATCACAAACGATATCCACTTTTATAATCAAGAATTAATAAACCAAGCATTCAATTAATTAAGACAAATCCTAAATCATGAGAAAAACATGATTGAACTTATATCTAGAATCCTATCTTAGTCAATTGATATGAAGCAAGAACAATTTAATCATTAAAGAACAACTATTGTGGGAAAAATCAAATCACATAAATATTACTGATAATCCTTAACAAGGTTTCATCCTCAACCCTAATTATAAATTTAGCTACTCATGGTAATTGAAAGAAAACACAAAAATAAAATACTAAACATTAAACTAGACAAATAAAATAAAACTAACTGTCATGGAAGAAAACCAAAGAAGTAGCCGCAACTTTCTATACATTCAGCCCTCAGACCTAGAACTAGCCTCCTTGAATTTTGCCCTAAAGAGCCTTTAAATAGGTAAAAGAATCCTGTTACAAGTTGAATTCCCCTTTGGAGAAAATCCCAGATTTTTAGGCTTCACCTAACCGACGGTTTTGGCCCATTTAGCTTCAGAATTCGGACTTTTGGTAAACTAAAACGTTGTAGCCCTTTAAGTTAAATTTCCAGCCCAACTTGAATCACCTCAATTGGACATCTGAGCCGAAAGTTATGCCGAAAATACTAACTGATGTGCAGGCTAGAATCCTAATCCGAATTGGACTTGGATTTGGTGTAAATTTCCTTTGATTCCTTGCTCCAATTGGACTTAAATTTAATTGGGTTGGTCTTCTCTTGAATTCATGCCTAGCTGGATTTAAGTTGGCTTGATTCAATTGGCCTATCCCCACTTTGCATGTAAAGTCCTTGTTACCTGCAACACAAAAATATTATATAATCAAACACAAAATAACATAAAAGTAAGACTAAATATGTAGATATGTGAGTACTTTATTGTATATATTTCATGCACATCAGTGGCCTTCATATAGATGGGCTACATCGTACCAAATTAGCCCCAATCCTAAGTGTCGGTCTAGAGCGTCAATTGCTCCTAGAATTCTAAAAAAGTTAGGTGCACACTGTTGGGGGTAAAGCCTATGGGCACGTAAATAGTCTCTCGTAATCCTACCCATGGGGATGGTCATTCCTCCTTCTATGAAGGCGATTATTGGGATTGTGGCTTCTCTCACCTCTCTATCAAATGCTAATCCTTCTGGGGAACAGTATCGTATTGATACCTTCTGGGGTATGTGATATTTTTCTTTGAACATTTCTATCAAGGCAGGGTTATTCACTAAACGCTCAAACCTACCCATTCCGAATTAGTAGAAGAGAAAATGATGGGCCGAGAAGGTTGTCTGAGGAGATAAAGAGAGATTCGAAGTAAAACCTTACGTAGACTGAAGCAGGAACTGATCTTCGAAGTTCTTGAAGATCTTTGAAGACTTTTTGAAAGTGTGACGAACGATCTGATGGTTGGTGAGTTTGGAGGTTTGAATGCTCTGAAGACTCTGAACTGTGATGAAGAAAAGAGAAAATGATATTCGTGAGCCTTTATATAAGAGACTGAAAATGAGGGGAATTTTATCCCGTCCAAATATTGAAGAGAAATCCAGACCGTTGGATCAAAACCCCACCGTTGGATGCCAGGAGCATAACGCCGCCTAAAATACTTAATGACGTTCCGCGAGTTTCGAAGCGTCAGAAACAATAGTGAAATGACTAGAATGACCCCTCCACGTGCGCAAGTTTGAATGTCTTTGCAGTTTTAATTACAATTAAATTGGCAAGTCAAAATTATATTTTTTCTCTTCGGGCAAGAGAGAAAAATTAAAATTTTGAGGGGCTATTGTGGGGGCAAAAGCTTGAACTTTTATATTGGGCCTTAAGCCCCATTTACTAATGGGAACATGGCTGAGGCGGAACAAATGACTTGAAAAGCCCCAGAGCAAATGGTCGTGTAAGGAAAGAGTAGAAGACAGATGTCCGAGAGGGTTAGCCTCCTCGGACTTGATGAATGTCAGTCAAGTAGGCATTCGGTTGACTTGGGTAATCTTCCAGGAGATTCCAGCAATGAAGAGAGACTTCAGGCGCGTAAGGAGGTGATAAGGATACAGAAATATCTTAGGGAAAAGCTGATACCACCGCATTAAATACACTGCAGCAGCTTTCCTAGCCGCATTAATGTGGAGAAGACCTCTGAATAGTGTTTTCAACCACTACCGCTCACAGAAAGCCAGAAAAGCTGCTCAATAAGATAGATACTTGAGTGCAAGGTTGGATGATAAACAAGTGGACGATGGAAAAGACTTGGAGGAGAATATATAACGTGAGAAACCCTCCATAAGAGGGGGAGGGAAAATATTAGCCAAAAGAAAAGATGAGGAAGAGAATTATTGTAGCACAGTGAAGAACTAACTTCTAAAAATAGCAATTTTATCATAAAATTTACTCCTCGGACGTATACTCCATCCAGAATTATGCACCATTTCCTGCTCGGACATGTTTGAAACCTCAATTAACCGTTAGACAACCCATTAAAAGCCCAGTTCTTTCACCCACTCTCTTACAAATTTATTGTATTGGGCTCATTGGGCTTATAATCCAGTTCTTTTGGGTTTGGGCTGCAATTTGTGACCCTACAAAATTGATTCACTAAAATTTTTTAGGTGATAAAACTCACAATTGATTTATTTATTATGTCAACAACTATTACAAAATTGTGTTGAACATTTGACTTAAAGGCAGGGTACAATTGTGGAGGCCCAGAGGGATTTGAGCCTAGTAGGCCCAAGACTGGGTCCCCAGGAGCTTTAGGGGCAGTACCTATACCCAATTCTTGGGTCCCCATGGGACAGGCCTGATGGGTAACTTCAAGGTTATCACCATGGTCCATGGTATACAGTGGCTAGACATTGTTTGATACTTTCTCTTTGACAGATATTCATTCTGAGATAACATTACCATGCACCCAAAGGCATCTTCTTTTTTATCAATCAATATTTCCCTCACAAGTTTATCATGTCTAATGTGACTGACTCACCCTCATATATCAACAGACCAAATTAAGGAAACAATCTCCTAAGAGCATTAGCATTGAAGAATGCTAATGCCCTAAGGACTTTTTGGCATTTCATGGTTCAAAAACGTTTGCATCAGAAAATTGTAAACCCCACTATTGCAAAATTTTTTGCAATAGTATTACAGTACAATTCTAACTTTAGAACTGTACTGTTAGAATTGTACTGTAGCAGTATTCTAAAAAATATATATATTTTATTCCAAAATGTTACCGTTGGAATCAGATCATTAGCTGAAAAAAAGTGCTGATTGGAAAGAAATAATAAAGAAAGATTAAAAAATAATATTTTAATGAAAAAGTAAAATAATAAAGTTTTGGGATGTAGGGTGTATTGTAAAATGGTATGGTATAATTGATAAAATAACTTTTTGAGATGGTAAAATAAGGTGAAGTAGCATTCTTCAATGCTGATGCTCAAGTCCAAAAGCTTTATTTTGGAGGATTACAAAAGAAAAGTGAAAAAGAACCGTTGAAAGGCTTCTATTATTATTCGTTGATCTTTTTTTTTTCTTTTTTCTTTTTTTGAGAATGACATCTCATTTAATTAATCTGATACAAACTGAATGACATCTCATTTATAGAAAAAAGAGATGCAAGAATACAAAAATGAATTATCCAAAGGACCATACATGTCCTTTACAATGTATGCTTAAATACAAAATAATAATAATAATAATAATAATAATAATAATAATAATAATAAAAAGACTATCTATTCTAGTATATATAATGTATTCGAATTTGGTAAGAATAGAGTGTAAAACTCATATTTTACACAATCAAATAAGAGATTGTTATATCAATTTTTTACTTAAAATTTAATACATCTTATTATATTTAATAACATCTCAATAAACTCTCAGTTAGATTGATTTTTTAGATAAGTATTAAAATTTATTAAGTATGGTTGTGTATATTATTTTGTAGGGTGTTGAAAACTTAGGTTTTAGACCCTTATATAATTTAATCTCATGTTCCGTTTGGTGTGATGTAAAATATTTTTAAAGAAATATTTTCAAGTGTTTATTTTGCATTAAATAATTATTCAATATATAAAATAATTTAAGTGAAGGGAAGCATCTTTAAAATGTTTTAGAGCATCCACAATAATGGAGCAAAAAATATAGCTATTTAGCACTTATAAAAATCACTTGATCTATTTTACCTCCTCACACCCCACAGCAATGGAGCTATATTTTTAGCTATTTGATTAAAATAATACAAATAACTCATTATAATAATAATAAAAACATCCAACAAAAAAAACACCAGCACAGCACAAACATCCACCACCCCTACCACCAGCAGTCCACAGTAGGAAAGAAAAAACCACCAATCCAAATCCTTAATATTTTTCCTCAATCCAGACCAAACAAAATCAACAATCACAAAAAAATCAAAAATCACCGATCACAAACTCAAGCCACCACCCACCATTAGAAACCCACCATCAAAAAACCACTGCAAACACAAAACCCACCACCACTGCCACACTCACTGCCACCAGCCACCACCGGCCACACCCACTACCACTGCCATCACTACCCACAACCTCAACCCAAATCAAAACCCAAAACCAAATCACAACCTAAACCCACCATATCAACCAAAACCCAGCAAAAACCGAAAATCATCGGATCAAAACCCAGCAAAAACCAAAAATCATCGGATCAAAACCCACCATGGCTAACCCCCCGCCATCACGCCATCACAACAAAACCCACCAGATCAACTAAAATTGAAAATCATTAGATCATTTAAGATTGGATTCGATCTAGAGAGAGAAAACGATGAAGAGAAAGATCGGCGCTGGGCAGGGGCTTGGGTCGGCGACAAGTGGAGGAATTGAGCTTGCAACGGAAAGAAATGAAGAGACCGACTGAAGGGAGAGAGGAGGAACGGTAGAAATGGATTGAGGGGAGAGAGGAGGAACAGTAGAAATGGACTGAGGGGAGAGAGGAGGAATGGTAGAAATGGAGAAGGAGTAAAATATATATATATATATATATATTCTAATCAGACCACAAATAAAATAAATTTTTTTTTTTTTTTTAGCTTTGAGATACAGTACACATCTAAAGATAGATGTGTACTGTAGCGGAAAAGCAAAAATTTTTGCTTATAGCTCCACTGCTGCGGCTCTTTTTTGTGGTCAGTGGTGCTAAAAAATAGCAATATAGCTATTTAACACCACTGCTGTGAATGCTCTTACACTTTAACAATGGGTAAATCATTTTACACTTTCTTCTCCCCCTCACTCCCCGACACTTTCTTAGTTTCTAACCCCCTCCCCTCCCCTCCCACGTTCGAGTTCTTCTCCCCCTCTCCATCTCTCAGCTCTCTCACTCACAAGGTCACAGCCCTCTCATCTCCGCCCATCTCGCACAACCAATTTCACACCGATGACCACCCACTGACCGACGCCAACCACCATCACCGGTGCTACCAAACTCATTACGCCTCTTCCTTGCACAAACCCATCTTCTCTTCTCTCTTGCATCACCCTTGCGTCCGATTAACAAGCTACAACGATCTTGGGTTTTTGGTTGCTACTCGATCTTGCCTCCACTGGGTTAGATTTTCAAATTATGTTATTTGTTTTTTTTTTTTTTTTTTTTTTTTTTTTTGGGTTTCCCATCTGGGTTCGTGGATTTTTTTTTTTTTAGCTCTATGATCTAAATTTTTGGTTGTTGGTGGTGGTTTCATGGCTGGTGCTGTTTTGGTGGCTGTTTTTCTCTTCCAATGTGGAGTTTTGGGTGGTGGTCATGTGCCCACATGTGCTTTTGGTCTTTGGAGAAAATACACCATGTTTTGGGAGAAATTACGCCATGTTTTAGGTGTATGTTTCTCCCCTCTTACAGTAGGTGGGACCTACAGCTGGTAGGTCACCCGAAATAGGGTGTAGTTTCTCCTGTTTTGGGTGTATGTTTCTCCCTCTCATAACTAATGGTCCCACCATCTTGTTGAGGGAAATGCATGGACATAAAACATGGTATGCTTCTCCGTGCTTGTGGTGGGTTTTGAGGAGAGAGAACCATGAAATTACCCAACCAGTCTAGGACAAGCCAGTACACCAACCCGGCTAGGCCTGAGTCCAGAACTTCCCAAACCCAGTTACTCAAAAAACAAAAAAGACTTACTAAACTCAGGCCCAGCCCATAACCCAAGTCCACAAACACTTCGAGCCCACACGTTCAAATCAACACTTTTTTTTTATATATATATTTTTTATTATTATTATAAAAAGTTAGAACACATTTATATCTGATCCCAAGTGTACAAAAACTTCAAAGCGAAAAAGAACGTATTGACATTTGACATATTTTTGGATTTCCCAGGTTTCTTCGAGGACTATCCTTGACAACCTTAACGCGTTGCGAACTCACCGACCCAAACTATGGTAAGTTGTCCTTACGAAACCCCTAGTTTAATTTCCCAATTTAATGATTTTGTCTTTGATAATGTCAAATTTCGAGATTAAAAGTTTTGATCTTTCCGAACTTTATTCCTTACTCGCTGTGAATCTTAATGATTCTAATATTTCTTGAGCTGGATTTTGGTTTCTGATCCTTGGTAATTACTTGATAGATTAATATATTTGAAGTGATATTTTATAAGGTCATATGTGTAGGAATGGTCATATGGTTAAAAGCAGTGTAATTATATGATATAATTATCAATTGGGATTTTTTTGCTTACAGTTAAAGACAAGGGAAACAAGGATTAATCAGAAGAAAGAAGGCAGGGTTTAGTTTAATTTCATAGGAAATCCTTAAGGTCATGATATATTAAGATTTTTACTGTTTTTCGAATATGTTTAGGATATTTTTAGGGACATTGAGTTGCTAATTGATTGGTATATTCTCGGTTTCATTTTCTTTGCTGATATAAGAAAAAAAAATGTAAGGTACTTTTTGAGGGGGGATTCTGAGAGTCTGCTCTAATGGCTCGTGACTGTGTTCTTCGTGGTTTTCAGTTTATTGCATTTGTATTAGTTAGTTGTGGAGGATCACATGAATACAGGAGATGAATGTTGAGAATTTTTTTTCAAAACATGGTGTCACTTTGGATCATGTGTGATATAAATGCATTACACCTGCTATTAAAATGTTAATAAAGCCATATACCTTGTTCTTGATCTTTTATAGAGACCTATACTTGGTTAATGATACTCTTTTTTTCCCAAAAATTCTATCTCCTCATCAGTCAACTCACTATGGAGGGGCATCTAGGAAAGATAAACCCAAAGGACGCCATCATGGGTTATCTCAGCAGAAAAGGCAAGAGATCAAGGAAGCATTTGAGTTATTTGACACTGATGGCTCAGGTATTGAAATTATCTGCTGTTGTGTTTGTAATTTATTTTATTTTTAATTTCCAATAATTTTTTTGTTTGACCTTGTTGTTTAGGCACTATTGATGCCAAGGAGCTGAATGTCGCCATGAGGTAAGAAGTTCATGTCAAATTTACTTAGAATTTTCAAGTTGATTCCTCATGAAACATTACAACAGAGATGTTTTCTTTTGACAGGGCTCTTGGTTTTGAAATGACAGAAGAGGTAGTTTCTTTGCACCAGTCTATTCCCTTGTTATTTTTATTTTTTTTCCTGTGTGGTCAAGTGCATGTGTCTGTGTACAAGTGTGTCTGCATGTGTTTTTGAAGAGTGTGGTTTGTTTATATCTGAAGGACAGTTCTAGAAGAAAAGAAAACTTGCGTTGGTGATTAGAAATGGAGACAGAAACTCTCTCTCTTTGTGGCAGTAGTGCTTGTACGTTGTGTTATTTGCTCTTTTTTGATAAATTTTGGTTGCAGCAGTAAGTCTACTTGATTAAGACGGGGGCATATGCTGGACTTCCTTCTTTAGGGTGATTCTTAGTAGCTAATGTGATGTATCTAGTTCTCCTTAGGTTGTCCTAGGAGAATCTCTGCATGTTGCTTGAGGGGTTCTTGACTTATATTGAGTTCTATATAGTTTTCTCTCACATTTGGTCTTAGCCAAAAGGCCTATAAAATTATATCCATATAGTGCATCTTTCTATCAAATTTTTATTTTTTAGTTTTGACTACATGGCTAACATAATTCTGTATTGTGTCATTCTAGCAAATCACTCAAATGATTGCAGATGTGGACAAGGATGGCAGTGGAGCAATTGATTTTGATGAATTTGTGCACATGATGACAGCCAAAATTGGAGAAAGGGACACTAAGGAGGAGCTCATGAAAGCATTCCACATTATTGACCAAGATAACAATGTAATGTTCTGTTCTGTTTATATATATATATATATAAATTTTTTTTTCCTCTGTTTCATCTTGTCATTAACTTATTCTTTTTCCCATTTGCATGCAGGGAAAGATATCTGTCTCAGACATTAAGCGCATAGTAAAGGAGCTGGATGAGAACTTCACTGACGATGATATAAAAGAGATGATTGATGCAGCTGACCGTGATCGTAAGTTTGCATACTTATATTTTGGATGTAGATTTTATTGGTTACCAGTTACCACTTTGCTTTACTATTTGTAGGGTCTAGATAAAGTTACACTTGATGTAACTCTTTGATAATGTTATACCCTTTACATGCTCTTTATGTTCTTAACATCTATGTCATACTTAGTATTAATTGGTTGTTATTTACCATCCGAACTATAAATTTATTTATTTTATGTGTAATTTAATGTACAATTTTTTTTTAAATTTAAATATAAATATTTTATAGATGATATAGTTATTAAATTTTGATCATCTTGCAAAAATGGATGGCATAAGGAAACAATATCAAATAGTGGATTTGACACCTTCAATATAATTTTATAAGGGATGTGTGATATTGGCAAAAGTTACACTAGGTATAACTTTTTTTTTTTAATAAGTAACATAAAGATTTTATTAAAAAAATAACACAGCCCAGTACATAGGAACACTATGTATAACTTGAACCTCTCTATATATAAAAGATGATCTTCTAGTTTGTGTAAATATCATTTGGGGGCCCCTGGGTTTTCATGTGAGTGTCATCATGTCAATTTAGTCCATGCATTTCAATTTGAGCAATAACTCCTTGGACTTTATGTTTGAACTTCAATTTAGTCCTTGCATCTTCCCATGGGCACTTTTTTGTAAATTAATTTCCCCAAGTGGCATCAATTATTGCATGTTTTTTTGCCTCCAATTATGTGGTTCACATCCCTAGTTTAGTCGACATCTTGACTCAATCTTGTAAGCACCATTCCTCCCCCCTCCCATCTTTTTTGGGTACTTAAATGTGTTTGATAATGAGAATATAATATCATGTAAGAAGTATGAGTGATATGGCAAATTCATGTACATATAATGCGGTTAGCGCTATTAAGATTTAATGGCACTTCCTTGTTTACAATGGAATGGAAGGGAAGGTTGTAGATTCAAGATCCATTAAGTGTGTCACTTACCAATTGAAAAAAAGAAAGGAAAATTGTTGCAACCATAATCTCCAAGGGGTGAATTATTCTAATTGAAAATGCAAGAACTAACTCTACACTTAACACATAAAAATTCAAGGGTGAAATTTGTCTTTTCAAGTGTGGAACAGTAAGCTAGACTGTGAGATTTTGTAGATTTAACAATGTCAACATTTTTTTTTTCAAGAATTTGTTATGAAATGCTGATTTTGGATGTGATGGCCTTTTAAATGTACAGATGATGGAGAAGTTAATGTTGAGGAGTTTATGCGGATTATGAGGAGAACTACATATGGGTTCTAGAACTCAAGAATATTATTGGGAGATTGTGTTGAGAGTTTAATCCTTTGCAGAAGGGTTGTTTCTGGACAGTGCTCACTGTTTATGTACTATAGCCCCCCCCCCCCCCCCCCCCCCCCTTCTGCTGTACGGCAGACTATCGTTTACAACCGTGTGTAATTTATATTAGCAATATGAAGTTCCTTCCGGGACATTTGATATATGAGCAATGTCAGGTAATCGAAGCCTTTTTTTTTGTTGTTGCTAAACAGCCATTTTATTTGTTTGTCTGACAGTTTGTTTGTCTTCTTGAATGAATGAATTATTTTAATCAAAGACAGGATATGGTAATTAGTTTAGTACTTATGCATTATAATTTGAGAGTTTAAGAGAACCTTTGAGATCATGCATTATATTATTATTATTTTTTAAAGTTTGATTTAATACCTATGAAATCCATAAAAATGGAGCAAGCAATGTGATATATGTTTCACTAGAGCAATTGGTTCTGGGTATGGTCTCAAGCCTCACTTGTTTGATGCAAAGTTGACAATGGCGTTGTCTTTGTGACAGCCAAAGACAACCAAAAGCTTAGGTACGTCACAAACACAACCAAAGGCTCAGATATTGGTTGAAGCTCAGGAAAACTCCAGCGTTTGCATGGTCTCTCTCTCTCTCTCTCTCTCTCTCTCTCTATACATACATATATATATATATATATATATATATATACACACACACAAAACCGCATGTGGGTTTTTCCTAAAATATGGAGCCTCTCTAGGTCTTGATTGTAACACTTGTATAAAACACTTTTGTGATAAACACTAGTATAAAACTTAATTCTCCTAAGGTTTTTAAGTAGAACACGAACACCTATGTGATATTGTTTTATGTGAAAATGTAGGTCCAAAATTTCACATAAGCAAAAATATGAGTTTGTCTTGTTTTACACTCAATAATCTTAATAGAGTTAAGTGCAACACAATTAACAATTTACACATAAAACAAGACATATGGGGTTTAGTGTTATGTCCAAAATTTAGGGTTTTTTTTCTTTTTCTTTTTTTTTTATAAAATTTTTTTATAATGTTTTTTGGAGAAATCAAATAGGGGGTTTTTGGAAATTTTTTTCCCTTTTTTAAATTCTCCTTTTTTGTGTAGAGGCCTTATCAATATTTGACAAGTTAGCATGATAATAGTTGATTTAAATCTACCTTCTTTTAAAAGTTATCATGACTTTTGAATAGAGTTGTGGTATATCTTTATGTTAGAATCTCTTTTCCTCTTTCTTATGTGTGTGTTTGTTTCCCAAAAAAAAAAAAAAAATCCTGTGCTGTGTCATGATGACTTAGGCTCTCTTGATTCCAAGTCTTTTTTCGTCTTGGTGAATTCTTGTCTACGTTCCTACAGTACTCTCTGGAGTGATGGTAACCTCTTAAATTGGTTGGCTTGGTTCTTATTTGGAAATGAATGCCTTCTACAACTTCCATATCCCTTTCCTATAGAATGTCCATTAACCTTTGTAACTTTTATCTATGCTATCTTTTATAACCGCACAAAGTGAATGTATCTAGCAATCTTGATAAGAAATTCAAATAGATACCTTACATGCATGTATACCACAAAAATGGTTAATTCAGGATACAAATTTTCTCAACATTATTTTACTCATTGTCTCGATTCATATCCATTCAATAGATGATTAATTCAATTACACAACTTCTACTAAATCGCATGTACGTATCTAAGGAAAAACAAACAAAAACAATTGACCCTATCTTTTTAAAGTAAAATTCTACGTAACATGTTATGTACACGAATCTAATTTGATGCTAGATTTCTAAGTTCCAATTACCTCAGACCAATTAAACCCAAATACCCAAAACAAAACCCCTTAACCTAGATAGGTCCTTATATAATGGATAAAAGAAGGTTGTGCTTGGATTTTTTTTTTTCTTTCTATTTGATAAAGAGCCAACTTGGAATTTGGAAGCATGAACCAATTGTCAGTGTTCCATCCATTAAAAAAAGAAGAAAAAGTCAGTTTTCCATTTGTAAGATAGAAGGATTCAAACTTCAAAGAAGAAATGGAGAGATTTTAGCTCACCCTGTATTACCAGGTACTCCAATGGGCCTCTAAATGGACCCCCACCCCCCGCCCCCCCAAAAAAAAAAAAAAAAAAAAAAAAAAAAACCCATACGCTCCACAATCCACAGTTCACATTGTTGCTTTGGCGGCCACTCTTCCATTCCATGAGTGCAAATTACAAATGTTTAGGTATCAGTTGGTAAGGACAGTAAATGGCGGGAAACCCAGAAAACATGTGCCATGGTTGAGAGCAAAGGTGAACTTGGTTTTGACCCTTATTCCATTGAGTTTTCTTCCTGTACTCTCTCTTCCAAGTCTATCGTCACCCTCTTTCAGATTCTTTGCCACGCTTCTATCTCCCTCAAAACTCTCTCGTTTAACACCTAAACCATCCGTGAACAACTTTCCTTTACACTATGCAAATGCAAGCAATCCCATAGGAGCCGAATGTCTTCGTCTGATAAGGCTTTGCCGAAACGTAGCAGACTTGAAGCCTATGATGTCAGTTCTAATCGTGAAGGGTCTAGTTCAGCACGAGTTTATCATAGGAGAATTCCTTAGGACTTGCTTTCATCTGGGCGCTCCAGATTTAGCTCTCTCTTTATTCCGACGAATTGAAAAGCCGAGCTTGGTCTTGCAGAATTTGATGATCAGGTGTCTATGCAATAATTGTTTATATAAAGAAGTCTTATTTCTCTATCTGAGTTGTTGGGTTTCAGGTTGCCCTTCTGATGATTACACTTTTCCATTTGTCATCAAGGCATGTTCGGCTCTGAACGCATTATGGACAGGAAAGGAGGTTCATTGTGTTGTTTTGAGAACTGGGTTTGAGCAAAATTTAGTTATACAGACTGCTTTGATTGATTTGTATGCGAAGTCTGGTTCAATGGGGAACGCATGTAAGCTGATTGATAGAATTCCACAACCAGACTTGGTTTGTTGGAATGCATTGATGGCTGGTTATTCTTCAAATGGGTTTGATCAGGAAGCCTTGGAGGTTTTCAGGCAGATTCTGGTGATGGGTTTGAAGCCCAATGTCAGCACTTTTGCCAGCGTAATTCCTGTCTGCTCTCGTTTGGGATGTTTAAATATTGGTAAATGTCTTCATGGATTTGCTGTCAAATCTGGATATTTTTCAAATAATTTTTTGGTGCCTGCTTTAATTTCAATGTATGCTATTGACACGGATTTATCGGCTGCTAGAAGTTTGTTTGATTTAATTCTGGAAAAGAATGTTACTATTTGGAATGCTATGATATCTGCATATACACAGAGGCAAAACAATTTTGAAGCCTTTGAGATGTTCCGGAAAATGATCCGTGCTGGCTTGCAGCCTAATTTGGTCACTTTTGTGTCCATCATCCCATCATGTGAGAACTCCAATAGCCTTTGGTTTGGTGAATCCCTTCATGCATGTGTTATAAAGCATGGGTCAGGGTATCAACTTCCCGTGTTAACAGCCCTTGTATCTATGTATTCAAAGCTTGGAGATGTCAATTCAGCGTGCGTACTTTTTGATCAGATGTCCAATAGAAATCTCCTGTCATGGAATTCTATGGTTTCTGGGTATGTGCATAATGGGCAATGGTATGCAAGTTTGGCCACATTTCGTGAAATGCAGTTTGCTAGATGCAATCCAGATGCAGTCTCCATTGTTAGTGTTCTTTCTGCCTGCTCCAAGCTACAGGCTGTTTTGCTGGGCAAGTCTGCCCATGCGTTTAGTGTTAGAAAGCAACTTGCCTCAGACCTTAAGGTGACAAACGCACTATTGGCCTTTTATTCTGATTGTCATCAGCTCTCCTCTTCTGTTCAGTTATTTAACATGATGGCTATAAGAAATGTTGTATCATGGAATACTTTGATATCTGGGTATGTACACAATGGTGATGTAGAGAAGGCTACTGCTCTTCTTCACCAGATGAATAAAGATGGCATTGAGTTGGATTTGGTTACCCTGATAAATATTCTGCCTGTTTTTAGCGAGAGAAAAGATTTGTTGCAAGGAATGGCTATTCATGGTTTTGCTATAAAAACTGGGATTGCCTCTGATGTTTCTTTACTAAATACCCTCATTAGCATGTATTGCTACTGCAGAGATCTTGAAGCTGGGAGGTCACTTTTTGAAGTCATGCCTCAAAGAAATGTTGTGTCTTGGAATGCTCTAATTACTGGCTGCCGATATCACAACTTACAGAATGAGGTTTTGGTCTTATTTAGCCATATGATGAGAGAAGATCAGAGGCCAAATTACATAACCTTGCTAAATTTATTACCTTTATGCTGCACACAGTTGCAGGGTAAGTCTATACATGCTTTTGTGGTTACAACAGGAGTTGTAAAAGAAACCCCTCTTGTTTCATCTCTTATATTCATGTATGCCAGATTTGAAAATATAAATTTATGTCTATTGGCATTCCAAATGGGGAAAAAGGGGGATATTTCTTTGTGGAATGCTATTATGTCTGTACACGTTCAAACAAAAAATGCCATAAAAGCAGTTGCATTCTTCTGTGATTTGCTTCAACTGGGACTGCAGCCTGACAAAATTACAGTTCTGAGTTTAATTTCGGCTTGTGTTCAAATAAATAGCATCAATCTTACTCATTCTGTACTGGCTTACCTAATACGCATGGGCTTTGACAGATATGTGGTCATCTGTAATGCATTAATAGATTTGTATGCAAGATGTGGCTACATTTTAAAAGCAGAGAAACTGTTTGATGGGTTGGTTGAAAAGGATGCTATATCTTGGAGTGTAATGATAAATGGGTATGGGTTGCATGGGGATGGTGAAGCTGCCCTAGACCTTTTGTCCCAGATGGAACTTTCAGGGATGGGACCTGATGATGTTATTTATTTGAATATTTTATCAGCTTGCAGCCATTCTGGCTTAGTTGAGCAAGGCTGCATGGCATTCAACTCTATGCTAGAATACGGAATAGCACCAAAAATGGAGCACTATTCTTGCATGATTGACCTTCTTGGGAGAACTGGTCACTTGAATGAAGCGCATGAAATTGTTAAAGGACTGCCTTGTAAACCTTCTGTAAGCCTGCTTGAGTCTTTGTTGGGTGCTTGCAGAATCCATGGTAATGTTGAACTTGGAGAGAAAATTGGTGGGATGCTCTTAGAAATGGACCCAGAAAATTCCAGATCATATGTGATGCTTTACAATATCTATGCAACAGTTGGAAGGTGGACAGATGCCAAAAGAGTGAGGTCTGATATGGAACGAAGAAAGTTGAGAAAACTACATGGATTTAGTCTAATTGTGGGAAATGATCTTCAAGATGAGGCATTGTCCTGAATTTTATTGTGGATTGATTAAGCTGGAAAGATTCATGCACAATATCACGAAGTGATATGATACAGAAGCTCCAAGAAATCTTGTAGCTCATAGTGGTCCAATGCTGCTAGCAACAGGTTCTGTACAAGGGGAGATGCCATATCTATAATGTTTTGATGGTCAACTAAATCCCAAATTGGGTCTCCTATACCAATTAAGTTAGGTATCTGGTCAGAGAACCCAGATAGGTAGGATTCTCTTGATCCCTATTTACTGTTGGTTCCTCAAATGGAAACACTTGTATCAGTGTCATGGTGTGAAGGCTCACTAGATGAGTTCTTGTCGGCCCAGAAGTGGTCAATATCATGGAGTGTGGGCTTAAGTATAACATACCAGCCATATGAGTCTCACTATTTGGCAGTTGAATTGTTTTGCGAGATGCGGGAGAATGAAAATAGCAAAAAATCTACATATATGATAATGGACTGGAGTGACCAAAGGAAAAGAAAAACTGAAGTGATTTCTTTGTTCGCGTAGAGTTTGTGGTCTCAAAGTAGGGCAGGAGTCAAATTATGCTATTGCTAACAAACCAAAGCAGCCATGGTTTTACAGTTTGATATTTCTGAGGATATGCATTTGGAAATGATGGACATTCAGCCAACTCAGCAGCAATGTCGTTGTTCTAAAAGGCTTTGGGAACGTCTCATTACAAGCAAGCATCTGGACTTGGACAGGGGATGTTTCATAACATGTCCTTGTCATCTCATCTGCTGTAGCAATAGTTGTTATGGGTACGTTTGTTCAGATGTGGCAATTATTGTTTCAAATCATTGAATTTCCTTGTAAGGAATGATTTGTGCCTCCTTGTTCTCTTCCATTTTCCCACTTTGTTTTCATTTTTACCATATAATAACCATTTTTAATATGAGTTCTCTTGTAGTGTTTAATAAATAAGTTTGGGTCTTTAGTACTGTGTAGGCTTTAATGTAGCAATAGTTGTTATGGGTACGTTTGTTCAGATGTGGCAATTATTGTTTCAAATCATTGAATTTCCTTGCAAGGAATGATTTGTGCCTCCTTGTTCTCTTCCATTTTCCCACTTTGTTTTCATTTTTACCATATAACAACCATTTTTAATATGAGTTCTCTTGTAGTGTTTAACAAATAACTTTGGGTCTTTAGTACTGTGTAGGCTTTAATAACACCACCATAATTTCTAAGGGTATTCATTATACCAACCAAACCGATTAAACTGACAATTAGAGGTGGTGGCCAACGATTAATCTATTGCCAGCTTGAAAGGGTATTTATTACCCCCCCCCCCCCTCTCTCTCTCTCTCTCAATGAACTTCTATGTTAGGGTTTTTTTTATATTAGGTGAATCCAATAATCTATCATTGGTTCACAACTTTTAGTGATATATCTTGATATTTTCCATTGTTAGAGATATCAAGGCCGAAGTCTTTTATATAAATTTAGTCCAATTTCATTGTATCTAATCCTACTTGGTGTACAAGTATAGTAATTCACTAATTCTAATAGTTTTTGGAGTGCGAACTTCATAATCCTAGTTACTTGTAGTCCAAGTCATGTAACTTTAGGATTTAGCCCACTATAAATATCCTTTGAGGGGTTCATTGTGATACAGAGTTTAAAAGTAAAGATGTGGCCATCAAGAACTTTCCACTGTGAATGTAGATGTTTTAAGGCTGAACCACATTCCCCGTGTTCTATCTCTCTTTTTCTTGTTCTTAATCTCTATGCCTTATTAATTTTCATATTTTCTCATATGCTTTATAATGGTTTTAAAACTATATCACATATTTTCTGACATGGTATCAGAGATGTTTTATCTAAGTTAAAATCTATCTCTGAATTTGGTGATTGGTATTTCATAGCTTAGGTTTTTCTGTTATGCTAATGTTTGTGTGTGTGTGTGTGTGTGTGTTGTTTTTTTTTTTTTTTTTTTTTTAAATATTTATGTTGATGTTTTAGTGTATTAGCTCATTTGTGTTGGGGATATTTGAACCTCAGGAGTCTGAACCAAGCCTATCATTTTTTTTTTTTTTTGGGGGTGGGGGGGGGGGGGGGGGTTTATATTTGGGTTGAAGGATGTGGTTTTTATGCTAAATTAGTAATTTATTGTTGTTTTAGCGGTTTTGATGCTATACTTATTGCCGGTAAGTGGTAATTATGGTGTTGTCTATTTGTTAGGTTAAGCATTGATTAAGAGGATGTGTTACATTATTAATCAATATGTACATTACTATAGTTAAAAATTTGTTTGTTCCTATGGATATTAGTAACTAGTCATGATTAAGGCATCAAAATTATATAAGAAGTTGTTTTAGGAGTTCCAACATCTGACCACAAAAGATTAGATTAACTTCTTTGCAATGCTAACTATGAGTGAATAGGGAACCAAACCAAAGTTTCACCATCCATGTGGAAGGAAGCTATTAGTAATTGCTTGTTAGCTGGTATCTTGTTGTACTTGAAGTACTGATTGGCTTTGTAAACCCAAGCAGTTGTTTCTTCTCCAAAAAATCTTGGGAATTCTAGTTTCTTGGACAGAGTAGGAACTAGGTTGTGATTTGTGTGGTTTCCAGGGGTATGTTGGTTTTCATGGTTTTGTTAATCTTCTTCTATAGAATTCAACTTCTGTAAGATTGTAGCTAGTTGTTGACTCATTTCATCCAAGATAGAGGTATGGATACGAGTTATTTTGTGGATTTCTTGAGGGTCTTTGCTATGCTGATCTGAGGTGGTTTTAAGGGAAGCTATGGTTCCATTGATAATGGCGGAAGATCATGTTTTAGTCATGGAGAGAGAGAGAGAGAGAGAGAGAGAGAGGCTAAAAAAAGTGAATGTATTCTTAGTTCTTGATGTTCCTTTACAACTTGTAGTTATTTATGCATCATTCAGTCATTCTCTACTAATAGAATACAGGGGTATTATTGTGATTACACTAATAACTAACTAACTAACAACAATTAAGCCACATTACTCAAAGAATTAGGAAAGGTTGGGAGAAAAGGAAATTAACAACCTTCATTCTTCATTCTTCTCAAAAAGTATAGGGGTACATTCTTCATTCTTCTCAAAAAGTACATTCTTCATTGCTTGTATTGTTCATACATATTCTACAGTATTTATACAATCAATCCCAATGGCTAAACTCAATAACAGATCATCTCTAATTAACTCTTGTACAGTTCAACCAACTAATTCTTTGTACAGTTGACATAACATATTCACTACTAACTAACTATATGCTGACTGTGCTGCAGACGGAGGCTCCCATTGTCCAGCTCCTCATTTTCCCCTGTTGTTGTAGTTACCAACTTGACCTGTTCTGCTGTCCTAACAAAACCCCTATAACCAATCAACCGAAAATAATTAAAAAAGAAACTTCCTGTTCTATGGGTCGATATATGCATCCTCCCTTTCTTTGTTTGTTGGCTCCACAGCTGCATTCCTCCCTCACATCACACATTTTCTAACTTGGTTATTTTATGTTAATGATATTTTTAGTTTGACACTATTTTTCCTTAGTTGTGAGTTGGGTAATTTTATAGTTCAAGATGACTTCTTTATTAGGCAAATGGTCATTTTGTTTAGACCTAGTTGAACTTTTGTCTTGGGTTTAAAAGTTTAACTTTGGTGGAAAGGGAACTATTTTTGGTTATTTGTTATGCTTTTCTCATAGTCTGCAGCTTGCTTTTTGACATTATTAGTTTTAAGGGAAGATTATTTTATTGTACTATCATTGTTAATACAAATTATAAAATATCTCTTACTCATTAAAAAAATTGTTCAATTTGGTACCCCATATTTTTTTATTTATTAAAAATATTTTATTCGTAGAATATATTTTAATTCTTCATGCTTTTGTAGAGAATTGTGCCTTTTTCAAACTACTGTTGTTATAACTATACTCCCAAATGATAGGTTTTCTTCAACTTTTGTTATTGTGTGAACTGTGAAGTGTTTGCAATTTATTGGTATTCCAACATATTAATTTGTGTGAATGTGATTTCTAATTTGTGAGATTTATTTTTTTGCAGATAGATGCAGATTCTTCTTGATATAACCCAACTACTCCAAATGAGCCTAGCGATAGTGAGCCAACTACAAACACTCCTTCGGATTCAGTTTCATCTACCCCACACCTGCAGGTGAATTCTAAAAAAATCTAATAATTGAGCTTACGGTTTTTAGGTTCTTTGTTTGTCACTTCTAATATATATTTTTTAATAAATTTGTGTAGATTTAAAACAACATAAATGATATATGTGGCAATGGTGGTGATCCTTTCTTGAAGGACATGGTTGAGAGTTTGAAGAGGAAAGATGACAAGTATTGGGAAAGTATAAATAAAATTAATTTAATGTTGTCTGTTTATGTGAAGTGTGTAAAGTTTTGGTTTGGTATGATAAGGAATTGGCAAATGAGATGTTAGCTGAGGTGTGGGATGTTTTAGATAGATTGTATGGGCATTACACAATTGGGTTCTCAAGCAAGGGCATAAGTGCGCAGCCAAATTTGGAAGATCCATTGTAGGAAAATTTTAATATTTAGACAGAGGAAGGGTGAATTCAATCATATAATAAATCCTTGCACAACAAGCATGATATGTGTTGGTTATTCATGTTTCTACTATTGCATTTGAGTCTGCTTTTAGTATTGGGGTCGCATAGATCATTTTCAAATTCATAGTCTCCAAAAAATAGTTTTGGTTCTTATTTTTGCCAAAAAAAAAAAAAAAAATCCTACACTTTCTATGCTCAAGTTCAGCAATTGAACTTTAGGAGGCAAAAGATGAAGATGAAAGCTTTGAAATTGAATTTGATAATGTACTAATTTAATTTGGTCAATGTAATTTGTTTTTTTATACCTCAGATCATAATCTACGAAAATTAATTTTTAATGCATAAATAACTAATTTTTGATAGGCTCTAAGAGCATCACCAATAGGCTCTCTAAAACCAATTTTGGAAATCAAACACAAAAAACATCTTCCAATAGCTTCTCTAATTCTAAATTTCTTTTTTAGAGTTGCTACAGTAGCTCTCTTGATGAAGAGAGCACTGTAGCAATTACTGTAACAACTCCAAATATTATTCTCTCATCAAATAATTACCCTTTTGAATAAAAAATGGGTTTTTTCATCTTTCTTCCATTTCTCTTTCTTCCTCACTCTCTTTCTCTTTTTTATCTCAATGGCTACAAAACGCAAAACAAATCCAAACACAAAAACAATTTTTCTCATAAACCAAATGAAATCAAAACAATAAAAGTAAAAAAAGAAAAAAGAGAAAAGAGAAAAGAGAAAAGAGAGAGACCAATCTGGGTTGCATGTTGTTGGCGGTAGAAGAGGACAAGTAGCAGTGGAGAACCTCTCTCTCTCTCTCTCTTTGATGAGATTTTTCATATAATAAACTTTGGTCTGTGGTGGTCATTGGTGCGTGGGTTGCAAAATAGTGCAAAAGGTGTGTGGCGAGAAATTAACAAGTACTGTGTAGGTGGAAAAGTGGGTTGTTTGTGTGGTGGAAAAATGAGATTTTTTTTTTTTCAAAATAACACCAATTTCCAAACAATTTTGTTAGTTAGTATCGTTTCCAAACTATTTAGGAAACTAACATCTTGAGTTTCTTAGACTCGAGTTCACTCTTGCAACTCGAGTATCAAAGACTCAATTTCTATGAAAATCTACGTGGAACTTGAGTCTCTAAGACCCTAGTTCCACAAACGAAAACCAAGAAATCAAAAAACGTCAATCCCTTCTTCTTCTTCTGGTCTCTTCCTCTTCTCCCTCTGAGAAAAAAAAAATCCACCTAATCTTTGGTTGAATAAGCTTACATACTCAATGGAATGAAAATTTTATTTAAACATTCACAAACAAAGAAACAACAAAAACCCAAACACAGGCAACGAACCCAATGGTGAACCCAGCAACAAACCCACGAACCCAAGCAATAAAATTGACAAACTCAAGCGATGAAACCCACGAACCCAAGCTCGAACTGAACCCACAAACCCAAATCTCCCTAACCCAAACCCCTTGGCTTGGACTGAACCTAAGCGGCAAAGTCTCTAGGCGAAGGATTTGTGCAGAGGTTTTCTTTTTCTTGAGGCAAAGGTTTTGTTTTCCTCTATTTCTATTTTTTTATTTATTTGTGTAGAGCAAGAACTCAAGTCTCTAATACTCAAGTTCCACACCCCCTCATGGAAATCAAATCTTTAAGACTGAAGTTGCTACAGTGAACTCGAGTTTGAAAGGCTTGAGATGTTACTTTCCTAGATAATTTGAAAATGATGCTGAATGCTAACTAATGAAATTGTTTGAAAATAAGTGTTATTTTGAAGAAAAAAAACCTTGGAAAAATGGGGTTAATTAAAATTAGGAAGGAATTAAAAAATGAGCTAATGATAATTGTAGGGACATATTTTGAATCCTAAGCCCAAATGATAAAAAGATTTAGGTTCAAAGAGCTCGATACAATGAATTTGTAGAGAGAGGGTTGGAAAACTAGGCTCTAATGAGTTGGATAATAGTTATAATGAGTCCAGAAGATAATAAATTAAAAGTAGACTGGATTTATCTAAGTAAAATAGTCCTCAGCCTAGTCCGAGAAGATCGGTTCTTGTATATATTACTTGAAGTTGGTTACAAATACAATTTTGATTGTTACAGTGTTTCTTCCTTCATTCTCTGATCCCTTTCTCTTAGGGTCTCACTTCTAATCTATACAACTTCTCACTTCTAATCTTTACCTTCCACCTGGTTGGTAGATTGCTTGGGTTGATCCTTGTTCCATCAGCACCCTCCAAAAGTCTTTGGGGGTAGATGTAAGGCTAAAAAGCACTGTTCAGATATCACTTCCTTATTAATGCAGCCAAAGAGTTAGCTACAGAGCATTCAATGCGGTGATAGCAGCTTTCTCTTAGATATTTCTTAGCCCCCATCCCTCTTGTTCATTTGTAACGCATGTCTTTATCAGTAGAATTTCTTGGAATGTCACCTTAGATGATAGGATATACATTTTGATCTATACTTCATTTATCTGAGGAGATATTTCTCCTCGACATGCCTTTCCTAACCTTCTCATTTGTAACTTATTCATGCGGCTCTGAGTCTTACATCCTCACTACTATTTATTTGTCCTCGGACCACCCACATACTCAGCCAAGGCCCAACATATAATTTTAGGCTCCTTATCCCTACAATAGCCCCTTAAAACTTCGGTTTTTCCCCTCTTATCCGAGGGGAAAAAATGGGGTTTTGACTTCGGAGAGTTATATCCATTTATTTCTCTTAATTTACACACGTGAGAGTATCGCTTCGCATGTCCCGTAAATGTTCTTGACACTTTAAAGCCCGCGATGTCTCATTAAATGCTCTAGGCGGTGCTTTGTTCCTCGCATCCTACGGTGAGATGAAGATCCTACAGTTGGCATTTCTCCTAGAATTTTGAATAGGATAACTCCCACTCAATTTCGCCTCCTATATAAGGCACCTGGAGAGCTCATTTTTTCTAACTTCACAAAATCTTCAAACTCTTAAGAACTCTCAAACTCTCAAGCTTTCAAGAACTTCCCACTTTCCCAACTTTCAAGAAGTTCCTGTAGTGTCACTTGCTCTCTTTCCTATAAGTTTTCATTTTTCTAGGTTCTTTTCTCCTCGGCCAGTCTCTTCAGCCCTCTATTCTTCGTTTCCTTTCCCTAAAGACTTCTTTCTTTCCCCTTTAGCCTACTTAGATGGGTAGATTTAAGTATCTTGTAGACACTCCCGCCTGTATGGAGGGCTTTAAGGCTAAATATCACATTCCGCAGGGAGTTGCCCTACGGTATTGTGCTCCAAACTAAGCGATGACACATAGAGAAGAAGGGGAGGTTGTCATTCCTATGATTGCTTCCATAGAAGGAGGAATTACACTTCCTATGGGTAGGGTAACTCGAGACTACCTTATTAACCATAGGTTATGTCCTCACCAGTGCGCACCCAACCTATTTAGAGTCCTAGGTAGTGTCGATGCTCTCAACGAGTATATAGGTTTGGGACTCACCTAGCACGATGTCTTCCACATGTATGAGTACCACTCACTCGCTGACTTAGGGTATTACCTCAAGTCCAAATCCTCCATTGTTAAATTTATATCGTGTCTTCCCAAGTCCAATAAAGGCATGAAGGGCGACTACCTGATCGCCTCTGGGGAATAGCACAACGGTCTTCACTGCCTGACTTGGAAGGGAGAGCCAAATGGGGTACCCTAGGTTTAGGTCCCTTCTCTTCTTTCTCTTTTCCTAAAGAATGGACAGTAGCTCTTCAACTTCATCATTCCTTCATTCTTTTTGTATTCCATTCACTTCTAATGGTGATTTCTTAATACTGATCATAGCTTTACTCCTCGGATGTTTTTTGCAGATAAAAGGCACGTTGCTCCTAGACTCAGCCTTGTCAACGTTGTGAGTCTCAACAAGGTGTTGAGGTTCGAGATATTCGAGTGAAGACAGATAGTTGCGAGCTATTCATCTGATTTTGAACTTTGAGCCCCTATTAGACATATTTCAAGAAGTAGGCCACACGATAAGAGCAGGCAACCTATAGCTAGCCTGGATTGATGTCTCAGTGCCCGGTTTCCTAGCCTGAGAAGATCTCCTGCCGGTTGAACTACCTTTTCAACGTGCTCTGCCTGAAGCAATAGTCTCAAGAGAAGAGATTGCCTCATCGTGCCTATCACTTGAGGTTGAGATTGATTAATTTTACTTCGAGGAGGATAAGGAGGAATACGCAAAACCTACAATCCATCTCCCAGACTCTGAGGATGAGTTAGACAAACACTCCACCGCTTATTCTCCTAAGCTCATCATCGCGCGTGTTGATAGCGACTCCGTAGAAGAAGACGAGATGCCGCTGGATAACACAAAGAAAGGATTGTGTAACCTCCTTAAAGGCGGCGAGGCAAGCCCCAAGGACACCTTAGGATCTCAGCTTCCTCCTACGCTTCCCCCTCCCCCTCCTTCTCTCACGACTGGACTTGGCCTGCTCCACATCCCCAACTTGAAAACGAAAAGGAAGGAGCAGGAGTTGAAGGAGGGTGAGGTGGTCCTTCAGATGGGGGCTAAGCAACAAAAAATGACTAGGGACAAGCAGACCTCTTTTGCGGACAGTAGGGAGGAGCCCAATGGGGCCGAGGTGTGCCAACAACAACACACGTGGGCTCTTTGGCAGGAGCTGGATGGCGTTGCCATCCTATGGAACTCCTTCATCAGGGAGTTCTAGAGAGGGCACTCTATTTATGTTACTGAAGCCTTGGAGCAGCCACTCCTCCTGCCCAAAGATATGAAGGCTCTAAGCCTTACCAGACCTCTTCATGTCTCGGAAAAGGGATCTTACCATGGTAAGCTCATTATCATATCTTTTAATTAAATGCCAAGGTGCTCTTTCCATCCTCTCTTTTTTCTTTCTTTTTCTTTTTTTAAATTTTTTTATTGGATTCCTTTGTCATTTTTGTGTAAGTTATCTAAGAGGTTTATGCAGCCAAGGAGTGGGTGAAGGACACCTATAATGAGGCTAGGGCTGAGGCCAACTGTCGCGTTGAGACTGAGAAGTCCTTGGGAGCCCTGAAGTAAGAGAAATAGGAGTTGGCCACCAAGTTGACTGTTGAAGAGAGGGCGAGAAAGAGTGCTGAGGCTGGACTGAAGAACATCTAGAACCAAGTTGAAGATCAGCACAAAAGGCTCTATCTCATTAAGATAGAGCTTGCCACATAGAAGTAGCTGGTCTTAGACTTGAAAGCTGACCTTGAGAAGGACAAAGTCGTCGCTTGAACGGCCGAGGAAGCTATAAAGGCATCGAAGCAAGCATCTTACCTCCTCAGGGTGGAAGAAACCGAGGTTAGGTTGGCTGAGGAGCTAGTCGAGGTATTCAGGGACTATTACAAGGCAACATGGGTGGAGGCCCTCAACCTTGCAGTAGTTCTGCTGACTTGGAGTGGAGGCAGCCTAGGAGTGTCTACTATCATCCTGAGATCCGTGAAGTCCCAGCTGTCCTCCCATATCCCTTTGCCCTTGCTCCAAAATCTTCTAAGTAGCCTTTGACTGTTTAGGCCACCCTTCCTCCCCCCGAGGCTTCCAAAGGACCCAGCTAGACAGATGATCAAGGCTTAACGGCTGAGGTGGCCAAAGATAAAGGCAAGGGCAAGGAGATCAAGCTCCTTTCAGAGGCCAAAGATCCTGCTAAGGCCAAGGATGCTGCAGCCAAGGCAAAGGAGGTTGAGGCCAAACCTAAGAAGGCTGATCCTGTGGCTAAAGATGTTTCTGCCTCTTAGCCGAGCAAGAAAGAAGACCCTCCTCCTTTAAAGGCCAAGGCTTAGTATTAGGATTTTATTTTTTTCTTTCCTTTTTCTTTTGTAGCTTTCCTTGTATATTTTATTTTTTGTAGTGGCATTCTGCCATTGTGTGTAATGTACTTTTCCTTTCTGTTAATGAAAAGATTTTACTTTTTACTATATGTGTCTTTTATTATTATTATTTTGTAATATTTATTCTTTGATTGGTGTAGTTATTATTTTGCCCTTTGATAAGATCTAAGATTAATGATGTTGCAAACAGTACTGAACTGCTACTACTCTTTCTTTAATAAGAGCTAATAGTAACACATTGCTGCTAATTCGGATAAATTGAACAAGTAAAAACAATAAAAAAAATGATCACAGACTTGTACTAAGAATTGGACCTCCAACAGGCTGAATCTTATGGAGATGAAAAATATACTTAGTAAAAAAATAAACAAGCCAGACAACTCTTATTTTGCCCAACACTTAGGCAAATAACCAAGAACATTAACTTACTCAAGGCAAGTGATCTGAGGAGCTGGGTTTAACTTGGGACTTGTTTAACACTTAGAAAAATAAATAGAGAGTGTTAATTTACCCAAAGCATGTGGTTTGAAGAACCAGACATGACTAAGGTTTTGTTTAACACTTAGAAAGATGTCATAGAGTGTTAATTTACCTAAAGCATGTGGTTCGAGGAACCAAATATAACTAAGGTTTTGTTTAACACTTAGAAAGATGTCATAGAGTGGTAATTTACCCAAAACATGTGATCTGAGGAACTATGCATGACTAAGATTCTGTTTAATACTTAGAAGGATGTCATTAAGTATTAATTTACCTAAAACATGTGATCCAGGGAGCCAAACATGACTAAGGTTATGTTTAATACTTAGAAAGATGTTAGAGAGTATTAATTTACTCAAAGTATGTGGTCCGAGGAGCCAAACATAGCTAAGGTTCTATTTAATACTTAGAAAGATGTTAGAAAGTGTTAATTTACCCAAAACATGTGGTCCGATGAACCAAGCATAACTAAGATTTTGTTTAACACTTAGAAGGATGTCATTAAGTATTAATTTACCTAAAGTATGTGGTTCGAGAAGCCAGACATGACTAAAGATCTATTTAACACTTAGAAAGATGTCTTACAATATCAATTTACCTAAGGTATGTGGTCCAAGGAATCAGATATGACTAAGGTTCTGTTTGATATTCAACAAATAGTAGAACGCATAACACATAATGTAATAAACCAAAAACATGGTAAAGACAGCTTTCATTAATAATAATACCTTCTTAGGTTGTTTATATTCCAAGGGCATGGTACAACATTCTCATCTAGATCTTCAAGATAATATGCACTTATTCCTACCACTGATGTGATGTGATATGGTCCTTCCCAATTAGGCCCCAACTTTCCTCAGGCTAGATTCTTGGCAGTGTCCAAAACTTTTCTTAACACCAAGTCTTCAGGTGCTAGTGGTCTTAGTTTCACGTTGGCATCATACCCTTATTTGAGCTTGTGTTGATAATAGGCCAATTGGACTATAGCATTTTCTCTTCACTTTTCAATTAAGTCTAAGCTCTTCCCTAACAACTCATCATTTTTGCGAGTGAAAGAACTAGTTATCAGCATTAGGAATCCAGTCTCTAGAGGAATAACAGCCTTGGCACCATAAGTCATTGAAAATGGCATTTCTTCTGTTGACCTGTGATGTGTAGTCCAATATGTCCAAAGAACGTGCAACAACTTTTCCACCCATTTTCCCTTCGCGTCATCCAACCTCTTCTTGAGTCCGTTCACTATGACCTTATTGACAGCCTCAGTTTGTCCATTCCCTTATGTATAAGCTGGGGTGGAATATCTATTTGTAATTCCTAAGTCACAACAATACCTCCTAAAGGTCTTGCTATCAAACTGAAGGCTGTTGTCCAAGATGAGGGTATGAGGGATCCCGAATCGAGTGATAATATTCTTCCAAACAAATCTCTTAGCATCCACGTCCCTGATATTTACCAATGGTTCAGCTTCAACCCACTTGGTGAAGTAATCTGTGTCAACTAGCAGATATCTCTTATTCCCTACTACCTTAGGGAAAGAGCCTACGATGTCCAAGCCCCATTGAGCAAATGGCCAAGGGCTGGATAAAGGATTAAGAACTCCTCCCGATTGGCGAATGTTTAGTACAAATCTCTGACATTGGTCATACGTCTTCACATATTCTTGCACTTCCTTCTGCATGATCGGCCACCAGTATCCCTGAGTGAAGGCTTTGTGAGACAAAGATCTGCCTCATCTGTGACTCCTACAAATCCCTTCATGTAATTTCTCAAGGAGTAGTTTTGATACTTCAGGGTGTATGCATAGTAAGTATAGCCCAGAAAAAGAGCACTTGTACAATTTTTGGTCCTTGGACAGCCAAAACAGAGGAGCCTTTCTTCGCACCTTTCCAGCTTTTGATTTCTCCTCGGGCAAGATATCCTCCTTAAGGAATAACATTATAGGATCCATCCAGCTGGGCCCTACCCTAATTTGATGGATATGGACCATCTTTCTCTTCATCTCAGTAGGCTTGCACAAGTCCTCAACAAGTATGACTCGAGGTAAACCTCGTGTCGAGGAGGTTGCTAGAGTGGCTAGGGAGTCTGCATGTGTGTTTCCACTCCTTGGGATATGTAACAAGTTGAAAGATTCCCTAACTTGATTCAAATATTCTTGCATTCTCACATCCTTGGCCTCTAATTCCCCCTTCACCTAGCCCACTACCAATCTTGAATCTGAGAATATCTCTACTGCCTTTCCACCCATTTTTTGAACCATGGTCATTCCCACCAACATAGTTTCATACTCAGTCTCATTGTTTGTAGCTGAGAAGTCCAGTCTTAAGGACTTTTCAATAGTGATCTTCTCAGGAGACATTAGAACTAGCCTCACTCCAGATCCCTTTTGATTTGTTGCACCACTAACATATACCTTCCAGGATAAAGGCTTTTGCAAGGAGATCAAGCCAACTGATTTTCCATCAATGCCTTGCTTCTCTACCTCTTCCTCCAATGGGGATTCAGTGAACTCGGCTACTAAATCTACAAGAACCTGACCCTTGATAAAGGTGCGAGGCATGTACTTGATGTCAAAAGCTCCTAGGATTATACCCTATTTGGCAATCCTCCCTGTGTAATCAGCACTCTGAAGTAGATATCTAAGTGGGAGTTGGGTTAGGATGACAACTGTGTAGGATTGAAAGTAGTGGGGGAGCTTATGTGAAGTATCACTGCCAAAATGGCCTTCTCCAGTGGTAGGTAACGGACCTTAACTTCATGTAATAACTTGCTCACATAATAAACTGGCCTTTATACACAACTATCAACTCGCACCAACACTAAGCTTACAGCATGAGAAGCCACAGCAACATAAGAAAATAAGACCTCGTCCACCTCAAGCTTGGACATGATAGGTGGTTGAGAAAGGTATTCTTTAAGCTGTTGAAAGGCCAAGGTACACTCCTCGGTCCACTTAAATCCCTTCCATTTATTTAGCAAGAGGAAGAAGGGTATGCATCTGTTCGCTGATCGAGAGATGAACCGGTTCAAGGCAGCAGTCATTCCCGTTAGCTTCTGGACCTCTTTAGGATTTCGAGGTGGTTGTAGACTATTAATTGCCTTAATCTGATCATGATTGACCTCAATTTCACGATGAGTGACCATATAGCCCAAAAACTTGTCCAACCCAACGCCAAAAGAGCATTTGGAAGCATTAAGGCGCAGCTTGTGTTTCCTCAATATTTCAAAAATATCCCCAGGTCTCCCACATGTTCGAACACCACTTTACTCTTTATCACCATATCATCTATATAGACTTCAATATTCTTGCCTAATTGTGACTTAAACATCCTAGTCATCATCCTCTGATAGGTAGACCCTGTATTCTTCAAATCAAAAGGCATCACCTTATAGTGTTAATTTCCCGTAGGAGTGACAAAAGCTATCTTCTCTTGATCACCCAAAACTAGTGGTATTTCGTGGTATTCCTAAAAGGCATCTAAAAAGCTCATCCGAGGATGGCCTATAGTGGCATCTACTAACTGGTCTATCCAAGGTATGGGGAAAGAGTCTTTTGGACAAGCCTTATTTAAATCTGTGAAGTCCACACACACTCGCCGCTTCCCATTTTTCTTCTTTACTACTACAATGTTGGCCAGCCACTTAGGATAAAATACCTCCTTAATAGCCCCAGCCTACTTAAACTTCATTACCTCATCTTTAACAGCAACAAAATTATCCTTAGATGAGCGCCGAGGTGGTTGCTTTTTTGGGGTGACAGATGGATTGACATTCAAATGATGACAGATGAAGCTCGGATCCATTCCTAGAGCTTCGTAAGCACTCCACACAAACACATCAATGTTCCTTTTAAGAAACCCAATCAGCTCTTCCTTCTCCCGAAGAGGTAGTTGAGCACTGACCTGAAAAAACTTCTCTAGATCATCACTTATTATAGTTTTCTCTAAATCCTCACACTTCGCCTCCTCGACTGGTCCATTAACAGGTAATATCGGGGGTCCTTAATTGCTATGAGTCCCCTTCAACAGAGGCCACAAACCCAGCTTCAGGCTGATGCAAAATTGCAGCCACTAGGCACTGCCTAGCCATGGATTGACTCCCAACAAGCTCTTCAATCTGGTTCCCTGACAGATACTTCACCTTCAAATGCAGAGTTGAGGAAACAGCCCCCAGGGCATGAAGTTAGGGTCTAGCCACAATGGCCGTGTAGGGAGAATAAACATCCACCACAATGAAGTCCACCTCTACTACCTCTGAACCTGCCTGCACGGGTAGTCTAATTTGACCCCTTGGAATAACAACTTTCCCATGAAAGCTTACCAAAGGAGAATCATAGGCTGTCAAATCCTCGGGTTTCAAGTTCAGCCCCTTGTACAAGTCAAGGTACATAATTTCTACTCCACTGCCCTAGTCCACTAACACCCTTTTCACATCATACCCTTCTATCCTAAGGGTGACCACCAAGGCATCATCATGTGGTTGTATAGTTCCAACCTTGTCCTCGTCAGAAAAACTCAACGCTAGTCGATTCTTCACCCTAGCCCTCTTTAGCTCAAAATTAGAGTCCTCGGCGTGTAGCTGAGCTACGGACATCACCTTGGAGGGATGAGAACTGATTCTCTAGAAGTAGCAAAGATAACATTGATTGTGCCCAAAGGGGCTCTCGAAGAAGCATCTCTTTGAGGCTCTAACCCTGCTTGGCCCCCTTGACCATCGGGGTGGTATAAAAATTGCTTTAACTTTCCTTTTTGGACTAGTTGATCTAGATGATCCCACAAGATCCTACAATCCTCTGTGGTGTGTTCTCGGTCTTGGTGGTATTGGCAATGAAAGCTCTGATTGCGCCTTATGGGTTCTCCTCCTATCTTATTTAGTCATTTAAAGAATGACTCGTTCTTGATCTTCTCTAGAACTTGGTGTACTGGTTCTTGGAACATTGCGTTAACCGCCTGAGTATTGGTGGACTCTGATTGCCCAGCATAGTCTTTCTGAGGCCGGTTATTATTGTAGCGATTCGACCTAAAATCTATCCTCTCTTGAGGGATAACCTTAGCCTTTCATTTTCCCTGTTGTTGGTCTTTCTCGACCCTCTTATACTTATCAATTCGGTCCATGAGTTGGCATACACTGGTAGCAAGTTTGCCAGTCAAAGATTTCCTCAAACCATGTTCGGTAGGTAAGTCAACCTTGAAAGTCGTCTTGATGGCTACATCATCAAAGTCACAATCTATCTCGTTAAACATTTCCCAATATCTGTCCAAGTATGTTTTTAGGGTCTCCTCTTCTCACATGGACATGGACAACAGGGAGTCCAAGGGTCAAGGAACCCTACTGCACGTAATAAAACAAGATCCAAACGTCCTGGTGAGCTCCTTAAAGGAATCAATGGAACCCACACCTAGGCCATCAAACCACCTCATCTCCACAAGCCCCAAGTTGGATGGAAATACCTTACACATCAAGGCCTCATTCTTGGACCGCACGGCCATTCTTTGGTTGAAGTGGCTTACATTTTTCATAGGGTCTGTTCGACCATTATACATGGTGAACGTGGGTTGGGTGAATCGCCGAGGAAGTCTCCCTTCCTCAATTCTGCGCGTGAAAGGTGATCTGGAAATTTGGTTGAGTGCTCGGCTCATCGCATCATTACCCAGGCCTTTGGAAGATGAAATCCTGTTTCCGCACCTATGGTGATAGTTTTCTTCATACGAAAAAGACTCACTAGAAGGAGTCCTTGATCTACGTCTATAACTATCATCCTTTTCATCGTCAGAAGAGAAGTCAGAATTGGAGGGAGTTCACCTTCGCAATTCGTGGCGTAGATTCCTCTTCAAATGATCAATCTCCATGAGTGGTATGCACACTTCCTTTTCGGTCCCTTCTTCGTTCAAGATGAAGGAAATGATTTTGTTGCCTAGGGACCATAGATTCCCCTTGGTGTGGACTTGAACCTACCATAATTGATTGTCACACTCATTATCACACAAGAATTCCCACAGAAGACGCCAATTGTAGGAACACGTTTTGAATCCTAAGCCCAAAAGATAAAATGATTTAGGCCCAAAGAGCTTGATACAATGAATTTGTAGAGAGTGGGTTGGAAAACTAGGCTCTAATGAGTTGGATAATAGTTATAATGAGTCTAGAAGATAATAAATTAAAAGTAGACTAGATTTATCTAAGTAAAATAGTCATCGGCCCAGTCTGAGAAGATCAGTTTTTGTATATATTACTAGAAGTTGGTTACAAATGCAATTTTGATTGTTACAGTGTTTCTTCCTTCATTCTCTGATCCCTTTCTCTTAGGGCCTCCCTTCTAATTTATACTACTTCTCAATTCTCATCTTTACCCTCCACCTGGTTGGTAGATTGCTTCGGTTCATTCTTGTCCCATCAGCACCCTCCAGAAGTTTTTGGGGATAGCTGTAAGGCTGAAAAACACCGTTTAAATATCACTTTCTCATTAATGCGGCCAGAGAGTTAGCTACATAGCATTTAATGTGGTGGTAGCAGTTTTCTCTTAGATATTTCTTAGTTCCATTCCCTCTTGTTCATTTGTAATGCACATCCTTATTAGTAAAATTTCCTAGAATGTCACATTGGATGATAGAATATACACTTTTATCTGTGTTTCGTTTATCCGAGGAGATATTTCTCCTCAGCATGCCTTCCCTAACCTTCTCATTTATAACTTACTCATGGGTCTCTGAGTCTTACATTCTCACTACTGTTTATTTGTCCTCGGACCACCCATGTTCTCGGCTAAGGCCTAAGACCCAACATATAATTTTGGGCCCCTTATCCCTACAATAATAATAAATCAAATTCACTAAAATAATAATAATAATAATAATAACAACAACAACAACAACAATCCCAAAAGGGGGAAAAGTTAATGAATTTTTTAGAAAAAAAGTTAATGAGCTAATTTTAAGATTAAGTTTGATAAATTTCAAAATACATAGAATTTTTTAAAAATTTGCACAACATAAATTTGATAAATTTCAAATTAGTAAAAACTAACAACTTACTATATTGTTTTGTAAGTGCTTCATGAAATCCATTAAAAAAAAAATTAAAATTTTTACTATTGGGAGATTTAAAAAAATATATATGTTAGGAGTGAATAAATTAAGGTTATAAAATTATTACAAAAGAATAAAGAAAGATGAAAGAAAGAATGAAATAATAATATTTAAATAAGATAAAGAATAGATAGAGAGTCTGTAGGAAAGTAAAACCGAAAAAGTAGATAGATAAAAAGTAAAAATAATTGTTTACTCTACTAAAATTTAGAGATTACTGAAAATACCTTTAAGGGGTTGCGATCTAAAACATTTTTTTTACCACATGTGAGCATTGTAGACTTTTTGTTTTTTGTTTTTTAAATGGGACTCTTTCTTATCACAGTTTCGTACTCATCTATCTTCAACATCACAAACAATGTCTTTTGTGGTGACCAGGTAAATGCATGTGCTTAAAAAAAAAAAACTTGCGGCTTGACTGTATGAATATACGGAAGAAGAAGATATATGTTAATTAAAGGATCCGGGCACACATTAACCGTACATATGAGGGAATATTTTATTGGTTTCGTTTTGCTTTTTCACATGACAGCAAAGACTTTTATGGGAACAAGAGCAAAGCATTTGACAAATTATATTTTTCTAAAAAGACTAAACTACCCTTCACTCATTTCTCCTCCCCTCCTCCTCGAAAGTTGAAAAACAAGTTACACACCTGAAACAAGCTAACTGAAAGCAACACTCTACCACCAAACAACTTCATACAAAAATTCTCATTAAAAAAAAAATCCTCTTACAAAAATTACACCTCATACAAATTTCAGATGTTACTAGAACAAAACCAAAATATATAATCAATAAAAAAAAAAAATTTTATGACTTAAATATTTTTAAAAGAGAAATCAATATGGGTTTTAAATACTTGTAAATCTTGGCACCGAAACTTCAAAGCTGAACAACTATCTGTTGCCGACGACAGGAGAGGCCTTGAAATGGGTGTGACAGCCAGGCGTGGTTCATGATTGGGTGTTCCTTGAAGCCATCTCCATTTCGTGCTTGAGTTCTCTTTGATTTTAGTGGTCTCTGTCTGTTGAGGGAATGAAAGAAAGAAAGAAAAAAATACAGAGAAAGAGATGGGATTTGAGAGAAAATGAAGGAAAGAAAGAAAAAAAAAATGTAGTGAAATTGAAAGAGAAGAAACATTTACCATTGAAGACCAAGTTCTACCTTGGCTGAAACAAGACTTTCTGAAACAAGAAACAAGTTCCCTTACACAACAATTTCTGAAAAGTAATGTTGTCCTCATGTGGATACGTTGTAAAAAAAGAGTCACACAACAATTTTTTTTTTTCCGTTAAGGCTTACACAGTACAGTGAATAACTTTTTTTTTGACTCCTTGGCTACTTTTTTTTTTTTTGCTAAACTGACTCTTGGCTACTTGCTACAAATAATTATCTAAGCTTAATGATTAAATAATGGTAACAATGCAACTTTTTATAAGTATTTGTGAAATTATTTAAGTATTTATATCACAATTAATTATTTTAACTATAATGAAATTTATTATAAGTATTTGTGAAAAACTAAATTTATTGTGAAATTTATTATATGTATCAATTATGGCTATTATTCACTTCATTTTTAGTCTGTCACGTGAAATTATTTTATTGGACAAACTAAACACATGTAACATAATTTTGTGACACTTAGGGTATGTTTGGCACATTGAATAGGGATTACGACAGGAATTGTAATATTTCACTACAACAAAATGTATTTTTAGTAATGAAAAAATTCGTCACTAAAAGTCTAGTTTTTCGTCACTAAGGACCTTTAGTGACGAAATTGGACTTTTAATGATGAAACTCATTTCGTTACTGTAGCCCCGTCACTAAAAGTCCTGGTGACGAAAAATTTCGTCACTAAAAGTCCAATTTGATTTTTTTAAAAAAAACTTTTAGTGACGAAAATATTTCGTCACTAAAAACACTTAAGTTTACTAAATCATATTTAGTGATGAATAATTTTGTCACTAAAACTATGTTCGGGTACATATAGTGACGAAAATTTTCGTCACTAAAATAATTTCTTACAAATTTTTGCTATATTTAGTGATGAAATTTTCGTCACTAAAACAATTTTTTGTTGCTATATTTGTGATGAAAAAATTCATCACTAAATCTTATTTTCTGTTTTTATTTTTTTTATGGCTTTGATATTAACTTGTAACCTGTTATTACATTATTAAAACCTCACATTTGAATAACATTTATTTCAACAACACATTTATAAAAAAAAAATCCATACATTCTACAAGTAAAAAATAAAACAAGTATCCAATTCAAACTCCTTCCATACAATAATTGTTTGCAATACATACAATAACTCTACCTAAATCTTATTTTAGAACTAACGGAAGATGTCCTCATATGTTTTCAAGTAATGCCAAAAGTAAATCCCCTAAAAGCCACCAATAAGAAATCTGCACAAATACAAAAACAATACTTTGTTAAAATTGTAAAATAAAATATTAACTATGTTATAAGAAACATTTCTAACAATGCATTAAGAGTAACTACACCAATAAATTAAAATCACAACTCCTAATGTATAAGTTGTAGAAAGCAAATAAAGTACTAACCAAAAAGCGTTTTAACTTGAAGTTGAATCACCCCCATAAGTAAGAGCATCATCATAACCCTTGCTCCTCAAAAAGTTAAGAATATTCTTTTGGACCACACCATGTAAGCCACCTGCTTGCTCCAACACAACCCACCACAAAACCAATTTTCAACATCACAAGTATATATAGAGTTTTATAAGTTTTTAACTAGAATTTACTTATTTTGCTCAAGCTAAGCTTAAAACTTTCAGAAAAAATCCAAAATTATTGCAAACAATGTGTATTTAGCCTGCAAAAGAAAAGTTAAATTTATAAGTACAAAAGTTAAAGAAAAGCTTGTAAAAGCTCATTAAATACCAGAACCTAATCCTAGAAATCAATTAGAAAAGGAAAAAAAAGTAATTGAAATTAATTTGATCTTGCCCACTTCGTTGTTTTGCCTCCAAGCCAATCACACATTGCCAAATTTTCCAAATAACAATCTTCCATTGCTAGTTTGTTACAATGATAGTACCAAGATGAAAAAGATAACATCATAATGACAAGTTTCATGTCAATCACATACATATCCCCATATAGCTTTTGTACTTTGACAAAGCATGCAAACTCAGTAGTATAAGTTATAATTGTATACAATATTCTAGAAATGAGTCACTGAATCTCTATCATATGGTTGGACTTGAGACCAACAGGAAAATAAAATAGAAAAAAAAATGAAAATAAAAAGAAAGATCAAGACTTCAATTGCAATGAAATTTTGATCCTCATGATACAAGTACTTTCTTTATTGACAAGTGATAGAACTAAAAATCATGTTTAGTGATACAAGGACGTTGGAGCCTTCTATGACACACTCACAAAGGAATCAAACAAGTATGGGCTTGTCAAATACTGAAATGGAAACCACAAAATTGAACCAAAAAATGCAAAATCTGCTAATTTGGTTGGAAACTTGACGATTTCATTGCAATCCAACTTCACAGAGTCAAATGTAATAATTGAAAATGTGTATACCAAATTGTCATAGGTTAAACCACAAGGGTAGTTTATAATCAGTTTAGAGAGGTTCACCATACCTCTCACTAATAAATGAAAATGATTCAATTGTTAAGCTGTGGAAATTTAATATCAAAAAAAGAAAAAAAAAGAAAAGACTATAACTCTCACTAATAAAATTAATATGATTATATATTTCAATCAAACTACTTTTAGAAACTAGAATCATATACCCATAAGTACAACCATTACACAGTAAATATCAAATACCCAAACTAAACAAAAATGCATATACCCATTACTGTATCAAACAAAAAAAAAACCCAAAGGAACTAGAATCATTAGGCAAAAAAATTAACATCAAGCATTTAGAATCATTAAACAACCCAAAGGAACTAGAGTCATTAAACAAAAATTAACAAAAATACCCTAAGGAACGATCGGCGAGCTGAAGCGTTGCGAACGACCGGCGAGCTAAACGGAGACGGTTGCTCTTAACGGCGACGGATGGCTCTCCATTATCGACGATGGAGCTCTTAACGGCGACGGATGGCTCTCTATTATTGGCGATGGAGCTCTCAACTACAACGGATGCTCTCTATTATTGGCGATAGAGCTCTCAATGGAGACGGTTGGCTCTATTATCGGCGACAAAGCTCTCAACGGTGACGGATGGCTCTCTATTATCGACAACGGAGCTCTTAACGGAGACGGTTAGCTCTATTATCGGTGACGGAGCTCTCAATGGCGACGGATGGCTCTCTATTATCGGCGACAGAGCTCTCATCTCAATGGCGACGGAGCTCTCAATGGATTGGCGACGGAGCTCTCATCTCAACGGTGATGGAACTCTCAATGGATCGACGATGGAGCTCTCATCTCAATGGCGACGGAGCTCTCAATGGATCGGCAACGGAGCTCTCATCTCAATGGCGACGGAACTCTCAATGGATCGGCGATGGAGCTCTCATCTCAACGATGACGAAGCTCTCAACGATCGGCAACAGAGCTCTCATCTCAACGGCAACGGATCTCTCAACAGATCGGCATTGGCGACAGAGCTCTCAACGGTTTTTTTTTTTTTGGTGGCCGATATGAGCTCAGTGACACTACGGTTAGCTGGGTATTGAAATGAGCTTGTGTGACACTAATGGGATTATATATAGTGGTCTTTAGCAACGAATTTTTTCGTCGCTAAAGATATTAGACTTTTAAGTTTTTAGTGACGAATTTCAGTTTCGTCACTAAAGACCTAGGCTTATTAAGATTTAGAGAGGAAATTCATATTTCGTCGCTAAATCATACTTTTAGTGACGAATTGTGATTTCGTCACTAATTCTTCCTTATAGCGACAAAATGATTTTCGTCACTAGTAATATCCATAGCAATACCTACAGTGACGAAATATTTCGTCACTAAAAATTTCAACTTTTAGTGATGAAATATTTCATCACTGTAGATTAATTAAACTCGCACCGAATTTTCCCTCCATTGGCGCCCATTTTTCAGATAACAATAGTGACGAAATTTATTTTTCGTCACTAAATGTTATAATTTTTTTCATTATTAGTGACGAAATTCATATTTCGTCACTAAAGTTGTATTTTTAGTGACAAAAAATATTTCCTTACTAATTTTCGTCACTAAAAATACATTTTGTTGTAGTGTTTATTACTATTGTAATGTAATAACTAAACATATTCATTAGTTTGGTTGTGAGTTATAACATTAGAACGAAATTTAACATTTATTTTAGGAAATATCTTACTCATACTATTATATCTCCTTAAAAATTGTTATTTTTAAATTTAAAAGGGAAATGTGTTATTTTTTAATTTTATAAGTATTAGATGTATATGGAAAGTTTGTTTATTTGGAAATATATTAAAATTTGAAATTATTGCACTTACTAAGGAATAGCTAATGAGAGATGTTACTTCTACAATATTTTTACAACAAATCACAGGTGGCTAGTTGTTATTGGTTCAAATTTGAAACTAACACTAAGATTACTTTTTTGCCCCAACAATAACAACCAATTTCAACCTACCACTTAGGATTTGTTGTAAAAATGTTGTAGACATATCATTTCTCATAGCTAATACAACCTTTTAAAGAGGAATAATTATTCTTCATTTAGAAGAATAGCTATTCATAAGGAATGACTATTCTTTGTAATAAAAACATAACCAAATTAAAGAATAACTAAACCATAGGAGTAACTATTACATTACAGCACTTATTACAGTCTATCAAACATGCTCTTAGTGGAAAAGTATAAATGAAGAGGCTATTGATGTAAACAATATACATCTTCAAGAGGTAAAATCAAAATTTTAAAACTCTAGGAAAAATAAAGATAACATCAATAAAATCTTTAAATTTCAAGTTTTTATTGAGTGTGAATTTTGACAAATACACATTCGCACTACATTTTCTTCTTATAACCTCTATGTTTGTAACCTTTCAAGATGATATAAGGTCAATAAGTATCAAGACAATAAAATCTTGTTTCTTGCAACAATGACCAATTCCTTTTGAGTCTACAATTTCTATTTGTATATGTGATGGCACGAGCTTGAGTCATTGCATTTTTTTTTTTCTTGGTCCTGTACCACTAGCCTTATCATAGTAAGTATGTGAGAGGCCCCACCCTCAGTCCACCAACTTTTTGTTGGGACAAATCCGCGTGAATTGGTGGGGTTGTGTTGGTGCCTCGTTATATTTCCCCATAGATTTAGGGTCTTACATGGAGTTGACATTTATTTTATTTAAATAGTAAAAATAATAAAATTCAAAATGAAAGAAATAAAAATATTTTATTGATTAGTAGTGGGTTAGAGGTGTTAGAGATTTAGTGTCCTAAGACAATAAAACATAAATAGTAATTTTTAAAATTATTTTAAGTTTAAAAATAGTACCTCCCTATTTTGTGTTTCAAATGTGGTAAGAAGACCGGTTTGCTTTGAATTAAAAAAGCGTTATGATACATGATATGATATGGGACATTAGATTTCAATTCTAGTGAAACACTATTATTTCTATGGAAAAAATTTCTATTTTTTCAAGAATGCATGATATTCATTGGCATAATATCTTCAAAATGATAATATAACACCGACAAAAATAAAAAGTTGACAAACATCATATTGATGATTTTTTAAGCAAAAGACCTAACATTTCAAATAAAATATTGGGATCAATCCCATATCTATTGAAGTACAATTTTTCATTTTCTTTGCACCATTTGAGGAAGTTGAGTTTTCTTTCTCCTTCTCCTTCTCCGGACATGTAGAGATGTTATGGCCAACATGCTTACAAAATCCACAAGTTCTCTTTTGCTTTCCCATTTCTTTTCCACCTTTCATTCTTTTTTGCTTTGGGCAACCTTTCATCTTTGAGAGCGGAGGACAATGAACAAAACAATCTCCATCAATAGCATCAACCATATTTTCCTTGTCCACTAAATTTTCATCACTCAACACTATCAATTCTTTTCCACCTAATGATGTTTCGCGACACCAACATGGTGGAAGATACAAAGATGGAATTTGGTAACAATCTTTGTGAATGAATACACTAAGTGTGTGACGACAAAGTATACCCCAAAATTCAAAATTCTTGCAACTACAACTAGTCATCTCACCATCCCATAAGACCAAGTGCTTTTGACTAGTTTTTTCTTCATAGTATTGCAACACAAATTCAATACCATTTTCTTGAAGCACCGAATATTGTGTGGCTCTTCCAAACTCCTCTTGAAAAATTTGAAAGCATAGGGTGTCAACACACTATGTGCTTGTTCTTCTATCGGTGACAATGTTCTTAAAGAAGAACCTCTATATTTCTCCAACATTGTATCATGTGATTGTGTTTGCTCAATATCTTCAATGGCAAGGTCAACCTAAAATTACAAATTGTAAATAATTTAAAGACACATAAAGACTACAAATATTAACAAATAAAAAAAATAAATCAAATTCTACAATAAAAGGAAGCAACGATAAATAATGACTTACTTGTTCAATAAATTGCGTCAAGTTTATGTGGGAACTAACAAACCATTTGATAAATGCATTTATACTTTCGGATCTTCCAGTTGTTGTCATTCCCCTAAAAAAATAGCCACGAAGGTAACATGGTACCCAAAAATGCTTGATCTGATATAAACCACTCACATGCCTGTTAGTAAGCATGTCATATTTTGCCATTACTTGAGACCATTGATGCTCAAATTATTCACATGAGTCTAACTTATATAATTTGTAGAAATCCATGCACCAATTTGAATATTGACTACGAAGAATTGTGGTAAATCAACCACTAAATTTAGCAGTAATGTGCCATATACAAAAAGCATGTTTTGTGAATGGCAATTCTTTTGATATTGCCTCTGAAATCCATGGATCTTGGTCTGTTAAAATTGCCTTAGGTGAATTCTTCATTAAACTTGCAAAAGTCTATTAATCAAATACAAAGTTATTAGCACATGAAAAAATATAGTAGGATATATACTATTAAACTACTAATTAATCAAACAAAATCGAAAAATAATTGCACAAGCTTACAAGATAATTAAATAATTTACGTACCTTCATTAACCATTGAAATGCACTAGTTGTTTCATTTCGAAGAAGTGCACAACCAAAGAGAATTGTCTTTCCATGATTATTGATACCAACAAAAATACTAAAAGGCATGTCATATGCATTTACTTTGTAAGTAGTATAAAAAACAACCACATCTCCATATTTTTGGTACCAATCAAAGCAAGGAGTAGGCGCCCAAAAAATATGCTCCAACCTACTCTCTTCATCAGTTGTATATGCATATTGAAATTTAGAATTCTTTTCCTTAGCAACTTTGCACAATTGTAAGAGACCCATAGCATCATTCATTGCATGCATCCTTCTCATTTTCACATAAAGGTTATGGATATCTCTTTTAAAAAATGGAAGATCTCCATGCTTCACACCATTCTGAAGCTCCATAACACGTATTATTTGCCTAACCGAAAGTCCACCCTTTTTCAACAAGAGAATGCGATCTTTATCTTCTTTAGTGATAACTCGATTGGCCGGAAGAAATCTTACTTCCAAAGGGGACAACAATTCATAATTGTGATCTATAACAAACTTAGCGACATGCCATTCTTGTGGAAAAATGTCAAATGACTTTCGCAATGTGATTCTTAGATGAGCTTTGCATTCACATCTTGTAGATATTCTATTGCGTTGCTCCTTAGATGAATCCAATCTTTTTAATTGTTGTCTACCTTCTCGGTGACAAAAGAAATCACGTCTTACATTTTCTCCATTTTTTGTGACAAAACGATCTTTTCGAATTGTAAAACCATATCGATTTGCATAATTTTTATAGAAAATGAAAGCCTCTTCTTCACTAAGAAAACATTGACCAACAAAAGGTTCAAACTTATTTTCTATTGAATTAATATCTTCATTTTCTTCAATAACTCCTATTTCTTCCATTGGATATTCATTCCAAACCACTAATTCCTCCCCACAAATGTCATTATTTTCTCCATCATTTGGAAGCTTATTTAAGTTAACAAAATTCCTTGAAACACTTTGATAAATCTCACTTGCAATTACAATATCATTCTTTTGTTCTATGTTGTAACAAGGATTAAAAAAAAAAAAAAAATCAACATCATATTCAATTATAAATGAAATATAAACTATAAATAAATAAAAAAAGAATAAAATAGTATACCTTCTTGAGGTAATTCATTTAAGTCAAAACAACTCATTGGAACTAATTGGTGATTCTCACTTGCAACAAAATTCTCATCCATTGATTCTACAATAATTTAACAAAAATGATAAATAAATATTAACATTATATTTAAATATATTTGAAAAATAAATTAAGAACAAAAGAAATATATGTACCTTATTTATAATTTCTTGAACACTATATTCTTGTAGACATTCTTTGATCATTCATTGAACTCTTCTCAACAAAAATCTCATCCATTGATTCTACAATAATTTAACAAAAATGATAAATAAATATTAACATCATATTTCAATATATTTGAAATATAAATTAAGAACAAAAGAAATATATGTACCTTATTTATAATTTCTTGAACACTATATTTTTGTAGACATTCTTTGATCATTCATTGAACTCTTCTTTCTTTCTTGTCTTTTTGTTGAACATTGAACTCTTCTTTTAGTTTTTTCTATGATATTGGTAAAGTGGATGAGAGGAAAAAGTAAATATTGGTAAAGTAAGTATTGGTGGAAGATGAAATAGAAAATAGAGGGAAATTGCAAAAAGAACATTTTTGTCTTGTTAAAAGAAATGAGGAATTTTGTTTGGTTTGATCCGACATGTTAAAAAAATTGGAGGACAAATCTGGCTTATTCAAAAAAATTGGAGGTTATATTTGTCATTTTGTTTTGTTAGACCAAAAAAATACTCCTGTACAGTTTATTTCAATTTCCTTAGATAAAAGACTACAACTATCATTGGTAAGGGCACACAGTAACAAATGCCTTAAAAAAAATAGCAAGATGTATCATTTAGGGCCCGTTTGGTCATGGAGTTCAAAAATTGTTGTTTAAAAAGATGTGAAAATTATAGTTTAAAAAGTATTGTTGAAAAACGTGTTTTTAATGGTTATAAAACAAAAAATGTGTTTGGTATCATGATTTAAATAACATGTTTTTAGTATTCAAAAAATATAAAAATGTGTTTGGTACATGTATTTGATTTAAAACAAAAGTTGACACCTTTGACCAAAATAAACTTTTTTTAATTCATAAAACATTTTTTTAATGCCAGTGGGACCGTGTGGGTGAGATTGAGGAGACCGTACAACTTTTGATGTCTGAGCAGGTGGGCCATACAATGTTTAAGATAATTACACAATTACCATTCAACATTAGTTTTTGTTGTTTGAAAACAGGCAGGAGATGATTTCAAAAACCATCATTTTGAACACTGATTTTTGAACAATGTTTTTCAAATGCCTGAACAGAAATGACATACCAAACGCTTTTTTTTTTTTTTTTTTGGATATTAGTGTTCAGTGTTTAAATGCTGAACACTAATATTTAAACTGACAAACCAAACGCGCTGTTAGCTTTTTAAAGATTCTTTACAACTCTGAGGACGGGCACACGATAATAAATGCCTTAAAAAAAACAAGAAGATGTATCATTTAGCTTTTTAAAGATTCTTTACAACTGTCAAGACGTAACCAACTATACAGCTACAGCCAGGAGAAAATCCATTAATGTTTTCAAACATGTATCAAACAATGTCTTGTCACTTGTGTGGCGACCTGGTAAATGCACGTGCTTAAAAAAAAAACTTGCGGCTTGACTGTATGACTCTACAGAAGAAGAAAATATATGTTTCTTAAAAAAAAAAAACAATATATATCATTAATTTAGATTTTTTAAGATTTTTTACTACTCGCAAGACGTAACCGACCATGTAATTACGGCCAGATAAAATGGGGTATTTGGTAGAGTAATTTGAATAATATTATTTGTAATTTTTTAAAATATGTATGAATGAAAAAATATATAAAAAAGTGTGTAATATTATTAAAAATATAAAAATGTGAGTTTAAAATTTATTCCCAAACAAACTCTTAATGTTTTCCAAACATGTACCCTCCCCTCCCCATCACGTAAAAGCCTTCACATAAAGATAGACTCAACAATGGCAGCAAAAGCAACAAGAAAATATATGTTTCTTAAAAAAAAAACAATATATATCATTTAGATTTTTTAAGATTCTTTACTATTCGCAAGACGTAACTGATCATATAATTGCAGCCAGATAAAATGGGGTGTTTGGTAGAGTAATTTGAATAATATTATTTGTAATTTTTAAAAATATATACGAATGAAAAAATATATAAAAAAATGTATAATAGTATTAAAAATATAAATATGTGAGTTTAAAATTTATTCTCAAACAAGCTCTTAATGTTTTTGAAACATGTACCCTCCCCTCCCCGTCACGTAAAAGCCTTCACATAAAGATAGACTCAACCATGGCTGCAAAAGCAACAGTGCAATTGCTTTTTTTTTTTCTTTTTTTTTCCTGCGTATCTCAGCAACCAATAGTACTGCAAAAGTCTATTTTTTATGTAGTGTCTTGTCCTGTCATCTTGTTGTCATGTGGGGCTTACCTTATCTAAAGTAGTAAAGGTTTGACATGGTCTCGCGCATGCTCTCAAATTGGACAGAATCTGCAACCTAATTTTTACTATTTGTTCATTTTGATTTTTAATTGTAATTTTCGAAATATCTTTAAGTTTAGTGTTTTTATTCGCTTGATTTTAGATGTTTTAAATATTTTTTAAGAACTGCTCTGTGGCCAACTTTTTAAGAGTTGTAGGCAATTCTTAGGATAAGAGGTAAGTTCTTATCAAGAAGGGAGTAAGGATTTAGAGTTAGGGTGGCTCTGCTATTAGTTGTGTGTGGCTATTTCAATCTTCGATTCTGCTGCTTTATTACTAATTAAGAATTTTTGTTTAAAACTTTTTAAATGGCCAAGTTGTTTGTTTTTGGTAAAATAGATTAATCGGGCTTAATTTTTTTTAGTTTTATTATTGGTAATTTTTGTTGTTAGACTAATTTTTTTGGACTTACATATTTTGTTTTAGATTTAATCTATTAATTTTTATGACCTTTAAAAGGTGGAAAATGTGAAAACTACATTTTTTAATTATAAATTGCTAATGTAATAAATGGTTATTGATAAGTAAAAAATGATGCAAGTGTGCAAACCAATACAAATTTACTATTTCAATTGTTTGTAAAAATGTTGTAAAAAAGTGTGACTATAATATTACTTTTAAAAGAATTGATGACATTGTTAAGGGTACAAAATGTAATTTTATTGAACAAAATTGCTAAAATTAGTACTTATTAATATACTAATATTAAAAAAAAAAAAAAAAATAGGGGGCCGTTGTCCCCCTAGTCAATATATAGATTTGTCCCTGGTTCCTATTGTTTTTGGCAAGAATAGTTCTAGCCTTTGTTGCCCCATGGTAGAGTAAGCCTACTTAGCGAACTCACAGGACGCAAAAGATATATTGATCAATATAAATCTAGAGAGTGGATGGTTGACCACCGTTCCCTTGTCCTAGGAGCTCTCTGGCTGGGGATGGGCTTGCTATCGTAATATTTCCTCCCTATATATGTATGTGAAAAAAATGTTTTGAAAAGTAGATAGGAAGCTCAAGCAAATGTTAAATTAGGGCAAGAAATTTTTTTGGTTAGTTATTACAAAGTTGAATAGTACTGTAAAAATTATTTTCCAATGAGTTTAAATTAAAACAAAGCTTGGACTTCAATCGTGGGTTATTCAACATTTTTTAAAATGAGAAATATAGAGTCTATTTTTCAATATCCTAAAAAGTTAAACTATTAAGAAATGCTCAATTTAATGATATTACAACATTGTAAATTGTCACACGATAAAGGCTGTGTTTGTTTCATGTAAGTGATTTTCCGGAAAATACTTATTTTCCGGAAATGCTATTTTCCGGAAAGGAAAATATTTTTAAGTGTTTGGTTACATTTCAGAAAATGTTGTGAAAAATATTTTCTGGTGTTTGGTTGTATGGTTGAAAATGCTATTTTCCTACAACAACAAAAATCAAAATCACACAGAAAACACATTTTCTCACATTTTCTCACCTGCCAAACAAATATATAATTTCATCCCTCAATTCAGAAACACAAATAAAACCCAGGAAAAAAAAAAAAAATCATAATTTGGTCAAATTGAGAGAAGAAGGAAGAGAGGGAGGACGATCGGTTTTGGGGTGCGACGATCGCGATCGGGGACGACGAATTTGGGTTCGCGATCGGGGACGACGAATTGGTGCTGTGACTGCGATCGCGATTGGCGCGAAGGCGAAGTCGAACGGCGAAGTCGAAGGGTAAAGTCGAAGGGTGAAGTCGAACGGCGACGTCGAACGGCGAAGTTGAAGTCGAGCAGCTCTACGCTCTGGGTTCGATCTCTTTCTGGGTGCGATCTCTCTGGCCGGAGCTTGGCTGGCCGGAGGGGTGTGCTCTCTCCCTTTCTCTTTTTCCTCTATCTCACTCTCACTCAGCTCTCTCTCTCTCTCTGTTTTCCGAAAAATTGTATTTGAAGGTAAAATAAAAACGGAAATCAATTTACATCCAAAACACGGTCAACTGAAAACCATTTCCGGAAAATGCATTTTCCATGTGCAACCAAACACCCGTAAATACGGAAAAGCATTTCCGGAAGTGATTTTCACCCAAAACAAACACTGCCAAAGTTTCACTGGTTGATAATAGTTTTCTTTTTGCGCAAGAAACTTGAGAATGAAATAATTAAGAGGAAAAGAGAGGTTGAAGTGTGTGTTCTAATTCGTTCACACATGAAGGTCGGTGGCGGGCCCAGAATGGAAGTAGCTCAATTTTTGAATTGCCACTATGACATCCATGATTTTGCAGTAATTCAATTTTACATGTTTAAGGTTGTGCATTTAGTTTGGACATTTTGGACCTTTTCAACAGCCAGTAAGAGCTAAGAAACCGGGCCGTTGTTCCAAAAGTACTGACACTACGTACGAGTGTACTGCACCGATAAAAGAATACACCCTCTATCTTCTTCATACAAGGTTTTGACCTGGTCTCATGCATGCTCTCAAGTGAGTTATGTCACTTAATTTAATTGGTACTACATTACGGTTTGCCAATTCCATCCCTAACACATCTTTTAGAATGGATTTAGCATCTTTGATTAAGCCAAAAAAAAAAAGAAAAGAAAAAGAAAGTATGAGTATAACATATGATAATAACCATTACAAATCTAAGAGCTTTATAGCTCAATTAGTTAACATTTATATGTGTTTCAAAAAAAATTATTCAAGTTTAAATCCCTTCTCTCCTAACGATATTTAAAAAAAAAAAAAAAACAAAAACAAAACGACTAAGCCTTAGGATTAAATAAATATGGTAACCTCATCAATGTGTTGTATGTTATTTTGAATTTAAAATTCACAATAAAATGAATCTCCTAGTTTATAGTTTAAATAACTTGAACTTTCTTAATTAATACACACAAGTGCCAAAAAAAAACTCCAATTTTAATAGCATCATTTGATAAAAATATATATTATAGACTGTGATATGGACATGGACGCAAAGAAGGAAAAGAAGTGGGTTTATATTTTAATAATTGTTCCAAATTGAAAGTTTACAGAGTTTTTGGTGGGAATATACAATAACTCAAACACTAACAAATAAAATAATTTAGAGAATTTATAAAATATGTGGTACTAGAACAAGTATGTGTGGTGTGTCTATATGTTTAAATACCCACCTGCAAAACCACCAACACCACCAACATGAAATGACTTTAGCCAAAACTGTTAGCCCCCCACACCTTTACCATCTAAACAACACTGAAGAATCCAACGATGAGATCCAAATTGCTTCCGAGATCCAGCAACGAGAATCTAATGGATTTCCTATGCATTGCACGGGGTGATCTAAGATGAAAATCTTAGAGACATCTCTCAAGCATTTGAGAGTGAGAGAGAGAGAATAAAATAATGATTTACCTAAACTATAATGTTCTAAAAATATTTTTAGAGAAGGACTATTGCTAAATAACATTAATTGCTACTATGTAGAAAAGCCAATATGGGTGTTTTTATGCATATTGGACTCTTATGTTATTTTACATGATAGATGTTCTAGAACCACATCATGGGAAAATTTGGCTTTTGTCCCTTTCAAAAAAATAATCCAGCATTTTGTCTAACTTCCCAAACTAATTAGGGAAATGCTCATCTTTTAAAACTCGATTTTTTCAAAATCGAGTTAAGCCCTATAGTGACGTTTTTAAGGAGTCTATAGTGACTTTTTAAGGACCTATAATAGCGTTTTTTAACTCGATCTTCATAAAATCGAGTTATAGGCAAAAAAAAAAGAAAAAAAACTGCATGTAACTCGACTTTAAGAAATCGAGTTAAAAAACGTCACTATAGATCCTTAAAACGTCATTATAGGTTCCTTAAAATACTATTATAGGGCTTTATAATTTTTTTTTTTTATAACTTGATTTTGAGAAAATCAAGTTTCAAAAGAGAAGCATTTTCCTAATTAATTTGGGAAGTGGGGTAAAATACTGGATTGTTTTTTTGAAAGGGATATTTGCCCATTTTCTCCACCACATCATTTGTTACAATTTATTAAAGTTGTCTACGTTGAGTAGTAGATTATCACTTACAAATGGATTTACAATTTATTTTTCTATAGTTGAACATATTAAAATTATGATAAGAAGTGATTTTTTCTTTGCACAAGCCAGTGTATATGCTCCTAGAAAACACCATAATTAAATAACATTTTTGCTAATTGATTGATAATCTACTGTTGATTATTTTTTTCGCTTAGGCATATTTGAAATAAAAATGCGCTATTTAATTTGCACAAGCCTAATATTTTGCAAAGCAAATGCGAACGCTGTCACCTCATTCAAAAAAAAAAAAAAAAAAAAAAGCGAATGCTGTCACATTTTGACAACACTATATATCGATCATTGTTTTGTGTGGCGATCAGTAGTAGATGTTCTACTTAAAAAAGCACGCTGTCTGTTTGCCTGTATGAAATGAGAAACATGTAATGGTTGCATTTCAATTTATGCAAATTTTTTTTTAAAAAGTTGGGAATTAAGTTCCTGTCTCGCCATCGCGTCACTGCGTACGTAACCAATCAACTCAACATCCCTTACCCTACCTTTACATAATCCAGCCAGTGCAAGATGATATTTTGATATTTTGGACCCAACAGCCACGTGGAACAATCATATCCTCTTCCATGAGAGAGCTTCATGCAAGTGCCATACAGGATAAAGGAGGCAATACACTGTTTCTACGAAAGATCTATGCTTCTCTCCTCTCACAGCTGGTGGGACCCACCAGCTGTGCCATATTCAAAAATTCAGATAAAATGATCGACCTCCGCGTAAGCACTGCTTACGAGGTGGCAGCCTCATGTACTCCCCTTCCCACCAATGACCCAACCCTCCATATATAGACCAAAGTCACTTACCCACCTCCTCCGCATTCGAATGCTGAAACACAAGACAACGTGTCCACTTCCAATCTGCATTAATTCTCGTCATACAAAGCTCAATTTGTCCAAAAACCGCTTATAGGATCGTATTAATTACATTCATGCAAATATGCATCATATTCGAGTAACAAAGGAGGAAGAGCACGACATTTTGGTGTCAGCTTTCAAGCACGTGATCACCGATGGGTTTGATACTCACACCCCACAACAGCTTCAAATACTAGAAGCACTCCGGGGTAGTAGTACTGCCGCATCATCATTGCCTTCAACCAGTGGGGCCAGCGACACTAGGAAGAAGAAGAAGAAGAAGGATGACAATGAGAAGAGATACAGGGGAGTGAGGCAGAGGCCGTGGGGGAAATGGGCGTCTGAGATTCGAAACCCGAGGGAAGCGAAGCGGGTGTGGCTTGGCACCTTCAAGACCGCAGAGGAGGCTGCCAGGGCTTACGATAAGGCTGCCATCAAGTTCCGTGGACCTAGAGCTAAGCTTAATTTCCCATTGTCAGACTATGAGGTTGAAAGAGATGATCAGCATGATGAACAAGCTCAGGAGGTTAATAAAAATGTGAATGTGGAGATGATAGCAGAGAGTGATACACGGATTGTGAAAGACGTGGCAGAGAGCAGTGTCGAAGAGAATGAGCTTTTGGATGGGATTACCATGGAGAAACTTGAACAATGGATGATGGATTGGCCTGACAATGCCAATGACCCCACCCCGTAATAGAAAAAATACACCCAGTTTTGGATGTATATATGTTTCCCCTAATGGCGATTTTAAGAATTTTGTTTAGGTTGTCCATATTCTACTTTGAAAAAATTTCAGGTCATTCTGATCTATTTCAGGTGTTTCAGAAAATACCGGTCAAAATTCAAGATTTGACCGGCATGAAGTTTGTGCTTAAGAAAAAAAAAGGTTCTTAAAATTAAAACAAATTTACATTCTGTACACTGAAAAACCTCAAAATGAAAAAAAAAAAATGAAAATAAAAGAAATGAACAAAGTTACCTATATAATAAATTATAAGTTCATTTGAAATATTAATAAAATTATTAATTATTATTGTTTAGTTGTTTCATTAATTTGTTTTTCTTTTATAAATTACAATTTGTTATATTGTTGTTTCATTAATTATAAAATTATTAATTGTTGTTTAGCCTAACATAATTTAATTTATTTATCTTTTATAATGTATTGCTTAATTAAATTATTAATTATTGTTTATTAGTTGCTTCATTATTTTTATTTACTAATTATTAGCACACACCCCATTCACCCCTCCCCCACTCAGACAAGCCCCAATCACAAGAGCCAATCAGAAATTTGCAATCATCAATCACAATAGACAATACACTAAAAGACAAAAAAGAAAATAAGACAATCACAAATATTAATAAAGTTACAGTAAAGCTAAAAAACAAAAAAGAAAATCAGCCCATCACAAATATTAATAAAGTTACACTAAAGCTAAGCAGTTACAGTTCAATAAAGCTAAGCAAGCCCGTATCAAAAGAATAAAATAAAATAAAGCTAAGTAATTTCACCCAAAAAAGAAGAAGAGAGAATCAGCCAATCTAGTCTTAAAGAGAGTGACTCTCACTCCACTTTCATAATTTCACTCTTCAGATGAGAGAAAGAGATTGAGAGAAGTAAGAGTAGAGGGAAAACCATTAGAGAAAAAGAGAGAGTCAGAGAGAAGAAAAGTATAAAGTAAAGATAAAATACCTTAAGGTTAAGGGAGCAGGGAGGCTGAGGCTGAGGGGCGGCACCGTCGGGCTGGGCAGCATGTCGAGGCGACAGGGTGAGGGTGAGGAAGGAATCTTCGATCCGATCTATGCTATTCCGATCTCTGATCCGACTGGTGAGGCCAAGGCGATGACTGATCTCCAATCCGACTGGCGATAACCGATGTTGCTGGAGTTTAAGGCGGAGGTGGAGGTGATGAGCTCTGTTTCTCCGTTTCTGATTTCAGTTTTTGCTGCCATTCGTGGGTTAGGTTTGCTACCATCTATCTTTAGGTTGGGTTTTGGTTTTGGTTTTTTTTTTTTTTTTTTTTTGGAGTATACATCGCCCGTGGGTTTGCTATTATCTGTTGGGCTTGCTATATGTTGTTTTTTTTCTTTAGATTGGTTTTGCTTTCTCATTTGTTGTTTAGGATTGATGTTGGGCTTTAGGCAGTGGGCTTGCTCTACTACTTTTTTTGTTTTTTTTTTTTTAGCTTAAAATTTTTTTTTGGGTTTTTTTTTTTTTTTTGCTTGAAAGTAGAACATATAATTTTTTATTTTTTTTTTTTATTTGAGGGTGTTCTTGATTTTACTTAAGGGTGTTCCTATTTTTTTTTTAAAGGTAAACAAATAAAAAAAATTATTATATATAAAAAAATTTTATTTTCGGGTTAGGGTGTTCCTGGAACACCTTGCCCTCAACGTGGCATCGCCATTGTTTCCCCCCCACTCAGCTCTGAGTGGGAGTATGGGTGGTGTTACAGCCAGCTCAAGGGGTTCATTTGAATCCCTGACCTGGCCAAAAAAAAAAAAAATTGTATATAAATTTTATTTTTTGGACCCCTAAATAAAAAATTTGAACACCCTGAATATAAATTTTGTTTAAACTTAGTTGAAATAAGTTTGAATATAATTATCTTAGTACTACTTTCACAATAATTTTACAATAAATGTTAAGTAGTATATTATAATTGATTTTGATCTAAACTCACAATTGACATAAGTTTTTTACATAGCTTTAAAAACTTACCACCTATATTTTATTATAAAAGTGTTGTGTCAATAGTATTACTGTTAAAATTGCTTATTCGTTAAACAAAATGAATAAATAAGCCTTCTCTCCGCACTATTCTTAGTTCTGACACTATTAATCTCCCTAAAAAAAATCTTGGAGCCATCACTGAGTGGGAGGAAGCATACACCCGAAACAGAGTATACTTCCTCCCGTAAGAGCATCCACACCAACTCTTATATAATAGAAAAAGAGATAAATTTTACACAATTAAGCCACAAAACTTCTCACATCAGTCCCTCTAAAACTTTGTATATTTATACATTTGCTACAGTAACCATATATATATATATATATACACACAATTACTTTAGCTGTGAATACTATTATTTTATTAATCAAAGATAGGATATGGTAATTGGTTTAGCACTTATGCATTATAATTTGAGAGTTCAAGAGAACCTTTGAGATCATGCATTATGTTTATTTATTTATTTATTTATTTTATAAATTTGATTTAGTACCCATGAAATCCATAAAAATGGAGCAAGCAATGTGATATATATTTCACTAGAGTGATTGGTTTTGGGTATGGTCTCAATCCTCACTTATTTGATGCAAAGTTGACATTGGCATTGTCTTTGTGACAGCCAAAGACAACCAAAAGCTCATATATTGGTTGAAGTTCGTGAAAACTCCAGCATTTGCATGGTCTCTCTCTCTCTCTCTCTCTCTCTCTCTCTCTCTCTATATATATATATATATATATACACACACACACACACACACACACACACATACACACATAAAACCGCATGTGGGTTTTTCCTAAAATATGGAGTCTTTTAAGGTTTTTGAGCAGAGCACAAACACCTATGTGATATTGTTTTATGTGAAAATGTAGGTCCAAATTGTCACATAAAAAAATGTAAGGAGTTTTTGTCTTGTTTTACACTCAATAACCTTAATAGAGTTAAGTGCAACACAATTAACAATTTACACATAAAATAAGACATATGGGGTTTAGTGTTATGTCCAAAATTTTAGGGTTTTTATGTTTTATGGAGAAATCAAATGGGGGGTTTTCGAATTTTTTTCCCTTTTTTTAAATTCCCCCTTTTTGCATAGAGGCCTTGTCAATATTTGACAAGTTAGCTAAGTAATGGTTGATTTAAATCCTGTGTTGTGTCATGATGGCCTAGGCTCTCTTGATTCCAAGTCTTTTGTCATCTTGGTGAATTCTTGTCTATGTTCATCCTACATTAATCTTTGGAGTGATGGTAACCTCTTAAATTGGTTGGCTTGGTTCTTATTTGGAATTGAATGCATTCTACAACTCCCATATCCTTTTCCTATGGAATGTCCATCTAACCTTTGTAACTTTCATCTATGCTATCTTTTATAGCCGCACAAAGTAAATGAATCTAACAATCTTGATAAGAAATTGTAATAGATACCTTACATGCATATACAACACAAAGATGGTTAATTCAGGATACAAATTTTCTCAACATTATTTTACTCCTTATCCTGATTCATATCCATTAAATAGATGATTAATTCAGTTACACAACTTCTACTAAATTGCATGTAAGTAACTAAGAAAAAACAAACAAAAACAACTATCCCTACCTTTTTAAAGTGAAATTCGGGGAAAATGGGCTTTTGCCCTAATTTTTTAAAATATCTAGCATAATGTCTCTGTTTTGAAACTATTAAGTACCGTGTTCCTGTTTTGAAACTCGATTTTAAAAAAATCAAGTTACAAGTAGAATTTGACATTAGCAATGTTGAGTTCCATGCATATTTTGCCACTTAATTTTTTTTAAAAAAAATTTAAGGGAAATTTGACGTTACATATAACTCAATTTTGAGAATATTGAGTTTTATATAGAACTCGATTTTGTTAAAATCGAGTTTAAAAAATAGGGGCATTCTGTTAAATAATTTCAAAACAGAGACACCGTGCTAGATATTAAAAAAAATTGTAAATTACAAAATTGATCCCTATCCTTTATAGCATATCTCAATTTATTCTCTGACCTTTCAATTGTGTCAATTTGGTCCCTAATATTTTTAGTGTCATGTCAATTTGGTCCATACCGTTATCTCTTTGATGGAAAAAATGACATGTCAAACGAAATAATAAAAAATTATTTTTCTTGCCACATCAACTGCCAACTGTATCACCACATTAGATTATTTTATAATAAAAAAATCCAAATTAAAATATGCACACAGTATCATCTCACTAAAATATAATTCTCTTGTTAGTCCTAGTCAATATCATCTCTATCTCTTTACCCAAAAAAAATCAACTTGCAATGTATATATAATTTTTCTTTCAGTTTCTTGGCTGCCAAACACATCTAAAACTACTTATAATTGCTAGCCACCATGATCTACTTAAAAAACTGCACATCTAAAACCCAAATCAAAGCACAAAGGACTTCTTAATTTTTATGTTTCTAGGTTTGTTTCATGTATAGCTCGGCTGGGATAAGAGCCTCTGAATTGGGAAAAATCAACAAGAAAAGAGCAAGAGAAAAAGGAGAACAGAGGCAAAAAACCGTAAAAGGTTGATATTATTAGTAATCCTATGGCTCTTTTTATAAAATTTCACCTAGGTTTTTTTCCCAGAAGAGCCTCTAAATTGAAAAAAGCAAGAAAAGAGCAAGTGAAAAAGGAAAATAGGAGCAAAAACCTCAAAAGTTTGAATTTTCTGCTCAAAGAAACAGATCCTAATAAAATTTCCACACCTCATGGATCCTCGTTATATTTCAAATGTGTTTTTGTATAGAATTAGGGAAGAGCCTTTAATTTGAAAAATAATGAATAAGAAATAGGCATTAGAACAAAGAGAATGGAAAGCCAAAACAGAACCATGAAAAGGCTGTGATTTCTTCACCAATAACGATTGGATCTTTGTAAACTATTTTCTTTCATAAATAGAAACTCGGTTGCTCTCAATTCTAATTCTACAAGAAAAAAAATTGAATTGGGAAAGAACCTTAACAAATCTTAAAATCCTTCAGGTCTATCAAACCCAAAACCAACCCAAAGGACTTTTTAATGAGAGAGGGAGAGAGTGTGTTAGGGATTTTAGTGAGATGATACTGATTTCAATTGTTTAAATTTTAATATGGGTTTTATTTTTAATAATCTGATGTGGTGAATGGTGATACAATTAGCAGTTGATGTGGCATGATTTTAGTAATTTTTTATTATTCCATTTGACACATCGGATTTTTTCATCTAATAATAATAATAATAATAATAGGGACAAAATTGATACGATATTGAAAAAATTAGGGATCAAATTGACACAATTGAAATGTTAGAGATTAAATTGAGATATAATGTAAAGTATATGGACCAACTTTGTAATTTCCTCTAAAAAGAATAAAGGCAAAAGCCCATTTTTCCCGTATAATTTTACATAACATGTTATGTACACTAATCTAATTTCACGCTAGATTTCTAAGTCCCAATTACCTCAGACCAAGTTAAACCCAAATACCCAAAACAAAACCCCTCAACCTAGATAGGTGCTTATATAATGGATAAAAGAAGGTCGTGCTTGGATTTTTTTTTTTTTTTTTCTACTTTCTATGTGATAAAGAGCCAACTTGGAACTTGGAAGCATGGACCAATTGTCAGTGTTCTATCCATAAAAAAAAAAGTCAGTGTTCCATTTGTAAAATCCCTCTTGATATATAAAAAGAGATAGGAGTGTTACCTAAAAGTATACAGATGGAAATGGAATGCAACGTTTCCCAAGAGAGAAGGATTCAAAGAAGAAATGGAGAGATTTTAGCACACCCTGTATAACCAGGAACTCCAATGGGCCTCTAGATGGACACCCCCAAAAAAAAAAAAAACTAGGAAAGAAAAATAAAACCAACTCACACACTCCACAATCCACAGTTCACATTGTTACTTTGGCGGTCACTCTTCCATTCCCTGAGTGCAAATTACAAATGTTTAGGTATCAGTTCGTAAGGACAGTAAATGGCGGGAAACCCAGAAAACATATGCCACGGTTGACAGCAAAGGTGAACTTGGTTTTGACCCTTATTCCGTTGGGTTTTCTTTCTGTACCCTCTCTCCCAAATCTATCGTCTCCCTTTTTCAGATTCTTTGCCACCCTTTTATCTCCCTCAAAACTCTCTCGTTTAAGAGCTAAACGATCCGTGAACAACTTTCCTTAACATTATGCAAATGCAAGCAATCCCATAGGAACCGAATGTCTTCGTCTGATAAGGCTTAGCCGAAACGTAGAAGACTTGAAGCCTATGATGTCAGTTCTAATCGTGAAGGGTCTAGTTCAGCACGAGTTTATCATAGGAGAATTCCTTAGGACTTGCTTTCATCTGGGCGCTCCAGATTTAGCTCTCTCTTTATTCCGACGAATTGAAAAGCCGAGCTTGGTCTTGCAGAATTTGATGATCAGGTGTCTATGCAATAATTGTCTATATAAAGAAGTCTTATTTCTCTATCTGAGTTGTTGGGTTTCAGGTTGCCCTTCTAATGATTACACTTTTCCATTTGTCATCAAGGCATGTTCGGCTCTGAACGCATTATGGACAGGAAAGGAAGTTCATTGTGTTGTTTTGAGAACTGGGTTTGAGCAAAATTTAGTTATGCAGACTGCTTTGACTGATTTGTATGCGAAGTCTGGTTATATGGGGAACGCATGTAAGCTGATTGATAGAATTCCACAACCAGACTTGGTTTGTTGGAATGCATTGATTGCTGGTTATTCTTCAAATGGGTTTGATCAGGAAGCCTTGGAGGTTTTCAGGCAGATTCTTCAAATGGTTATATCGATTTGTTTATTTTACACTAGATTTATGACACCATGGGCTTGAAAGGTGTTTTGGTTGTTTCACTAACACGTTGCACCTAATAAAGGATCATCATCTTTTTGTTGTTACCGTCTTTGCTTGCCCTTGCACCTAGGAAAAATCATATAAATATTATCCTTTTTGAAAAGGGTACATAAAGAAAGTTTTGTGTTTTACTTTTATGTCTTTTTCTTTTTTTTTTGGGTTTAGATTGCAATTTTATTGATTTATGTTTAGTGAAAAAAGTATTTTTACAATTTCACTTACCAAAATTGGAAAAAAGTGTTGAAAGGAAAAAGGTACACGAGGGTATTAGGTACACGAGGGTTTTTTATATGGTGTTGTCTATTTGTTGGGTTAAGCATTGATTAAGAGGATGTGTTACATTATTAATCAATATACATTGCTATAGTTAAAAATTTGTTTGTTCTTGTGGATATTAGTAACTAGTCATGATTAAGGCATCAAAATTATATAAGAAGTTGTTTTAGGAGTACCAATATCTGACCACAAAAGATAAGATTAACTTCTTTGCTATGCTGACTATGAGTGAACTAAACTAAAGCTTCACCATCCATGTGGAAGGAAGCCATTAGTAATTGCTCGTTAGCTGGTATCTTGTTGTACTTGAAGAGTACTGATTGGCTTTGTAGACCCAAGCAGTTGGTTCTTCTCCAGAAAATCTTGGGAATTCTAGTTTCAAGGACAGAGTAGGAACTAGGTTGTGATTTGTGTGGTTTCTAGGGGTACGTTGGTTTTCATGGTTTTGTTAATCTTCTTCTGCAGAATTCAACTTTTGTAAGATTGTAGCTAGTTGTTGACTCATTTCATCCAAGATAGAGGTATGGATACGAGTTATTTTGTGGATTTCTTGAAGGTCTTTGCTATGCTGATATGAGGTGGTTTTAAAGGAAGCTATGGTTTCATTGATAATGGCAGAAGATTGTGTTTTAGTCATGGAGAGAGAGAGAGAGAGAGAATAGGAAGGCTAACAAAAGTGACTATATTCTTAGTTCTTGATGTTCCTTTACAAATTGTAGTTATTTATACATCATTCAGTTATTCTCTACTAACAAAATACAGGGGTATTATTGTGATTACACAAATAACTAACTAACTAACAGCAATTAAGCCACATTACTCAAAGAATTAGGAAAGGTTGGGAGAAAAGGAAATTAACAACCAAGTACATTCTTCATTCTTCTCAAAAAGTACATTCTTCATTGCTTGTATTGTTCATACAGATTCTACAGTATTTATACAATCAATCCCAATGGCTAAACTTAGTAACAGATCATCTCTAATTAACTCTTGTACAGTTCAACCAACTAATTCTTTGTACAACTGGCGTAACAGATTCACTACTAACTAACTATATGCTAACTGTGTTGCTGACAGAGGCTCCCATTGTATAGCTCCTTATTTTCCCCTATATATTCTATGGGTCGATATATGCATCCTCCCTTTCTTTGTTTGTCGGCTCCACAGCTGTGTTCCTCCCTCACATCACACATTTTCCAACTTGGTTATTTTATGTTAATGATATTTTTAGTTTGACACTATTTTTCCTTAGTTGTGAGTTGGGTAATTTCATAGTTCAAGATGACTTCTTTATTAGGCAAATGGTCATTTTGTTTAGACTTGGTTGAACTTTTGTCTTGGGTTTAAAAGTTTAACTTTGGTGGAAAGGGAACTATTTTTGGTTATTTGTTATGCTTTTCTCATAGTCTGCAGCTTGCCTTTTGACATTATTAGGTTTAAGGGAAGATATTTTATTGTACTATCATTATTAATAAAAATTATAAAATATCTCTTACTCATTTAAAAAATTGTTCAATTTGGTACCCCATGTTTTTTTATTTATTAAAAATACTTTATTCGTAGAATATATTTTAATTCTTCATGCTTTTGTACAGAATGGTGCCTTTTTCAATCTACTACTGTTGTTATAACTTATAGTCTCAAATGATAGGTTTTCTCCAACTTTCTTTATTGTGTGAACTGTGAAGTGTATGCAATTTATTTGTATTCCATCATATTAATTTGTGTGAATTGTGTGAATGTGATTTCTAGTTTGTGTGATTTATTGTTTTGTAGATAGATGTGGATTCTTCTTGATATAACCCAACTACTCCAAATGAGCCTAGCAATAGTGAGCCAACTACAAACACTCCTTCGGGTTCAGTTTCATCCACCCCACAACTGCAGGTGAATTCTAAAAAAATCTAATAATTGAGCTTACGGTTTTTAGGTTCTTTGTTTGGCACTTTTAATATATTTATTTTAATAAATTTGTGTAGACTTAAAACAACATAAATGATATGTGTGGCAATGGTGGTGATCCTTTCTTGAAGGACATGGTTGAGAGTATGAAGAGGAAATATGACTAGTATTGGGAAAGTATCAACAAAATTAATTTAATGTTGTTTGTGATTGTTGTACTTGATCCTTTTTTTTTTATTTAGGAATTGGACTTGATCCTTGATAAAGTGAAGTGTGTAAAGTTTTTGTTTAGGCAATGTGGTATGATAAGGAACTGACAAATGAGATGTTAGCCAAGGTGTGGGGTGTTATAGATAAGATTGTATAGGCATTACACAACTGGGTCCTCAAACAAGGGTGTAAGTTGTAGGAAAATTTTCAATCATATAATAAATCCTTGCACAACTAGCACGATATGTGTTGGTTATTCATGTTTCTACTATTGCATTTGAGTTTGCTTTTAGTATTGGGGTCGCATAGATCATTTTCAAATTCATAGTCTCCAAAAAACAGTTGTGGTTCTTATTTTTGCAAAAAAAAAAAAAAAAAAAAAAATCCTACACTTTCTATGTTCAAGTTCAACAATTGATCTTTAGGAGGCAAAAGATGAAGATGAAAGCTCTAAAATTGAATTTGATAATGTACTAATTTAATCTAGTCAATGTAATTTGTCTTTTTATACCTTAGATCATAATCTATGAAAATTAATTTTTAATGCATAAATAACTGATTTTTAATATGCTTTAAGTGCATCGCCAATGGGCTCTCTAAAACCAATTTTGGAGAGCAAACACAAAAAAAACATCTTCCAACAGCATCTTTAACTCTAAAATTTTTTTTAAGTTGCTACAATAGCTCTCTTGAAGAAGAGAGCACTGTAGCAATTATTGTAAAAACTCTAAATATTATTCTCTCATAAAATAATCACCATGTTGAATAAAAAATGGTTTTTTCATCTTTCCTCCATTTCTCTTTCTTCCTCACTCTCTTTCTCTCTTCTTTATCTCAACGTCTACAAAACACAAAACACACACACACACAAACACAAAATCTCATAAACCAAATGAAATCAAAACAATAAAAGTAAAAGAGTAAATTGCAAATTACACCTCTAAAGTTTAAGGGTGATTGGATTTTACATCTTGAAATTTTAAAATTTGGATTTTACCCCCTAAAGTTTAGGGTGTTTGGATTTTATATCTTGACATTTCAAAACTTAGATTTGGCCCCCTAAAGTTTAAGGTTTTTTGGATTTTACACCCGTAAATTCTGAAACTTTAGGGTGTAAAATCCAAATACCCCAAAACTTTAGAGAGTAAAATCCAAATTTTGAAACGTTAAGGTGTAAAATCTAAACATCACCAAACCTTAGGGGGTAAAATCCAAATTCTAAAACTTTAGGGTGTAAAATCCAATTACCCCCAAACTTTAGGGGTGCAATTTGCAATTTACCCAAAGTAAAAAAAGAAAAAAGAGAAAAGAGAGAGACCTATCTGGGCTACATGTTGTTGGCGGTGGAAGAGGACAAGTAGTAGTGGAGGACTCTCTCTCTCTCTCTCTCTCTCTCTCTCTCTCTCTCTCTCTCTCTCTCTCTCTCTCTCTCTCTCTCTCTCTCTCTCTCTCTCTCTCTCTCTCTCTCTCTCAAATTTTCATATAATAAACTTTGGTCTGTGGTGGTCACTGGTCTGTGGGGTTACAAAATAGTGCAAGAAATGTGTGGTGAGAAATTAACAAGTACTGCGTAGGTGGAAAAGTGGGTTGTTTGTGTGGTGGAAAAATGGGGTTAATTAAATTTGAAATGAATTAAAAAATGAGCTAATGATAATAATAAATCAAATTCACTATAATAATAATAATAACAATCCCAAAAGGGGGGTAAAGTTAATGAATTTTTTAGAAAAAAAGTTAATGAGCTAATTTCAAGACTAAGTTTGATAAATTTCAAAATACATAGAATTTTTAAAAGATTTGCACAACGTAAATTTGATAAATTTCAAATTAATAAAAATCAACAACTTACTATATTGTTTTGTAAGTGCTTCATGAAATCCATAAAAGAAAAAATAAATAAATAACATCCAAAAATTTAAAATTTTTACTATTGTGAGATTTAAATATAAATATAAATATAAATATATATATATATATATATATATATTAAATTTAGATTATAACAAGATTATAAAAGAATAAAGAAATATGAAAAAAAGAATGAAAAAATAATATTTAAATGAGATAAAGAAAGGATAGAAAGTTTGTTGTATATGTAACCTAAAAAATAGATAAGTAAAAAGTAAAAGTAACTGCTTACTCTTTAAACAGCACTAAAATTAGGAAAAATTGCTAAAAATACTCTTAAAAGGTTGCAATGTGGAACATTTTTTTTTTCTCACTGTACATGTGAGCATTGTAGACTTTTTATTTTTATTTTTTAATGGGACTCTTTCTTGTAACGGTTTCATACCCATTTCTCTTCAACATCACAAACAATGTCTTGTGTGGTGACCAAGTAAAGCATGTGCTTTAAAAAAAAAAAAAAAATGCGGCTTGACTGTATGACTATACGGAAGAAGAAAATCTATGTTAAAAAAAAAGAAAAGAAAAAGCAATACGTATCATTTGGAGCTTTTAAGATTCTTCGCTGACTCTCAAAAGACGTAACCAATTATGTTTTTGAAACATGAAACTTCTCCCTCACGCATGAAGTTAGACTCCACACCTGCAGCAAGAACAACAGTGCAATTCCATTTTTTTTAGGTCCCATAGCCATGTCCTCTGCTACTAGCTAGCTCCGTGTAGCTGTCGACCTTCTGACAGTAAAAAGCAAAGCTTTTTGTCACGCCTACTATCAAACAATTAAGGCGTGTTTGATAGATAAGTTTCAATAATGTTGTTTAAGGGTCTATTTAGATAGGACTTATTTTGTTGAAACTGAAAACTTATTGCTAAAATCACTGTAGTAAAATAATTTTTAAATATGTAAATAGTGCCGTGGGACCAATTTTTAATGAAAAAATTGATAAAAAATGAAATTTGTGGGTCCATGAACAGTGCATGGATGCACTGTTCACTGGAAAAGTCAACATTTTTGCGGCTACTGTTCATGTACTGTTCATTGAACAGTAGCCGCACTCCTCCAAAAACGCGTGAAAACCAAAAAAAAAAAAAAAAAAAAGAACTAAACGCAGCATCTCATAAACGCAGACGCAGCTTAAGTGCTATCCAAACTAGTACTAAGTGTTTTTGATATATGTGTGGATAAAAAAATATGTAAAAATATGTGTAAGTGTATTTAAAATGCTCAAAAGGTTGCTTGAAATGGCCTACCAAACAGGCTCTTAATTTCACAATCCAATTTATTTGTTTGATTGTGACTTGTGATACAGAACTGTGTCTCTAAAATTATTCTTGTTAGTCATTATTAAATTCTAGCAAAAGGAGGGTTATCATTTTGTCTAAAAACTGCTTATAGGAAATATTTATGTGAATAATATGTGTCATTATTCTCGAATAACAAGGGTTATGAAGCACTTTTTGGTCATCTCGGACCTTGTGATTGCCTTTTCTTCCCCAAAAATAAAAAATAAGATATCGAGACTTCTACATACAAAAGATTTACTTGTTACCAATAGGGTCTAGCCCCTGTTCTTATTTAGATCCCTTGTTTCACTCCGATAGTATTTTATATATATATATATATATATATATATATATATATATATATATATATATATATATATATATATATATATATATATATATATATCAGGTCAATGCAAAGGAAATGAATGCATTTCCATACTATTAAGTTAAGTAAGTAAAATAGATAAAAACATAATCTGGATTATGATGTATCATCTATTCGGCTGGATCTTTCGGAGCCTGCTTATGCATGACATGAGACATGTCAAGGCTAATCATAGAAAAGATTCTCTTCAAGTAGAGAACTAGCCTATCCTCCATATGGGGCTTACGTAGTAGTTGGAACAAAGACACATTTCATTGTGAATTCAAACAAATGTGGCATATAGACATATATCCGCACGGACTAATCAATAGTTCAGGTCAAACACTCCCATAATCCATTTTATCTTCAGAAAATTCACTTCAACCATTAGTGTCAAATAAATAATACAATTTTGCAGGGTTGAAGGAAAAGATCCCAATACATGTTTTATTCTTTTCAATAATCCATATTTATAGCAATGAAATCCTATTGTTCCTACCCTGTGTGAAGTGGTAAATGACTGATTACAAATACCTATGATCTATAATACTATTTCTTCTCTATAAAGGACCAAAGGTGCCTTGCTTATGTGTCATTGGGAAGTGCATTAACATAAATACGGCAGTGAGTAGAGGTAATACAAAAGTGTGTAAACTATAAAAACGAGTCAGGATGGATTGTCCTACACTAGCACTTTCGTGCAATAACTCTACCAAAGGCAATCCTATTACAGGAATAGCTTCCAGTACGCCTGTTACAATTTTGACTACCCAATAACCAATTTGGTCCCGGGGTAAGGAATAACCAGTCACACCAAAATGATGCGGTCAATACAACTAAAACTACACTTGTAACCCGAGTCAATTCATGAGGTTTTTTAAAGCCACCAATGAGATACACACGAAATACGTGCAGGATCATCATTAGCACCATCATACTTGCGGACCATCAATGAACTGATCGGATTAACCAACCAGAGTTAGCTTCAGTCATTAAATATTGAATGGAAGCAAAAGTCTCAGTAACCATTGGGTGGTAGTAAAAAGTCATAGCAAATCTTGTATCTACTTGTACTAAAAAACAAGTAAGTGTAATTCTGCCTAAACAATAAAATATGTTCACATCAGGAGGAACATATTTACTAGTTATATCATCTGCAATCACCTGAATCTCAAGACATTCTTCGAACCAATCATATACTTTATTGAGATAGGTAAATCCAGGAAACTCCCCCTTTGAGAACCGTATATGAGAATTTCATTTCGTACGGCTCAAACAAAAACCACCCAAATACTGGCTAGAATGGATATGTGTAATAAAAAGTTTGAAACTTATTTATCTTTCCTCCTATGATTCACTCTTTCTTTTTCTCTAAAGATATGAAAGAATAAAAATATGAAAGCTCTTCTTTGTGGTTATAATGCTAAAAAATATCAAGTTGGCTCATTTGTCTTTATGTTGATTGTTATAGGCCTCTTTAATCCTCTATTTACCCTTTTTTTTTCTTTTATTTGTTACTCTTGTTATTCTTATTTGTGTGTAATGGGGTTTTACTTCTGTTTTCTTTATTATTGACAGGAATTCTCTTGTTAAGACCCTATGAATCGATTAAAACCTCAAATTCATCTTACAACCACGATGATTCAAGAAAACCTTCAAACTAAGTCCAAAAATTCCCTGAGTAAGAATCGTTGGATCATCACTTATTCAATGAATAGATATACTGAATAAAAATTTAAAGAAAGGTTTGTCCCTTAATTAAAATAAGCACAAATGGGAAAAAGAATAAAAATCTGTCGATTTATCACTTCTAACCCCCTTTTTTTTAACTATTTGGGGGTTAACTCTTTTTTGGAGTCCGGCCCGAAGGGCTTAATATAAAATATGAATCATAGTTAGAATAGTTTGTAATCTATTTCCTATATTCCGCGTGTTTCGGATATTAGAATGAAAATCCGACGAGGTAAAACCATCTGTATCAAGATGACAGAACCACTCTCTATGGTATCCATAAGATCAATTATAACAAGTCACACACTCATATTCCAGAAATATAGAAACAAAGAAATTCCACGGTTGAACTACCCAAAAATAGAATGGGCTAAAAACGACCTAAATGATTCACTTTGTAGTGAAAAGCAATTTAGTAGTTCTTGTGAATCTAATTCATTGAAATTCCATCCAGTAAAATGGAAGAATTATAAATCTCCAAAATAATAGATAGGAATATTGCAAATAGAGCCATTGCAATACCCATCAAAGGAGTAGTTCCCCAACCTGAAGCTACTTTACCATATTTTGAATTCAGTGGTTTCAATAAATCCCCTACAATGGTTCGTCTTGGACCAGATCTAGAACTATTCTCAACGGTTTGTGTAGCCATAAATCCTATTTTGTATTCAGTGAGAGCTGTTGACTTTGTATACCATTATATTGTAAATAAATGATCTAAGCATAGATCCATTGTGGTCTTAAAATTATATAATAATGGAAACAGCAACCGTAGTTGCCATCTCTATATTTGGTTTACTTGTAAGTTTTACTAGGTACACCTTATATACTACTTTTGGGCAACCCTCTCAACAACTAAGAGATCCATTTGAGGAACACGGAGACTAGTTGAAGTAATGAGCCTCCCAATATTACTTCAATCAAGATAATAAAAAATCATTTCCTCTTTTTAGTTGGAACTTTTGGTGGTTCCCAAAAAAATATGGTGAAAATTATTATTCCCTGAGTCGAGACTGAGAGGAATGTATAAACCAATGCTTCCATAGATTCAATTGTAGTTTACAATTATAGCTTCCATGCCTGTTTATTTTGGGTCGTTTTTCGAATAACTAAAGAGAAAGAGTCAAAGAAAGGGCAAAGGAAGCAATTCAAATCAAGATTTGATCCGGCTCCCTGTTTATGTTAAATCACAAAAATAAAAGTAAGAAATCAATCTTATATCAAACTACTTGTTGTCTTGTAGTCGGATCCCCAAGTTTTTGGAATGTTCCAAATTCTACTTAAGCATCCAAATTTGGGTCAATACTGGTAAAAACATCTCAGAACAAGGTTCTAGCGCCATGCCAAATATGTTCGAAGAAGAAGAGCAAAGCAAATGAAGCATGGCCAAAAGTAAACCAACCCCTTGGACTGCTACGAAAAACACCATCAGATTTCAAGATAGCACGATCTAATTCAAAAATTTCACCCAATTGAGCGCGTCGACCATATTTTTTCACAGTAGCAGGATCACTATAACTGACTCCATTCAGTTCACCACCATAGAACTCCACAGTTACACCTACTTGTTTGACACTATACTTCGACTCTGCCCCTCAAAATGGAACATCGGCTCTAACAATACCGTCTCCGTCTACCAAAACAACCGGAAATGTTTCAAAAAAAGTGGGCATATGACGTACAAAAAGTTCGTGCCCTTCCTTATCTCTAAAGATAGGGTGTCCTAACCACCCAACAGTTATTCCATCCCCATTGTCCATTGAGCCCACTCTGAATAATCCCCACTTTGCTGGATTATTACCGATGTAATCATAAAAAGCCAAATTTTCAGGAGTTTTAGACCAATCCTCTGATAAAACTTGATTTTCAGCTATCCCAGCGCTAACTCTTCGATATATTTCTTGCTAGAAGTATCCCTGATCTCATTGATAACAAGTGGGACCAAATAATTCAATTGGGGTAGTTGCTGAACCATACCACATAGTTCCAACAACAACAAAAGCAACAAAAAAGATAGCAGCGATATTACTGGAAAGGATGGTTTCAATATTTCCCATGCGTAATCCTTTGTATAGATGTTGGGGCGGATGGACACTAAGATGGAATAGGCCGGCTAATATGCCCAATGTCCCTACTGCAATATGATGAGAGGCTATTCCTCCTAGAATAAAAGGATCAAAACCTTCCACAACCCACGCTAGATTTATAGATTGTACCCTTCTGGTTAGTCCATAAGGATTAGACCCCCATATTCTAGGACCAATCAACCCTGTTACATGAAATGCGCCAAACCCAAAACAAGCCAACCTTGAAAGAAATAAATGAATTCCAAAAATCTTAGGTAAATCTAAAGAAGGTTTTCCTGTATGTTAATTAGAAAATATTTCTAGATCCCAGTACACCCAATGCCAAATAGCTGCCAAAAAGCATAAGCCAGAAAACACAATATGTGCCCTGGCCACACCTTCGTAACTCCAAACACTCGGATTCATTATAGTACCTCTTGTGATACTCCAACTGCCCCATGAATTGGTTATTCCTAAACAAGTCATGAAGGGTATAGCAAACATACCCTGTCTCCACATTGGATCAAGAACGGGCTCAGAGGGATCAAAAACTGCTAGTTCAGAGCCATTGAACCGGCCCAACCAGTAACTAGAGCTGTATGCATTATTATATGAACAGAAATCAAATGACCCGGATCATTGAATATGAGGGTATGAACACGATAACAAGGCAAACCCATGGAAATACCTCTTTAATCAATGAATAATAGACACTATGTAACTTTATTGCGTTGTAAAAAGTAAAAAAACTATGCTCTGGACCCATTCTTTCGGTACATTTTCTCGAAGAAAGAATTAATATTTGTTTCATCCTTTTAGTAATAATAATAATAGATAGTAATAATAGACGAATTCCATTTGTAGGAACAAAAATAAGCAGATCTATTCTATACCCGATAAGTACCAATACGCAATGGTAAAGGGGATTGATCCCACTTTAATTTTTTCTGAGTGAAGACATACCCATTTGTTCATATCATTCCAAAGACCCATTCGTTTCGAAAAAATTTTCCTTTAGTCATAATCATTCGGTTTTCTTTTTTTATGTTATTGTTATGAACTTATTCAATTTATGGATAAACTATGATAAAGGCTAATCTTATTAAGACAATAAACTTGTTGTTATGCTTCCACGTCAAAGTAAGATATAGTACTTAATTTTTTTTTTCTTTCATTTTATGCCTATTGGTGTTCCAAAAGTACCCTTTCAAAGTCCTGGAGAGGAAGATGCATCATGGGTTGACATATAGTGCGACTTGTCAAATATATTGGGTCACATGGAATTTCCCCATTCTCTCCCCTAATCAAGATATCCCCTCTTTTGCCCAAAAAAGATTGATTGAATTATCAAAATTTTGGAGCGTGAAATACAATTTAATCCTATTTATTTTTTGTAGGGGTATCAGATTAATATTATCAATTAGAATAATTTATGATTGGCTTGACTGGACCAAAAAAATGAAGTATCTAGGCTCCGTTTAAAGAAAACCCAATTGGCAATATATCTAAAATTGCTACTTTATAATATTCTATTTATAAACAAGAGCGATCTCAAACTATTTAATCAATGGTGTAATATAATGAATACATTGAATATTTAGTGGAAGACATGAAATAAATGAAATTGAAAAATAAAAAAATCCATAGCAAAAAGATGTGGTATTGGGACATTTGCCCTATATGTGCAAATAAAAATCGGGCCTATCTTTACTCGGAGTAGAGCATAAACCTAAAAAAATTGAAAAAGCCCATCTAGGAACAAGAAAATGGCATCGTTATTTGGATTCGATCTCGATGAAACAATACATCAATTAGAAGTTCATTCGATAAGTTTAGTAAATTATTTATATATATATATATATATTATTTATATATAGGTAAAGTAAATAGGCCAAAAAAAATTCTTCTTGAAAAAATGGAAGAAAAAAAGCCCTTTGTTAGAAGTTAGAAAGAGTCCCCTATGAAAATAAAAAAGAATGAGGGCTGCAATCTACACATTGATTCTTCTTTTTTTTTGCACGATTTTGGTTAAACCGTATGCATCAAAAGGTGTGTGTACGGTTCCTAAGGATACAATTATATCCTAATCAACCGACTTTATCAAGCAAGATTACTTTTTTTAGGCTAAGAGGTTGATAGCGATCTCTCGAATCAAATTATTGGTCTTATGGTATATCTCAGTCTAGAGGATGACAGCAAAGATCTGTATTTGTTTATAAACTCTCTTGGGGGGTGGGTAATACTCGGAGTAGCTATTTATGATACTATGCAATTTGTACAACCAAATGTACAGACAATATGCATGGGATTGGCAGCTTCAATAGGATCTTTTCTTCTGGTCGGAGGAGAAATTACCAAACGTCTAGCATTCCCTCATGCTTGGCGCCAATGAGTTTTGTATTTGAGAGAAAAAAGAAGACTATGCCTTCGCCATATTAAATATGACTATTAAGTAATAATAGCATGGCATTTTGAATTCGATAAGAGAAACCTTTTTTTTTTTTTTTTTTTTTTCAAAAATCAATCATTAGATTATATATCGAATGAATAGTATGAGATAAAGGGCATTTTCAATTTTATCTGATTTATCAAAAGCCTATTGCAGTGTCACAAATTTTTTGTTTTCACACTAGGGGGATAATAACAATATTTATCTTAGGAAAGAATACCAAAAAAAAAAGAAACTTTGGGATTGTTTAATAACAGACTAAATAAATATATAAAGCAATAAAACCATCATAGTATGTTTTAACTACTCCAAAATAAAATGAAGGATGGTTATTGGATTATTTATCGATCGGGGTCTGATAGGCCCTATATTTGAATATTTGAATTTGATTTTATACTTCTTCAATGGAATGGAGGTTATAAAGTAAATTCCATTGTATAGTCGTATGCAATGCGCAAAAGATGCCTATACGGTTGTTCAATTATATCTTTTGGTTTTCATATCATTACTTGTTATTTAATTTATTCTCTTTGATTTCTCTTCGAGATAGAAGAACCATTTATTAGGTTATATAATCAAGGTAATGATCCATCAACCTGCTAGTTCTTTTTATGAGGCACCTACAGGAGAATTTATCCTAGAAGCGGAAGAAATGATGAAGCTGCGCGAAACCATTACAAGGGTTTATGTACAAAGAACAGGCACACCTTTATGGGTTGTATTCGAAGACATGGAAATAGATGTTTTTATGTTAGCAACAGAATCCCAAGCTCATGGAATTGTTGATCATGTAGGGGTAGAATAAAAAATAACAGGGATTTCGCGCAAATACAAATACGCCATTTGAAATTTTATCTTCTTACTGGGTTTGATAGAGTATTCTATTAATTAATTTATTAATATAGAAGTAATTCCTAATTGTCCGGTTAGGATCGATCTAAACTAGCTTATTATGTATACGAGTCAACATGCCAACTATTAAACAACTTATTAGAAAGATGAGACAGCCAATCAGAAATGTTATGAAATCCCCCGCCCATGGGGGATGCCCTCAGTGACGAGGAACATGTACTAGGGTGTATGTGTGACTCGTTCAAAGCATGGACTGGGGCAAAAGAAAAGAACCCATTTTTCCAGTATCGGTGATTAGTAATAGTAAATAAGATAAAATAAAATGGACGAATTCACTATCTAAAAAGTATCTATCATACCCTTCTATTGTGTATCAAAATTTATGGTTTCTAGTGGTGTAAAACCAATCGTTTACATTTTCAATTTAAGATGAGAGAGAATTTCCCATTGGTAGCATATGTTTATCCATTAAGCAGGGGGAGTCCCATTTAAAGGCAAGAAAGATTACGTCCTTACTCTTTCAACAATGGACTAAAAGGGTCAGCTACACATTTAATCTTCATAATTAAATACTGTTACTGTATAAGTGGATCTCGTTGTGAAAGACGGATTACTGAATAATTCATGGGTCGAGCCAAAAAGTGTGAACTGTACAAGTTAACAATATGATTGATTAAATGAAAGAAAAGAAGGGGCTCCGGTGTATAGAAGGGATCTCGCCGTTTAAGAAGTAACCATAGAAACGATGGAACCCACTATTTTTTTTTTTCATTTCTATTTTATATTTACTACTTTTTGTTTTTATTTAATATTAATATGCTTTTTTTAATATCTAGTAACAATATCAATATTATTTCTTATTTTGAGGTAAAATGCATATAAAAAAAAAAAAAAAGAGAAAAAATCATGGGCGGGAATGTTATAGTAGCAAAAGCCATTGGAGTTTTTATTTTATACATTGGAAGGATTTGTTTTGTTAATAACAAACTAGTAAAGGAGAAGGGAATAACTGAAAGAAAAGAAATCAATTAGTTATTTATCAAAGTTTTATTTATTCAATGACCAGAATTAAATGAGGATGTATAGCTTGGAGATGTAGAACAAAAATTCATTTATTTGCATCAAGCTTTCGAGGGGCTCATTCAAGACTTACTTGAACTATTACTCAACAGAAAATAAGAGCTTTGTTTTCGGCTTTTCGGGATAAAGGTAGGCAAAAGAGATATTTTTGCCGTTTGTGGATCACTCGGATAAATGTAGTAATTCGAGGGAATTTAGTATACTATAGTTATAATATTTTCATACACAATTTGTACAAGAAGCAGTTGCTTCTTAAAAGTAAAATACTTGCACAAGTAGCTATATTAAATATAAATTGTCTTTCTATGATTTTCACTGAGATTATAAAATAAGTAGATTGGAAGGACTCCATAGGAATTTTTTAAATTTTAATGGAGTGCATTGTAAAATTAACTCCGGGAACGAAGAATAGAAATTAGTATGATAAAATATAATCAAATAATATGATAAAGTCGTCAAAATGAACAAACAAGACGTTCAATAAAAAATGATTTATTCTTTTTCCCCGATCCTTCTTTTCTTATGACATGACACTCACATCTTAATTTGCAAATTTTTCGAACAAAACATCAATCCGCCTTTGAGTTCGTATTGGAATTTTGATTCAGGTGAAGAGTAAGCCTATCCCCCTTTTTGATTCTAAGACCCATAGTTCTAGTAGCTGACTCACCTCTTTCAAATTGTTTCTCATTATTGAGAAAGGGTAACAAAGATAAAATATGAGCTTGATTGATAGCAATAGTAATTAATCGTTGTTGTTTTAAGTTTAATCTATTCACCCATCTAGATAATATCTTTCCTTGTTCACTAATAAATTGACTAATTAAACTCATGTTTCTATAATCAATTTGATCCCCCAACCCAATCGGGGGCAAATGCCTACGAAAAGATCGCTTGGATTTAAAATAGAGTCGCTTGGATTTATCCATGATTTGTTTATTCCTTATCCCGAAAATCCTAATTTTGTTGGGGATTTCTTGTTGGTTTGTTTATCTTTAAATATATTTTATATATAATATATGGTATATGACATTTTTCATCTTCCTTGGAAGGATGACATACAATACATACGTGTAATCGGTTCCATCTATTTCTTTATCTCCCCATGAATTGTATATTTGTAACAAAAGGGACAAAATTTTCTCAATTCCAATTGACTAGGCATATTGTGTTGATTCTTTTGAGTAATATATCTGGAAATACCAACCCTCTTTGATTCCTTATTAGCATCATTTCAAACAGCACAATTGGTACATTCCAAAATAACTGTTACTCGAACATCTTTCCCCTTGGCCATGAACCCCCTTTGTATTTTTGATTCATTCAACTATTCTATTTTGCGATCCAAAGAGAAAAAAGGAACGAAAAAAAAAGAAAAAAAGAAAAGAAGTTGCTAACTCGAAATAAAATTATGAAAAATTTCGTTGCAATCAAGATAGTAATAATAAGTAATACATGATTTCTAACTACATTTCTAATTCCAATATAGTGTTTCGTCTTCCATTTAAGTATTTTGTATGATATTTTGGGCTGCATGTTGTTGGCGGTGGAAGGGGACAAGCGGTGGTGGAGGACGACTCTCTCTCTCTCTCTCTCTCTCTCTCTCTCTCTCTCTCTCTCTCTCTCTCTCTCTCTCTCTCTCTCTCTCTCTCTCTCTCTCTCTCTCTCTCTCTCTCTCTCTCTCTCTCTCAAATTTTCATATAATAAACTTTGGTCTGTGGTGGTCATTGGTCTGTGGGGTTAAAAAATAGTGTAAGAAGTGTGTGGTGAGAAATTAACAAGTATTGTGTAGGTGGAAAAGTGGGTTGTTTGTGTGGTGGAAAAATGGGGTTAATTAAATTTGAAAGGAATTAAAAAAAATGAGCTAATGATAAATAATAAATCAAATTCATTTAAATAATAATAATAATAATAATCCCAAAAAGGGGGTAAAGTTAATGAATTTTTTAGAAAAAAAGTTAATGAGCTAATTCTATAAATTTCAAAATACATAGAATTTTTAAAATATTTGCACAACGTAAATTTGATAAATTTCAAATTAATAAAAACTAACAACTTACTGTATTTTTTTTGTAAGTGCTTCATGAAATCCATAAAAAAATAAAAAATAAAAAAATAACATCCAAAAATTTAAAATTTTTACTATTGGAGATTTATATATATATATATATATATATATATATATATATATAAAATTTAGATTATAAAAAGATTATAAAAGAATAAAGAAAGATGAAAGAAAGAATAAAAAAATAATATTTAAATGAGATAGAGAAAGAATAGAGAGTCTGTTGAAACATATAACCGAAAAAATAGATAGGTAAAAGGTAAAAGTAACTGTTTATTCTTTAAACAGTACTAAAATTTGGAGAAATTGTTGAAGATACTCTTAAAAGGTGGCAATGTGGAACATTTTTTTTTTCACTGTACATGTGAGCGGTGTAGACTTTTTTTTTTTTTTCCTTCTTTTTTAAATGAGACTCTTTCTTATAACGGTTTCATACCCATTTCTCTTCAACATCACAAACAATGTCTTGTGTGGTGAGTTAGGGGTGGCAAATGGGCGGGTTGGGTCATAAATGGGTTGGGTGTGTAATTATCCATTTATCCATTTATGACCTGTTTATATATATAAATTAATTATCCATTACCCGTCCAATCCATTTAATTAGTAACCCGCCCATTTAACCCAATATGACCTAAATATTCTTCCATACTCAATTTGCTTAGTATTCATAGTAAATCTTTTTCTACCACCTATCAATTAAACCATGACTTGGCTTGACCCAAATCCAATCGTTCTAAATCATCACGATATTGTTTAACTTATTGACCCCAAAAAAATAGAAGAAAAAACTGCAAATGTTCAAACCTAAATTTGAAGCTTGATTTGCTTTGTAAGGCAAGCTTGTTGAGTAAAACAAACTGATTATCCAAAATTAAACACAGAGAGAAACTTTTTTCAAATTATTTGACCCAATATGATGCACATTAAGAAAACCAAAGAAGAAATTTTGTCCAGCTCCACCTTTAGCTCCTACCATGGCTTCTGAGTCTGATAACCTCTCTACTCTCCTCACTACCAACGTAAACGTCGTTGAAGACAAGAAGTTCAGCTTCTGACGCCTCGAGATGTTCACGGAGAACCTCGCTAGAACAGTCGGCTTCTATGACCGCCATGTTTTCCTTTGCTACAAGAGCCCTGAGCCCTGGCCATCAAAGGTCGAAGGCTTCGAATCCTATCCGCTCCCGAAGCTCCTCTCCTCTGCTGTTAAAGCTCTCAAGAATGACATCGTGCTTATGGTCAACTCAAAATTTTTTTTTTTTTTTGGATCAGTTGGTTAATCAGTGTGGTAAATTATGTTTTGTGCTTAGTTTTGAATTTGCTGCGAGTTTTGAGAGACTTGGTTTTTTCTCTCTGAAACTTAGATTAATCGTATAGGCTACGGTTTAGGATGAATGATCGGAGTGATTGTGTGTTTCATTTGAGATTTCAAAGACTCAAGTTGGGTGTGTAATTATTTAGGTACGTTTCATCTCTCTCTAAATTTTCCTTACTTTTGTTTGGTTACTGAGAAAATTTGAGGGAAAGTGTTTAAGGAGAGTGAAACTGAGAGTAAGATTGAGGGCCGAATGTTTTGGCTTAGAAATCTAAGAGGTAATATTGTTTATTTAAGTTTTAGATTTTAGAATGGTTTGCTGGGTATTTGTGGGTTTATTTAATTTTAAATTTTAGATGGGTTTAGTGGGTATTAGTGGATTTATCCATTTGGGTCTATCTAATTAAATAACCAAATGGGTATTTACTCATTTAACCTAAATATTCAAATGCGTTAGGTTAAAATTTATTCAAATAAGGTAGGTAATGAACGGATTCATGGATATGGATAAAAATTGTCACCTCTAAAAGTTATTGTGTACTCCTGAAATACCATAAATGCGTGCTCTCTCCTCTCACATGAATGGTGGGTCCCACTAATTAAATTCATGGTGGAATCTACCGTTCATGGAGAAGAGAAAATACACATTTATAGTACTCCGAGAGTACCTACTAATTTTTCCTAATGCTGATCAAGTAAATGCACGTGCTTTAAATAAAAATTGCGGCTTGACTGTATGACTGCCTGGAAGAAGAAAATCTATGTTTAAAAAAAAGAAGAGAAAAAGCAATATGTATCATTTGGAGCTTTTAAGCTTCTTTGCTGACTCTCAAAAGACGTAACAAATTATGTTTTTGAAACGTTGAATTTTCTCCCTCACATGAAGTTAGACTCCACACATGCAGCAAGAAGAATAGTGCAATTCCAATTTTTTTTTAGATCCCATAGCCATGTCCTCTGCTACTAGCTAGCTCCATGTAGCTGCCTGACCTTCTGAGTAAAAAACAAAGCTTTTTGTCACGCCTACTATGAAGTAATTAATTTCACACCCAATTTGTTTGTCTGATAGGATTTGTGATACATAATTGTGTCTCTAAAATTATTCTTGTTAGTCATTATTAAATTCTAGCAAAAGAAGGGTTATCATTTTGTCCAAAACTGCGTATAGGAAATATTCATGTGAATAATATGCGTCATTTTTTCAGTTCTATAGGTACTATTTGAGATTTTCTTTGACTTTGACAATTTTTTTTTTTTTTTTGTGTGTCTTTTCTACACTTAACCAGCACCAAGCGGTGCTGGTTAACATTCTCCTTCTCGAATAACAAGGGACGAAGAGCACAACATCATGGTCTCAGCTTTCAAGCACGTGATCACTAGAGGCATTGATGGTCTCACCCACATAACAGCTTCAACAACTTAAAGTTGACCGGGTTAGTAGTACTGCCACGTCATCATTGCCTTCAACTGGTGGAACTACCGGCGGCCCTACATGGCGTCCAGGCCTTAGGGTGGTCACAGGGCCCGGAAAAAATTATTACTATGTATAAATTTTAAAAGTTTATGATTTTTTTAACTTTAAAAAAATTTTGTGACGACCTTAAATTTTTTTGGATAATGCTAACGAGTACCATAAGGACACTTGTTAAGAATTACTGAAATGCCATTGTATTAATGGCAAGCCACAAAAATCTATGCAATAAAACAGTATGTGTCAGTTTGCTTAGAAAGAAACAAACGTTTTATAATAAACCCAAAATACCCTTCCACTTTCAGTGTTCTCCATTTAATGTCCTATCTACATGTGGTCTCACCCAACTCAAAAAGTCTCCTCACACGTGAGATAAATAAAGAAGTAGACTAAAAAAATACTTGTTAATTTTTCCCTCCATTTCACCTTTTTTATTTTCTTTTACTTATTCTCTCCAACTTACTATTTCACCTTTTTATCTCCCACCATTCTGTAGTCATTTTCTTTTCTTTTTTTATCATCACTCTTCTTTTTTCTCACTTTTGAAAATGTACTTTAGAAAAATATTGACACACACTGAAATCAAATTAACTAGGGGAGGGCTCAAAGAACTTAATCAGAATTAAGAAGGTACTTTCAATTATTCATTTATTTATATTAAAAAAATGATTTTGCTTTATTTATTTATTTATTCTTGTTATATTATTATAGTTCAAATGGATGAGGATTCAAGTTCAAATGGGACTCAACTATGCAATTCAAGGAATTATTTTGACTTGAATAAGCTTCCTAAAGAAGGTACTATTATTTTATATGAAAAATGGCTATTTATTTTTATTTTTTATATTCAAATGTGGTTTTTTTTTTAAAAAAATTCTTGTGACAATATAGCACAAATGGATGAGGATTTTATTGCAAATTAAACTCATCAAAGTGATTCAAGAAATTATATTGAGTTGGATGAGTCTCAAACTTCAAATAATGAAAAAAAAATAGTGACATTTGTGGAGAGAAAGTTCTTGAAGAATATAATTTTGAGCTTTTTGTCGGTCAATGTTTTTTTAGTGAAGAAGAGACTTTTATTTTCTATACAACTTATGCAAGACAACATGGTTTTTCTATTCGGAAAGGTCAGTTTGTCACAAAAAATAAAGAAATAGTAAGGCGGGATTTCTTTTGTCATCGAGCAGGTAAACCACTATTAAAAATTGTGGATCCATCTAAGAAGCAAAGAAATAGAGAGTCTTTAAAATGTAGATGCAAAGCTTATCTAAGGATTGCCTTACGAAAGTCATTTGATATTTTTCCACAAGAATGGCATGTCACTAAGTTTATTATAGATCACAATCATGAATTGTTGGCTCCTTCGGAAGTGTGGTTTCTTCCTAGTAATCGAATTATCACTAAAGAATATGAAGACCGCATTCAATTGTTGAAAGAAGCTAATCTTTCGATTAGACAAATCATGCGTATTATGGAACTTGAGAAAAAAGTGGAACATGGACATCTTCCATTTTTTCAAAAAGATATTCGTAACCTTTTTGAGAAAATGAGAAGGGAGCATGTAACGAGTGATGCCATGAGCCTCTTACAATATTGCAAAGATGCAAAAGAGGAGAATTCAAAGTTTCAATATGCTTTTAAAATAGACGATGAGAGAAAGTTGGAGCATATTTTTTGGACACCTTATCCTTGTATTGATTGGTACCAAAAATATGGAGATGTAGTTGTTTTTGACACTACTTATAAGGTGAATGCTTATGATATGCCTTTCGGTGTCTTTGTGGGTGTCAATAATCATGGAAAGACAATTCTCTTTGGTTGTGCACTTCTTTGCAACGAAACAACTAGTACTTTTCAATGATTAATGAAGGTAAATTTTCAATCTTGTAAAGATTCACAATTATTTTTTAATTTGGATAGTATTTGAATTTTTTTTTGCATTGTAATAATTTTATGTTTGATTGGCAGACTTTTGTACCATTGATGAAGAAGCCACCCAAGTCTATTTTGATTGATCAAGATCCATGGATCACAGAGGCAATTTCAAAAGAATTGCCGCTCACAAAACATGCCTTTTGTATATGACATATTACTGCTAAATTTAGTGGTTGGTTTACATCAATTCTTCGTAGTCAATATTCGAGTTGGTGCATGGATTTCTACAAGTTATATAAGTTGGACTCATGTGAAGAATTTGAGCACCAATGGCTACAAGTTATTGCAAAATATGACATGTGTATGAATAAGCATGTGATTGGATTATACCAAATTAATCACTTTTGGGTACCATGTTACCTTCGTGGATATTTTTTTGGAGGAATGACAACAACGGGAAGATTTGAAAGCATAAATGCCTTTATGAAACGATTTGTTAGTTCCCATATAAGCTTGATCCAATTTGTTAAACAAGTAAGTCATTATTTACCCTTATAATTTACTTTATTTATGTTTATATTTGTCAATGTTAGTATTTTTTATATTATTTTTTTAAGTCTTGGTGTGTCATTTAAATGCTTATAATTTGTTGTGATTTTTTAATTTTAGATTGACCTTGCCATTGAAGATGTTGAACAAATACAATCACATGATACAATGTTGGAAACGTTTAGGAGTTCTTCTTTAAGAAGCCTTTCACCATTAGAAGACCAAGCCCATGGTGTGTTGACACCTTATGCTTTCAAATTATTTCAAGTGGAGTTTGGGAGTGCTACACTATATTCCGTGCTTCAAGAAAATGGTAGTGAATTTGTGTTGCAATATTACAAAGACAAAACTATTAAAAAACACAAAGTTTTGTGGGATGGTGAAATGACTAATTGTAGTTGCAAGCATTTTGAATTTTGGGGTATACTTTGTTGCCACATACTTAGGATATTTCTTAACAAAGATTGCCACCAAATTCCACATATGTATCTATTATCACGTTGGAGTTGTGAAGCATCACTAAAGGGAAAAGAATTGTTAGTTTTGAATGATGAAGATTTAGTGGACATGGAAACCAATATCAATGGTGATGTTAATGATGTGATTGATGAAGATTGTTTTATTTCTTGTCCTCCAATGTCAAAGACAAAAGGTCGTCCAAAGAAAAAACGAATGAAAGGTGGAAGAGAGTTGGGAAAGCAAAAGAAGTCTTGTAGACTTTGTAAGCATATTGGTCATAACATCTCTACATGTCCGGAGAAGAATAGTAGTACTTCCTCAAATTGTGCAAACAAGAAAAAGAAAACAACATCAACAGATATTGGATTGAACCCGGTATTTTGTTTGAAATGTTAGGTGAAAGCTTTTTGAGATTGTGAAAGAAAAATTATGACACATATTTTGTTAATGTTGTCATTTTGACAACATGTTTTTGAGAAGATTTGATGGAATTTACTTATTGAAATTTTGCTTTTGCTTGATTGTTGGTTTAATTGTTAAGTATATGTTGCTTTTTAATTATTAAGGATATGTTATTTTGGTGTGATACTTTTATTGTCCCATTTGATTTAAAAAATTTTGTTCATTTTTATCTCTATTTGGATCACTCCCACTCACAAGATGTTGTTTATGAAACTTTCGGTCTAATAGTAATGAATTGGTGGTACGTTAACTATTTTTGTATTCCCAAACTGAAAATTTTCTTAATTATTAAAAAAAAAAAAGACTAGAAAGATAAAAATGATGAAAAATTTAGAGCCACGTTAATGAAAAATAGAAGGAAAAAGAATATATATATATAATCAGTAATTGTATATATAATAGGATTTTTATTAATATATTAGTGATTTCATTTGAGTTTGGGGATTAAATTCAATATCTACATATTTGCTTGTGGTCCATGGACCATGACCACCAGCGTGTGTCAATATTTTTACTAATTACGTTTTTAGAAGTGAGTAAAAAGAAGAGTGATGATTAAAAAAAAAAAAGACTACAGAAAAGTGGGAGATGAAAAGGTGAAATAGTGAATTGGAGGGAAAAAGTAAAAGAAAGAAAGAAAAAAAAAGGTGAAATGGAGGGAAAAATTAACAAGTATTTTTTTAGTTTGCTTCTATATTTTATCTCACGTGTGAAGGGACTTTTTGAGTTGGGTGGAACCGCATGTAGATAGGACATTAAATGGAGAACACTGAAAGTGAAAGGGTATTTTAGGTTTATTATAAAACATTTGTTTCTTTCTAAGCAAACTGATACATGCTGTTTTATTGCATAGATTTTTGTGGTTTGTCATTAATACAATGACATTTCAGTAATTTTTAATGAGTGTCCTTAGGGCACTCGTTAGCATTACCCAATTTTTTTTTGTCCAACATAACTAAACTTTGGATAAAATTTGGCAACAAACTTTGTTATAAGTTAAGGCTATAACTCCATTCAAATTTTTTTTTTTACTGGTTGTGAATTTTAACAAATTTACCATTTAATTACATTTTCTTTTTATATCCTCCACACTTATAAAATTTCAAGAAGATCAAAAAGCAATAGTAATGTCATCAATTAAATGTTTAAATTTCGAGTTTTTGTAATTTAAAATTATACATAAAAATTAAGTTTATAAATCGAATAGTAAATAACATTCAATTGACATGAAACTTAACATGTGTTTTAAGAACATAGAGAATATTTAATTCAACGGTTAGATTTGCAAAATATGTAGTAATGTTAATTTATTTAGTGAGAATTGTAGCCTTTTGCTACAACTTAGTTTGTAGCTAAATTTTATCCTTAAACTTTAGTCCCCTTAACAATATATTACTATATTAGGTCCTTACATTAAAAAAAAAAAAAAAAAAAAAAGTCTAAGAAAAATTTTATTTAACTAAAATTTTAAAAGATATATAGTTTGCAACATTGATAATGAGACTATTATGTAACAATTTCAAAATAAGAAAATTCGTAGAAAGAAATTGTAAGACTTTATGTGTTTGCATGTGTGTGTGTGTGTGTTTTTTTTTGGTTGTCGTTAATATATGAAGTTCTCTTTTTATTAGATTTTGTCTAATATAAGTTTCTTAATGATCTCTTTCAAAAAAATTTCTGGAGCCACCACTGGATGGGACCAACATCAACACCACTAGTAGGAAGAAGAAGAATGACAATGAGAAGAGATACATGGGAGTGAGGTAGAGGTCATGGGGGAGCATCTGAGATTAGAGACCCAAGGGAAGAAAAGTGGATGTGGCTAAGAGGGAATGAGTTTTTGGATGATATTACAATTGAGGAACCTGAATAGTGGATGATGTATTGGCCTGACAATGCCAATGACTTACCTTGTAGCAACGTTAGAAGCACTTAACATTAGATTGTAGTATAAAGTATAAACTAGTTGCAGACCCACGTGATGCGTGGAAATAAATAATTATTTTATATTGTAACATAATGTATAATTTTTTTTTTCTAAAATTTTATGAAGATAATTTGTTCACCTTAAAAATTAAACAATTTCTATTTGGTCCAATATGGTCAACTCGATCAATTTCAATCCTCCTTCAGTCCATTTTAGACTAATTAAGCCTTAAATTGATTCTTTTTGTAAGTTTTCTTTTCAAGTTTAGCTCAAAAATTCATTTTGTTAGGCTTAACATAGGTCCTCTTGTTACTTTTTTCAATCACTTCTATGACTTTTGAATTTTCTTTTCTTCTTAAACCTTTTGCTTCCTTTAGGAACAAACTCCTTTTGTTCAACAATGTTAACTAAAAATTTGTTAAATCTCAATTTGGCATCCACTTGAGTCATGACCTTAGATAAGAGGTCATCAAGTGTAGGAATTTTTGTTTTTATCATCTATTGGTCTTTCTTGAAGGGCTAATTCATTAGTCAAGGCAATCATATTAATCATTTGTTGACGAGCATCTTCTCATTTTGATAATTTAGATGTAATGAATTTTTCCTGAGCACTAGACTTCTTTCCAAACTTCACTTCCAGGCTATCAATTATGGATTTAGCACTAGACTATCAATGAATCTATCATATATCCTAGCATGAACATTTTCATTTTGTTATTTGCCTCAATCCATTTACTATAGGAGATTTTATCAGACTCAACAAATTCCTCATTGGGCATAGGTGGACGCTCTATAATCATAAAACCTTACGTACAAATCAACTCTACGTTTTCATTGTACATAATTGGGTCTAGAAAGCGTACAATTTTTCATGATATCTACCATTTTCAGAGAACCAAAGGAGTTTTGCCATCTCTCAGTAAAATGCAACACATATAATATGTGTATTAAAATCCAATTCTTTTGGCTATTAATATCTTTTGATAACATACAAGAATTTATATTTAATGACAAATATTTCAACCAATTAAATTCATCCCATATCCATAGGGGTGTTAGGAAGAATTTAATCAATTAGTATTTATCCCTTAAATATTTATTTATTTTTATTAAATTAGAGTTTGTGTCTATCCGTAGGGGCGTTGACACACATCACACATATAATCTTTCAAAATCCTATCTCATCCATGTGATTAACCGAAGGGGTGTCATCATGTTTGAGTTTAGAATAATGAAAGAATTATGGGCGTATTAACTTCTAAGACTAGACTTGAAGAAAACTAACTCCCACTACAAAACTTAAAATTAACTAAATGGCGTTATGCTGCATCTATTACAATCATTTATTAATAAAAATTTATTGTATACTTAACATATAACAATATCACATGTATAGGGAAGAAAAAAAATTTAGCCATAAAGACAAGTTATCATAAATATTAGCAGAGCCTTCATGCTTGTGACTGTTGGAATTTTACTTAGAGAGTAATTCAAGAGAAACAAATATAATACATCTTTCAATTAACAATTATATCATGTGCATGTGTAATAAAAAAAAAATAATAAGATGTAAGAAATTTACATGTTAAATTATATTATTCAAGGACCTCACAAGTAATTAGGATGCTTTTCCTAGCTGGTCAGGATTAATAAGAGCTTTCTTTTCTCTCCTCATCACACCCTTTGCAAGTGTGACATTGACAATATTTATAATATTAAGAAAGGACATGACCAGTTATAAAATCATTTCTATTGTAATAACAATTCATATAACAGATATGTTACATTCATTAATAAATAACTTCATTAATTAGATTCATTAATGAAGTTCATTAATGTGTCATTACTTTTGTAACTCCATACTAACGCATAGATTCATCTATCGTTCATGTCCAAAATCACTATCGTAGGGACTGGGTTTGAACACTATTCCTATAAGATGAGTGAATTCAAGCCCAATGAGCCCGGTATAATGAATTTGTAGAGAGTGGATAAAAGAACTAGGGTTTAATGAGCGGAATAACAGTTAGAATGACTTTTAAGGATAATCAAACGAAAGCAGATTGGAGTTATCTAAGTAAACTTGTCCTTGGCATGATCTGGGGAGATATGTTCTTGTATATATTGATTGAAGATGGTTACACATATGACTCAAGTTGCTACAGGGCTTTCTCTTACAAGTTTCTGATCTCCTCTCCATGGGGGATCTCTTCTATTATATAGTTCCATTTGGACCATCTTGATCTTACACTTGTTAATCATTTAGGTTTTTATTTGAGTGCTTATCCCATCAGACACTCCTTTGAGCCTTCTGTGAGTTGGGGTAGCCAAGGCAACATTGTTCATGGGTCTTCTCCACATTAATGTGGCCAGAGTGTTAGTTGTGGAGCATTTAATGGGAAGGCAGCAGTTTTTCCTAGAATTGTTCTACCGCCATGCTCCCTTCTGCTTACTTGCTGTACTTATCTTTTCCTTTGGGAAGCTTTGGAAGATTGCATTTATTGGTAGATCACTCTTCTTCTACCTTGGCTTAAGCTAGTTGAGGACAAACTTGTCCTCGACACGGCTTTTGGGTTGTCACGATCATCATTGTCCTTCTTATATGTGATTATGGGCCTCAGGCCCAATACGAAAGATGAAGGTATATCACCGATTCTATGACCCCACAACTATAATGACAACACCTTTTATAGGAGGCCAAGTTATTGGCAATGATAGGATAGATTTATTAAGGCCAATGCTCAACGTGCATGATCTCATTATGGAAAGACTACCAAGATTATTATGCACTAACTATCGAAAGACTAGCTCTTATTGTCTTTCACAGTCTGTGTAATTTTAACTTGCACCACCTTTCCATCAAGGTCCAACAATATACCTATAAGAATAGGCTACATCATGATTGATATGGTCAAGTCAAGGACTACAATGAATGTATTCATAATCTACTAAATCAAGTAGACATATTTCAATACACCAATATTTTACATCATAAAAATATTTCATAATTTCACAATAAATTTTAAATAATTATTTATGATAATAGAGACATCATAAAATATCATGTTGGACCACATTATTATTACAGTGTTTTGGTAGGTTCTTGAGTTGTGTATTCATGTTATTTGTATATTTGTTATTTTGTGTTACTTGTCTAAGAATATTAATAAAACTGTATATTTATGTAGTTTGTATTTGTGCAATTGTGTTAAAATAAGACTTGTAGTTTATGAAACTTAGTTGCGGAACTTATAGTTTAAAGTTGTGTGTATGTGTGATTCAAAACAATACTTGTGTAAGTATCGTTTTTATATTTTAGTAGGTTCTTGTATATTCATGTAGTCTAAGAATGAATATTAATAGGTGTTGAAAGTTAGCTTGGTGACATTTTAATAGTTGTAGCGAATTTTTATTTTTGTTTAGTAATAACGTTATTAAAAAAAAAAAAAGTCTCAAATTTTATAGAAAGCATGAATTAATCAATATCTTTTTAAATGGTAGACAAAATGGAGACCTTTCAAATTCAAGATTACTCGGTTTAATACTATGATAAATTATCAATTATTCTGAAAATTAAATTATTTAAAAACACTGAATTTAATTATTTTTTCAATATTGCTAACAGTAACACAAAGTGTCACTAGGTGACAATAGAGTTCTTTTGCGCGAAAGAGTGGGGAGTGGAATGTGCAAAGAGGCTACATTTTTTTTTTTTTTTTTGAAAGAAGGAGAGAGAGAGAGAGAGCAAAGAGGCTACATAGTACATACACATGAGTGGAATGAAATGGTAGGAGGAAAAAACATGGTGAAGCGTTTTCTTAGTTCACACAATATGTAGCAGTACGTGAATGATTTTTGGTTTGGACATTTTGGACCTTTTCAACAGCCAGCAGGAGCTAAGAACCGGGCCGTTGTTCCAAAAGTACTGACACAGTGACACTACGTACGAATGTACTGCACCGACGAAAGAATAGTGGAATACAAACTCTATCTTCTTCCTACAGGGTTTTGACCTGGTCTCATGCATGCTTTCAAGTGAGTTATGTCCATTTAATTTTTACTACATAATGGTTTCCCAAATCCATCCCTAACACATCTTTAAGTATGGATTTAGCATCTTTGATTAAGCCAGAAAAAAAGAAAGTATGAGTATGGCATATGATAATGTGCCCGCCTCCTCCGCATTTGTATGCTGAAACACAAGGCAACGTGCCCACTTCCAATCTGCATTAATTCTCGTCATACAAAGCTCAATTTGTCCAAAAACCGCTTATAGGATCGTATTAATTACATTCATGCAAATATGCGTCATATTCGAGTAACAAAGGAGGAAGAGCACGACATTTTGGTGTCAGCTTTCAAGCACGTGATCACCGATGGGGTTGATACTCACACCCCACAACAGCTTCAAATACTAGAAGCACTCTGGGGTAGTAGTACTGCCGCATCATCATTGCCTTCAACCAGTGGGGCCAGCGACACTAGGAAGAAGAAGAAGAAGAAGAAGAAGAAGGATGACAATGAGAAGAGATACAGGGGAGTGAGGCAGAGGCCGTGGGGGAAATGGGCGTCTGAGATTCGAAACCCGAGGGAAGCGAAGCGGGTGTGGCTTGGCACCTTCATGACGGCAGAGGAGGCTGCCAGGGCTTACGATAAGGCTGCCATCAAGTTTTGTGGACCTAGAGCCAAGCTTAATTTCCCGTTGTCAGACTATGAGGTTGAAAGAGATGATCAGCATGATGAACAAGCTCAGGAGGTTAATCCAAATGTTAATGTGGAGATGATGGCAGAGAGTGATACACAGATTGTGAAAGACGTGGCAGAGAGCAGTCACGAAGAGAATGAGCTTTTGGATGGGATTACCATAAAGGAACTTAAACAATGGATGATGGATTGGCCTGACAACGCCAATGACCCCACCCTGTAATAAAGGAAATACACTCAGTTTTGGATGTATGTTTTCTCCCATTCGGTTTTGAGTGGGAGCGCGGGCGGTGTTACAGGTAGCTCAAGATGAACCCCGTACTTGGCCCAAAAAAAAAAAAATTTTTATATAAATTTTATTTTTTTACCCCTAAATAAAAAATTTGAACATCCTGAACCTAAATTTTGTTTAAACTTAGTTGAAATAAGTTTGAATATAATTATCTTAGTCCTACTTTCACAATAATTTTACAATAAATGTTAAGTGATATGTTGTAATTGGTTTTGATCTAGACTCACAATTGACATCAGTTTTTTATATACCTTTAACAACTTACCACTTATATTTTATTATGAAAGTGTTGCGTCAGTAGTATTACTGTTAAAATTGCTTATTCGTTAAACAAAGTAAATAAATAAGTCTTCTCTCCGGACTATTCTTAGTTTTGACACTATTGATCTCTCTAAAAAAAAATCCTGGAGCCATCACTGAGTGGGAGGAAGCGTACACTCGAAATAGAGTATACTTCCTCCCATAAGAGCATCCACACCAGCTCTTGTATAATAGAAAAAGAGATAAATTTTACACAATTAAACCACAAAAATTCTCACATCAATCCCTTTAAAACATAGTATATTTACACATTTGCTACAATAACCATGTATATATATACATGGTTACTGTAACTATGTATACTATTATTTTATTAATCAAAGATAGGATATGGTAATTAGTTTAGTACTTATGCATTATAATTTGAGAGTTCAAGAGAACCTTTGAGATCATGCATTATATTGTTTTTTTTTTTTTTTTTTAAAATTTGATTTAGTACCCATGAAATCCATAAAAATGGAGCAAGCAATGTGATATATGTTTCACTAGAGCGATTGGTTTTTGGTATGGTCTCAATCCTCACTTGTTTGATGCAAAGTTGACACCAGCGTTGTCTTTGTGACAGCCAAAGACAACCAAAAGCTCAGATATTGGTTGAAGCTCGAGAAAACTCCAGCATTTGCATGGTCTCTCTCTCTCTCTCTCTCTATATATATATATATATAGACACACACACACACATAAAACCACATGTGGGTTTTTCCTAAAATATGGAGTCTCTTAAGGTTTTTTAGCAGAACACAAACACCTATGTGATATTGTTTTATGTGAAAATGTAGGTCCAAATTGTCACATAAAAAAAATGTAAGGAGTTTTTGTCTTGTTTTACACTCAATAACTTTAATAGAGTTAAGTGCAACACAATTAACAATTTACACATAAAACAAGACATATGGGTTTAGTGTTATGTCCAAAATTTTAGGGTTTTTTATATTTTATGGAGAAATCAAATGGGGGGTTTTGGAAAAAAATTTCCCTCTTTTTAAATTCCCCCTTTTTGCATAGAGGCCTTATCAATATTTGACAAGTTAGCTAAGTAATGGTTGATTTAAATCCTGTGTTGTGTCATGATGGCCTAGGCTCTCCTGATTCCAAGTCTTTTGTCGTCTTGGTGAATTCTTGTCTATGTTCATCCTACAGTACTCTTTGGAGTGATGGTAACCTCTTAAATTGGTTGGCTTGGTTCTTATTCGAAATTGAATGCCTTCTACAACTCCCATATCCTTTTCCTATGGAATGTCCATTAACCTTCGTAACTTTCATCTATGCTATCTTTTATAACCACACAAAGTAAATGAATCTAACAATCTTGATAAGAAATTGTAATAGATACCTTACATGCATATACAACACAAAGATGGTTAATTCAGGATACAAATTTTCTCAATGTTATTTTACTCATTGTCCTAATTCATATCCATTCAATAGATGATTAATTCAATTATATAACTTCTACTAAATCACATGTAAGTAACTAAGAAAAAAACAAACAAAAACAATTATCCCTACCTTTTTAAAGTAAAATTCAGGGAAAATTGGCTTTTGCCCTTATTTTTTAAAATATCTAGCATAATGTCCTTGTTTTGAAACTATTAAGCACTATGTCCTTGTTTTGAAACTCGATTTAAAAAAAATTGAGTTATAGGTGGAACTCGACATTAGCAATGTTGAGTTCTATGCATATATTTTTACTTAATTTTTTTTGAAAATTTAAGTGAATTTCCCCGTAAAATTTTACATAACATGTTATGTACACGAATCTAATTTCACGCTAGATTTCTAAGTCCCAATTACCTCAGACCAAGTTAAACCCAAATACCCAAAACAAAACCCTTTAACCTAGATAGGTGCTTATATAATGGATAAAAGAAGGTCGTGCTTGGATTTTTTTTAAGGAAAAAATGCAAAACTGATCATTTAATTTTCAGTCTTTTTCATTGCAGTCCTTTAACTTTCAGTTTTGTCATTTTAGTCCTTTAACTTTCAATTGTTGTCAATTTGGTACTTCGTTAAACTTTAGTTATGTCCTGCTGTTAATTGAGCCAAAACGACGTTGTTTTGTTTTTGTTTTGTTTTGTTTTGTTTTTGTTTTTTTAATAAATTTCGGAATTGAAAGAAAATTAAAAAAATTGAGATTAAAAAAAAAGAAAAGAAGAAGAAGAAGAAAACATTTAGGTGAACCGAGGTTCCACACCCAAATCGTCGTTCCACACCCAAATCCCTAACTTAGAGAATTTGGGGAAACGATTAAGCTAGTCGGCAGTTTGTGTCACGCCCCGAACCCGAAACCTGGATTTGTGACCATGACCGGCATGCTAATATCAAGCATAAACCTAATATTAACAAGAACCAACTTAACCTTTTGAAAACTTTTACAAAAGCTTTCTTCTTTCTTTCCATTCTTGTTTCATTACTTAAATGATATAACTTTCCACTTGAAATTCAGAGCATCTACATTGTACCTCAAAGGATAACACAATCCATCGATTATTCAAATTCTAAATTTTACATAATACATCTCTTAATACTTTAAGGTACACACTTTCATTAGATCCTAAAATACACCATACCACAAAACTAAACATCAAATACTAATTTAGGATCTATACATATAAAACTAAAACCAGCTCCTTCCAACTCGACTAAGGCTCCATCTGCTCCAAAATAAAACCTGCTAACTGAAATAGTGGAAGGGGTGAGCTACACAGCTCAGTAAAGGTAAGATATATGAGAATTTAATAAGGATGCATGTAAATCAGATTATTTCATTCTATGAATATTCGAATAGGAGAACAACTTTTCATGCATAGTATTTTATACTATTTATAATAATACTTATATGATTTTCATAGGAAAATAATTGTTCTCCATTTTCTTATCAGAATAATATTAACAAAACCTTTCGGATTGAACTTCTTTCATTTCTTACAAAGTCACCAAATATAATATTGATTGTTTAATATCAATATATATGCATTCTCATTGCAAAATAATCATTGTAACTTAAATAAGATAATTCGGTAACTTTGTATTAAACTAGAAACATCTTAAAGAATAACAACACTTTTCTTCATAAACTTATTCTCATAAAATATTATAACTTTCGTTGTCATAAAAACTTAACGTTTCATAAGAATAGATATCTGATAATTTTTAAATATAAACTTGTACTTTCGTTAGAAGCTTCACTTTTACAGAACACTAAAACATTTTCATCAGATTCTTTATCTTTAAAGCATAACGATTTCAGAAACTCTTATCTTTAAAGAACAGCTTTTCTTTTCATCATAACTTCTTTTCATGAGAGCTTTTAACTTTTCATAATGCATTTAAACAAAATCATTCTCTCATGCTTAATAACATAATATAACTGTTCAGAAATAACTTATTGGTTAGTCCATATCTGATAAGTCTGTACTTATTTGGGAGGCTTCTAGCACCACGGTGCTAGGCATCCAGCATTCCCCACAATGCCAGGTATTCCCGGGATCACATCATAATACATATCTTTCAACCATGGGGGTAGGTTGACTTCCCCCACAAGTTGGCCGTAACCAACAAGGGGCGGGTATAGCAGAGCCAGTCCCATTTAATGGCCAATCATATAACATTTTCCATGGAAAGCCAGTAATTAACCCCTACTGACAAAGTTCAGATCACCAGAGGACATAACCCGAAAACATTTCATACTTTACATCATAGTGAAATTTCTTATTTTGCATAATATTTCACAATAATAGCATTTCCATTCTTTTCTTTAAACATCATGTTCGTGGAATCAGTAATAGCATCAATATGCTTAAATCATATACCTAAGTTTTTCAAAAGCTCATGAACATTTCTTTGCCAGAATAATGATTACATGCCATATCTCTAATCAAAAACATTTTAATGCATAATATACTTTAAAATAACCTCATGACTTACCAAATGCCCATATAACTTATCACTTACTTGAAAGCAGAGGAATCGAGAGCCTAAAGTCAAAGGAGCTTAAACTTGGATACTGGAAACACCTAAACCAAATGTCAAAACTTATTACTATCCATAATTCCTTATCATAAATTACATACTCATCTCAAAACCTATATCTTAGAACCAAGAAAATCCTATTCCCATCACATAAGGTTCCCCAAAACACATAATACAATCATCAAATACATTCTGCACCCAAATCATAGAGAAACCAATTCATAAAATTCATATAAGATCCTAACATACCAACGGATGAGCTTATTAAATTATAGCTCAAAACAATCACCCTAACTTGAGAATTAAATCCACAAAATCAGGGGTAGCATATGTTGTTCACTGCGCATTTCAGCAGTATACACCCAATTTGTAAAATACAAACGGGCTGTCCACACACATCCAATTGTCATGAAATTTTACAGAACTACTCCCCTGTATGTCCAGTATACACCATAAAAATTTCGGAGTCAAAGCATCAACCCATGATTTATTAAAAATCACGCAAGACAGCATACTCAAACCTGTCCTGACAGAAATTCATGCAACTTAGAAATTAAACCATTAATTTTCTACTCATCCAAATGCTGTGAAACCACTTCCATAACAACCGTATGTGTCTTATAATTCATAAAAACTACTCCTAGCCTCTTAATTCACAGAATATGATTTAATACCTAATTTACTTGTTGTAAACACCAAATCTGTCACAGAGACAGTTTCAGTACATATTCTTACAAAATCACCAACAAATAGAAATAAGCCTTACTTTCATTTGGGTATTTTTATACCTATAATAAACATACTAAAATATGTTATTAAACATTCAATAAACCATAATATCATCAAACCTTCAAATCACTAAAACAGAATCATAAATCAGCCTATAAAATCAGGATAGGAGTTAAAGAAGTAGAAATAAACAAATGAAGTTTTGATTACTTACCCCCAACAATTTGAAGTTGAAATTTTAGAGTTAACCCTTATATTTCTTCTTTAGAGAGGGATATTTTGCTTTGGTGAAAGAGGGAAGGCTGCCGTGTAAGAGCAAAGAGAGAAGAAAGCAAAAACAAAGAAAAAGGAGTAGGAAAAGAGGGCTGGACTTTCTGGTCTGATGCAGCCAGGAAAATAGGATAAGGAGAAGACTTATGGGGCAGCAAAATCAGATATGGAGAGTGGACAATTGGGGTGGGATACGTGGAAGACTAGGGAAGAAAAATCACACTCCCTTTTTCCCCACTTTTCCACTTACTTGCATTCACACTCCAACTTTTCTACTTTTCTTTGCATTCACACTAAAACTTTCCTACAAAGGATATTATCACTTTGCATATATATATATATATATATATATATATATATATATATATATATATCCTTACCTTCACAAAGTTATATCCATAACATTAAAATAGCATATATGTTCCATAATATCACAATATCAAAACTTCATGCACTTAAAGTTAATTAAGATAATAACATGCATATAAACTCATACCTTCATACACTTAATTAAACACCAACAACTATATATCTAATAACTTAAATCACTTAATATAATTTTGTACATACTTAATATATATACATAATACAAATAGCCATTCAAATTATTTATAATCTTTACAATTCTTATTCAATGGCATTATAAAATAATATGCTTATTAAAAACTCTTATATTAATTTTAGAAAGTAAGTGGCTTAAAAATAATAATAGTACTTGACCACTTAAACACAAAGTTTAATTGTAAAATTTGGTCGGGGTGTTACAGTTTGAGAGAGAGAGAGAGAGAGAGATTCGGTTTGATTGTTCGAGACTGAGTATGAGAGATTGATTTGTAGAGATATTATGAATCGGTTTGAGAGATTGAATCGGTGATGGAGTTCTAATGAAGACCGATTTGCAGAGATTGAGACCAAGATATTGAGACCGAGAATCCCTATATTGACTGAATCAGTGATGGAGTTTTGATGAAGGTGATGGATTTCTAACATTGTGATGTTTGAGGTTGTACTCCGTAGCTCTAGCTTTGGCCAAGTTTTAGGTAAGTGATGAAAACCCAGTTTTTGTGTGTGTTTCTTTTGGGTATAATAAGTGGTAGCTGAACAATGAATTGCTGTGTGTTTGGTGACTTTTTCTGTTGAGTATTAAAACTTACATTTATAGGAGCATCAAACGTTGAAAAATTCATAGAAGCTTGGAGGCAAAAAATTAGACTAATTTAGCTAGGATATGGTTTTGTTTAGTTGAGTTGTGTGGTGTAATTTTTAGCTCTCTCTCTGTTAGAACTCATTGGCAATGTTTTCATCTTTCAGGTAAGAGGTCGTCGTTCCCCAAAATGTTGTTGTTGCTGTTTTTTTTTTTTTTTTTTTTTTAAATTTTCTTTTAATTTCGAAATTTTTTTTTTTAAAAAGCCAAAACGACGTCGTTTTGGCCAAATTAATGAGCAGGGCATAACTGGGGTTTAATGCAGTACCAAATTGATAACAATTGAAAGTTAGAAGACTGAAATAGAAAAGACTGAAAGTTAGAGAGCCAGTTTTGCATTTATGGTTTTTTTTTTTTTTTTTAACTTTCTATTTGATAAAGAGCCAACTTGCAACTTGGAAGCATGGACCAATTGTTAGCGTTCTATCCATTAAAAAAACAAGTCAGTGTTCCATTTGTAAAATCCCTCTTGATATATAAAAAGAGATAGGAGTGTTACCTAAAAATATATAGATGGAAATGGAATGCAACGTTTCCCAATAGAGAAGGATTCAAAGAAGAAATGGAGAGATTTTAGCACACCCTGTATAACCAGGAACTCCAATGGGCCTCTAGATGGACCACCACACCCCACCCCCCAAAAAAAAAACTAGGAAAGAAAAATAAAACTAACTCACACACTCCACAGTTCACATTGTTACTTTGGCGGCCACTCTTCCATTCCGTGAGTGCAAATTACAAATGTTTAGGTATCAGTTGGTAAGGACAGTAAATGGCGGGAAACCCAGAAAACATATGCCATGGTTGACAGCAAAGGTGAAATTGGTTTTGACCCTTATTCCGTTGGGTTTTCTTTCTGTACTCTCTCTTCCAAATCTATCGACTCCCTTTTTCAGATTCTTTGCCACCCTTTTATCTCCCTCAAAACTCTCTCGTTTAAGAGCTAAACGATCCGTGAACAACTTTCCTTAACATTATGCAAATGCAAGCAATCCCATAGGAACCGAATGTCTTCGTCTGATAAGGCTTTGCCGAAACGTAGAAGACTTGAAGCCTATGATGTCAGTTCTAATCGTGAAGGGTCTGGTTCAGCACGAGTTTATCATAGGAGAATTCCTTAGGACTTGCTTTCATCTGGGCGCTCCAGATTTAGCTCTCTCTTTATTCCGACGAATTGAAAAGCCGAGCTTGGTCTTGCAGAATTTGATGATCAGGTGTCTATGCAATAATTGTCTATGTAAAGAAGTCTTATTTCTCTATCTGAGTTGTTGGGTTTCAGGTTGCCCTTCTGATGATTACACTTTTCCATTTGTCATCAAGGCATTTTCGGCTCTGAACGCATTATGGACAGGAAAGGAAGTTCATTGTGTTGTTTTGAGAACTGGGTTTGAGCAAAATTTAGTTATGGAGACTGCTTTGACTGATTTGTATGCGAAGTCTGGTTATATGGGGAACGCATGTAAGCTGATTGATAGAATTCCACAACCAGACTTGGTTTGTTGGAATGCATTGATTGCTGGTTATTCTTCAAATGGGTTTGATCAGGAAGCCTTGGAGGTTTTCAGGCAGATTCTTGTGATGGGTTTGAAGCCCAATGTCAGCACTTTTGCCAGCGTAATTCCTGTCTGCTCTCGTTTGGGATGTTTAAATATTGGTAAATGTCTTCATGGATTTGCTGTCAAATCTGGATATTTTTCAAATAATTTTTTGGTGCCTGCTTTAATTTCAATGTATGCTATTGACATGGATTTATCGGCTGCTAGAAGTTTGTTTGATTTAATTCTGGAAAAGAATGTTATTATTTGGAATGCTATGATATCTGCATATACACAGAGGCAAAACAATTTTGAAGCCTTTGAGATGTTCCGGAAAATGATCCGTGCTGGCTTGCAGCCTAATTTGGTCACTTTTGTGTCCATCATCCCATCATGTGAGAACTCCAATAACCTTTGGTTTGGTGAATCCCTTCATGCATGTGTTATAAAGCATGGGTCAGGGTATCAACTTCCCGTGTTAACAGCCCTTGTATCTATGTATTCAAGGCTTGGAGATGTCAATTCAGCGTACAAACTTTTTGATCAGATGTCCAATAGAAATCTCCTGTCATGGAATTCTGTGGTTTCTGGGTATGTGCATAATGGGCAATGGTATGCAAGTTTGGCCACATTTCATGAAATGCAGTTTGCTAGATGCAATCCAGATGCAGTCTCCATTGTTAGTGTTCTTTCTGCCTGCTCCAAGCTACAGGCTGTTTTGCTGGGCAAGTCTGCCCATGCGTTTAGTGTTAGAAAGCAACTTGCCTCAGACCTTAAGGTGACAAACGCACTATTGGCCTTTTATTCTCATTGTCATCAGCTCTCCTCTTCTGATCAGTTATTTAATATGATGGCTATAAGAAATGTTGTATCATGGAATACTTTGATATCTGGGTATGTACACAATGGTAATGTAGAGAAGGCTACTGCTCTTCTTCACCAGATGCATAAAGATGGCATGGAGTTGGATTTGGTTACCCTGATAAGTATTCTGCCTGTTTTTAGCAAGAGAAAAGATTTGTTGCAAGGAATGGCTATTCACGGTTTTGCTATAAAAACTGGGATTGCCTCTGATGTTTCTTTACTAAATGCCCTCATTAGCATGTATTGCTACTGCAGAGATCTTGAAGCTGGGGTGGTCACTTTTTGAAGTCATGCCTCAAAAAAATGTTGTGTCTTGGAATGTTCTAATTACTGGCTGCCGATATCACAACTTACAGAATGAGGTTTTGGTCTTATTCAGTCATATGATAAGAGAAGATCAGAGGCCAAATTACGTAACCTTGCTAAATTTATTACCTCTATGCTCCACACAGTTGCAGGGTAAGTCTATACATGCTTTTGCGGTTAGAACAGGAGTTGTAAAAGAAACCCCTCTTGTTTCATCTCTTATATTCATGTATGCCAGATTTGAAAATATAAATTTATGTCTATTGGTATTCCAAATGGGGAAAAAGGGGGATATTTCTTTGTGGAATGCTATTATGTCTGTACACGTTCAAACAAAAAATGCCATAAAAGCAGTTGCATTCTTCTGTGATTTGCTTCAACTGGGACTGCAGCCTGACAAAATTACAGTTCTGAGTTTAATTTCAGCTTGGGTTCAAATAAATGGCATCAATCTTACTCATTCTGTACTGGCTTACCTAATACGCATGGGCTTTGACAGATACGTGGTCATCTGTAATGCATTAATAGATTTGTATGCAAGATGTGGCTACATTTTAAAAGCAGAGAAACTGTTTGATGGGTTGGTTGAAAAGGATGCTATATCTTGGAGTGTAATGATAAATGGGTATGGGTTGCATGGGGATGGTGAAGCTGCCCTAGACCTTTTGTCCCAGATGGAACTTTCAGGGATGGGACCTGATGATGTTATTTATTTGAATATTTTATCAGCTTGCAGCCATTCTGGCTTAGTTGAGCAAGGCTGCATGGCATTCAACTCTATGCTAGAATACAGAATAGCACCAAAAATGGAGCACTATTCTTGCATGGTTGACCTTCTTGGGAGAACTGGTCACTTGAATGAAGCGTATGAAATTGTTAAAGGACTTCCTTGTAAACCTTCTGTAAGCCTGCTTGAGTCTTTGTTGGGTGCTTGCAGAATCCATGGTAATATTGAACTTGGAGAGAAAATTGGTGGGATGCTCTTAGAAATGGACCCAGAAAATTCCAGATCATATGTGATGCTTTACAATATCTATGCAGCAGTTGGAAGGTGGACAGATGCCAAAAGAGTGAGGTCTGATATGGAACGAAGAAAGTTGAGAAAACTACATGGATTTAGTCTAATTGTGGGAAATGATCTTCAAGATGAGGCATTGTCCTGAATTTTATTGTGGATTGATTAAGCTGGAAAGATTCATGCACAATATCACGAAGTGATATGATACAGAAGCTCCAAGAAATCTTGTAGCTCATAGTGGTCCAATGCTGCTAGCAAAAGGTTCTGTACAAAGGGAGATGCCATATCTATAATGTTTTGATGGTCAATCAAATCCCAAATTGGGTCTCCTATACCAATTAAGTTGGGTATCTGGTCAGAGAACCCAGATACGTAGGATTCTCTTGATCCCTATTTACTGTTGGTTCCTCAAATGGAAACACTTGTATCGGTGTCATGGTGTGAAGGCTCACTAGATGAGTTCTTGCTGGCCCAGAAGTGGTCAATATCATGGAGTGTGGGCTTAAGTATAACATACCAGCCATATGAGTCTCACTATTTGGCAGTTGAATTGTTTTGCGAGACGCGGGAGAATGAAAATAGCAAAAAATCTACATATATGATAATGGACTGGAGTGACCGAAGGAAAAGAAAAAATGAAGTGATTTCTTTGTTCACGTAGAGTTTGTGGTCTCAAAGTTGGGCAGGAGTCAAATTATGCTATTGCTAACAAACCAAAGCAGCCATGGTTTTACAGTTTGATATTTCTAAGGATATGCATTTGGAAATGATGGACATTCAGCCAACTCAGCATCAATGTCGTTGTTCTAAAAGGCTTTGGGAATGTCTCATTACAAGCAAGCATCTGGACTTGGACAGGGGATGTTTCATAACATGTCCTTGTCATCTCATCTGCTGTAGCAATAGTTGTTATGGGTACGTTTGTTCAGATGTGGCAATTATTGTTTCAAATCATTGAATTTCCTTGCAAGGAATGATTTGTGCCTCCTTGTTCTCTTCCATTTTCCCACTTTGTTTTCATTTTTACCATATAACAACCATTTTTAATATGAGTTCTCTTGTAGTGTTTAATAAATAAGTTTGGGTCTTTAGTACTGTGCAGGCTTTAATAACACCACCACAATTTCTTAGTGTACTCATTATACCAACCATACCGATTAAACTGACAATTAGAGGTGGTGGCCAACGATTAATCTATTGTCAGCTTGAAAGGGTTTTTATTACCCTCTCTCTCTCTCTCTCTCTCTCAATGAACTTCTAAGTTAGGGTTTTTTTATATTAGGTGAATCCAATAATCTATCATTGGTTCACAACTTTTAGTGATATATCTTGATATTTTCCATTGTTAGAGATATCAAGGCCGAAGTCTTTTATATAAATTTTGTCCAATTTCATTGTATCTAATCCTACTTGGAGTATAAGTAAAGTAATTCACTAATTCTAATAGTTTTTGGAGTGTGAACTTAGTAATCCTAGTCCTACTTGTAGTCCAAGTCATGTAATTTTAGGATTTAGCCTGCTATAAATATCCTTTGATGGGTTCATTGTGATACAGATTTTAAAAGTAAAGATGTGGCCATCAAGAACTTTCCACTGTGAATGTAGATGTTTTAAGGCTGAACCACATTCCCTGTGTTCTATCTCTCTTTTTCTCGTTCTTAATCTCTATGCCTTATTAATTTTCAGATTTTCTCATATGCTTTATAATGGTTTTAAAACTATATCACATATTTTCTGACATGGTATCAGAGATGTTTTATCTAAGTTAAAATCTATCTCTGAATTTGGTGATTGGTATTTCATAGCTTAGGTTTTTCTGTTATGCTGATGTTTGTGTGTGTGTGTGGTTTTTTTTTTAATAATTTTAATTTTAATTTTAATTTTAAATTTTATAAATATTTATGTTGATGATTTAGTGTATTAGCTCATTTGTGTTAGGTATATTCGAACCTCAGAAGTTTGAACCAGGCCTATTCTTTTTTTTTTTTTTTTGGGGGGGGGGGGGGGGGGGGTTATTTTTGGGTTGAAGGATGTGGTTTTTTTGCTAAATTAGTAATTTATTGTTGTTTTAGCGGTTTTGATGCTATACTTATTGCTGGTAAGTGGTAATTATGGTGTTGTCTATTTGTTGGGTTAAGCATTGATTAAGAGGATGTGTTACATTATTAATCAATATACATTGCTATAGTTAAAAATTTGTTTGTTCTCGTGGATATTAGTAACTAGTCATGATTAAGGCATCAAAATTATATAAGAAGTTGTTTTAGGAGTACCAATATCTGACCACAAAAGATAAGATTAACTTCTTTGCTATGCTGACTATGAGTGAACTAAACTAAAGCTTCACCATCCATGTGGAAGGAAGCCATTAGTAATTGCTCGTTAGCTGGTATCTTGTTGTACTTGAAGTACTGATTGGCTTTGTAGACCCAAGCAGTTGGTTCTTCTCCAGAAAATCTTGGGAATTCTAGTTTCAAGGACAGAGTAGGAACTAGGTTGTGATTTGTGTGGTTTCTAGGGGTATGTTGGTTTTCATGGTTTTGTTAATCTTCTTCTGTAAGATTGTAGCTAGTTGTTGACTCATTTCATCCAAGATAGAGGTATGGATACGAGTTATTTTGTGGATTTCTTGAAGGTCTTTGCTATGCTGATATGAGGTGGTTTTAAGGGAAGCTATGGTTTCATTGATAATGGCAGAAGATCGTGTTTCAGTCATGGAGAGAGAGAGAGAGAGAATAGGAAGGCTAACAAAAGTGACTGTATTCTTAGTTTTTGATGTTCCTTTACAACTTGTAGTTATTTATACATCATTCAGTTATTCTCTACTAACAGAATACAGGGGTATTATTGTGATTACACAAATAACTAACTAACTAACAGCAATTAAGCCACATTACTCAAAGAATTAGGAAAGGTTGGGAGAAAAGGAAATTAACAACCAAGTACATTCTTCATTCTTCTCAAAAAGTACATTCTTCATTGCTTGTATTGTTCATACAGATTCTACAGTATTTATACAATCAATCCCAATGGCTAAACTTAGTAACAGATCATCTCTAATTAACTCTTGTACAGTTCAACCAACTAATTCTTTGTACAACTGGCGTAACAGATTCACTACTAACTAACTATATGCTAACTGTGTTGCTGACAGAGGCTCCCATTGTATAGCTCCTTATTTTCCCCTATATATTCTATGGGTCGATATATGCATCCTCCCTTTCTTTGTTTGTCGGCTCCACAGCTGTGTTCCTCCCTCACATCACACATTTTCCAACTTGGTTATTTTATGTTAATGATATTTTTAGTTTGACACTATTTTTCCTTAGTTGTGAGTTGGGTAATTTCATAGTTCAAGATGACTTCTTTATTAGGCAAATGGTCATTTTGTTTAGACTTGGTTGAACTTTTGTCTTGGGTTTAAAAGTTTAACTTTGGTGGAAAGGGAACTATTTTTGGTTATTTGTTATGCTTTTCTCATAGTCTGCAGCTTGCCTTTTGACATTATTAGGTTTAAGGGAAGATATTTTATTGTACTATCATTATTAATAAAAATTATAAAATATCTCTTACTCATTTAAAAAATTGTTCAATTTGGTACCCCATGTTTTTTTATTTATTAAAAATACTTTATTCGTAGAATATATTTTAATTCTTCATGCTTTTGTACAGAATGGTGCCTTTTTCAATCTACTACTGTTGTTATAACTTATACTCTCAAATGATAGGTTTTCTCCAACTTTCTTTATTGTGTGAACTGTGAAGTGTATGCAATTTATTTGTATTCCATCATATTAATTTGTGTGAAGTGTGTGAATGTGATTTCTAGTTTGTGTGATTTATTGTTTTGTAGATAGATGTGGATTCTTCTTGATATAACCCAACTACTCCAAATGAGCCTAGCAATAGCGAACCAACTACAAACACTCCTCCGGGTTCAGTTTCATCCACCCCACAACTGCAGATGAATTCTAAAAAAATCTAATAATTGAGCTTACGGTTTTTAGGTTCTTTGTTTGTCACTTTTAATATATATATTTTAATAAATTTGTGTAGATTTAAAACAACATAAATGATATGTGTGGCAATGGTGGTGATCCTTTCTTGAAGGACATGGTTGAGGGTATGAAGAGGAAATATGACTAGTATTGGGAAAGTATCAATAAAATTAATTTAATGTTGTTTGTGGTTGTTGTACTTGATCTTTTTTTTTTTTTTAGGAATTGTACTTGATCCTTGTTAAAGTGAAGTGTGTAAAGTTTTTGTTTAGGCAATGTGGTATGATAAGGAACTGACAAATGAGATGTTAGCCAAGGTGTGGGGTGTTATAGATAAGATTGTATAGGCATTACACAACTGGGTCCTCAAGCAAGGGTGTAAGTGCACAGCCAAATTTGGCAGATCCACTGTAGGAAATTTTTCAATCATATAATAAATCCTTGCACAACAAGCACGATATGTGTTGGTTATTCATGTTTCTACTATTGCATTTGAGTTTGCTTTTTGTATTGGGTTCGCATAGATCATTTTCCAATTCATAGTCTCCAAAAAACAGTTGTGGTTCTTATTTTTGCAAAAAAAAAAAAAAAGTCCTACACTTTCTATGTTCAAGTTCAGCAATTGATCTTTAGGAGGCAAAAGATGAAGATGAAAGCTTTGAAATTGAATTTGATAATGTACTAATTTAATCTAGTCAATGTAATTTGTCTTTTTATACCTTAGATCATAATCTATGAAAATTAATTTTTAATGCATAAATAACTGATTTTTAATAGGCTTTAAAAGCATCGCCAATGGGCTCTCTAAAGCCAATTTCGGAGAGCAAACACACAAAAAAACATCTTCCAACAGCATCTTTATCTCTAAATTTTTTTTTATTATTATTTTTTTTAAGTTGCTACAATAGCTCTCTTCAAGAAGAGAGCACTGTAGCAATTTTTGTAATAACTCTAAATATTATTCTCTCATAAAATAATCACCATGTTGAATAAAAAATGGTTTTTTCATCTTTCCTCCATTTCTCTTTCTTCCTCACTCTCTTTCTCTCTTCTTTATCTCAATGTCTACAAAACACAAAACACATCCAAACACACACACTCACACACACACACACACAAAATCTCATAAACCAAATGAAATCAAAACAATAAAAGTAAAAGAATAAATTACAAATTACACCTCTAAAGTTTGAGGGTGATTGGATTTTACATCTTGAAATTTCAAAATTTGGATTTTACCTCCTAAAGTTTAGGGTGTTTGGATTTTACATCCTGACGTTTCAGAACTTAGATTTGGCCCCCTAAAGTTTAAGGTTTTTTGGATTTTACACCCCTAAATTTTGAAACTTTAAGGTGTAATATCCAAATACCATAAAACTTTAGAGAGTAAAATCCAAATTTTGAAACGTTCAGGTGTAAAATATAAATATCACCAAACCTCAAGGGGTAAAATCAAAATTCTAAAACTTTAGGGTGTAAAATCTAATCACTCTCAAACTTTAGAGGTGTAATTTGCAATTTATCCAAAGTAAAAAAAGAAAAAAGAGAAAAGAGAGAGACCCATTTGGGCTGCATGTTGTTGGTGGTGGAAGAGGACAAGCAGCAGTGGAGGACTCTCTCTCTCTCTCTCTCTCAAATTTTCATATAATAAACTTTGGTCTGTGGTGGTCACTGGTTTGTTAGATTTGGTCTCCTAAAGTTTAAGGTTTTTTGGATTTTATACTCGTAAATTCTTAAACTTTAGGGTGTAAAATCCAAATACCCCAAAACTTTAGAGAGTAAAATCCAAATTTTGAAATGTTAAGGTGTAAAATCTGAACATCACCAAACCTCAGGGGGTAAAATCCAAATTCTAAAACTTTAGGGTGTAAAATCCAATCACTCCCAAACTTTATGGGTGTAATTTTCAATTTACCCAAAGTAAAAAAAGAAAAAAGAGAAAAGAGAAAAGAGAGAGACCTATCTGGGCTGCATGTTGTTGGCGGTGGAAGAGGACAAGCAGTAGTGGAGGATGATTCTCTCTCTCTCAAATTTTCATATAATAAACTTTGGTATGTGGTGGTCACTGGTTTGTGGGGTTACAAAATAGTGCGAGAAATGTGTGGTGAGAAATTAACAAGTACTGTGTAGGTGGAAAAGTGGGTTGTTTGTGTGGTGGAAAAATGGGGTTAATTAAATTTGAAAGGAATTAAAAAAATGAGCAAATGATAATAATAAATCAAATTCACTAAAATAATAATAATAATAATAATAACAACAATCCCAAAAAGGGGGTAAAGTTAATGATTTTTTTAGAAAAAAAGTTAATGAACTAATTTCAAGACTAAGTTTGATAAATTTCAAAATACATAGAATTTTTAAACGACTTGCACAACTTAAATTTGATAAATTTCAAATTAATAAAAATCAACAACTTACTATATTGTTTTGTAAGTGCTTCATGAAAGCCATAAAAGAAAAAAAAAAATAACATCCAAAAATTTAAAATTTTTACTATTGGCATATTTAAATATATATATATATATATATATATATATATATATATATATTAAATTTTGATTATAACAAGATTATAAAAGAATAAAGAAAGATGAAAGAAAGGATGAAAAAATAATATTTAAATGAGATAGAGAAAAGATAGAAAGTCCGTTAGAACATGTAACCGAAAAAATAGATAGACAAAAAGTAAAAGTAACTGCTTACTCTTTAAACAGTACTAAAATTAGAAAAAATTGCTAAAAATACTCTTAAAAGGTTGCAATGCGGAACATTTTTTTTCACTGTACATGTGAGCATTGTAGACTTTTTTATTTTTTATTTTTATTTTATTTTATTAAATGGGACTCTTTTTTATAACGGTATCGTACCCATTTCTCTTCAAAATCACAAACAATGTCCTGTGTGGTGACCAAGTAAATGCATGTGCTTTAAAAAAAAAAAAAAGCGGCTTGACTGTATGACTATACGGAAGAAGAAAATCTATGTTTAAAAAAAAGAAAAGAAAAAGCAATATGTATCATTTGGAGCTTTTTAGATTCTTTGCTGACTCTCAAAAGATGTAACCAATTATGTTTTTTTTTTTTTGAAAGCAACCAACTGAGAATTTCATTACTAATGAGAAAAGAGAGCACAACAAAGCCACAAAATACAAGTTAAACACAGAATACACTAACCACCATTTTCCAAAATAATATGATCCACCCTGGGAGGACAAACTCCCTTCCAGTAACAAGAATCCTCCTTCATCCTCGCATACTGTGCAAGCTTGTGGGCTGCCCTGTTGCATTCCCTTTTCACATGCTTAATTTTCCAGCTACTAAAAGAAGAAAGCAGACTGCAAATCCCTTGATAAATATGGCCAAGACAGCCACTAGTCATAGCTGTAGAAACATTCGCAACAACATTTAAAGCATCAGATTCCAAGATAATATTGGACAGCATGTGTTCTTTGGCAAGAAGGAGACTACACTCCATAGCTAGCGCTTCCACTTCCTCCACCGAGTATTGACCCTGAAGATACTTATAGCAGGCAACATGGACCTTACCAGCTGCATCCCTTATCACCACTCCCACACTTTTGTTTCTCTTATCTTCAGAAGTAGCTCCATCAACGTTGATTTTGAATACTCTTGGAGAAGGCGCTAACCACTTGCCTTCTGATCGAGACAGATTTTGTGGGCAAGCTAATAAGCTTCTTTTGAGCTCAAAATTAAAATTTGTATCAAAAGTCCAAATCTGCTTAGGAATTTGACAAGTAAACTCATGCACAATTGTATTTCTATTATGCCATATAGCCCAAGCAACCAAAAAGAAACACTCCAAGTCACTTGGAGTACCAGATTTCAAAACTTCCAAAGCAATATCTACAATATCCATATTAATATTCAACAAATCAAGAGGACAATCCAGCCAACACCTCCATACTCTTTTAGCCACTTCGCATTTAATAAAAACATGGACAATTGATTCGGGCTCCATTCCACAAGCTGGACAAAAATCACAGATATTTACACCTCTCTTTTGCAAATTCACATAAGTGGGGAGAGCATTCATACACATTTTCCAAGCAAAAATTCGTACCTTGGGAGGAATATTTAAGTGTCATAGCTTTCTCCATAAAGGATTCCTAGAATCACTAGACGAACATTCACCTTCCTCAATCGTGTCTATCATTCGAGTAGCAATATAATAAGCACTCTTAACACTGAATTCTCCCTTTTTGTTACCCACCCAAATGATTTGATCTTCTGGAAGGCTATGGCAGAGGGGAATATTCAGGATAGTCCTTGCTTCAAAAGGCAAGAACAAAGATCTCACAACATCATCTTTCCACCTCCTTGTGTCTCTATCAATCAACGCCGAAACTCTAGGATAATCATCAAACAGCCTTGGGGGGGGGGGGGGAGAGATTACTTTGTATGTTGTTGGAGTAGGTAACCATTTATCCTCCCAAATAAGAATTCTTTCTCCATTGCCAACTCGCCACCGGGTACCTCTTTTCACAACTTCCAATCCATTGAAGATACTCCCCCAAGTGTAAGAAGGGCTAGAACCAAGTTTTGCTTGAAAAACATCACCATGCGGATAATATCTTGCTCTATAGATTTGGGCCATCAAAGAGTTAGGATTCGAAATCAACCTCCAACCTTGCTTAGCTAGCATAGCAAGATTGAAAGCCTGTAGATTTCTGAACCCCATTCCCCCATTCAACTTAGATTTACATAATTTCTTCCAGCTGATCCAAGCAATTTTAGATTCTTGATCCCTTTGACCCCACCAAAACTTTCTCATCATTGCTTCAATCTCGTCACAAAGACTTTTTGGGATCTGGAAATAGCTCATTGTGTATGTTGGAATTGCTTGAGCAACAACTTTAATAAGTATCTCTTGGCCACCCACTGATAGCAATTTCTCCTTCCACCCCAATAGCTTCCTCTCTACCCTCTCTTTGATTTCATTAAAAATTTCTACTTTTAACTTGCCAATTATTGAGGGAAGGCCAAGGTATTTTTTATAGCGAGTATCTTGCATAGGGCCCAAAATATTCAGCACTTCACACCTTCTATCATCCGGGGTATTGTTACTAAAAAAGACTGAAGATTTATCTGCATTTATTTTCTGACCCGAAGCAACTTCATATAACTGGAGGATATCCATAAGATTTTGGCATTCTTGACTACTTGCTTTACAAAATAACAGGCTGTCATCTGCAAAGAACAGATGTGTGATCTTAGGACTGCCTCTGCAAATTGATACTCCACTTAATTTGTGATTCCTGGCAGCCTCATTAATGAGAGAGGAAAAACCATCTGCACATAAGAGAAAAATATAAGGCGAAATTGGGTCTCCTTAACGGAGACCCCTCGTAGGAATAATACTACCATAAGAAGCACCATTGACAAGAACAGAGTACGATACTGAAGTTATGCAATGCATGATCAATTCTATCCATTTTTCGTGGAAGCCCATTTTTTTCATCACTTGTTTAATAAAACCCCACTCCACCCTATCATATGCTTTACTCATATCCAACTTTATAGCTACACAACCTTCCTTACCTTCCTTTTTATGTTCTAAGTAGTGCATAATTTCAAAAGCTACAAGCACATTGTCAGTAATTAATCTACCAGAAAGAAAGGCACTCTGGTTTTCAGATATAATCTGAGGAAGGATAATTTTTAGACGGTTCGCCAATACTTTGGATATGAGTTTATAAATAACATTACAAAGACTTATAGGTCTAAAATCAGACATTTTTGTGGGGTGTTTTATTTTTGGCACCAAAATGATGTTAGTTCTATTAATCTCTATCATAGACATATTAGAGTTCAGAACATTGAAGACCATGCATATAACATCATTACCAACAATTCCCCAATATTTTTGAAAGAAAATAGCCGACATACCGTTTGGCCTTGGGGCCTTAGTTGGATGCATCTGGTTTAGCGCTATCTCCACTTCCTCCCTTGTGAATTCTTGAATAAGGATCTGATTCATTTCCTCCGTAACTTTTGTTGGTATAGCATCAAGAACTTCCGGGATGCGAGTCGGGATGGAAGAAGAATATATGTTCTTGAAATATGATACTGCCGCCTCCGCAATACCATCAATGGAATCAACCCAATTTCCATTTTCATCCATAATACCACTGATAGTATTTCTCCTTTTTCTATCTGAAGCCCTAGTGTGGAAGTACTTAGTATTTCAATCTCCAAGGCCTAACCATTGCACCCTTGATCTTTGATGCCACTTAATCTCTTCACTCTCCAGTAATTCATTAATCTCCTTTCTTAACATATTGATTTCATTGCCCAATCTGCCATTTTTATCCCTACAAACCAGATTTCTGAGGGTCTCTCTTTTTTCCTGAATCCGCTTTGGGATTTGCCCAAACACCATATTGTTCCATATAGAGAGCTTTTCGGCACAACAACTCAATCTAGCTACTATTCTCATAGGAGAATTTATTTCTTGGCTACCATTCTAGACTTCTTGGATAATATCTTTACAATCGTCCCTTCTAGTCCACATAACTTCGAATTGGAATCTACGTCTATTAGAAGACTTCTGAGCACCCTTGGCATCAGTTATAAGAAATGCACAGTGGTCAGAAGTGGATTCCACCAAATGATGCACTTTAACCTCTTTAAAATAATCAATCCAGTCCGGAGTAGCCAAAGCATGATCCAATCTTAAATACATTTTGTTTTCACCCTCCTGCATATTGCACCAAGTAAATTCGGGTCCAATAAACCCAAGGTCCTTAAAACCACATTGGTGAATAGCATCTCTAAAATCCCCCATCTGCCTTTGAGACCTTTGCACTCCACCAAATTTCTCTTCCACAGATACTATCTCATTAAAACCACCAAAACATAACCAAGGAAGTTGATACTTTTGATTAAGGCTTCTCAAAAGATCCCACGATTCCTTTCTACAATGAGTTTCCGAATTTCTGTAGAAACCGGTGATACGCCATTTAAAATTTGAATCCGGGTCAGTTACATTGCATCAATATGGTTTCTAGAATAGCCTTGAATTTCCACCTTTATATCCCTACTCCATAACATAGCTAAACCCCCACTCCTCCCAACACTAGGAATAATTAAACCATTCAGCAAACCAATTTTAAATTTCTCCCTTTCCATTCTATACTTCTTCATCTTTGTCTCCGACAAGAAGACAATTTTGGGCTTTCAACGTTGCATGAGCTCACGCAACTCACGAACTGACCGGGGGTTCCCAAGGCCCCGACAGTTCCACCCTAATGCAATCATTGGTCTAGGCAGTGCTGCTCCACAGTCACCGCCGTTTCAGCAAATAAATTAATACTCCTACCCTGTTCCCTTTCACATAAACGTTTCTGGACTTTGTTATCAGAAATGGAAAACATTTCATCATGAACTTTCCTTTTTTTACATACCTCTTGGGCTTGTTCGGACTGCACTACCTCTTGGAACTTTCCTTTCTCCCTTGCTATCTTCTTCATCCTTCCTCTAACTCCCTGTTTGATCACACGGTTTGGGCGAAGTGGCTGTGTCTGTTCCACACTAGAGCTTTCTTTTTCTTCTTCTTGCCTTACGGGCTTAAAGCCATCCGCCTCTTTCAAGGCCGGCTCACCTCTTATTTCTCCACTTAAGCCCACATTTTCTGTCTTTCTTAATAGGCTTATTTTACCATCCTCACATAAAACCGGCCCATCTTTTATTCTTCCACTTAAGCCTTCAACTACATTCATTCTTAATGGGCTCATCTCTCCATTCTCATATAAAACCGACCCAACAGCCTTGCTGGCAGCTTGCTGACCAGCTACAGTTCCATACCATTCATTCCTGACTAGAGAAGTTCTAGTTTCATTCAATCTTTCACGTACAGCCCCTTCCAGCTCACTGACCGAAGCTTCTGGCACTCTCTCCTTCCAACTGACCTGCTTTCCTTGTTCCCTATGATTGGACATGACAGAACTCTTCCCTGTGTTCAATGGAGCTGCTTCCACCATCATCTTTGAGCCATATTCTTCCCCTGCTCCCCTGCCAACCACCAGCTTCGGAGAGCGCCTGCTGCTGCCTGCCATACATTCTCCTCCATCTCTACCGTTCAACACCATGGGAACCGAGCTTCCTTTATCAGCTACGGGTTGCTCCTTTAGTTTTTCCTTCTCACCTCCAACTCTTAGAGCTCCTCCAGCTTTCAACCATTCACCGTATTGCCTTTCTGAACAAAGCTCCAATGAATTTGCTTGGCAATGCTTTTCGTCATGCCCCAAAATTCCACATCTAAAACAGAAGGTAGGCAACTTCTCATATCTAAAGTCAACCCAAATTCTTTCACCTTCATCATTCTTAATATATCCCCCTCTACGGAGAGGTTTATCAATCTGCAGCTCAACTCTAATTCTTAAAAATTTGGCTTGATTCGCTTGCAAAGCCCTTTTATCAATATCTAGTACTCTTCCAATCTTGCTTCCAATATTCTTCCCAATCTCTTCAGTCTTATTCTCAAATGGCAGACCCCATATCTGTACCCAGAAAGGAGCGTGGGAAAAACAAATATTTGTTGATGTTAAGCCTTTCCTCTACCGACAAAGGAGGAGATTGTTTTCAAAATTCCAAGGACCACTTTTTTCAACCCACTCTAACTGGCATCTTGAACCAAATTTAAACTGCAAAATATTATTCCCCACTTCCACAATTCTCAAATCAGACCCCATCTTCCAAGTTGCCTTTAAAGTGTTCTTTAACGCCCTAAGATTTTGATGACGATCTGAAAGTAAACACCCAAATAAGCTCAAAGAACATTCTTCAAAATTTCAGAGCTACTGACATTTGCAAGAACAATATCCTCTTCTTCTTCTTTTGTGAGCATCAACTTTCCAAAACTATTCACAACTTCGTGATCCATTCAGCCACCACCGAAATGGGCTACAACCACTTTTAGAAAAAATGGTGTAGTCCAAGGAAAGACACCCTGCAATAGACTTTTAAGGGAGAAAAAGAACTCTTACTCAGTTGAGAGAGGAAGAAAACTCTTACAGAAAAGAGAGAGAAAAGGACTCCTACGGGGGAGAGAGAATTTTTTCAGACATCAACCAATTATGTTTTTGAAACATGAAACTTCTCCCTCACGCATGAAGTTAGACTCCACACCTGCAACAAGAACAATAGTGCAATTCCTTTTTTTTTAGATCCCATAGCCATGTCCTCTGCTACTAGCTAGCTCTATGTAGCTGCCCGACCTTCTGACAGTAAAAAGGAAAGGGGTGTTTGGTTTGTGTTTTCAAACAACCATTTTTAGTTTTTAAATAATATTTCACGCATTTTCACATACATTTTCACCCACACGTATTTCTACAAATATTTTCAAACAATAATTTTTAGTTTTTAAACACATGTACCAAACGGGCTCAAAGCTTTTTGTCACGCCTACTATGAAAGAATTAGGGGGTGTTTGGTAGATGAGTTTCAGTAATGTTATTTGAGTGCTTTTGATATACGTGTGGATAAAAAAATATGTGAAAATATGTGTAAGTGTATTTAAAATGCTCAAAAGGTTGCTTGAAATGGCCTACCAAACAGGCCCTTAATTTCACATCCAATTTGTTTGTTTGATTGCAACTTGTGATACAGAACTATGTCTCTAAAATTATTCTGGTTAGTCATTATTAAATTCTAGCAAAAGGAGGGCTATCATTTTGTCCAAAAACTGCTTATAGGAAATACTCATGTGAATAATATGCGTCATTATTCTCGAATAACTAGGGTTATCAAGCGCTTTTTGGGTCGTCTCAGACCTTGCGATTGCCTTTTCTTCCCCAAAAATAAAAAATAAAATATCGAGACTTCTTTTACATACAAAAGATTTACTTGTTACTAATAGCGTCTAGCCCCTGTTCTTCTTTAGATCCCTTGTTTCACTCCGATAGTATTATATATATATATATATATATATATATATATATATATATATATATATATATATCGGGTCAATGCAAAGGAAATGAATGCATTTCCATACTATTAAGTTAAGCAAGTAAAATAGATAAAAACATAATCTGGATTATGATGTATCATCTATTCGACTGGATCTTTCGGAGCCTGCTTATGCATGACATGAGACATGTCAAGGTTGATCATAAAAAAGATTCTCTTCAAGTAGTGAACCAGCCTATCCTCCATATGGGGCTTACGTAGTAGTTGGAACAAAGACACATTTCGCTATGAATTCAAACAAATGTGGCATATAGGCATATATCTACACAGACTAATCAATAGTTCAAGTCACACACTCCCATAATCCATTTTATCTTTAGAAAATCCACTTCAACCATTAGTGTCAAATAAATAATACAATTTTGCAGGGTTGAAGGAAATGACCCCAATACATGTTTTATTCTTTTCAATAATCCATATTTATAGCAATGAAATCCTATTGTTCCTACCCTGAGTGAAGTGGTAAATGACTGATTACAAATATCTATGATCTATAATACTATTTCTTCTCTATAAAGGACCAAAGGTGCCTTGTTTATGTATCATTGGGAAGTGCATTAACATAAATACGGCAGTAAGTAGAGGTAATACAAAAGTGTGTAAACTATAAAAACGATTTAGGGTGGATTGTCCTACACTAGCACTTCCGTGCAATAACTCTACCAAAGGTGATCCTATTATAGGAATAGCTTCTAATATGCCTGTTACAATTTTGACTACCCAATAATCAATTTGGTCCCAAGGTAAGGAATAACCAGTCACGCCAAAAAGATGCGGTCAATACAACTAAAACTACACTTGTAACCCGAGTCAATTCATGAGGTTTTTTAAAGCCACCAATGAGATACACACGAAATACGTGCAGGATCATCATTAGCACCATCATACTTACGGACCATCGATGAACTGATTGGATTAAACAACCAGAGTTAGCTTCAATCATTAAATATTGAATGGAAGCAAAAGTCTCAGTAACTGTTGGGCGATAGTAAAAAGTCATAGCAAATCCTGTAGCTACTTGTTCTAAAAACCAAGTAAGTGTAATTCTACCTAAACAATAAAATATGTTCACATAGGGAGGGACATATTTACTAGTTATATCATCTACAATCACCTGAATCTCAAGATGTTCTTCGAACCAATCATATACTTTATTGAGATAGGTAAATCCAGGAAACTCCCCCTCTGAGAACCGTATATGAGAATTTCATTTCGTACGGCTCAAACAAAAACCACCCAAATACTGGCTAGAATGGATATGTGTAATAAAAAGTTTGAAACTTATTTATCTTTCCTCCTATGATTCACTCTTTCTTTTTCTCTAAAGATATGAAAGAATAAAAATCTGAAAGCTCTTCTTTGTGGTTGTAATGCTAAAAAATATCAAGTTGGCTCATTCGTCTTTATGTTGATTGTTATAGGCCTCTTGAATCCTCTATTTACCCTTTTTTTTTCTTTTTTTTGTTATTCTTATTATTCTTATTTGTGTGTAATGCGGTTTTACTTTTGTTTTCTTTATTCTTGATAGGAATTCTCTTATTAAGACCCTATGAATCAATTAAAACCTCAAATTCATCTTACAACCACGATGATTCAAGAAAACCTTCAAACTAAGTCCAAAAATTCCCTGAGTAAGAATCGTTGGATCATCACTTATTCAATGAATAGATATACTGAATAAAAATTTAAAGAAAAGTTTGTCCCTTAATTAAAATAAGCATAAATGGGAAAAAGAATAAAAATCAGTCGATTTATCACTTCTAACCCCCTTTTTTTAACTATTTGGGGGTTAACTCTTTTTTTTTTTTTTGGATTCTGGCCTGCGAGGTCTTAATATAAAATATGAATTATAGTTAGAATAGTTTGTAATCTATTTCCTATATTCCGTGTGTTCCGGATACTAGAATGAATATCCGACGAGGTAAAACCATCTGTATCAAGATGACAGAACCACTCTTTGTAGTATCCATAGGATCAATTATAACAAGTCACACACTCATATTCCAGAAATATAGAAACAAAGAAATTCCACAGTCGAACTGCCCAAAAATAGAATGGGCTAAAAACAACCTCAATGATTCACTTCGTAGTGAAAAGCGATTTAGTAGTTCTTGTGAATCTAATTCATTGAAATTCCATCCAGTAAAATGGAAGAATTATAAATCTCCAAAATAATAGATATGAATATTGCAAATAGAGCCATTGCAATACCCATCAAAGGAGTAGTTCCCCAACCTGAAGCTACTTTACCATATTCCGAATTTAGTGGTTTCAATAAATCCCCTACAATGGTTCATCTTGGACCAGATCTAGAACTATTCTCAACGGTTTGTGTAGCCATAAATCCTATTTTGTATTCAGTGAGAGCCGTTGACTTTGTATACCATTATATTGTAAATAAATCATCTTAGCATAGATCCATTATGGTCTTAAAATTATATAATAATGGAAATAGCAACCTTAGTTGCCATCTCTATATTTGGTTTACTTGTAAGTTTTACTGGGTACACCTTATATACTGCTTTTGGGCAACCCTCTCAACAACGAAGAGATCCATTCAAGGAACACAGAGACTAGTTGAAGTAATGAGCCTCCCAATATTACTTCAATTGAGATAATAAAAAATCATTTCATCTTTGTAGTTGGAACTTTTGGTGGTTCCTGAAAAAATATGGCGGAAAATATTATTCCAGAGCCGAGACTAAGAGGAATGTATAAACCATTGCTTCCATAGATTCGATTGTGGTTTACAATTATAGCTTCCATGCCTGTTTATTTTGGGTCGTCTCCTAGATAACTAAAGAGAAAGAGTCAAAGAAAGGGCAAAGGAAGCGATTCAAATCAAGATTTATCTGGCTCCCTGTCTATGTTAAATCACAAAAATAAAAGTAAGAAGTCAATCTTATATCAGGACTACTTGTCATCTTGTAGTCGAATCCCCAAGTTTTTGGAATGTTCCAAATTCTACTTGAGCATCCAAATCTGGGTCAATACCGACAAAAACTTCTTAGAACAAGGTTCTAGCGCCATGCCAAATTTGTTCAAAGAAGAAGAGCAAAGCAAATGAAGCATGGCCAAAAGTAAACCAACCCCTTGGACTGCAACGAAAAACACCATCGGATTTCAAAGTAGCACGATCTAATTCAAAAATTTCGCCCAATTGAGCACGTCGAGCATTTTTTTTCATAGTAGTAGGATCACTATAACTGACTCCATTCAGTTCACCACCATAGAACTCCACAGTTACACCTACTTGTTTGACCTTATACTTCGACTCTGCCTTTCGAAACGGAACATTGGCTCTAACAATATTGCCTCCGTCTACCAAAACAACCGGAAATGTTTCAAAAAAAGTGGCCATATGACGTGCAAAAAGTTCATGCCCTTCCTTATCTCTAAAGATAGGGTGTCCTAACCACCCAACAGCTATTCCATCCCTGTTGTCCATTGAGCCCGCTCTGAATAATCCCTGCTTTGCTGGATTATTACCGTTGTAATCATAAAAAGCCAATTTTTCAGGAATTTTAGACAAATCCTCTGATAAACTTTGATTTTCGACTATCCCAGCGCTAACTCTTCAATATATTTCTTGCTGGAAGTATCCTTGATCCCATTGATAACAAATGGGACCAAATAATTCAATTAGGGTAGTTGTTGAACCATACCACATAGTTCCAGCAACAACAAAAGTAGCAAAAAAGACAGCAGCGATACTGCTGGAAAGGATGGTTTCAATATTTCCCATGCGTAATCCTTTGTATAGATGTTGGGTGGATGGACACTAAGATGTGTTGGGGACATATTTTTATGTAATTAGCATATCTTTTGACAAAACACACTTTATTTGTATTTGGGTAAATCTAAGTAGGTTCAAGATGATCATTACAAGTGGTTAAATTAAAGACATGAAGACTACTCAAGAACTGCTCAAGAAAAGTGCAAATCTACAGGCCTCGATACCTCCTTGACAGAAGTTCAATCTGTTGAGATTCATTAAATCTCGACAGATGTCTTGATCGATCGAGCTTATGGTTTTCCAGATTATAGCTAGCAATGCTTTTATTCTAAAAGGCTATTTGTTTATGGGTTTGTATAATCCTTATTGGACTAGGAAAACCTAAAGTTTGTGTAAATCTATTTGGAATAGGAGAGCCCATTAAGCTCCTATTTAAAGGAGGTGGAAAAAAGAAACACCTAACTCTAGAGAGCTTCATAAGATTTTCTTTTTGAAACCCTAGCCTCCTCCTACAAAAGAAAGAGTTCTTGCTGTGTTTCTTGTTGCTGCGTTTCTTGTATGCCTTTGGATTCTGTAACCAAGCAAAGTCTCTTGCACCAACATTGAAGATCTTATTGGTGTTTCTATGTGAAGTTGTTGCAAATCAACTACAATAATCAAAGGGTTGCTGTGGAGTTAGTCACGTATTGGGATTCGTGCAAAGGAGTAAGTCGTGTACTGGGATCTCCGCATCAGATTGGTTAATCACGTACTTGGGAGCTATGCATCAAAAGGGGAAACTGTTACTACAGAACAAGTCCAATTGGGTATTGGGGTAAGGGTTTAACTGTAGGTTGGTAAGGTATTTGAGATTCCTTTACTTGTAACCGCTTGTTGTGATAATAGTGGAATTTCGGGAGTGGTGACCTGAAAATCACCTAGCGGGGTTTTTGCCGTTAGGTTTTCCCCATTCGTAAACAAATTACTGTGTTATTTATTTTCCGCTGCATAATTAGTTTATTAGTGATTTGTATGTGCTACCACGCGTTTGCATGATAAATTGATTAATTAATAACTTGACTAATTAATTAATTAATTTCTATCACAAGGGGTCATTCAGTTTGTGGCCTATCAAGTGGTATCAGAACAGACACACTCTGATTAGGTTTTAATCTTTGCTGTGTGATTCATTGACCCCTGTTGTCATGGAAACTTTTGATTGTTTTGATTTGCATGATTCTATGTTGAATGATGATGATGATATTCAAGATGCCTATTGCAAGCTTTATAATTTTTGTATGAAATCTCTTGAATGTTCTACAAAATTAAAAGCTAAATTTAAAATGGTCAAAGTTGAAAAGGATGATTTGATTGCAAAATTGGATGAAGCCAATAATTTGAATGAGAATTTTAAAAATCAAATTTCATCTCAGGTGGACAAAATTAAGAGTTTGGAAAAGCAACTAGTTGAATTTAAAACTGAAGTTGAAAAATTAACTAGTGTCAAACTTGTTGTTAAGCCTAACTCAAAAGAAAAAGATTTTTATATTCCCCCATTTAAAAGGAATAATGAAGAGTTGAAGGCTAATATTGTTAGGATAGACAAAAGTAAACAATCTGATGTTAACACTGAAGTTTCTAAACTTATGTCTAAAACTCTTCCTAGGTTGAATAAAAATTCTGATTTTGTCCCCACTTGTCATCATTGTCATATTGTTGGTCATATTAGGCCAAATTGTCCTAAGTTGAGGTCTCTGTTGACCTCTAAGGTTAGACCTCCTTCTAGGAAACCGAGTAGTTCTAAAACTACTCATGTTTGTCACCATTGTGGTGCTTCAGGTCACACTTGTCCTAATTGTTTCAAATTGTTTCCTCATAAGCGAGTGTCCAATAGGTCTTATCCTTTGTCTAAAGGTTCTGTACCTATTCTTAGTGAGTTACTAAAAGCTTTGAGCTTTTTAACTCAATTTCAGGGGAATTCTAATTCCTCTATGTCTTTTAGTAGTCATACTAGGACATGTGTCTTTTCATCTTCACGGCCAAAGACTCGTGCTGTGTGAGTGATAAAGGATCTTAAGACTTTATTGTCTTTTCTGTTTGTCCTCTACTTTAATTCTTTCTATCTAAAGTAGGACTCTCTTTGCTTGATTTTTTTTATTTGCTTTTGGAATCATGCTTTCATGTTGTTTCACATGTTTTTGTTTGGTTATTTTTCGGCTTTGCTTTATTTTGTTTTACATATAAAAAAAAAAATTTGAAAAATCAGAAAAATACAAAAACAGTGTGTGTTTTGTGTACCTTGGATGGCCATTGAAACAAAGTTTTCTAAATTTTGTATCATTTGTAGCTTAGATGAGCATCTCTATGCACAACTAAGCAAATGAGCTTTGTGGCTCTTGTTTGTGATGAGTAAGATTAAGTTATCTCTTGTACTTAACACTCATATCACTCTTTTTGACGGGAAGGACTAAAAAAATCTTGAGAGAAAGAAATTAATAACCATTTCACCACTATTACCCGCCAATCATAATATGACACCTGTATGCTTCGGCATAGCAAAAGTGCAGTGTCAATGACATCTGTATGCTTCGACATAATAAAAGTGCAATGTCAAAAGCTTAACTTAAATGAGTATTTCTTTTCTATCTCTTATATGCCCATGCATGTTTTGCTTAAATAAAAATATGCAAAGAAAAATCAAAAGCAAAAAGATAAAAAATGCTTTAAAAATGATTGCAAGCGTGTTTTCTAAGAGTTGTGGGAGTTATAGGATGTACTTTGAAGGTGATAATCCCCATCAAGCAATTATGATTGTGTGTGAGTTAAAGTGATTTTCTCATATCTCAAATCATCATAACATGTATACACTTATGCAATTTTGCGATGTTTTTCACACACAACACGCAATATTCTTTCCTATTCTTGATACATGTGCAGGTATAATGTGATTTGGCTATCACAAGGTTTACATGTGCTAATGTATGCTCACTAAACTGTCTTGACTTGTTTTTGAAATATTAAAATTGGTTAGACTTGTTGTGTGTGTGTGTGTGTGTGTTTTTCTTTTTTTGGATCCATGTGCTTAAAATTCTTATTGAAATATGATTTTGGGAGCTTAATATGTTGATTGGATCATTAGTTGAGTTGCATGTTGGATTGCATTCATGTCTGTGTTTTTTTTCATTTCAAAAAACTGGTTTTAAAAGCTAGCTCGACAGCTCCTCGATACCTTGCTGTCTGTCGAGCTTCTTAAGCTTTTTCTTATCGTAATCTCGACAGCTTCTCGACACCTGGTGGATCGATCGAGAAAGCTCCTGTCTCCTCGATAGCTTCTCGACACCTGGTGGATCAATCGAGATCTTTTAGCCTTTTGTTGATTTGTCCCTCGACAGCTGCATCTGTCAATGTATATTATGCTCGACACTGTCTCGCCATCTCTCGATCGATCGAGATCCTCTTGCATGCATTATTTTTCACATGTTTTGCATATTTTTGATTATCTTTGTGTCCATAGCATCTTGTTTTTCTTTTTCTTGTAGGTCTATGGTTCCTTGTTCTTTTTCTTTTTCTTTTTATGCCATTTGACAATCGTGTCAAAAAAGGGGAGAAATTTGAGAATTGAATGTCATTCCTCAGGGGGAGTAATAGATTTAGGGGGAGAACTTCATGTTAAAGGGAAGAATGTTTTTGATGTAACTAATTTAGGGGGAGAGTTAGTTTGATACACATTTATATTGATATATTTTTTGTGTTGTGTATCTTTTGGTTTTGTAACTATTTACATACATCATGTGTTGTTTCTATATAAGATGATGATGTATGTGTTTCACTCTTTATCTCACATGTGTTGTTTCTTTTTTCTCTTTATACACATGTTTCTTATTTATTTAACTTGTCATTATTTTCCACATAGTACCTTGATGTGTTTTGTTTAGTGCCTTTCAAGAAAGACAAGTTAAAGCCAAGTCAAGATTCCAAACCTTCTTCTTGCAGCAACTTCCAAGGTTTAGATCTTTTAGACTAGGCTTATTTATTCTGTAATCTTGAGTAGAATGTATTCTAGGACATTCAATGTACTTTTGTGGTTTTTTCACGGATTGCCAAAGGGGGAGATTGTTGGGGACATATTTTTATGTAATTGGCATATCCTTTGACAAAACGCACTTTATTTGTATTTGGGTAAATCTAAGTAGGTTCAAGATGATCATTAAAAGTGGTTAAATTGAAGACATGAAGACTACTCAAGAACTGCTCAAGAAAAGTGCAAATCTACAGGCCTCGATATGTCCTCGACCGAAACTCGATCTGTCGAGATTCATTAAATCTCAACAGATGTCCCGATCGATTGAGCTTACGGGATTCTAGATTATAGCTAGTAATGTTTTTATTCTAAAAGGTTATTTGTTTATGGGTTTGTATAATCCTTATTGGACTAGGAAAACCCAAGGTTTGTGTAAACCTATTTAGAATAGAAGAGCCCATTAAGCTCCTATTTAAAGGAGGTGGGAAAAAGAAAAACCTAACCCTAGAGAGCTTCATAAGATTTTCTTTTTGAAACCCTAGCCTCCTCCTACAGAAGAAAGAGTTCTTGCTGCGTTTCTTGTATGCCTTTGGGTTCTGTAACCAAGCAAAGTCTCTTGCACCAACATTGAAGATATTATTGGTGTTTCTATGTGAAGCTGCTGCAAATCAACTATAACAATCAAAAGGTTGCTGTGGAGTCAGTCACGTACTGGGATTCGTGCAAAAAAGTAAGCCACGTACTGGGATCCATGCATCAGATTGGTTAGTCACGTACTTGGGAGCCATGCATCAAAAGGGGAAACTGTCACTACAGAACAAGTCCAATTGGGTATTGGGATAAGGGTTCAACTGTAGGTTGGTAAGGTACTTGAGATTCCTTTACTTGTAACCGCTTGTTTTGATAATAGTGGAGTTTCAGAAGTGGTGACCTGAAAATCACCTAGTGGGGTTTTTGCCGTTAGGGTTTCCCCATTCGTAAACAAATCATCGTGTTTTTTATATTCAGTTGCATAATTAGTTTATTGGTGATTTGTTTGTGCTACCACACGTTTGCATGATAAATTGATTAATTAATAACTTGGCTAATTAATTAATTAATTTCTATCACAATGGGTCATTTAGTTTGTGGCCTATCAAGATGGAATAGGCCGACTAATATGCCCAATGTCCCTGTTGCAATATGATGAGAGGCTATTCCTCCCAAAATAAAAGGATCAAAACCTTCCACACCCCATGCTAGATTTATAGATTGTACCCTTCTGGTTAGTCCATAAGGATCAGACACCCATATTCCAGGACTAATCAACCCCGTTACATGAAATGCACTAAACCCGAAACAAGCCAACCCTAAAAGAAATAAATGAATTCCAAAAATCTTAGGTAAATCTAAAGAAGGTTTTCCTGTATGTTCATTAGAAAATATTTCTAGATCCCAGTACACCCAATGCCAAAAAGCATAAGCCAGAAAACATAATATGTGCCCTGGCCACACATCTATAACTCCAAATACCCGGATTCATTATAGTACCTCTCGTGATACTCCAACTGCCCCATGAATTGGTTATTCCTAAACAAGTCATGAAGGGTATAACAAACATACCCTGTCTCCACATTGGATCAAGAATGGGCTCAGAGGGATAAAAAACCGCTAGTTCGTATAGAGCCATCGAACCGACCCAACCAGCAACTAGAGTTGTATGCATTATTATATGAATAGAAATCAAATGGCCCGGATCATTCAATATGATGGTATGAACACGATAACAAGGCAAACCCATGGAAATACCCCTTTAATCAACGAATAATAGACACTATGTAACTTTATTGCACTGTAAAAAGTAAAAAAACTATGCTCTGGACCCACTCTTTCAGTACATTTTCTCGATGAAAGAATTAATATTTGTTCTATCCTTTTATTAATAATAATAATAGATAGTAATAATAGACAAATTCCATTTGTAGGAACAAAAATAAGCAGATCTATTCTATACTCGATAAGTACCAATACGCAATGGTAGAGGGGATTGATCCTACTTTAATTTTCTTTGAGTGAAGACATACCCATTTGTTCATATCATTCCAAAGACCCATTCGTTTCGTAAAAATTTTCCTTTAGTCAAAATCATTCGGTTTTCTTTTTTTATGTTATTGTTATGAACTTATTCAATTTATGTATAAACTATGATAAAGTCTAATCTTATTAAGACAATAAACCCGTTGTTATGCTTCCACATCAAAGTAAGATATAGTACTTAATTTTTTTTTTCTTTCATTTTACACCTATTGGTGTTCCAAAAGTACCTTTTCAAAGTCCTGGAGAGGAAGATGCATCATGGGTTGACATATGGTGCGACTTGTTAGATATATTGGGTCACATGGAATTTCCCCATTCTCTCCCCTAATCGAGATATCCCCTCTTTCACCCAAAAAAGATTGATTGAATTATCAAAAGTTTGGAGCATGAAATACAATTTAATCCTATTTATTTTTTGTAGGGGTATCAGATTAATATTATCAATTAGAATAATTTATGGTTGGCTTGACTGGACCAAAAAAATGGAGTATCCAAGCTCCGTTTAAAAAAAACCCAATTGGTAATATATCTATGATTACTAATTTTATAATATTCTATTTATAAACAAGACCGATCTCAAACTGTTTAATCAATGGTGTAATATAATGAATACATTGAATATTTAGTGGAAAACATGAAATAAATGAAATTGAAAAATAAAAAAAGCCATAGCAAAAAGACGTGGTATTGGGACATTTGCCCTATATGTGCAAATAAAAATTGGGCCTATCTTTACTTGAAGTAGAGCATAAACCTAAAAAAATTGAAAAAGCCCATTCACGAACAAGAAAATGGCATCGTTATTTGGATTCGATCTCGATGAAACAATACATCAATGAGAAGTTCATTCGATAAGTTTAGTAAATCATTTATATATATATATATATATATTTTTTTTTTTTATTTATATATAGGTAAAGTAAATAGGCCAAAAAAAATCCTTCTTGAAAAATGGAAGAAAAAAAGCCCTTTGTTAGAAGTTAGAAAGAGCCCCCTATGAAAATAAAAAAGAATGAGGGCTGCAATCTACACATTGATTCTTTTTTTGTTTTGTTTTGTTTTTTTTTTTTTTTTTTTTTTTTTTTTTTTGCGCGATTTTTGGTAAACCGTATGCATCAAAAGGTGTGCGTATGGTTCCTAAGGATACAATTATATCCTAATCAACCGACTTTATCGAGCAAGATTACTTTTTCTAGGCTAAGAGGTTGATAGCGATCTCTCGAATCAAATTATTGGTCTTATGGTATATCTCAGTCTAGAGGATGACAACAAAGATCTGTATTTGTTTATAAACTCTCCTGGGGGGTGGGTAGTACTCGAAGTAGCTATTTATGATACTACGCAATTTTTACAACCAAATGTACAGACAATATGCATGGGATTGGTTGCTTCAATAGGATCTTTTCTTCTGGTCAGAAGAGAAATTACCAAACCTCTAGCATTCCCTCATGCTTGGCGCCAATAAGTTTTGTATTTGAGAGAAAAAAGAAGACTATGCCTTTGCCATATTAAATATGACTATTAAGTCATAATAGCATGACATTTTGAATTCAATAAGAGAAACATTTTTTTTTTCAAAAATCAATCATTAGATTATATATCGAATGAATAGTATGAGATAAAGGGCATTTTCAATTTTATTTGATTTATCAGAAGCCTATGGCAGCGTCACAAATTTTTTTGTTTTCACACCAGGGGGATAATAACAATATTTACCTTAGGAAAGAATACCAACAAAAAAAAAAAAAAGAAACTTTGGGATTGCTTAATAACAGAGTAAATAAATATATAAAGCAACGGAACCATCATAGTATGTTTTAACTACTCCAAAATAAAATGAAGGATGGTTATTGGATTATTTACCAATCGGGGTCTGATAGGCCCTATATTTGAATATTTGAATTTGATTTTATACTTCTTCAATGGAATGGAGGTTATAAAGTAAATTCCATTGTATAGTCGTATGCAATGCACAAAAGATGCCTGTACGGTTGTTCAATTCTATCTTTTGGTTTTCATATCATTACTCGTTATTTAATTTATTCTCTTTGATTTCTCTTTGAGATAGAAGAACCATTTATTAGGTTATATAATCAAGGTAAATGATCCATCAACCTGCTAGTTCTTTTTATGAGGCACCTGCAGGAGAATTTATCCTGGAAGCGGAAGAAATGATGAAGCTGCGCGAAACCATTACAAGGGTTTATGTACAAAGAACAGGCACACCTTTATGGGTTGTATTCGAAGACATGGAAATAGATGTTTTTATGTCAGCAACAGAAGCCTAAGCTCATGGAATTGTTGATCATGTAGGGGTAGAATAAAAAATAACAGGGATTTGCACAAATACAAATACGCCATTTGAAATTTTATCTTCTTACTGGGTTTGATAGAGTATTCTATTAATTAATTTATTAATATGGAAGTAATTCCTAATCGGCCGGTTAGGATCGATCTAAACTAGCTCATTATGTATACGAGTCAACATGCCAACTATTAAACAACTTATTAGAAAGATGAGACAGTCAATCAAAAATGTTATGAAATCCCCTACCCTTGGGGGATGCTCTCAGCGACGAGGAACATGTACTAGGGTGCATGTGTGACTTGTTCAGAGCATGGACTGGGGAAAAAGAAAAGAACCCATTTTTCCAGTATCGGTGATTAGTAACAGTAAATAAGATAAAATAAAATGGAAGAACTCCATTCACTATCTAAAAAGTATCTATCATACCCTTCTATTGTGTGTCAAAATTTATGGTTTCTAGTGGTGTAAAACCAATCGTTTCCATTTTCAATTTAAGATGAGAGAGAATTTCCCATTGGTAGCATATGGTTATCCATTAAGCGGGGGAAGTCCCATTTAAAGGCAAGAAAGATTACGCCCTTACTCTTTCAACAACGGACTAAGAGGGTCAGCTACACATTTAATCTTCATAATTAAATACTGTTACTGTATAAGTGGATCTTGTTGTGAAAGACGGATTACTAAAAATTCATGGGTCGAGCCAAAAAGTGTGAACTGTACAAGTTAACAATATGATTGATTAAATGAAAGAAAAGAAGGGGCTCCGGTGTATAGAAGGGATCTTGCCATTTAAGAAGTAACCATAGAAACGATGGAACCCAATATTTTTTTTTTTTCATTTCTCTTTTATATTTACTACTTTTTGTTTTTATTTAATATTAATATGCTTTTTTAATATCTAGTAACAATATCAATATTATTTCTTATTTTGAGGTAAAATGCCTATAAAAAAAAAAAGAGAAAAAATCGTGGGCGGGAAGGTTATAGTAGCAAAAGCCATTGAAGTTTTTATTTTATACATTGGAAGGATCCGTTTTGTTATTAACAAACTAGTAAAGGGGAAGGGAATAACTGAAAGAAAAAATATAAATTAGTTAGTTATCAAAGTTTTATTTATTCAATGACCTGAATTAAATGAGGATGTATAGCTCGGAGATGTAGAACAAAAATTCATTTATTTGCATCAAGCTTTCGAGGGGCTCATTCAAGACTTACTCAAACTATTACTCAACAGAAAATAAGAGCTTTGTTTTTGGCTTATCGGGATAAAGGTAGGCAAAAGATATATTTTTGCCATTTGTGGATCACTCGGATAAATGCAGCAATTTGAGGGAATTTTAGTATACTATAGTTATAATATTTTCATACACAATCTGTACAAGAAGCAGTTGCTTCTTAAAAGTAAAATACTTACACAAATAGCTATATTAAATATAAATTGTCTTTCTATGATTTCCATTGAGATTATAAAATAAGTAGATTAGAAGGACTCCATAGGAATGCTTTAAATTTTAATGGAGTGCACTGTAAAATTAACTCCGGGAAGGTAGAATAGAAATTAGTATGATAAAATATAATCAAATAATATGATAAAGTCGTCAAAATGAACAAACAAGACATTCAATAAAAAATGATTTATTCTTTTTCCCCAATCCTTTTTTTCTTATGACATGACACTCACATCTTAATTTGCAAATTTTTCGAACAAAACATCAATCCGCCTTTGAGTTTGTATTGGAATTTTGATTCAAGTGAAGAGTAAGCCTATCCCCCTTTTTGAGTCTAAGACCCACAGTTCTAGCAGCCGACTCACCTCTTTCAAATTGTTTCTCATTATTGAGAAAGGATAACAAAGATAAAATACGAGTTTGATTGGTAGCAATAGTAATTAATCGTTGTTGTTTTAAGTTTAATCTATTCACCCGTCTAGATAGTATCTTTCCTTGTTCACTAGTAAATCGACTAATTAAACTCATGTTTCTATAATCAATTCGATCCCCCAACCTAATTGGGGGCAAACACCTACGAAAAGATTGCTTGGATTTAAAATAGAGTCGCTTGGATTTATCCATGATTTGTTTATTCCTTATCCCGAAAATCCTAATTTTGTCGGGGATTTCTTTTTGGTTTGTTTATCTTTAAATATATGTTATATATAATATATGGTATATGACATTTTTCATCTTCCTTGGAAGGATGACATACAATACACACGTGTAATTGTTTCCATCTATTTCTTTATCTCCCCATGAATTGTATATTTGTAACAAAAGGTTTAGAATTTTCTCAATTCCAATCGACTAGGCGTATTGTGTCGATTCTTTTGAGTAATATATCTGGAAATACCAACCCTCTTTGATTCCTTATTAGCATCATTTCGAACAGCACAATTGGTACATTCCAAAATAATTGTTACTCGAACATCTTTCCCCTTGGCCATGAACTCCCTTTGTATTTTTGATTCACTCAACTATTCTATTTTGCAATCCAAAGAGAAAAAAGGAACCAAAAAAAAAAAAAATAGAAGTTGCTAACTCAAAATAAAATTATGAAAAATTTCGTTGCAATCAAGATAGTAATAATAAGTAATACATGATTTCTAACTACATTTCTAATCCCAATATAGCATTTCATCTTCCATTTAAGTATTTTGTATGATATTTTGGGCTGCATGTTGTTGGCGGCGGAAGAGGACAAGCGGTGGTGGAGGACGATTCTCTCTCTCTCTCAAACTTTCATATAATAAACTTTGGTCTGTGGTGGTCATTGGTCTGTGGGGTTACAAAATAGTGTAAGAAGTGTGTGGTGAGAAATTAACAAGTACTGTGTAGGTGGAAAAGTGGGTTGTTTGTGTGGTGGAAAAATGGGGTTAATTAAATTTGAAAGGAATTAAAAAATGAGCTAATGATAAATAATAAATCAAATTCACTAAATAAATAAATAAATAATAATAATCCCAAAAAGGGGGTAAAGTTAATGAATTTTTTAGAAAAAAAGTTAATGAGCTAATTTCAAGAATAAGTTTGATAAATTTCAAAGTACATAGAATTTTTAAAAGATTTGCACAACGTAAATTTGATAAATTTCAAATTAATAAAAACTAACAACTTACTATATTTTTTTGTAAGTGCTTCATGAAATCCATAAAAATAAATAAATAAATAAATAACATCCAAAAATTTAAAATTTTTACTATTGGGAGATTTAAATAAATAAATAAATATATATATATATATATATATATATATTAAATTTAGATTATAAAATGATTATAAAAGAATAAAGAAAGATGAAAGAAAGAATGAAAAAATAATATTGAAATGAGATAGAGAAAGGATAGAGAGTTTGTTGAAACATGTAACCGAAAAAATAGATAGGTAAAAGGTAAAAGTACTGTTTACTCTTTAAACAGTACTAAATTGTTTACTCTTTAAAAGGTACTAAAATTTGGAGAAACTGTTGAAGATACTCTTAAAAGGTTGCAATGTGGAACATTTTTTTTTCACTGTACATGTGAGCATTGTAGACTTTTTTTTTTTTCCCTTCTTTTTTAAATGAGGCTCTTTCTTATAACGTTTTCATATCCATTTCTCTTCAACATCACAAACAATGTCTTGTGTGGTGAGTCAGGAGTGGCAAATGGGCGGGTTGGGTCATAAATGGATTAGATGTGTAATTATCCATTTATCCATTTATGACCCGTTTATATATATAAATTAATTATCCATTACCTGTCCAACCCATTTAATTAGTAACCTGCTCATTTAACCCAATATGACCCAAATATTCTTCCATACTCAATTTGCTTAGTATTCATAGTAAATCTTTTTCTACAACCTATCAATTAAACCATGACTTGGCTTGACCCAAATCCAATCGTTCTAAATCATCACAATATTTTTTAACTTATTGACCCCCAAAAAAAAAAAAAAAAAAAAAACCTGCAAATGTTCAAACCTGAATCTGAAGCTCGATTTGCTTTGTAAGGCAAGCTTGTTGAGTAAAAAAAACTGATAATCCAAAATTATACACAGAGAGAAACTTTTTTCAAATTATTTGACCCAATATGATGCACATTAAGAAAACCAAACAAGAAATTTTGTCCAGCTCCACCTTTAGCTCCTACCATGGCTTCCGAGTCTGATAACCTCTCTACTCTCCTCATTGCCAACGTCAATGTTGTCAAAGACGAGAAGTTCAGCTTCTGACGCCTCTAGATGTTCACGGAGAACCTCGCTGGGATAGTCGGCGCGTATGACCACCACGTTTTCCTTTGCTACAAGAGCCCTGAGGCCTGGCCATCGAAGGTCGAAGGCTCTAAATCCTATTTGCTCTCGAAGCTCCTTTCCTCTGCTGTCAAAGCTCGCAAGAATGACATCGCGCTTAAGGTCAGCTCAATTTTTTATTTTTTTATTTTATAGATTAGTTGGTTAATCAGTGCGGTAAATTATGTTTTGTGCTTAGATTTGAATTTGCTGCGAGTTTTGAGAGACTCGGTTTTTTCTCTCTGAAACTTAGATTAATCGTATAGGCTACGGTTTAGGACAAATGATCGGAGTGATTGTGAGTTTCATTTGAGATTTTAGAGACTCGAGTTGGTTGTGTAATTATTCAAGTATGTTCCATTTCTCTCTAGAATTTCCATACTTTTGTTTAGTTACTGAGAAAATATGAGGGAAAGTGTTCAAGGAGAGTGAGACATGGTCCGTTTGGATATAGCTAAAAACTGAAAATTGAAACTGAAAACTAAAAAACATTGTAGCAAAATAATTTTTAAATGTGTGAATAGTACCGTGGAACCCATTTTTAATGAAAAAATTGCTGAAAAGTGAAATTTGTGGGTCCGTGAACAGTAGCCGCAAGTCCCTCAAACGCGTTCAAAAAAAAAAAAAAAAAAAAGGCCAGACGCAAAACGCTGGGTTTTTCTACTGAATCCAAACATAGCCCGAGAGTAAGATTGAGGGCCGAATGTTTTGGCTTAGAAATCTAAGAGGTAATACCGTTTATTTAAGTTTTAGATTTTAGAAGGGTTTGGTGGGTATTTGTGAGTTTATTTAATTTTAAATTTTAGATGGGTTTAGTGGGTATTACTTATTAGTGGATTTATCAAATTGGTCTTTACCTAATTAAATAACCAAATTGGTCTTTACCTATATAACCTAAATATTCAAATGGATTAGGTTAAGATTTATTCAAATAATATAGATAATGAACAGGTTTGTAGATATGAATAAAAATTGCTACTCCTGACCAAGTAAACGCATGTGCTTTAAATAAAAAATACGGCTTTACTGTATAACTGCACGGATGAAGAAAATCCATGTTTAAAAAAAAGAAAAGAAAAAGCAATATGTATCATTTTGAGCTTTTAAGATTCTTTGCTGACACTCAAAAGACAACCAATTATGTTTTTAAAACATGAATTTTCTCCCTCACATGAAGTCCACACATGCAGCAAGAAGGATAGTGCAATTCCATTTTTTTTAGATCCCATAGCCATGTCCTATGCTACTAGCTAGCTCCATGTAGCTGCCTGACCTTCTAAGTAAAAAACAAAGCTTTTTGTCACGCCTACTATGAAACAATTAATTTCACACCCAATTTGTTTGTTTTTTCTTTTTTCTGAATAACCCAATTTGTTTGTTTGAGAGCGACTTGTGATACAAAATTATGTCTCTAAAATTATTCTTGATAGCCATTATTAGATTCTAGCAAAAGGAGGGTTGCTTATAGGAAATATTCATGTGAATAATATGCGTCATTTTTTCAGTTCTATAGGTACTATTTGAGATTTTCTTTGACTTTGACAAATTTTTTTTTGGTTGTCTTTTCTACACTTAACCAGCACCAAGCGGTGCTGGTTAACGTTCTCCTTCTCGAATAACAAGGGACGAAGAGGACAACATCATGGTCTCAGTTTTCAAGCACGTGATCACTAGTGGCATTGTGGTCTTACCCACATAAAAGCTTCAACAACTTAAAGTTGACCGGGTTAGTAGTACTGCCACGTCATCATTGCCTTCAACTGGTGGTACCACTGGCGGCCTTACATGGAGTCCAGGCCTTAGGGTGGTCACAGGGCCCGGAAAAAAATTATTACTATGTATAAATTTTAAAAATTTATGATTCTTTATAACCTTAAAAAAATTTTGTGACAACCTTAAATTTTTTTTTTCCAAAATAACTAAACTTTGGACAAAATTTGACAACAAACTTTATTATAAGTTAATGCTATAACCCCATTTAATATATTTTTTTTCGTGGTTGTGAATTTTAACAAATTTACCATTTAATTACATTTTCTTTTTATATCTTCCACACTTATAAAATTTCAAGAAGATCAAAAATCAATAGTAATGTCATCAATTAAATGTTTAAATTTCGAATTTTTGTAATATAAAATTATACATAAAAAATAAGTTTATAAATCGAATAGTAAATAACATTCAATTGACATGTGTTTTAAGAACATAGAAAACATTTAATTCAACAGTTAAATTTGCAAAATATGTAATAATGTTAATTTGTTTAGTGAGAATTGTAGCCTTTTGCTACAACTTAGTTTGTAGCTAAACTTTGTCCTTAAACTTTAGTCCCCTTAACAATATATTACCATATTAGGTCCTTACATTAAAAAAAAAAAAAAAAAAGTCTAAGAAAAATTTTATTTAACTAAAATTTTAAAAGATATATAGTTTGCAACGTTGATAATGAAACTATCATGTAACAATTTCAAAATAAGAAAATTCGTAGAAAGAAATTGTAAGACTTTATGTGTTTGCATGTGTGTGTGTGTGTGTTTTTGTCGTTAATATATGAAATTCTCTTTTTATTAGATTTTGTCTAATATAAGTTTCTTAATGATCACTTTCAAAAAAATTTTGGAGCCACCACTGGATGGGACCAACATCAACACCACTAGTAGGAAGAAGAAGAATGACAATGAGAAGAGATACATGGGAGTGAGGTAGAGGTCATGGGGGAGTGTCTGAGATTAGAGACTTGAGGGAGGCAAAGTGGATGTGGCTAAGAGGGAATGAGTTTTTGGATGATATTACAATAAAGGAACCTGAACAGTGGATGATATATTGGCCTGACAGTGCCAATGACTTACCCTGTAGTAGCGTTAGAAGCACTTAACATTAGATTGTAGTATAAAATATAAACTAGTTACAGACCCACGTAATGCGTGGAAATAAATAATTATTTTATATTGTAACATAATGTATAATTTTTTTTTTCTAAAATTTTATGAAGATAATTTGTTCACCTTAAAAATTAAACAATTTCTATTTGGTCCAATTTGGTCAACTTGATCAATTTCAATCCTCCTTCAGTCCATTTTAGACTAATTAAGCCTTAAATTGATTCTTTTTGTAAGTTTTCTTTTCAAGTTTAGCTCAAAAATTCATTTTGTTAGGCTTAACATAGGTCCTCTTGTTACTTTTTCAATCACTTCTATGACTTTTGAATTTTCTTTTCTTCTTAAACCTTTTGCTTCCTTTAGAAACAAACTCCTTTTGTTCAACAATGTTAACTAAAAATTTGTTAACTCTCAATTTGGCATCCACTTGAGTCATGACCTTAGATAAGAGGTCATCAAGTGTAGGAATTTTTGTTTTATCATCTATTTGTCTTTCTTGAAGGGCTAATTCATTAGTTAAGGCAATCATATTAATCATATGTTGATGAGCATCTTCTCATTTTGATAATTTAGATGTAATGAATTTTTCCTGAGCACTAGACTTCTTTCCAAACTTCACTTCCAGGCTATCAATTATGGATTTAGCACTAGGCTATCAATAAATCAATCATATATCCTAGCATAAAAATTTTCATTTTGTTATTTGCCTCAATCCATTTACTATAGGAGATTTTATCAGACTCAACAAATTCCTCATTGGGCTTAGGTGGACACTCTATAATCATAAAACCTCACGTACAAATCAACTCTATGTTTTCACTCTACACAATTGGGTCTAGAAAGTGTACAATTTTTCATGATATCTACCATTTTCAGAGAACCAAAGGAGTTTGCCATCTCTCAGTAAAACGCAACACATATAATATGTGTATTAAAATCCAATTCTTTTGGCTATTAATATCTTTTGATAACATACAAGAATTTATATTTAATGACAAATATTTCAACCAATTAAATTCATCTCGTATCCGTAGGGGTGTAAGGAAGAATTTAATCAATTAGTATTTATCCCTTAAATATTTATTTATTTTTATTAAATTAGAGTTTGTGTCTATCCGTAGGGGGTGTTGACACACACACACACACACACACACACACACACACATATAATCTTTCAAAATCCTATCTCATCCATGTGATTAACCGAAGGGGTGTCATCATGTTTGAGTTTAGGATAATGAAAGAATTATGGGCGTATTAACTTCTAAGACTAGACTTGAAGAAAACTAACTCCCACTACAAAACTTAAAATTAACTAAATGGCTTTATGCTGCATCTGTTACAACCATTTATTAATAAAAATTTATTGTATACTTAACATATAACAATACCACATGTATAGGGAAGAAAAAAAAATTAGCCATAAAGACAAGTTATCATAAATATTAGCAGAGCATACATGCTTGTGACTGTTGGAATTTTACCTAGAGAGTAATTCAAGAGAAATAAATATAATACATCTATCAATTAACAATTATATCATGTGCATGTGTAATAAAAAAAAAATAAATAAATAAGATGTGAGAAGTTTACGTGTTAAATTATATTATTCAAGGACCTTACAAGCAATTAGGATGCTCTCCCTAGCTGGTCAGGATTAATAAGAGCTTTCTTTTCTCTCCTCATCACACCCCTTGCAAGTGTGACCTTGACAATATTTATAATATTCAGAAATGACATGACCAGTTATAAAATCATTTCTATTGTAATAACAATTCATATAACAGATATGTTACATTCATTAATAAATAACTTCATTAATTAGATTCATTAATGAAGAAGTTCGTTAACGTGTCATTACTTTTGTAACTCCATACTAACGCATAGATTCATCTATCGTTAATATCCAAAATCACTATTGTAGGGATTGGGTTTGAACACTATTCTTATAAGATGAGTGAATTCAAGCCCAATGAGCCCGGTACAATGAATTTGTAGAGAGTGGATAAAAGAACTAGGGTTTAATGAGCGAGATAACAGCTAGAATGGCTTTTAAGGATAATCGAACGAAAGCAGATTGGAGTTATCTAAGTAAACTTGTCCTCGGCGTGATCCGGAGAGATATGTTCTTTTATATATTGATTGAAGATGGTTACACATATGACTCAAGTTGCTACAGGGCTTTCTCTTACAAGTTTCCGATCCCCTCTCCATGGGGGATCTCTTCTATTATATAGTTCCATTTGGACCATCTTGATCCTACACTTGTTGATCATTTAGATTTTCACTTGAGTGCTTGTCCCATCAGACACCTCTTTAAGCCTTCTGTGAGTTGGGGTAGCCAAGAAAATATTGTTCAGGGGTCTTTTCCACATTAATGCGGCCAGAGTGTTAGTTTTGGAGCATTTAATGGGGAGGCAACAAATTTTCCTAAAATTGTTCTACCGCCATGCTCCAGTTTGCTTACCTGCTGTAATTGTCTTTTCCTTTAGGAAGCTTTGGAAGATTGCATTTGCTGGTAGATCACTCTTTTTCTACCTCGGCTTAAGCTAGCCGAGGACAAACTTGTCCTCGGCACGGCTTTTAGGTTGCCACGATCACCATTGTCCTTCTTACATGTGATTATGGGTCTCAGGCCCAATACGAAAGATGAAGGTATATCACCGATTCTATGACCTTACAACTATAATGACAACAGCTCTTATAGGAGGCCAAGTTACTAGCAATGATAGGATAGATTTATTAAGGCCAATGCTCAACATGCATGATCTCATTATGGAAAGACTGCCAAGATTATTATGCACCAACTATTGAAAGACTAGCTCTTATTGTCTTTCACAGTTTGTGCAATTTTAACTTGCATCACCTTTCCATCAAGGTCCAACAATATACCTATAAGAATAGGCTACATCATGATGGATATGGTCAAGTCAAGGACTACAATGAATGTATTCATAATCTACTAAATCAAGTAGACATATTTCAATACACCAATATTTTACATCATAAAAATATTTCATAATTTCACAATAAATTTTAAATAATTATTTATGATAATAGAGACATCATAAAATATCATGTTGGACTACATTATTATTACAGTGTTTTGGTAGGTTCTTGAGTTGTGTATTCATGTGATTTGTATATTTGTTATTTTGTGTTACTTGTCTAAGAATATTAATAAAACTGTATATTTATGTAGTTTGTATTTGTGCAATTGTGTTAAAATAGGACTTGTAGTTTATGAAACTTAGTTGCGGAACTTATAGTTTAAAGTTGTGTGTATGTGTGATTCAAAACAATACTTGTGTAAGTATCGTTTTTATATTTTAGTAGGTTCTTGTATATTCATGTAGTCTAAGAATGAACATTAATAGGTGTTGAAAGTTAGCTTGGTGACATTTTAATAATTGTAGCGAATTTTTATTTTTGTTTAGTAATAACAAAAGTCTCATTATCAAAAAAAAAAAGTCTCAAATTTTATAGAAAGCATGAATTATTCAATATCTTTTTAAATGGTAGACAAAATGGAGACCTTTCAAACTCAAGATTACTCGGTTTAATATTCTGATAAATTATCAATTATTCTTAAAATTAAATTATTTAAAAACACTGAATTTAATTATTTTTTCAATATTGCTAACAGTAACACAAAGTGTCACTAGGTGACAATAGAATTCTTGTGCGCGAAAGAGTGGGGAGTGGAATGTGCAAAGAGGCTACATAGTACATACACATGAGTGGAATGAAATGGTAGGAGAAAAAAACATGGTGAAGCGTTTTCTTAGTTCACACAATATGTAGCAGTACGTGAATGATTTTTGGTTTGGACATTTTGGACCTTTTCAACAGCCAGCAGGAGCTAAGCAACCGGGCCGTTGTTCCAAAAGTACTGACACAGTGACACTACGTACGAATGTGCTGCACCGACAAAAGAATAGTAGAATGCAAACTCTATCTTCTTCCTACAGGGTTTTGACCTGGCCTCATGCATGCTTTCAAGTGAGTTATGTCCATTTCATTTTTACTACATAATGGTTTCCCAAATCCATCCCTAACACATCTTTAAGTATGGATTTAGCATCTTTGATTAAGCCAGAAAAAAAGAAAGTATGAGTATGGCATATGATAATGTGCCCGCTGTTAAATATTAACATTGATACACCATGTCAAATACGCTAGTATGGATGTGGAAGGGGGAAGCATAGAATAGGAACACCGAGAACACAAGGGTTACGTGGTTCAGCCTTGACGGCCTACATCCACGGAGGAATCCTTTAAGGGCTACATCTTTATTATGTATAAGAGTGTAGTACAATAATCTGTGTTACAATAAGCTATAACATGAGTATATATAGGCGACTAAATCCTAGACTACTGGTATAAGCAGGACTGGGCTTGGGCCTAATACATTGGGCTGATATGTCTAATATATCTCTAACATCCTCCCTCAAACTCAAGGCGGAAGCTCGATGAAGGCTTAAGGTTGGATAAGCATGAGAAGATCTCTTGAAGATGCCATAAATAATGCCTTTGAAGAAACCACAATGAAGAATGTGCCAATTGACCAATTTTGGAGCTTCAAACGAAGAAACGGAGTCCAAAATCGAAATCTATGCAAAAAATTGAGCTAGATACGCCTTGTCGGAAATTTTGACTTTTGGTCAAAGGTCAACGCAAAAAGTCAAAGTCAACTAGTCCGGGTCAAAGTCAACGGATACTAGTCAGGGTCAGTTCTGGGTTTCCGAGCCGGGTCACGGGTCGAGCAGTAGAGCCGCTAACGTCATCCTATGATGTGTCGCTGACGTGGACTAGGGCTGATGTGGAGGTGCTTGATGGCTGCTGACGTGAAGTGATGACGTCACCTGATGACATTAGCATGAATTCTTCGGCGCGTAGAAGGCGCGTGATGGCGTGTACCGGGGCGTGGTGGCGAGACAGATACCCAGGCGGCGCGTGTGAGAGTGTGTAACGTTGTATAACCGCCAGATTCTCAGGCCAAGTAGATCGGTGGACAACAAGGCCGTCTTGGCGGCGTGTGTGACTGAGATCCAAGCTGGGAGTTAAGAATCTGTGGCAGCGTGTGTGAGAGTTCCAAGAGCCGTTGTCTGCGTGTGACGGCGCGTGCGGCTGTCGCTGGAGGTCGAGTTCCTGGGTTTTGGTCGCGATATGCCGTGGAGCAGGTCTGTCTAGTTGGTTTCATCAGGCGAAGTTTTGATGTGCACAGATCTGATAGGGAGAGGCACGAATTGCTTGGGCTTGAGGATCTGGACACAGCAGTGAGCCATGGCGGTTACGAGATGCTGTGGAGTTTAGATCCAGTAGACAAGCATGTGTGACTTCTGATGGCGATGTGTACGTGAGAATCTTCTTTGTTTGCTAGAGATGTTTGTTTGTTGCCAAGAACGAAGTTTGGCTCTGATACCATGTTAAATATTAGTATTGATACACCATGTTGAATATACTAGTATAGATGCGGAAGCGAAAACATAAAATATAAAACACAATAACACACGAGAGTTACGTGGTTCAACCTACCGGCCTACATCCACGTAGGAAACCCTAAAGGGCTACATCAATAATAAATTAGAGTGTAGTACAAATCCTGTATTACAATGAGCCATAACATGAGTATATATAGGCGACTAAACCCTAGACTACTAGTATAAGCAGGACTGGGCTTAGGCCTATTACATTGGGCTAATATGTCTAATATATATCTCTAACACCCACCTCCTCCGCATTTGTATGGTGAAACACAAGGCAACGTGCCCACTTCCAATCTGCATTAATTCTCGTTATACAAAGCTCAATTTGTCCAAAAACCGCTTATAGGATCGTATTAATTACATTCATGCAAATATGCATCATATTCGAGTAACAAAGGAGGAAGAGCACGACATTTTGGTGTCAGCTTTCAAGCACGTGATCACCGATGGGGTTGATACTCACACCCCACAACAGCTTCAAATACTAGAAGCACTCTGGGGTAGTAGTACTGCCGCATCATCATTGCCTTCAACTAGTAGGGCCAGCGACACTAGGAAGAAGAAGAAGAAGAAGAAGGATGAAAATGAGAAGAGATACAGGGGAGTAAGGCAGAGGCCATGGGGGAAATGGGTGTCTGAGATTCGAAACCCGAGGGAAGCGAAGCGGGTGTGGCTTGGCACCTTCATGACGGTAGAGGAGGCTGCCAGGGCTTACGATAAGGCTGCCATCAAGTTTTGTGGACCTAGAGCCAAGCTTAATTTCCCATTGTCAGACTATGAGATTGAAAGAGATGATCAGCATGATGAACAAGCTCAGGAGGTTAATCCAAATTTTAATGTGGAGATGATGACAGAGAGTGATACACAGATTGTGAAAGACGTGGCAGAGAGCAGTCACGAAGAGAATGAGCTTTTGGATGGGATTACCATAAAGGAACTTAAACAATGGATGATGGATTGGCCTGACAACGCCAATGACCCCATCCTGTAATAAAGGAAATACACTCAGTTTTGGATGTATGTTTTCTCCCACTCGGTTTTGAGTGGAAGCGTGGGCGGTGTTACAGTTAGCTCAGGATGAACCCCTTACCTGGCCAAAAAAAATAAATATTTGTATATAAATTTTATTTTTTTACCCCTAAATAAAAAATTTGAACATCCTGAACCTAAATTTTGTTTAAACTTAGTTGAAATAAGTTTGAATATAATTATCTTAGTCCTACTTTCACAATAATTTTACAATAAAGGTTAAGTGATATGTTGTAATTGGTTTTGATCTAGACTCACAACTGACATCAGTTTTTTATATACCTTTAACAACTTACCACTTATATTTTATTATGAAAGTGTTGTGTCAATAGTATTACTGTTAAAATTGCTTATTTGTTAAACAAAGTAAATAAATAAGTCTTCTCTCCGGACTATTCTTAGTTTTGACACTATTGATCTCTCTAAAAAAATATGCTGGAGCCATCACTGAGTGGAAGGAAGCGTACACTCGAAACAGAGTATACTTCCTCCCATAAGAGCATGCGCACCAGGTCTTGTATAATAGAAAAAGAGATCAATTTTACACAATTAAACCACAAAAATTCTCACATCAATCCCTTTAAAACATTGTATATTTACACATTTACTACAATAACCATTTATATATACATGGTTACTGTAACTATGTATACTATTATTTTATTAATCAAAGATAGGATATGGTAATTAGTTTAGTACTTATGCATTATAATTTGAGAGTTCAAGAGAACCTTTGAGATCATGCATTATATTGTTTTTGTTTTTTGTCTTTTTGTTTGTTTGTTTGTTTTTTTTTTTTTTTTTTTTTTAATTTGATTTAGTACCCATGAAATCCATAAAAATGGAGCAAGCAATGTGATATATGTTTCAATAGAGTGATTAGTTTTGGGTATGGTCTCAATCCTCACTTGTTTGATGCAAAGTTGACACCAGCGTTGTCTTTGTGACAGCCAAAGACAACCAAAAGCTTAGATATTGGTTGAAGCTTGAGAAAACTCCAGCATTTGCATGGTCTCTCTCTCTCTCTCTCTCTCTCTCTCTCTATATATATATATATATATATATAGACACACACACACACATAAAACCACATGTGGGTTTTTCCTAAAATATGGAGTCTCTTAAGGTTTTTTAGCAGAGCACAAACACCTATGTGATATTGTTTTATGTGAAAATGTAGGTCCAAATTGTCACATAAAAAAATGTAAGGAGTTTTTGTCTTGTTTTACACTCAATAACCTTAATAGAGTTAAGTGCAACACAATTAACAATTTACACATAAAATAAGACATATGGGGTTTAGTGTTATGTCCAAAATTTTAGGGTTTTTTATATTTTATAGAGAAATCAAATGGGGGGTTTTGGAAAAAAATTTCCCTTTTTTTAAATTCCCCCTTTTTGCATAGAGGCCTTATCAATATTTGACAAGTTAGCGAATTAATGGTTGATTTAAATCCTGTGTTGTGTCATGATGACCTAGGCTCTCCTGATTCCAAGTCTTTTGTCGTCTTGGTGAATTCTTGTCTATGTTCATCCTACAATACTCTTTGGAGTGATGGTAACCTCTTAAATTGGTTGGCTTGGTTCTTATTCGAAATTGAATGCCTTCTACAACTCCCATATCCTTTTCCTATGGAATGTCCATTAACCTTTGTAACTTTCATCTATGCTATCTTTTATAACCACACAAAGCAAATGAATCTAACAATCTTGATAAGAAATTGTAATAGATACCTTACATGCATATACAACACAAAGATGGTTAATTCAGGATACAAATTTTCTCAACATTATTTTACTCATTGTCCTAATTCATATCCATTCAATAGATGATTAATTCAATTACATAACTTCTACTAAATCACATGTAAGTAACTAAGAAAAAAACAAACAAAAACAATTGTCCCTACCTTTTTAAAGTAAAATTCAGGGAAAATGGGCTTTTGCCCTTATTTTTTAAAATATCTAGCATAATGTCATTGTTTTGAAACTATTAAGCATTGTGTCCTTGTTTTGAAACTCGATTTAAAAAAAATTGAGTTATAGGTGGAACTCGACATTAGCAATGTTGAGTTCTATGCATATATTGTTACTTAATTTTTTTTTGAAAATTTAAGTGAATTTCCCCGTAAAATTTTACATAACATGTTATGTACACGAATCTAATTTCACGCTAGATTTCTAAGTCCCAATTACCTCAGACCAAGTTAAACCCAAATACCCAAAACAAAACCCTTTAACCTAGATAGGTGCTTATATAATGGATAAAAGAAGGTTGTGCTTGGATTTTTTTAAAGGAAAAAATGCAAAACTGATCATCTAATTTTCAGTCTTTTTTATTTTAGTCTTCTAACTTTCAATTTTGTCATTTCAGTCCTTTAACTTTCAATTGTTGTCAATTTGGTACTTCGTTAAACTTCAGTTATGTCCTGCCGTTAATTGAGCCAAAACGACGTCGTTTTGTTTTTGTTTTTGTTTTTGTTTTTTTTTTTTGTTTTGTTTGGTTTTTGTTTTTTTAATAAATTTCGGAATTTAAAGAAAATTAAAAAAATTGATATTAAAAAAAAAAAAAAAAAAAAAGAAAACATTTAGGTGAACCAAGGTTCCACACCCAAATCGTCATTCCACACCCAAATCCCTAATTTAGAGATTTTGGGGAAACGATTAAGGTGGTCGGCAGTTTGAGAGAGAGACAGATTCGATTTGATTGTTCGAGACTAAGTATGAGAGATTGATTTGTAGAGATATTATGAATCGGTTTGAGAGATTGAATCGGTGATGGAGTTCTAATGAAGACCGATTTGCAGAGATTGAGACCAAGATATTGAGACCGAGAATCCCTATATTGACTAAATCAGTGATGGAGTTTTGATGAAGGTGATGGATTTCTAACATTGTGATGTTTGAGGGTGTACTCCGTAGCTCTAGCTCTGGCCAAGTTTTAGGTAAGTGATGAAACCCAGTTTTTGTGTGTGTTTCTTTTAGGTATAAGTGGTAGCTGAACAATGAATTGTTGTGTGTTTGGTGACTTTTTCTGTTGAGTATTAAAACTTACATTTATAGGAGCATCAAACGTTGAAAAATTCATAGAAGCTTGGAGGTAAAAAATTAGACTAATTTAGCCAGGATGTGGTTTTGTTTAGCTGAGTTATGTGGTGTAATTTTCAGCTCTCTCTCTGTTAGAACTCATTGGCAATGTTTTCATCTTTCAGGTAAGGGGTCGTTGTTCCCCTAAATGTTGTTTTTTTTTTTTTAATTTTCTTTTAATTTCGAAATTTTTTTAAAAAAAAAAGCCAAAACGACGTTGTTTTGGCCAAATTAATGGGCAGGGTATAACTGGGGTTTAATGCAGTACCAAATTGACAAGAATTGAAAGTTAGAGGACTGAAATGACAACATTGAAAGTTAGAGGACTGAAATGGAAAAGACTGAAAGTTAGAGAGCCAGTTTTGCATTTATGTTTTTTTTTTTTTTTACTTTCTATTTGATAAAGAGCCAACTTGCAACTTGGAAGCATGGACCAATTGTTAGCGTTTTATCCATAAAAAATAAAATTAAAAAAAAAAAAAAAAAAAAAAGCCAGTGTTCCATTTGTAAAATCCCTCTTGATATATAAAAAGAGATAGGAGTGTTACCTAAAAATATATAGATGGAAATGGAATGCAACGTTTCCTAATAGAGAATGATTCAAAGAAGAAATGGAGAGATTTTAGCACACCCTGTATAACCAGGAACTCCAATGGGCCTCTAGTGCCAGTGGTCTTAGCTTCACGTTGGCATCATACCCTTACTTGAGCTTGTGTTGATAATAGGCCAATTGGACCATAGCATTTTCTCTTCGCTCTTCGATTAAGTCTAAGCTCTTCTCGAACAGCTCATCATTGTTGTGAGTGAAAGAACTAGCTATCAACATTAGGAATCCAGTCTCTAGAGAAATAATAGCCTTGGCACCACAAGTTATTGAAAAGGGTGTTTCCCCTGTTAACTTGCTAGGTGTAGTCCGATATGTCCAAAGGACATGCGACAACTCTTCCACCCATTTTCCCTTCACGTCATCCAACCTTTTATTAAGTCCGTTCACTATAACCTTATTGACAGCCTCAGTTTGTCCATTCCTTTGTGGATAAGCTAGGGTGGAATATCTATTTGTAATTCCCAAGTCACAACAGAACCTCTTGAAGGCCTTGCTATTAAACTGAAGGCCTTTGTCTGAGATGAGGGTATGAGAGATCCTAAACCGAGTGACAATATTCTTCCAAACAAATCTCTTGGCATCCACGTCCCTAATATTTGCCAATGGTTCAACTTCAACCCACTTGGTGAAGTAATTTGTGCTTACTAGCAGATATCTCTTATTCCCTGTTGACTTAGGGAAATGGCCTACGATGTCCAAGCCCTATTAAGCAAATGGCCAAAGGTTGGATAGAGGATTAAGGACTCCTCCCAATTGGTGAATGTTTGGTGCGAATCTTTGACATTGGTTATACTTCTTCACATATTCTTACGCTTCATTCTACATGCTCGGCCACCAATATCTATGAGTGAGGGCTTTGTGAGACAAAGATTTGCCTCCTGTGTGACTCCCACAAATCCCTTCATGTAATTCCTCAAGGAGTAGTTCTGATGTTTCAGGGTGTATGCATTGTAAGTATGGCCTAGAAAAAGAGCGCTTGTACAATTTTTGGTCCTCGGACAGCCAAAATCGAGGAGCCTTTCTTCGCACCTTTTCAACTTCTGATTTCTCATCGGGCAAGATATCCTCCTTAAGGAATAACACTATAGGATCCATCCAGTTGGACCCTACCCTAATTTGATGGATATGGACCATCTCTCTTTTCATCTCAGTAGACTTGCACAAGTCCTTAACAAGTATGACCCAAGGTAAACCCTATGTCGAGGAGGTTGCTAGAGTGGCCAAGGAGTCTGCATGTGTGTTTCCGCTCCTTGGGATATGTAACAAGTTGAAAGATTCAAACCCTGATTATAAGTGCCTAACCTGATTCAAATATTCCTGCATTCTCACATCTCTGGCCTCTAATTCCCCCTTCACCAGGCCTACTACCAATCTTGAATCTAAGAATATCTTTACTGCCTTTCCACCCATTTTTTGAACCATGGCCATCCCCACCAATAGAGTTTCATACTCAACCTCGTTGTTTGTGGTCAAAAAGCCTAGTCTTAAGGACTTCTCAGTAGTGATTTTCTTAGGAGACACTAGAACTAGCCCCACTCCATTTCCCTTTTGTACCCCATTTGGCAATCCTCCCTGTGTAATCAGCACTCCGAAGCAGAGATCTAAGTGGGGGTTGGGTTAGGACGACAACTGTGTGGGATTGGAAGTAGTGGGGGAGCTTACGTGTAGCATACGCTGCCAAAATGGCCTTCTCTAGTGGTAGGTAATAGACTTTAGCCTCATGTAGTGACTTGCTCACATGATAACCTGGCCTCTGTACACCACTATCAACTCGCACCAACATTAAGCTTACAGCATAAAAGCCCACAACAACATAAGCAAATAAGACCTTGTCCACCTCAAGCTTGGACATGATAGGTGGTCGAGAAAGGTATTCCTTAAGTTGTTGAAAGGCCAAGGCACACTCCTCGGTTCACTCAAATCCCTTCCGCTGACCAAGAGATGAACCGGTTCAAGGCAGCAGTCATTCCTGTTAGCTTCTGGACCTCTTTGGGATTCCGAGGTGGTTGTAGACTGTTAATTGCCTTAATTTGATCAGGATTGACCTCAATTCCACAGTGAGTGACCATATAGCCTAAAAACTTGCCTGACCTGACGCCAAAAGACCACTTGGAAGCATTAAGGGGTAACTTGTGTTTTCTCAGTATTTCAAAAATATCCCCAAGGTCTCCCACATGTTCGGACACCACTTTATTATTTACCACCATATCATCTATATAGACTTTAATATTCTTACTCAATTGTGACTCAAACATCCTAGTCATCATCCTCTGATAGGTAGACCCTGCATTCTTCAAACCAAAAGGCATCACCTTGTAGCGTTAATTTCCCATAAATGTGACAAAAGCTGTCTTCTCTTGATCACCCAAGGCTAGTGGTATTTGATGGTATCCCTAAAAGGCATCTAAGAAGCTCATCCGAGGATGACCTATAGTAGCATTTACCAGCTGGTCTATTCGAGGCATGAGTAAAGGGTTTTTTGGACAAGCCTTATTTAAATCTGTGAAGTCCACACAAACTCGCCACTTCCTATTTTTCTTCTTCACTACTACAGTGTTGGCCAGCCACTCAAGATAAAATACCTCCTTAATAGCTCCAGCCTGCTTAAGCTTCATTACCTTGTTTTTTATAACAACAGAATTATCCTTAGATGAGCGCCGAGGTGGTTGCTTCTTAAGGGTAACAGATGGATTGACATTCAAATGATGATAGATGAAGCTCGGATCCACCCTCGGAGCTTCGTAAGCACTCCACGCAAACACATCAATGTTCCTTCTAATAAACCCAATCAGCTCTTCCTTCTCCCGAGGAGGCAGCTGAGCTCTGACCTGAAAAAACTTCTTTGAATCATCACCTACTATAATTTTCTCTAAATCCTCACACTTCACCTCTTCGGCTGGTCCATTAATAGGTAATACTGGGGTCCTTAATTGCTACGAGCCTCCCTCAATAGAGGCCGTAGACCCAACTTTAAACTGATGCAAAATTGCAGCCACCATGCACTGCTTAGCCATGGATTGACTCCCAACAAACGTTTCAATCTGGTTCCTCGACGGATACTTCACTTTCAAATGCAGAGTTAAGGAAACGGCCCCCAAGGCATGAAGCTAGGGTTTGGCCACAATGACCGTGTAGGGAGAATAAGCATCCATTACAATGAAATCCACCTCCACTACCTCTAAACCTGCCTGCACGGGTAGTCTAATCTGACTCCTTGGAATGACAACTTTCCCATCAAAGCTTACCAAAGGAGAATCATAGGCTGTCAAATCCTCGAGTTTCAAGTTCAGCCCCTTGTACAAGTTAAGGTACATAATTTCTACTCTACTGCCCTAGTCCACTAACACCCTCTTCACATTATACCCTCCTATCCTAAGGGTGGCCATTAAGGCATCATCATGTGGTTGTATAGTTCCAACCTTATCCTCATCAGAAAAACTCAACGTTGGTCGGTTCTCCACCCTAGCCCTCTTTGGCTAAGAATTAGAGTCCTTGGCGTGTAGCCGAGCTACGGACATCACCTTGGAGGGATGAGAACCGATTCTCCTAAGAGTAGCAAAGATGACATTGATTGTGCCTAAAGGGGCTCTTCAAGAAGCATCTCTTCGAGACTCTGACCCTGCCTGGCCCCCTTGACCACCAAGGTGATATAAAAATTGTTTTAACTTTCCTTCTCGGACCAACTGATCCAGATGATCCTACAAGGTTCTATAATCCTCTGTGGTGTGTCCTCGGTCTTGGTGGTATTGGCAATAAAGGCTCTAATTGCACCTCATGGGGTCTCCTCCTATCTTATTTGGCCATTTAAAGAATGAATCATTCTTGATCTTCTCTAGAACTTGGTTTACTAGTTCTCGGAACACTGCGTTAACTGCCTGAGTATTGATGGACCCTGATTGCCCAGCATAGTCTCTCCGAGGCCGATTATTATTGTATCGGTTCGACATGAAATCCCTCCTCTCCTGAGGGATAACCATAGCCTTTCTTTTCCCCTGTTGCTGGTCTTCCTCAACCCTCTTATACTTATCAATTCAGTCCATGAGCTAGCATACACTGGTAGCAGGTTTGCTAGTCAAAAATTTCCTCAAACCATGCTCGGCAGGTAGGTCAACCTTGAAAGTCTTGATAGCTACATCATCAAAGTCACCATCTATCTCGTTAAACATTTCCCAATATTTTTCTGAGTTTGTTTTTAGTGTCTCCCCTTCTCGCATGGACATGGACAATAGGGAGTCCAAGGGCTAAGGAACCCTACTACACGTAATAAAATGAGATCCAAACACCCTAGTGAGCTCCTTAGAGGAATCAATGGAACTCACACCTAGGTCATTAAACCACCTCATCGCCACAGGCCTCAAGTTGGATAAGAATACCTTACACATCAAAGCCGCATTCATGGACTGCACGACCATTCTTTGGTTGAAGTGGCTTACATGTTCCATAGGATATGTTCGACCATTATACATGGTGAATGTGGGTTGGGTGAATCGCCAAGGAAGTCTCCCTCCCTCGATTCTGTGCATGAAAGGTTATTTGAAAATTTGGTTGAGTGCTTGACTCATCGCATCATTCCCCATGTCTTTGGAAGATGAAATCTTGTTTCCGCGCTTATGGTGGTAGTCTTCTTCATACGAAAAAGACTCACTAGGAGGAGTCCTTAATCTATGTCTATAACTACCATCCTCTTCATCGTCAGAAGAGAAGTCAGAATTGGAGGGAGTTTGCCTTCACCATTCGTGGCGCAGATTCCTCTTCAAATGATCAATCTCCATGGGTGTTATGCACACTTTCTTCTCAGTCTCTTCTTTGTTCAAGATGAAGGAAATGATCTTGATGTTGAAAGCCCATAGATTCCCCCTGGTGTGGACCTGAACCTACCATAATTGACCGTTACACTCATATCACACAAGAATTCCCACATATAGCGCCAATTGTAGGGACACATTTTGAATCCTAAGCCCAAATGATAAAAGGATTTAGGCCCAAATGGCTCGATACAATGAATTTGTTGAGAGTGGGTTGGAAAACTAGGCTCTAATGAGTTAGATAATAGTTATAATGAGTCCAGAAGATAATAAATTAAAAGTAGACTAGATTCATCTAAGTAAAATAGTCATCGGCCCAGTCCGAGAAAATCAGTTTTTGTATATATTACTTGAAGTTGGTTACAAATGCAATTTTGATTGCTACAGTGTTTCTTCATTCATTCTTCGATCCCTTTCTCTTAGGGCCTCCCTTCTAATTTATACTACTTCTCACTTCTCATCTTTACCCTCCACCTGGTTGGTAGATTACTTGGATTGATTCTTGTCCCATAAGTACCCTTCAGAAGTCTTTGGGGGTAGCTGTAAGACTGGAAATCGTTGTTAAGATATCACCTCCTCATTAATGCAGCCAGAGAGTTAATTACAGAGCATTCAATGCGGTGGTAGCAGTTTTCTCTTAGATATTTCTTAGCTCCATTCCCTCTTTTTCATTTGTAACGCATGTCCTTGTTAGTAGAATTTCTTGAAATGTCACATTGGATGATAGGATATACACTTTTATCTGTGCTTCATTTATCCGAGGAGATATTTCTCCTCGGCATGCCTTCTCTAACCTTCTCATTTATAACTTACTCATGAGGCTCTGAGTCTTACATCCTCACTATTATTTATTTGTCCTAGAACCACCCACGTCCACGGCCAAGGCCCAACATATAATTCACTAAAATAATAATAATAATAACAACAATCCCAAAAGGGGGAAAAGTTAATGAATTTTTTAGAAAAAAAGTTAATGAGCTAATTTTAAGATCAAGTTTGATAAATTTCAAAATACGTAGAATTTTTTAAAAATCTGCACAACATAAATTTGATAAATTTCAAATTAATAAAAACTAACAATTTACTATATTGTTTTGTAAGTGCTTCATGAAATCCATAAAAAAAAATTAAAATTAAAATTTTTACTATTGGGAGATTTAAAAAAAATATATATGTTAGGAGTGAATAAATTAAGATTATAAAAATATTATAAAAGAATAAAGAAAGATGAAAGAATGAATGAAATAATAATATTTAAATGAGATAAAGAAATGATAAAGAGTTTGTAGAAAAGTATAACCGAAAAAGTAGATAGATAAAAAGTAAAAATAATTGTTTACTCTACTAAAATTTGGAAATTACTGAAAATACCTTTAAGGGGTTGCCATCTAAAACATTTTTTTTACCACATGTGGGCATTGTAGACTTATTATTATTATTATTATTTTTAAATGGGACTCTTTCTTATCACAGTTTCGTACTCATTTGTCTTCAACATCACAAATAATGTCTTGCATGGCGACCAGGTAAATGCATGTGCTTAAAAAAAAAAAAAAAACTTGCGGCTTGACTGTACGACTGTACAGAAGAAGAAAATATATGTCGATTAAAAAAAACAGCAAGAACATTTAGCTTTTTTAAGATTCTTTACTACTCTCAAGACGTAACCAACTATGCAACTGCAGCAAGGAGAAAATCCATTATGGCATGTTTGGATGGAGGGGAAAAGGAGGGGGAGTGAAGGAGAGTAGAGTAATGTTGGCTAAAAAAAAGCTAATTTTGTGCTAAATCTACTCTACTTTACTCTACTCTACTCCCCCACCCTCCCCCTCAATTCAAACGGACCATTAATGTTTTGGAAACATGTATCAAACAATGTCTTGTGTGGCGACCAGGTAAATGCATGTGCTTAAAAAAAAACTTGCGGCTTGACTGTATGACTGTATGGAAAAAGAAAATATATGTTTCTTAAAAAAAAAAAGGAAAAAAAAAGCGATATGTATAATTTAGATTTTTTAAGATTCTTTACGACTCTCAAGATATAACCAACCATGCAGCTATAGCAAGGATAAAATTCATTAATAGCCTGTTTGGAAGTTTAGAGAGGGAGGAGAGTAGATGAGAGTAAAGAGGAGAGTAGAGGAGAATGGTTTCCCTCCACCTTATTTGGATGTTTTTAAAATTAGTAAGGGGGAAGGATTAAAATAGACAAATTCATCGCTATTTGAAAATTGATTTGCAACATTGGTCTATTATTAATTAAAAAAAGGTAAATTGGAAAATTTATCTAGTCAATAATTTATCTACTTTACTCTCCCTTCAAATCTCTCCAATTTTGGAGAATTAAAAATGAGGGATTAGAGGTGGTTCAAATCCCTCCAAACCCTTCCAAACTCCTCTCCCTTCTTTTTTAAAAAACTTCCAAACAATGTAATTGAATTACTTTCCCTCCCTCTACTCTACTCCTCCTCATTTTTAAAACTTCCAAAAAAACCATAAAGGTGCTTAGTAGAGTAGTTTGAATAATATTATTTATAATTTTTAAAAATATGTGTGAATAAAATAATATATAAAAATGTGTATAATATTGTTTAAAATATAAAAATATACGTTTAAAATTTGCTACCAAACCGCCTTTAATATTTTCAAAACATGTATCCTCCTCACAAAAAAGCGTTCACATAAAGATACATTCCACAATGGCAGCAAAAGGAATAGTGCCATTGCATTTTTTTTCCTGCGTATCTCAGCAACCAATAGTACTGCAAAAGTCTATTTTTTATGCAGTGTCTTGTCATGTCATCTTGTTGTCATGTGGGGCTAACCTTATCTAAAGCAGTAAAGGTTTGACATGGTCTCGCGCATGCACTCAAATTGGACAGAATCTGCAACCTAATTTTTACTATTTGTTCATTTTGATTTTTAATTGTAATTTTCGAAATATCTTTAAGTTTAGTGTTTTTATTTGCTTGATTTTAGATGTTTTTAATATTTTTTAAGAAATGCTATGTCGCCAACCTTTTAAGAGTTGTAAAAAATCCATTATGGCCTGTTTGGATAGAGAGTAAAAGGAGGGGGAGTGAAGGAAAATAGAGTAATATTGGCTAAAAAAAAGTTAATTTTGTGTTAAATCTACTATACTCTACTCTACTTTACTCTTCCTCAATTCAAACGGACTATTAATGTTTTGGAAACATGTATCAAACAATGTCTTGTGTGGCGACCAGGTAAATGCATGTGCTTAAAAAAAAACTTGCGGCTTGATTGTATGACTGTACGGAAAAAGAAAATATATGTTTCTTAAAAAGAAAAAGAAAAAAAAAAAGCGAAATGTATCATTTAGATTTTTTAAGATTCTTTACGACTCTCAAGACATAACCAACCATGCAGCTGTAGCAAGGATAAAATTCATTAATAGCCTGTTTGGAAGTTTAGAGAGGGAGGAGAGTAGATGAGAGTAAAGAGGAAGAGGGTAGTGGAGAGGAGAGTAGAGGGGAATGGTTTCCCTCCACCTTATTTGGATGTTTTTAAAATTAGTAAGGAGAAGGATTAAAATAGACAAATTTATCGCTATTTGAAAATTGACTTGCAACATTGGTCTATTATTAATTAAAAAATGGTAAATTGAAAAATTTATCTAGTCAATAATTTATCTACTTTACTCACTACAAAAAAGATTGCTATTAGCGACGGCTAGAGTTCATCACAACAATACAAAAAGTCGTCGCAGATTAGTAGTGCCGACGGCAAAAGGCCGTCGACTTCCGTCGGTAAAAGCCTCGTCGGTAATACTATATTACCGACAAGGCCGTCGCTAACACTCATTTTCGACAGTAAAAAGCCGTCGTAAGCACTCAATATTTTCCGTCGAAAATACTTCTTCATATGAGGAAGTTGGACGACCAAACACATTTTGTGATGAACTAAGGTCGTCGTTAATTTATTTTTTCGACAACTAAAAGTCATCATAAATACTTGATTTGTCATCGAAAATACAATTTCATACGAAGAAGTTGGACGACCAAATATATTTTGCGACGAACTAAGGCCATCGTTAATGTGTTTTTTCAATGACTAAAAGTCATCATAAATATTTGATTTGCCATCAAAAATAAAATTTCAAACGATGAAGTTGAATGACCAAATACATTTTGTGACGAACTATAGCCATCTTTAATGTATTTTTTTCAACGACTAAAAGTCATCGTAAATACTTAGCTTTTTGTCAAAAATACAAAATCTTAGTGACCATATACTTTTTTTTGACAAACTTTGACCATTATTAAAAATTAGTTACCACGTCACTAATACATTATTTGCAACAAAATAGCTTGTCGAAAAAAAAGGCCATTTATAGTACTTTAATTGCGACAAAACAATTCTGTCGAAAAAGAAACACATGAATTACATGAAAGTAAATAAATAATATATAAATTACAAACATACATCTCATAAAAAATTCTCCATTCAAATAACAAGTACAAATCCATAATTGTTCAAAACTAATAAGTGAATAATGCAATAAAAATGAAAATATCAAAAGATTTACAAAATAGTGTGATATTCAATAATACATGAAAGCTATATTAATTATATTCTTCACGAAACTTGAAAGCATAAGTATTGGAAGATCAGTCATCGTCTGAGTTAGTTTCCTCAATCTGAGAGTCACCTTCCTCCTTAAAGTCATCTTTTGTCATTACTCACACTATGATCTCCTCCCTAACATTGTTTTGCAATATTTCAAATTAAACTGAATAAATATACAAAAATTATAACTATGCAAAATTTTGTATTTACAGTAAATAATAAAGAATTAACGAAAATATATTCATTTAAAAACATTAACACAATCACCACAATAAATGACAAAACATCAAAAATAAATCCTTACTACCGACACAAACATTGCATTTATCATAAATCTTTACTACTGATAAGAACCTTGTAGTTCTCTTGTGAATAAGAACTTCCAAGAATACATCTACCACCAATAACCACATTAATAGCAAGGTTTTGAAACCCGGACCGTTCAATGAACCGTAGAAGGGAGAGGTTCAAGGTTTTTGAGGTTGGACCGAGGTCGAACCGGGATCGAACCGTGATGACGTCATAATTAATTTAATAATTATTTAAATATAAATAATTATATTAAATTAATATAAATATAAAAATTAACTAAAATAATTAAATTAAATATAGAAATCTATCTTTAAAATGTATTTTTTTATATCATAACTTTCCCAAAACAAATAAAAAATATTAAATACTAAGTAAAGGTAGATATGATATTCTTTATTTATTTATGTGTTGATTAGTTAAACTTGTGATAGTAATAATAATATACTAATTAGAAGGACACTTATATTATATTAAATAAAATAAAAATTTTAAATTATTTAATAGTTTTAAATTAAAATAATTTTAAAATCACACAATTTTATATTTTTTTGGACATAATTGTAAATTTGAATACCTATCATTTATATATAAACTCATTATTTTTTCTCAATTCCCTACTCTCTCTCTCTCTCTCTCTCATCAGGATTACAACCAAAAAAAGCTAAGACAAATTTTGGGTATTAGATTTTTTCTTTAAAAAAGTTGTAAATATTAATTAAAAATACTTAACAATTAAGGGAGTTGTCACGTCATGTTGGGAAGGTGAAAAAAATGGATGGCTGAAAGTCTTCTGCCTTTCCAATGTAATCACGTGGACGTGGAGGGGCTTTGGAAAAACACAAATACAAAAAAAATACAAAAAAGGAGGGAAAGTGGAGACGGACAAAAGAAAGAGAAGGAGAAAAAGAAGAAAGAAGAAGAAGAAGGAGGAGGAGAAACAGCTGCAGAGGATGAAGCGTTCACCAGCACTACCTCATCCGCCGCCCCACTGCCATTAGTCCTCCTTCCCACCACCAGACTGGGTCAGATCGGCTTGTTCTTTTTTTTTTCTTTTTTTTATTCAACTTTATTGTAAGAATTAGATTTTGTTTTTTGTTTTGTTTTTGGATTATTTGAGACGTTTTTTGAGAGTGAAGCAAAGTCAGATCGGCTTGTTCTTCCCAGCAGTTGTGTTTCTTTTTCTTTTGTTTTTCTGTGTTTTTATTTTTTTTAGGTTCAGATTCAAAGGGAACCGTGAGAAGCGGGTTGATCACGGTTCTCAGAACCGTGTGGTTGAACCGTGGTTCGAATGGTTTCCTGTTTTTTTGACATAGACCGGTTCTTAAGCTTAAAGAACCGTGATGATGAGAGGTTCACGGTTTTTCCGGTCGGACCGTACGGTCTGGTCCGGGTTTCAAAACCTTGATTAATAGTACATCCCTATCACTCTTAACAATATATCCATCACCACAACAAGTCACATAAAATTATATATGCACAAAGAATAGCAATTAATTGAAAACTATAATGAGAAAATTTGTCACTTATTTCAAAAACCTCAATAAAATAGAAAAAAAAAAATAATGTTGATTATACTGGAAAAAAAAATATGTGTAGTAGGTGCTTGCATATAATTAAGACATCAATAGATTGGCGAGGGCCACCAATACACGCAAACATTACACTATTTACTAATACCAAACTGTCAAGAACTTTGGCTACAATATGAGATTATATATTATGAAAGAGTTATATCTAAGTCAATCCCAAAATTTAGATGAAGGAAATAAACCAACAAATCCATTTACTAATCCACTACATTAACAAAATAAATAAAGTATAAGGATTTAAGAAAACTGACCTTTTGGGTTTGATTGTGATTGGTAGAAAGAGAAACAAAGAGTGAACGGTAGAGGGATATTGAAAAATATGTGGGCTATAGAGTATAGAGGTGAGAGCTTTTTATTCTCCTTTCTTTTCTTTAGTGAAATAGAGTGGTAGTATTTTAGTGAGATGAAAAGGGAGGCGTTTGTTTTTAGTGAGAGGGAGAGGGAGGGAACTAGGAGGTAGGGTTTTGACTTTTCTTCTCTTTTTTTTTTTTTTTTTTTTTAGTGTTAAAATGATGACTTCTTTACAGCAACGTGACTGTTTTTTTTTTTTTTTTTGTTTGGTTTCTTTTAGTGTTAAAATGATGACTTCTTTACAGCAACGTGACTTCTTCTTCTTCTTCTTTTTTTTTTTTTTTTAATATATATAAAATTATGTATTTTGTTTATGACAACCACATCACTTTTTTTTTGGGGAGGACACTTTGAAATATCACTTTTTTTAATTATTATTATTAATAAAAGATAGAAAAACTATTTTCTTAAAATAAAAAAAAATAAAAAAAAGATAGAAACACTAGGAAATCTTACTTCTTGCAATTTTTGTATAGCAAGTGTTCTTTTAAAAAAGTCAGGGAAATATAACCTCAATATTGTGCAGGTGGATTTCTTTTATGGAAATATAACCTCAATATTTTTATTAAAAAAAAAACTTTGTTTATTTTATTCGCAAAACCACCCCATTTGAAGGGAAAAAAACATTTTCCACTTGACATCCCATTAACCAAATTTTGTTAAATTAATATTTAAAATGTTGTGTATTTAACTACCCGCAAATTTCCAAAATTATCTTATTTTATAATTAAAATTCATTGATTTCAATTTTTAATTAAAGAGTATTTTAAAATATTTAGTATGCCATTTTTTTAAAAGATTTTCACAAGTTGTGGAGAGAATTGTCGTTGCAAGTATTTTGGTGCTTGATAAACTTTGCATTATTATTGTAAAATTTTCAGTATTGTATGTACTATTCATTGTTAAATTTTAGCAAAGAAAACTTTATAGAAAAGCAAAAAAGAGGAGAAAACCCTAAAATACAAACCAATACCCAAAACCCACTCAAAACCCCCCTATTCAACCTAATTTGATCCTATCGAGTGGTTATAGATCCAACTTCAATGGTTGACTATGTTTGACCAAATATTGACCAGGTTTTGCAAACTTTGACCACTCATTTCTCACAATCTGACCGTCTAATTATTGTCATACTTCGCCAACACCAATATCTTATCACATTCTTCAAATACAACAGTCGAATTTTGGATTTGAGTCTGAAGCATTATGGACATGTGTTGTTGTACCAACACACCAAGAAATTTTGACTAGTCACATTCTACTAATCCAACCGTTTGATTGAGCTCAAAATTCATCAAAACCAATATTTTATGCCACAATTTTAATCCAATGGTCAAATTTTAAATCTGACTGTAGCACAAGAAGGACGCGTGTCGTTGCATCTACCTATCATGAAACTTCAATCACTAAAAATATCCAATACTCTTCCAAGAGAGTTATACACTATATAAATATTACTAAGAATTGAGAAAATTGCTTACAAAATACAACCAGAAACCTAGAAAATGACCCTAAAGGATTTACATATGACCTTTGACTTTGCCATTTTAAAACTAGAAACTGATAAAAGCATGAAAACAAAAAAAAAAAAACCAAAATACTGACCAATACCCAAAACCCACTTAAAACCTCTCTGATCAACCTAATTTGATAAAATCCAGTGATCTTGGAACCAACTTTGAAGAATTTGTCCAAAGATTGACCAAATTTAATAGACTTTAATGTAGTTTTGCAGGATTTGACTACTCTGTTCTCACAATCTGACCATCTGATTGTTACTGTAATTTACAAACACAAATATTTCACCACATTCTACCAATCCAACGATCAGATTTTGGTTCTCCAACTGGTTGCATGATGGACATATGTTGTTGTACCCACCCATTAGGAAACTTTGTTTAACCCCGTTGACACAATCTGACTATCCAAAATGGTTGAAATACACCATCAAAGCTAGGAAATGACCAAAATACCCTTAACCTTCTAAAGTGACGAAAGTGTCCCTAAAAGCTTCAAAATGATCAAAATACCTTTTACTTCTAAAATGACCAAAATGGCCCTTAAGTACTTGGATGGTCTTGAAAGATGTTTTTTTGCAATTTTTAAAATTAAAAAATAAAAAATTCTAGAGTTTTAAGACAAAATTGAGGAAAATTTACCATTAAAAAAAAAAAAAAAAATTTTACAACCATATGTATGTTGGAAATCACCTTTATTGTGATAGATTTACTTTATCGTCGCTAATACCTTCTCTTCTTAAGAAAATTTTAATTATTAAGGATGACCAAAATGTCTGTCGCAAATAAGAATGCAATATATAGTGATGGAAAACAACCGTTAAACACATGAAAAATATGGGCATGAATTCCCCCCCTTTAAAAAAATTACCATTGTCGACAGCTTATGTCCATCGCAAATATTATTTATTGGGAGGGATCCAATTCCATCATTAACACATTCTTTCTTTTCAAGCAAATGAACTATTTACGACGGTCAGCATGTTCGTCGCAAATACAAACCCAATTAGAAAAATAAAAAAATAATTGCGATGGATAAATGTCGTCACAAATGTGAAAAGTAAGGAGGGAATTTTCCCTCTAAAATATTTTACTATTTTTGGTGGTTTCATGGCTATCGCTAATACCCTCTTTTACATTTACGATGGAAGAATGTTTGTCACAAATAATAACACCATAAAATATATATTTTTTGTATTTTTGACGCACAAAAGCAGTCACAAGTGTTAATAGTTCTGACGATTTTTTTTTTTTTAGTCATCGTAAATAATACCCTCTTTTATATTTACGATAGAAGAATGTTTGTTGCAAATAATAACACCATAAAAATATATATTTTCTGTATTTTTGACGTACAAAAGCCGTCAAAAGTGTTAATAGTTTTGACGGATTTTCTTCAGTCATTATAAATAATACCCTCTTTCATATTTATGATGGAAGAATGTTTGTCGCAAATAATAGCACCATAAAAAAAAAAAATTTGTATTTTCGATGCACAAAAGTCGTCACAAATGTTAATAATTCTGACGGTTTTTATTCAGTTGTCGTAAATAATACTTTATTAGCGAAGAATACTTTTATGCCATCGTAAAAAGTAAGGCGGGAACATTTCCCTCCAAATGAAATCATATTTTCAACAAAAATAATAGGCATTTTCGACAAACTCATTTTGCCGTCACATATGTTTTAATATTGAACAAGTAATTGTCGACGAAAGAGACTTGCCGTCGAAAAAGCTATTTTTTCTGATAGCTTTTTGTCGTCGTCGAAAAAGTTTCGTCACAAATAGCAATTTTTTTTGTAGTGACTCTCCCTTCAAATCTCTCTAATTTTGGGGAATTAAAAATGAGGGGTTAGAGGTGGTTCAAATCCCTCCAAACCCTTCTAAACTCGTCTCCCTCATTCTTTAAAAAACTTCCAAATAAAGTATTTGAATTATTTTCCCTCCCTCTATTCTACTTCTCCTCCTTTTTTAAACTTCCAAAAAGACCATAAGAGTGTTTAGAGTAGTTTAAGTAATATTATTTATAATTTTTTAAAATATATATAAATGAAAAAGTATATGAAAATGTGTATAATATTATTTAAAATATAAAAATATACGTTTAAAATTTGCTACCAAACCGCCTTTAATATTTTTAAAACATGTATCCTCCTCAGCGTTCACATAAAGATACATTCCACAATGGCAGCAAAAGGAATAGTGCCATTGCATTTTTTTTCCTGTGTATCTCAGCAACCAATAGTACTGCAAAAGTCTATTTTTTATGCAGTGTCTTGTCATGTCATCTTGTTGTCATGTGGGGCTATACCTTATCTAAAGCAGTAAAGGTTTGACATGGTCTCGCGCATGCTCTCAAATTGGACAGAATCTGCAACCTAATTTTTACTATTTGTTCATTTTGATTTTTAATTGTAATTTTCGAAATATCTTTAAGTTTAGTGTTTTTATTTGCTTGATTTTAGATGTTTTTAATATTTTTTAAGAAATGCTATGTCGCCAACCTTTTAAGAGTTGTAGGCAATTCTTAGGATAAGAGGTAAGTTCTTATCATGAATGGAGTAAGGATTTAGAGTTAGGGTGGCTCTGCTATTAGCTGTGTACAGCCGTTTCGACTTTTGATTCTACTGCTTTATCACTAATTAAAGATTTTTGTTTAAAATTTTTTAAAAGGCCAAGTTGTTTGTTTTTAATAAAATAAATTGATTGGGCTTAATTTTTTTTAGCTTTATTATTGGTCATTTTTGTTGTTAGGCTAATTTTTTTGGACTTATATATTTTGTTTTAGATTTAATCTATTAATTTTTATGACCTTTAAAAGGTGGAAAATGTGAAAACTACATTTTTTTTTTTTTTTTTTATAAATTGCAAATGTAATAAGTGATTATTGATAAGTAAAAAATGATGCAAGTGTACAAACCAATACAAATTTGCTATCTCAATAGTTTGTAAAAATTTTGTAAAAAAATATGACTATAATATTACTTTTAAAAAAATTGATGGCATTGTTAAGGTGACAAAATGTAATTTTATTGAACAAAATTGCTAAAATTAGTACTTATTAATACACTAATATTTAAAAAAAAATAATAATAATAATGGGGGCCGTTGCCCCCCTAGTCAATATATAGATTTGTCCCTGGTTCCTATTGTTTTTGGCAAGAATAGTTCTAGCCTTTGTTTTTGGCAGGACGCAAAAGATATATTGATCAATATGAATCTAGAGAGTGGATGGTTGACCGCCGTACCCTTATCCTAGGAGCTCTCTGACTGGGGATGGGCTTGCTATCATAACCTTTCCTCCCTATATATGTATGTGAAAAAAATGTTTTGAAAAGTAGATAGGAAGTTCAAGCAAATGTTAAATTAGGGCAAGCAATTTTTTTGGTTAATTACTACAAAGTTGAATAGTACTGTAAAAATTATTTTCCAATGAGTTTAAATTAAAACAAAGCTTGGACTTCAAGCATGGTTTATTCAACATTTTTTAAAATGAGAAATATAGAGTCTACTTTTCAATATCCTAAAAAGTTAAACTACTAAGAAATGTTGAATTTAATGATATTACAACACTGTAAACTGTTACACGATAAAGTCTCATTAGTCGATAATAGTGTTCTTTTTGCGTGAGAAACTTGGGGATGAAATGGTCAAGAGGAAAAGAGAGGTTGAAGTGTGTGTTCTAATTCGTTCACACATGAAGGTCAGTGGCGAGCCCGGAATGGCAGTAGCTCAATTTTTGAATTGCCACTATGACATCCATGATTTTGCAGTAATTCAATTTTACATGTTTAAGGTTGTGCATCTGGTTTGGACATTTTGGACCTTTTCAACAGCCAGCAGGAGCTAAGCAACCGGGTCGTTGTTCCAAAAGTACTGACACTACGTACGAGTGTACTGTTCCGATAAAAGAATACAAATTCTATCTTCTTTATACAAGGTTTTGACCTGGTCTCATGCATGCTGTCAAGTGAGTTGTGTCACTTAATTTAATTGTTACTACATAATGGTTTCCCAATTCCATCCCTAACACATCCCTAACACATCCTTAAGTATGGATTTAGCATCTTTGATTAAGCCAAAAAAAAAGAAAGAAAAAGAAAGTATGAGTATAACATATGATGACCATTACAAATCTAAGAACCTTATAGTTCAATTAGTTAACATTTATTAGTGTTTCCAATGAAATATTCAAGTTTAAATCCCTTATTTTCTAACTATTCAAAAAAAACGAAATGACCGAGCCCTAGGATTAAATAAATATGGTAACCTCATCAATTTGTTGTATGTTATTTTGAATTTTAAATTCACAATAAAATGAATCTCCTAGTTTATAGTTTAAATAACTTAATTTTTCTTAATACACACAAGTGCCAAAAAAAAAAAAACTCCAATTTTAATAGCATCATTTGTTAAAAATATATATTATAGACTGTGATATGGACGCAAAGAAGGAAAATAAGTGGGTTTATATTTTAATAATTGTTCAAAATTGAAAGTTTACAGAATTTTTGGTGGGAATATACAATGACTCAAACACTAACAAATAAAATAATTTAGAGAATTTATAATATATGTGGTACTAGAACAAGTATGTGTGGTGTGTCTATATGTTTAAATACCCACCTGCAAAACCACCAACACCATCACCGTGAAATATTGTCTTTAGCCCAAACTGTTAGCCCCCACACCTTTACCATCTAAGCAACACTGAAGAATCCAACGATGAGATCCAAATTGCTTCCGAGATCCAGCAATGAGAATTTAATGGATTTCCTATGCATCGCACAGAGTGATCTACGATGAAAATCTTAGAGACATCTTTCAAGCATTTGAGAGAGAGAGAATAAAATAATGATTTACCTAAACTATAATGTTATAAAAATATTTTTAGAGAAGGACTATAGCTAAAAAAACATTAATTGCTACTATGTAGATAAGCCACTATGGATGTTTTTATACATATTGGACTCTTATGTTATTTTACATAATAGATGTTCTAAAACCATATCATTTGTTACAATTTATTGAAGTTGTCAACGGTGAATAATAGGTTACAACTTATAAATGGATTTACAATTTATTTTTCTATAGTTGAACATATTAGAATTACGATAAAAAGTAATTTTTTTCTTTGCACAAGCCAGTGTGTATGCTCCTAGAAAACACCATAATTAAATAACATTTTTGCTAATTGATTGATAATCTACTGTTGATGATTTTTTTGGCTTAGGCATATTCGAAATAAAAATGCGCTATTTAATTTGCACAAGCCTAATATTTTGCATAGCATAATGCGAACGCTGTCACCTCATTCAAAAAAAAAAAGAAAGCGAATGCTGTCACATTATGACAGCGCTATGGATCATTGTTTTGTGTGGCGATCAGTACTGTAGTAGATCATTTGGATTTTGGAGTTCCTGTCTCGCCATCGCGTCACTGCGTACGTAACCAATCAACGCAACATCCCTTGCCCTACCTTTGCATAATCCAGCCACTGCAAGATGATATTTTGGACCCAACAGCCACGTGGAACAATCATATCCTCTTCTACGAGAGAGCTTCATGCACGTGCCATTCAGGATAACGGAGAAAATACACCGTCGGGTGTATGTTTCTCCCTCTGACAGCAGGTGGGACCTGTGTCATATTCAAAAATTCAGGCAAAATGATTGACCTCCGCGTATGCACAGTACTCCCCTACCCACCCATGACCCAACCGGACCCTCTATATATAGACCAAAATCACTTGCCCCCCTCCTCCGCATTCGAATGCTGAAACACAAGGCAACGTGTCCAAAAACCGCTTATAGAATCGTGTTAATTATATATGCATCATATTCGAGTAACAAAGGAGGAAGAGCACGACATTTTTGTGTCAGCTTTCAAGCACGTGATCACCGATGGGGTTGATACTGACACCCCACAACAGCTTCAAATACTAGAAGCACTCCAGGGTAGTAGCACTGCCGCATCATCATTGCCTTCAACCAGTGGGGCCAGCAACACTAGGAAGAAGAAGAAGAAGAAGAAGGATGACAATGAGAAGAGATATAGGGGAGTGAGGCAGAGGCCGTCGGGGAAATGGGCGTCTGAGATTCGAAACCCGAGGGAAGCGAAGCGGGTGTGGCTTGGCACCTTCAAGACGGCAGAGGAGGCTGCCAGGGCTTACGATAAGGCTGCCATCAAGTTCCGTGGACCTAGAGCCAAGCTTAATTTCCCATTGTCAGACTATGAGGTTGAGAGAGATGATCATCATGATGAACAAGCTCAGGAGGTTAATCCAAATGTTAATGCGGAGATGATGGCAGAGAGTGATACACAGATTGTGAAAGACGTGGCAGAGAGCAGTACTCACGAAGAGAATGAGCTTTTGGATGGGGTTACCATAAAGGAACTTGAACAATGGATGATGGATTGGCCTGACAACGCCAATGACCCCACCCCATAATAGAGAAAATACACTCAGTTTCGGATATATATACGGTGTTACAGCCAGCTCAGGGGTTCATTTGAACCCCTGACCTGGCCCAAAAAAAAAAAATTGTATATAAATTTTATTTTTTTGACCTCTAAATAAAAAATTTGAATATCCTCAACCTAAATTTTGTTTAAACTTAGTTGAAATAAGTTTGAATATGATTATCTTAGTCCTACTTTCACAATAATTTTACAATAAAGGTTAAGTGGTATGTTGTAATTAGTTTTAATCTAGACTCACAACTGACATTAATTTTTTATATATTACCACCTATATTTTATTATAAAAGTATTGCGTCAGTAGTATTACTGTTAAAATTGCTTATTCATTAAACAAAGTAAATAAATAAGCCTTCTCTCCGGACTATTCTTAGTTTTGACACTATTGATCTCCCTAAAAAAAAATCTTTGAGCCATCACTGAGTGGGAGAAAGCGTACACTCGAAATAGAGTATACTTCCTCCCGTAAGAGCATCCATACTAGCTCTTGTATAATAGAAAAATATATAAATTTTACACAATTAAACCACAAAATTGCTCGCATCAATCCCTTTAAAACATTGTATATTTACACATTTGCTACAATAATTATGTATATATACACGGTTACTGTAGCTATGTATACTGTTATTTTATTAATCAAAGACAGGATATGGTAATTAGTTTAGTACTTATGCATTATAATTTGAGAGTTCAAGAGAACCTTTGAGATCATGCATTATATTGTTTTTGTTTTTTGTTTTTTTGTTTTGCTTTGTTTTGTTTTTGTTTTTTTTAAAAAATAAATAAATAAATTTGATTTAATACACATGAAATCCATAAAAATGGAGCAAGCAATGTGATATATGTTTCACTAGAGCGGTTGGTTTTGGGTATGGTCTCAATCCTCACTTGTTTGATGCAAAGTTGACACTGGCATTGTCTTTGTGACAGCTAAAGACAACCAAAAGCTCAAATATTGGTTGAAGCTCGAGAAAACTCCAACATTTGCATGCTCTCTCTCTCTCTCTCTCTCTCTCTCTCTCTCTCTCTATATATATATATATATATATATATATATATATAGACACACACAAAAAACCGCATGTGGGTTTTTCCTAAAATATGGAGTCTCTTAAGGTTTTTGAGCAAAACACAAACACCTATGTGATATTGTTTTATGTGAAAATGTAGGTCCAAATTGTCACATAAAAAAAATGTAAGGAGTTTTTGTCTTGTTTTACACTCAATAACCTTAATAGAGTTAAGTGCAACACAATTACAATTTACACATAAAACAATACATATGGGGTTTAGTGTTATGTCCAAAATTTTAGGGTTTTTTTTTTTTTTTTTTTTTTTAAATATTTTATGGAGAAATCAAATGGGGGGTTTTGGAAAAAAATTTCCCTTTTCTAAAATTCCCCCTTTTTGCATAGAGACCTTATCAATATTTGACAAGTTAGCTAAGTAATGGTTGATTTAAATCCTGTGTTGTGTCATGATGGCCTAGGCTCTCCTAATTCCAAGTCTTTTGTCATCTTGGTGAATTCTTGTCTATGTTCATCCTACAGTACTCTTTGGAGTAGTGGTAACCTCTTAAATTGGTTGGCTTGGTTCTTATTCGAAATTGAATGCCTTCTACAACTCCCATATCCTTTTCCTTATGGAATGTCCATTAACCTTTGTAACTTTCATCTATGCTATCTTTTATAACCACACAAAGTAAATGAATCTAACAATCTTGATAAGAAATTGTAATAGATACCTTACATGCATATACAACACAAAGATGGTTAATTCAAGATACAAATTTTCTCAACGTTATTTTACTCATTGTCCTAATTCAAATCCATTCAATAGATGATTGATTCAATTACATAACTTCTACTAAATCACATGTAAGTAACCAAGAAAAAACAAACAAAAACAGTTGTCCCTACCTTTTTAAAGTAAAATTCGGGGAAAATAGGCTTTTGCCCTTATTTTTTAAAATATCTAGCATAATGTCCATGTTTTGAAGCTATTAAACACCGTGGTCTTGTTTTGAAACTCGATTTTAAAAAAAAAATCGAGTTATAGGTGGAACTCAACTTTAGTAATGTTGAGTTCTATGCATATTTTGCCACTTAATTTTTTTTTGAAAATTTAAGTGAAACTTAACATTACAAATGAGAATATTGAGTTTTATATAGAACTCGATTTTTTTAAAATCGAGTTTCAAAAAAAAGGCATCCTGCTAAATAGTTTCAAAACAATGACATTATGCTAGATATTTAAAAAAAATAAGAGCAAAAACCCATTTTCCTCGTAAAATTTTTCATAACATGTTATGTACACGAATCTAATTTCACGCTAGATTTCTAAGTCCCAATTACCTCAAACCAAGTTAAACCTAAATACCCAAAACAAAATCCCTCAACCTAGATAGGTGCTTATATAATGGATAAAAGAAGGTCGTGCTTGGATTTTTTTTAAGGCAAAAATGCAAAACTGACACTCTAATTTTCAGTCTTTTTCATTTTAGTACTCTAGCTTTCAGTTTTGTCATTTCAATCCTCTAACTTTCAATTATTGTCAATTTAGTACTCTGTTAAACCCCAGTTATATCCTGCCGTTAATTAAGCCAAAACGGCATCGTTTTGACCTTTTTATTTTATTTTATTTTTTTATAATAAATTTTGGAATTAAAAGAAAATTAAAACAATTGATATTTAAAAAAAAAAAAAAAAAAAGAGAGAAGAAAACATTTAGTTGAACCGAGGTTCCACACCCAAATCCCTAACTTAGAGAATTTGGGGAAACGATTAAGCTAGTCGGTAGTTTGAGAGAGAGAGACTGATTCAGTTTGACTGTTTGAGACTGAGTATGAGAGATCGATTTGTGGAGATATTATGAATCGGTGATGGAGTTCTAATGAAGACCGATTTGCAGAGATTGAGACCGAGAATCCCTATATTGACTGAATCGGTGATGGAGTTCTGATGAAGGTGATGGATTTCTAACATTGTGAAGTTCAAGGGTGTAGTCCGTAGCTCCAGCTCCGGCCAAGTTTTGGGTAAGTGATGCAATCCCAATTTTTTTAGTGTGTTTTTTTTTTGGTATAAGTGGTAACAGAATAATGAATTGCTATGTGCTTGGTGACTTTTTCTGTTGTGTATTAAAACTCACATTTATAGGAGCATCAAACGTTGAAAAATTCATAGCTTGGAGGCAAAAAATTGGACTAATTTAGCTAGGATGTGGTTTTGTTTAGCTGAGTTGTGTGTTCTAATTTTTAGCTCTCTCTCTGTTAGAACTCATTGGCAATGTTTTCATCTTTTAGGTAAGGAGTCGTTGTTCCCCTAAATGTTTTTTTTTTTAATTTTCTTTTAATTCCGATTTTTAAAAAAAAGAAAAAAGAAAAAGAAGAAGAAGCCAAAACAACGTCGTTTTAGCTCAATTAATGGGCAGGACATAATTGGGGTTTAATGGAGTACCAAATTGACAACAATTGAAAGTTAGAGGACTGAAATGAAAAACACTGAAAGTTAAAGGGTCAATTTTGCATTTCTGCCTTTTTTTAACTTTCTATTTGATAAAGAGCCAACTTGGAACTAGGAAGCATGGACCAATTGTTAGTGTTCTATCCATAAAAAAAAAGTCAGTGTTCCATTTGTAAAATCCCTCTTGATATATAAAAAGAGATAGGAGTATTACCTAAAAATATATAGATGGAAATGGAATGCAACGTTTCCCAAGAGAGAAGGATTCAAAGAAGAAGCCCCAAGAGGGGTGGCCCAGTTGGCGTGGGATCTCGCAAGCAAGCTTATGGTCCCTTGTTCGAGTCGTGGCGGGTACCATGTGGGGGTGGGGGTTTCTTGGCTAGCATTGTGCCCCATCCACTGGTTTTCTTGGGGTGCTAGAGTGAGATCTGTGGCACTTCAGTCACAGTAGTTATGGCTCAATCCAACATTTCCCAGTGGGCATGCCTCTATTAGGTTACGCCTTAAGGGATAAGTCACATATAGTCGCCCCCCCTCTTTCGATTATTAAAAAAAAAAAGGGATTCAAAGAAGAAATGGAGAGATTTTAGCTCACCCTATATAACCAGGAACTCCAATGGGCCTCTAGATGGACACCCAAAAAAAAAAAAAAACTAGGAAAGAAAAATAAAACTCACACACTCCACACTCCACAGTTCATATTGTTACCTTGGCGGCCACTCTTCCATTTCGTGAATGCAAATTACGAATGTTTAGGTTTCAGTTGGTTAAGGACAGTAAATGGCGGGAAACCCAGAAAACATGTGCCGTGGTTGACAGCGAAGGTGAAGTTGGTTTTGTCCCTTACTCCATTGAGTTTTCTTCCTGTACTCTCTCTTCCAAGTCTATCTTCACCCTCTTTCAGATTCTTTGCCACACTTCTATCTCCCTCAAAACTGTCTCGTTTAACAGCTAAACGATCTGTGAACAACTTTCCTTTACACTACGCAAATGCAAGCAATCCCATAGGAACCAAATGTCTTCGTCTGATAAGGCTTTGCCGAAACGTAGAAGACTGGGTATGTGCTCAATTATATTATATTAACCACTCATTCTTCTCATCTTTATTCAATGTGGGACTTTACTCACACATGTAACCCAATAAATCTCCCCCTCACGTGTGAGTCTCTGCTTCTCTGTGGGTTTCAAGATCTCTTTGTGGGCCATGAACAAGTCCTACTTACTCCCCCTTGCCTAATAGGCTTTTCACTTCATCAATGCATCATCCATGGGTCTCTCGTACGCCATCCATGGGAACCACGTGTCAACCCCGCACGCACATCCATGGGAACCCCGCACCACACCATTATCTAGCACCATTAGCAATATTCATTTGTTGGGCTTTTCTTTTCGTTCATTTTTCTCCCGGATCTTTGTGTGTGGGTCATTTAGGTTTTCTCTGTCCTCGCTGGGTAGGGACCATGAACACATTACCACCTTCGCCGCACACCACCATGGGCTATGATACCACTTGTTAGGGAGATAAACACCTTAGGGAGCTTCCTTGAGTAATTAATATAACATATAGAGACACACTTTAACCCAAAAGGTCTAAGCCTAATGGGTATGTGCTCAATTATATTATATTAACCACTCATTCTTCTCATCTTTATTTAATGTGGGACTTCACTCACATGTGTAACCCAATACAGGTGTCTATGCAATAATTTTCTGTATAAAGAAGTCTTATTTCTTTATCTGAGTTGTTGGGTTTCAGGTTGCCCTTATGATGATTACACTTTTCCATTTGTCATGAAGGCGTGTTTGGCTCTGAACGCATTATGGACAGGAAAGTAGTTTCATTGTGTTCTTTTGAGAACTGGGTTTGAGCAAAATTTAGTTATACAGACTGCTTTGATTGATTTGTATGCGAAGTCTGGTTATATGGGGAACGCATGTAAGCTGATTGATAGAAATCCACAACCAGACTTGGTTTGTTGGAATGCATTGATTGCTGGTTATTCTTCAAATGGGTTTGATCAGGAAGCCTTGGAAGTTTTCAGGCAGATTCTTGTGATGGGTTTGAAGCCCAATGTTAGCATTTTTGCCAGCATAATTCCTGTCTGCTCTAGTTTGGGATGTTTAAATATTGGTAAATGTCTTCATGGATTTGCTGTCAAATCTGGATATTTTTCAAATAATTTTTTGGTGCCTGCTTTAATTTCAATGTATGCTGTTGACATGGATTTATCGGCTGCTAGAAGTTTGTGTGATTTTATTCTGGAAAAGAATGTTACTATTTGGAATGCCATGATATCTGCATATACACAGAGGCAAAACAATTTTGAAGCCTTTGAGATGTTCCGGCAAATGATCCGTGCTGGCTTGCAGCCTAATTTGGTCACTTTTGTGTCCATCATCCCATCATGTGAGAACTCCAATAGCCTTTGGTTTGGTGAATCCCTTCATGCATGTTTTATTAAGCATGGGTCAGGGTATCAACTTCCCGTGTTAACAGCCCTTGTATCTTTTTTTTTTTTGTTTGATGGGAACAGCCCTTGTATCTATGTATTCAAAGCTTGGAGATGTCAATTCAGCGTACATACCCTTTGATCTGATGTCCAATAGAAATCTCCTGTCATGGAATTCTATGGTTTCTGGGTATGTGCATAATGGGCAATGGTATATGCAAGTTTGGCCACATTTCGTGAAATGCAGTTAGCTAGATGCAACCCAGATGCAGTCTCCATTGTTAGTGTTCTTTCTGCCGGCTCCAAGCTACAGGCTATTTTGCTGGGCAAGTCTACTCATGCGTTTAGTGTTAGAAAGCAACTTGCCTCAGACCTTTAAGGTGACAAACGCACTATTGGCCCTTTATTCTGATCGTCATCAGTTCTCCTCTTCTGTTCAGTTATTTAACACGATGTCTGTAAGAAATGTTGTATCATGGAATACTTTGATATCTGGGTATGCACACAATGGTGATGTAGAGAAGGCTACTGCTCTTCTTCACCAGATGCATAAAGATGGCATGGAGTTGGATTTGGTTACCCTGATAAGTATTCTTCCTGTTTTTACCGAGAGAAAAGATTTGTCACAAGGAATGGCTATTCATGGTTTTGCTATAAAAAATGGGATTGCCTCTGATGTTTCTTTACTAAATGCCCCCATTAGCATGTATTGCTACTGCAGAGATTTTGAAGCTGGGAGGTCACATTTTGAAGTCATGCCTCAAAGAAATGTTGTGTCTTGGAATGCTCTAATTACTGGCTGCCGATATCACAACTTACAGAATGAGGTTTTGGTCTTATTTAGTCATATGATAAGAGAAGATCAGGCCAAATTATGTAACCTTGCTAAATTTATTACCTATATGCTGCACACATTTGCAGGGTAAGTCTATACATGCTTTTGCGGTTAGAACAGGAGTTGCAAAAGAAACCCCTCTTGTTTCATCTCTTATATTCATGTATGCCAGATTTGAAAATATAAATTATGTCTAATGGTATTCCAAATGGGGAAAAAGGGGGATATTTCTTTGTGGAATGCTATTATGTCTGTACATGTTCAAACAAAAAATGCCATAAAAGCAGTTGCATCCTTCTGTGATTTGCTTCAACTGGGACTGCAGCCTGACAAAATTACAGTCCTGAGTTTAATTTCGGCTTCTGTTCAAGTAAATAGCATCAGTCTTACTCATTCTGTACTGGCTTACCTAATACGCATGGGCATTGACAGATATGTGGTCATCTGTAATGCATTAATAGATTTGTGTGCAAGATGTGGCTACATTTTAAAAGCAGAGAAACTGTTTGATGGGTTGGTTGAAAAGGATGCTATATCTTGGAGTGCAATGATAAATGGGTATGGATTGCATGGGGATGGTGAAGCTGCCCTAGACCTTTTGTCCCAGATGGAACTTTCAGGAATGAGACCTGATGATGTTATTTATTGAATATTTTATCAGCTTGCAGCCATTCTGGCTTAGTTGAGCAAGGCCGCAAGGCATTCAACTCTATGCTAGAATACGGAATATCACCAAAAATGGAGCACTATTCTTGCATGGTTGACCTTCTTGGGAGAACAGGTCACTTGAATGAAGCGTATGAAATTGTTAAAGGACTGCCTTGTAAACCTTCTGTAAGCCTTCTTGAGTCTTTGTTGGGTGCTTGCAGAATCCATGGTAATGTTGAACTTGGAGAGAAAATTGGTGGGATGCTCTTAGAAATGGACCCAGCAAATTCCAGATTGTATGTGATGCTTTACAATATCTATGCAGCAGTTGGAAGGTGGACAGATGCCAAAAGAGTGAGGTCTGATATGGAACGAAGAAAGTTGAGAAAACTACATGGATTTAGTCTAATTGTGGGAAATGGACTTCAAGATGAGGCATTATCCTGAATTATTGTGGGTTGATTAAGCTGGAAAGATTCATGCACAATATCACGAAGTGATATGATACAGAAGCTCCAAGAAATCTTGTGGCTCATAGTGGTCCAATGCTGCTAGCAACAGGTTCAGTACAACGGGAAATGCCGTATCTATAATGTTTTGATGGTCAACTAAATCCCAAATTGGGTCTCCTATACCAATTAAGTTAGGTATTTGGTCAAAGAACCCAAATGGGTAGGATTCTGATGCAGGACAATCAGAACAAAATTGAAGGAACAGAAAAATAAAGGGATATGACTTAGGAATTAGCACCTAGACCTTGCTTGGAGTCAGCACCAAGCAGGAAAACTACTAGGAGTTAGCACCTAGGGTTGACCTGGAGTTAGTACCAGACCAAAAGAGACCAAACGGCCTTTGTTTTCATTTATCAAAATATCAACTATCTCCTCAAGGAGTACAATAAATTGCTTATAAAGGATTATTAAACCTTAGTTTTAATTGTCTGGAAAACCCTAATTGCCTTATTACAAAAATACCCTTGCTTCTAAATTAAAATACTAATAACCCAATAAACTACTAGGACCTAAAACATAAAAATACAATTGACTAGCAAACATAAATAATACTAAATAATAATTTTCTTGCATCTCCCGCATCATTCTCCTCTGGTTGGAGAAAATTTGACCTGGAGTTTTAAAGCATTAAAGGATTAGGATGCTAACAAATAACACTTGCTTCAGGTCTGAAATCACCTTAGGGAGCACAGGGAAAAGAAAAACCTTGAATTCCACCACATCAAACTCACTTGGAATAACAAAATCAACGTGTGGAATCAATATAATCTCTTCTTGAACCTTATGAACCATAGGAAGCACTGTGATTTTAACCTCTTCGACTTCATCAAGATGTAGATCTTCAAGGATTGTGGAGGGTTGATCAGAAGCACATTTAACAACTTCAATTTTCACATCATGTGCACCCTCTAACATAATACTCTCTTTAGGCACCATATTTTCACCTTGCTGCTCTTCAATAGATTCATTTCCTTACACGCTTGTTAAAGCAAAACTACTCGAGGCATGTACGTCTGTGTCAACATTAGGCTTTGGTGTTGCTGGAGGATTCTCCACGATCAAGATATCACCATCAATGTTATCTTCTATAGGGGTAGCAATAAGTTCATTGTGATCAATTATCCTTGGTTTCCCAACTGAATCGGGTTGAGTCTTCATTTGCTCCCTCTTAGCAATCCTGTTTTGAATATCTTTCATGAGCTTTACAGTTTATTCCATTACTTCCCTGGTAGATAATTCCTTGGTAGATTGTGCAAAAGTGAGCTGAGGACGTGAAATAGGATGAGGATGAGAATTCATCGTATTTGCTTCAACTTGAAAAGTGCCACACTGAGATTGGGGTAGATACTTTGCTCGATAGAATGGTGACAAATACTCATTACAAAGTTTTTCTTTCATATCTTCCCACACACTAATGGCAGGTTCATAATCCATATAACGGAAATATTCAAGATTCTCCCAAAACCTTTGTGCTTTACCTCTTAACTGCAACTTGGCATACCTAACATTTTTGTTATCTATAAAGTTTGCTTGCTCAAAGAATTGTTCCATCCCATTCAGTCAGTTGAAAAAATCTCGTGGATAAGTTTCATAACCATCAAAATAAGGTGCTTCTAATATTACCATGATTCTCTAAAATAGTTCTTCAATAAATAGTTGGAAGTTAGAACAAGAACCCTTGTCAGTGGCCAACTTCCTACACTTGGTTCCTCACTTTAATGGGTCTAATTGGACAAAATGGATCTATGAAAAAAACAACTTAAGGCCCATACGTATAATGGGCTGGCAGCAACAACACATTATTTCATTTCCTTTTTTTTTTTTTTTTTTTTTTTTGAAAATAACAAAATACAAGAGTCAAACGCAATAAACTAAGAGAACAGAAACTCAAAACTGACTAACAAAACTCAAAAGAAATTAAACTGGAGACAAAGACAATCTCTACGATGAGGGTCCTCGGCTGGCATTGGAGACCGATGCCTGGTGGCGGCGTGAAGATGGGGAGACAACGGCAGCATGAGGCATGGAGGAGTGGTGGCTGCTCGTCTCGGGCTTTTGGCATCGGCGGTGTTCGAGGGTGAGGTGTTGGGTTTTGGGTTGTGGCGGCTAGTGAGTGAGGTGAGGTGTTGGGCTTTGTGGTGGCTGGTGGTTGGGTTCCACAACGGTGGGTGTTGATTTTATGGGTTTTGGCAGCTGGTGAGTGATGGGTCTTATGTGGGTCTTTTTTTTTTGGTACTGGGAAACAACTGAATGGCAACTTTCTTGGACCAAGTAGAAAAAATGACAAAGACAACTCTCCGGTAGAGAAAACACGATGGAGAGGGATTTTTTTATTTTTTTTGGTGGTGATTTTTTTCTAGTTCTAGATTGACTGTGGGATGCTTCAGATCAGACAGATTGATGTTTACTCTGATACCAAAACTGACGCAGGACAATCAGAACAAAATTGAAAGAACAGAAAAATAAAAGAATATGACCTAGGAGTCAGCACCTAGGCTTTGCTTGAAGTTAGCACCAAGCGGGGAAACCATTAGGAGTCAGCACCTAGAGTAGACCTGGAGTTAGCACCAGACCAAATAGCCATTGTTTTCATTCATCAAAATATCAACTATTTTCTCGAGGAGTACAATAAGTTGCTTATAAAGGATTACTAAACCCTAATTTTAATTGGCTAGGAAACCCTAATTGCCTTATTACAAAAATACCCTTACTTCTAAATTAAAATACTAATAACTCAATAAACTACTAGGACCTAAAACATAAAAATACAATTGACTAGCAAACATAAATAATACTAAATAATAATTTTCTTGCATCTCTCAGATTCTCTTGATCCCTATTTACTGTTGGTTCCTCAAATGGAAACACTTGTATCAGTGCCATGGTGTGAAGGCTCACTAGATGAGTTCTTGCTGGCCCAGAAGTGGTCAATATCATGGAGCGTGGGCTTAAGTATAACATACCAGCCATATGAGTCTCACTATTTGGCAGTTGAATTGTTTTGCAAGAAGCGGGAGAATGAAAATAGCAAAAAATCTACATAGATGATAATGGACTGGAGTGACCAAAGGAAAAGAAAAACTGAAGTGATTTCTTTGTTCACGTAGAGTTTGTAGTCTCAAAGTAGGGCAGGAGTCAAATTATGCTATTGCTAACAAACCAAAGCAGCCATGGTTTTACAGTTTGACATTTCTAAGGATATGCATATGGAAATGATGGACATTCAGCAGTGGCGGCTCCAGGAATTTTGTTTAAGGGGGTCACTACAAAATTTTAATAAAAAGAGAACATGAATATATTGAGTTATTGAAAAAATAATAATACATAAAGTTTTACACTTTTATTCTACAAGTTTTCAAATTTTGAATGTTACATGATAGTTCATTATGAATATCTATTGCCCATGTAGGTAGTTATGAGTCTATGATCATTTTATTTTGTTTAGTTTGTCTAACATTTTTATCTTTATACAGTTATTATTATCTATTTGACTTTGTTTTCATAAAAATATTTTAGACTAAATGACTAATTTCAACTCATTGGCTCTGTATTAATTATTAATGCACACAATCACACTCATTCATACATAAATTATCACTATGTATAATTATAGAAATTTTATTTTAATCTAATCTAAGTATATATGTGTGTAAAGCTCTATTTTGGAGACTTGAACCCTGACTCTTGCCCCCCACAACCCACACTCCACAAACTCTTATACTTGTGGAGTGATCATCGCACCAAGCGCGTGTGGTGGTAATGCTTGAACAATCATTAACTTTACAATTTTTTTCTTGAATTTTACTAACTTTATTACAAAAAGTTATTATAATATGATAACAATACACACATGGTAAAAAAAAAAAAAAAAAAAAAAAACCCTCTCTATTTCTTAATTATTAAATTATATAAATTTATATTATATTTATATTGTACATACAAACATCCACACACATTATAATTTACACAATACATAACATTATAACAAAAAGTAATGTACAAAATCAATATTAAACACACTCACACACATATAATATAAATTTATAAAAAAGAATTACACTTATAATTCATAAACACTTACTCTTTATTCAGTTTCAAAAAAAAAAAAAAAACTCTTTATTCTTAAAGTAGAAAATAGTTATAATAAAGATGTGCAAAATTTAATTCAGAGTGTGCAAAAAAATATTTTTAAAAATAAATTAAAGTATTAAGCTAACAAAAAAAAAAAAAAAAAATTTATATATATAATTTTTTCTTTTGAAGACGGGGTTCATTTGAACCCCTGAATATGCTTTAGCGCCGCCCCTGACATTCGGCCAACTCAGCAGCAATATTATTGTTCTAAAAGGCTTTGGGAACGTCTCATTACAAGCAAGCATCTCTGGACTTGGACGGGATGTTTCATAACATGTCCTTTTCATCTCATCTGCTGCAGCAATGGTTGTTGTGGGTAAGTTTGTTCAGATGTGGTTGCAAAGCATTGAATTTCCTTGCAAGGTATTCTTTGCGCCTCCTTGTTCTCTTCCATTTTCCCACTTTGTTTTCATTTTTACCATATAATAACCATTGTTAATATGAGTTCTCTTGTAGTGTTTAATAAATAAGTCTGCGCCTTTAGTACTGTGTAGGCTTTAATAACACCACCATAATTTCTAAGGGTATTCGTTATACCAGCTAAAATGATTAAACTGACCTTTAAAGGTGGTGGCCAACGATTAATCTATTGCCAGCTTGAAAGGGTATTTATTACCCCTCTCTCTCTCTCTCTCTCTCTCTCTCTATGAACTTCTAAGTTAGGGTTTTTTTACATTAGGTGAATCCAATAATCTATCATTGATTCACAACTTTTGGTGATATATCTTGATATTTTCCATTGTTAGAGATATCAAGGCCGAAGTCTTTTATATAAATTTAGTCCAATTACGTTGTATCTAATCCTACTTGGAGTACAAGTAAAGTAATTCACTAATTCTAATAGTTTTTGGAGTGCGAGCTTAGTAATCCTAGTCCTACTTGTAGTCCAAGTCATGTAATTTTAGGATTTAACCTTCTATAGATAACCCTTTGATGGGTTCATTGTAATATAGAGTTTAAAAGTAAAGTTGTGGCCATCAAAAACTTTCCACTGTGAATGTAGATGTTTTAAGGCTGAACCACGTTCCCTGTGTTCTATCTCTCTTTTTCTTGTTCTTAATCTCTATGCCTTGTTAATTTTCATATTTTCTCATATGCTTTATAATGATTTTAAAAATATGTCACATATTTTCTGACATGGTATCAGAGATGTTTTATCTAAGTTAAAATTTATCTCTGAATTTGGTTATTGGTATTTCATAGCTTAGGCTTTTCAGTTATGCAAATGTTTGAGTGTTTTTTTTTTTTTAATTTTTTTATATAAATATTTATGTTGATGATTTAGTGTATTAGCTCATTTGTGATGGGTACCTTTGAACCTTAGGAGTCTGAACCAGGCCTATACTTTTTTTTGGGGGGGGGGGGGGGGGGCAGGGGGGAGTTATTTTGGGGTTGAAGGATGTGGTTTTTATGCTAAATTAGTAGTTATTTTGGGGTTGAAGGATGTGGTTTTTATGCTAAATTAGTAATTTATTGTTGTTTTAGTGGTTTTGATGCTATACTTATTGCTGGTAAGTGGTAATTATGGTGTTTTCTATTTGTTGGGTTAAGCATTGATTAAGAGGATGTGTTACATTATTAATCAATATGTACATTACTATTGTTAAAAATTTGTTTGTTCTTGTGGATATTAGTCACTAGTCATGATTAAGGCATCAAAATTATATAAGAAGTTGTTTTAGGAGTTCCAACATCTGACCACAAAAGATAAGATTAACTTCTTTGCAATGCTGACTATGAGTGAACAAGGAACCAAACCAAAGCTTCACCATCCATGTGGAAGGAAGTTATTAGTAATTGCTCGTTAGCTGGTATCTTGTTGTATGTAGTACTGATTGGCTTTGTAAACCCAAGTAGTTGGTTCTTCTCTAGAAAATCTTGGGAATTCTAGTTTCATGGACAGAGTAGGAACTAGGTTTTGATTTGTGTGGTTTCTAGGGATACGTTGGTTTTCATGGTTTTGTTAATCGTCTTCTGCAAAATTCAACTTCTATATGATTGTAGCTAGTTGTTGACTCATTTCATCCAAGATAGAGGTATGGATACAAGTTATTTTGTGGATTTGTTAAAGGTCTTTGCTATGCCGATCTAAGGTGGTTTTAAAGGAAGCTATGGTTTCATTGATAATGGAGGAAGATCGTGTTTCAGTCATGGAGAGAGAGAGAGAGAAAATAGGAAGGCTAACAAAAGTGACTGTATTCTTAGTTCTTGATGTTCCCTTACAACTTGTAGTTATTTATACATCATTCAATTATTCTCTACTAACAGAATATAGGGGTATTATTGTGATTACACTAATAAGTAAGTAACTAGCAGCAATTAAGCCACATTACTCAAAGAATTAGGAAGGTTGGGAGAAAAGGAAATTAACAACCAAGGACATTCTTCATTCTTATCAAAAAGTACATTCTTCATTGCTTGAATTGTTCATACAGATTCTACAGTATTTATACAATCAATCCCAATGGCTAAACTCAGTAATAGATCATCTCTAATCAACTCTTGTACAGTTCAACCAACTAACACTTTGTACAGCTGGCATAACAGATTCACTACTAACTAACTATATGCTGACTGTGCTACTGACGGAGGATCCCATTGTCCAGCTCCTCATTTTCCCCTGTTGTTGTAGTAACCAACTTGACTTGCTCTGCTGTCCTAACAGAACCCCTATAACCAATCAACCGAAAATAATTAAAATAGAAACTTCCTCCCTTTCTTTGTTTGTCGGCTCCACAGTTGTGTTCCTCCCTCACATCACACATTTTCTAACTTGGTTATTTTATGTTAATGATATTTTTAGTTTGACACTATTTTTTCTTAGTTGTGAGTTGGGTAATTTCATAGTTCAAGATGACTTCTTTATTAGGCTAATGGTCATTTTGTTTAGACCTGGTTGAACTTTTGTCTTAGGTTTAAAAGTTTGACTTTGGTGGAAAGGGAACTATTTTTGGCTATTTGTTATGTTTTTCTCATAATCTGCAGCTTGCCTTTTGACATTATTAGGTTTAAGGGAAGATTATTTTATTGTACTATCATTGTTAATAAAAATTATAAAATATCTCTTACTCATTAAAAAAAATGTTCAATTAGGCACCCCATGTTTTTTTGCTTATTAAAAATACTTTATTCATAGAATATATTTTAATTCTTTATGCTTTTGTAGAGAATGGTGCCTTTTTCAAACTACTTCCGTTGTTATAACTTATACTCCCAAATGATAGGTTTTCTTCAACTTTTGTTATTGTGTGAACTGTGAAATGTATGCAATTTATTGGTATTCCAACATATTAATTTGTGTGAAGTGTGTGAAAATGTGATTTCTAATTTGTGTGATTTATTGTTTTGCAAATAGATGCGGATTCTTCTTGATATAACCCAACTACTACAAATGAGCCCAGCGATAGTGTGCCAACTACAAACACTCCTCCGGATTCAGTTTCATCTACCCCACAACTGCAGGTGAATTCTAAAAAAATCTAATAATTGAGCTTACGGTTTTTAGGTTCTTTGTTTCACTTCTAATATATATATTTTAATAAATTTGTGTAGATTTAAAACAACGTAAATGATATGTGTGGCAATGGTGGTGATCCTTTTTTGAAGGACATGGTTGAGAGTATGAAGAGGAAAGATGACAAGTATTGGGAAAGTATCAATAAAATTAATTTAATGTTGTTTGTGGTTGTTGTACTTGATCCTTGATAAAGTGAAGTGTGTAAATTTTTGGTTTGGTATGATAAGGAGCTGGCAAATGAGATGTTAGCCGAGGTGTGGGATGTTTTAGATAGATTGTATGGGCATTACACAATTGGGTCCTCAAGCAAGGGCCTAAGTGTGCACCCAAATTTGGAAGATCCATTGTAGGAAAATTTTAATATTTAGACAGAGGAAGGGTGAATTCAATCATATAATAAATTCTTGCACAACAAGCACGATATGTCTTGGTTATTCATGTTTCTACTATTGCATTTGAGTCTGCTTTTAGTATTGGGGTTGCATAGATCATTTTCAAATTCATAGTCTCCAAAAAACAGTTTTGGTTCTTATTTTTGCACAAAAAATAAAATCCTACACTTTCTATGTTCAAGTTTAGCAATTGATCTTTAGGAGGCAAAAGATGAAGATGAAAGCTTTGAAATTGAATTTGATAAGGTACTAATTTAATTTGGTCAATGTAATTTTTCTTTTTATACCTTAGATCATAATCTATGAAAATTATTTTTTAATGCATAAATAACTGATTTTTAATAGGCTTTAAGAGCATTGCCAATGGGCTCTCTAAAGCCAATTTTGGAGAGCAAACACACAAAAAACATCTTCCAACAGCGTCTTTAACTCTAAATTTTTTTTTTTTTTAGAGTTGCTACAATAGCTTTCTTGAAGAAGAGAGAACTATAGCAATTATTGTAACAACTCTAAATATTATTCTCTCATAAAATAATCACCATGTTGAATAAAAAATGTTTTTTTTCATCTTTCCTCCATTTCTCTTTCTTCCTCACTCTCTTTCTCTCTTCTTTATCTCAACGTCTACAAAACGCAAAACACATCCAAACACACACACACACACAAAAAAAAAAAAAAAAAAAAAAAAAAAAAAAAAAAAAAAAACCAAATGAAATCAAAACAATAAAAGTAAAAGAGTAAATTGCAAATTACACCCCTAAAGTTTAGTGGTGATTGAATTTTACACCTTAAAATTTCAAATTTTGAATTTTACCCCTGAAGTTTAGGGTGTTTAGATTTTACACCCTGAAATTTCAGAACATAGATTTGGCCCCTTAAAGTTTAAGGTTTTTTTGGATTTTACACCCCCAAATTCTGAAACTTTAGGGTGTAAAATCCAAACACTCCAAAACTTTAGAGAATAAAATTCAAATTTGAAACGTTAAAGTGTAAAATCTAAACATCACCAAACCTCAAGGGGTAAAATCAAAATTCTAAAACTTTAGGGTGTAAAATTCAATCCCCTCCAAAATTTATGGGTGTAATTTGCAATTTACTCAAAGTAAAAAAAGAAAAAAGAGAAAAGAGAGAGACCCATCTGGGCTGCTTGTTGCCGGTGGTGGAAGAGGACATGGTGGAGGACTCTCTCTCTCTCTCTCTCTCTCTCTCTCTCTCTCTCTCTCTCTCTCTCTCTCTCTCTCTCTCTCTCTCTCTCTCTCTCTCTCTCTCTCTCTCTCTCTCTCTCTCTCTCTCTCTCTCTCTCAAATTTTTATATAATAAACTTTGGTCTGTGGTGGTCATTGGTCTGTGGGGTTACAAAATAATGCAAGAAGTGTGATGAGAAATTAACGAGTACTGTGTAGGTGGAAAAGTGGGTTGTTTGTGTGGTGGGAAAATTGGGTTAATTAAATTTGAAAGAAATTAAAAAATGAGCTAATGATAATAATAAATCAAATTCACTAAAATAATAATAATAATAATAACAATCCCAAAACGGGGGTAAAGTTAATGAATTTTTTAGAAAAAAAGTTAATGAACTAATTTCAAGACTAAGTTTGATAATTTCAAAATACATAGAATTTTTAAAAGATTTGCACAACGTAAATTTGATAAATTTCAAATTAATAAAAACTAACAACTTACTATATTGTTTTGTAAGTGCTTCATGAAATCCATAAAAATTTTAAAATTTTTAGTATTGGGAGATTTAAATATATATATATATATATATATATATATATATATATATATATATATATATATATATGCGGCTTGACTGTATGACTATACGGAAGAAGAAAATCTATGTTAAAAAAGAAGAAGAGAAAAAGCAATATGTATCATTTGGAGTTTTTTTTACCAAAAAAATAATCATTTGGAGCTTTTAAGATACCTTGCTGATTTCCTCAAAAAAAAAAAAAAAAAAAGATTCTTTGCTGACTCTCAAAAGACGTATACAATTATGTTTTCAAAACATGAATCTTCTCCCTCGTGAAAGTAAACTCCACACCTGCAGTAAGAGAAATAGTGCAATTTTTTTTTTTTTAAGGATTAAGTCTTATTCCACATAAAGTCTCACCACTACCCATTTTTTAACTATAACTTGTCATATAGGTAAATTGTGACTTTTTTATTTTGTTATTTTATGATACTAGAATGACTTTTTTTTAAGATCCCATGCCCATGTCCTTCTCTTCTAGTAGCTAGCTCCATGTAGGTGCCTGACATTCTGACAATAAAAAACAAAGCTTTTTGTCACGCCTACCATGAAACAATTAATTTCACACCCATTTGTTTGCTTGATTGATTGCAACTTTTTTTTGATAAATGTTTGATTGCGACTTGTGATACGGAAGTACTGTATCTCTAAAATTATTCTTGTTAGTATTTATTAAATTCTAGCAAAAGGAGGGTTATCATTTTGTCCAAAAACTGCGTATAGGAAATATTCACGTGAATAATATTCGTCATTATTCTCGAATAACAAGGGACGAAGAGCACAACATTATGGTCTCAGCTTTCAAGCACGTGATCACTAGTGGCATTGATGGTCTCACCCACATAACAGCTTCAACAACTTAAAGTTGACCGGGTTAGTAGTACTGCCACGTCATCATTTCCCTCAACTAGTGGGACCACTGGCGGCCCTACATAGAGTCCAGACCATAGGGTGGCCACAGGGTCCGGAAAAAATTATTACTATTATGTATAAATTTTAAAAATTTATGATTTTTAATTTTTTACCCTTAAAAAAATTTTGTGATAACTTTAAATTTTTTTTGGCCCAATTTTGGATAAAATTTGGCAACAAATTTTGTTGTAAGTTAAGGTTATAACTCCATTCAAATTTTTTTTTTTTTACTTGTTGTGAATTTTAACAAATCCATTATTTAATTACATTTTCTTCTTATATCCTCCACACTTGTAAAATTTTAAGAAGATCAAAAATTAATAGTAAATAATATTATACATAAAAAATAAGTTTATAGATACACTTGTAAAATTTTAAGAAGATCAAAAATCAATAGTAAATAACATTATACATAAAAAAAATAAGTTTATAGATCGAATAATAAATAACATTCAATTGACATAGAGAACATTTAATTTAACGGTTAGATTTGTAAAATATGTAGTAATGTTAATTTGTTTAGAGATAATTATAGCCTTTTGCTACAACTTAGTTTGTAACTAAATTTTATCCTTAAAATTTAGTCCCCTTAACAATATATTACTATATTAGGTCCTTACATGAAAAAAAAAAAAAAAATCTAAGAAAAATTTTATTTAAATAAAATTTTAAAAGAAATGTAGCTTGCAACATTAATAATAAAACTATCATGTAACAATTTCAAAATAAGAAAATTCGTAGAAAGAAATTGTAAGACTTTATGTGTTTGCATGTGTGCGTGTGTGTTTGTCGTTAATATATGAAGTTTTCTTTTTATTAGATTTTGTATAATATAAGTTTCTTAATGATCACTCTCAAAAAAATTTCTGGAGCCACTATTAAGTGGGACCAACATCAACACCACTAGTAGGAAGAAGAAGAATGACAATGAGAAGAGATACATGGGAGTGAGGTAGAGGTCATGGGGGAAATGGGCGTTTGAGATTAGAGACCCAAGGAAAGCAAAGTGGATGTGGCTAAGAGGGAATGAGTTTTTGGATGATATTACAATAGAGGAACCTGAATAGTGGATGATGTATTGGCCTGACAATGCCAATGACTTACCCTGTAGTAGCGTTAGAAGCATTTAACATTAGATTGTAGTATAAAGTATAAACTAGTTGCTGACTCACGTGATGTGTGGATATAAATAATTATTTTATATTGTACCATAATGTATAATTTATTTTTCTAAAATTTTATGAAGATAATTTGTTCACCTTAAAAATTAAACAATTTCTATTCGGTCCAATTTGGTCGACTCAATCAATTTCAATCCTCCTTCAGTCCATTTTAGATTAATTTAGCCTTAAATTGAATCTTTTTGTAAGTTTTCTTTTCAAGTTTAGCTCAAAAATTCATTTTGTTAGGCTTACCATAGGTCATCTTGTTACTTTTTCAATCACTTCTATGACTTTTGAATTTTCTTTTCTTCTTAAACCTTTTGCTTCCTTTAGGAACAAACTCCTTTTGTTCAACAATGTTAACTAAAAATTGTTAACTCTCAATTTGGCATCCACTTGAGTCATGACGTTAGATAAGAGGTCATCAAGTGTAGGAATTTTTGTTTTATCATCTATTGGTCTTTCTTGAAGGGCTAATTCATTAGTTAAGGCAATCATATTAATCATATGTTGACGAGCATCTTCTCATTTTGATAATTTAGATGTAATGAATTTTTCCTGAGCACTAGACTTCTTTCCAAACTTCACTTCCAGGCTATCAATTATGGATTTAGCACTAGGGTAATTCAAATAGCTAACAATCAATGAATCAATCATATATCCCAGTATGAAAATTTTCATTTTGTTATCTGCCTCAATCCATTTACTATAGGAGATTTTATTAGACTCAACAGATTCCTCATTGGGCTTAGGTGGACAATCTATAATCATAAAACCTCATGTACAAATCAACTCTACATTTCCACTCTACATAATTTGTTAGGACATATGTGATTCAATATTAGAAACATATGTCAATGTTTTATGTAACTGACTAATCTTTTGACAAAATGCACTTTACTTATAATTAGGTAAGTCTAGGATGTGTTTAATACTTCAAAGAACAAGAGTTCAAGTCTAATATTGAAACCATGCAAATCTGTCCAAAAAACAAGTGAAGAAGTGCTGATTCATTAAAACTCAACAGATAGCTATCTGTCGAGGTCTCGACAGATAGCTATCTATAGAGGTATCTATCGAGAATTATGAAAATCAGTTTTTCAGATCTGATTTTCATCCCATGCTTATGTATTTGTGTAGGATTTCTTTTCTCATAACCCTAAACATATATAAGGCTTATTTTAAAGGTCGTCACATAAGATAATACAAGGAGAACACATGAAAAAGGTGACCGATGCCTTATTCTCTCTAAAAGAAGCTACTGCATCTTTTGCGCCTTAGGGTTTTGTAACCAAGTGTTTCTTGATCTTCATTGTTGATGAAGTAAAGAACTTTGCAGTCAACATCTTCTTCAAGTTGGTGTGTTAGTTACGTACTGGAAGCTATGCATCATTGGTTAATCACGTACTGGAATCTGTGCAAAAAGGGTGGCATTCATATATTGAAGAGTTCAAAAGTTCTGAAGCGGTAGAAGATTTCTGCTGTAAATTCATCTACTGGAATTGTAGAGTCTAGGGACAAAGGTTTTGTACTAAATCTGAAACTTCTCTTTATTATAGTGGATTGTTTTTCGGGAAAGTTTCCCCCCAGGTTTTTTACTGTGAAACTAGTTTGTTTCATTGGTTTTCCCGAATCATCATATCTTGTCTTATTTATTTTCCCGCTGCATGTTTTTGACATGATATTGATGTTTGTTTGTTTTAACTAGTTTTATTCACAATAAATTTAATTAACAACTTGGGTTTAAAACTTGTTAATTCTATCACCTAGGATCTAAATTTCCCAACATAATTGGATCCAGAAAGTGTACAATTTTTCATGATATCTACCATTTTCAGAGAACCAAAGGAGTTTGTCATCTCTCAGTAAAACGCAACACATATAATATGTGTATTAAAATCCAATTCTTTTGGCTATTAATATCTTTTGATAACATACAAGAATTTATATTTAATGACAAATATTTCAACCAATTAAATTCATCCCGTATCTGTAGGGGTGTAAGGAAGAATTTAATCAATTAGTATTTATCCCTTAAGTATTTATTTATTTTTGTTAAATTAAAGTCTGTGTCTATTCGTAGGGGGCGTTAACACACACACACACACATATAATCTTTCAAAATCCTATCTCATCCATGTGATTAACTGAAGGGGTGTCATCATGTTTGAGTTTAGAATAATGAAAGAATTATGGGTGTATTAACTTCTGAGACTAGACTTGAAGAATAACTCCCACTACAAAACTTAAAATTAACTAAATGGCGCTATGCTGCATCTGTTACAACCATTTATTAATAAAAATTTATTGTATATTTAACATATAACAATATCACATGTATAGGGAAGAAAAAAAATTAGCCATAAAGACAAGTTATCATAAATATTAGCAGAGCATACATGCTTGTAACAATTATATCATGTGCATGTGTAATTAAAAAAAAATGTGAGAAATTTACATGTTAAATTATATTATTCAAGGACCTTACAAGCAATTAGGATACTCACCCTAGCTGGTCAAGATTAATAAGAGCTTTATTTTCTCTCCTCATCACACCCCTTGCAAGTGTGACCTTAACAATATTTATAATATTCAGAAAGGACATGACTAGTTATAAAATCATTTCTATTGTAATAACAATTCATGTAACAAATATGTTACATTCATTAATAAATAACTTCATTAATTAGATTCATTAATGAAGAAGTTCATTAACGTGTCATTACTTTTGTAACTCCATACTAACACATAAATTCATCTATCGTTCATGTCCAAAATCACTATAATGACAACACTTCTTATAGGAGGCCAAATTACTGGCAATGACAAGATAGATTTATTAAGACCAATGCTCAATGTGCATGATCTCATTATGGAAAGACTACCGAGATTATTATGCACCAACTATGAAAAGACTAGCCCCTTATTGTCTTTCATAGTCTGAGCAATTTTAACTCGCACTACCTTTCTATTAAGGTTCAACAATATACCTATAAGAATAGGCTACATCATGATGGATAGGTCAAGTCAAAGACTACAATGAATGTATTCATAACCTACTAAATCAAGTAGACATATTTTAATACACCAATATTTTACATCATAAAAATATTGCATAATTTCACAATAAATTTTAAATAATTATTTATGATAATAGAGACATCATAAAATACCATGTTGGACCACATTATTATAACAGTGTTTTGGTAGGTTCTTGAGTTGTGTATTCATGTGATTTGTATATTTGTTATTTTGTGTTACTTGTCTAAGAATATTAATAAAACTGTATATTTATGTAGTTTGTATTTGTGCAATTGTGTTAAAATAGGACTTGTAGTTTATGAAACTTAGTTGCGGAACTTATAGTTTAAAGTTGTGTGTATGTGTGATTCAAAACAATACTTGTGTAAGTATCGTTTTTATATTTTATTAGGTTCTTGTATATTCATGTAGTTTAAGAATGAATATTAATAGGTGTTGAAAGTTAGCTTGGTGACATTTTAATAGTTGTAGTGAATTTTTATTTTTGTTTAGTAATAATAAAAGTCTCGTTATCAACAAAAAAAAAAAGTCTCAAATTTTATACAAAGTGTTAGAGATATATATTAGACATATTAACCCAATGTAATATGCCCAAGCTCAATCCTGCTTGTACTAGTAGTCTAGGGTTTAGTCGCCTATATATACTAATGTTATGACTCATTGTAATACAAGTTATTGTACTACACTCTTATATAATAAAGATGTAGCCCTTAAGGGATTCCTCCGTGGATGTAGGCCGTTAAGGCTGAACCACGTGACCCTTGTGTTCTCGGTGTTCCTATTCTATGCTTTCCCTTCTGCATTCACTCTAGCATACACAACATGGTATAACACATTGCGTTGCTAATAATAATTTTATTTTAACATGGTATCAGAGCCAAACTTTGTTCTTGGCATCAAACAAAAATCTCTAGCAAGCAAACAAGATTCTCACGTGCACATCACTATCAGAAGTCATACATGTTTGTCTGTTGGATCTAGACTCCACAGCATCTTGCAGCTGCCGTGGCTCACTGCTGTGTCTAGATCCTCAAACCAAGCAAGCCGTGACTTAACTTATCAGATTTGTGCAAATCCAAGTTTTTCCTGTCAAAACCAACCCCATAGACATGCTTCTAGGCCTTCCGCGAGGAAAACCTAGAAATCCAGTCAACCAAAATCTACCCACGCACCCCTACGCGCCGTAGTTAGTTTCGGAAAATCTCCCACACGCCGCCTCAGATTCCTCACTTCTAGATCGTCTTCTTGGTACACGCGTCGCCCAGATGGCCTTGTCGTCCATCGATTTACTTGACCTGAGAACCTGGTGGTCCTACGACGTTGCACACGCCGCTTGGGTTTCTGGCTGCTCCTCCACGTGCCGGTGAACATTGCACGCTCCTGCCACACGCCGATACTGCTGTTGATGTCATCTGACGTCATATGATGACGTCATCACTCCACGTCAGCAACCACGCAAGCACGTCCACGTCAGCCTTAGTCCACGTCAGGGACACGTCATAGGATGACATCAACGGATCTACTGCTTGACCCGTGACTCGACCTGGAAACTCGGAACCGACCCGGACCAGTATCCGTTGACTTTGACCTTGGACCAGTTGACTTTGACTTTTTGCGTTGACCTTTAACTAAAAGTCAAAATTTTCGACAGGGCCTATCTTGCTCAGTTTTTCGTGTAGATTCCAATTTTGAGCTCCGTTTCTTCATTTAAAGCTCCAAAATTGGTCAATTGGCACATTCTTCATTGTGGTTTCTTCAAAGGCTTTATTCATGGCATCTTCAAGAGATCTTCTCATGCTTATCCAACCTCAAGCCTTCGTCGAGCTTCCGCGTTGAGTTTGAGGGAGGGTGTTAGAGATATATATTAGATATATTAGCCCAATGTAATAGGCCCAAGCCCAATCCTGCTTGTACTAGTAGTCTAGGGTTTAGTCGCCTATATATACTCATGTTATGGCTCATTGTAACACAGGTTATTGTACTACACTCTTATACAATAAAGATGTAGCTCTTAAGGGATTCCTCCGTGGATGTAGGCCGTCAAGGCTGAACCACGCAACCCTTGTGTTCTCGGTGTTCTTATTCTATGCTTCCCCTTCCGCATCCACTCTAGCATACACAACATGGTATAACACATCGCGTTGCTAATAATAATTTTATTTTAACACAAAGCATGAATTATTCAATATCTTTTTAAATGGTAGACAAAATGGATACCTTTCAAACTCAAGATTAGTCGGTTTAATACTATGATAAATTATAAATTATTCTGAAAGTTAAATTATTTAGAAACACTGAATTTAATTATTTTATCAATATTGCTAACAGTAACACAAAGTGTCACTAGGTGACAATAGAGTTCTTTTGCGCGAAAGAGTGGGGAATGAAATGTGCATAGAGGCTATATAGTACAAACACATGAGTGGAATGAAATAGTAGAAGAAAAAGACGTGGTCAAGCGTTTTCTTCGTTCACACAATATGTAGCAGCAACTCAATTTTGGTATTGCAATGCCACCAAAAGTATGGGAACCGTACGTGAATGATTTTTGCTGTTTTGACATTTGAAAGGTTGTGCATTTGGATATATATGTTGGACCTTTTCATCAGCTATCTCAAAAACCAAAAGTACTGCGAAAGTGATTTTTTTACGTAGTGTCTTGTCATGTCATCTTATGGAAAACTTCGTTGAGACATATGTGAGGCTTTCCTTTACCTGTAAAGGTTTGACATGGTCTCGCGCATGCTCTCAAATTGGACAGAATCTGCAACCTAATTTTTACTATTTGTTCATTTTGATTTTCAATTGTAATTTTCGAAATATCTTTAAGTTTAGGGTTTTTGTTCCCTTGATTTTAGATGTTTTAAATATTTTTTAAGAAATGCTATGTGCCCAACTTTTTAAGTGTTGTAGGCTAATTCTTAGGATAAGAGATAAGTTTCTATTAAGGATGGAGTCAGGACTTAGAGTTAAGGGAGCGGCTCTACTGCTAATTGTATGTGACAGCTCTGGTTTTTGACTCTACTACTTTATCATTAAGGATTTTTATTTAAAACTTTTTAAATGACCAAGTTGTTTGTTTTGGGTAAAATAGATTGATTGAGCTTAATTTTTTTTAGCTTTATATTGGTAATTTTTATTGTTTGGCTAATTTTTTTGGACTTGTATATTTTGTTTTAGATTTAATCTATTAATTTTTATGGCCTTTAAAGGCTGGAAAATGCTAAAACTACAAAATTTGTATAAATTGCTAATGTAGTGAATAGTTATTGAAAAGTAAAAAATGATGTAAGTGTACGAACCAATAAAAATTTGCTACCTCAATAGTTTATAAAAATATTGCAAAAATGTGACTTTGATATTACTCTTAAAAGAATTTATGGCATTGTTAAAGGGGACAAAATGTAATTTTATTGAATAAAATTGCCAAAATTAATACCTATTAATATACTAATATTTTTTTTAAAAAAAATTAGGGGGCCGTTGCCCCTCTAGTCAATAAATAGATCCGTCCCTGGTTCCTATTGTTTTCGACATGAATGGTTCTAGCCTTTGTTGCCCCATGGTAGAGTGAGCCTACTTAGCAAACTAGCAGGATGCAAAAGATATATTGATTAATATGAATCTAGAGAGTGGATAGTTGACTGCCGCCCCCTTGTCCTGGGAGGCAGGAGCTCTCTAGCTGGGGAGGGGCTTGTTATCGTAACCTTTTCCAGCTGCAATGTATGTATGTGAAAAAAATGGTTTGAAAAGTAGATAGGAGGTTCAAGCAAATGTTAAATTAGGGCAAGAAATTTTTTTGGTTAGTTATTACAAAGTTGAATAGTACTTTAAAAATTATTTTCCAATGAGTTTAAATTAAAACAAAGCTTGGACTTCAAGCATTGGTTATTCAACATTTTTTAAAATAAGAAATATAGTCTATTTTTCAATATCCTGAAAAGTTAAACTATTAAAAAAATGCTGAATTTAATGATATTACAATACTGCTAACAGTCACAGAATAAAATCTCACTAGTCGACAATAGAGAGTTCTTTTTGCGCGAGAGACTTGGGAATGAAAGTGTAAGACAGAGAAGCTAGAAATACCGTGGAATGAAAGGGTCAAGAGGAAAAGAGAAGGTGAACTGAAGTGTGTGTTCTAATTTGTTCACACATGAAGGTCGGTGGCGGGCTCAGAATGGCAGTAGCTCAATTTTAGAATTGCCAGGGGGCAGTAGCTCAATTATACATGTTTAAAGTTGTGCATTTGATTGGGACATTTTGGACCTTTTCAACAGCCAGCAGGAGCTAAGCAACAGGGCCGTTGTTCCAAAAGTACTGACACTGCTTACGAGTGTACTGCACCAATAAAAGAATACAAACTCTACCTTCTTCATACAAGGTTTTGACCTGGTCATTTCTCAAAAAAAAAAAAAAGAAAAAAAAAAGGGTTTTGACCTGGTCTCACGCATGCTCTCAAGTGAGTTATGTCAATTTAATTTTTACTACATAATGGTTTCCCAAATCCTTGTCGAGAATATTACACAAAGTAATAATAGAAGAGCAAGATTAAGAAAAAAAAAAAAAAAAATAGATAACTTGGAGGCACTATATCGTTTTCTTTAGACAATATTTGTCATCCACACTTTTGTTGTTAAAGGGTTATCGCAAATTTGTCTCTAGGATACAATCAAGATGTTGGATTCTACAGATAGTAATTTTGGAGAATGACCACAAGCTTTTTTGTGTTTCTCTCCAACTTTTGATTTTGTGTAGTTAGTTTTTTAAGAGAACATAAGCCTTTATTTATACTCATAGAGTTATGTTTCATAAAAAAACACGTATGGAGAGTTATATATTTTTTAAGTGAACATAAGCCTATTTCATGAAAAAACACGAATGGAGAGTTAGTTATTTTTTCATAATACGGTTATCAAATATTGAAACCTCTTCAACTTTTCTGAATAGTCACCAGGAAATTCTGCAGAAAATTTCAGAAAATTCAAATTTTTGTATTTTCACTTAGAAAATTCCATAACTTGAATTTTCATTTTATGAAATCATATTCTCCAAACTCAAATATCATTATTACAACCTATCCTTGTATATAATTATATATACAACAATCCATCCCAAACACATCTTTAAGTATGGATTTAGCATCTTTGATTAAGCTAGAAAAAAAGAAAGTATGAGTATAGCATATGATAATGACCATTACAAATCTAAGAGCCTTATAGCTCAATTAGTTAACATTTATTAGTATTTCCAATGAAAATATTTAAGTTTAAATCCCTTCTCCCTTAACTATTCAAAAAAGAAAAAGAAAAAGAAACGACCAAGCCTTTGGATTAAATAAATATGGTAACTTCATCAATTTGTTGTATGTTATTTTGAATTTTAAATTCACAATAAAATGAATTCCCTAGTTTATAGTTTAAATAACTTAATTTTTCTTAATACACACAAGTGCCAAAAAAAAAAAAAAAAAAAACCTCCAATTTTAATAGCATCATTTGTTAAAAATATATATTATAGACTGTGATATGGATGCAAAGAAGGAAAAGAAGTGGGTTTATATTTTAATAATTGTTCCAAACTGAAAGTTTACAAAGTTTATGGTGGGAATATAAAATAACTCAAACACTAACAAATAAAATAATTTAGAGAATTTATAAAATATGTGGTTCTAGAACAAGCATGTGTGGTGTGTCTATATGTTTAAATACCCACCTGCAAAACCACCAACACCACCAACATGAAATGACTTTAGCCCAAACTGTTTGCCCCCACACCTTTACCATCTAAACAACACTGAAGAATCCAACGATGAGATCCAAATTGCATACAAGATCCAGCAATGAGAATCTAATGGATTTCCTATGCATCCCACGGAGTGATCTAAGATGAAAATCTTAGAGACATCTCTCAAGCATTTGTAAGAGAGAGAGAAAAAAAAAGAAAAGATTTACCTAAACTATAATGTTTTAAAAATACTTTTAGAGAAGCACTATAGCTAAATAACATGGCTACTCTGTAGATAAGCCAATATGGGTGTTTTAATGCATATTGGACTCTTATGCTATTTTACAAAATAATTGTTCTAGTCTTCTAAAACCACATCATTTGTTACAATTTATTGAAGCTATCAATGGTGAGTATGTAGTAGATTATCACTTACAAAAGGATTTATAATTTATTTTCCTATAGTTGAACATATTAGAATTATGATAAAAGTGATTTTTTCTTTGCATAAGCCTGTGTGTATGCTCCTAGAAAGCACCATAATTAAATTACATTTTTGCTAATTGATTGATAATTATCTACTGTTGATGATTTTTTTGGCTTAGGCATATTTGAAATAAAAATGCGCTACTTAATTTGCACAAGCCTGATATTTTGCAAAGCAAATGCGTACGCTGTCACCTCATTCAATAAAAACTGGGAAAGCTGACACATTATGACAGCGCTATGGATCATTGTTTTGTGTGGTGATCAGTACTGTAGTAGATGTTCTACTTAAAAAAAGCATCCTGTTTGTTTGCCTGTATGAAATGAGAAACATGTAATGGTTGCATTTCAATTTATGGAAATTTTTTTTTTAAAGTTGGGAAGTTCCTTTGTGCAGAAGCCAAAAGCAACTAGCTAGCCAAATATATATGTATCATTTGGATTTTGTAGTTCCAGCTGTCCCTGCAATCGTAACCAATGAACTCAACATCCCTTACCCCACCTTTGCATAATGCAGCCATTTGCTGCAAGATGGTATTCAGATATTTTGAACCCAACAGCCACGTGGAACAATTAGATCCTCTTCTACGAGCTCCATGCACGTGCCAATCAGGATAAAAAGACTGGCACGTATGGTATTAAAAAATTCCGGCGAAATGACCTCCGCGTAAGCACTGCGTACGAGGTGGCAGCCACATGTACTCCCCTTCCCACCCATGACCCAACCCTCTATATATAGACCAAAATCACTTGCCCACCTCCTCCGCATTAATTCTCGTCATACAAAGCTCAATCTTATAGGATCGTATTAATTATATTTGTGCAGATATGCATCATATTCGAGTAACAAAGGAAGAAGAGCACGACATTTTGGTGTCAGCTTTCAAGCACGTGATCACCGATGGGTTTGATACTCACACCCCACAACAGCTTCAAATACTAGAAGCACTCCGGGGTAGTAGTACTGCCGCATCATCATTGCCTTCAACCAGTGGGGCCAGCGACACTAGGAAGAAGAAGAAGAAGAAGAAGGATGACAATGAGAAGAGATATAGGGGAGTGAGGCAGAGGCCGTGGGGGAAATGGGCGTCTGAGATTCGAAACCCAAGGGAAGCGAAGCGGGTGTGGCTTGGCACCTTCATGACGGCAGAGGAGGCTGCCAGGGCTTACGATAAGGCTGCCATCAAGTTCCGTGGACCTAGAGCCAAGCTTAATTTCCCATTGTCAGACTATGAGGTTGAAAGAGATGATCAGCATGTTGAACAAGCTCAGGAGGTTAATCCAAATGTTAATGTGGAGATGATGGCGGAGAGTGATACACAGATTGTGAAATACGTTGCAGAGAGCAGTGACGAAGAGAATGAGCTTTTGGATGGGGTTACCATAGAGGAACTTGAACAATGGATGATGGATTGGCCTGACAACGCCAATGACCCCACCCTCTAATAGAGAAAATACACCTAGTTTTGGATGTATGTTTCCTTCCACTCTGTTCTGTGTGGGAGAGCATAGGCGGCACTACAGTCAGCCTAGGCGTTGATTTGAACCCCTGAAAAAAACATTATTTATAAATTTTATTTTTTTATCCCTAAATAAAAATTTTGAACACTTTAAACTTAAATTTTGTTTAAACCCAGCTGAAATAAGTATGATTATCTTAGTGCTACTTTCACAATAATTTTACAATAAAGGTTAAATGGTATGTTGTAATTGGTTTTGATCTAGACTCATAATTGACATAATTTTTTTACATACCTTTAACAACTTACTACCTAGATTTTATTATGAAAGTGTTGCATCAAGAGTATTAATGTTAAAATTGCTTCTTCATTAAACAAAATAAATAAATAAACCCTCTCTTCGGACTATTCCTAACTCAAACACTATTGACCTCCCTAGAAAAAATCTTGGAGCCACCATTGAGTGGAAGGAAGCATACACCCGAAACAAAATATACTTCCTCCCGTAAAAGCATCTGCACCAGCTCTTGTATAATAGAAAAAGAGATTAATTTTACACAATTAAGCCACAAAACTTCCCACATCAATCCTTCTAAAACTTTGTATATTTACACATTTGTTACAGTTACTGGAGCTGTGTATACTGTTATTTTATTAATTTCACAATTTCACACCTTTTTCTCTCTCTCTTCATCATGTGCAAAATGAACTTAGTCTTAAACTTCTCTTCGAACTTAGTCTCAAATTAACACAGAGATACATAAACACACCCGCTCGGACAAACCAACAGAAAGAGAGATCGGTGTTGATGTTGGTCACTTGTGGGTTGGTAGATCGGAGTTGGTGGTAGAGATCAAAGTTTATGAGTCGACAGAAATGAGTTTGGATGCTTATGGATCAGTGCTGGCGGCGGAGATCGGTGCTTGTGGGTCAACGAAGTAGGTGCTTGTAGGTTTTGATTCTTGTGGTGCTTGTAGTGGAGATTGGTACTTGTGGTGGAGAGGTGATCTGGCCATGAGAGAAAGAAGAAGAAGATGCTTATGAAGGGGAGGTGATCTAAGAGAAGAAGTGACCATGAAAGGAAGAAGAAGAAGACGAAAAGGGACAACAGATTGGTATGAGAGATGAGACAAGAACAAAATACAAAGATAAAAAGATAGGCATAAAAGAAAAGATAAAGAGATAGGGACAAAAGAAAAATAAAAAATAAAAAAATATATATTATTATTTAAATAGAATAGATCCTAAAATAAATGAACTAATGTGAGTGTTTTTGAAAAGTGATTGTGTAAAAAAAAAAAAAAAAAAAAAAGATTCTTAGTGTAAAATAGTTGAAAAAATTTAGTCGGACAGATGCAATTGCTCTAATAGAAGTGTATGGGCCAAAAATACCCCGACCCCCTTTGTTAGGCCTTAAGCCCAAACATGATAGCATCCTCACAAGGACTAGGCCTCATGCTTCCACTAGGCCCATTTGGACAAGTGATCTCAATTAGCTCACATCCCCCTTCATCCTAACCCATACCCAATCAACCGTTCCCCAAGAAGTGGAGAACTTGCTCGGCATTACAGTTTCTCAATAGCTTGGCAAACCCTAGGGAATATCGATGCTGAACACATCTGCTGAAGTGAAAACCATTTCCAAAGCCACTCTCACCTAAAAGCCCACTTACCATTAACAACATTGGACCTATCATTGCACTAATTGAAAAAATAATCATAATCATCCCACTACTAATTGACTATAAATATGAGAGGAAGATGAGAGAATTGGTGAGGGGAAAAAGGCTAGAGAAAAGAGAGAGAAAAGTGAGCTCATTGAGTTTCTGCCGAGAACAACTCATAGTAGGAAACTCAAGCCTACTATACAAGTAAATTGTGAGCCCAAATCAGGTCGAATCCAAAAGCCTTACATTGGGACCGCACAAGAAGCATTTAGCATGATATGATGGCATAAATTAAATAGGGCGTTGTATGGTGTAGAATTGTCAAATGAGAGTTTTTTTTTTTTTTTTTTTCTCAGTCATTAGAGAAAAAGTGGGTCAAATTAAAATATCTTTATCAACTATGCTAAGCAAATTAGAGAATTTAAGAAAAAGAGGCTCAAATGGGGTCCAATGTTGAAGGTAGACGTTTTGCAGCTTTTGCTTCGCAGCCTTCCCTGGTATTTCTGATTCCGTCGTTGTCTGTTTGTTACTAATTTGTAATTACCAAAAACGGAATTACAACTCTAAACTTTAAAAGAGCAAACATGGTTGACCATCCAAGTTATTACATCCTTGGATGGAACCAGATTCAAACTTGAGGGCCGGTCAAGGTCTTTTGTTTGAAGATTTTCGGCTAAAGTCTTTTGTTTGAGAATTTTTACAAATTGGGACATCAACGTTAGAGGCAAGGTGACAACATCATTATTGGTTTTCATTTTTTTTTTTTTCTTTTACACTTTCCCATAATCTACAAATCAAATAAAAGTCATACTACCCATTAAAAAAAAAAAAAGAAGTCATAGTAATTATAAGAATTTATTATAGTTTTAAAATTGGATTGGACAAAGAATTGAAAATGAGTAGTTCTTGGTTTTTTTTTGTTCCAAAAGGGATGGAATAGATAGTCAAAACAATGATATCATAACTATTATAATTATGTAATTAATATAATAAATACATAAAAATTTAGCTTTATTATTTTCACATTATTCTATTCCCAACCACTAAATCAATTCATACACTAAAATATTGGCTAATTAAATGAATAAGGGAAAAGATATTTCAAAAGTTGTATGTCTAAAAATCTTATGATAATGATGACAGCTCTCAACCAATCAAATGATAATGGGCAAGATATACTAAATAAATACATAATAAATGTTTTCCATCCGTTAGTAATAGCCACAAATAAAATTTTTGGGGTAAAATATTATTTTGGTTTCTAAACTTTACTAAAAATTTGTTTTTCATCCCTAAATTTTAAGAAGTTCAATTTTTGTATCTAAACTATTAAAAAGTTCATATTTCATCTCTAAATTATTTAAAATGTTTTATTTATGTGTTTAAAATTTATTAGAAGTTTGTTTTTCATCCTAAACTATTGAAAAAGTTTTTTTTTCATCTTTATTTTTGTCTCTATACTATTCAAAAAACTTTTTACAAATTTTAGGGACAAAAAAAAAAAAAAAACTTTTTAAAATTTAGAGATGAAAAACAAACTCTTAATAAAGTTTAGAGATCAAAATAATATGTTACCCTAAAAATTTTAATTGCTTATGACATATACGGATCAAAGACAAGTCTAAATGCCACAAGACCCACAATAAATTAAAAAAAATACAAATAAAATAGAGAAACTCATCAAAGCAAATAATACGTCTAAAGAGTAAAGACAGAAAGATCAGATCAGAGAAGACAAAGATCAAGAAACCATACCCTAGCCGATTGTGGAGTCATCAATGGACCCAAGGAACTAAGGAAGAAGGGTGGAGACCATGGAGTGTTGGGAGAGACGGAGAGCTCATGATTTAGAGTTTTAGGTAAAAAATTTGGGGTTTTGTGATTTATTTGGTTAGGAATTTGTGATTTGTAATTGTTTTATTAGTTTTATTTGTTGTTGTTATAGACCATATAAGTTATTCGTTTGTTGGTAATTTGGGTATGTCTAAAGGTTTTTGTTATTATCTAGATTTGTAAATTGTTCGTTGGTATTTTGGTTTATCTAAAGGTTTTTCTTGGTATTCTTGGAGCAGCTGAGAAAGAGGAACGGTCAGATTTTTTTTTTTTTTGTTTTCATGGGTCAATTTGTAAAACTTTTGTGAAGGGGGTGGGGGGGGGGGGGGGGGGGCAAGAATAGATATTAAGAGTCAAGATCTTAAATTTTGTATAAATTTATATTAAGAATAGATATTAAGATTGATAAAAAAAAAAAAGAATAGATATTAAGATCTTTTACATATCACAAGTACGTAATGAAAAGAAAGGAATTTCTAGAGAGAATATATGAGAATCTAATAGAAGAATTGCTGTGTATTTACTAACTGAATAGATTACAAGGGATTTAGGATATTTGTACAAGATTAGGCTATAACAAACTCTAACAGAATGGTGCCAATCCTCTCTGCCTATAACAGAATTTACAATGGCCCAATAGGTTAGTTACGCGTGTCCCCCTAGACTAACTTACTCTATCACCAACTGATACTATGAGCTACAAGTCGTGTCAGGTCTCAACACTAAGCTACAGGTCGTTTTGATCTTCTGATCTTGTTGATCTTGCTGCTACATTATCTTGACAAATGCAGCTGACCAAAGAGAGAAGCATTCTCTTCCCCAGGGAATAGGAGAAATGCTAAGACCACATTAAGTTGTGCAACTTTATGTGATCCTAGCATTACTCAGGGAATAGATCTATGAAGAAGCGGAACAATGGAATTACTATTGTATGAACTATGAAGAAGAGACTGAACACAAGCCAAATTAATGAGTACCTGTAAATTGCGAACTACAACACAAAGCTCAGTGTTATTTTCACAGAGAAGCTTCTCACAGTCAATAGCAAACATTGCATTTGACCTTAATCTTAACCTTGGATTTTTTAGGGAGCTTTGGAACCACTCATCCCTGCTTCAACATTTCACACAAGTTATCAGGAACTCAAGCTACAGATGAACTTATTGAGAGCAAAATATAATCTTTCCACATCGAGTGAAACTTTTTTTTTTTTTTTCCGTGAAACTATTTATATATATGGGGTCCGTTTGGATTGAACTTATTGTTGCTGAAAACTGAAAACTAAAAATGCTGTAGCAAAATAATTTTTAAATGTGTGAATAATACAGTGAGACCCATTTTTTAATTTTTTTAATATGTGAACAGTGATGAACAGTACGTAAACAGTAATTTTTGTCCCTGTACAATGAACCCATATGAGGTTACTGTTTACGTGCAGAGAAAAAAAAAATTTTTGAAAACGCAGACGCCCATCCCAAACACACACATGAGCTCCAGAACATAATTTAACATTGTGTATTCAGTTATTCACCCAAATGACAGAAATGAAGTATCTAAAAAGTACCATCATCGTATCTAAAAAGTACCATTATATATATGAACCAGCAAAGCTTTTCTTAGAGACTCAAAATGAAAACGTGCTGCAAGGGGCTTCTGGTCGCATTAGCGTACACTTTCTTTCCGAGAGATAATCAATGGTTTAGCTTACACTTTCTTTTCGAGAGATAATCAATGGTCATAGTAGCTTACTCTACGCTGGAGAGTACTTAAACAGTTAAACTAGCAGTCATATATTTCATCTTAGCTACCTAAGCTATTTTTAGCATAATCTATCTATAGTTGGCAATAAGGAATGCGGTAAATATTTTCTCACAGTTTTTTTCACACTCATATCCACAATTATATACACTTATATACTTATTTTAAAACGTAAAAACAGGTGTGAGAAAAGTGAATATACATAGAAAATGTAAAAAATAAATTGTGTGCGAGAAAATCATTATCCAAACCCCAAGAAATGTGTGGAAAGTAATTGTTGATTGAGATTATGTAAAAAAAAGGTAATAGTGAAACATCGGTGGTTAATGAGAGCACGGAAATGGCCTTTTCAACATGCAAGAAGTGCATATGAAAATAGCTTGAAAAAGTAAAAATAAGCAACGTTTTTTATTTTGAAGAAGTTGCAAAAGAAGCAATTTGGATTGTTAGAGATATATTAGCATATTAGTATAAGCCCAAGCCTAATTCTACTTTGTGTGCAAGCCAAGTCTCCTACTTGTACTAGAAGTCTATTAGTTTAGAGTTTAGTCTATTATATATACACATGTTATGATTCATTGTAACACAGGATTTATACTACACTCTAATATATTATTAATGTAGCCCTTTAGGGTTTCCTCCGTGGATGTAGGCCGTTAGGCTGAACCACGTAACCCTCGTGTGTTATTGTGTTCTATACTTTATGCTTTCGCTTCCGCATCTATACTAGTATATTCAACATGGTGTATCATTGCTAATATTTAATATGGATAAAAGTCATGAATGAAGAAATCACATACTCGCATCCATTGGGAGGAACAACACATTGGAGCTCTAGAAGATCTACTCAAAAGGTTCCATATGAACAATAGTAAACCACTGTCTGTGTCCACCCTAATGGCATTGAACGAGAAGCTACACTCAAATGATAGCATAGAAAAAGTGGATGCAAGAAACTATCGAAGTTTGGTTGGAAGCTTAATTAATTTAATTGAAAAGTGCCAGTCTAGATACTGTATATCCAGTCAATCTCATCTCCAAATTTATGAATGAATCAAGCAAGTTCCACCTCACAGTAGCAAAACAAATTCTACAGTGTCTACAAGGTACAAAGAAACTTGGTATCAGGTATGTGAAAGAAAAAGACAATAAGCTTGTGGGATATATAGATAATGATTGGGCAAGCTCAATTGTTGATCGTAAGAGTACTTTTGCCTACTTATTCTATCAAGGTACAAAATGTTGGAGTGGGCTGTGTTACAAACACTAGCATTGTGCTTTGTGTCCCACATTAGTTAGGAGTGAACCATATTATGTGTTTGTAAGCCATCATCCACCTTAGATGTTAGAATTGGGCATGGGTTGGGTTTGGGCTTATCTCTGTTTCTTCATTGGGCATGCACAGTGACCGTAGGAGCCAGCCCACTATTTCTTCTTAACCTTTGGCTTATAAGAGCATTTCCAGCAAATTCTCCAAATTTTTGTACTGTTTAGAAAATGAACAATGACTTATACCTTTTACCTACTTACTTTTTCAAATACACTTTCCAATAGATTTTTTATCTATTCTCTATCTCATTTAAATATCATTTCTTCATTTTTTTATTCATTTTTTAATATTTTTTTATTTTTCCTTTATTCAATATATTTTTCAAATTCCAACCTGCTTTTTTTTTTTTTTTTTTTGAATTTCATAACATTTTCAGATTTTGCAGCAAAAAGACAACAAGAGGAGAGAAATTTTTTTTCTTTCAGTTGTTTGATTTTGTTGGTTGACTTCAATGATCTCACGGTGCTAGAATTTGAGAAGACAACAAGAAGAATCCAAGAAAAAAATATAAAGGCAAAGCCTCCTTTCACTTGTTCAGTGAGAAGCAATGGATAGAGAGTATGAGAGAAAAGAAATCCAAAAGAAAGAGAAAGAATTGATATAATAGTAATTGGTATAATTTTTTAATCAAAAAAATATAATTGCTAATGTACAGTAGCCCATCAAACTTGATGAGCTACCGTTCATGAGCAAAAAATAATTTGTGATATAAAGAATCCATTGGAGACCATTTTTTTGGTTTCATTCTCTATTATAGAGATTATTTTGCTTTTACCTAAGCTATTGGAGATGCTCTAAAACCCTTGGGCTATATCCATTTTCCTTTCTTTTCCTTCTAGCCATTTTGGCATAGCTCGTTGGGCATGCACAATAACCGTTGGAGGCAACCCACTATTCTTTCTTTACTTTTGGTTTATAAAACCCTTCACCCCTGTTAGTCCCTACCCAAGCAACCCATTGGGCATTTAATAAGCTACCTATTGGGCATGCACAGTGACCGTTGGAGCCAACCCACTATTCCTTCTTTACCCTTGGCTTATAAAACCCTTCAGCCCTCATTTTCTTTTAATCATCCTTTTCTTTTTCTAGCTGCACTCCACAGCTTCTCTCCCCCTGTTCTGCCCTTATTTCTCTGCTCTTCACCACTGAGATTTCTTTTCCTTCTAGCCATTTTGGCTTAGCCCATTGGTCTCTACCTAAGTAGCTTGTTGGACGTTTAATAAGTTGCCTGTTGGGCATGCATAGTGACCATTGGAGCTTGCCCACTATTCCTTCTTTACCTTTGGATTATAAAACCCTTCAGCCCTCATTTTCTTTTAATCATCCTTTCCTTTTTCCAGCTGCACTCCACAGCTTCTCTCCCTCTATTCTACTCTTCACCACAGAAATTTCAGCATCTAATTTTGGTGTTTTTTTTTTTTTTTTTTTTTTTTGAGTAAACTAATTTTGGTTTTAAAATAAGGCAAATAAGGTTTTTTTTTTTGGGTAAACTTCAATGTATTAAATCAGAAAGACAAACAAGCTAAGGCATCTTCCACACAAACAACAGCTAGAGCGGCTGGAAGATTGCCTAGAACAAAACAAAGAGAACCTAATTTGCTGTCACATGAGCAGCAGTGTTTCCACTTCTGTTAATCCAACTAAAAAGACAAGAGGAAAAAGACTTAGCCAACTGACAAATATTGAAAACACAGATGGACTTGTTCTTGGTTCTTCTTGCTTTGATGTGCATCCAACTTGAAGAAATTGCTCTAGTCTAATCCTGTGGGATTGTTCAGCCAAGAGAGCCATTTGCACCGAGTTCTATTTCGAGTGGTGCGAATCAACCTTTAAGAACAACGCAATTTGCATGATTCTATAGTTAATTTGTGAGATCTTTCTAACTCTATCTATTTATTTTTTGTCATTGCTAATTTTTAGGGTTTATATTGTTGAATCCAATCTTGTTTATTTAGCCATATTTTCCAACACAAAACTATTTTCTTGTTCATCAAAGAAACTTACAGAGAGCTATGACATTATTATCAATAGAAGCTGAATCCATAGCAGATACAGGTGAATACTTGTATGCCTGCAATAAAAAAGGAAAGAATCTCTATAATTAGACAATCCATTTAAAATAAATTTTAAAGAAAAAAATGTAGTATTTAAGATACCAACTACTTTGTGCAGCAAGACAAACACTGTTTCACAAATTTCAAATTATCAAGACAAATTAATTAAATTCCATTTTGACCAAATACTTTAACAAGGGTCAGAGAGATATAATTCCTTACCTACGTAGAACAAGGCCAGGAAGTTTGCACCAATTCCCAACTATTGAACGAACAAGTCAAGCTTTAGCGTAACATGTGGCTTAGGAAACTAGTTCCACCGCTCTTTGTTTCACAGTAAAGTAAGAATTCTGGTTATATGTGGCCTGCAATATATGCAAAAGAAATCACACGAAAAAGGACAATTCTGGTTCATTTGGATATTGGAGTGTGGAGAGATCACACTGATTCAATACCAAGTTCAATTTGTGACTTAATGCCATACCTATAGATATATAGTAGTACATATATTAATCAGATTGTAGGATATCTAATGGGTAATATAGTACACAAAGAATTTAGGAGACATAAATGTACGGCATTAATCATAGTTCAACATTAACATTTTGAATATCCATTAAAACAATATTTCCAATGAACACCTAAACGTCAGTTGTGAGTTGAAATTTTCCAACAATTACCACAAATTCTTAAGAGCAGCCTCAAATTCTAGTTCAAAACAAGAATTCTTAGTTGAACTATTAAAAGCAAGCAAGAGTACCAGTTACAGTTCTATGCTATTTGACTTATGAATTACTTGAGAAGTAAAATGAGAAGGAATAATGGAGAACCAGAATTCACATTTTTTTTAATAATCAAAACGCAGCTACAAGTATTTGTTCACACTCAAAAGTGAAAAATACATTTCTATTCATTCTTCCAAGCAAACAAAATCAGTGAGAAACCAAGACCTTGTGATTGGGAATCTCTAAATTGCTGCGAGTATGACCAAGTTAATACCGAAGGACCAAAAATAGAGTGGCTGGACCATAACTTCTCAGCTGAGAGGCAAGTTTGGAACATGAAAACTGCATTGCCCATAGTGAACATCCCAAAGCACTTCAACTGGAAGACCATCAACTACAATGGTGTGGTTGCCCCTAAACTTCCACTTCAACCTCTTGACCTGGCATCACTGTCTGCGGATCACTAAGCCCAACAGTGTCAGTATGTCACACTCAATTGTGACATCATGCATTTGCCCCTTATCACAAAATTTAGTTTTTGCCCCATAAAACCTCCTCCCAAATATATGTTCCCTCTTAGAAGTAAAACTATTTCTTGATAAAACACAACAGCTAAATAATCCCTCCACTGGCTCTAGCCCAGAACCAAATTTAGCATTAGTTAAGTCCAGTAAATCTCAATTTTACTAGAATCCACTTTTAAATTCTTAGACCCTTTTCTTATAGAGAACAACCATGGCTTTATATCAACCTTACAAAGGCACCGATTGGACAAACCAAATCATCAATCCCAACACTAAGGCCTTGACCCATCAAACTTTTGGTCCATGTAATTAATGGTGATCAAGCCAAAGTTAAAACCAAAATCTTGGTAGGGAAAAACACCCGGAAATGGGGAGCCCCTTTATTTTTAACACTTATCTCAACAATTATCCCCACCGTTTAAGTATGCTAATTTCCTTGCTTTTACTCCACTGTTGAGTACAACTGCAGAAAATTAAGGCTTCTACCAATGGCTTTTAGTGACCGTAGATTAAAAGTATGTTGAAAAAGCTCAAATTATTTGTAGTGATCCTATACTATGATAATGCGTCAGACCTTGCTGTAACGAAAAATTCAGTATTTCACAGTAGAACAAAGCATATTAAACTTCATCATCATTTCATCAGAAAATTGGTGTTAGAAGGCGAAATACAATTGGAATTCTTCAATGTAAATGAACAACTAGCGGATATTTTTACAACTGTCCATATACTATAAAAGTTTAAAGAATTTAAGAAAAATATGAGAACTACAAATTAAGAGGCCATGTGTTTGCGTATATAATTTGTAATTCACAAGTGGCTGTGCCGCTGTGTTAGCTGTTGAAAATTCACCGGATATGATGAACGGGTGGCAGTAAATAAAATGAAGATGAAGTTGGTTAGTTGACATCTCACAAAGCCGGGTGTCATTTGAAAAGAAAATTCACAATTCCTAAAGTCCTAGAGCTTTTCAAGAATTCCAAAAATCGCCAGAATTAATTTTGTATTCTGAAGCAGATTCGAGAACCAACCAAAGCGATTCTTTAATTATTACCTTGTGCAATGAAAATAATGATGCACAACAAAAAAAAGTAATGAAATGAAATAGCAAACAGAGCATACTTTGTAACAACCCGTGCTACTTGGAACCAGAGATGCCTAATAAAAGTGTTACCTAATAGTTCAGTTGAAGAGAGTTATGCAGTGTTGGTCAAAGCAAAAGAACATATCTGATGACAGTGATGAGAAGAGAGAAGCCATAGAGTTGGTATCCTCTGCAGCTCTCTTTGGTTGTGAGCTGGGTCTCAAGGGTTTGGAGCCATTGTCTCCGAGACCATTGCCCTTTGAAGCAATTTCTTTCTCCAACCCTTTCACTCTCTTCTTGGGGGTCACTTGATTGACGCTATATATATAAAGGTAGCGTTGGTGGGCTTCAGTGGCTGGAGTGTTAATCTTGGACTGTATTGTTCAAATAAACCAGTAAGTATTTTACAAAATGTTTGGTTTGAGGAGCGTCTTCAGCTTTTGAGATCGTTGGTGGCCTCTAACTTACATATTCTGCAATCTTCTCTTGTTCATTATCTTCAAAAAAATTGCCTTTCCTATTAAAAATAAAAGAATGGTCAGAGGGAAAAGAGAGGGTGAAATAATGTTTTTTACTTCGTTGACATGAAAGGAACGCAATTTCGCTCTTGTTTCCAAAACTAAGGGGACCCATGATTTTACTGTGAAATAGGTTTGAACATGTTTAACATTTTTAGCCAGCTCAGCAGGCAGCAGCCAATTTATTGTTCCGAAAAGCATTAGAAACTAAGGGGATGTTTCATTTGTTTATGTCAAACCAGTTGTTATGGATATGTGGCGGCATTACTGTCTAACTTGGACACATGCGGGATGCATCCTCTCGGGTGAATTCCGCCGTCCAATTTAATTTTTCATTTCCCAATACATTTTTAAGTATGGAATTAGAATTGAGTTCTTTTATGAAGGTAATAAAATCTCATAATATTTTCATAATGAAAATATAAAATAAATTAAAAAATTTATTTAAACTCGATATAGTTTAAAATAAGAGTGTTATAAACATGTTGTAAGATTATATTAAAAGTGTTATAAAAATGTTATAAGTTTATATTGTGCTCTAGACTCTCTTTAGCATGAAATAACAACCACATGTTGAAGTTATGGTAAATGTAACGCTATTTCATCATCAACAATATCTTTGTAATTATTTTGAATATTAAGTTCATAAAAAAAAAAGAATCTTCCACTTTATAATTTTTAGAGATAAATACCTTTAGTTTTTCTTAATAAAGTTAGAGATAAGGGCAACTCAACCCTAAGGCCATTTAGGCAATGGCCCAAAATAGGGGTGGCAATTTGTGTTCGCATGTTGGATTCGTGTTGTGTCAACACATAAGTATTCAACGATATAAGTCAATACTAACCCGACATGTTTATTAAGCGGGTTAAAATTCCGCAACTTTAATACGATCCATTTATTAAACGGGTTAGTTGTGTTAACCTATTTATTATATTTTATCAAAATGAAAAAAAAAATTATGAAAAAACAAACAAATAAATATTTTTAATATAAAATTAATAACTAACAAGTAATTGTATCACAAATAATCATTCAAAACTAAAGTATATCACAATATCACAAATAATCAATCATAACATGTCAAAGAAAATAAACCACAACGATTAATAAGTTTATATACCTAGAGTTTGAAGAGTATATTGGTAAAATGTCATTTAATTAAACCGGTCAGATGGATCAAACAGGTTCTATATGTTTAATACTAACCCAATCCGTTTATTAAACGAGTCAGCTATGTCAACCCAAATATGACACGAACCCGTTAAGTCTCAACTCATAACCTGCTAATTTCATGTTGTATCGTGTCGGGTTCGCGGGTCGTGTCATATTTTGCCACCCCTAGGCCAAAGCCCCCAAATATATTAGAACATATTATATCTATTTGTCTTATTGTATAATAATAAAATAAAATAAAAATTGAAGGCCCCTCACCTAGTTTTAAAAAAATAAAATAAAATAAAATAATTGGTAGAATGCATTGTTTATGTCTTAAAGTGTAACTAAGACCCAAAAATTTTAATGAATAAAATTTATTCATACAAAATTATTCTATTTTTGAATGCTATACACTATGCTAATACATTTTACTTTGTTTGTGATAGTACTTTTTAAGAGTACAAAAAATTTCAATCTCCCAAACATATATGAATGGTGAATAGACTCTTCTCTTTTTTCCCTGTTAAAATTAATAATTATCTCCTCTAAAAAAAAAAATTAATAATTATCTAGACAGATTCATTACTAAAATTCAATGTCCAATACTTAAGTCTAACATTGTCAAGAGAGATAATGACTATCTCTAACACAATATTTTTTCTGATACTGATAGTTTTTACATAAATGAAAATACTCCATATCGAATTTTATAAAAATGCTAGATTCTTTCTTCTAATGCATGTGTTGGATAACTATTACAAGATGTCAAGGCTTCGGTTAGTAGATTTTGCTATTACAATATTTAAATGGTCACAAGCAAGGGTAACAATGTTGTCAAGAAATTAGCAACTAAGTCACTATATCATGATGATATTGTATGCTAGGTAGACACTTCTATGTGTCACTGTCTTAATAATTTTTAATTATTTTTATCATTTTTCTATAAAATATTTTTAAAAATAATTCCTAAACCAATGCACTTTGAATATTCTTTAACATTTCCTTTAATTATATTAAAATTTTTAAAATTAAAAAAAAAAATAGTGGAACTAGAATACAAAAAACATAATCAATAGTAATTTTATATCTTAAAAAGCAAAACATATATTTTTTAAACAAAAAATATCAAAATATAAATATTATTCAATTAATATATAAATATATTTAAAAAATGTCTCATTTAAATGACGTATGCTTATGGTTAGGGGTGTTCACTAAACCACATAAACTGTACAAACTGCAAAAACCACACAAAAACCGCCCGCAAAATGGCATAACCGCACCGTACCGCAAGGTGCAGTGCGATTTACAGTTTTATAATAAGAAAACCGCACAAACCGCACCGCACCGCACCCTTCTATATATTAATATATTTAATTATTTTTAATATTAAATATATTATTAATAGTTTAATAACCCTAGTTTTCCCCCAAAAAAAAAAAAAGTTTGATAATCCTAGCAAGTGTTGATTAAGAAAGCTAACCCAAAATAAAGAAAAACTAGCTCAATAATTTAAAACTTGGACCAAAACAAAGGGAAAAATTAGTTTTGGGCTAGGTAGAAAAAACTTAAAATTTGAAAAATATACAAACTTCAAATCATTCAAACCGCATCTTATATACCGCACCGCATATGTGACAACAAAAATGAGATGCGGTGTGGTTATGGTTTTGGCTAAACTTAAACCGCATCGCACCACACCGCACCGCACATGTAACCTCAAAATGAAAATGAAAGAGACCATGCATGTGGTTTTAGGTCATGCATGTGGTTTTATGCACTGCAAACACCGCAAAATGAAAATAAAACCGCACCACACAGTCAAACCACATGCATGGTCTCTTTCATTGAAGAGGATAGAGATCAATCATTTCATTTGGATCCCACCTTCAAAATTAGGGGGCGGAGCATAAGAAAAAAAGAAAATCCAAATAAGCATTCATACAGTATTTACAATTATAAATATACAAATTCGTTATTTCTTAATACATTAACATGCAATCATCTACCAATAATGAAAAAAAAAAAATATATATATATATATATATATATATATATATGTATATAATGTTTTCTTTTAATACTAGGCTAGCTAGGTTTTTTTTTTTTTTTTTTTTAAGTTAGAGTATTCACAGTAGTGGTGCTCAAAACTTTAATTTTTAGCACTTCAAAAAACTATTTTATCTATTTTACCACCTCACTTTACAATAAACCCAACATCAAATGTTCTATTTTTTTTACCACTTTATATAAAATAATATAAACAACTCATTAAAATAATAAAGAAATAGAGAAAATTTGAGTTTTTTAATTGAAGAAAGAGAGATAATCTTAATAAAATATTTTATTTTATTTTTAACAACTTGCTATAATCAATTGGTATTTATACCAATTTTCTATAGCTATAAAAAATTTAGTTTTAATCTCTTCAATAACACATGGTTTTTTGGTTCTTTGGTGGTAAAATAGTTTTTTTTTTTTTTTTTAAACTAAAATACAATCGTCATTGTGAATATTTTTATTGTTTTTGTTAAGTTTTTGGGTTGGATAGTTGCTAATTGGACTAAACTAGCTAGACTAATTGGGGAGAAGGGGGCTTAAGGTCTTGGAAAAGGAGCCCAACTACAAAAATAAAATATATAATAAGTAAAAATAATAATTTAGGCCAAGGGGCCCAGGCCCCTTTGGGCCCCCACCTGCAGGGTCTGTCCCTATATATATATATAATTTAGGACATATGTGGAACATGTTTAGAACATATGTCATTTAGAATTGGTTAATCTTTTGACAAAATGCATTTTACTTGTAATTGGGTAGATCTAGGATGTGTTTAATACTTCAAAGAATAAGAGTTCAAGTCTAAGTATTAAAACCATGTAAATCTGTCCAAGAATCAAGTGAAGATGTGTTGTTCTTTAAAGCTCGATAGATGTATCTATCAAGATTTAAAATGTGAAGCTTGACAAATAAGCTCGACAGCTGTATCTATCGAAAATTATGAAAATTAGTTTTTCAGATCTAATTTCATGCATATCCATATGTATTTGTATAGGGTTTCTTTACTCACAACCCTATACATATATATAAGGATTATTTTAAAGGCTATCTTACTTGATGCAACTGGATGAAACTTGGTACAGAGGTTTTATGCAAGCATACTATGACCGAAGACTTATGCCCCAGTTCATCTTTCTTTTGAAGAATCTACTACATTTGTACATTGTAAGGTTTTGTAACCAATTAGCTTCTTAATCTTCATCATGTGAATGAACTGAAAAACTTTGCAACCAACATCCTTCTCAAGTTGGTGTGTTAGTCACATACTTTGATCCGTGCATCGATTGGTTAGTCACGTACTGGGAGTCGTGCATTGAAAATAAGAGATTGTCACTACATTACAAATCCAATTGGATATTAGAGTAAGGGTTCAACTGTAGGTTGGTATAAGATACTGGGATTCCTTTACTTGTAACCGCTTGTTTTGATAATAGTGGATTCTCGGGAGTGGTGACCTTAAATTCACCAAGTAAGGTTTTGCTTCGGTGGTTTTCCCCATTCATTAACAAATCACCCGTGTCAAATTTAATTTCTGATGCATTTAGTTTATTTGGTGATTTGTTTGTACTACTACACTAATTGCATGTAATTGAATATAATTAATTCACTTGACTAATTAATTGATTAATTTACCAAATGGGTCAATACATTCTTGGCTTATCAAGTGGTATCAGAGTGGACACACTCTGATTAGGGTTAATCTTTGCTGTGTGATCTATTGAACCCTGTTGTCATGGCTGCAACCATCATGAAGAGATCTTTGGTTTCAAATATATCTTGTTTTTCTAATCTCTACTTGATTGAGTGTATCAGAAAATGCAAGTCTAAAAGTTATTTGAAATCTATCATGATAATTATTGGAAAAGATCTTAGCATGACAAAGAAGAAACCAGACTATCTCAGAATGAAAATGTGCAAAGGAGTTCGTCTGAGAAGAGTGAAAATGGCAGATGAGAGAAAACACTATTCCTACTGATTTGTCATCTAAGCATGAGGCGTGCTTCATGATGAAGTCTGCATTTAAGGTTATGGACACGTGCTTGTGGTGCCTTGATAGCAGTTGCTCAAGACATATGACTGGATACCAATCTCTCTTTAAGGTTTTTGAGTCTAAGAGAGGTGGTAATGTCACTTTCGATGAAGTGAGCAAATCACAGATTAAAAGTAAGGGAATCATCTCTCCACTTGGACTGCCAGACATTGCAAATGTGTTGTATATAAAAGGTTTGAGAGTGAACCTATCGAGCATAAGTCAGATATGTGATCAAGACTTTATGGTGCTATTCTCAAAAAGGAAATGCCTTGTGTTGAATGAGTCTGGAAAGAAACTCATAAGTGGTGTTCGCACTCTAGACAATTGTTATGAATTGGTCCCTAATGCTGATATTATGTGCAATAGCATTCGTTTGCCAAATGAAGATCTATGGCACCAAATGATGGGACATGCTAGTTACAAACATCTTTCAATTGTATCTAAACATGAATCAGTTTTGGGGATACCAAAGCTCAGTAGAGTGAACAATGTTATGTGTGGACCATGTCAGCTTAGGAAACAGGCAAAAGCTAAACATCCAGGCACTCAGACATTCGCTAAATTTAGACCATTGGAGCTACTACATCTGGATCTCATAGGTCCAACTAGAACCGAGTCTCTTGGTGGAAAGAGATATATCATGATTGTGGTAGATGACTTCTAAGATCCAAGTCAGATTCTCCTAAGCACATTGAAGCCTTGTGCACAAGATTGCAAAATGAGAAGAGTTTAAAGATTGATCGAATTCAAAGTGATCATGGTAAAGAATTCGAGAACTCATACATGGAGTCCTTTTGCACTAGATTAGGTATATGTCAAGAATTCTCTGCTCCTATTACTCTTCAGCAAAATGGTGTAGTAGAAAGAAAGAATAGGGTTATTCAGAAGATGGCTAGAGCCATGTTGCACAACAAGCATGTGGCAAGAAACTTATGGGGAGAAGTTGTTAACATTGCGTGTTATACAGTTAACAGGGTGTATTTCAAACCCAATACCAAGAAAACTCTCTATGAGTTATGGAAGGGAAGGAAGCCAAATGTGAAATATTTTAGAATCTTTGGAAGTACTTGTTTCATTCTCAAGGATAGAGAGAATGTGAGAAAATTTGACATCCGAAACGATGAAGGAATATTTTTAGGATACTCTTCTACAAGCAAGGCTTATCGGGTATACAACAAGAGAACCAAGAAGGTGATGGAAATTGTTAATGTTGTTATCGATGAAGCTTCAAAGTCCAGTTTTGAGAAAATTAGTGAGGAAATCTCCAAAGAAATTTTTCCTCTCGAGCCTAAGGATGTTCAAGAAATTGTTAATCAAGAGCTCGCATCTCCAAGTACTCCTGGTACTCCAAGTGTTGTAGAAGATTTAGCAAACATACCTACCTCACTTCATTCTGAATCTCATGAAGAAAAAGGACCTTCCCCAACGATCAAGTTGAATCATCCTCCTGAAGTTATTATGGGAAACATGAATGAAATTACACTAAGGAAGCGTACAGTTGATGAATGTGTTGCTAACTAATGTCCTATCCTTGTTATTTGTCGCAAGTTAAACCCACCAAGGTTGAGGAAGCTCTTTAGGATGAAAACTGGGTTGAGATTATGCATGATGAACTGCTTCAATTTCAAAGGAATGATGTCTGAACTCTAGTACCTAGACCGTGAAGGTGAGCACATCATTGGCACAAAGTGGATATTCTGTAATAAAACTGATGATAAGGGTAATGTGATCTGCAACAAGGCTCGTCTTGTGGCTCAAGAAGCTCTTAAATGGTAGCAGTAGACTATGATGAGACATTTGCTCCTGTAGCCCGTATGGAGTCCATCAGGATTCTCTTAGCCCTGGCATGTCACTTGAAGTTCAAGCTTTACCAAATTGATATAAAAGAATGCTTTCTTGAATGAGTTCCTTAAAGAAGGTGTCTATATGGCTCAACCAAAATGATTCATTGATCCACACTTTCCAAACCATGTGTTGTACCTCAAGAAGGCACTCTATGATTTAAAACAAGCCCCTAGAGCTTGGTATGATCGAATCACACAATACTTGATCTCACATGGTTTCACAAGAGGTAAAGCTGATCAAACTCTCTCCATTAAAAGGGAAGGTGGCGAGTTGATAGTTGCTCATCTTTGAATCAACAAAGGATAAACTTGCTCATAATTTCTCCAAACTCATGCAGGCCAAGTTCAAGATGAGCATGATTGGAGAGTTGAATCACTTCCTTGGGTTGCAATCCGTCAGCAAGAGTCAGGTATACTCATATCTCAATCTAAATATGCTAAAATTATTGTGAAAAAGTTTGGTTTGGAATTTGCTAGTTCTGTTAGAACCCTCATAAGCCCAAATGTTAAACTTACTGTTGATTTGTTGGGAAAAAGTGTTGATTCATCTCTATATAGAAGCATAATAGGTAGTCTTCTTTACCTGATCGCTAGTAAACCTAACATTAGTTACAGTGTGGGAGTGTGTGCTAGATATCAAGCTAATCCCAAAGAGTCTCATATGATTACTTTGAAAAGAATCATAAAGTATGTCAAAACCACTGCTGATTTTGGTGTGTGGTATAGCAAGAACAACAATGATGTCTTAGCCAGGTATTCTAACGCAAACTGGGCTGGGAATGCTGATGATAGAAAGAGTACTTCAGGGGGTTGTTTTTATGTGGGTAATAATCTTGTCTCCTAGACGAGCAAAAAGCAGAATTTCATCTCTTTATCCACTATAGAAGCTGAATAGATCTCTATCGATAGCTGCTGCACCCAACTTCTATGGATGCAAAAACTTCTCCTTGATTATGGTATTCGTCAAGAACATCTTACCATCTATTGTGACAATACCAGTGTCATTAACATCTCTAAGAATCTTGTTCAACATTCTCGAACTAAACACATAGAGATTCGACATCACTTCATTCGGGAGCTTGTCGAAGATGGTACTATCACTGTTAAGTTTATTCACATTGATGATTAGAAGGTTGATTTATTCACCAAGCCTCCTGATAGCAAATGGTTTGAATTCTTTTGCCAAAACATTGATGTTATCTCTATGGATTGATCTCCTCTTTTTCTTCCTCCCTCCTCATGCATTTGCATCTATTTTTATGCTTTGTTTTGTGTAACATGTTTTTGTTTGTTTGTTTTTAATTTTGCTTTATTTTTGTTTTTCATTAAAAAAATTTTTGAAAAATCAGAAAAATACAAAAATAGTGTGTGTTTGTGTACATTGGTACTTATGTACCTTGGATGGCCATTCAAACAAAGTTTTCTAAACTTTGTATCTTTTGTAACTTAGATGAGCATCTCTATGCACAACTAAGCAAGTAAGTTTTGTGGCTCATGTTTGTGATGAGTTAAATTAAGTAATCTCTTGTACTTAACACTCATATCACTCTTTTTGACGGGAAGGACTAGAAAATCTTAAGAGAAAGGCATAAATAACCATCTCACCACTGTTGCCCGCCAATCATAAAATGACATTTGTATGCTTCGGCATAGCAAAAGTGTAATGTCAAAAACTTAACATAATTAGGTATTTTCTTCTCTCTCTTATATTCTCATGCATGATATGCTCAAAAGAAAAAATGTGCAAAGAAAAATAAAAGCAAAAGGAATCAAAATGCTTTATATATGATTACAAGTGTGTCTTCCAAGAGATGTGTGAGTTATAGGATGTACCTCGAATGTGATAGTCCCCATCAAATAGTTATAATTGTGTGTGAGTTAAATTGATTTTCTCATATCTCAAATCATCATAACATGTAGGAACTTATGCAATCTTGCGATGTTTTTCACACATAACACGCAAATTCTTTGCTACTTTTAATACATGTGCAGGTACAATGTGATTTGGCCATCACAAGGAATACATGTGTTAATTTATGCTCACTAAACTGTCTTAACTTATTTTTGAAATATTAAAATTGGTTAGACTTGTTTAATGTGTGTGTGTGTGTGTGTGTGTGTGTTTTGGATCTAAATGCTTGACATTTTTTTGTTGAGAGATATTTTAGAGAGCTTAAAATGTTGTTTGGATCTTTGATTGAGTAGCTTGCTTGATTGCATTCATTTCTGTGTTTTTCTTTTCTTTGAAAAATTGTTTTTGCACATCTCAACAGCTTCTCGACAGCTAGCTATCCGTCGAGATCTCTGATCTTCCTTTTTTGACAGAAGTTAACGCAATCTCGATCCATTGAAACTTTCTTGTATTTGGCTCAATAGCTTCTCAACAAATTCTTGATCCATCGAGATAGTTTCTGTCTGCTCGATAGCTGTTCGATCCATCGAGGTTCTTTGGCCGTCGACAGATTCTCGATAGCACCTCGACAGATTTATCTGTCGAGAATTAGTGCTCGATAGATTCTCGATAGCTCTCAATCCATCAAACTTTATGTTTCTATATATAGATTCAGCACGAATTCATTTCATTTCTCTCGATAGAAAATCTACTTTCACTCTCCTAAACACTTCTCACTCAACCTCTTCACCTTCCCCTCTTGATCTTTAGCCCAAATTTTGTTTTCTTCCTCTGGTACGATCCTTTTTCTCTCATTCACCATGCATTTCATTCTTTCTGACTTATGTTTTTGGGGTTTTTGAAAGTTTTTGGGGTTTTCCAAAATTGTTAAGGTTTTTGTAAAATTTTTGGGTTGGGTTATGTTTAAATGATCCTATTTGCTCATGCATTGCATCACATTTGCATTTTCACAATATTTCATGCATTTTAGATGTGTGGTTTATATGTTGAAATTATGTGTGCTGATAGGTTTGGATTGGGTTAAGCTCATGATGCTTATATTGTTGCATGTCACATGTTCATGCATTTTTTATGCATACGTATCATTCTTCTCTTATTTTGATATTGATGTTGTTTGGTACTCTTCTGCGTCTCTCTCTCTCTCTCTCTCTCTCTCTCACTCATAGTCTGCACATGGCACCCAAGCGCAAAACTACTCCATCTCGGAACCCTCTTTGTTCCAAGGCATCATCTTCTTTTGATTCTAGCCTTCTTCATGTCAGGTTCCGTGATAATAAAGCCAGTCAGGACTTTTCCGAGAACTTTTCTAGGCGTGGCATTCACTCGAAACGCTAGGTCATTCTTTCTGACTTCTCCGATACTAACCTTCCCACTGTCATTCACAATAGGGGTTAGGGGTCCCTTTGTGATATCTCGATTAGTTGTCCCTCCGTGATCATACAGAAATTTTACTCCAATATGCACGAATTTGATTCTTCCATACCTCGCTTTCTCATTTCTGTTCGAGGTATACATATAGTAGTCACTCCGAAACTTATGTCCAATGTGCTACATGTCCCGAGGGTATCACATCTCGATTACCCCGGCTGTCCTCATCTGCGAACTGTGTCTAAAGACGAACTCATGTCTCTCTTCTATGAGACATCTTCATTCTATGAGACATCTTCATCTTGGGGTGACCGTTAAAACACCCCTTGCTCGGACTTTGCAAAAGGTCCGAGGTTCTAAATATGGTGATGACATTTGTTCTACATCCCTTGTCTCACTATAATTCCATTACTGAGCCTCGTGCTCGATTTTTGTTATCCCTTCTTGAGGGGCATACCATTGACTTTCCCTCTTATTTCATACTCTCCCTTATATATGTCTATAAGGATACGACGACCTGTGATAAGCTTATTTTCCCTTTTGTTATCAAGAGGATCATTCACCATGCATCTATCTCCTATCCCGAGTCTACTCACTTCTCTGTCATGGGTGCCATCAGCAGTGTGTCCGTTAGACGGAGCGAGGCCTAGCTTCGATCGAAGTGGCCACAGACCGAGACGGCGACTCCTCCATCCTCTTTCGCTCCTTCTACCTCTGCACCTTCTTCTTCCGTGGGTGGTGTAACCCTCAAGGCAGTCATAGCGCAGCTTCAACACATGGATGCTCGCCTTGACACTCTCAGTGATAAGTTGTGTCAGGTGAACACTCGTATTGGTCGTATTGCACGACAACAAGCTCGCTTTAGTGGCTTTATGGAGTCTCCCTCTCCTTCTCTAGAGGCATCTGAGGACGAGGACAATGATGGTGACACCGATGGTGATGATGAGGATGAGGATGAGGACACTAGCTCTTCTAGAGACGAGGAGATGACTGTTTGAGTGACTTACCCTTTGTCATTGTAACAAAAAGGGGAAGTAGTTTTGGGTATGAGAATAGTCATGTACTTAGGGGAAGAGTTAGTATAGGAGATTTTTGTTAGGGGGAGTGTTTATTTTGTATGAGGGTTGTAGTGAGGACTTTTTGTATCTTTTCTTTTCTTTCTCTTTTAGATACTTTGTTTTTGTACATCGGTCTTGTGACCACTTAGTGATACCAAATCTTGTATCTATTTGATATATATATATTTGATGAGGTAGTTATTACATTCTTTCACCTATCTCTTCATGTATTTTTTCTTTTCTCTCTTTATGCACATGCTTCTTATTAATTGTATGCAATCTTTTATATTCATGTTTCACTAAGATGCCATGATGAGTTTTGTTTAAAGTATTTCAGAAATACAAGTTGTCAAAGTCTTCCATGCCATGAGCTCTCTTCTTGCAAAGTTTTTCAATAGTTTGTATTAGAATAGATTTTATTATATTCAACAAGTGAATATGAGTTGAGTGATTTATGACTTCTCTCATATTTTATTTGTTTGTTGTGGTTTTGTCCCAAATTCCCAAAGAAGGAGATTGATAGAACATATGTGGAACATGTTTAGAACATATGTCATTTAGAATTGGCTAATCCTTTGATAAAACGCATTTTACTTGTAATTAGGTAGATCTAGGGTGTGTTTAATACTTTAAGGAATAAGAGTTCAAGTTCAAGTATTGAAGTCATGCAAATCTGTTCAAGAATCAAGTGAAGATGTGTTGTTCTTTAAAGCTCAATAAATGTATCTATCGAGATTTAAAATGTGAAGCTCAACAGCTGTATCTATCAAGAATTACAAAAATCAGTTTTTCAGATTTGATTTCACGCATATCCATGTGTATTTGTATAGGGTTTCTTTTCTCACAAACCTAGACATATGTAAGGATTATTTTAAGGGCCGTCTCACTTGATGCTACTGGATGGAACTTAATGCAAAGGTTTTATGCAAGCATATTGTGACCGGAAACATATGCCCCAGTTCATCTTTCTTTTGAAGAAGTTGTTGCGTTTGTACGCCGTAGGGTTTTATAACCAAGGAGCTTCTTGATCTTCGTTGTGTGGATGAACTGAAGAACTTTGTAGCCAACATCCTTCTCAAGTTGGTGTGTTAGTCACGTACTTGAATCCATGCATCGATTGGTTAGTCACGTACTGGGAGTCATGCATTGAAAATGAGAGATTGTCACTACATTACAAGTCCAATTAGGTATTGGGGTAAGGGTTCAATTGTAGGTTGGTATAAGGTACTGGGATTCCTTTACTTATAACCGCTTATTTTGATAACGAGAGATTTTCGGGAATGGTGACCTTAAATTCACTCGGTGAGGTTTTGCCTCAGTGGTTTTTCCTATTCATAAACAAATCACCCGTGTCAAATTTAATTTCCACTGCATTTAGTTTATTTGGTGATTTGTTTGTGCTACCACGCTTATTGCATATAATTGAATCTAATTAATTCACTTGGTCAATTAATTGATTAATTTACCAAAGGGGTATATAGTGGCAAACATACTGTTTAAATTATGCACATTTGATTCAGTGGAATTTAGATTATTCTTGGCATCTAGATTCTTGAAAATATGATACTAGTCATTTAAATATCTATGAATCAGAAATGTAATGTATTGGTCTGATTTGAAATCTAATAAGGTTCAAAAAATATGAGATTCTTATATTTGGTTCATCTCATTGAGTTATGTAGGGTCCACTTTTGGGAGGTTCTTTACTGTTGGCGCAAATGAGTTCAAACCCAACGGGCCCAATACAATAAATTTGGTAGAGAAAATGGGCTCAAGAACTGGGCTTTAGTGAGAACTCCAACAGCCGGACATGATCATAAGGAGATGGAATGATCAAATCGTTTGGAGGAAGGGTAAAAGTATATCCTCGGGCTTTGTCCGAGGACTGATTCTTCTTCTTCTCTGTTCTTTGGTGCTTAGCGGCGAAAGCTTTCAGGGGTGGTAGGAACTGCAACAGTTTTCCTCTTTTTTTCTCTTTCTTTCTTCCTCTCTCCCTCTAGGATGGAATTTTCCGTTATATGTCTCCTTCTCATTGATCTTGGCAGTCCATTTGTTGATCATACAGCTCGCTGGAGTGTCTATCTCATCCGCCGCCTTCCTCAACTTGCTGTGAGTTGCGGCAAACAAGGTGGTACTATTCAGGGGTCATTTCTTCATTAATGCGGTCAGACTGTCAGCTGCGGGCATTTAATGCGGAGGTGACAGTCTCTCCTAGAATTTCTTTTCTACCATGCTCCTACGGCTAGCCCATTGGGCTCAAAATCTCCCTTAGGATCCTCGAGGGGATTGCCTCTGGCGACGTGGTGCCTTCCCCTTCTGTGATTTTGGTTTGCCGAGGACAAGGTCATCCTCGGCAGTATATCCTGACAGTCTGGATTCCCTTTGTTCGTCCTCGGGCATTTCTTCCTCCTCGGCATAGGCCTTGGGCTTGATATGAAATGGACCGGAGTCCCTAGATCCTTTGGCCCCACAAGTTATATGAATTATTTTTTTCGAAATACCCTTACATTTATAAACTCAATATTAAGTTAAGTTTTTTTTTTTTTTTTTTTTTTTTAATCTTCCTCGAAAATATAATGAGAAACAGAATAAAAACTATAAATAATGGCAAATTCCCTAAAACTATATTATATTATTTTTGAATGACATGTGTACGGCATCGAGATACCCAGGTCCAAAATTAGGCCTTGATCTCAGGCCTGGTATGGGACCAGAATGCAGCACCAGGATGCCTGAGTTCAAATTGGGCCTCGGACTTAGAATCTGAAGCACAGCCCCGTATTTGATATCCCTGCTTTGTATCGCCCTCATAAGTTACAAGTCTGAATCTCGTTCCCTGACCAATGCTCGGCGAGATTTTCCCAGACAACGAAGGAAGGCAAACCCAACATATCATAAGATGCTCGGTAGTTTGTTGGGAACGTCATTGCCAGGCATATGTGCTGGAGTTGGAACCAAGTTCCAAAGCCACAAACTTGGTTTCTCGTTCTCACCTAAACATCCACTTAGAACAAATAACATTGAACCTCACTACCGGGCACATCTGCATAATTTGGAACCAAGTTCCAAAGCCACAACCACAATTCTCCACTCCCACCTGAACAACCATCTAAAGCGGATAACACTTGACCTTTAATTGCACTAACAATGGTAGTAATCATGATCCCACCACTAACTTAGTACTATAAATAGGAGAAATTGAGGAGGAAATGGGAGTCGGAAAAAGTGAGGAAAAAAATCTAGAGGAAAGGAAGAGAAAAGTGATCTCATTGAGTCTCTGTCGAGAATCACCTGGAGCAGGAAACTCAAGCCCACCACACAAGTAAGTTGTGAGCCCAAGTTAGATTAAGCCCAAGCTAGATTGAGCCCAGGAAATTAACTGCGGGGGCAGACAACATGTATGATCAAAAAAAAAAGTTGTTAGTTTATAATTATTTAAATGGTCACAAGAAAGGGTAACATCGTAGCCAAGAAATTAGCGACTATATCATGATGATATTTTATGCTAGGTAGAAAAGAGTAAGAGACACTTCTATGTGTTACTGTCTTAGTAGTTTGTAATGTACAATATTGAGTTTTTGAATAATATTTTCACTGTCGCTTTATTGAAAAAACTTTATTTAAGATCAGTACCAAAAAAAAAAAAAAAAGGATTATTCATATTACAATTTTTTTATTAAATAAAATTCTCAGCAAAAGTTAAATACAAAAACATAATTAATAGTAATTTTATATCTCAAAAAGTTTTTTAAAAAGTTAAATTAAAAATATCAAAATATAAATAGTATTCAATTAATATTTAAATGTTAAAAAAAAATGTCTCATTTAAATGTGTAATTTTGTATGCTTACGGTAAAAAATAAAAATAAAAATAAAAAATAAAAAATAAAAAAGACCATGTATGTGGTTTGACTCTTTCAGACTGTTTGGAAGAAGGGGACCATAATACGGTTTAGTTGGTTGGGATGCTCCGCTGTCAAACATCAAACATCAAACATCAAACATCAAACATCTCCCCCCTCGTGACGTTACATTGCCATCCAAATTCCAAACGCAGCAAATGCAAATTTAAACAAACTCATGAAGAGGATGTATGCGGAGATCAATCATTTCATTTGGATCCCACCTTCAAAAAGTTTTTATCCATCTAAAAGCTCCACGTGTCATACATAGAAAAAAAACACCTTCAGTTTTTCTTTTTTCTATTTTTAAATAATTGCCTTAGTTTTTCTTTATATATATACACATAGAATGACAAACATACTATTTAAATTATGCGAGTTTAATTGGGTAGAATTCACATTATTCCTGTCATTCAGATTTCTAAGAATGTGACAGTGGTGATTTGGATGTTTAGAGATGTAATGTATTGGTCTAATTTGAAATCCAATAAGTTTTTAAAAATATATAGGAAAAATTACACTTTATCACCCTAAACTATATATCATGTTACACTTTGCACCTTAAATTTTTTGAATGCATGTTTTGCACCCTAAATTATGACCATTATTACACTTTGCACCTCAACATTAAGTTAATTTGCAGTTAACTTAGATGGAAAAATATGACACCACGTGAAAAGACCTAATTGTTTATCTTCTCAATACTTTAAAAACAAAAGATAAATTACGTTTTATCATCGTAAACTATACTTCTCATTACACTTTGCACCCTAAATTTTAAATTTTCATCTAAGTTAACAGCAAACTTAATGGTATGGTGCAAAGTATAACAGTGAATCAGTGTATTATTTTAGAATGACATGTATAATACCAAAAAAAAAATTTTGTTAGTTTATAATTATAATTATTTTTGTTTTATATCTATTGGTTGACCGGTAAACGGGTAAAGAGGAATGTGTAAAAGTGAGAATGTGAATACCAATCTTTTTTCTTTTTTCTTTTTAAGGGAACCCATATTTTTATAAAAATAAGATTTTTTTTTTTTTTTTTGAGGAGATTAAATTAGAATTTAAATACTCATAGTCATGAATATCTGATTTTTCTTGAAATCTTAAAATATAGGACAATGATATAAGGTCAGCGAAAAAAAAAAAAGCACGTGATTTAACTCATGGACTGTTTGGGGACCATATAGGGCAGTGTTTTAAGGCAGTTGGAATGGCTGTCCCAGCTCCGATGCAACATCAAAACAATTTAGGGGCCATAACATGTCAAGTTATCTTCATCATGGATGTACGTAAAATAATGTAAATATCTTCATTAATGATTTAAGGAGACCAAGTACATCAGTTTGGATCCCCCACCGGCCACCACACCATCTAAAAGCTCCACGTTGACACCTGTGTTGTTCCGAATGAAATCCAGCAAGCAAAAAGTACAGAGACCGCGTAAGCTCAGATGACAGGTTGGCAGCTACATGGACATTGTACTCAGCTGTATAAATCCGGAGAAACTGCACCCTGTTTCGGGTACACCCTGTTTCGGGTACCCGTTGCTGTATAAATCTTTTGCTCACCCTCACTGCCTTCAATGGCTTCGAATCGAAAGTCGAAACACAAGGAACTCTCTTACTCTAACCCCTCACTCTTCTCTCTCTCTCTCTCTCTCTCTCTCATTCCATAAAAAGGAAAAAAATTTTATCACTTTGTCCGAATTCCGAAAGCCACTACTACTACATGAGACATGGATGCTTTTTATGCAAGCAGTGTTTATATGTGGTGTCCTTGGAGGACAATAATAACAGATGAACAAGAACACGACATTATGGTCTCAGCTCTCAAGCACGTTATCACTGGAGGCATTCATGGTCTCACCCCACAACACCATCAACTACTACAGCAACAACCAGTCCCGACTAGTGCTGCCACTTTCTCATTGTCATCAACTAGCAAGAGGAGCTCGAAGAAGAAGAAGGAGAAGAATGATAATGAGAAGAGATACAGGGGAGTGAGGCAGAGGCCTTGGGGGAAATGGGCGTCTGAGATTCGAGACCCAAGGGAAGCGAAGCGCAAGTGGCTAGGCACGTTCCAGACGGCGGAGGAGGCTGCCCGGGCTTACGATAAGGCTGCCATCAAATTCCGTGGACCCAAAGCCAAGCTTAATTTCCCTTTCTCAGACTATGGGGAAAAGCCAAGCGACGTAGAAGAAGATCAGGTTGCCGAACAAGACCACAATCTCGAAGTTAATCCAAATGTTAATGCGGAGACAATGACAGAGAGCGAGACACAGACTGTGGAAGTGGCAAATAGCAATGACGAAGAGAATGAGTTTTTGGATTGGCTTACGTTGGAAGAACTTGAAGGGTTGTTGAAGGATTGGCCTGACAATCTCAATGACCCTACCAATGACCCCACTCAGTAAAATGGTTTACCAATGTAGGACTTACGGGCCCCACATTGATAAAACCCTAGATTATATTATGGTAGAAATAGAGCATCGAATAAGGGAAAAGGATGCTCTTTGTAATTAATATTAAGTCATGTCTATTTCGACCATAATATAGAGTTGAAATGACAGTTCCTTAATTACCCCATATGGAACCATATGAGTGGTTAGTTTATTGATTTAGAGAGTGAACTAGTCTATGCTCAAAAACCATTTCATTTTTATCAAGTAATGTAGTTAGTTGACTCAATAAAAATAGAATGACCGGTTCTTTTTTTTCTTTTTTCTTTTTTCTTGTTAATTAGAGCAGGTATAATTAGATTTAGATGACATGAATGGCCATCAACAACCACTTGAAGTGGAAATTTATTAGATACTCCAAAAGTATATTCTCTCCTTCACAAATGGTTGTCTTCTGATTTCGTCTAAGTCTGTTATTACAAATTTACAACGCTAAAGTATCAGACATACGTATACATAGTTGACCATCCAAACTGGTACATCACAAGTAGTCAAGTACGGACCCTTTATTGTCCTACAATCCTCGTACTCTGCTACCGAAACAACGTCGTTAGTATAGTTTTTTTTTTTTTTTTTTTGGAGGGGGAACGTTAGTATAGTTGGTTAATTGGTAAGTGCCGAGTCTAGATACCCAACCAAGAGCCGCCGCAATTCGCGTACAGACGGTAAAGAAATATTACTAGAAATAGTTATGTGAATGTAGTTTGAAATATTCGAAAATGCAAAAGATAAATGAGCATAATCGATCTCGACCCCAAAGTCAAAAAAATCAACTAGCATCTTCATTGAAACAGATCGAGATGCCTCAAGAGCCAATTAGTGTCTTCTTAAAATGTACATGGGGAATGAAATCCTCATTCAATCATATCTCTACTGTTGAAACAATGAAGAGAGGGGCCAATTGTGAGTTTAAAGATAATGTTAATCTTGGACGGTATTAATTATTCAAATAAACTAGCTATTACATTAGAGACTTTTTGCCAGTTGAACTAATGGGATCATTAGATTAAAACGTCAATAAATTTTTGATATAAACGAAAATTAAATCTTAAATCTCTTTTAATCTTTTATTCAATTATCAGAAACTTTATCAGTAGAGTTAATTGAAACTCATTATATACTTTAACTAATCATGTCCCAATAAATATTTTCTAAAATATTAGATTTGAGGAGTGTCTTCAGTTTTTGAGATGGTCGGTATCCTCTTATGTATATATAATGTAATTTTGACTTGTTCATTTTCTTCAATAAATTTGCAATTTTCTATTAAAAACTAAAAAAAGTCGGAGACATAATAGGAGAAAAAGATATTTCGGTATTGCTTACAAAACTAGTCTGGGCCCATTTTGCTGTTTTGACTTTTCATACTTGCAGTAGTTACTCTGGGCATGTTGGACACTTGGACAATGTCAGCCATCTCAACCGAGTCCTTGTTACGGGAGAACACACTTTCATATGTCATGTCATCCAGTTGTTATGGGTACGTTCGTTGAGATTTATGTGGGGCCTAGCTACGTACGAGGTCCGACTCGGTCTCATGCAGACTCTCTTAAAGTTTGCCACCCAATTTAATTTTTGAATTCCATTTTGTGAAAGCCTGAGAGGTCAAGATAATATAATAAACAACCCCCCCCCCCCCCCCCCCCCCCCCCCTTTTCTCTTCCCAAAAAAAAAAACATTTTGATAATACTTTTATTTTAAATTGTAGTGAGTTTTATTGTAATCTTTTATTTTATTTTGATTTATAACAAATTGACACTTTTTTTTTTGTAAAGATATTGTACAATTTTATTATATCAGTAAAAACTTATAAATATTAATTTAAGGATTTAACATATTTAAGCCTAAAAAAACTATGGATTTAGCATACAATAGAGACCACACATTGGAGTTAATTAAAAAAAACATTTAATTCAAAAATTAAAATAGAGATGGGGGATTTAAACAACAAATTTTTTTTTTATAGAAATGCTAAAATGTGCCAACTAGTTCAGATATAGAGCTTTTGAAAAATAAATATAGTTAATGTAAGCCTCATCGACAACTTCTCTGTATGTTATTTTAATTGTTAAATTCACAACCCAAAAAAAAAAAAAAAAGAATCCTCTACTTTATAATTTTAAGAGATAAATACCTTTTTTCTTTATATATATATATATATATATATATATATATATATATATATATATATACACGCGCAGTCGCATTAGGGTGACTAGATGCAATATAAACTTTTAACCCAATTTTTTTTATGTTTTAAGTTGACATGTTAATTTGTAAACTTATGCAAGAAAATTTGTAATAATTATAATATAAATATTTATTAAAATGATTGTAACTTTTATTGCAGGCACTTATACATTTCTTGTGGGGTCAGTTAGGAGAATCTTTTTGGAAGAGTAAATGGTAGTAGATGGGTTTGTGAAAAAAAAAAGAAATAGTATTTAAATAGAGTATAATATAAGGTAATTTTTTTTTATAGATACAATAAAATTTTAACTTATGGTGTCCACTTTTTTTTTATAAGTGTTTATTATTAGATTAAAACATCAATTGATTTGTTGTGAACATAATTCAAACACTTAATTCAATTATTTTCTTTAAAAAAAAGTATCAATTAATAATAATCCATTCAAATTAGTGGGAAAAATAGTATTTTAGATAAAATATTGAAGAGCTTGGAATGTTGTTTTGTGGCTATCAAAGCATTGACATCAGTTCTGCCAAATGCTAAATTTTTAGCATTTGGCATACCAAACACCAAATAACCTCCCACATCAAATGTTTTAAATGCCAAACATTTTGGAATTCATTAACAATACAATTCTAAATATAGGACAGTATAGATAGGAATTGTAAAAAAATTATTCTTTTTGAATTTAACTTTTCTCTATCCTCTCTTCTATCTCACATATGTATCTCTCTCTCTTCTTATGGTTTTTCTCTCAACTTGTCTTCCTCTCTTCCTCTCTTCCTCTCTCACACTCAACCCCCAACCTCACCGTATCGTCAATCTCGCCAGTTGCCACGCCGCCAAACTCACCAATTTTAGTCGCTAAACTGTCTGGCCATACGTAGAAGAGATTGAAACAGATTAGGACCTCTAACCTTGTTGGAATAGAGAGAGGTTTATGATTACAATATTAAAATTCTTAACTCAATCTAGTTATGGAGGATTTTTTTTTGTTTTGGTGGTCTTCATTTCTAGAGCTGGTTCCAATCTTTGTGGTTTGGTTGGTTTTGGATGTGTGGGTTTTTTTTGGTTGCTGTGGGAGGGGTAATGATGGGTTGCAATGGGTTGTTGGCATTGGCCTATCTTTGTGTACGTGGTTTGGGTCGATTCAGTGGTCGTAGTTCTTGGGTCGTCAATAGTGGGTCATGATCTCTACGGTTTGGTTGGTTTTGGATGTGCATTGCGGTGATTGGATGGGTTCTAATTGGTTTTGGGTGGGCTATCGTGGCTGACTGGCTGCTGCTTGGGGGTAGGGTGGTTTTTTTTTTTTTTTTAATAAAAGATAGGATTTTTTTAAAGTTATTTTAATGGGTGATGTGCTAAAGTAAAATATGTGATCAATGATATATTGTAAAATGATGTATTAAAATAAATAAATTAGCTTTTTGGTGTGAGAAAATAGAATTTTTTTTACAATGGCTAATGCTTAATTAATGCTTTTAGAGCATCAGCATTAGTGGAGCTAAAATTTTTAGATTTTAGCAACTCAAAAAGTTACTTTATCCATTTTAACACCTCACTTTAAAATACGCCCAACATCAATGGTTCTAATTTTTTTTACCTCTTTATTTAAATATTATTTCTTTATTAATTTCTTATAATTTTTTTCTTATTTTTCAATGCCTCTTTCTCTCTTCCTATCGATCTCACTCTCATATGAAGCAAGAGCCACATCCACCTACACCAGCACAACCAACCCAATCATAGCCACCCCCCACCACAACCACAACCAACCCATTAGAACTCTTATTTAAAATTTATAAAAAAATAAAATAAAATAAAATAAAAACAACAACAACAACAACCACCACCACCACAAACACCTCAACAACAACCCGATTTCAACCACAACAGCAACAACCCAACCATCGATCCCAACAACAACCCTATTTGAGAAGAAGAGACACTCAGATGACTAGGAGTGGAGGGAGAAAAAAAAATGAAAGGGAGAAGAGAAGGGTGGCGGCTTGGGGCTTGGATCGGCAGCGAGTGGAGGAAGAGATGGGTCAATGGTTGGGTAGGGGGAGATGGGTTAGCAAGGAGTGGAGGACAAGATAAAAAAAAATTTTTTAAGGGAGAGGGCGAAGAGAAAGCTATATGAGGGGAAATAGGAAATAGAAAAGGAAAGGAAAGAAAAACATTATTTAATTGGAGGATTCAATAAAATAGTAATATTTTGGTATACTTTTGAGCTACAGTGCATTGGCATAGATGGCAGTCACTATAGTTCAAATGGTAAAATTTTAGTAATAAGGGGTGTAATAAGTTTGGCTAGTTTTCTTAGTGCTAGCCAACCGAAACTGAAATTTTTGGTTTATGAATTTCTCAATCGAAACCAACCGAAGTAATTAGAAATCAATTGGTTTCTGTTGGATTTCGTTTTCAGTCAGTTTTCGGTTTTTTGTGCCTTGGGTTTGGGCCTGTAGGGCCTTTGGTTTTTTTTTTCAAAATTTTTCTTTTTGGGCTTTTTAACAAAAATACAATATTCAAGCCCATTTGTTTCTTGGCCCTATTTGGGCCTTTTTTGCTCTTTGTTATTAGGCCTTTTTTAGAAACCAATTTTGGGCCTTTTTTGGGAACTTGTTTTGGGCCTTTTCTATTTTGGCCTTTTTTTGGCCTTTTTTAGGATTCTATTTTGGCCCTTTTGGGGCCTTAGTACACACCCATAATTTATGAACTTGCTTAACCTACTTTTGCTCAACAAAAAAAATTCTCATATACCTTGCCTACTTTAGGGCTTCTATTATCCTCATTAAAATGCTTACATAATCTGCTTTTGATCCCAAAAAAAAAAAAAAAAAAAAAAAAAATCACAACCTGTTACATATTCATAAATCCAAAAATACAAATATCGTAGATTCATAAATCACAACCTATCACTGTGTCACATATTCATAACCAGCTTTAGAGCTTCATTATTCTCATTAAAATACACATATAACATAGTCATAAATCCAAAAATAACATGTCAACAATATATAACCAGTTGATAATACATTTGCACAACCTGTCAACACAGATTCAAAAATCCAATAATAATCTAGAGCAAAAAATTGCTCCAATGCTCAAACTAATCTGTAACTTGTTACAAGTAACCATCAAATACAAACAAGATTGAAAAATAACCTGTACAATAAAAAATAAAATAACTTGTGCAATTTCATAACTTCATTAGTAATATGTCAATGTTCACATATTGTCCATATGTAAATACCTACATAACAGCATTATAGCCAAAGACTCAAAATAAATTGGTCATATGTCAATGTCAACATATACTTTCTATATGTAATATTTGGCCAAAGACACAAAATAAATTGGTCATATGTCATTGCCTATTGCCATATACCATATATTGTCTATATATAGGCCACTGTAAAGACTCAAAATAAAAACCCACATCTAGATGTAGGCCACTGTCTATTAGTGTCTAATAACAAAAAGTCCACATATCAATATGTCAAGTCCACACATCAATATGTTGTCAAAATAAAAACCAACGAAACCCAATATGTCATCATCAATACCACCCATCCAAAGAGCAATAATCAATCATCAACTTCAATCGGTGTTGGTGTGGACATGACTCATTTCGATGTTAATGCAGCACCACTCACAAGTTCTACAAACAAAAAGTGAAGAAAAAAAATTAAAAAATAAAAAATAAAAACCCAAAAAGTCACTTGTAAAATAAAACCATAAATATGCCAAGAATCCAAGACATTCAATTTTTTTTTTTTTTTTAATAAAGAAAGAAATAGACGTAGTATTTTTTTTTTTTTTAACAAATAAAGAAATAGACATTCATATTTTTTAGAATATAAAAAATAATAGCATACCTCCATCAAGCTTTTCAAACTCTTCAACATCATCCATGGCAGCTCAAAGGCTAATTGGAGCCGATGAAGAACGAAGCCAGTTTTGGCCACAAATGAGAGCTTCCATCATAATTAGAGACAAAGAGCTCCAAAATGGATCAAGAACACGATCAGCCGTACTAAATGCAGATTCTGAGGCCACAGTGGAAACCAAAATTGCAAGAACATGCTATGCAATTCTTGAAAGCACACGGTATCGTGGAGAATTAACCTTCCACAAAGCCAAAATATCAAACTTCTCATCCAAGACATCTTCAAAACTCTCTGCTAAGTATTTATCAACCTCTGATTTGTTATTTGAAGAATCTTTACCCTTTAAGTGCTTCTTAAATCCCATCATCCTCATTGCCTTCACATCCACAACCACACAAGAATCATCTCTCTCCATTGATCCACTTGGTTTTTGGCCTAGGGCTTGTGTAGCAACACTAGCACTACTACTCCCCACTTGATTTTGAGTACAAACATCATACAAACTCTCCAATACACCCTTTACTCTTTCTGCCATATCAATAGCCTTTTTTTCCTCATACAAAGTACCCAAACAATACTCAAGATACCACAACTTGTATCGAGGATCAAGAACTAACACAACATACAACAAATGATTCATATTATCAAAGTTTCCCCAATACCTTTCAAATTTGTTCTTCATGTACGCCATTTTTCTCAAAAAATAGCCATCTTTTTTGTACTCCAAGTCAATTGTGTCATGAATTGACATGAGCTCCCAAAAAAAAAAAAAAAAAAAGAATTGCTAGTGACATAATTAGCACCTGAAAACCGCAAGGTTGCATCATAGAAAATTTTAAGAAATTTCGAAAAGATCATAATCTTTTCCCAATCCACATCATCCAATCCCCAAGCAACCTCATGTCTATCATTTCCTTCTTCCTTTGCCTCTTCTCTAATTGTCCTAAGATAATTTGGATCTTCTTCGTCCAATCTCTTAAAAGCCTTTTGATGCTTCTCGACCTTCTCCAACATCAAACAGGTGTAGTTCCACCTAGTGAGCACATCTAAGCACATCTAAGCACAATTGACTTTTAAAGACAACTTTCTCCTTCTCCGCACATAACTTAAATGCACTTAGTCTTTGTGAAGATGATCTCACATATCACATGGATTTCCTCACCTTCACTATTGTCTCATCATTTTAGTTAACCCTTCACGAACAATTAAATTCAAGATATGAGCACTACACCTCAAATGCAAGTATATATGCTTTAAAATTGTTGTCTTCCTATGCTTAGTCTTTTTTTGAATAAAAGAAATGAGCTCACTATTAGACACAGCATTATCAACCGTAATGGTTGGAATCTTGTCTATCCTCTAATCAAGCAAACGCATCTCAACCGCCTTCCCAAGTGTTTCACCCTTGTGATTTTCCACTAAATGAAAGCTAAGAATCCTCTTGTGTATTTTCCAATCACTATCCATAAAATAGGCAATAAGACACATGTGGTTCAAATTTGAACAAATGTCCATGTATTTGTGGTAAGGCAAACCCACTGCTCTCTAAGGGCTTCTTTCAACTTCTATGTCTCATCCAAAAACACCCTAAAGCAAGCTTTGGCCATTGTTATGCAGCAAGGGATTAGATGGAATCTAGGTTGGGTAACAGACATAAACCTTCTAAAACCAAGACTCTCCACAAATCTAAAAGATAGCTCATCTAGAATAATCATCTCTGTCAATGCTTTCTTACATGCCTCAAAATTATACACATAAGGCACAAATCTCCCACTACTTTCTCCTTCTTCTTTAGGTTTGAATGCTAGGGTTGATTGGTTATTTTCCACTTTCCTAAAAGGATATTTCAGACATTGTGATTCTATGTGAGTTCTCATGGTTGTAGTGCCATTCAACTTACTATCACAAGCATAAGTTGTGCCACAGTAGTTACAAGCTGTCATAGGTTTCGTCTCCCCTTCAATCGTAGTGAAATGACCCTAAATAACAAATCTTTTTTTACCAGTCTTTGGTGGGAGTGGGGTTTGCCTTTGTCTTCTTGCATGTTGGTTGCTCCTTGACATGCTTCATTGTCTTGACCCTTTGGGATTTCTCTTGTGTCATTCATCTACAATAGAAAATAAAACAACAACAAACACAATAAGTTAGCAACTATAAATAAAAAAATAAAAACACCAAAATGAGTCTACTCTACAATAAATAAATAAAAATACGATAACAATAACACAATAAGTCAGCAACAAAGAAAAAAAAAAGAATGAAAAGGACTCTAGTATACAATAACACAATAAGTTAGCAAGACAAGAAAAAAAAAGATTGAAAAAGACTTTGGTATACAGCAACAACAAACACGTCAATAAGATAATAATAAACACATCAACATTAAAACAATAATAAACAAATACCCCAACATCACAGTCAACTATTAACAAATACACCAACATCACAGTTAAGCACATGGTGTTGTTGATTTTTTCAAAACTCTAACATCAATAAGAAAATAACATAATAAACAAGCACAATAATAACAATACACCCCTAATCACAGTCACGGATTTATAGCATGTCAACAACAATAAACAAATATACTAACAGTAAATAAATAAAAAAAGCAACTAACTTTATATATCAAAAGTCAACAAGCACATGACCTATAGAGCATTTAAAATTTTAATCTTTAATAAAGAAACCAACCAGCATAAGCAGCCAAGCACAAGGGTGATCAATTTTTTCAAAACCCTAACTTTATTTGCATATAAAAATTGAAAAAATAAACATCTTATGTTGATACTACTAGGCTATTAGCTTTAATCTCATAAAAATAGCATTTTCAGTATTAAACAAAACCCAAAATATAGAAAAGAGAGAGGGTTATCGAGATTTTCAAAAGAGATGGGACCACTGTGAGGCGTGAGAACTGAAAAGCCTATGATCAGGTTGGCGTGGGGAGGCCAGCGTGTGGAGGTGGTGTATGGAGGCAGTGGCAGTGGCAGATTCAGCGTGAGAGGGATTGTGGAGTGGAGTGGAGGTTAGATGTGAGTGGGAGTGAAATGTGTGGGGTATGTAGGGTAGGGTTCTCTAACCTTTGTTTTTATAGTTTAATTACATATTTATTTAGTTTAATTATAGTTAGTTAAGCTAATTGGTTTTATTTGTTTTAATTAGGCCTAAAGGTTTTAACTAGTTAATCTAATCTAGTTAGTTAATCTGATTCTCAAAAAAAAAAAAAAAAAAAAAATCTAGTTAGTTAATCTATTTAGTTTAAGAGAAATGCTAATAGATACCCTTAGGGTAATAGTTAATAATCTATTTAATGAAAGTTTTTATGTGAAAAGAAAAAAAAAAATTAATGTTTTGACAACTTTTTCCATTTCCCATAAAAGTGATGTCAAAACTTTCCTAAAATGAATTCTTAGTTATTACCCAAAGGACACCAGTTAGCATGACCCTTAGTTTAATTATGCCCAAATGTTTTAAAATATATTAAAAGGGCCAAAGGCCCAAAGCCCAAATATTTATAAAATTATATTATATATTTAATATAAAATATATTATATTATGATTTGGTTTGGTTTTGGCCGATATGGTGCACTCAAACCAACCATCAAAACCAAACCAAAAATTTCAATTTTAAAAAAATGAAAACCGAAACCGAACCGAACTAAAATGGAACTGAAATTTTTGCAACAATTCAATCGATTTCAAGCAGTTTTTTCAATTTCTTAGTTTTGTGCACACCCCTAAATAACACCACTATTACAACCTCATTTTTATTATATTGGTTGTTAAAAATAGCAATTTAGTAATTGAACACCACTAATACTAATGCTCTTAGTAAATACTTCTAAAAGAGCATATTCCGTATACGGTCAAAAAAGGAAAATGCTAGGACAGATTTAGGATTTGGGCTTTGTGATATCCTAACATTGTTGATCAAAGGATAGAAAAAGCATATGGTTTCACTCTTTTTAGACGGTTTGGATGCTTCCCTGTCAAATTATTTGGATTGTGATCTCCCCGTCCCAAATCCAAATACTAAAATCCACAAGGCTACTTTTATGTACGGGCGAAATCTATAAAATAAAAAAGTTAGCTTCTTAATATAAATAAGAGAGGTGGTACGGTCACAACATTTTTACAACAAATTATAAGTGATTAGTTGTTATTGGTTCAAATTTGAATCTAACACTAAGATTACATTTTTGCCCAAACAATAACAACTAATAACAACTTTTGCCACTTATGATTTATTGTAAAAATGTTAAAAATATTGTGGACATATCATTTTTCTATAAATATATATATATATATATATATATATATATATATATATATATATATATAAATAAAAAATAAAAAATAAAAAAAATAATTTTAGAAAGTCAACGTATCCCGGCATGAGCAAACTCGATAGTGCAATCATAAGTCAAGATTGATATAAATATTTTGAATAAATTACAAAATTGGTCTTTATTTTTTACATTATATTTTAATTTAGTCTCTAACATTTTAATTTGATCAATTTAATTCCCAACCTTTTTAGTGCCGTATTAATTTAATCACTGCCATTATCTTTTATATGGAAAAAATTGATGTGTCAAACGGAATAATGAAAAATTATTTTTCATGCCATATTAGTTACGAACTATAATGCCACATCAAATTAAAAAACAACCACATCAACAGCCACGTGTCCTTATTTATTTACTCCCTCCGTCCCACTTTGTTTGTCCCGTTTGAAAAGTCAAACTTTTTAAGGGAACATCATTTATTATCTTGTCTACCTTTTAAAAATGTATAAGTTTCCAAAACTATCCTCAAATAAATTTATCAAAAAATTGAATTAGTAAATTAATAAGGGTATAATAGGAATATTAGTAATTTAATGACTTTTATTTTTGAAAACAGGACAATATTTTGGGACATCCTAAAATGGAATAGAGGACAAACAAAGTGGGACGGATGGAGTATTTTAAAACAAAAACAAAAGACTAGCTTTTCTCCCCCAAATCTGAAACCTCTCCCTCCCAATCTCTTTGGCCGATGCACCTTCATTCTCTCCCAGCCCTTGCCTTCCTCTGCTCCCTATTCTTAATAAAACAATGTCCTATTCTTAATAATAAAACCATAGTGAGAGCACTAACGGTAATGAGGCCAAAAAAAAAAAAAACCAAAATCACAAAAATAGAATATGGATCTACGTCATATGAAGGTTCTAACCCAAACATGCAATGGAAATAAAAAGATACAAACTTTTTCTAATAAAAAAAAGAAAAAGAAAAGATCCAATCTTTAGTTGGTATTGGGAGAGAATAGTCTGCCAGCACACCCATTGTGTGATCTTCTGGCTGGTTTTTCCTCTTCAACTGTAGCTCTAAATAGTTACCCTGATTGTAATTTCTAAAAAATTTCATATCCACCTCCAAATCCTTTATCACAAACATATGCAGCAACTACTTGATTGTCTAAGCCGACTGTCCAGATTCATGGAGCAGGACCCCAATCTTCATCTAACAAGAAAGGCTGTTACAACTTACAACCATTGATATTCATGGCGCAAGACTCACAAGTGATAACAATTAGACAGATGCTATTACTCAAACCTCTGATTTCTTTTTATTTATTTATTTATATATAAATTAAGGACGCGTGGCTGTTGATGTGGCAGCTGAATTGGCAAAAATAATAATATTTTAATATTACCATTAGCCACGTCAGTATTTTCCTTCCATTATCTAAACTGACACATTTGAAACCTTACGGTGTCCGTTAACACAACCCTAGTTTAAAATATTCGAACATGCAAAAGATAAACGAGCATCATCTTGACCCAAAAGTAAAAAAAAAATCAACTGGTATTAATTGTTCAAATAAACCAGCTATTAGGTAGTTTTTTTTTTTTTTTTAATAGAGTTTCAATTTATTGCAAAATTCAATTAATTTTTTGTATAGACGAGAATTAAACTTCAAATATTTTATTTAATTATAAAAATTTTATCTATTGAGCTAACTAAAATTCAGTTACGTACTTTAACTAATCATGTTCAATAAGTATTTTATAAAATGTTAGGTTTGAGGAGTGTCTTCAGTTTTTGAGATGGTTGGTGTCCCATGAACGTATTATTCTGCAACCGTGACTTGTTCATTTTCTTCAATAAATTTGCCTTTTTCTATTAAAAAAAAATGGTCGGAGGCATTATAATTTTGGTAGTGCTTACAAAACTAGTTTGGGCCCATATTACTGTTTTGACTTTCGCTTTTCTTTTCTTTTTTTGAGATGATTTGACTTTCACTTTTTTTTTTTTTTTTTTTTTGAGAAGATTTGACTTTCACACTTTGAAGTAGTGACTCTGGGCATGTTAGACACTTGGACAGGTCAGCCAGTTCAGCCGAGTCCTTGTTCGTATGATTCTGGAAAGTAGACACTTTCATATGTCATGTCATCCAGTTGTTATAGGCAAGTTCGTTGAGATTTATGCGGGGCCTAGCTACGTACAAGGTCGAACTTGGTCCATGCATCCCCTCGTAAGTTCCGCCAACCAATTAAAATTTTTAATTCCAACACTAATACATTTTGTGAAAGGTTAAGAAAATAGTAAAATCGCACTATATTGATTTAAGAGAAATGTTAATAAGCACCTATGGGTGCTTGCTATGGTGCCAAAAAAATACCAAAAAAAAAGTCAAAAAAGATTTCAAAGAAAAAAATGAGATAAAATTGTAAAAAAGACAAAAAAAAATTTGTTAGAAAATTTTTTAAAAAGTTGTTAACAGGTGGTACCCGTTAACACAACCTTTGTTTTAAAATGTGGTGAGTTTCAGTATAATTTTTTATATTATTTTATTTTAACTTATAATAAACTGACTCTTCACTTTTCATAAAGATATTATGAAATTTTATTGTATTTATAGAAGAACTCAAACATATTTATTTAAGGCGAAACTACACTATTAGTCCTTGAAGTTTGCCCTGTAAATATAATTGGTCTTTCAAGTTTCAAGTAAGCACTTTTAGTTCCTAAAGTTTAAAGAATGAGCATTATTAATCCTTCTATTAATTACTGTTAGTATCAATACTTATGTAGCTAACGAAGTAATGACATGGCACCTTTTAAAGTATTGTGACATTTTTTTATATTAAAAAAATACAAAACTCAAATGACACCTTAGAACCCAAATTCCTCACACCTGATTCGGTTCTTAACGGTTACCCAAATCAAATCTCTCTTGACCCAATCGTCCTCCTCCATGTGACACCATGATGGAACCTCCATTGCTTGGCGACAACGTCATCCTCCCCCACATGATAGCAACAGCGACGATAAGTGGTGAAAAACCCATTTTGGCTCTAGCTCTTCAAATGTTGTTTGCCACAGCCACTACTGCTTCATTGTGCTTGCACAGCCACCAATGCCTCATCGCTTCTCCTCACCTCTCTATACAATCCCTCAAATATTGCTCTTTTATCTCTCTCCGTAGTCACCGTCCTTCAAATTAGATTTTCTATTTTTTTGAAATTTTAGATCTTGTTATCGTTATGCACACCATCTATTTGTGTTTATGCTTGAATGGTTGAACCATCATTTGGCTAATTCTCCGAAACTATGTATATGTTATATTGTAGGCATTTTTTTCATAATTGTGTTTTGGCATTTTATTGTTTTGGTGGTGCATTCATTCTGGATTGTGATTCTCCTTTTTTTTTTGTTGAGATAAAAGTTGGAATTGTATTAAAGAATTGAAAAGAAGTATTCACTTACAGTCTTGAAGACAGAAATGGCCAGGCAAGGAAAGAAGGAAAAAAAACAAGGATCTGCAAATCGTATGAAAGCAATACAAAGATTTAAAAAATGCACAACAACAACTAACAGAGTGATTTTAAAGCGTTGAAGAGTGATGGTGAACAGTGACATTCTTTGATTTTAGATCTCATAGGTAATTTGGGAGATTTGATTTGGGTAACCCGTTTGGGACTTGTTCAGGTGTCAAATTATGAATTTATGATGAGCCATTTGAGTTTTGTAAATTTCTAATAAAAACAGACGCCAGATCACTACTCCGTTAGCCACATCACTGCTCTGTTAGCCACGTAGACATTAACAGTAACTGCAGTTAACAAAAGGATTAATAAAGCTCATTTTTTAAACTTAAGAGACGTAAAGCTAAATCAAATTGCTAAAATTGGTGTGTACATTATCTTGGCTATTTTAATAAGTTTTTGAATAATTAAAATCTGTGTGTACAATATGAGGCAAATCAAGAAACTTACATGATTCTAAGCTTATGATCTAGGAGATATGTGAGTTATATGATGTAACTCTTTAGGTGATAGTCTCTTTCAAATTCTATTTGATGAATTTTGTAGACTTTGTGCTTATTGCTATTCACATATCACCTAACATGTATCTCAAGTTTTTGCTAGTTTCACACACTACACAAGTTACTCTTTGCTAAACATTGTACATGTTATTGTGTGTGTTTTTCAGTCTGACCAACCAAGTTTGCAAATACTTTGAGTTTATGCAAAACATATTTGGTGTTTGAGAATTTAAAGGGAGAATGTTTTGAAAATCTTAATTTTGGGAAAACTGAGTTTAAAACTTGTGTTTTGGAAAAACATTTCATCTCATACTCATGCATTTTATTCCTTATATTCAATGCTTTGAGGAGTTTTTTTTTTCAAAAACCAGGTTATTTTTTTCAAAAATTCTGTTTTTCCAGAATTTCGATTAATCCAATCTGTTTTTCGATCAATCGAAATTGCATTTAAAATTTTAAGTGAGCCTCTGTATGTTTCGATCAATCGAAACTGATTTTCGATCAATTGAAAATCGTGAATAAGCTTTTTTTTAAATTAGATCTTGACTTATTCAACTCACCTTTTTCAAAAGTTTTCAAACTTTTCTCTCTCTCTCTGACTCGGCAAGGCTCCACAACAAATTTTTTGTAATTTTCCTCCTAATTTCTTGCAAGGTTTTTCTCTCCATAAACTGGTATGTCCGTTTTACCCTCTCTTTTTCAATTTTTTTTTTTTTTTTTTCAGTTTTACATGCATTTTTTCATGCATTGAAGGGTTATTTTCGGACTATGCATAAATTGGGGTTTTTTATGTATCAAGCCTTATTTTGTGAAATTGATCAATGGGTTTTGTTGCTATATTGATATATTCTTGATCTATGATAGTTCATTTGATCAATTTGAGGTTTTGTGATAAATTAAAAATTCTAGGGCTTGTATTGAACCTGAATTGGGGATTTTGTTCTAAATAGGTTTAATTGATGAAATTGGCTTGTTGTATTGATGTAATTGATCATCATTATCTATTTTCTCTCATGTGTGATGATAAATTCGTCAATTTATTACAAATTGTTCAAGTGGTTCTTCAAATATTTGGGGTTTTTTGTTAGAAACTCTATGCTCAAGCCAATTTTGTGAATTTAAACTTAAATTGAACTTAGTCTCAATGCATTAGAGCATGCATCATGCCATTTGAACTGTTCATGCATCATATAGATTTTTGTTCTATTTTTTTTTTTTGGTGCTAACTTGTAGTCTGCTCTTGGTTTTTCTTTTTGTTTTTGTGTCTCTATCCTTATCCTAGCACCATGCCTAGGAAGATTAGAGCTAATAGGACTCCCTCCCTCTCCTCTGTGTCTCCCTCTAGGAGTCAGCTGTTTAGGAATGACCGTTGTAGAAAGGTTTTAGAGAAACTGAACTGTAAGCGTAAGATCTGGGCTGAGCGTTCTATTATTTTAGATGAGGTCAATCCTGCCATTAGGGAAAACCTTGAAAGTCAAGGTTGGCTGCCCTTGTTAGAGGTAGATCATCCACCCCGACCGTCCTGATTAGAGAATTCTTTTCGAATCTCTCTTGCCACATCTATGATTCCAACACCCTTGTTAGGAGTTAGATACGAGGTGTTGAGTTCACCATTACCCCTAAGGTAGTGGCTAATGCTCTTGGGGTTTCGGTTGTTAGGGAGCCTGTCTATCCCTATGAGGAGCCTCCACCCTTAGATGACGTCATGTCATACATCACTGGCTAATGCACTCGGATCACGTTTGCTGAGCTTTCTGAGACTGTCTATCTTTTCTTTAGGATAACGTGTCATTCTTTGTGGCCTATCTCTCATCTCCACACCATCCCTCTTGAGCGATGTGTGTTTTTGTACGCTTTTGTTTTTGGTGCGTCTATTAGTTTTCCTCATCTGTTTCTTCGTTCTTTGAACAAAGTTCATAGGAGTTCTGTTGTAGCTCATGCTCTTATCCATCCTATTTTCATTCATAGGATTTTGTTGTTTCTTGGTCTAAATGATTTCCCCGCCGGTGAGCCCGTTCATATTATAGCTCCCATAGGTGCCACCTTCCTTAGGCAGAGGGCTGCTCACTTGAGAGTTGGTCCTACACGTCTTAGAGGTGCATCTCTTGGTGTTGTTCCCCCTCCTCCATAGGTGCTGATACTGCTGAGGCGTCTACTACTGATGCTGATGTTCCTCCACCGACTACTTCGGATGATTCAAACATTCGACGTACTTTGGATCATGTCTTGACCGTTCAGGCGGCTCATGAACAGATTTTGGTGGACGTGCTCGATGAGATCTGTGGATTGCGCTTAGAGTTGGCACAATTTCATCGATCCTCACCGCCACCTCCTTTTGATAATGGATTTTGACTACCCTTTGGCATTCTGTCACAAAAAGGGGGAATACATATTTGAGCTCTTGTAGAGTTTTTTGTTTTCAAGGGGAGATTTTTTTTGTCACTAGAGCTTGTGGAGATTAGATTGTATCTAGGTGCTTTACTTTGTATTTATATTTTTGGCTCTTGATGTATTCTTGTTAGGTTTATCATTTTAGGGGGAGTTACATTTTATTGTTTCATATGTTTCTTGTTTCACTGCTTATTGACCTATATTCATGATTTTATTCATTGATATTTGTCTTTATTTTGTGTTATGTGAAATTAAAAACTTATTTTGTTTACTTGTATTTTTCACACATGCGTTTATGCATTTTGTTTAGTGTTTTAGGAAAGATATAGGTTGATTTAATTGAATTGCTGTCTACACTTGCAACTGATGGATAGTAGTTAGGATTGAATTTGTTGTAATGAGCATGTTGTTTTTAAAGGGCTTTTTCTTTGTAAACTTTGAGCTTTTAGTTGTGTTTTGTCACGGATTGCCAAATGGGGAGTTTGTTAGGTTCTAAAGACTTAGAATTAATGTATTTAGAATTCTAATTTGTATTGTTGGCAAACCATGATTAAAACATTGTTTAGTCTTGTTTAGATTTGCTCAAAGTTGTGCCATTTTTGTAAAGTTGGAATCGAGTTGACGCAGAAGTTACTGTACATCTCGGCCTAGCTCGATCGATCGAAGCTTAGGCTGGATCGATCAAATTTCGGGTCTAATGTGTTTTTTCTGCATAATTCCAACTTAGCCCTAGCTCATTAAAACGTTTTAGGGTTTTATGTTTTGCCTAGGTATATAAGGCAAACCCTAGCCACATTTTAGCAGTTGCTCATATTGTTGTTTGTGTGAATCCCTTGTGAGATCCTTGAGGAGGTTTCCTTCACACAAGCTTATGATTATCAAGGAGGAGATTTCTTCAAGAACTTGATGATCATTCAGTTGCTGCAATAAAAGCTTAAAGATACATAAGCGGCTGTGCTTGTACTTTCTGGAGAATCTAAGAAAGAAGGAGTCCGTGGTCTCGGAGCTTACACGTAGTCATGTCAGTAAGTTTTCTACTGGTGGGTAGCAATAGGATGTTAGTTGTCTAAGTCACTATTGTAAAATTTCGATTCTTTCATAGTGGATTCAGGTTTACCTTGAGGATAGTTAGGTTAAATCCTCCCCAGGTTTTTAACGGTGTGATTTCATGGGTCATCATATCTTTGTGTTCTTTAGATTCTGTACTTTACATTGATATGATTATATGATTGTGTTAACCTAGATTTGCATAATTCGGACGAAATAATCACTTAACTAATTTACTAGGTTAATTCAGTTGTGTTTTATGAGGTCTAAAAACAAACAAGTATTTTACAAAATGTTTGGTTTGAGAGGAGCGTCTTCAGCTTTTGAGATCGTTGGTGGCCTCTAACTTACATATTCTGTAATCTTGTCTTGTTCATTACCTTCAAAAAAATTGCCTTTTCTATTAAAAACAAAAGAATTGTCAGAGGGAAAAGAGAGGGTGAAATAATGTTTTTTTCTTCGTTTACATGAAAGGAACGCAATTTCGCTCTTGTTTCCAAAACTAAGGGGACCCATGATTTTACTGTGAAATAGGTTTGTCGATTTGAACATGTTTAACATTTTTAGCCAGCTCAGCAGGCAGCAGCCAATTTATTGTTCCGAAAAGTATTAGAAACAAAGGATATGTTTCATTTGTTTATGACAAACCAGTTGTTATGGATATGTGGCGGCATAACCAGTCTAACTTGGACACATGCAGGATGCACCCTCTCGGGTGAATTCTGCCGTCCAATTTAATTTTTCATTTCCCAATACATTTTTAAGTATGGAATCAGAATTGAGTTTTTTTACGAACTTAATAAAATCTCATAATATTTTCACAATAAAAAAATAAAAAATAAAAAAACTAAAAAATTTAGACCCACCACAGCTTGAAATAAAAATGTTATAAACATATTGTAAGATTATATTAAGAGCGTTATAAAAATGTTATAAGATTATATCACACTCTAGACTCTCTATAGTGTAAAATAACAACCACATGTTGAAGTTATGGTTAATGTAACGCTATTTCATCATCAACAATATCTTTGTAATTATTTTGAATATTAAGTTCATAATAAAATGAATCTTCCACTTTATAATTTTTGAGATAAATACCTTTAATTTTTCTTTATAAAGTTAGAGGTAAGGGAAACTCAACCCTTAGGCCATTTTGGCAATGGCCCAAAGCCCCCAAATACATTAGAACATATTATATCTATTTATCTTATTGTATAAAAAAAAAATGAAGGCTCATCACCAAGTTAAAAATAAATAAATAAATAAATAACTGGTAGAATGCATTGTTTATGTCTTAAAGTGTAACTAAGACCCAAAAATTTTAATGAATAAAATTTATTCTTACAAAATTATTCTATTTTTGAATATTGTACACTATGCTAATACATTTTACTTTGTTTGTGATAGTACTTTTTAAGAGTACAAAAAATTTCAATCTCCCAAACATATATGAATGGTGAATATACTCTTCTCTTTTTCCCCTATTAAAATTAATAATTATCCAGACAGATTCATTACTAAAATTCAATGTCCAATACTTATAGTCCGTTTGGATTGAGGTGGAGGGAGGGGGAGTAGAGTAGAGTAAATTTAGTACAAAATTAACTTATTTTTAGCCTACACTACTCTACTCCCCTCCACTCCCCCTCCTTCCCCCCTCCATCCAAACAGGCCATTAAAGTCTATCATTGTCAAGAGAGATAATAACTATCTCTAACATAATATTTTTTCTGATACCAATAGTTTTTACATAAATGAAAATACTCCGTATCGAATTTTATAAAAATGCTAGATTCTTTCTTGTAATGCATGTGTTGGATAACTATTACAAGATGTCAAGGCTTCGGTTAGTAGATTTTGCTATTAATTACAAGATTTAAATGGTCACAAGCAAGGGTAACAATGTTGTCAAGAAATTAGCAACTAAGTCCCTATATCATGATGATATTGTATGTTAGGTAGACACTTTTATGTGTCACTGTCTTAATAGTTTTTAATTATTTTTACCATTTTTCTATAAAATATTTTTAAAAATAGTTCCTAAACCAATTTATCTAGGATTTTCTTTAACATTTCCTTTATTATATTACAATTTTTAAAATTCAAAAAAAAAAAGTAGAACTTGAATACAAAAAACATAATCAATAATAATTTTATATCTTAAAAAGCAAAACATATATATTTTTTAAATAAAAAATATCAAAATATAAATATTATTCAATTAATATATAAATATATTAAAAAAAATGTCTCATTTAAATGACGTATGCTTACGGTAAAATGAAAATGAAAGAGACCATGCGTGTGGTTTGACTGTTTCAGACTGTTTGGAAGAAGGGGACCATATATAAATCCATAATACTATTTGGTTGGTTAGGATGCTCTGCTGTCAAACATCACATGCCGTCCAAACGCAGCAATGCAAATTTAAACAAACTCATTGAAGAGGATAGAGATCAATTATTTCATTTGGATCCCACCTTCAAAAAGTTTTTATTCATCCCGAAGCTCCACGTGTCATACATAGGAAAAAACACCTTTAGGGGCGGAGTATAAGAAAAAAAAAGGAAAACTCCAAATAAGTATCCATATAGTATTAACAAATTATAAATACACAAAATCATTATTTCTTAATATATTAAGATGCAATCATCTACCAATAATGACCCTAAAATAAAAAAATTTTAATACTAGGCTAGCTAGGTTTTTTTTTTTTTTTTTTTTTTGAAGTTAGAGTATTTAGTAGTGGTGCTAAAAAATTTAATTTTTAGCACCTCAAAAAACTACTTTATCTATTTTACCGCCTCACTTTACAATAAACTCAATATCAAATGTTCTATTTTTTTACCGCTTTATATAAAATAATATAAACAACTCATTAAAATAATTAAGATATAGAGAAAATTTGAGTTTTTTAATTGAAGAAAGAGAGATAATCTTAATAAAATATTTTATTTTATCTTTAACAACTTGCTATAGTCAATTGTTATTTATACCAATTTACTATAGATGCAAAAAATTTAGTTTTAATTTCTTCAATAACACATGGTTTTTTGGTTCTTTTGTGGTATAATATATATATATATATATATATATTTTTTTTTTTTTTTACTAAAATACAATCATCATTGTGAATATTTTTGTTGTTTTTGTTAAGTTTTTGGGTTGGATAGTTGCTAGTTGGGCTAAACTAGCTAGACTAATTGGGGAGAAGGTGGCTTAAGGTCTTGGATAAGGGGCCCAACTACAAAAATAAAATATATAATAAGTAAAAAAAATTAGGCCAAGGGTCCCAGCCCCCTTTGGGCCCCTACCTATAGGGTCCGTCCCTATATATATATAGTGGCAAAAATACTTTTTAAATTATCCACATTTGATTCGGTGGAATTCAGATTATTCTTGGTATTTAGATTCTTGAAAATGTGATACTAGTCATTTAAATATCTATGAATCATAAATGTAATGTATTGGCCTGATTTGAGATCTAATAAAGTTCTAAAAAATATGAGATTCTTATATTTGGTTCATCTCATAGAGTTATATGAATTTTTTTTTTTCAAAATATCCTTAGATTTATAAACTCAATATTAAATTTTTTTTTTAAATCTTCCTCCAAAATATAATGAGAAACAAAATAAAAACTATAAATAATGTCAGATTCACTAAAACTATAGTATATTGTTTTTGAATGACATGTATAATAAAAAAAAAATTGTTAGTTTATAATTATAAATTTATAATTATTTAAATGGTCACAAGAAAGGGTAACAACGTAGCCAAGAAATTAGCAACTAAGTACCCTTTTGGATTGCGTGTTTCAATTTCAAAGTTTTGGGTTTTTTTTTTTTTTTTCTCAGTGCATGAACAGTAAAATCAAATGAATTTACTGTGAGGAGACAAAAAATCACTGTTCATGTACTGTAGCAGCACTGTTCATGTATTTTAAAATATTAAAAATGAGTCCCACAACACTATTCACACATTTAAAAATTATTGCTACAGTATTTTCAGTTTTCACCTTTCAGTTTCAACAACAATAAGTTCAACCCAAACAGAACCTAAGTTCCTATATCATGATGATATCTTATGCGTTACTTTCTTAATAGTTTGTAATGTACAATATTAAGTTTTTGAATAATATTTTCACTGTCACTTTATTGAAAAAACTTTATTTAAGATCAGTACAAAAAAAAAAATTTAAATGGATTATTCAGATTACAATTTTTTTTATTAAATAAAATTCTCAGCAAAAGTTAAATACAAAAACATAATTAATAGTAATTTTATATCTCAAAAAGTTAAATAAAAACATCAAAATATAAATAGTATTCAATTAATATTTAAATGTAAAAAAAAAAATGTCTCATTTAAATGTGTAATTTTGTATGCTTACGGTAAATTTTTTTTTTTTTTTAAAAGACCATGTATGTGTTTTGACTCTGTCAGACTGTTTGGAAGAAGGGGACCTTAATACAGTTTAGTTGGTTGGGATGCTCCGCTGTCAAACATCAAACATCAAACATCTCCCCCCTCGTGACATTACATTGCCATCCAAATTCCAAACGCAGCAACTGCAAATTTAAACAAACTCATGAAGAGGATGGATGCGGAGATCAATCATTTCATATGGATCCCACCTTCAAAAAGTTTCTATCCATCTAAAAGCTCCACGTGTCATACATGGAAAAAAAACACCTTCAGTTCTTATTTTTCTATTTTTAAATAATTGCCTTAGTTTTTCTTTATATATATACACATAGAATGACAAACATACTATTTAAATTACGCGAGTTTAATTTGGTAGAATTCACATTATTCCTGTAATTCAAATTTCAAAGAAAGTGATAGTGGTGATTTGGATGTTTAGGGATGTAATGTATTGGTCTAATTTGAAATCTAATAAGGTTTTAAAAATATATAGGAAAAATTAACACTTTATCACCTTAAACTATATATCATGTTACACTTTGCACCTTAAATTTTTTGAATGCATGTTTTGCATCTATACTATGACCATTGTTATACTTTACACATTAACATTAAGTTAATTTGCTGTTAACTTAGATGGAAAAATATGACACCACATGAAAAGACTTAATTGCTCATCTTCTCAATGCTTTAAAAACAAAAGATAAATTACGCTTTATCATTTTAAACTATACACCTCATTACACTTTGCACCCTAAACTTCAAATTTTCATCTAAGTTAACAGCAAACTTAATGTTATGGTGCAAAGCATAACGGAGGTCATAGTTTAAGGTGCAAAATGTTCAATTAAGTTTAAAGTGCAAGTGTAACATGAGGTATAGTTTAGAATGGTAAAATGTAATTTTTTTAAAAATATGATATTCTTATATTCAATTCATCTCTTAGAGTTACATGAATTTTTATTTTTTTTCAAAATATCCTTAGATTTATAAATCCAATATATATCAAGTCTTTCTTTTTTCTTCCTCCAAAAAAATAATGAGAAACAAAATAATGGAAAAATCACTAAAACTACAGTGTATTATTTTTGAATGACATGTATAATACCAAAAAAAAAAAAAATTGTTAGTTTATAATTATAATTATTTTTGTTTTATATCTATCGGTTGACCGGTAACGAGGAATGTGTAAAAGTGAGAATGTTTGCGGAGCATATAGGACAATGATTAAGGTCAACGAAAAAAAAAGCACGTGATTTGACTCATAAACTGTTTGGGAACCATTTAGGGCACTGTTTTAAGACAGTTGGAATGGCTGTCCCAGCTCCGATGTAACGTCAAAACATTATAGTACCATTTGAATTTTAGGGGCCATAACATGTCAGGTTATCTTCGTCATGGATGTACGTAGAGTAATGTAAATAATACAAGTAACTAATAAAGTCGGCAACCCACGCCACGCAAGTGCAGCACAACTACCTTCATTAATGATTTAAGATGATCAATTACATGAGTTTGGATCCCCCACCACGCCATCTAAAAGCTCCACGTGACACCTGTGTTGTCCCCACTGAAATCCAGCAAGCAAAAAGTACAGAGACCGCGTAAGCTCAGATGACAGGTTGGCAGCTACATGGACATTGGACTCAGCTATCCCCTCGCAACCCGTTACTTATATAAATCTTTTGTTCACCCTCACTTCCTTCAATGGCTTCGAATCGAAATTCGAAACTCAAGGAACTCTCTTACTCTAACCCCTCACTCTTCTCTCTCTCTCTCTCTCTCTCTCTCTCTCTCTCTCTCACATTCCATAAAAAGAAAAAAAAAATTATCACTTTGTCCGAATTCCGAAAGCCACTACTACTACATGCGACATGGATGGTTTTTATGCAAGCAGTGTTTATATGTGGTGTCCTTGGAGGACAATAATAACAGAGGAACAGGAACACGACATTATGGTCTCAGCTCTCAAGCATGTTATCACTGGCGGCATTCATGGTCTCACCCCACAACACCATCAACTACTACAGCAACAACCAGTCCCGACTAGTGCTGCCACTTTCTCATTGCCATCAACTAGCAAGAGGAGCTCGAAGAAGAAGAATGATAATGAGAAGAGATACAGGGGAGTGAGGCAGAGGCCTTCGGGGAAATGGGCATCTGAGATTCGAGACCCAAGGGAAGCGAAGCGCAAGTGGCTAGGCACGTTCCAGACGGCGGAGGAGGCTGCCCGGGCTTACGATAAGGCTGCCATCAAGTTCCGTGGACCCAGAGCCAAGCTTAATTTCCCTTTCTCAGACTATGGGGAAAAGCCAAGCGACGTAGAAGAAGATCAGGTTGCTGAACAAGACCACAATCTCGAAGTTAATCCAAATGTTAATGCGGAGACAATGACAGAGAGCGAGACACAGACTGTGGAAGTGGCAAATAGCAATGACGAAGAGAATGAGTTTTTGGATTGGCTTACGTTGGAAGAACTTGAAGGGTTGTTGAAGGATTGGCCTGACAATCTCAATGACCCTACCAATGACCCCACTCAGTAAAATGGTTTACCAATGTAGGACTTACGGGCCCCACATTGATAAAACCCTAGATTATATTATGGTAGAAATAGAGCATCGAATAAGGGAAAAGGATGCTCTTTGTAATTAATATTAAGTCATGTCTATTTCGACCATAATATAGAGTCGAAATGACAGTTCCTTAATTACCCCATATGGAACCATATGAGTGGTCAGTTTATTGATTTAGAGAGTAAACTAGTCTATGCTCAAAAACCATTTCATTTTTATCAAGTAATGTAGTTAGTTGACTCAATAAAAACAAAATGACCGGTTCTATTTATTTATTATTATTATTATTATTTTTCATTTCTTGTTAATTACATCATGTAATTAGATGACATGAAAGACCCTCAACAACCACTTGAAGCAGAAATTTATTAGATATTCCAAAAGTATACTACCTCCCTATCGCATAGGATGGGTCCCATGATGTGTGAAACCCACCCCTATGTGAGAGGAGTGAGCATATTTCCATGATGTGTGAAACCCACCAAAATGCATCTCAAACGCAGAGAAAACATGCTAGAAAATGAAATAGGAAATGCAAATGCCTCTATTACCCTTATTCCCTGTTGTCTTTGACTTGTTGAAGCTATATTTTTCTTTTGGATGCCAAGACCCTTATTTCTTTTTAATACAGTGACAGATATGAAAAGGGGATCTAAGTAGAAACGGCCAAATTCATTAGGTAATAGATACCTGACCCTACCCAATTCATAGGTTCCGAGTAATACCCGGTACATCATGGGTGAATAATAATCGGGTAGAATTTGGATATTACCTGAAAGTATCAGGTTGGGTATAGAAATTACCCACACTCAGCCCGTACTTGTAAATTATAATAGATTGAAAAAAAAAAAAAAAAAAACACTAAATCAAGCATCAGACTTTCAGCCCCCTTGGCCCTTAGCAACCTCACGGCACATCCACGGAGCTCTCCTTCACAATCAATTATAGCTACCGTTTGATGATCATTGGTCTCCTACCTTTCTATTCTCAATCATCTTCTTCACTGGTTTGTAACCTGTAACTGATGTTCAATCTTCTTTGTTATTTGTGAATTTGCATTTTTTTAGTTTCTGCAACATCAACCTTTGTATCATGGATCGTTTACTGTGTGTCTGTTTGTTGTAGTTGTAGAGTCAGGAAAATTTGTGTGACATACATGAATGAACTAGGTTGTTGAATTGGACCCATGATCGTATTTATATTGAAGCTTCATCCAGATAGGATTGTCATTGGTTTTATTGCAATAATGACTGTTAAACTGTAATTGATGATCACAACCTGTTGTGTGCCTAGAAAAACTATTGCTTTTGAGCTCCGCTCTGTTGAAGTTCTTGAAATATATAACCTTTAATCAAGCATATATTTATAAGTGAGCCTTCACTCCAGTAATAACTTAGTAAAAGAATTGAAAAATAATTAAGAGAAGGGAAAATGTTTAAAATAACTTATTTTTGGCATTTTTCAATTCTTTGATATTCCACCAACCCAAAACATTAAATTTGTTTTTTTCTTTGTTGTCATAAAGTAATGTTAAAAACTGCAAGTATAACCACTGCACACTTTTGGTGTGATGATCACCCCACAAGTATAAGTGCTTGTGGGGTGTGTGAGAAGCAAGGGTCGAGATTCAAGTTCTCAGGAAGGAGCTTCATACACATATACACTTAGATTAGATTAGAGTAGAATTCTATCTTGTAAAAAAAAAAAAAAAAAACTATAGGTATAAGACAATGGAGCATGAGTGTGTCCACGTCCATGGGATAATATAAATTGCCGGAACTGAAGAGGCAGAGGCAAATGTTGAGTACTAGAGTGACTTTAACATCTTTGTTTAGCAATTTGCTTGTTAAGAAGCAGATACATCTGACTTGAAAGTTATTTATAAGTTTTTTTTTTTTAAATAGATGAAGTTATTGGTTAGTTTTTAAGTTAAAACGGTCTGGATTTTTTATTTAAAAATAATAATATTTTTTTTTAAAGCGGGTTTAGATTGAGGATGGGTATTCATGGATAATAGATTCAGGTATAAATTGAGTATGGATGCTAATGAGTATTGAAATCTGGGTATCTATGGGCAAACATTTTGGGTCAAGTTTGGGTATATCCGATCCAAACCCTACCCATAACCATCCGTAAATAAATAGGGAAAAAAAAATTTGAATTGCTAAAACATGGAGGCCATGCGGAACTCCACATATGATATGTTCATTACAAAACGAAAAGGCGAGATTAAAGTTGGAATTTTTTTTTTTTAACTAGTCAAAAAAATTTCAAAAATAAATAAATGGTGAAAATTTGGAGGCCATACAGGAATGTGGAAGAACTTGTTATTATAATATTTTATTATAACAAACCTTTGTTATTTTTGAAATATTATAATAAACTTTTTTATTTAAAAAATGAGATTGTCCAGACTTCTTTAAATATTTGACTATTCTCTCAGATGTATGTATTTTCCTATTCTACACGTACCAAGTTATTACAGAGAGAAATATCATGGGAGTGATCCCAAAATGCTGATAAGAGGTTTCGAATTCATAATCTCATAGATATTATGAGGCCCCAAGTTTACTATAATATTTTAAATTACACAGGAAGTTAGTTAGAGGCACATGCATATACTGGATTTTAAAAAGTTATTAAAAGAAGAAGTCATGTGCTTTATTAAATATAGCATATGATTAAACATGTTATAATTGTATTTTAGTATATGATAAATGTGATTTAATTATTGGTGCTCTTAGGTCAGTACCACATTAGTGCCATTCGATGCATTTTTCTTTGTTTTATAGTACTCACAGATATCTATCACTTCAACAATTCGTTGGATGAAAAAACCTTCTGAAGAGTGAGGACTCTTGCATCAATATATTTTTATAAATAAAAAACTTTAGTTGGTAGGAATTGAAAATTCGTTATCAAGTATTGTAATAAAATTAGTGAATTGAGATTTGATAAAAGAAAAAGAAAAAAGAAAAAAAAAACAATAACGATGTAACTTGGAGCAGAGTGAAACAGAGTCAAAACACAAATATATCTGGCTCAAATGGGTGGACCAATGTTGAAGCCAGACACTCCAACATGGTTGACCATCCAAACTGGTACATCAAAAGTACGACCCTTATTGTCCTACTCTCCAACCGAAACAACGTCAATTAGTTTAGTTGGTTGGTGCGTTGGTGAGCTGTGAGTCCAGAAAAAGTTATATGATTGTAGTTTGAAATATTCTAAAATGCAATGATAAACAAGCATCATCTAGACCCTAAAGTCAAAAAATCATATCTTCAATGAAACAGAGTTGCCTCAAGAGTCAATCGGTATCTTCATGGGGACAGAAATACATCATTCAATCATATCTCGACTATTGAAACAATGAGGGAGAAGAATTGTGAGTTTAAAGATAATGTTATTGTTTGGGATTGACTCCCAAGTGAATATGAAACTGTGCACCTTTGATCTGTACTCGATTAGTCTCACGAGTGCTCCTTTCATTAACTCATCCATGACTCTGAGGCCGTGTGCTTTATCTACTGAAGAAGACGACCATTTGTGACTTCAATAAAAAATGGAAACATAAATAAAATCCTCCGTAATTTTGGTTTCTCCAACCCTTTGGCTCTCTTCTTGCGATCACTTGATTTACGATATAAAGGTTGCGTTGGTGGGCATTAGTGGCTGGAGTGTTAATCTTGGAATGTATCAAATAAACCAGCTATTACTTTGGGTGGTCACGTGACCACCTCACTCGGAAAAAAATGTAATATAAGTTACTAAAAATGAAATGACAAATGCAGCTGACCAAAGAGAGAAGCGTTCTCTTCCCCAGGGAATAGGAGAAATGCTAGGACCACATTAAGTTGTGCAACTTTATGTGATCCTAGCATTACTCAGGGAATAGAGAGGCGGAACAATGGAATTACTATTGTATGAACCATGAAGAAGAGACTGAACACAAGCCAAACTATTGAGTACCTGTAAATTGCGAACTACAACACAAAGCTCAGTGTTATTTTCACAGAGAAGCTTCTCACAGTCAATATCGAAACATTGCATTTGACCTCAATCATAACCTTGGAATTTTTAGGGAGCTTTGGAACCACCCATCCCTGCTTCAACATTTCACACAAGTTATCAGGAACTCAAGCTACAGATGAACTTATTGAGAGCAAAATATAATCTTTCCTCATTGAGTGAAAATTTTTTTTTCCCGTGAAACTATTTATATATATATGAGCACCAGAACATAATTTAACATTGTGTATTCAGTTATTCACCCAAATGACAGCGATGAAGTACCATTATATATGAACCAGCAAAGCTTTTCTTAGAGACTCAAAAAGAAAACATGCTGCAAGGGGCTTCTGGTCACATTAGCTTCCACTTTCTTTTCGAGAGATAATCAATGGTTTAGCTTACACTTTCTTTTCGAGAGATAATCAATGGTCATAGTAGCTTACTCTACGCTAGAGAGTACTTAAACAGCTAAACTAGCAGTCATATATTTCATCTTAGCTACCTAAGCTATTTTTAGCATAATCTATCTATGGTTGGCAATAAGGAATGCGATAAATATTTTCTCACAGTTTTTTTCACACACTCATATCCACAATTATATACACTACTATACTTATTTTAAAACGTAAAAACGGGTGTGAGAAAAGTGAATATACATAGAAAATGTAAAAAATAAATTGTGTGTGAGAAAATCATTTTCCAAACCCCAAGAAATGTGTGGAAAGTAAATGTTGATTGAGATTATGTAAAAAATGTAATAGTGAAACATCAGTGGTTAATGAGAGCACGAAAATGGCCTTTTTAACATGCAAGAAGTGCATATGAAAATAGCTTGAATAAGTAATAACAAGCAACGTTTTTTATTTTGAAGAAGTTGCAAAAGAAGCAATTTGGATAAAAGTCATGAATGAAGAAATCACATATTCACATCCATTGGGAGGAAAAAACATTGGAGCTCTAGAAGACCTACTCAAAAGGTTCCATATGAACAATAGTAAACCACTGTCTGTGTCCACCCTAATGGCATTGAACGAGAAGCTGCACTCAAATGATAGCGTTGAAAAAGTGGATGCAAGAAACTATCGAAGTTTGGTTGGAAGCTTAATTAATTTAATTGAATAGTGCAAGTCTAGATGTTGTGTATCCAGTCAATCTCATCTCCAGATTTATGAATGAATCAAGCAAGTTCCACAGATAATAAGGTACAAAGAAACAAATTCTACAGTGTCTACAAGGTACAAAGAAACTTGGTATCAGGTATGTGAAAGAAAAAGACAATAAGCTTGTGGGATATACAGATAATGATTGGGCAGGCTCAATTGTTGATTGTAAGAGTACTTTTGCCTACTTATTCTATCTAGGTACAAAATGTTGGAGTGGGTTGTGTTTCAAACACTTAGCATTGTGCTTTGTGTCCCACATTAGTTACGAGTGAACCATGTTATGTGTTTATAAGCCATCATCCACCTTAGATGTTAGAGTTGGGCATGGGATGGGTTTGGGCTTGTCTCTCTTTCTTTATTGGGCATGCACAGTGACCGTTGGAGCCAACCCACTATTCCTTCTTTACCTTGGGCTATATCATTTTTCCTTTCTTTTCCTTCTAGCCATTTTGGCTAAGCCCATTGGGCATGCATGATGACCGTTGGAGCTAGCCCACTATTCCTTCTTTACTTTTGGCTTATAAAACCTTTCAACCCTGTTGGTCTCTACCCAAGTAATCCGTTGGGCATTTAATAAGCTACCTGTTGGGCATGCACAGTGACCGTTAGAGCTAGCTCACTATTCATTCCTTACCTTTGGCTTATAAAACCCTTCAACCCTCATTTTCTTTTAATCATCCTTTTCTTTTTCTAGCTGCACTCCACAGCTTCTCTCCCTCTGTTTTGCTCTTATTTCTCTGCTCTTCACCACTAAAATTTCTTTTCCTTCTAGCCATTTAGGCTTAAGCCCATTGGTCTCTACCTAAGCTGCTCATTGGACATTTAATAAGTTGCATATTGCGCATGCACAGTGACCATTGGAGCCAGCCCACTATTCTTTCTTTACCTTTGGCTTATAAAACCCTTCAGCCCTCATTTTCTTTTAATCAACCTTTTCTTTTTCCAGCCACACTCCACAGCTTCTCTCCCTTTGTTCTGCTCTTGTTTCTCTGCTTTTCACCACAGAAATTTCAGCATCTAATTTTGGTTTTAAGAAAAGGCAAATAAGGTTGTTCTTGGTTCTTCTTACTTGGGTGTGCATCCAACTTGAAGAAATTGCTATAGTCTAATCCTGGGGGATTGTTCGGCCAAGAGAGCCATTCGCACCTAGTTCTACTCCGGGTGATACGAATCAACTTTTAAGGACAACTTAATTTGCGTGATTCTATAGTTAATTTGTGAGATCTTTCTAACTCTATCCATATATTTTTTGTCATTACTAATTTTTTAAGGTTTATATTGTTGAATCAAATCTTATTTATTTAGCCATATTTTCCAACACAAAACCATTTTCTTGTTCATCAAAGAAACAGAGAGCTATGACATTATTATCAATAGAAGCTGAATCCATAGCAGATACAGGTGAATACTTGTATGCCTGCAATAAAAAAAGAAAGAATCTATAATTAGACAATCTTTTTATAATAAATTTTAAAGAAAAAATGTAGTATTTAAGATACCAACTACTGTGTGCAGCAAGACAAAGACTGTTTCACAAATTTCAAGTTGTCAAGACAAATTAATTAAATTCCATTTTGACCAAATACTTTAACAAGGGTCAGAGAGATATAATTCCTTACCTATGTAGAACAAGGCCAGGAAGTTTGCACCAATTCCCAACTATTGAACGAACAAGTCAAGTTTTAACGCAACATGTGGCTTAGGAAACTAGTTCCACCGCTCTTTGTTTCACAGTAAAGTAAAGAATTCTGGTTATATGTGGCCTGCAATATATGCAAAAGAAATCACAAGAAAAAGAACAATTCTGGTTCATTTGAATTTTGGAGTGTGGAGAGATCACACTGATTCAATATCAAGTTCAATTTGTGACTTAATGCCATACCTATAGATATATAATAGTACATACATTAATCAGATTGTAGGCTATCTAATGGGTAATATAGTACACAAAGAATTTAGGAGACATAAATGTATGGCATTAATCATAGTTCAACATTAACATTTTGAATATCCATTAAAACAATATTTCCAATGAACACCTAAAGGTCAATTGTGAGTTGAAATTTTCTAACAATTACCACAAATTCTTAAGAGGAGCCTCAAATTCTAGTTCAAAACAAGAATTCTTAGTTGAACTATTAAAAGCAAGCAGGAGTACCAGTAACAGTTCTTTGCTATTTGACTTATGAATTACTTGAGAAGTAAAATGAGAAGGAATAATGGAGAACCATAATCCACATTTTTTTTTTTTTTTTTTTATAATCAAAACGCAGCTACAAGTATTTTTTCACACTCAAAAGTGAAAAATACATTTCTATTCATTCTTACAAGTAAACAAAATCAGTGAGAAACCAAGACCTTGTGATTGGGAATCTCTAAATTGCTGAGAGTATGACCAAGTTAATACCGAAGGATCAAAAATAGAGTGGCTGGACCACAACTTCTCAGCTGAGAGGCAAGTTTGGAACATGAAAACTGCATTGCCCATAGTAAACATCCCGAAGCACTTCAACTGGAAGACCATCCACTACAATGGTGTGGTTGCCCCTAAACTTCCACTTCAACCTCTTGACCTGGCATCACTGTCTGCGGATCACTAAGCCCAACAGTGTCAGTATGTCACACTCAATTGTGACATCATGCATTTGCCCCTTATCACAAAATTTAGTTTTTGCCCCATAAAACCTCCTCCCAAATATATGTTCCCTCTTAGAAGTAAAACTATTTCTTGATAAAACACAACAGCTAAATAATCCCTCCACTAGCTCTAGTCTAGAACCAAATTTAGCATTAGTTAAGTCCAGTAAATCTCAATTTTACTGGAATCCACTTTTAAATTCTTAGACCCTTTTCTTATAGAGAACAACCATGGCTTTATATCAACCTTACAAAGGCATTGATTGGACAAACCAAATCATCAATCCCAACACAAAGGCCTTGACCCATCAAACTTTTGGTCCATGTAATTACTGGTGATCAAGCCAAAGTTAAAACCAAAATCTTAGTAGGGAAAAACACCCGGAAATGGGGAGCCCCTTTATTTGTAACACTTATCTCAACAATTATCCCCACCGTTTAAGTATGCTAATTTCCTTGCTTTTACTCCACGGTTGAGTACAACTGCAGAAAATTAAGGCTTCTACCAATGCTAATTTCATATACTATGATAATGCGTCAGACCTTGCTGTAACTAAAAATTCAGTATTTCACAGTAGAACAAAGCATATTAAACTTCATCATCATTTCATCAGAAAATTGGAATAAGAAGGCGAAATACAATTGGTCTTCAATGTAAATAAACAACTAACGGATATTTTTACAAATGTCCATATACTATAAAAGTTTAAAGAATTTAAGAAAAATATGAGAACTACAAATTAAGAGGCCATGTGTTTGCGTATATAATTTGTAATTCAGAAGTGGCTGTCAGGCTGTGCCGCTGTGCTAGCTGTTGAAAATTCACCGGAGATGATGAACGGGTGGCAGTAAATAAAATGAAGATGAAGTTGGTTAGTTGACGTCTAACAAAGCCGGGTGTCATTTGAGAAGAAAAATCACAATTCCTAAAGTCCTAGAGCTTTTCAAGAATTCCAAAAATCACCAGAATTACTTTTGTATTCTGAAGCAGATTCGAGAACCAACCAAAGCGATTCTTTAATTATTACCTTGTGCAATGAAAATAATGATGTACACCCAAAAAAAAAAAAAAAAAAGAAGAAGTAGAAGAAGAAGTAATGAAATGAAATAGCAAACAGAGCATACTTTGTAACAACCCGTGCTACTTGGAACCAGAGATGCCTAATAAAAGTGTTACTTACTAGTTCAGTTGAAGCGAGTTATGCAGTTTTTGTCGAAGCAAAGAACATATCTGATAACAGTGATGAGCAGAGAAGCCATAGAGTTGGTATCCTCTGCAGCTCTCGTTGGTAGTGAGCTGGATCTCAAGGGTTTGGAGCCACTGTCTCTGAGACCATTTCCCTTTGAAGGAATTTCTTTCTCCAACCCCTTCACTCTCTTCTTGGGGGTCACTTGATTGACACTATATATATAAAGGTAGCGTTGGTGGGCTTCAGTGGCTGGAGTGTTAATCTTGGACCGTATTGTTCAAATAAACCAGTAAGTATTTTACAAAATGTTTGGTTTGAGGAGCGTCTTCAGCTTTTGAGATCATTGGTGGCCTCTAACTTACATATTCTGCAATCTTCTCTTGTTTATTATCTTCAAAAATATTGCCTTTCCTATTAAAAACAAAAGAATGGTCAGAGGGAAAAGAGAGGGTGAAATAATGTTTTTTACTTCGTTGACATGAAAGGAACGCAATTTCGCTCTTGTTTCCAAAACTAAGGGGACCCATGATTTTACTGTGAAATAGGTTTGTCGATTTGAACATGTTAAACATTTTCAGCCAGCTCAGCAGGCAGCAGCCAATTTATTGTTCCGAAAAGTATTAGAAACAATGGGGATGTTTCATTTGTTTACGTCAAACCAGTTGTTATGGTTATGTGGCGGCATAACACTCTAACTTGGACACATGCGCGATGCATCCTCTCGGTTGGATTCCGCCGTCCAATTTAATTTTTCATTTCCCAATACATTTTTAAGTATGGAATTAGAATTGAGTTCTTTTACGAAGTTAATAAAATCTGATAATATTTTTATAATAAAAAATTAAAAATTAAAAATTTTATTTAAACTCGCTACAGTTTAAAATAAGAGTGTTATAAACATGTTGTAAGATTATATTATGAGTGTTATAAAAATGTTATAAGTTTATATTGTGCTCTAGACTCTCTTTAGCATAAAATAACAACCACATGTTGAAAGTATGGTTAATGTAAAGCTATTTCATCATCAACAATATCTTTGTAATTATTTTGAATATTAAGTTCATTAAAAAAAAAAAATGAATCTTCCACTTTATAATTTTTAGAGATAAATACCTTTAGTTTTTCTTAATAAAGTTAGAGATAATGGCAACTCAACCCTAAGGCCATTTAGGCAATGGCCCAAAATAGGGGTGGCAATTCGTGTTCGCATGTTTGATTCGTGTTGTGTCAACTCATAAGTATTCAACGATATGAGTCAACACTAATCCGACATGTTTATTAAACAGGATAAGATTCCTCTACTCTAACATGATCCATTTATTAAACGGGTCAGTTATGTCAACCTGTTTATTATATTTTATCAAAATGAAAAAAAAAATTATGAAAAAACAAACAAATAAATATTTTTAATATAAAATTCATAACTAACAAATAATTGCATTACAAATAATCATTCAAAACTAAAGCATATTACAATATCACAAATAATCAATCACAATATGTCAAAGAAAATAAACTACAACAACTAATAAGTTTATATACCTAGAGTTTGAAGGGTATATTGGTAAAATGTCATTTAATTAAACCGATCAAATGGGTCAAACGGGTTCTATATGTTCAACACTAACCCAACCTGTTTATTAAATGGGTTAGCCGTGTCAACCCAAATATGACACGAACCCATTAAATCTCAACTCATAACCTATTAATTTCATGTCGTGCCGAGTTCACGGATCGTGTCCAATTTTGCCACCCCTAGCCCAAAGCCCCCAAATATATTAGAACATATTATATCTATTTGTCTTATTGTATAATAAAATAAAATAAATATGAAGGCCCGTCACCTAGTTTAAAAAATAAAATAAAATAAAATAAAATAACTGGAAAAATGCATTGTTTATGTCTTAAAGTGTAACTAAGACCCAAAAATTTTAATGAATAAAATTTATTCTTACAAAATTATTCTATTTTTGAATGTTATACACTATGCTAATACATTTTACTTTGTTTGTGATAGTACTTTTTAAGAGTACAAAAAATATCAATCTCCCAAACATATATTAATGGTGAATAGACTCTTCTCTTTTTTCCCTGTTAAAATTAATAATTATCTAGACAGATTCATTACTAAAATTCAATGTCCAATACTTAAAGTCTAACATTGTCAAGAGAGATAATGACTATCTCTAACACAATATTTTTTCTAATACCAATAGTTTTTACATAAATGAAAATACTCTATATCGAATTTTATAAAAATGCTAGATTCTTTCTTCTAATGCATGTGTTGGATAACTATTACAAGATGTCAAGGCTTCGGTTAGTAGAATAACACATGGTTTTTTGGTTACTATAGATGTCAAGGCTTCGGTTACTATAGCTATAAAAAATTTAGTTTTAATCTCTTCAATAACACATGGTTTTTTGGTTCTTTGATGTTAAAATAGTTTTTTTTTTTTTTTTTTTACTAAAATACAATCGTCATTGTGAATATTTTTATTGTTTTTGTTAAGTTTTTGGGTTAGATAGTTGCTAGTTGGGCTAAACTAGCTAGACTAATTGGGGAGAAAGGGGCTTAAGTCTTAGAAAAGGGGCCCAACTACAAAAATAAAATATATAATAAGTAAAAATAATAATTTAGGCCAAAGGGCCGAGGCCCCCTTGGGCCCCCATCTGCAGGGTCTGAATATATATATATATATATATATATATATATATATATATGTTAGGACATATGTGAAACATGTTTAGAACATATGTCATTTAGAATTGGTTAATCATTTGACAAAATGCACTTTACTTGTAATTTGGTAGATCTAGGATGTGTTTAATATTTCAAGGAATAAGAGTTCAAGTCCAAGTATTGAAGCCATGTAAATCTGTCCAAGAATCAAGTGAAAATGTGTTGTTCTTTAAAACTCGACAGATGTATCTATTGAGATTTAAAATATGAAGCTCAACAGCTATATTTATCGAGAATTACAAAAATTAGTTTTTCAGATTTGATTTCACGCATATCCATGTGTATTTGTACAGGGTTTCTTTTCTCACAACCTAAGACATATATAAGGATTATTTTAAAGGTCATCTTACTTGATGCAACTGGATGAAACTTGATACAAAGGTTTTATGCAAGCATATTATGACCGAAGACTTATGCCCTAGTTCTTCTTTCTTTTGAAGAATCTACTACATTTGTACACCGTAGGATTTTGTAACCAATGAGCTTCTTGATCTTCATCATGTGAATGAACTGAAGAACTTTGCAGTTAACATCCTTCTCAAGTTGGTGTGTTAGTCATGTACTTTGATCCGTGCATCGATTGGTTAGTCACGTACTGGGAGCCGTGCATTGAAAATGAGAGATAGTCACTACATTACAAATCCAATTGGATATTAGAGTAAGAGTTCAACTGTAGGTTGGTATAAGGTACTGGGATTCCTTTACTTGTAACCGCTTGTTTTGATAATAATGAATTCTCGGGAATGGTGACCTTAAATTCACCAGGTGGGGTTTTGCTTCGATAGTTTTCCCTATTCATAAACAAATCACCCGTATCAAATTTAATTTCTACTGCATTTAGTTTATTTGGTGATTTTTTTGTGCTACCACGCTTATTGTATGTAATTGAATATAATTAATTCACTTGGCTAATTAATTGATTAATTTACCAAATGGGTCAATACATTCTTGGCTTATCAAGTGGTATCAGAGCGGGCACACTCTGATTAGGGTTAATCTTTGTTGTGTGATCTATTGACCCCTGTTGTCATGGCTACAACTGGCATGAAGAGATCTTTGATTTTAAATACATCTTGCTTTTCTAATCTCTACTTGATTGTGTGTATCAGAAAATGCAAGTCTAAAAGTTATTTGAAATCTATCATAATTATTATTGGAAAAGATCTTAGCATGACAAAGAAGAAACTAGACTGTCTCAAAATGAAAATGTGTAGAGGAGTTTGTCTGAGAAGAGTAAAAGTTAAAAACTTTGTTCATAAATTGTAGATGAGAGAAAACACCATTCCTACTGATTTGTCATCTAAGCATGAGGTGTGCTTCATGATGAAGTCTGCATTTAAGGTATGGACACGTGTTTGTGGTGCCTTGATAGCAGTTGCTCAAGACATATGACTAGATACCTATCTCTCTTTAAGGTTTTCGAGTCTAAGAGAGGTGGTAATGTCACTTTCAATGAAGTGAGCAAATCACAGATTAAAAGGAAGGAAATCATCTCTCTACCTAGACTGCCAGACATTGCAAATGTGCTGTATGTAAAAGTTCTGAGAGTGAACCTATTGAGCATAAGTCAAATATGTGATCAAGACTTTATGGTTCTATTCTCAAAAGGGAAATGCCTTGTGTTGAATGAGTCTAGAAAGAAAGTCATAAGTGGTATTCGCACTCTAGACAATTGTTATGGATTGGTCCGTAATGTTGATATTGTGTGCAATAGCATTCGTTTGCCAAATGAAGATCTATGGCACCAAAGGATGGGACATGCTAGTTACAAACATCTTTCAATTGTATCTAAGTATGAATCAGTTTTGGGGATACCAAAGATCAGTAGAGTGAACAATGTTGTGTGTGGACCATGTCAGCTTAGGAAACAGACAAAAGCTAAACATCTAGGCACTCAAACATCCGATACATTTTCCATTGGAGCTACTACATTTGGATTTAATGGGTCCCACTAGAACTGAGTCTCTTGGTGGAAAGAGATATATCATGGTTGTGGTAGATGATTGCACTAGGTACACTTTGGTCATTCTTCTAAGATCCAAGTCAAATGCACCTGAGCACATTGAAGCCTTATGCACAAGATTGCAAAATGAGAAGAGCTTAAAGATTGATTGAATTCAAAGTGATCATGGTAAAGAATTCGAGAACTCATACATGGAGTCCTTTTGCACTAGATCAGGTATATGTCAAGAATTCTCTACTCTTATTACTCCTCAGCAACTTGGTGTAGTAGAAAGAAAGAACAAGGTTATTCAGGAGATGGCCAGAGTCATGTTGCACAACAAGCATGTGGCAAGAAACTTATAAGGAGAAGCCATCAACATTGCGTGTTATACGGTTAATAGGGTGTGTTTCAAACCCGGTACCAAGAAAACTCTCTATGAGTTATGGAAGAAAAGGAAGCCAAATGTGAAATATTTTAGAATCTTTGGAAATACTTGTTTCATTCTCAAGGATAGAGAGAATGTGAGAAAATTTGACTTCCAAAACAATGAAAGAATATTTTTGGGAAGATTCAGCAGACATAGCTACAAGCAAGGCTTATCGGGTATACAACAAGAGAAAGAAGAAGGTGATGGAAATTGTCAATGTTGTTATTGATGAAGCTTCAGAGTCCGGTTTTGAGAAAATTAAGGAGGAAATCCCCAAAGAAATTTTTCCTCCCGAGCCTAAGGATGTTCAAGAAATTGTTAATCAAGAGCTCACATCTCCAAGTACTCCCGGTACTCCAAGTTCTGTAGAAGATTCAGCAAACATACCTACCTCACCTGATTCTAAACCTCATGAAAAGAAAGGACCTTCCCCAACGATCAAGTTGAATCATCCTCCTGAAATTATTATGGGAAACATGAATGAAATTACACTAAGGAAGCGTACAGTTGATAAATGTGTTGCTAACTTTGTGTCCTATTCTTATTATTTGTCGTAGGTTGAACCCACCAAGGTAAGCTCTTCAAGATGAAAGCTGGGTTGAGGTTATGCATGATGAACTACTTCAGTTTCAAAGGAATGATGTCTGGACTCTAATACCTAGACTATGAAGGTGAGCACATCATTGGCACAAAATGGATATTCTACAATAAGACTAATGAGGAGGGTAATGTGATCCGCAAAAAGGCTCGTCTTGTAGCTCAAGGATACTTTCAAATAGCAGGAGTAGACTATGATGAAACATTTGCTCCTGTAGCTCGTATGGAGTCCATCAGGATTCTCCTAGCCCTGGCATGTCACTTGAAGTTCAAGCTTTACCAAATGGATGTAAAAAATGCTTTCTTGAATGATTTTCTTTAAAAAGATGTCTATGTGGCTCAACCAAAAGGATTCATTGATCCACTCTTTCCGAACCATGTGTTGTGCCTCAAGAAAGCACTCTATGATTTAAAACAAGCCCCCAAAGCTTGGTATGATCAGTTCACACAATACTTGATCTCACATGGTTTCACAAGAGGTAAAGCTGATCAAACTCTCTTCATCAAAAGGGAAGGTGGCGAGTTGATAGTTGTTCAAGTCTATGTTGATGATATCATCTTCGGATCTAAACTTGCTCATAGTTTCTCCAAACTCATGCAGGCCGAGTTCGAAATGAGCATGATTGGAGAGTTGAATCACTTCCTTGGGTTGCAATCCGTCAGCAAAAGTCAGGTATACTCATATCTCAATCTAAATATGCTAAAAATATTGTCAAAAAGTTTGGTTTAGATTCTGCTAGTTCTATTAGAACCCTTATGAGCCCAAATGTTAAACTTACTACTGATTTGTTGAGAAAAGTGTTGATTCATCTCTATATAGAAGCATGATAGGTAGTCTTCTTTACCTTATTGCTAGTAGACCTAACATTAGTTACAGTGTGAGAGTGTGTGCTAGATATCAGGCTAATCCCAAAGAGTCTCATATGATTGCTTTGAAAAGAATCATAAAGTATATCAAAATCACTGCCGATTTTGGTATGGTATAGCAAGAACACCAATGATGTCTTAGCCAAGTATTCTGACATAGACTAGGCTAGGAATGTTGATGATAGAAAGAGTACTTTGAAGGGTTGTTTTTATATGGGTAATAATCTTGTCTCCTGGATGATCAAAAAGCAGAATTTCATCTCTTTATCCACTATAGAAGCTGAATACATCGCTACCAATAGCTCTACACCCAACTTCTATGGATGCAAAAACTTCTCCTTGATTATGGTATTTGTCAAAAACATCTTGCCATCTATTGTGACAATACTAGTGTCATTAACATCTCTAAGAATCCTATTCAACATTCTCGAATTAAACACATAGAGATTTGACATCACTTCATTCGGGAGCTTGTCGAAAATGGTACTCTCACTGTTAAGTTCATTCACATTGATGATCAGAAGGTTGATTTATTCACCAAGCCTCTTGATAGCAAACAGTTTGAATTCCTTTGCCAAAACATTGGTGTTATCTCCATGGATTGATCTCCTCTTTTTCTTCCTCCCTCCTCATGCATTTGCATTTATTTTTATGCTTTGCTTTGTTTAACATGTTTTTCTTTGTTTGTTTTCAGTTTTGCTTTATTTTTATTTTTCATTAAAAAAAATTGAAAAATTAGAAAAATACAAAAATAGTGTGTGTTTGTGCATATTGGTACTTATGTAATTTGGATGGCCATTAAAACAAAATTTTCTAAACTTTGTATCTTTTGTAACGTAAATGAGCATCTCTATGCACAACTAAGCAAGTGAGCTTTATGGCTCGTGTTTGTAATGAGTTAGATTAAGTAATCTCTTGTACTTAACACTCATATCACTTTTTTTGACGGGAAGGACTAGGAAATCTTAAGAGAAAAACATAAATAACCATCTCACTACTGTTGTTCGCCAATCATGAAATGACATCTGTATGCTTCGACATAGCAAAAGTGCAATGTCAAAAGCTTAACATAATTGAGTATTTTCTTCTCTCTCTCTTATATTCACATGCATGATATACTTAAAAGAAAAAATGTGCAAAGAAAAATAAAAGCAAAAAGAATCAAAATGCTTTATATACGATTGCAAGCGTGTCTTCTAGGAGATGTGGGAGTTATAGGATGTGCCTCGAATGTGATAGTCCCCATCAAGCAGTTATGATTGTGTGTGAGTTAAATTGATTTTCTCATATCTCAAATCATCATAACATGTAGGCACTTATGCAATCTTGCGATATTTTTCACACACAACACGCAAATTCTTTGCTACTTTTGATACATGTGCAGGTACAATGTGATTTGGCCATCACAAGGAATACATGTGTTAATGTATGCTCACTAAACTGTCTTAACTTGTTTTTGAAATATTAAAATTGTTTCTACTTGTTTAGTGTGTGTGTGTGTGTTTTGGATCTAAATGCCTGACATTTTTTGTTAAGAGATATTTTTGAGAGCTTAAAATGTTGTTTAGATCTTTGGTTGAGTAGCTTATTTAATTGCATTCATTTCTGTGTTTTTCTCTTCTTTGAAAAACTGTTTTTGCACATCTCAACAGCTTCTCAACAGCTAGCTATCCATCGAGATCTCTGATATTCCTTTCTTTACAGAAGTTAACGCAATCTCGATCCATCAAAAATTTTTTGTATTTGGCTCAATAGTTTCTCGACAAATTCTCAATCCATCGAGATAGTTTTTGTCTGCTCGATAGTTATTCGATCCATCAAGGTTCTTTGGCCGTCAACAGATTCTCGACAGCACCTCGACAGATAAATCTGTCGAGAATTAGTGCTCGATAGATTCTCGATAGCTCTCGATCCATCAAGCTTCGTGTTTCTATATATAGATTCAGTGCAAATTTCATTTCATTTCTCTCTGATTTCTCTCAATAGAAAATCTATTTTCTCTCTCCCAAACACTTCTCACTCAACCTCTTCACCTTCCCCTCTCGATCCATCACATTTGCATTTTCACAATATTTCATGCATTTTAGATGTGTGTTTTATATGTTGAAATCATATGTGCTGGTAGGTTTGGATTGGGCTGAGCTCATGATGCTTATATTGTTGCATGTCACATGTTCATGCATTTTTTATGCATACGTACCATTCTTCTCTTATTTTGATATTGATGTTGTTCGGTACTCTTCTACGTCTCTCTCTCTCTCTCTCTCTCTCGGATAGTCTCTCAGATAGTTTCTGGGGCATCATCTTCTTCTGATTCTAGCCCTCTTCATGTCAGGTTCCGTGATAATAAAGCCCGTCAGGACTTTTCTGAGAACTTTTCTAGGCGTGGCATTCACTCGAAACGCCAGGTCATTCTTTCTGACTTCTCCAATACTAATCTTCCCACTGTCATTCACAATAAGAATTAGGGGTCCTTTTGTGATATCTCGATCAGCTGTCTCTCCGCGATCATACAGAAGTTTTACTCCAATATGTCTCTCCGTGATCATACAGAAGTTTTACTCCAATATGCACAGATTTGATTCTTCCATACCTCGCTTTCTCATTTCTGTTTGAGGTATACGTATAGTAGTCACTCCGAAACTTATCTCTAATGTGCTACATGTCCCGAGGGTATCACATCCCGATTACCCCGGCTGTCATCGTCTACGAACTATGTCCAAAGACAAACTCATGTCTCTCTTCTATGAGACATCTTCATCTTGGGGTGACCGTCAAAACACCCCTTGCTCAGGCTTTGCAAAAGGTCCGAGGTTCCGAATTTGGTGATGACATTTGTTCTACATCCCTTGTCTCACTATAATTCCATTACTGAGCCTCGTGCTCGATTTTTGTTATCCCTTCTTGGTGGGCATACCATTGACTTTCCCTCTCATTTCATACTCTCCCTTATATATGTCTATAAAGATACAACGACCCATGATAAGCTTATTTTTCCTTCTGCTATCAGGAGGATCATTCACCATGCATCTATCTCCTATCTTGAGTCTGCTCACTTCTCTATCATGGGTGCCATCAGCGGCACGTCCGTTAGACGGAGCGAGGCCTAGCTTCAACCGAAGCGGCCACGGACCGAGACAACAACTCCTCCAGCCTCTTCCGCTCCTTCTACCTCCACACCTTCTTCTTCCACAAGTGGTGTGACCCTCAAGGCGATCATGGCGCAGCTTCAGGGCATGGATGCTCGTCTTGACACTCTCAGTGATGAGTTGTGTCAAATGAACACCCATATTGGTCGTATTACACAACGACAGGCTTGCTTTAGTGGCGTTATGGAGTCTCCCTCGCCTTCTCCAAAGGCATCTAAGGACGAGGACAATGATGGTGACTCCAATGGTGATGATGATGATGAGGATGAGGACGCTAGCTCTTCTAGAGATGAGGAGATGGCTGCTTAAATGACTTACCCTTTGTCATTCTTGACAAAAAGGGGGGAGTAGTTTTGGGTATGAGATTAGTCATGTACTTAGGGCGAGAGTTAGTATAGGAGATTTTTGTTAGGGGGAGTGTTTATTTTTTATGAGGAATGTAATGAGGACTTTTTGTATCTTTTCTTTTCTTTCTCTTTTAGATACTTTGTTTTTGTACATCGGTCTTGTGACCACTTAGTGATAGCAAATCTTGTATCTATTTGATATATATATTTGATGAGGTTGTTATTACATTCTTTCACCTATCTATTCATGTATTTTTTCTTTTCTCTATTTATGCACATGCTTCTTATTAATTGTATGCAATCTTTTATATTTCTATTTCACACTAAGATGCCATAATGAGTTTTGTTTAAAGTGTTTCAGAAATACAAGTTGTCAAAGTCTTCCATGCCATGAACTCTCTTGTTGCAAAGTTTTTCAAGAGTTTGTGTTAGGATAGATTTTATTGTATTCAACAAGTGAATATGAGTTAAGTGATTTATGACTTCTCTCATATTTTATTTGTTTGTTGTGGTTTTGTCCCAGATTGCCAAAGGGGGAGATTGATAGGACATATGTGGAACATGTTTAGAACATATGTCATTTAAAATTGGCTAATCCTTTGACAAAACGTACTTTACTTGTAATTGGGTAGATCTAAAATGTGTTTAATACTTCAAGGAACAAGAGTTCAAGTCCAAGTATTGAAGTAATGCAAATCTATCCAAGAATCAAGTGAAGAAGTGTTGTTCTTTAAATCTCGACAGATGTATCTATCGAGATTTAAAATGTGAAACTTGACAGATGTATCTATCAAGAATTACAAAAATCAGTTTTTCAGATTTGATTTCACGCACATCCATGTGTATTTGTATAGGGTTTATTTTCTCACAAACCTAGACATATATAAGAATTATTTTAAGGGCCATCTCACTTGATGCAACTGGATGAAACTTGATGCAAAGGTTTTATGCAAGCATATTATGACTGAAGACATATGCCCTAGTTCATTTTTCTATTAAAGAAGCTGCTGCGTTTGTATTCCGTAGGGTTCTGTAACCAAGAAGCTTCTTGATCTTCATTGTGTGGATGAACTGAAGAACTTTGCAGCCAACATCCTTCTCAAGTTGGTGTGTTAGTCACGTATTTGAATCTGTGCATCGATTGGTTAGTCATGTACTGGGAACCGTGCATTGAAAATGAGAGATTGTCACTACATTATAAGTCCAATTAGGTATTGGGGTAAGGGTTCAACTATAGGTTGGTATAAGGTACTGGGATTCCTTTACTTGTAACCACTTGTTTTGATAATAGTGGATTCTCGGGAGTGGTGACCTTAAATTCACTTAGTGGAGTTTTGCCTCAATGGTTTTCTCCATTCATAAACAAATCACCCGTGTCAAATTTAATTTTTGCTGCATTTAGTTTATTTGGTGATCTGTTTGTTTTACCACGCTTATTGCATGTAATTGAATCTAATTAATTCACTTGGCTAAATAATTGATTAATTTACCAAAGGGGTATATAGTGGCAAACATACTATTTAAATTATGCACATTTGATTCGGTGGAATTCAAATTATTCTTGGCACCTAGATTCTTGAAAATATGATACTAGTCATTTAAATATCTATGAATCAGAAATGAAATGTATTGGTCTGATTTGAAATCTAATAAGGTTCAAAAAATATGAGATTCTTATATTTGGTTCATCTCATAGAGTTATATGAATTATTTTTTCAAAATATCCTTAGATTTATAAACTCAATATATATATATATATATATATATTTTATCTTCCTCCAAAATATAATGAGAAACAAAATAAAAACTATAAATAATGGCAAATTCACTAAAACTGTAGTATATTATTTTTGAATGACATGTATGATAAAAAAAAATTGTTAACTCTCAAAAAAAAAAAATTGTTAGTTTATAATTATAAATTTATAATTATTTAAATGGTCACAAGAAAGGGTAACATCTTAGCCAAGAAATTAGCAACTAAGTCCCTGTATCATGATGATATTTTAGGCTAGGTAGAAAAGAGTAAGAGACACTTCTATGTGTTACTGTCTTAATAGTTTGTAATGTACAATATTAAGTTTTTGAATAATATTTTCACTGTCACTTTATTGAAAAAACTTTATTTAAGATCAGTACAACAAAAAAAAAATTAAATGGATTAGTCAGATTACAATTTTTTTTTATTAAATAAAATTCTCAGCAAAAGTTAAATACAAAAACATAATTAATAGTAATTTTATATCTCAAAAAGTTAAATAAAAACATCAAAATATAAATAGTATTCAATTAATATTTAAATGTTAAAAAAAAAATGTCTCATTTAAATGTGTAATTTTGTATGCTTAGGGTAAAATTTTTTTTTTTTTAAAAGACCATGTATGTGGTTTGACTCTGTCAGACTGTTTGGAAGAAGGGGACCATAATACAGTTTAGTTGGTTGGGATGCTCCGCCGTCAAACATCAAACATCAAACATCTCCCCCCTCGTGACATTACATTGCCATCCAAATTCCAAACGCAGCAACTGCAAATTTAAACAAACTCATGAAGAGGATGGATGCGGAGATCAATCATTTCATTTGGATCCCACCTTCAAAAAGTTTCTATCCATCTAAAAGCTCCACGTGTCATACATAGAAAAAAAACACCTTCAGTTCTTCTTTTTCTATTTTTAAATAATTGCCTTAGTTTTTCTTTATATATATACACATAGAATGACAAACATACTATTTAAATTACGCAAGTTTAATTTGGTAGAATTCACATTATTCCTGTAATTCAGATTTCAAAGAATGTGATAGTGGTGATTTGGATGTTTAGGGATGTAATGTATTGGTCTAATTTGAAATCTAATAAGGTTTTAAAAATATATAGGAAAAATTAACACTTTATCACCTTAAACTATATATCATGTTACACTTTGCACCTTAAATTTTTTGAATGCATGTTTTGCACCTAAACTATGACCATTATTACACTTTACACCTCAACATTAAGTTAATTTGCTATTAACTTAGATGGAAAAATATGGCACCACATGAAAAGACCTAATTGCTCATCTTTTCAATGCTTTGAAAACAAAAGATGAATTACGTTTTATCATTTTAAACTATACTTCTCATTACACTTTGCACCCTAAATTTTAAATTTTCATCTAAGTTAACAGCAAACTTAATGTCATGGTGCAAAGTGTAAAAGAGGTCATAGTTTAAAGTGCAAAATGTGCACTTATGTTTAAAGTGCAAGTGTAACATGGGGTATAGTTTAGGATGGTAAAATGTAATTTTTCAAAAAATATGATATTCTTATATTCAATTCATCTCTTAGAGTTACATGAATTTTTATTTTTTTTCAAAATATCCTTAGATTTATAAATCCAATATATATCAAGTCTTTCTTTTTTCTTCCTCCAAACAAATAATGAGAAACAAAATAATGGAAAATTCACTAAAACTACAGTGTATTATTTTTGAATGACATGTATAATACCAAAAAAAAAAAAAATTTGTTAGTTTATAATTATAATTATTTTTGTTTTATATCTATCGGTTGACCGGTAACGAGGAATGTGTAAAAGTGAGAATGTTTGCGGAGCATATAGGACAATGATTAAGGTCAACGAAAAAAAAAGCACGTGATTTGACTGATCATAAACTGTTTGGGAACCATTTAGGGCACTGTTTTAAGACAGTTGGAATGGCTGTCCCAGCTCCGATGTAACGTCAAAACATTATAGTACCATTTGAATTTTAGGGGCCATAACATGTCAGGTTATCTTCGTCTTGGATGTACGTTGAGTAATGTAAATAATACAAGTAACTAATAAAGTCAGCAACCCACGCCACGCAAATGCAGCAATGCAAATATCTTCATTAATGATTTAAGGAAGCTCCACACCATCTAAAAGCTCCACGTTGACACCTGTGTTGTCCCCACTGAAATCCAGCAAGCAAAAAGTACAGAGACCGCGTAAGCTCAGATGACAGGTTGGCAGCTACATGGACATTGGACTCAGCTATCCCCTCGCAACCCGTTACTTATATAAATCTTTTGCTCACCCCTCACTCTTCTCTCTCTCTCTCTCTCTCATTCCATAAAAAGAAAAAAAAAATTATCACTTTGTCCGAATTCCGAAAGCCACTACTACTACATGAGACATGGATGGTTTTTATGCAAGCAGTGTTAATATGTGGTGTCCTTGGAGGACAATAGTAACAGATGAACAAGAACACGACATTATGGTCTCAGCTCTCAAGCACGTTATCACTGGCGGCATTCATGGTCTCACCCCACAACACCATCAACTACTACAGCAACAACCAGTCCCGACTAGTGCTGCCACTTTCTCATTGCCATCAACTAGCAAGAGGAGCTCGAAGAAGAAGAATGATAATGAGAAGAGATACAGGGGAGTGAGGCAGAGGCCTTCGGGGAAATGGGCATCTGAGATTCGAGACCCAAGGGAAGCGAAGCGCAAGTGGCTAGGCACGTTCCAGACGGCGGAGGAGGCTGCCCGGGCTTACGATAAGGCTGCCATCAAGTTCCGTGGACCCAGAGCCAAGCTTAATTTCCCTTTCTCAGACTATGGGGAAAAGCCAAGCGACGTAGAAGAAGATCAGGTTGCGGAACAAGACCACAATCTCGAAGTTAATCCAAATGTTAATGCGGAGACAATGACAGAGAGCGAGACACAGACTGCGGAAGTGGCAAATAGCAATGACGAAGAGAATGAGTTTTTGGATTGGCTTACGTTGGAAGAACTTGAAGGGTTGTTGAAGGATTGGCCTGACAATCTCAATGACCCTACCAATGACCCCACTCAGTAAAATGGTTTACCAATGTAGGACTTACGGGCCCCACATTGATAAAACCCTAGATTATATTATGGTAGAAATAGAGCATCGAATAAGGGAAAAGGATGCTCTTTGTAATTAATATTAAGTCATGTCTATTTCGACCATAATATAGAGTCGAAATGACAGTTCCTTAATTACCCCATATGGAACCATATGAGTGGTCAGTTTATTGATTTAGAGAGTAAACTAGTCTATGCTCAAAAACCATTTCATTTTTATCAAGTAATGTAGTTAGTTGACTCAATAAAAACAAAATGACCGGTTCTATTTATTTATTTATTATTATTATTATTATTATTTTTCATTTCTTGTTAATTACATCAGGTAATTAGATGACATGAAAAGCCCTCAACAACCACTTGAAGCAGAAATTTATTAGATACTCCAAGAGTATATTCCCTCCCTATCGCATAGGAGGGGTCCCATGACACCCCTATGTGAGAGGAGGGAGCATATTTCCATGATGTGTGAAATCCACCAAAATGCATCTCAAACGCAGAGAAAACATGCTAGAAAATGAAATAGGAAATGCAAATGCCTCTATTACCCTTATTCCCTGTTGTCTTTGACTTGTTGAAGCTATATTTTTCTTTTGGATGCCAAGAACCTTATTTCTTTTTAATACAGTGACAGATATGAAAAGGGGATCTAAGTAGAAATGGCCAAATTCATTAGGTAATAGATACCTGACCCTACCCAATTCATAGGTTCCGAGTAATACCCGGTACATCATGGGTGAATAATAATCGGGTAGAATTTGGATATTACCTGAAAGTATCAGGTTGGGTATAGAAATTACCCACACTCAGCCCGTACTTGTAAATTATAATAGATTGAAAAAAAAAAAAAAAAAAAAAAAAACATCAGACTTTCAGCCCCCTTGGCCCTTAGCAACCTCACGGCACATCCACGGAGCTCTCCTTCACAATCAATTATAGCTACCGTTTGATGATCATTGGTCTCCTGCCTTTCTATTCTCAATCATCTTCTTCACTGGTTTGTAACCTGTAACTGATGTTCAATCTTCTTTGTTATTTGTGAATTTGCATTTTTTTAGTTTCTGCAACATCAACCTTTGTATCATGGATCGTTTACTGAGGTGTGTCTGTTTGTTGTAGTTGTAGAGTCAGGAAAATTTGTGTGACATACATGAATGAACTATGTTGTTGAATTGGACCCATGATCGTATTTATATTGAAGCTTCATCCAGATAGGATTGTCATTGGTTTTATTGCAATAATGACTATTAAACTGTAATTGACGATCACAACCTGTTGTGTGCCTAGAAAAACTATTGCTTTTGAGCTCTGCTCTGTTGAAGTTCTTGAAATATGAAATATGTAACCTTTAGTCAAGCGTATATTTATAAGTGAGCCTTCACTCCAGTAATAACTTAGTAAAAGAACTGAAAAATTATTAAGAGAAAGGGAAAATGTTTAAAATAACTTATTTTTGACATTTTTCAGTTCTTTGATATTCCACCAACCCAAAACATTAAATTTATTTTTTTTCTCTGTTGTCATAAAGTAATGTTAAGAACTGCAGGTATAACCATCGCACAATTTTGGTGCGACGGTCACTCCACAAGTATAAGTGCTTGCGAGGTGCGAGGGGTAAAGGCTGGGATTCAAGTTCTCAGAAGAAAACTCCACACATATATACACTTAGATTAGACTAGAGTAGAATTCTATCTTGCAAAAAAAAAAAAAAAAACTGCAGGTATAAGACAATGGAGCATGAGTGTGTCCACGTCCATGGGATAATATAAATTGCCGGAACTGAAGAGGCAGAGGCAAATGTTGAGTACTTGAGTGACTTTAACATCTTTGTATAGCAATTTGCTTGTTAAGAAGCAGATACATCTGACTTTAAAGTTACTTATAAGTTTTTTTTTAAATAGATGAAGTTATAGTTAAAACGGTCTGGATTTTTTATTTAAAAATAATATATTTTTTTTTTAAAGCGGGTTTAGATCGAGGATGGGTATTCCTGGATAACAGATTCGGGTATGAATTGAGTATGGATGCTAATGAGTATTGAAATCCGGGTATTTATGGGCAAACATTTTGGGTCAAGTTTGGATATACCCAATCCAAACCCTACCCATAACACTCCCTAAATAAATAGGAAAAAAAAATTGAATTGCTAAAACATGGAGGCCATGCGGAACTCCACATATGATATATTCATTACAAAACCAAAAGGCGAGATTAAAGTTGGAATTTTTTTTTTTAATTAGTCAAAAAAAATTTCAAAAATAAATAAATGGTGAAAATGTGGAGGCCATACAGGAATGTGGAAGAACTTGTTAATATAATATTTTATTATAACAAACCTTTGTTATTTTTGAAATATTATAATAAACTTTTTTATTTAAAAAATGAAGTTGTCGAGACTTCTTTAATTATTTGACTATTTTCTCATATGTATGTAGTTTCCTGTTCCACACGCACCAAGTTATTACAGGGAGAAATATCATAGGAGTGATCCCAAAATGCTGATAAGAGGTTTCGAATTCATAATCTCATAGATATTATGAGGCCCCAAATTTACTATAATATTTTAAATTACACGGGAAGTTAGTTAGAGGCGCATGCATATACTGGATTTTAAAAAGTTATTAAAAGAAGAAGTCATGTGCTTTATTAAATATAGCATATGATTAAACATGTTATAATTGTATTTTAGTATATGATAAATGTGATTTAATTATTGGTGCTCTTAGGTCAGTACCACATTAGTGTCATTCGATGCATTTTTCTTTTGTTTTATAGTACTCACAGATATCTATTACTTCAACAATTCGTTGGATGAAAAAACCTTCTGAAGAGTGAAGACTCTTGCATCAATATATTTTTATAAATAAAAAAATTTAGTTGGTAGGAATTGAAAATTCGTTATCAAGTATTGTAATAAAATTAGTGAATTGAGATTTGATAAAAGAAAAAGGAAAAAAAAAAAAAAAAAAAAAAACAATAACGATGTAACTTGGAGCAGAGTGAAACAGAGTCAAAACACAAATATATCTGGCTCAAATGGGTGGACCAATGTTGAAGCCAGACACTCCAACATGGTTGACCATCCAAACTGGTACATCAAAGTACGACCCTTATTGTCCTACTCTCCAACCGAAACAACGTCAATTAGTTTAGTTGGTTGGTGCGTTGGTGAGCTGTGAGTCCAGAAAAAGTTATATGATTGTAGCTTGAAATATTCTTGATGATGCCAAAATCGTCAACTAGATCACTCGTCTAATCTGGAGCTTTAAACGATATTATAGGACCTACAAGATAAAGAGAGATAGATCGAAGAGACCACTGGGTTGTGCCCAATGGAGAAGCCTCCGATGCTTAAGTTAGTATCAACCCATATTTCTTGTATTTAGATAGTGTTTTGTTGTAGTTTTTGGCGTACCTCAGCAAGTGAGACAGATTGTCCCTTTTATAGGTGACTTAAGTAGCTGTTGGACATAAATAAGGGTGATTATTACCCTAATTGTAACGTTCTTTGTCTTGATGAGAGGGTTTAAGATATTTGATGATCATTATTAAGTGTGTTGGATAGTTACTCATCTATCTTTGATGGCCTAGTAATGACGCCATGACTATCCATTAATCCATTAAGAGGACGACCTTAATAATTTTTATGGATTCATCAATTGCCCCCCATTCCCAAGTCTAATTTTGCATTGTGTTAGTCAGGCTTTGGGAATATTCTTAACTTGTTTAGATTCAGACTTCTTTATCTTCAACTACTTTCTTCTTCAAGAATGGTAGTATTTTTGCGACGACTTCTTAGTATTTGCCTTTTGAAGGTCTTTTTGGACGTTCGAGGGATCATAACTTGATCTTGAAAGTGAGCTTTGGATGATCATTTTTTATCATTGCTGAAGAGTGAGGTGATTTTTTTGGACAACCATTTTTGATCACTTTGATGCTTCTTCTTTCATTCATTTTTTGGTTGTCACGTTTGATATTCTTAATTTGCGTGTGACTTGCGTTTGTGTGAGAATCCTTGTGTGCTTACACTCGTCTAAGGGTATTTAGTCACTTAGCCACTTTTAGGTGACTTACATCAATTTAAGGAGTCTTGTCACTTAGGCTTCGTCAGTGATTTACATCCGTCTTGGCGGAATTTTATCACTTAACCATTTTTTTGGTGATTTACATCTATTTAAGGAATCTTGTCACTTAAGCTTCGTCAGTGATTTACATCCGTCTTAGCGAAATCTTATCACTTAGCCATTTTTTGGTGACTTACATCCATTTAAGGAATCTTGTCACTTAGGTTTTGTCAGTGATTTACATCCGTCTTGGCGGAATCTTATCACTTAGCCATTTTTTGGTGACTTACATCCATTTAAGGAATCTTGTCACTTAGGCTTCGTCAGTGATTTACATCCGTCTTGGCGGAATCTTATCACTTATCCATTTTTTTGTGACTTACATCCATTTAAGGAATCTTGTCACTTGGGCTTCGTCAGTGATTTACATCCGTCTTAGCGGAATCTTATCACTTAGCCATTTTTTGGTGACTTACATCCATTTAAGGAATCTTGTCACTTAGGTTTCGTCAGTGATTTACATTACATCCGTCTTGGCGGAATCTTATCACTTAGCTATTTTTTGGTGACTTACATCCATTTAAGGAATCTTGTCACTTAGGCTTCGTCAGTGATTTACATCCGTCTTGGCGAAATCTTATCACTTAGCCATTTTTTGGTGACTTACATCCATTTAAGGAATCTTGTCACTTAGGCTTCGTCAGTGATTTACATCTGTCTTGGCGGAATCTTATCACTTATCCATTTTTTTGTGACTTACATCCATTTAAGGAATCTTGTCACTTGGGCTTCGTCAGTGATTTACATCCGTCTTAGCGGAATCTTATCACTTAGCCATTTTTTGGTGACTTACATCCATTTAAGGAATCTTGTCACTTAGGTTTTGTCAGTGATTTACATCCGTCTTGGCGGAATCTTATCACTTAGCTATTTTTTGGTGACTTACATCCATTTAAGGAATCTTGTCACTTAGGCTTCGTCAGTGATTTACATCCGTCTTGGCGAAATCTTATCACTTGGCCATTTTTTGGTGACTTACATCCATTTAAGGAATCTTGTCACTTAGGCTTCGTCAGTGATTTACATCTATCTTGGCGGAATCTTATCACTTATCCATTTTTTTGTGACTTACATCCATTTAAGGAATCTTGTCACTTGGGCTTCGTCAGTGATTTACATCCGTCTTAGCGGAATCTTATCACTTAGCCATTTTTTGGTGACTTACATCCATTTAAGGAATCTTGTCACTTAGGTTTTGTCAGTGATTTACATCCGTCTTGGCGGAATCTTATCACTTAGCTATTTTTTGGTGACTTACATCCATTTAAGGAATCTTGTCACTTAGGCTTCGTCAGTGATTTACATCCGTCTTGGCGAAATCTTATCACTTGGCCATTTTTTGGTGACTTACATCCATTTAAGGAATCTTGTCACTTAGGCTTCGTCAGTGATTTACATCTGTCTTGGCGGAATCTTATCACTTAGCCATTTTTTGGTGATCCATTTAAGGAATCTTGTCACTTAGGCTTCATCAGTGATTTACATCTGTCTTGACGGAATCTTATCACTTAGCCATTTTTTGGTGATCCATTTAAGGAATCTTGTCACTTTTTGCTGGAAAAATTCCTTGATGCTATGTCGTTTTGGGCCTTCTTGAGGTCATGTTGATATGCATTAAGTAGCACATGCACTTGCCAAGACTTGGTTAAACAAAAATTTTAGAACAATTCATACATGAATAATAAGTCACCAATGGCCTAGGTGGACCTTTTTCTTATTTTCTTGTAATCCTAGAGTTTTACCTTTTTTGCGATCTGTCTAGTGGTACATACATTTTTGCATGAAACCTTACTAGGTGTAAATTTTTATAGACGAATAAAAAAAGAGACAAATAAATGTATTACCTTAAATGACGACATTATTTTGTCACATACCTCAAGCTCTTCCCTTTTTAAGATGACGATCTCTTCTCTTTTCAAGATTTTTTAAGCTCAACATGATACTTCATGTATAAGGCCTAGATCTCTTTTGCTTCAATTTTTTGAAGGTGTAAAAACTAGGCCATGTTGTTACCTCAGTTCAAACATGAAAAAGGCAGTTCTCATTTGTTGACGACTATAGAAGTGGTCTATCATGATTGGAACCCTTTTTTTATTTTTTATTTTTTGCGTGCTTTGACAACTATGGTCATTGTTGTTTGTAATAGCAATTTCCTCTTCCTTCTTCTTTAATTGTACGCTCAAGTCACTTCACTAATGCTAGCTGCATTTTGTTAGGAATGACAAAGTACAAATATGTAATTGCTTGCTATACAATTATGGATGTCAGTTAACGAAATGCATTCCATATGAATCATAGAGAAGTATTTTGTGATATATAAAAATTGAAGCTATTTGACTATAGGCTTATTTTAAATTGAGCTTTGTTAGGTGCTTGCACCATATATAATTTTGAAAGCAATTTAAAAAGATTTTGGTGAGTTGACGAAGACAGTAAGAATTTATTGAGACTTAAACTCATGACCATACAATAATCTAACATTTTAAGTCTAAGAGACTTAATAGAATTTCTTAGATTCATGACAATGGAACATATACTACTAATAATATAGTCATATTAGCTATGATAATTGTAACAATTTTATAGCAATGTTTTCAACATGATTTATATTTACATATTTGTAGATAATCATGCAAGCTTGATATGCACTTAATTCTAATAAGATAATATTTGACATGGCTAATTAAAAAGAAATAAATAAATGAGTTACCTCAACAAGAGACCTTAAATTACGATACTATTATGTACATACCTTGATCTTTTCATTGTTGTAGCCTTCTTGACAAGTTTTAAGATCTCTTTTGTTAAGCTTAACATGCTACTTTCATGTTTGAGACTTGGATCTTTTTTGCTTCATTCTTTTAAAGGTGCAAGGACTAGGGCATGTTGACCGTTCGCGGTTATATTTCTTTCCTTTAGGGACGAAGGCTATCCCGGGGGCTTCTATTATTACTTCCTTTATTGTTTAACAACAACCAGTGAAATGACCCTTGCTTTTTGTCTCTTTGTTGAGACAGTGGCCTAGTTGGCCAATTTCTTTTCTTATTCTTCTCGAGCTATTCACTTGACTGTTATGATTGATTGTCTAAAGTCTTGTCATTCTGCAATTTATACATGTACTTGCAAAGTGTTTCATTAAACACTTGTCATATGAGTAGAAAGACCACTAGTAAGATTTTATAGGGCATTTAGCCTTTGTTCTAGTTTGTTTTAAGGGGTGATCCCATTAAGGTCAAGATTGGCATATGCATAGGATAAGATTCTTCCGAACACATGCCTAATTGGTTACACATATGCTATAATTTAAAAAGAGTAATAATGCTTGATACATGATCTATCATCATACTTTCACATTCAATATATATTCAAGCTAAAGTTTTAACACCATGTCTCTTACATATCATTGTGTGAGCCATTATATATCAAACATATAGCATACTGATATAGCATTTTTTTTTTAAAAAAAAAAGAGAAAGAAATATTCATGATGCTATGGAAAGACTCTAGGCTTTTCCATGATTTTTGGCCTTGGCACAAAATTACCTTATAGTAGTGTCAACAATTATATACATATAGAGATATAGGGTGATATGATGCTATCATGTCACATACCTTTGATCTCCTTCTTAGCAGGCTCTTCTTGACAAGTTCTCATTCTTAATCTTGTGGACTTGACAATATATGTACAGTCGAAATAGTCTAGTTGCTCTAGTCTAGTTGTTGTACTACATGTACACTTTTTGTGCAAAGTGTTAGACTAGGAGCAACGATACCAATAAAGAAATTCACAAATAATATTAACCACAAATGTATAAAATTTTCTCTAACTTAACGGCGATACATGTTGATGCATCTATGACATAGCATAATATCCCTTAGTGTTTACATAACACAAATATATTTTGGAATTCCTTCTCAAAAAATTAAAGCAGTTGATATCATTTAAAAAGGTTTCGAATAGTGGGTCATGATTATTATTTATGAATTCATAATCAATCATATGCTTGTGGGATTTCTTCTAAAAAGAGAGATAATGAGAAATATTTCTTCCACTACTTGCATACATTAGTGTATAACATATGAGATATATATATATTGACGAACTATAACATATGAGATATATATATATATATATATATATATATATATATATATTGACGAACTATAACATATGAGATATTGATCAAAAGAAAACAATGTTTTGCACATGTAATTAAATAGTTGTGCTTATGCATATGCTAAAATCTAGAATTTAGGCATGTCGTGCTCCATTTAAAACAAGCAATTAAAGACTTCAAGTTCAAAAATACCTGGTTTCATGCTTTTAAGTACCAAAAATTGGGATCTTTAAACTTTGAAAAGTCAAAAAGCAGCTTCTCTTATTTTGAGGCCTATAAGGCAAATATAAAATTGTCGATTTTTCTTGAAACTTTCCTTTTAAGTTTCTAGGCTTTGGATGGAATAACAAGAGTGACTATCTTAAAATCATTTAAGATTGACAGTAAAAAAATAGGCATATTCCCACGCAAATAAATTACACCCAGTAAAGTGTTTAAAAAGCTATGAAACCTGATGTGTTAGCCTATTCCTTTATGGATGTGAACCATGCGGAGTTCTTGTGTGAGATAAATAAAATGCATTATTTGAGTTATGGTGTAAGAGCAAAACAGATTTGTGATTTATCTATGATTGGCCTTGTGAACAATGGTTTAAGTCCAGACTAAAAATCATTTGAACTTCTAGTGAGAGCTTAATTGTGTTTTATGTGGCTGTTCGGATTGGGACAAATAAAATTGGGTAAATGGTAGCAATTTGCTACCCACCACCTCTGGCATAACAACATTTACGGGACTTAAATTTTGATTTGATTCCATATGGGATACACATAATTCTTCTCCACAACAACAGTTATTGTAAATATTTCAAAAGAATTTGAATTGTTTTCTATTTTCTACCATTTTCATAGTTGACTTCCTTAATAGGCACTCTCCTTAATTGGTACCATTCTTTATCAAGCAACTTTCTAGTATACTTTCCAGAAATTATGTTGCCTAATGCAATAATGAGAATACAATTAAAATTATATACATGGTAGCTGGCTCTCCTTAACCATTTTCTTCCTTTTATTTTTCTTAAATTTTGTAGACAATAAATGGTCTTTTAATGCGGCAAAACTATAGTGATATTGTTTTTATGCCAAAAACTTGTATTTTCAAATGCAATTTGACCTCACCTCTTTAATACCCAAAATTGGGGTCTTTAAGGTTGGTGAGACAACAGACAAGCAGGCTTATTCTAAATCTAAAGCCAGTGAGGAAAGCATTTTAATTTAGAAAATTTTTAGCGTGAGACAATCCAATATTTTGAAAGTAGTTTAGCATAAAATTAAAAAGGAGCCACATGCCAAAACAATCATACAAACATTGTTGCAACTTGCAAATATTTGGAGAGCTAGAATGGGAAATGCATAAATCTGACCTTAAGACCCAAGAACTGGGTCATACCCTTGAGGCCTATTGAGGTCGCTTGAATTTTTTGGTCGTCTTTTGTTTAGTCCATGCCTCACAATGAGCCACCCACTTGATTACCTCCACCTTTAGACCCAAATGGATGCTATGTTTCTCTGTTTAAAGGCCAAAGGATTTGAGACATTACTTCTTGGCTCTCACATCATCGTCTACTTGTTTGGTTGAAAAGTCATGCTTTGAAGACGAAGGTGTCTTGGTGATGCCTCTTTATCTCCCCCATCTCAACCCATTCGTAGATTAAATGAAATGAGCATAGGCAGAATGAAGAGATGATCAAAGGGTATTATCCCGTGGGGTATTCTTAGATCGGTACTGTAGTATTTGTGATTCTCCATTGAACTGAGTGAACCCTTTGTTGCAGGAAGAGCTAGATGACTAATCACTCCCCACAGACGGTGCCAAACTGATGATGCCAAAATCGTCAGTTGGATCACTCGTCTAATCTGGAGCTTTAAACGATCTTGTAGGACCTACAAGATAAAGAGAGATAGATCAAAGAGACCACCGGGTTGTGCCCAGTGGGGGAGCCTCCGATACTTAAGTTAGTATCAACCCATATTTCTTGTATTTAGATAGTGTTTTGTTGTAGTTTTTGACGTACCTCAGCAAGTGAGACAGATTGTCCCTTTTATAGGTGACTTAAGTAGCTATTGGACATAAATAAGGGTGATTATTACCCTAATTGTAACGTTCTTTGTCTTGATGAGAGGGTTTAAGGTATTTGATGATCGTTATTGAGTGTGTTGGGTAGTTACTCATCTATCTTTGAAGGCCTACTAATGATGCCATGACCATCCATTAATCCATTAAGAGGACGACCTTAATAATTTTTATGGACTCATCAATTCTAAAATGCAATGATAAACAAGCATCATCTAGACCCTAAAGTCAAAAAATCATATCTTCAATGAAACAGAGTTGCCTCACGAGTCAATCGGTATCTTCATGGGGACAGAAATACATCATTCAATCATATCTCGACTATTGAAACAATGAGGGAGAAGAATTGTGAGTTTAAAGATAATGTTATTGTTTGGAATTGACTCCCAAGTGAATATGAAACTGTGCACCTTTGATCTGTACTCGATTAGTCTCACGAGTGCTACTTTCATTAACTCATCCATGACTCTGAGGCCGTGTGCTTTATCTACTGAAGAAGACGACCATTTGTGACTTCTATAAAAAATTGAAACATAAATAAAATCCTCAGTACTTTTGGTTTCTCCAACCCTTTGGCTCCCTTCTTGCGATCACTTGATTTACGATATAAAGGTAGCGTTGGTGGGCATTAGTGGCTGGAGTGTTAATCTTGGAATGTATCAAATAAACCAGCTATTACTTTGGGTGATCACATGACCACCTCACTTGCAAAAAAACGTAATATAAGTTACTAAAAATGAAATGACTGTTTTTATTTTTATTTTTTTCCTTTTTATTAATTAAAGTGGGTAATTAGATGATAATAATTCTATTTTGTATATGACAGGGAAGAGAAAACTTGAAAATGGTCATTAAAGAATTAGTGGACGACCCTAGTTCTTGGGTTTGGGTTACCTCCAGTAAAATTATAATAAGATATATCCTTTTGTTTTGAACAAAAGTTGCTACATCAATCACCGGTTAACTTACTATGGAGATTAAAACCCAATGTCACCTCATTAATTTTCAAGCAAAATCTAATTGAAAACAACCCTTTTAAATCCAATGCAAAACTAATAATGTTAAGCAAGGGCGGCATTAGACTTTGCCAAAATTGTTTTTTATATATAAAATTTTTAATAATTTATTTTTTGAACCCCTTAACCCTAAACTTTGTTTAAAACTAACTGAAATAAGTTTGAATATGATCAGTTTAAAGCTACCTTCACAATAGTTTCGCAATAATTTAACAAAAAAGGTTAAGTGGCAAATTGTAACTGATTTTTATTAAAAGCCATAATCGACATTACTTTTTGACCTACCTTTAACAACTTGCCACGTAGATTTTGTTGTGAAAGTGTTGTATCAACAGTACTACTCTTAAAATAATTAATTTTATAAGAAAGAAAAAAATTATGTTCCAAAATTTTGCTCATTTGTTAAAAACCAAAATATATATATATATATATATATATATATATTTCCAGGACTCTAGCTTTCTTTGCCATTGACAGCAAAATGAAGTTGTTTTTCCTTCCACTTTTCTTTTTCATCAACAAAAAAATACACCATCATCACAACCAACAGATCTGTATCTATATTTTTTATTCTTTTCTCTTTCTCTCTATCTCTTTTTCTCCTTTCTATGTTTTTTAAGTTTTTCTCTCTATTTGATCAAGCAGTTTGATAAATGTTCTATAGATTTCCAAGTCCAAGAAGTTTTTTAGTACTTGCTCCAATTCCAAGAGACTGACCACGTGTATAATTAATTAAGAAGTCATACACTTCAAAAGTATAAATTTATATCAATTACTATTTTTTTCTTAGTTTCACATTTAATGCTAGTCCAACTCCTAGGTGTGTTACTATTCTTCTATATCATATATTTTTATTTAATTATATTACATATAAATATAATAAGTATTATTGATTTGACAAAAATGTATGATTAGTTATTTAATTATATTTGTTTATGCATTCAATGATTATTGTCTTACCAATCTTTAAACTATTTATAATATTTTTAAACTATTGTACAATATAGTTGTATTTTATACTAAATTATATTTAGAATACTATTTTAGATTATTTTATAACATGTATATAATATAGAAGTTGTATGCATAGAAAAAAAAATTTAATTATTTTATTTTTTACTTGCCTCTCATGAAAAATTCCTAGATCCGTCACTACTAACCCTCCAAGAAAAAAATTCTGGAGCTGCCACTAATGTTAAGACTTTTCTTTTTCTTTCTTTTTTAAATCTTAAACAAGTGCAAAATAAAATGACTAATGAGAAAAATATTTCTTACCAGCCATATTAGATTTGAAACTATTTGGTATAATCTTTAGAAAAAAGAAAGAAAAAAAAGAGTGAAGAAGGAGAAGAAATCTCTTTTCAAACTATCAAAGTATGGGAAGATATTCATTAAAAAAAAGTATCAGAAAAGGACATCTAATCATGTATTCTTTACTTGTGATTTCTTATTCAATCCTATGTTAATTTATGAAATGTCAAAATAATTAACAGATCAAATTTAAGTCTTCCTTTATGAGTATGATTAAGTTAATAAATTTATGTAGGTTAAATATCAAAAAATCTATGGGGTTTTCTTTCATTGTTAATATCCAAATACCATATAAGACTACAAAAGTTCCACCATCATTCATTTATTTATTTTAATTTTTCAATGGTAAATCATGTTTCTTGTACATTTTAATTCATATTTAATAGTTACATGGAAGAGGAAAACAATGGTGTTGGTCAAATTTTGGGTACTATAATTATATTTCAAAACTTGGCATTGAATTTGATCTGAACAAGAGGCATATAACTTCTATAATGAGTGTGGAAGAAATGTTAAATTTAGTATTCATAGAGAATGGTGTAATAAAAGAAAAACAAGATGGTGTGGTGACTTAAAGAAAATTTATATGCTGTAAAGAGGGATAAAAAGCCTTATAGAGAGATCGTGAAAATCATAGAAGTTCAAGAACAAAGTTCGTTTGGAACTTTTGAAATTTAGTAAATTTTTATAGTAAGAAAAGAAATGGAGAATTTTCAAGAGACTCATGTGTTTTCTAATAGTTAATATTTGGCTAATATCTGTAATGTGTCAAGTAGGAAGGAGAAATCCTCATATTCTTTTTTCTTGTTCTAAGAATCCTAACAATCTCCAAAGAGATGATATCAGTTCAATGCTTACAGAGTCTACAACTGGTAGTGTCACGCCCCGAACCCAAGTATAAAGATAGGCACGTGACAACTGTCGCACGCTTATAAAGTAAGCACCCTACAAGTGTGCAAGGCCTTTTTAGCAACTAAAATTTATCCTCAAAATTAAATTAAACAAATCCAAAATACCTCAACAATTTTTTTATGAAATAGATCTCCAATAATTTAATAGGAACAAAATCCAAACCTCATGTACATAATGCCAATTGGCCAATAAATATAAAACTATATGAAGACCATCCAATCCCTAAATCACTAAACTTCTTTTCCTACTCACAACACAAGATCAAAACTCTCAAAACTTGCTATTCTTCACAATCTTAAACTGGAGGGAAAAAAGGGGGGTGAGTTGACAACTCAATAAGTAACCAAAAATCCTAATAAGTTCTATCAAGCAATAGATCTGTAAAGTAATGTGATGTAATATGAGTTTTCAAAAGTTATAATATACTATGTGTTTTCAAAATAACTGAAGAAGATTCATAGTCTTAAAATAATAAGTTACACATAGATTACATACTTTAATCTTACAAATATATCATAGATGGTTTAGAAAATAGTCAATTTTCCATATATCAAAATTTATAACTTACAATAGGTTCTAAAACACATAAGCAGTTTTAGTGACTCAAAATAGTTCAAACATAATTCATATTCTTAACAATCTTATGATTATGGTCACGCTATATCCCCGTAATTGGGCATCAGAGTACCAATGAATAACCCGCATTGGCTGGGTATCAGAGTACAAATGAATAACCCCTATTGGCTTGGGTATTGGAGTACCAATGAATAACTCTCATTGGTTTGGGTATCAGAGTACCAATGAATAACCCACATTGATTTGGATATCAGAGTACCAATGAATAATCCCCATTGGCTGGGTATCAGAATACCAATGAATAACCCCCATTGGTTTGGGTATCAGAGTACCAATGAATAACCCTCATTGGCTGGGTATCAGAATCAATTCATAGTCAGAATGTTCATAATCATATACATGAAATCATAGTTTCTAACAAAAATATATCTTATTCAAGAATGTATGTAAAAAAAATCATATACTCAGTATTACAATATATTTGTAATAATCTTTTGCTTGAAATCAATAATACAATAGAAATAAAAATTCTATGTATCAGAGTCAAAATATAGTCAAATTGTCTAAAATCAGTACTCAATATATAAAACTTATATATAAAACTTATATATAAAATCAGTAGTCAAAATATATTTCATTCAAATACTTATATATAAAACTATATACTCAGTACTCAATATATTTGTGATAATTCTTTATTCTTTACTTTAAATCAACGTAGCTAAAACAATTAAATAAAACGGTAACAATTATAAACAAATTTTCGTAGTTAATACAGTAGTATAAGCAAAATAAAACCAATTAGGATAAAGTTACTTACCTCCAAAAGTTATTCCAAAAGAAATTTTTCCTTAACAATTCCTCTAAAATCTTTAGATATCACCTAAAACAATTTTCAAATACTATACTCAGTAATCAAATAATTCAAGAAAACTTATAACAATATCCGACCAGAAGAGAGACTATTCAAAATAACCAATAATTGCCCACCATCCACTCACACCAAAATCCCACGTAATTTACAATATTTTTGCTCTCTCTATTTTCTGCCACTAATAGTTCCTAGAAATCAAGTCTATAGTTACACCATACCTATAGGCATAAAGGGCCAAAAGTACGTCACCCATTCTTATATTTGTGAGTTGATATATATATATAATCACTTATGTCAAACCTACTGACTTCCCCTTTACACCTCAACCAACCAAATAAACAAATATAATAATAATAATAACAATAATAATAACAATAAAGAAAAGGAGCTGTCGTTGCTTTCTCAAAGTGGTCATTCTAGTTATCATATATACATATATAAATGTATTTTCTTTTTCTTTCCTACCAGTGCCGCCGACCATAGATCACTTTTGGCATGAGGACAAAACTATGAAAAGCACTATATCAAACCAGAATCAAGCTCCTGACATGCTTTTACAGAAAAATACTACTCCTTCTATCCCACTTTGTTTGTCCTGTTTGAAAAGTCAAACATTTTAAAGGAACATCATTTATTGTCTTGTCTACCTTTTAAAAATGTATAAATTTCCAAAAACTACCCTTAAATAAATTGATCAAAAAATTGAATTATTAATAGGATTATTAGTAAATAGGGGTATAATAGGAACATTAGTAAATTAATGACTCTTATTTTTAGAAACTGGACAACATTTTGGGACATCCCAAAATGGAATAGAGGACAAACAAAGTAGGACGGAGGGAGTATTTGACACATATATTTTACCTCTGTAATTTATCACACTACCGTACTTCACCAAACTTTTTGCTATTCGCCAAAACTCAATTCGGTAAACCTGTGCAACACTTACAATTAACGCAACACTGGCACAGGGAAAATAGATCTAATTCCTTCTTCGTTTATATCATCATACTCATTGGATTTTTATTTTTTATTTTTTAATAATCTCACTGTTGGCCAAAATACTCACATAAGAAAATATTCTTATACCTCATAAAGTCTAAATTTGACAAAAGAATAAGATTTCTTAAGCTTTTACCTCAAGAATGTAATCAATCCTTCTCTACTTCAGTCCTTTGAGTAGTCTTCTCTCTCCAAAATATCTCTTCATATAAGTTGATATAATAAGCTTATATATAGCTAGGGTTTCAACCTTATTTTCTAAAAACCCCTCAGAAATATTAATTTTAAAAATTGACCCCATAAACAAATTTACTTAAATAACCTTCCTTTTATTTTTATTTTTTTTTCGGGGTATTACAGGTAGAATTGAAGTGTTTTCTACCTGTCTTTGAATGGATGCATTGAATTCTTAATTTTGAATGATTGTCAATGGCCAAATTTTTTAATTGTTGGAACTCACAATTTATACTATTTTGTTGGAGCTCAAAGTTTGTAATGATCAAAGTTCCTTTAATCTTTAATGCTACTCTGTAGCTAACAGTTTATGCAAAAGAGAAGAATAATATCATTGTGAAATTTTTCTTTGTTCTTGCATGTTGCTGTGTTCGCTGCTTTCCTTGGTATTTCTGATTTCGTCTATGTCTGTTATTACAAATTTACAACGCTAAAGTATCAGACATGCGTACGCGTAGTTGACCACCCAAACTGGTACATCACAAGTAGTCAAGTACGGACCCTTTATTGTCCTACAGTCCTCGTACTCTGCTACCAAAACAACGTCGTTAGTATAGTTGGTTAATTGGTAAGTGCCGAGTCTGGATACCCAACCAAGAGCCGCTGCAATACGCGTACAAATGGTAAAGAGATATTACTAGAAATAGTTATGTGAATGTAGTTTGAAATATTAGAAAATGCAAAAGATAAACGAGCATAATCGATCTCCACCCCAAAGTCAAAAAAATCAACTGGCATCTTCATTGAAACAGATCAAGATGCCTCAAGAGCCAATCGGTGTCTTCTTAAAATGTACATGGGGACAGAAATCCTCATTCAATCATATCTCTACTATTGAAACAATGAAGAGAGGAGGCAATTGTGAGTTTAAAGATAATGTTAATCTTGGACAATATTAATTGTTCAAATAAACTAGCTATTACATCAGAGACTTTTTACCGGTTGAACTAATGGAATCATTAGATTAAAATATTAATAAATTTTTAGTGTGAACGAGAATTAAATCTTAAATCTCTTATTCAATTATCAAAAACTTTATCAGTAGAGGTGACTGGAACTCACTTATATACTTTAACTAATCATGTTTCAATAAATATTTTCTAAAATATTAGATTTGAGGAGTGTCTTCAGTTTTTGAGATGGTCGGTATCCTCTTAGAGCATCCGTAGCAGCTTGTGCAAAAATTATGTCATTTTGCCACACCAAATGCCAACTTTATTATTTTACCACATCATTTTACAACATCTCATTTATCAGATATTTTATAATTCAATTCTATACATTAAAATAATATTTACTGCACATTAAAATACATTAAAATAATATTTACTACACATTAAAATACATTATTTTGGTTTACCACATCTGTCCGTACCGTTGCAAATTTGCAACAGTACAGACATAAAATGGTATATGTGCTAAATATATGCAACATATGCAACATCTGCTAGGGAGCTATTTTTTGTGTTTGGTATGGGATATGTGCCAAATATTTAACATTTGGCACATATCCTACATCTACTGTGAGTGCTCCTATGTATATATAACGTAATCATGACTTGTTCATTTTCTTCAATAAATTTGCAATTTTCTATTAAAAACTAAAAAAAGTCGGAGACATTATAGGAGTTAGTATTTCATGCAACTGGCTTAGGAGAAAAAGATATTTTGGTATTGCTTACAAAACTAGTCTGGGCCCATTTTGCTGTTTTGACTTTTCACACTTGCAGTAGTTACTCTGGGCATGTTGGACACTTGGACAATGTCAGCCATCTCAGCCGAGTCCTTGTTACGGGAGAACACACTTTCATATGTCATGTCATCCAGTTGTTATGGGTACGTTCGTTGAGATTTATGTGGGGCCTAGCTACATACGAGGTCCGACTCGGTCTTATGCATCCTCTCTTAAATTTTGCCACCCAATTTAATTTTTGAATTCCGACCCTAGTACATTTTGTGAAAGCCTGAAAGGTCAAGATAATATGATAAACAACCACCCCCCCCCCCCCCCCCTCCTCTCTCCCAAAAAATATATATATATTTGATAATACTTTTATTTTAAATTGTAGTGCGTTTTATTTTAATCTTTTATTTTATTTTGATCTATAACAAATTGACACTTCTTTTTTTGTAAAGATATTGTACAATTTTATTATATCGGTAAAAACTCATACATATTAATTTAAGGATTTAACATATTTAAGCCCTGATGATGCTCTGATCGTCAGTAGAATGAAATCGTCCAAGATGAAACCGTCCTCCCTTATCCTGATCCTGGTAATAGCCAAAGAAGAGCTATCTTACACCGGTGTGGTGCCTGCCACAGAGTCTCCGATGCCAAAGTCAGAAGGTGTAAATCGGAAAAAACTGTGCTAAGTATGTGTCAATGTGTTTTTGTGTTTCTTACCCTTTTTTCTTCTGAGGCGTCCGTTTATATACACCTGTTGGCGTTCTTTTCTTTTGTCCGTTGGGGCATTAAAGATGACATTCATTCCCTCTTTGTAACGTATCGGCGTTGGGCTAATAGTGAGCTGTTCTTTCAACGGCAGCAGAGGGGAATAAATGTTCCGTAACAGCCCCGAGATGGGCGGGGGTGGTATTGCTTGCCTCGGACCGACGACCATTATTGAGAGGACGATCTATATGAATGAATCGTCCTCCGGTGCGACTCTGGACGATCCATGGGTTTTGGCTGGGCCCATCAGTTGTCCCCCTATTCGTGGGGTCGTCCATTCTTTGGACGGGCGCAGGAATGTGAGGAGTTTTGCTTTTCTTTTCGCGTGGATGCGCGTGCTTTGGTTGGATGTGGCGAGATATTCGTTGCAGGTAAGTGCCCTTCCTTCTCCTCCTTTTTTTTTTTTTTTTGTGGCGCTTGGGACTTTGTTCTGCATTTATGTCTTCTGGCGGCGTGGTACACGTGGTAGCCACGTGTTTGACCCCGACTGGGCAGGGGGCCTCGTTTCCGGTGGGAACTTTTCAGTTTCCCGCATTTTTCAAGGCAAAAAGGGGGAGTTCCTTTAACTTCCCATTTTAGTTCCTCTTTTCCCTCTTGCTGTTCTGTCACTTTCCTTCTGCGTGTGGTGCTTCCGATTACCTGTGGTGCATACCTTGCCCTTCGCCTTCTCAGTTTCCCCCTGATTTTAAGGTATGTCCTTTATTTAAACTTCATTTCCTTTCCTATTTTCTGTCTTTTTGAATTCCTCGCTCCTTTCTTCTCTGCATTTTTACTTGGTGAATAGTATTTTCATGGTGGGTTACTCTGAACTTCACCGGACCTCCCCTTCTGTTGCTTTTCTATTCGCCCGTTTAGGGGCCTTACTAGAGTCTTCCGTTGGGTCTTTAGGTGTGCCTCCACCCGTTGACATTTATCCACCGATTGGGGATTTCGTTTTTGGTAGTGGTGGTTTAGGCTTAGTGTTGGGTGATTTATCCCCTTTGCTGTACAAATCTCAGGTTTGGTTTAAGTCTGTTCGAGAGGTTTTAAGGAGGGAAGTCATGGGGTCTGATGTGGGGTCCGGTGATTTGGAGAAGGGAGCATCTTCTAGCCTTCGCGGGGAAGGGACCGGGGCAGATACGGCTACCTCGGCACCATCGTCCACCGCCGTCGTTCGTCCGTTTCATGCCCTTAAGGAGAAGTGTTCCTTGAAGGTTGAAGTCTTTAGCAAGTTCAAGGATAGGTTTCAATTTCCTGAGGGGATTAGGGCTCGTCTCCCTAGGAAGGACGAGAGGGCTTGTGCCTTCGCCCATGGAGAAGTTTGCTTTTATGAGGCTGCGTTCTCGTGTGGCCTCAGGTTCCCCGTCCATCCTTTCATCATGAAGCTTCTTCATCACTTAAACCTTGCGCCGGGGCAACTTATGCCTAATTCCTGGAGAATAGTCATAAGTTGTATGGTCATCTGGACGACCATTTCAGATGGGGATATGCTGACGGTGAACGAGTTCGTCCACCTCTATCGATTGAAAGAATCCAGAGAGTTTGGATATTACGAGTTCGTCCCTTGGGACAGAAGGTCTCGTCTCGTCGCTGATCTCCCGTCGTCCTTCCGTTATTGGAAGTCCAGATATTTTTTTGTGTCGGGCGACGGTTGGGAGACACTTTCTGACGACCTTTGGGGGGACGTCCCTAGGTTGCTGCGCCGGTGGGAGACCCCGTTGCTTGGTGCGTTTGCTCTCCAAGAGATGCTCCTCTTTCCTTCTCCTTTCTTCTTTTACTCCTGGTCGTTATTCTGATTCTTGTGTCTTACTTTTTGCAGTAAAGGAACGTCCAGACCTCGATAACAAGTACACCGGGCGAGTTCAGGCAGCCATTAAACACGCAGCGACGATCGAGGATTTTAACGAGCTTATTGATCCCCGATCACTTGCTCGTCACTGCTTAGGGCCGGAGCCTTCACTCTACGTCCTTAGTGCACTTGACCGGGAAGAGAAAAAACGTAAGTTGCCTTAGCGTTTTGACCGTGTTTCCCCTCAGAAAGTTTATCTGTTTGTTTTTTTTTTTTTTTTTTTGGTGCAGAAATGACGTCTAAGTTCAACAAGGAGATGTACAGGAAGATTAAGGAGAAGAAGAATGAACCTCTCTCCAGCATCGGGCAGAAGAAGTTGAGATTTACAGACAAAGAGAAAGAGAAGGAAAAGGAGAAGGAGAAGGAGCTCGTGGAGAGGGGCTCGTCCACACCTGTCTTGGAGTTGGACGGCCAGGAGGCCTCTCCGGGTGTTTCGATCGAGGAGGTAGCTCGTCCTCTCAAACGGCTGAAAGTGGGGGCTAAAGGGAAAGAGAAGGTCGGATCTAGCATCTGGACCGATGCAGAGACGGCCGTTGATCGTGCCAATGAGTTCTTCACTCTTGGGAAGATAAAAGAGATTTCCAGCACCCCTTCTCACGAGATGGTCAGCCGTCATGTCCATAAGCTCGTGCAGGTAGTCTTTCCTGCCTCTGTTTTGCGTTGTGTTTTTTTTTTTTTTTTTTTTTTTTTTGACTCCCAGGGCGGTTTCCTGTTGGTTAGGTGTTGGGCGAGACGATGCATATCACGACCCAGTACCTGGCAAACGAAGAGAAGGCCGTTGTGGCCAACTCCAAAGTTGAGGTGCTGGAGGTTGAAGCTTCGGGCTTGCGCAACGATCTTGGTGTCGCCATGGACGCTCTTAATGCCTCCAAGGAGCAAGTCAAGGCCTTGTCCGAGCAGCTGGAGTCTGAGAAGCTAGTGACAAAGCAGAAGGACGACCTCCTGGCACATGCTGGTCAAAAGATGAAGATAGCTGTTGCCAAGGCCGTTACTGCCTTCCAGACCACTGAGGAGTACAACACCATACTTTTTCAGTGGTACTTCAAGGGTTTTGAGCTTCTGAGGAGGTATATGATCAAGCATGGCTCGGGCGTAGATCTTGAGAACCTGGATTTCGAAGCCGTTGACAAAGAGATGGAGGAAGACGAGGCTGCCCAAGCGTCGGCACAGACAGCGGCTTCTACTGGTGTTGAACCCGTTGAAGCGGAGAGGGACGAGGGTGGTGCAGCTGAAGCATAGAATAGCAGAAGTTTTTTTTTTTTTTTGGTACCCCTCTTGTTTTTGGGGGCTTTTCTTTTGAACAATCACTTCTATTTATAATACACTTTTTGCTTGGTAAGCTCTTTTCTTGCCTTAGGATATTTGTACTTAACATTTTTGTAAGCATTGTTTTTTTTGTCGTCCTTCAATGCTTGGATCTATTTCTATGTTCACAGGTTCCCTTTCGTCCCTTTTATGGACTTATGCATGGATAGTTTTACTGCTTGCAACTTTCGTTTTGCAAGTCTTACTTTCCTTCAACCTTAGGGGGATTTTAAGTATAGGTAGCTTTTACACTTGCATTTCTTGTGTGCGAGCTTTCTTTCGTCCATGAGTGGACTTAAAACATGGACAGTTTTTATACTTGCAAATTTTGTTTGCAAGTTTGCTTTTGTTCGTCCCCGGGCGGACTTTAGTCGTGGATAGCTTTTAGACTTGCAACTCTTGTTTGCAAGTTTGCTTTAGTTCGTCCCCGGGCGGACTTTAGTCGTGGATAGCTTTTAGACTTGCAACTCTTGTTTGCAAGTTTGCTTTAGTTCGTCCATGGGTGGACTTTAGTTGTAGATAGCTTTTACACTTGCAACTCTTGTTTGCAAGTTTGCCTTAGTTCGTCCATGGGTGGACTTTAGTTGTAGATAGCTTTTACACTTGCAACTCTTGTTTGCAAGTTTGCTTTAGTTCGTCCATGGGTGGACTTTAGTTGTAGATAGCTTTTACACTTGCAACTCTTGTTTGCAAGTTTGCTTCTTTTTTTTTTTTTCGTTGAAGTGCATCACCGTCTCTTATTTGTATATATATATCAAAGATCAATGCTTTAGGAACGCTGGGTAACACTTGGGACTGGATAATTATAATCAAACAAACAGCGAATAAAATTACATTCTATCGTCAGTCTATGATTCCTTCTCGAAGTACCTTTTGAGATGTTCGACGTTCCATGGACGAGGGAGTCTCTTTCCTTCTGCGTCTTCCAAGTGGTAGCTTCCCTGGCGCGAGTAGTGGACGACCCTGTACGGTCCCTCCCAGTTTGGACCGAGCTTGCCTTGGGTTGGGTCCTTCGTTGCTGAAGTTACTTTTCGGAGGACGAGGTCGCCGATGTCAAATTTTTTCAGCTTCACCCTTCGATTGTAGTATTCAGCTATCTTCTGTTTGTACTTGGCCATTCTCTGTGCAGCTTGATCCCTTACTTCGTCCAGAAGGTCCAGGTTCTGCTTTAGCTGGTCGTTGTTATCTTTTTCGTCGAAAAACTCCCTCCTGAAGCTGGTCAGTCCCACTTCGACCGGGATGACTGCTTCTGCGCCGTAGGTCAGGCTAAACGGTGTCTCCCCTGTGGGTGTTCGCGTTGTCGTCCTATATGCCCACAGTACATTTGGTAACTCTTCAGGCCATGCTCCCTTTGCCCCCACTAAACGGGACTTGATAAGCCTGAGCAAGGACCGGTTAGTTACTTCTGTCTGACCGTTGGCCTGAGGGTGCCCTGGTGACGAGTACTTGTTCTTGATGCCTAAGTTCGAACAAAAGGACCTGAATGCCTGGCTGTCGAACTGACGGCCATTGTCTGAGATGATCGTCCTTGGAATTCCAAACCTGCAAACAATATTTTTCCATACAAAATTTTGTACCTTTGCTTCTGTAATCGTTGCGAGGGCTTCGGCTTCCACCCATTTCGTGAAATAGTCAATTGCGACGAGCAGGAACTTTATCTGCCTTTTTCCCTGTGGCAGGGGACCCATAATGTCAATCCCCCATTGCGCGAATGGCCAAGGCGAGGAAATGGTCGTCATCTGCTCTCCTGGAACCCGCTGTATGTTCCCATATCTCTGGCAGCTGTCACATCTCTTCACGAATTCAGCTGCGTCTTGTTGCATCGTGGGCCAGAAATACCCCGTCCTCATGATCTTCCTTACCAATGACTTTGCCCCCATGTGATCTCCGCAAACCCCTCCGTGTACTTCTTCCAGGACGTACTTGGCTTCTTCTTCCTCTATGCATTTTAAGTAGGGCTGGGAGTATCCCCTTTTGTACAGCTCGTCGTTCAGTATCGTGAACCTGGCAGCACGCTTCCGGATTTTCTTAGCTTCTTCAGGGTCATTTGGTAGTCGTCCATCACGAAGGAAGGAGAGTATGGGGCTCGTCCATCCAAGGCCACTTCTTATGGAAAAGGTCTGAAACTCCATAATGCTAGGGGAGTTTTGTTCCTCTATCTTCCATTCGTTCACGTCGTCCGGACGATGTGCCGAGGCGCTTCGTGCTATTCTGTCGGCTTCTGTGTTTTGATCTCGTGGGATTTGAACGAACTCTGTGTGAAGAAAAGTACCTACTAACTGGTTTACCAGTTTAAGGTATTTCTGCATTCTTGTTTCTTTTGCTTCAAAATTTCCTCTGACCTGTCCTACAACGAGCTGTGAATCGCTTTTCAGCACGATCCTTTGGGCCCCTAGAGCTTTCGCGATTCTCAAACCTGCCAGTAAAGCTTCGTATTCCGCTTCGTTATTGGTTATTGGGAACTTGAGCTGGACGCCATATTCGAGAATATCGTGTTCCGGGGACGTGATAACGATCCCGGCTCCACCCCCATGCTGTGCCGACGATCCATCTGTATGTATCGTCCAGAGTTCTTCGGGGTGACCGGCCTCCTCGGTGGTGGTAAATTCAGCTACAAAGTCCGCCAGTGCCTGAGCCTTTATAGCTGTCCGAGGGCGGTACTCTACGTCGAACTGGCTAAGCTCAATCGCCCACTGAACCATTCGTCCTGCGGCTTCGGGTTTACTCATTGCTTTCCTGACTGGTTGGTCGGTCATGACTATGATGGGATTCGCCTGGAAGTATGGACGAAGCTTCCTTGAAGCTATTATCAGGGCGAAGGTGATCTTCTCTATGGGTGGATATCGCGCTTCTGCACCTTGGAAGGCCTGGCTGACATAATAAACCGGGAGTTGCACCCTATTTTCCTCCCTTATTAACGCTGCGCTCACCGCTGTAACTGATACGGCCAAGTATAGGAATAGATCTTCGCCTTCTTTGGACGGGCTCAATAGTGGTGGATTGCTCAAATAGTGCTTCAATTTCTGGAATGCTTCCTCACATTCGTCCGTCCACGCAAATGCCTTCTTCAGGGTCTTGAAAAACGGGAGGCATTTGTCCGTCGCTTTAGACACGAACCTATTCAAGGCTGCTACTCTACCAGTCAGAGATTGTACTTCTTTGATCGTCCTAGGCGAGCTCATCTCGAGGATAGCCCTGATCTTCTCGGGGTTTGCCTCAATCCCCCTCTATGAGACGATGAACCCGAGAAATTTTCCTGAGGAAACCCCAAAGGCGCATTTCGAGGGATTCAACTTCATGTGGTACTGTCTGAGGGTGTCGAACGTCTCCCTGAGATCGTCCAAATGGTCCTCTTCTTTTCTGCTTTTGACGAGCATATCGTCAACGTATACTTCGACATTCCTTCCAATCTGTCCCTTGAACATCTGGTTCACTAATCTCTGGTATGTAGCCCCGGCATTCTTCAGTCCGAACGGCATGACCCTGTAGCAGTATAGGCCCTGGCTTGTGACGAAGGCGGTTTTTTCCTGGTCTTCTTCCGCCATTAGTATTTGGTTGTAACCCGAAAATGCGTCCATAAATGAAAGTAGCTTGTGCCCGGCCGTCGAATCTACGAGTTGATCAATCCTGGGCAGGGGGAAACTGTCTTTTGGGCAGGCTTGGTTTAAGTCGGTGAAATCGACGCACATTCTCCATTTTCCGTTCGCTTTCTTCACCATGACCACATTTGCCAACCATTCGGGATAATGGACTTCTCGAATGAAGTTCGCCGTAAGCAACTTGTTTACTTCGTCCATGACAGCTTTATTTCGTTCCGGGGCAAAAACTCTCCTCCTCTGCTGGACTGGCTTCCTCTCCGGGTTTACCTTTAGATGGTGTTGGATTATGCTAGCTGGGATCCCAGGCATATCTTCGTGGCTCCAAGCAAATACATCGAGGTTGCTTTTCAAAAAGCTAACAATCTCTTCCTTCGTTTCAGGATTTAGGCTAGTTCCAATTTGGGTCGTCTTTTCTGGATTTCCCTCGACCAGCTCTATGGTTTCCAGTTTCTCGATGATCTCTGGGGCTTTTTCCTCAATCGTCCACGTATGGTTCTCCTTCGAGGCTAGGACGGCTTGATAGCACTCCCTTCCTAAGACCTGGTCTCCTTTGATCTCTCCGACCCCCTGTTCTGTTGGGAATTTTACCTTTAGGCAGTATGTGGACGTGGCTGCTTTCCAGCGGTTGAGCGTCGGTCGTCCAATGATCACGTTGTAAGACGAGGGCGAGTCCACTACCAGAAAGTTGTGCCTGTTCGTCACTTGAAAGGGGTGAGATCCAGCCGTGACCGTCAGGGTTACTATTCCTTTGGGGTACACCCTGTCTCCACTAAAGCTAACAAGGGGTGAATCAAAAGGACGAAGCCTTGCTTGGTCCAATTTTAGTTGTTGGAAGGCGGGAAGGTAAATTATGTCAGCTGAGCTTCCATTATCTACCAGGACCCTTCTGGTGTTGAACCCTTCAATCATGACCATGATGACCAAAAGGTCGTCATGGGGTTGTTTCACGCCCCTGGCATCTTCCTCTGAGAAACAGATATCCAGGCTCGTCCGCCTATACTTAGGCGGTGGGAGACCGTGCACACTATTCACCTGCCTCTGGTACGATTTCTTGAGGGAACGGAATGAACCCCCTGCGACGGGCCCTCCCGTTATCGTCTTGATCTCCCCCAGTGCTGTTTGTGGGCGATGCTGGGTTTGGTCTTCGTCTCTCCGGAAACCCCCTTGTTGGCCCTTTGGTCTGTACCTGGTGGGATCTCCTTTTTTCACATACTGCTGCAACTTCCCTTTCCGAATAAGTTCTTCTATTTGCTCCTTTAGATCCCTGCAATCCTCCGTATAATGCCCATGATCTTTGTGGAAACGGCAATATTTTCTTTTGTCACGTACGTCGGGCGGCGACTGGAGAGGTCTGGGCCATTTGAGAGAAGGCTCGTCCCTTATCTCGGTCAGGATCTGATCAACGGGCATCACTAGTGGTGTGAACCTCCCTGGACGAGGATTTCTTTCTTCCCTCCTTTTACTGCCTTCGTCGTTCCGTCGTTCCGCCCGGTCTCTTTTCTTCCCTCTTCGATCGTCTTCCCTATCGTTCTTCTTGGTTTTCTCCACTCCGTCCATGGCTGCTAGGGCTTCCTCGGCATTCATGTACTTCTGTGCCTTTAGTAATGCTTCTGCCATCGTTCTTGGGGGATTTTTGGCCAGGGAGGCCACAAAGTCTCTGGATTTCAACCCTGCTTTAAACGTTGTTAGTTGCACTTTATCATCTGTCTCATCCACTTCCAGCATCCCCCGAGTGAATCGCGTCACATAGGATCTCAAAGTTTCCCTCTCTCCTTGTTTGATGGTCAGGAGATGGTCGGCGGTTCTCTTTGGTCGTTGTCCACCAACGAAGTGACGGACGAAGGAACCGCTCAACTGCTCGAAGGTATCTATGGACGAAGTCGGCAATTTGTTGAACCATTCCCGGGCTGCTCCTTTGAGTGTAGTGGGAAAAGAGCGGCATAGGATCTCGTCAGGGGGCTGCTGAAGGCCTAGAGTCGTCTTGAACGTGTTCAGGTGATCTAGTGGATCTTTCAGCCCGTCGAAAGGTTCCAGTTGGGGTAATCGAAATTTAGAAGGTACCGGACACTCTTGGACGGCCATGGTGAACGGCGAATCTGTCTTCCTGACTATCCTGTCCAGACTTTGGTCTGTTTTTTCCCTAATGGCGTTCCTTAACTCGTCCATCTCCTTTCTCATTTCCCGAAGAAGGTCTGAACTCGTCCCTTCGGGTGTGATGGTACGCCTCCCGTTACTGTCCTCTACATCGTTTCCGCTGTCGACTAGGTGATTCTGTTCCTGTTGCAGCTGCTGCCTCATCTCCTGGTTTTGCCTGGTAAGCTCTTCCACCATGGCTGCGAGCGACTGGACCTGTACTGCCAACGCCGCAGGGTCCTGGCTGGGAGTGGGTTCCATCTGGAGCGTTATACTGGGTAGAACGTCGCTCTACAATTGAGGAACAACAAAGTAACAAATTGATTTCCCACAGACGGCGCCAAACTGATGATGCTCTGATCGTCAGTAGAATGAAATCGTCCAAGATGAAACCGTCCTCCCTTATCCTGATCCTGGTAATAGCCAAAGAAGAGCTATCTTACACCGGTGTGGTGCCTGCCACAGAGTCTCCGATGCCAAAGTCAGAAGGTGTAAATCGGAAAAAACTGTGCTAAGTATGTGTCAATGTGTTTTTGTGTTTCTTACCCTTTTTTCTTCTGAGGCGTCCGTTTATATACACCTGTTGGCGTTCTTTTCTTTTGTCCGTTGGGGCATTAAAGATGACATTCATTCCCTCTTTGTAACGTATCGGCGTTGGGCTAATAGTGAGCTGTTCTTTCAACGGCAGCAGAGGGGAATAAATGTTCCGTAACAGCCCCGAGATGGGCGGGGGTGGTATTGCTTGCCTCGGACCGACGACCATTATTGAGAGGACGATCTATATGAATGAATCGTCCTCCGGTGCGACTCTGGACGATCCATGGGTTTTGGCTGGGCCCATCAAGCCCCAAAAAACTATGGATTTAGCATACAATAAAGACCACACATTGGAGTTAATTAAAAAAAAAAACGTTTAATTCAAAAATTATAATACAGGTGGGGGATTTAAACACCAAATTTTTTTTATAGAAATGCTAAAATGTGCCAACTAATTCGGATATAGAGCTTTTGAAAAATAAATATAGTTAATGTAAGCCTCATCGACAACTTCTCTTTATGTTATTTTAATTGTTAAATTCACAACAACAAAAAAAATGAATCGTCTACTTTATAATTTTAAGAGACAAATACTTTTTTTTCTTTATATATATACAAACACACACGGTCGCATTAGGCTGACTAGATGCAATATAAAATTTTAAACCAATTTTTTTTATTTTTTAAGTTGACGTGTTAATTTGTAAACTTATGCAAGAAAATTTGTAATAATTATAATATAAATATTTATTAAAATGATTGTAACTTTTATTGCACGCACTTATACATTTCTTGTGGGGTCAGTTAGGAGAATCTTTTTGGAAGAGTAAATGGTAGTAGATGGGTTTGTGAAAAAATAAAGAAATAGTATTTAAATAGAGTATAATATAAGGTAAATTTTTTTTATAGATACAATAAAATTTTAACTTATGGTGTCCACTTTTTTTTATAAGTGTTTATTATTAGATTAAAATATCAATTGATTTGTTGTGAACATAATTCAAACACTTATTCAATTATTTTCTTTAAAAAAAAAGTACCAATTAATAATAATCCATTCAAATTAGTGGAAAAAATAGTATTTTAGATAAAATATTGAAGAGCTTGGAATGTTGTTTTGTGGCTATCAAAGCATTGACATCAATTCTGCCAAATGCTAAATTTTTAGCATTTGGCACACCAAACACCAAATGACCTCCCACATCAAATGTTTTAAATGCCAAACATTTTGGAATTCATTAACAATAAAATTCTAAATATAGAACAATATAGATAGGAATGGTAAAAAATTTATTCTTTTTGAATTTAACTTTTCTCTATCCTCTTTTCTATCTCACATATGTATCTCTCTCTCTCTTCTTATGGTTTTTCTCTCAACTTGTCTTCCTCTCTTCCTCTCTCACACTCAACCCCCAACCTCACCGTATCGTCGATCTCGTCAGTTGCCACGCCGCCAAACTGGCCAATTTTAGTCGCTAAACTATCTGGCCATACGTAGAAGAGATTGAAACAGATTAGGACCTCCAACCTTGTTGGAACAGAGAGAGGTTTATGATTACAATATTAAAATTCTTAACTCAATCTAGTTATGGAGGTTTTTTTTGTGGTTTTCATTTCTAGAGCTGGTTCCAATCTCTGTGGTTTGGTTGGTTTTGGATGTGTGGGTTATTTTTGGTTACTGTGGGAGGGGTAATGATGGGTTGCAATGGGTTGTTAGCATTGGACTATCTCTGTGTACGTGGTTTGGGTCGATTCAATGGTAGTAGTTCTTGGGTCGTCAATAGTGGGTTCTGATCTCTATGGTTTGGTTGGTTTTGGATGTGCATTACGGTGATTGGGTGGGTTCTAATTGGTTTTGGGTGGGCTACGGGGGCTGACTGGCTGCTGCTTGGGGGTAGGGTGGTGATTTTTTTTTTTTTTTTTTTTTTATATAAAGGATAGGATTTTTTTTAAGTTATTTTAATGGGTGATGTGCTAAAGTAAAACATGTGATGTATGATATATTGTAAAATGATGTATTAAAATAAATAAATTATCTTTTTGGTGTGAGAATATAGAATTTTTTTACAATGGCTAATGCTTAATTAATGCTCTTAAAGCATCAGCATTGGTGGAGCTAAAATTTTTAGATTTTAGCAACTCAAAAAGTTACTTTATCCATTTTAACACCTCACTTTAAAATACGCCCAACATCAATGGTTCTAATTTTTTTTACCTCTTCATTTAAATATTATTTCTTTATTAATTTCTTATAATTTCTTTCTTATTTTTCAATGCCTCTTTCTCTCTTCATATCGATCTCACTCTCATATGAAACAAGAGCCATAGTCACCTCCACCAGCAAAACCAACCCAATGACAGCCACCCACCGCCACAACCACAACCAGCCCACTAGAACTCTTATTTAAAATAAAAATAAAAAAAAATAAAAAAAAACATAACAACAACAACAACCACCAGCACCACAAACCCACCTCAACAACAACCTGATTTCCACCACAACAGCAACAACCCAGCCATCAATGCTAGCAACAACCCTATTTGAGAAGAAGAGACACTCAAATGACTAGGAGTGGAGGAAGAAAGAAAAAAATGAAAAGGAAAAGAGAAGGGTGGCGGCTTGGGGCTTGGGTCGGTGGCGAGTGGAGGAAGAGATGGGTCAATGGTTGATTAGTGGAAGAGGGTTAGCAAGGAGTGGAGGACAAGAGAAAAAAAAAATTAAAAGGGAGAGGGCGAAGAGAAAGCTATAGGAGGGGAAATAGGAAATAGAAAAGGAAAGAAAAACATTATTTAATTGGAGGATTCAATAAAATAGTAATATTTTGGTATACTTTTGAGCTACAGTGCATTGGCGTAGATGGCAGTCACTGTAGTTCAAATGGTAAAATTTTAGTAATAACACTAGGGGTGTAATCAGTTCGGCCAGTTTTCTTAGTGCTGGCCAACCGAAACTAAAATTTTTGGTTTATGAATTTCTCAATCGAAACCAACTGAAGTAATTGGAAATCAATCGGTTTCTATTGGATTTCATTTCAGTTGGTTTTCGGTTTTTTGTGCCTTGGGTTTAGGCCCGTAGGGCCTTTGGTTTTTTTTTCAAAATTTTTCTTTTTGGGCTTTTTAACAAAAATACAGTATTCAAGCCCATTTGTTTCTTGGCCCTATTTGGGCCTTTTATGCTCTTTGTTATTAGGCCTTTTTTAGAAACCAATTTTGGGCCTTTTTTGGGAACTTGTTTTGGGCCTTTTCTATTTTGGCCTTTTTTGGGCCTTTTTTAGGATTCTATTTTTCCCCTTTTGGGGCCTTAGTACACACCCATAATTTATGAACTTGCTTAACCTGCTTTTGCTCAACAAAAAAAATCTCATATAGCCTGCCTGCTTTAGGGCTTCTATATCCTCATTAAAATACTTACATAACCTGCTTTTGATCCCAAAAAAAAATCACAACCTGTTACATATTCATAAATCCAAAAATACAAATATCGCAGATTCATAAATCACAACCTGTCACTGTGTCACAGATTCATAACCAGCTTTAGAGCTTCGTTATTCTCATTAAAATACACATATAATATAGTCATAAATCCAAAAAATGACATGTCAATAGTATATAACCAGTCAACAATACATTTGCACAACCTGTCAACACAGATTCAAAAATCCAAAAATAATCTAGAGCAAAAAATTGCTCCAATGCTCAAACTAATCTGTAACTTGTTACAGGTACCCATCAAATACAAACAAGATTGAAAAATAACATGTACAAGAAAAAATAAAATAACTTGTGCAAATTTCATAACTTCATTAGTAATTGATAGTTTTAGACCCCTTAAAAACACAATTGGATTAACCTAGATAATTAGCCAAGTTGTTACTTAGTCCAAATTCCAAATCTAGGTTATCACAGTCAAACAATCATATCATGCAAAGCAGCGGAAAGATAAATAACACAATGATATGATCAACCAAGAAACCAAACCAGTAAAAACCTAGGGAGGATTTAACCTAGCTATCCTCAAGGTAAACCTAAATCCACTATGAAAGAATCGAATTTGTTCAATAGGACTTAGACCACTAACATCCTATTGCTACCCACCAATAGAAACTTACTGACACGACCACGTACAAGCTCCGAAACCACGGACTCTTTCTTTCTTGGACTCTCCAGCAAGTACAAGCACACCCGCTTGTGTATCTTTAAGTTTTTATTGCAGCAACTGAATGATCATCAAATTCTTGAAGAAATCTCCTCCTTGATAATCCTAAACTTGTGTGAAGGAAAGCTCCTCACAAGAGATTCACACAAACAGCAATATGAGCAACACCTAAAACGTGGCTAGGATTTGTCTTATATACCTAGGGCAAAACACAAAACCCTAAAACTTTTTAATGAGATAGGGCTGAGTTGGACTTCTGTAGAAAAACGCATCTGACTCGAAATTCGATCGATCCTACCTAAGTTTCGATCGATCAAGCCAGGCCGAGATGCATAGTAACTTCTGCATCAGCTCGATTCCAACTTTAAAAAAAAGGCACAACTTTGAGCAAGTCTAAACAAAACTAAACAACCTGTTTTGATCATAGTTTGCCAACAATACAAATTAGAATTCTAAATACATTAATCCTAAGTCTTTAAAACCTAACAGTAATATGTCAATGTTCACATATTGTCCATATGTAAATACCTACATAACAGCATTATAGCCAAAGACTCAAAATAAATTGGTCATATGTCAATGTCAACATATACTGTCTATATGTAATATTTGGCCAAAGACTCAAAACAAATTGGTCATATGTCATTGCCTATTGCCATATACCATATATTGTCTATATATAGGCCACTGTAAAGGCTCAAAATAAAAACCCACATCTAGATGTAGGCCACTATCTATTAGTGTCTAATAACAAAAAGTCCACATATCAATATGTCAAGTCCACACATCAATATGTCGTCAAAATAAAAACCAACGAAACCCAATATGTCGTCATCAATACCACCCATCCAAAGAGCAATAATCAATCATCAATTTCAATCGGTGTTGGTGTGGACATGACTCATTTCAATGTTAATGCAGCACCACTCACAAGTTCTACAAAAAAAAAAAAAAGTGAAAAAAAAAAAAAAAAAAAACCAAAAAGTCACTTGTAAAATAAAACAATAAATATGCCAAGAATCCAAGAAATTCAATTTTTTTTTTTTTTAATAAAGAAAGAAATAGTCGTAGTATTTTTTTTTTTTTAACAAATAAAGAAATAGACATTCATATTTTTTAGAATATAAAAAATAATAGCATACCTCCATCAAGCTTTTCAAACTCTTCAACATCATCCATGGCAGCTCAAAGGCTAATTGGAGCCGATGAAGAACGAAGCTAGTTTTGGCCACAAATGAGAGCTTCCACCATAATTAGAGACAAAGAGCTCCAAAATGGTTCAAGAACACGATCAGTCGTACTAAATGCAGATTTTGAGGCCACAGTGGATACCAAAATTGCAAGAACATGTTGTGCAATTCTTAAAAGCACACGGTATCATGGAGAATTAACCTTCCACAAAGCCAAAATATCAAACTTCTAATCCAAGACATCTTCAAAACTCTCTACTAAGTATTTATCAACCTCTGATTTGTTATTTGAAGAATCTTTACCCTTTAATTGCTTCTTAAATCCCATCATCCTCTTTGCCTTCACATCCACAACCACACAAGAATCATCTCTCTCCATTGATCCACTTGGTTTTTGGCCTAGGGCTTGTGCAGCAACACTAGCACTACTACTCCTCACTTGATTTTGAGTACAAACATCATACAAACTCACCAATACACCCTTTACTCTTTCTGCAATATCAATAGCCTTTTTTTCCTCATACAAAGTACCCAAACAATACTCAAGATACCGCAACTTGTATCAAGGATCAAGAACTAACACAACATACAACAAATGATTCATATTATCAAAGTTTCCCCAATACCTTTCAAATTCGTTCTTCATGTACTCCGCCATTTTTCTCAACAGATAGCCATCTTTTTCACACTCCAAGTCAATTGTGTCATGAATTGACATGAGCTCCCAAAAAAAGAATTGCTAGTGACATAATTAGCACCTGAAAACCGCAAGGTTGCATCATAGAAAATTTTAAGAAATTTCGAAAAGATCATAATCTTTTCCCAATCCACATCAACCAATCCCCAAGCAACCTCATGTCTATCATTTCCTTCTTCCTTTGCCTCTTCTCTAATTGTCCTAAGATAATTTGGATCTTCTTCGTCCAATCTCTTAAAAGCCTTTTGATGCTTCTCGGCCTTCTCCAACATCAAAAAGGTGTAGGTCCACCTAGTGAGCACATCTAAGCATAATTGACTTTTAAATACAACTTTCTCCTTCTCCGCACATAACTTAAATGCACTTAGTCTTTGTGAAGATGATCTCACATATCACACAGATTTTCTCACCTTCACTATTGTCTCATCCATTTCAGTTAACCCTTCACGAACAATTAAACTCAAGATATGAGCACTACACCTCAAATGCAAGTATATATGCTCTAAAATTGTTGACTTCCTATGCTTAGTCTTTTTTTGAATAAAAGAAATGAGCTCACTATTAGACGCAACATTATCAACCGTAATGGTTAGAATCTTGTCTATCCTTTAATCAAGCAAACGCATCTCAACCGCTTTCCCAAGTGTTTCACCCTTGTGATTTTTCACTAAATGAAAGCTAAGAATTCTCTTGTGTATTTGCCAATCACTATCTATAAAATAGGCAGTAAGACACATGTAGTTCAAATTTTGAACGGATGTCCATGTATTTGTGGTAAGGCAAACCCACTGCTCTCTAAGGGCTTCTTTCAACTTCTATGTCTCATCCAAAAACACCCTAAAGCAAGCTTTGGCCATTGTTATGCAGCAAGGGATTGGATGGAACCTAGGTTGGGTAACAGACATAAACCTTCTAAAACCAAGTCTCTCCACAAACCTAAAAGATAGTTCATCTAGAATAATCATCTCCGCCAATGCTTTCTTACATGCCTCAAAATTATACACATGAGGCACAAGTCTCCCACTACTTTCTCCTTCTTCTTTAGGTTTGAATGCTAGGGTTGATTGGTTATTTTCCACTTTCCTAAAAGGATATTTCAGAAATTGTGATTCTATGTGAGTTCTCATGGCTGTAGTGCCATTAAACTTACTATCACAAGCATAAGTTGTGCCACAGTAGTTACAAGCTGTCGTAGGTTTCGTCTCCCCTTCAATCGTAGTGAAATGACCCTAAATAATAGATATTTTTTTACCAGTTTTTGGTGGGAGTGGGGTTTGCCTTTATCTTCTTACACGTTGGTTGTTTCTTGACCTACTTCATTGTCTTGACCCTCTGGGAATTCTCTTATGTCATTCATCTACAATAGAAAAAAAAAACAACAACAAACACAATAAGTCAGCAACTATAAATAAAAAAATAAAAAATAAAAACACCGAAATGAGTCTAGTCTACAATTAAAAAAATATGATAACAATAACACAATAAGTCAGCAACAAAGAAAAAAAAAAGAATGAAAAGGACTCTAGTATACAATAACACAAGAAGTTAGCAAGACAGGAAAAAAAAAAAGATTGAAAAAGACTCTGGTATACAGCAACAACAAACACATCAATAAGATAATAATAAACACATCAACATTAAAGCAATAATAAACAAATACCCCAACATCACAGTCAACTATTAACAAATACACCAACATCATAGTTAAGCACATGGTGTTATTGATTTTTTCAAAACTCTAACATCAATTAGAAAATAACATAATAAACAAGCACAATAATAACAATACACCCGTAATCACAGTCACGGATTCATAGCATGTCAACAACAATAAACAAATATACTAACAGTAAATAAATAAAAAAAGCAACTAACTTTATATATCAAAAGTCAACAAGCACATGACCTACAGAGCATTTAAAATTTTAATCTTTAATAAAGAAACCAACCACCACAAGTAGCCAAGCACAAGGGTGATCAATTTTTTCAAACCCTAACTTTATTTGCATATAAAACTTGAAAAAATAAACATCTTATGTTGATACTACTAGGCTATTAGCTTTAATCTCATAAAAATAGCATTTTCAATATTAAACAAAACCCAAAATACAGAAAAGAGAGAGGGTTATCGAGATTTTCAAAAGAGATAGGACCACTGTGAGGCGTGAGAACTGAAAAGCCTATGATCAGGCCGGCGTGGGGAGGCCAGCGTGTGGAGGTGGTGTATGGAGGCAGTGGCAGTGGTAGATTCGGCATGAGAGGGATTGTGGAGTGGAATGGAGGTTGGATGTGAAGGAGAGTGAAATGTGTGGGGTATGTAGGGTAGGGTTCTCTAACCTTTGTTTTTATAGTTTAATTACATATTTATTTAGTTTAATTATAGTTAGTTAAACTAATTGGTTTTATTCGTTTTAATTAGGCCTAAAGGTTTTAACTAGTTAATCTAATCTAGTTAGTTAATCTATTTAGTTTAAGAGAAATGTTAACAGATACCCTTAGGGTAATAGTTAATAATCCATTTAATGAAAGTTTTTATGGGAAAGGTAAAAAAATTAATGTTTTGACTGCTTTTTCAATTTCCCATAAAAGTAATGTCAAAATTTTCCTAAAATGAATTCTTAGCTATTACCCTAAGGACACTCATTAGCATGACCCTTAGTTTAATTAGGCTTAAATGTTTTAAAATATATTAAAAGGGCCAGAGGCCCAAAGCATAAATATTTATAAAATTTATATTTTATATAAAATATAAAATATATTATATTATGATTTGGTTTGGTTTTGGCCGATATGGTGCACTCAAACTAGCCATCGAAACCGAACCAAAAATTTTAGTTTTTAAAAAATGAAAACCGAAACCGAATCGAACTGAAACGGAACTGAAATTTTTGCAACAATTCAATCGGTTTCAAGCGGTTTTTTCGGTTTTTTAGTTTTGTGCACACCCCTAAATAGCACCACTATTGCAACCTCATTTTTATTATATTGGTTGTTAAAATAGCAATTTAGTAATTGAACACCACTAATACTAATGCTCTTAGTAAATACTTCTAAAAGAGCATATTCCGTATACGGTCAAAAAAGGAAAATGCTAGGACGGATTTAGGATTTGAGCTTTGTGATATCCTAACATTGTTGATCAAAGGAAAGAAAAAGCTTGTGGTTTCACTCTTTTTAGACGGTTTGGATGCTTCGCTGTCAAAATTATTTGGATTGTGATCTCACCGTCCCAAATCCGAATACTAAAATCCACAAGGCTACTTTTATGTACGGACAAAATCTATAAAATAAAAAAGTTAGCTTCTTAATATAAACTAGTCGCTAACCCGTGCAATGCACGGGATTGTTTTAGAGAAAATTATATATATTTACTTTCTAAAATTAATAATCACTTGGAAAGAATAAGATTTCATCTTATACATACTATGGTTCAAAGCATACTATGAGAGTATTATTATATTTGAAATCAAACTTAACAATTATATATCAATTATCGCAAAAAAATAGATTAATTGAATGATATATATATATATATATATATATATATATATATATATATATATGAATGCTTACTTTATGATATAACACAAACCTTGATAGGAAAATATATCATTTAACTATTTTTTTATTCATCATTTTACTAATTAAAAAATATATATTCATTTTCCTCTATAATCTAAAACGTAGATGATACTCATAATTTACATGAGCACAAAAAAGTTAAAATATAAGAGCTTAAGGGAAAAAAAGTAATAAGAGAATACAATTTGTCTCAAAAATATAAAGGAAGAAACTCATAATAAACCCTAGGGATAATAATTTAATGATTTAACTACTTTTAGAGATAATTTTATTGCTAAATTCATCCAAATAAGTTATAAACACCCCCACTTTCACAAACTAAAGAAACTGTTGTTCAAGTAATTGGTAGTAAATAGAGATACAATAGCTTCCAAAATGACTTTTACTACAATATCTGAAAATTCTCAAGGAAACAAAGGCATGGGCTGCACCATTGCTTTCTTTGTTGGCCCCTTGGAAAGATATTATGCTATTTTCTCTTACTATTGCAATAAACAATGGAATGGTTTGTTTTTATACATGATGGTGGAACATAATTCTTAATGTACAACTCCTAATCTATACTTGAAAATATGTCTTTATACTTTTTCTTTATACATATCTTATTTGTTCTTGATATGACATGTTTTATTTCATAAATTATAGGCCTGGAATAGGTTTAGATATTCTAACTCAAGCTTAAATACTACTGAAGATTTACTCTAACATAGTTATACGAACACAAATTTTATGGTCACATGACATAATGATTTTGACTGGAGGCTAAGTAATTTTACTCTTCAAGTCTTTGTTTAATAATTACATAACTAATTGGAAAAGAAACATTGACTAAATTTTAGGAAAAACTTATTAAATAAAAAAATTATAATATTTTTAATGGATTGAACTGAATTTGATCATTTATAGATCAAATTGACAAAAGTAATTTCTGAGGCCAACCCCAAGTAATATGCTGAGTTTAATACACAATGGTGATTCCTATTTTCATCTTAAACCCGAGGTTGAATAAATAAGAGATGAGCTTATGAGAAGGCTGTTTAGTCTTGGAGTTCACAAAAATCTTGGTTAAGAATTGACCTTCTATTTTCTTGATTCATTCACAAAAATTCTAACATGCCAAAAAGAATGCTCAATGATTCAAGTTGGAATTAATTTTTGCGGCAAGGCTACTACAAATAGGATAGGAAAACAACTCAATAATGGAAATCAAGGTAAAATCCAAAGAAAATATATACATAATCCTATTTAATGGATATGGGATATGCTTTGTTGCAAAATAATATTATGAGTTTTGAGTTTGATGGTGGAGAGTATAACTCAGACATTTCATCAAACACTTTGGGGATGATTGAGGTCTATGAACCAAACCTTTACCCTTCACAACAAACCAATGACCGAAAACATCCTTTGACTGGCAATACTATCAACATGTGCCAATTTACACCAGAATCCAACGCTTCTTTCATAAAGTAGCAGATACTTAAGTGAATGAATTTATTCATGACAACAAAAAACCACCATCAATTAAAGACACTACTAATGTTCTGTTCACTACCCTAGAAACATAAATTAGAAAATTTTCCTCAATTTATACTAAACAAAAACAAAATTGCTATATACTTTTTTATAATGTGCGAAATGCTGTACAGCTAGTTTACCATCACAATTTAGCAACCAAAAAAAAAAAAAGTTCACATCACAATTTACAATACATTCAGCCAAAGGTTTTACTTTTAGTCAGTCAAATAGGTAAATGTCATTTGTGAACTGCTATACAGCAGTGATAGCAGACAGAACAATAGAGCGAGAGAGAAAACAAAGATGGAGTGAGAAAGTTGTACCACCGATTGGACTGGTTTAGGAGTGCATGGCAAGGCAAGGCGGCACTTCAATGGGGTATACAGATTTTTTTCTTCTTCTTTTTATTGTTTTTTTTTTAAGTGGGTTTACTCTTATTGGGTTAGTTCAATATTCTGAGCTTGAAGGAGGAGATTCTATAATTTGAGGGAGGGCCCAATGAAGAAAACTTTCTTTAATTTCTAAGTTCACAAATGGGTGGTCTGAGGAAGGAGCTCGACCTCTATTCTTAGGAAGAAGATGTTTGTGGGTTTGTGGGTATGGTGGGTTTTGATTGAGGAATCTATGGCAATGGGCTTGATGAGATCCACGGCAAATGGGTCGCCGTTTCTGGGTTGTAGAGGTTGGATGTGGGTGATTTGTGTCAAATCGGTGGTCTGAGGAAGGAGATCGATTCTAAGGAAGAAAATGTCTGTTGGTTTGTGGGTATGGTGGGTCTTTAGATGCGATGCGATGCTTTGCGGTTGGTTTGCTTTGGGTCTGATCAAGGAGGAGCTAGTAGAGGAAGGCAAGGAAGAGATGGCAAACCATCATGAACGGGAGAGGTAGAGCATCGTGAAAGGGAAAGCCTTTGAGTATCGAGTTTATTACGTTTTTTGGTTGGTTTTTTTTTTTTTTTTTTAATATTGTGATGACGTGGAAAATTATGGGAGTTTCAAAGGTTTCAGTTATATATATATATATATATATAGATAAGAGAGGTGATAGGTCACAACATTGTTACAACATTTTTACAATAAATCATAGATGGTTAGTTGTTATTGGTTCAAATTTGAACCTAACACTAAGATTACATTTTTGCCCCAACAATAATAACCAGTAACAACCTGCCACTTAAAATTTATTGTGAAAATGTTAAAAATATTGTAGGCATATCATTTTTCTACAAATATATATATAAAAAATAAAAATAAAAATTTAGAAAGTCAACGTATCCCAGCATGAGCAAACTCAATAGTGCAATCATAAGTCAAGATTGATATAAATATTTTGAATAAATTACAAAATTGGTCTTTATTTTTTACATCATATTTCAATTTGGTCTCTAACATTTTAATTTGATCAATTTAGTTTCCAACCTTTTTAGTGCCATGTTAATTTAATCACTACCGTTATCTTTTAGATAGAAAAAGTTTATGTGTCAAACGGAACAATAAAAAAATTATTTTTCATGCCATGTTAGTTGCCAACTATACTACCACATCAAATTAAAAAACAACCACATCAACAGCCACGTGTCCTTATTTATTTATTTTAAAACAAAAACAAAAGACTAGCTTTTCTCCCCCAAATCTGAAACCTCTCCCTCCCAATCTCTTTGGCCGATGCACCTTCATTCTCTCCCAGCTCTTGCCTTCCTCTGCTCCCTATTCTTAATAAAACAATGTCCTATTCTTAATGATAAAACCATAGTGAGAGCACTAACGGTAATGAAGCCAAAAAAAAAAAAAAAACCAAAATCACAAAAATAGAATATGGATCTACGTCATATGAAGGTTCTAACTCAAATATGCAATGGAAATAAAAAGATACAAACTTTTTCTAATAAAAAAAAGAAAAAGAAAAGATCCAATCTTTAGTTGTTATTGGGAGAGAATAGTCTGCCAGCACACCCATTGTGTGATCTTCTGGCTAGTTTTTCCTCTTCAACTGCAGCTCTAAATAGTTACCCTGATTGTAATTTGTAAAAAAAATTTCATTTCCACCTCCAAATCCTTTATCACAAACATATGCAGCAACTACTTGATTGTCTAAGCCGACTGTCCAGATTCATGGAGCAGGACCCCAATCTTCATCAAACAAGCAAGGCTGTTACAACTTATAACCATTGATATTCATGGCGCAAGATTCACAAGTGATAACAATTAGATAGATGCTATTATTCAAACCTCTGATTTCTTTTTATTTATTTATTTATATATAAATTAAGGATGCGTGGCTGTTGATGTGGCAGCTGAATTGGCAAAAATAATTATATTTTAATATTACCATTAGCCACGTCAGTATTTTCCTTCCATTATCTAAATTGACACATTTGAAACCCTACGATGCCCGTTAACACAACTCTAGTTTAAAATATTCGAACATGCAAAAGATAAACGAGCATCATCTTGACCCAAAAGTCAAAAAAAAATCAACTGGTATTAATTGTTCAAATAAACCATCTATTAGGTAGTCTTTTATATATATATATATATATATAGTTTCAATTTATTGCAAAATTCAATTAATTTTTTGTATAGACGAGAATTAAACTTCAAATCTCTTATTTAATTATCAAAAACTTTATCGATTGAACTAACTAAAATTCAGTTACGTACTTTAACTAATCATGTTCAATAAGTATTTTATAAAATGTTAGGTTTGAGGAGTGTCTTCAGTTTTTGAGATGGTCGGTGTCCCATGAACGTATTATTCTGCAACCGTGACTTGTTCATTTTCTTCAATAAATTTGCCTTATTCTATTAAAAAAAAATGGTCGGAGGAATTATAATTTTGACAGTGCTTACAAAACTAGTTTGGGCCCATATTACTGTTTTGACTTTCACTTTTCTTTTCTTTTTTTGAGAAGATTTGACTTTCACTCTTTTTTTTTGTTTTTTTTTTGAGAAGATTTGACTTTCACACTTTGAAGTAGTGACTCTGGGCATGTTAGACACTTGGACAGGTCAGCCAGTCCTTGTTCGGATGATTCTGGAAAGTAGACACTTTCATATGTCATGTCATCCAGTTGTTATAGGCAAGTTCGTTGAGATTTATGCGGGGCCTAGCTACGTACGAGGTCGAACTTGGTCCATGCATCGTCTCGTAAATTCCGCCAACCAATTAAAATTTTTAATTCCAACACTAATACATTTTGTGAAAGGTTAAGATAATAGTAAAATCGCACTATTGATTTAAGAGAAATGTTAATAAGCACCGGTGCTTGTTATGGTGCCAAAAAAATACCAAAAAAATAGTCAAAAAAGATTTCAAAGAAAAAAAATGAGATAAAATTGTAAAAAAGACAAAAAAAATTGTTAGAAAAATTTTAAAAAAGTTGTTAACAGGTGGTGCCCGTTAACACAACCTTTGTTTTAAAATGTGGTGAGTTTCAATATAATTTTTTATATTATTTTATTTTAACTTATAATAAACCGACTCTTCACTTTTTGTAAAGATATTATGAAATTTTATTGTATTTATAGAAGAACTCAGACATATTTATTTAAGGCAAAACTACACTATTGGTCCTTGAAGTTTGCCCTGTAAATATAACTGATCTCTCAAGTTTCAAGTAAGCACTTTTAGCCCCTAAAGTTTAAAAAATGAGCATTATTAATCCTTCTGTTAATTACTGTTAGTATCAATACTTATGTGGCTAAGGAAGTAGTGACATGGCACCTTTTAAAGTATTGTGACATTTTTTTATATTAAAAAAATACAAAACTCAAATGACACCTCAGAACCCAAATTCCTCACACCTGATTCGGTTCTTAACGGTTACTCAAATCAAATCTCTCTTGACCCAATCGTCCTCCTCTATGTGACACCGTGATGGCACCTCCATTGCCTGGCAACAACGTCATCCTCCCCCACACGATAGCAACAGCGACGATAAGTGGTGAAAAACCCATTTTGGCTCTAGCTCTTCAAGTGTTGTTTGCCACAGCCACTACTGCTTCATCGTGCTTGCACAGCCACCAGTGCCTCATCGCTTCTCCTCACCTCTCCATACAATCCCTCAAATATTGCTTTTTTCTCTCTCCGTAGTCACCGTCCTTCAAATTAGATTTTCTATTTTTTTGAAATTTTAGATCTTCTTGTTATCGTTATGCACACTATCTATTTGTGTGTATGCTTGAATGGTTGAACCATCATTTGGCTAATTCTCCGAAACTATGTATATGTATATTGTAGGCATTTTTTTCATAATTGTGTTTTGGCATTTTATTGTTTTGGTGGTGCGTTCATTCTGGATTGTGATTCTCCTTTTTTTGTTGAGATAAAAGATGGAATTGTATTAAAGAATTGAAAAGAAGTATTCACTTACAGTCTTGAAGACAGAAATGGCCAGGCAAGGAAAGAAGGAAAAAAAACAAGGATCTGCAAATCATATGAAAAGCAATACAAAGATTTAAAAAATGCACAACAACAACTAACAAAGTGATTTTAAAGCGTTGAAGAGTGATGGTCAACGGTGACATTCTTTGATTTTAGATCTCATAGGTAATTTGGGAGATTTGATTTGGGTAACCCGTTTGGGACTTGTTCAAGTGTCGGATTATGAATTTATGATGTGCCATTTGAGTTTTGTAAATTTCTAATAAAAAAAGACGCCACATCACTACTCCGTTAGCCACATCACTACTCCGTTAGCCATATAGACATTAACAGTAACTGCAGTTAACAAAAGGGTTAATAAAGCTCATTTTTGAAACTTGAGAGACTAAAAGTGCTCACTTGGAATTTGAGGGACCAATTGCGCACACAGGGTAAATTTCAAAGACTAATAATGTAGTTTCACCTTTATTTAATGATTTAATATATTTAAGTCCCAAAAAAGAATTATGAATTTAGTGTACAATAGAAACCACACATTGGAGTTAAATAAAAATGGTTTTTTTCTTTTATATATAATTCAAAAAATTATAATAGAGGTGGGGGGGTTTGAACACCAAAATTTTTTTTCATTGGAAACATTAGGATATGTCAACCAATTGAGCTACAAAGCTCTTGAAAAATAAATATGGTTAATGTAATGCAACCTCATCATCAACTTCTTTGTATGTTATTTTAAATGTTAAATTCACAACAAAATGAATCTTTTACTTTATAATTTTAAGAGATAAATACCTTTTGTTTTTCCTGATATATATATATATATATATATATATATATTTATATGTAGAGTCACATTAAGGTGACTAGATGCAATATAAATTTTTAAACCATTTTTTTAATGTTTTAAATTGACACATTAATTTGTAAATTTATGTAGAAAAATTTGTAATAATTATAACATAAATATTTATTAAAATGAATAGTAACTTTTTATTGCAGGAACTTATACATTTCTTGTGAAAAATAAAGAAATAGTATTTAAATAGAATAGAGGGAAAAAATAGAGTATAATATTAGGTATATTTTTTTTTATAGATATGATATAATTTTAAATTATGGTTATGGGGAGGTGGCTTATAAAGCCCAAATAAGCATTGGGCCGTAAGTTAAAACCAGGCCCAAAACGTATTCTTCCGAGTTGAAAAGTTTCTCCATATGGCACATACCTCGAAATACGAACAAAGGGTTAGCAGAAACCTCCCCAAAGTACATGAACCTCAAACTCCGACCCAACAGAACCCATCACCATGGATCCATTCATTTATAACCATAGAAACCATCTGAGGTGAAGCACTCTGGCTATACTGCCCATGCCAGCCTATGCTCTGAGCTACCAAGGCATAGTTCCGAGGTGTACGTGGATATCCAAGGATGATTTTGGGATCTTCCTGGTAGATTTACAACAACCCACTTGACACATTTGCATTTAATGCTATAGATAATTTATCAGAATAAGATAAGAAGTCTCAAAAGTCTTTGTTCAACATAACCTTGAGAAAATAAAAGCTTGATAGGACAGAAAACTACCTAATTAAATTATGATAGCACGTGCTAAAGCACATGTTGGAGAAGAAAATGAGGTAAATAAAGTAATGGATAAAGATGAAAAAGGAGAACTAGGGAAGTATAAAAAGAAAGAGATGGGCAAAAGTCGCAAATGGTCATTTTTGGAGATTTTGAGAGAAAAATGAGAGAGGAGAGATAAACAGTGAGAATTGTAACAGTAAAGTTAGAGGAATAAAATCTTCGATACTATTTCATTGGTAAAAAGGTGTTTGGTTTTTATACAAATCTCCCATTGTGGATTACACTGAACCCATAAATGAAATTAATTGTGATTATAAGTGCTAAATTAAACACATTTTAATTTCATTCTTCTACAATGTGTCCACTTTTTTATAAAAAATTATTATTAGGTAAAGACACCAATTGATTTTTTCTAGACATAATTCAAATACTTATTTAATTTAAAAAAAATAGTGTTTTAAATAAAATATTGAAGAGCAAATCAAGTGAAGGTGGTCCTCACTTGTCAAAATAAAAAATTATATATGCAAAAAAATTATATAAATAATTATTTTAAATTAATATGTTCTATGACCACCCTAACTTGAAAATATTTTATATATATATATATATATATACTTTTAAAAAATATATTATTTACTAAATTAACATATTTTGACCACCCTAATAAAAATATTCAATACTTTTACTTGAGACTCATAAGAATTTGAGTTCAATAAATATAAGAGTACATCTACAACATTTTCATAATAAATCTTATGTGGTAAGCTCTTACTAATTCTAATTTGGCTTCAATATTGACATGTTTTACCCACCAATAATAGGCTAACAACTTGTTACATAAAATTTGTTGTAAAATTGTTATGGTCACTTTATTATTTTTATATTAGTATTTTCAATTTGCACTTTATCTTTTATTAATTTTTTTTTTCTTATTCTCTTTGTTAATACAAAAAATTGTAATATCTCATGTATTTGTATTTTTTTTTTTTTGTGACATGGATATATTTAAATTGTCTCTTTATTAAATTTTGTATAATTTAAATTTTGTAGTGGACACTCAAAAATTAATTTCAGTGCCGCCTCTAAGAGCAAGAATGTTGTTTTGCGGCGATTATTATACTATTCCAAAAATAGCATACAATATACGGTCAAAGAAAGAAAAATACTTGGACGGATTTAGGATTTGGGCTTTCTGAGACCATTGTTGGTCAAAGGAAAAAAAAAAAAAGCACGCAGTTTGACTAATTTTAGTTTTTAGACGGTTTGGGAGAAGACAGTTGGCTTGGCTGGGATGCTCCTCTTTCAAACCGCCAACATATATAATATACTATGTGGTCCCATCGTCCCAGTACTAGAATCCACAAGGCTATGTTTTGATTTTAATATACGGCCAAAATCTATGCCTCAGAGCTGACTTGAATAGTGTTAAAAAGTACATCTATCTTTCACGTTTATTTACTTTTTTTGAAAAGAGTGTTAAACGTTTTCAGACGCGGCTACAGTACTTTTTCAATAAAATTATGCTTTTTCAGTAAGATCTCGTGTGGTTCACGAATACTTTATTAAAAAAAAAAATTTAAAAAAAAATTTTATAGTACTATTTATATATTTAAAAATTATTTTATTATAATGTTTTTAGTTTTCTATTTTAAACAAAATAAGCAGTATTCAAGTATATTCTTTGTGTGAGTTTAGATAGCAAATGTCAACAACATTTGTGTTTTTTTCTTGGATCCCGTGTACTATTCACGAAACTTGTAAGTTTTTTAATAAAGTAAATGTAAAATCCAAACTAGATCCTAAAAATTATTTTGCTACAGTGTAAACAGACTCTTAAATTTTTTTTTTTAGTTTTATCCGTTTACAAATTGAGTTGTGCTAAGACCATCAAAAATGGCACAACTTTATGCCACAACTCACCACGTGACAAGTTGTGACTAGTGAAGGAGTGTCTGTGGACATGGAAGCAGAAACATAAAGAATAGAAGACAAGAACACGAGAGAAACGTGACTCAGCCTAACGATCTACATTCACAGAGGAAACCTTAAAGGGTTACATCTTTAATATATGAGAGTGTAGTATAAAACTTATGTTACAATAAACATAACATATGTATATATAGTAAACTAAATCCTAGACTAATAAATTTCTAATACAAATAGGAGACCTGACTTGCACACAAAATAGAATTAGTTTTGAACCTATACTAAGAGGCTAATATACCTCTAATAGCCTATAGGGCACTTGTTAACAAGACCCTCTAAATAATGAATATCAAATAGTATTCAAATTATCAATCATTTGGATCCCACTTTCGAAAAGTTCTCTAAGTTTTATGAGTAATGCTGCATAAAAAAAAAAAAATAAATTACAATATTTTTTTATAATAGTTAATTTTACAAATTTTGATTTGTTCTTATCTAAACTCATCATTGATTCATTTTTTTACTTATTCACTAACAATCTGCCACATTATCCATTAGTAAAAAATTTGGATAAAGCTATGGATGCAACAAGAAGCTACAGCATTTTCAATTTAATTAACATGAAACATCATTTAAATTGAAAATTATGGTCGGTCTATATGTGAGTTAGCATGCAAATTTGAATTAGCATTTGAAATGATTTTGAAATTATTGACGATTAGCATTTAGACTTTTTCAAAGTTTTGTCTGCTAACATATAGGTGTATTTTAACGTCTGACAAGATGTGAACTTTGCTCCCCGTCACAGTTATGGCTATGAAAGACACACCTGCGGGTCACATTGAATTTCCAACAGCAAAAGATGCTCCGCGTAGGCACAGCGTACAGGCTGGCAGTAGTACAGTGGACATTACCAATCCGTTACTTATATAAATCTTTTGCGCAGCATCGCCGCTTTCGAATCGAAACTCGAAACTCTCTTACATCTCTCTCTCATTCCAGAAAGGGAAAGTTTATCATTTTGTCCGAATTCCAAAAGCCAATACGTGATGTATGGTTTTAATGCAAGCAAGGTTTATAGGTGGTGTCCATGGAGGGCAAGAATAACAGAGGAACAAGAACAAGACATTTTGGTCTCAGCTCTCAAGTACGTTGTCACTGACGGCATTCAAGGTCTGACCCCACAACACCATCAGCTACTGCAACAACAACCGGTCCCGCCTGATGCTGCTACGACCTCATTGCCATCGACCAGCAAGAGGAGCTCGAAGAAGAAGATGAAGAATGACAACAAGAAGAGATACAGGGGAGTGAGGCATAGGCCTTGGGGGAAATGGGCGTCTGAGATTCGAGACCCGAGGGAAGCGAAGCGCAAGTGGCTAGGTACGTTCCTGACGGCGGAGGAGGCTGCCAGGGCTTATGATAAGGCTGCCATCGAGTTCCGCGGACCCAGAGCTAAGCTTAATTTTCCAATGTCAGACTATGTGGAAAAGCAAAGCGAAGTCGAACAAGATCAGCATGAAGAAAATCCAAATGTTAATGCGGAGACAATGATTGAGAGCGAGACACAGACTGTGGAAGTGGTAGAGAGCAGTGACGAAGACAGTGAGCTTTCGGATTGGCTTACGTCGGAGGAACTTGACCAGTTGTTGAAGGATTTGAATGATTAGCCCATGTTATTAGAGCGGGAAATCAGACGGAGCATCGGATAATGTGGACTTCAGGAAAAAGGATGCTCTGATCTTCGTAGTAGTTCAAGCCCATTTCGTCCATAATATAGAGTCGAAATGACGGTTCTTTTATTGATTTATTTTTTAAAATTTCCACTTATTATTAGAGTGGGAAATCATATGAAAAAAATAAATAAATAAACACACACACACACAATAACGATGTATTCTTGGAGCTGAGTGAAACAGAGTCAAAACGACAAAGGGGCTCAAATGTGGGCACCAATGTTGGAGCCAAATACTCTGATTTCGCAGCTTCATTGTTATATAAATAAATAAAAATTTATATTTTAACACACCAAAAGTCAATCCCAACGAACAACAAGCCAAAAACATTTGGTTTTCTCTCATTTTTACTCTATATAAATTAATCTTCTGTCATTATTTCTAGCCTGATCATTATATAAACTAATCCTCTAAGCCATTATGAATTACTCCACATGAACCATTACTCTAATGGTGGCCTAGAAATATTTTCAGGCATGCAAAATTGATGTAACAAGGGATCTTATCCAATCCTCAACGATTATTTAATTATTAGATTGAAGCCATTACAAATACCAAAAAAATTCAAATATGTTAAGCAAAATATTCTTATATAAAATTATGAAATTCATAACTGAAACCATTATAAGCACAAAATGAAATAAGAAATAACACAAAGCTAACCAAACACATGCTATTAGGGAGTCACACCTTCACTCCTAATTGCTATAGATTTAGAAACTAATAAGAAATTCAAAGTTTTAGGTGTCCTTTCACAACCTTTTGTGACCAGTATAGCATTGTAGTACGCAGTAAAATTCTAAGGACTCTGTTAACAGGTGCCGTCCAGCACCTGTTAATGAAACAATTATGGATCATTTATAACAATTATGGATCATTTATGATCTATCACAAATCCCACTGTATAGAAAATTGATAAAATTTTACTTTTCAGCTGTGATTTATCACAAAATAATTTGACTTTTTCCATCTAAACTGACACACATTTAATAGATATTCAGTTTTTTCCACATCCCTAAAAAAACGTGAATAGTTTATTTTAAGTTTTATCACATTAACGGATGCTGTACAGCACCCAAATTCTAATACTGATTATGTACAGAGAAATCAGGCTAACAGTTTCTGTAGTCTTCAATAGAAAAATTTGTCAGCAGAAAAGCTTAAGATTTAGCTTTGCATTTTAATAGGGATAATCATACAACTTCAAAAACTTTAAGAACCAGAATTAGTATTAATTTTCTAAGTTTAATTTCTTGCCGATAATTAATTTGCAACTTCACTTTCAAAATAAAGATATATATGCACCTAGTATGAAAATTGGATTAATGAAGTAAAACTTTTGAAGCTGCAACCTGTAAGAATAAAGGATGAAGAAGCATCCTAGATAAAGTAGCTAGGAAGTGGAGCTCACATAATATTGAGCAACAATCTTCATTTCCGCAAAATACAAGCTCTATATATATATTGATAACCTGATTTCTGCGCTTGTTGTTCGTTCCCTGTACTGATTTATAAGGCCACAACTTCTTATTTCTTTCAAAAATTGAAGCATAAATAAAATCCTCCCCAGTACTTTTGATTTACTATATTAAGTTAGCCTTTGTGGGCTTTAGTGGCTGGAGTACCCTCACAAATTTTTTTCTACCATACTCACTTTTTAACTTAAACTTTTACTTTTTATTTATTTATTTAATGGTTGAGATTTAAAACTGTTTTTTTCAACTTTAAATTTCAGCAATCTAAAATTATTTTATCAAACTTCTTATCTCAATCCCAAATAAACCAGCTATTCTTTAACTAATCATGTCCAAGTGTGTGTCTATATATATATATATATATATATAAACCATGTCCTAGACTCCTTGTATGTTATATAATGATTGGTTTGAGGATTGTCTTTCAGTTTTTGAGATGCTCGGTTGCCTCTGACTTAGATATTCTGTAACCATGACTTTTTTTCATTTTCTTCAATTAAATTGCCTTTTTTCTATTCAAAAAAAAAAAACAAAACAAAAAAATGGTAGGAGAAAAAGAGAGGGTGAAATGGTGTCATTTTCGTTGACGTAAATAGAACACAAATCCAAACAGACCTTTCGAAACTAAGGTTTATTTGGATACCACTTATTGTTAAAAATTGGAAACTGAATATACTGTAGGAAAATAATTTTTAAATGTATGAATAGTATCATGAGACCCAATTTTAATCGGGTCTCATAAACACAACTCAGGATTCAAAAAAAAATGCAGACGCGCATATATGACATTTTCATCACAATCCAAACCCAGCCTAAGATGACCCTTGGACCTCTTTCTCGAAAAATAAAAATTTGACCCTTGGACCTTGCCTGTTTGACTTTTGATATTTAAAGCAGTGACTCTTGGCATGTTGGACACCTGGACATTTTCAGCCAGCTCATTAGGAAAAGTAGATGTTTCTTTCACAAATTCCTTGTTCATAAGGAAAAGTACATGTTGTTTCTTTCACAAAAAAAGAAAGAAGCCTACCCTTGTTTTAGATTTAATATTACCGAGTCAACAACTTATTTGAAAAAAGACACCTGCATGTGTCACGTTATCCAGTTGTTATTTGTTATTCATAAATTGAGTTATGTGGGGCTAGCTACGAAGTCTAACTTGGTCTCTTGCATGCATATGATGCATTCTCTTGTAAATTTCGCCGCTTAGCGTATTTACTCGTAATTTTTCTTCATAACTTACCGTTTATCGGGTGATTAGTTATAACTTAATTTTTAGTAATAAAAATTTTGCAATTTAATTTTTCAATTATACCCATAATACATTTTGTGCAACTTTAAGAACATACCAAAGTCTCAAAATATTTTCATAATGTTCTTATTTTAAGCTGTGGTGAGTGTTAGTATGATCTTTTTTCATTTTAGTTTGTTTTATTTTGACCTATAAAATGAATTAACACTTCACATTTTTTATAAAAATGTTGGGAAATTTTGTTATGTCCTAGAGGACCTCATACATGTTTAAATATGAATTTAGCATACAATAGAGACCACACTTTGAAGTTAAATCAAAATGGTTTTTTTGTTGATAATTTCAATAATTATAATAAGGTCGGGAATTTGATTGTCACTGGATGTTTTCATTAGAAATATTAAGAAATGTCAATCAATTGAACTATAAAACTCTTGAAAAATAAATATGATTAATGTAATGCAACCTCATCATCAACATCTTTGTATATTATTTCAAATATTAAATTCATGATAAAATGAATCTTCTACTTAATAATTTTAAGAGATAAATACCTTTTGTGACCAATATGGCATTGTGATATGCAGTAAAATTCTAATACTAAATTATTATGTACAGAAATCAGCAACAATTTCTGTAGTCTTTAATAGACATATTTGTCTGCAGAGAAGCTTAAAATTTTGCTTTGCATCTTAATGGTACAACAGATCAGGAAAATCATACAACTTCAGAAACTTTAAGATCGCCAGAGTTTGTATTCATTTTCTAATTAGTTTTCTCACCGATAAATTTGCAACTTCACTTTCAAAATATATAAATATATATATATATGCACCTAGTATGAAAATTGGATTAATGAAAGAAAATTTTTGAACTTTCAACCAATAAAAATATTGGATGAAGAAGCATCCTAGATAAAGTAGCTGGAAAGTGGAGCTTACATAATATTGCGCAGCAATTTTCATTTCAGCAAAATACAAGCTATATATTGATAACCTGATTTCTGCGCTTCTTGTTCGTTGGGATTGACTTTTGGTCTTCCCTGTACAGATTTCTTTCATCTTTTTGCTAAAATTTCATAAGTACGTCTGTATATAGTGACAGTTTTTATTGGGAAATATCTTTGTGTGGTGTGCACCATATCTTTATGTCCCCTATAAAATTCCCCTGCAATTTGGTGTATTTTTATGGACTTTGTGATGAAATGCTAGTAACATAATATTTTACATAATTCTTACGACAACTCACTATATGATAAGTTATGGCAAAATGTATCTAAAATGTTGTGGTACCGGCATTTATCTTCTTAAATGACATTTTCTTTGTCTTGATTGCACATTATTGGTGTGATGGTCACTTCACAAATATAAATGTTTGTAGGTTGAGAGACTCACACACATATATACTTAGATTATGTTAAAGTAAAATTTTCATTTTGTATAAAAAAATTGTTGAATGGTTATTTTCCCCCTCGTTTGTTTGGTAATAACACTAATAGCTGTGAAGGATCTCTAAAATATATATCACTAAATGCATCACCTAGTTTCTAATGACTAGGTGATGCATGAAAAATGAGTTGAACATTGTAAGAGTTAGTTTTTGGAGTTCCATTTAATTAGTTTGTTAATACTTTTTTAATTTGGTAATCCGTTTTATCTTTTCACCTCATGATTTGTGTAAGTGGGTGTTACTTGTTTTTTTGCTTTTTTCTTTGAGAATGTTTTATTTATTTTTATTATCTTTCTGTGCACATATTTAGTAATATTGTGTTTGTTTACCAAAAAAACATATATATATATATATATATATATATATATATCACTTTTAGAACAAAGTATAAACTGTAAAAGAATTATGAAATCTGGCAATTTTTCCTCTCGAAAGTGTCTATGGAAGGTGAGGTCCTAAGTCCACAACTTGTGACTTCTATCAAAAATTGAAACATAAATAAAATCCTCCTCGGTACTTTTGATTTCTCCAACCCCTTCCACTCTCTCTTGGAATCATTTGATTTACCATATAAAGGTAGCGTTGGTGGGCATTAGTGGCTAGAATGTTAATCTTGGGCTGTATTAATTGTTCAAATAAACCAGTTATTACTTTGGGTGGTCATATGCCCACCTGACACCTAATCTCAATCCCAAATAAACCAGCTATTACTTTGACTAATCAATCATGTCCTAGTTTTTTTTTTATAAACCATGTCCTAGTATTTTTTATAATGATTGATTTGAGGATTGTCTTCAGTTTTTGAGATGGTCGGTTACCTACTTACATATTCTGTAACCATGATTTGTTCATTTTCTTCAATTAATTGCCTTTTCTTTTCTTTTCTTTTCTTTTTAATGGTTGACGTCGAGGAAAGAGAGGGTGAAATAGTGTTCATTTGGACGTGGATTAAAATTATAAATTATTTCACTAATTATCTTATTTTCGTTATTATTCATAGTTCCACTGCACTTTTTGGCACTATTCATGACCTCTACTGTACTATTTCAACTAAATTTTATCTTTATCTACAGTACTTTCAAGTTTCAGTAGTAAGTTTTTAGTTTCAACAAAGTAAACGGTATCTAAACAAACCCCTAGTGTCTTTTTCTTTGGCACAAATAGAACACAATTTTCACTATTGCTTTCAAAACTAAGCCCCTGTTTGGTTCTAAAAAGTTATGTATTTATTTTTTATTTTCTCTTTTCTGTACTTAAATTCCATATTTGAATATAGAAAAAATTATCAATTTTTACATGTAATGGTGTTTGGTAAGTTATTTTGAATACATAATTTGGGTATAAAAATTCATCATACACAGCTTTGCATTTTTTTTAAAGTTAACTTTTTTCACTCAATCAGGTGAGACCCTTTGCATTTTTAATGAAAATTTTTTGTTGAAAATACTATAAATAAAGATAAAAGTTAATTGAAATAATACAATGAGACTCATAAATAGTGAATTCCACGTTAAAAATTGGTCTCATTCATCTTCTTGTGAATTCCACGTGAAAAATTATGGTGCTAAACTCAATTATACAATTTTATTTACAACTCACCCATGTGGTGAGTTGTGATTAGTAGAGGGTTGTGGCACATAAATCCACCATCACTTTTTTACCAACCACAACTCACCACATGAGTGACTTATGAGTAAATTTGTATAATTAAGTGTGGTACCAAAATTACTCATTCCAAGTCTAGGTTACTTCCTCCCGTAAATTCCTCAGCTATGCTAGTAAGAGTCATTCATGTGTCACGTTATCCAGTTGTTATGCACAGGTTGACTTATGTGAGGCCTAGCAACAAGATCTAACTTGGCCTCCTCTTGTAAACTCCACATCTAGGTAGAGTACATTTAGAAACAAGTTATTTAGTTAAAATTAAAATTTTAAAAAAAAATTGCTTAGAAATATTATAAATAAAAGTAAAAATTAACTGAAATAATATAATAAGTTTCATAAATAATACCAAAAAGTGTAGTAGAACTTATAAATAATAGTAAAAATAAACTAAATAATAAAATAAGCTGACTTTAAACTCTAATCTAAAATGCAACCTTACTCATAATTTTTTCTTTACTACTCTCATAGCCTGTCAAATGATTAATTTTAACAAAAATTGTGACTTAATTTTTAGTAATAAATTTTTTGCAATTTAATTTATCAGTTACACCCCTAATACATTTTGCAAAATTTTAAGAACTAACCAAAGTCTCACAATATTTTTATAATAAGTTGTGGTGAGTCTCACTATGATTTTTTTTTTCATTTTAGTTTGTTTTATTTTGACCTATAATGGATTAATCCTTCACTTTTTTTTAATAAAAATGTTGTAAAATTTTGTTGTGTCCTAGAAAAACTCACACATATTTAAATATGGATTTAGCATACAATAGAGACCACACGTTGAAGTTAAATAAAAATGGTTTTTTGGTTGACAATTTCAACAATTATAGCAGGGTTGGCAATTTGATCACTAGATGTTTTTGTTGGAAATACTAGAAAGTGTCATCTAATTGAACTATAAAAATCTTGAAAAATAGATATGGTTAATGTAATGCAACCTCGTCATCAACATCTTTGTATATTATTTTAAATATTTAATTCATGACAAAATGAATCTTGTACTTTATAATTTTAAGAGGTAAATACCTTTTGTTTAAGGGGGAGTAGATGCAATATAAATTTTTTAATATAAATTAATGTCACCATAACATATCAACAACATAATAAATACATTTCTTAATTACTTTTTTTAAAACTATTTTTTAAGGTATTTTAAGTTGGTACAACAATTTTTAAGACTTATGTAGCAAAAATTGTAATAATTATAACATAAATCTTTCTCGAAAGGATTGTAACTTTTATACAATTGCAGGCACCAATACATTCCTTGTGGGATCAATTAGTGGAATCATTTTTGGAAGAGTAAATAGTAGTAGGTTTGTAACAAAATAAATAAATAGTATTTAAAATAAAAAAGAGCATTATATAAGTTAGTTTTTTATAAATACTGTATAATTTAAACTTTTGGTGTCAACTTCTTGATAAGAGTTTATTATTAAGTTAAAACATCAATTGATTTGTTGTGGGCATAATTCGAACACTTATTCATTATATATATATATATATTCAAGAACCAATATAAAGTAGTGAAAAAAATAGTGTTTTAGATAAAATATTGAAGAGGTTGAAATGTTGTTTTGTGGGGATTAGAAAATGCATCTTATGAGAACGTATGGTTAGAGCACTAGCATTAGAGGTGTAAATATCTTTCAATTGCTATTTTATTGAGTTGTATATAAAAATAAAAATTAAGATATAAGATAAGTTGTAAAATAAATTAATAAAATAGATAAAATAATTTTTTTTTTTTTTAGAATCAATAAAATAGTATTTACATATTCAAAAAAAAAAAAAAAATATATATATATATATATATATATATACATTTTCTAGATGCTAATGCTCTTACGGTCAAAGAAAAGGAATATGTTGCTTGACCCTTTAGACTGTTTCGTCGAAGAAGACAGATTTGGCATGGTCGGGAACCTGGGATGGAGTCTAACATGTGGATGTTGGTCCCCAGTGCCAGAATCCAGAGGGCGCGTGATTATCTCAGCTTCTGACTTTCATCAATCACTAGTCAGGACTCAGGACGTAAGTGATAATGTCATAAGTTTCCGACTTTTAATACCCAAAAGAAAAAAAAAAACCAATTTGATGAAGTCAACGTCTCCTGAGCTCCTGGCACGCAAGCTCAGAAAAGTGCGAATTTAAACTCAGGATGGATACATCTATCTTTCCTTTCTTTTTATTCTTCTTTTTGAATTTTTTTTTTTTTTAATGCTTAAGAGCATTCATATCAGTGTAGTCATAAATTAAATAATATGACTTTAAAAAAATTATTTTATCTATTTTACATTTTTATTTTATAAAATATTCAACATTAATAATTTTATTTTAACTTTCAATACAATAAAATAATACAAATAACACAATAAAATAATATAATTATTACAATAAAATAATATATATATTCACTGCAAAACAGTGTGAACACATGAATAAAATAATATATTAGTATAAAGTAGTGTAAAAACACAACTTAAAAACAGGGGCGGAGGGAAGGGGGGGCGAGAGGGGGCACCTGCCCCCCCTGAACTTTCAATTTTTTTTTTTACTGATAAGTGGTAATTATAATGTATTGAATTGAAATGTGTTATTGGGAACAACCTACAGCTACAACGTTCAGAACTCAGAACTCAACAGTAACTCTAAAACTACTATAACTTTAATATAAAACTATTGGTCCCACCTAGTAATGATTTAAAAGAAAAAAAAAAGATTTATATATGATACTGTATAAAGCACGCCACCCATTTAAAAAAAAAAAAAAAAGTTATTGGGATTCTTTTAAAATTAAGTAAGAGGGGGATAATTATCTTTTTCATAATTTGTAATTTTGTTAATATAGTAAGGGTAAATTTGATAATTCATTTAGTTTAGCACTTCTAAGCTTTGCTTTCCCTCAAAATCTCTCAAATTTTGGAGAATTAAAAATGAGGGGTTAGAAGTAGTTAGAACCTCTCCAAATCCCTCCCCCTCCCTTAAAAACCATCAAAATAAGGTAATTTAACTTACTCGTTCTCTCTCTCTTCTCTACTTCCATGTACTCCCCCTCCATCCAAACAAGCTATTAGAGTTTCTGTTGCATTTTTAAAAGCATTCAAGTTGAGTTTTTAAAAGCATTCAAGTCATTGAGTCACATTTAAATATTCATAGATATATTACGTACTCTAAATATTCATGTTTAAATTTTTTTAGATTAGTTTTTTACTTTCAATCTTATCTTTTAATCTTGCCCCCCCCTAACCTACATTCCTGGCTCCGCCACTGCTTAAAAATACTTCTTCTTTTTTACCTATGAGCTACAGTACACTGCCAAAGTAGCCGTAGAGCCAAATTATTTGGCTTTAGCTCCACCAATGGAGTTATAAATTTGTATTTGGTGGTCTTAAAAAACTATATTGCTATTTTTAGTGCCACCAATACTAATACTCTAAAAGCACAAATTAAGAATTAATAAATGCTTAACTGTGAGCTGTAATACATATTTTCAATAAAGAAAATACATTTATTAATGATTCATTGACTTATAACACAAATTTATTGTGGTTGTAGGTGCTTTTTTTTTGGATATCTATGAATATTTTGACATTTATTTTTTTGAAAAATGTATAAAATATCATTTTATTATTATTAAGGAAATGCTAACAGATGCCTTTAGTGAATTGATTAACAATCTATTTAAAGAAAGTTTTTATTAAAAAAAATACAATTAATGTTTTGAGAGTTTTTTTTCATTTCTCATAAAAGTGATGTCAAAATTTTTCTAAAATAAATTATTAACCAATGTCCTAAAGGCACTCATTAGCATGACATTTTATTATTATTATTATTATTATTATTATTATTACAGATAAAAACACATTGGAGATAGGAATTCTAGCTGCAGTATGGGCAGGAAAATTAATAGATCTAACCAAAGAAAATGAGCAGCAAAATTATTGGATCTCCTAACCCAAGAGAAAGAGCGTCTACTAAACGATTCAGCTAAGCTAAAAACACTGCTAGTGGACCAATTACGATGCAAATCAGATATGACGGGTTAAATGCATTCTTTGGAGTCACTTTCGAAGATGACTTGGGTCTAGCCTTCAAGAGAGGCAAGTTGGATGGCACAGAAGACCGGAAGATTCAGATTGAATGGGGCGGCGTGGTTAAAGTTTGGCCGGCTGCATGCTACTTTTACTCTTACATATACTCATAATTTTTTTCCTACCATACACAGCCTACCACATTATTGTTGTAGCATATAAAATTGTGATTCTAGATTTTTTTTTTTTTTTTAATTTATTCATCTACAAGTTTCGTGTGTCATACATGAAAAAAATGTCTACAAACACAAAAAATCTGACAATTGTCGGTGTTGTAGAATGCTAGTGGTAAAAAAAAAAACAATAATGCCAATAATGGTAGATTCAAATATAAAAACCTATCAAATTTTGTAATATTTATTTTGCACAGTAGCATTTTTAGTGTGAAAAAAAAAAATATATATATATATATATATATATATGAGATGGGTTCAAGTTACACTTGGTGTAACTCTTTAGAGTTACACCTTTTTTAAACCGTTGGATTTAAGTAAATCCAATGGTCAAAAAAGACATTCATTAATACTAATATTCTAATTTATATCTCATTAATTATTCCTTATTTATTGCATTCCATATCTATCTCTAAACCTTAAAAAACACAAAAAAGTGTACGTCTCTCTCTCATTTTTTTCCCACCGTTTCTCTAAAATAAAAAAATTTCCTCCATTGCAAGCCTCTCTGTCTCTTACTCCTCCACCACTCTTCCACCTTCACTGCCAGGTCGCCGACGGAAAAAAAAAGAAAAGAAAAGAGACCAAACAATCCAGTTAAGTTATTGAAATAAAGAGGTATGGTTAGAGATTATGCTTGACCGCCGATTGGTAAGAGACGATGGACGTGGTCTTGGGCAAGGAGTGATGGATAATCGTCCTATGAATGTAGTCTTCCACATCCTTGTGGAATCCAACATTTCCACCACTCTAAGCTCGGTTTCCAATCCTTTTCCCTTAATGCATAATACAAGTTTTTATTTTTATTGTTTTCCCAACTCAAATATATTTGTTTGATTTTTTATATTATTTTAGTTCAGTAAATGGTTTGTTACTTCTTCCAATCATACAACATAGTCTTAAATATAAAAAATCATCTTACTCTTGTGCTTATCAACAAACATTTCATTCCTTTGAAAGAAAACTGTGTTACCAACAATTTTCCTAGGATTTGCAATCACCGAGGCTGAAACTTTCTAAATCTCAAGTCTTGTTTGAACCTTGTAAAACCAAATATGTTCATGTCATTCCTAGCTATTGTGGCTGACTAAAATTTAATTGACTGATTCAGGCTGATGGAGACTACAATGCAAAGCTTGGAATTACTATCCTCGGTATGCATCCTTTCTTTCTCGTTTGTCTTATATATTTCAAGGCTTTTGATCTTACGACAGCTGTAATTCCAGTGTGCTTCGCCACTGTTGATTAAGTTAATTTATCATTTTCACAGGAGAATCAGTGACAGTGGAAGATGAAATTGTGGTGATAAACAGCATTGTTCTGCCAAATAAGACTCTTAATGTCAGCGTACAGGAGGAGATTATCTTATGATATCGAAGATGCAGAGATCCTGCAATGCCTCTTAGTTTTGTTGTAATTTTATCTTTATCTTTTTTCCTCATTTGTGTTCTTACTGTGGAACTATATGATTGAGGTACAGGAACAAACTAGACCAAATATCCCGGCCACATTAATTGTAATGTTGGATAGCTGATTGCGGATTTGTAGACTTGCAATATTTTTGGATATGAATGAGAGGTTTCTATATACGAGTACTACTGGTAAATCATATTCTAATTTTTCATATACTCCAGTGAAATCTGCTCTCAACTGAATATCCAATTTTAGTTGGCTCTAGAACAATGACATCCAAGTCAATTTGATGGCAATTGCCAACTGAAATTTCATCCGTTGGGAATTTTCCCTAAAGGAATCCATGCCCATTGCATATTTTAAAATCATTCTTTAAAATTTTTTTTTTTTTTAGAGTACCCTTTTCTCTATGGAAGAGAGGGGAAGGGTTGAGCATGGTTCATGGAGGCATACAAGGTTAAGCTGATGCCAATTCGTGAAATTGTAGAGTGATTGTTTGCACTGTTGATAATAGAACTGTCTCAATTGAACAATAGATTAGAAAATTGTGGATTGAGATTTAATGCAATACCTAAGGTACTAACTATCAAGGTAGGTACTAACTATTTCATACAAGCACTTAAAATAGTTAGTAATATAATAAAACAAGGCTGCAGGAAGTAAGATTTTTATATTTAGGACTCTGTTGTATGGTTGGAAGAAGCACCAAATCATTTACTAAACTAAAATAATAATATTTTCTCAAAAAAAAAAAAACTAAAATAATAGTATAAAAAATCAAACAAATATATTTGAGTTGGGAAAACAATAAACATAAAAACTTGTATTACACATTAAAAGGCAATAAAAAATAATAATATACTTTTCATACATTATTATTCAAGCCATTAAACTAAAAAATGAATTTCAAGGCCAAGGAACCTTAAGGCCCACAATATGCAAGTCACATGGTAAGGGAGCAGCTAAAGGAGAGAAGGATCTTGGGAGTGGCTGCATTGATAAATCCTGTGCCTTCTTCGCAACAAATGCATGTAATGGATAGTTTAAATGAGCACCAACACGATGAGAAAGAAGAGAGGGGCTCAAGGGAAAAGGATTGGAAACCGAGCTTAGAGTGGTGGAAATGTTGGATTCCACCAGAATGTGGAAGACTACATTCATAGGACAATTATCCATCACTCCTTGCCCAAGACCACGTCCATCGTCTCTTACCAATCGGCGGTCAAGCATAATCTCTAACCATCCCTCTTTATTTCAATAACTTAACTGGATTGTTTGGTCTCTCTTTTTTTTTCTTTTTCTTTTTTCCTGCTGGCGACCTGGAAGTGGATGTGGAAGAGTGGTGGAGGAGTAAGAGACAGAGAGGTGTGCAGTGGAGGAAATTTTTTTATTTTGAAGAAACGGTGGGAAAAAAAATTAGAGAGAGACGTACACTTTTTTATGTTTTTTAAGGTTTAGAGATAGGTATTGAATGCAATAAATAAGGGATAATTAATGAGATACAAATTAGAATATTAGTATTAATGAGTGTTTTTTTTTTACCGTTGGATCTACTTAAATCCAATAGTTTAGAAAAGGTGTAACTCTAAAGAGTTACACCAGGTGTAACTTGAACCCATCTCTCTATATATATATATATATATATATATAGAGATAGGTTCAAGTTACACCTGGTGTAACTCTAAAGAGTTACACCTTTTTTAAGCCATTAGATTTAAGTATATCCGACGGCTAAAAAATCACCCTCATTATTACAAATATTTTTAATAAAACCTCATTAATTACTCTAATTTATTTCCATCACAACCTATCTCTAATCCCCAAGAAAAAAAACGTCTGACTCTCTCTCTCTCTCTGTTTTCTAAACCTGCGTTTCTCTCTCTCTATCTCCTCCTCCATTGCTCCTCCACTTCCACCTCCACAAGTTGCCGGCAGAAAAAGAAGAAAGAAAATAAAAAAACCCAGCCGAACACTGATGAGAGAAAATTCACAACTGTCTTCGATGGGTTGTGGGTCATTTTCCCCCAATGCCAAACAAGATCTTTTTCTGCCGAAGGTGGGTTTTCATCTCCGACTTCCCACTCGGCAGCAATGGAGACTTGGGAACTACCCACTCATCGCCGCACGAGGTGAGTCCAATTTCCCTTTCTTTTTGGCCAGATGAAATTCTAGGATTTTCATGCCCCCATAAAATAAAATGTTCTGTCATTGGCGTTCTTGATTTTTTAATTATATGCTTTTCTTTGATTCCCTCTGATAATCATGTTGATCTATTTGATAATTACAGTTAAGTCCTTGATAAAATGGTGTATCTTGAGTGATTTTTGTACTGGGTAATTAGGAATTCAGACTCATTCCTTTTGTGCTCCAACTGTTTGATAAAATGCCCCAATGGGATTTTTTTTTTTTTTTTTCCATTTTAAAAAATTTGGGTATGGTCTTTTCATGAAACTTGTCTATTTCCCTGCGTATACATGCACTACAATGTGCAAAGTGAATCTGAGATATATGTGGTGAGGACAACATTTGGTTAGATGATTTTGTGTTTGTTTTTTAGGCTTATTTTGATGTTAAAGAGGTGGTAAATGTGTGATTGGTGGCTGTTTATTATTGTATTTCGAAGTGTTCTTTATATTTATGGATGTAGTATTTTCGCCCATCCACAATTATTGCTACTTGGACGTGAGGGCCACTTAGTTAACCTCTCTTATGTTGCTTGGAATTTGATTTTGCAGCAGCTAACCTCTCTTATGTCTTAGCTTCAATTTTACTACGTTTCTACTCAAATCACTTCTATGCCAACCTTACTATGGTTATATGCACAATTTTAATGATGATTACTAGTTAATAATACTCAAGTAAGTTGTTCGAAGTATGAACCTATTAGAATTTAGATAAAACTGATTTTTTTATTTTTCCTTTAAGCTATTGGTTGGGTAGGATATGTGATGTTGTGGCTCTAATTAGCTTATTTTATACTTTATAGGAATTGAATTCAATAGTGTATTTTTGGTTTGTGCTCAACCATACATATTCAGCAATGGAGCAATGTAAAATGAAGAGCCCTGCCCACACTACAATCTTGGGTACATAGTTCTTGAATGGGTTGAGGAGAACTCAACTCTTTCTGGAATAAAAGAAATATATGGTTATGAAACTAATCTTCCAATGACAATAATAGTCAATTCTGTGTAATGCTTCTATTGAATTCCTTATACTTTTCTAGACAATATTTCATGGAGTTTTTTTTTTATATGTATTATGAAAATGATGGAGTTCCTTTGCCTCTTTTACAGGTGCAAATTGTGCAAGGTCTTTTACGGAAAGGCTTTCTGCTCCTAGTATTGGAGTGTATCAAGACAAAGACTCAAGTAGAGAGGCAAAATGCCATAACAGTACATTGGAAGAGTTCAAGCCAAGACTACTTAAGCGACGGTGCAGACAGTGCAGTTAAAAGTGTAGTAAACAGAGTAGACAGTGCAGTAATTTAAAGTGGCTATACTACTTGTAGTTTAGGATTAGTTTTTAATTGTTAGTTGTGATTTATATACACGTGTAATGATCTGATTGTTTGTAAAGACTAGTTCCACATTAATTTACTTTTGAACTAGTCTACAGTCGTTCAAACATGGGTTTACAACACTTCTTGAACTATCTGTAATTATATGTCTAAGTTTTGTATAAGCACACTTGTTTATAGTTAAATGCATCAAATTTACTGGTTTGGTTTGGTTTTATAGTCATCCCAATTGAATTCCCAGGATTGATGGAGACTAAATGATAGTCACAGTGCCATTGATATAGGTACAAACAGTGCAATGCAGTAAACAAACAACTATGCTAATGCAGTGTAATAAAAAAACCCACTAATGCAGTAACTTATGCAGTGCAGTAAACAAACAACTATGCTAATGCAGTGCAGTAAGTGCAGTAAAGTACAGTAAGTGCTGTAAACAGTGTAGAACTTATGCAGTAACTTAATGACTATGCTAATGCAGTGCAGTAAAAAAAAGCCGCTAATGCAGTAACTTATTCTGTGCAGTAAACAAATAGTGCAATGCAGTAAACAAACAACAATGCTAATACAATGCAATAAAGTGCAGTAAGTGCTGTAAAGAGTGCAGAACTTATGCAGTAACTTAATGACTATGCTAATGCAGTGCAGTAAAAAAAACCGCTAATGCAGTAACTTATTCTGTGCAGTAAACAAATAGTGCAGTGCAGTAAACAAACAACTATGCTAATGCAATGCAGTAAAGTGCAGTAAGTGCTGTAAACAGTGCAGAACTTATGCAGTAACTTAATGACTATGCTAATGCAGTGCAGTAAAAAAAACCGCTAAGCAGTAACTTATAAACAAACAGTGCAGTGCAGTAAACAAACAACTCTACTAATGCAGTGCAGTAAATAAAATCACTAATGCAGTAACTTATGCAGTGCAGTAAATAAACAGTGCAGTGCAGTAAACAAACAACTATGCTAATGCAGTGTAGTAAGTGCAGTAAAAAAAAACCACTAATGCAGTAACTTATGTAGTGCAGTAAACAAACAACTATGCTAATGCAATGCAGTAAGTGCAGTAAGTGCTGTAAACAGTGCAGAACCGCTATACTACCTGTTATTTAGAACCACAAACAAAGATAGATCAATTCTAAGAAACTTTTATTAAAAAAGCAAACACAAAGCTGCAAGTACCCCCTCAAAACAAGAGGTGAGCAGTAGAAAATCTGAAAAAATGAGGCATTTGTCCTTAAATAATAGTATTCCAACATAGGTCCTTAAAAACACACTGTTAATGACATTAAATTGAAGCAAAAACAGTATTCCAACATAGGTCCTTAAAAAAACAAAACAAAAAACCAAATAAAACTATTTCATCATGATTAACAACATAGCTCCTTAAACATAGTTCCTTCAGCTACTTGGACTCAATATATGTATATATAAATTCCACCAAGGAATGATCATTTTGTGATTCTCTTCAGCCACATGTACCTACAGTAGAACAAAAAAAGGTATAAGTAAATTTGAAACATGAGATATATATTATTACAATAAAAAATTCTTTTAAAAAAAAAAAAAACTTGAAAAATGTAATGAAAGAACTCACTTTATGCTAAATCATCAATATCATTGTCATCAACCTCTGTAATGTTTTCTTCATCTTGGTAATCACTTCCTTCGCCATTAAATTGTTTACAAGTACGACGATTATGACCATAACCCCCACAAAGTTGACAAGATCGTCTTTTTGTTGTTGCACGAGCTAAGGATATTTCAAGTCCACCTTTAATTCTCCCACCAGGACCTTGTTTCTCGGTACTTTTCTTTCGACCTTTGGTTTGTGATACATGTGGATCTTTTATATTCAAAGGAACAATGACAGAGCAATCTTCTACTTCAACAATGTCAGCTGATTCACCACTCTTGTGATGCATATCCATTTCATCATCTTCCTTATCTTCAAGCAGTTCATTTTCCATTCCAAAAGCTTTCTTAAGGGTATGGCCTAAGTCTGAGATTATCATTTTATATATATCTTCCGATTTTTCAGCAAGGTAAGACAATTGACTTACACGTTGACAAACATGGATGCTTCGTAAGGCTCTTGACATATGATGCTCATCCTCAAAGCTTGATCTATATTCTACACTTTTGAGTTCTTTATTTGCTTCTTTTGTCCAACGTTGTAGGATGTAGTGGCTAGGAATCTGAAAAATATTTTTAACCTGGAAGATTAATAACATATGCCTACAAACAATTCCCATAAACTCAAAAAGTTGGCAGTCACATTCACAAACTTTTGATTCCAAGTTCAGCTTCACAATAAATGCATCATTTGGATCAAAGGAACTTGTTACTTTGTACCTATAAAAAGTTCCATTTTTCTCAACCTTTTCCTTTGTAAAGTGATTACTACTCACCAATTCTTTTTGGAACTTGTTAAATATGGTTCTCGTGTATATAGAAGCAGCTTGATGCTCTATTTTTGAGCCAATTACCAAAGAAGGTGTTTTATGTCTTGAATCAAAGTCTTCCTTCCTTTCTTTCTTATAACGACTGTCCACCGCCTTTGCAAATTTGACCACAAAATCCTTTAATGTAGTTCTTGAGTTAACAAAGGAGTCAAAGAACGCATTGATGCTTTCACTTCTCTGGGTAGTGTTCATTCCTGCAAAGAAAGTATTTCTATTGTAAACTGGTACCCATGACTCTCGAATATTATATAATCCTTCAAGCCATTCATTTCTCTCCAAGCCATAAGTCAATATTAGGCTCTTCCAAGCCTCCTCAAATTTTTCCACACTAGGTGACTCACGTATGCATCTCTTCAACTCACGTTTGAATATTGAATTCTTATGATATATATGGGAAAGTTTCTCTGGAAATTTCTTCTTAATATGCCAAAGACAAAGACGATGACGAGTTCTTGGGAATACCTTTGCAATAGCTGCACCCATGGCTAAATCTTGATCTGTGATAATAGATTTTGGTTCCTTCCCCCACATTGCTTGAAGCCAAGTTTCAAATAATCACACAAAAGTTTGTTCTGTCTCATCTTGCAACAATGCACAACCAAATAAAATTGATTGACAATGATGGTTTAACCCCGTAAAAGGAGCAAATGGCATATCATACTTGTTTGTTTTGTAAGTTGTGTCAAATGTCACTACATCCCCAAAGTATTGATAAGCCATTCTTGATCGCGCATCCACCCAAAAAAAATTAACCATATGGCCAACATCATCACATTGAATTGCATAAAAGAAATTGGAGTTTTGAGCTTGTTGTTTTTGGCAATAATTAAGGACAGCTGAGGCATCTCCAACATCTAGATTTTTTCCCCTAACATCTCTCAAGTGATTCCAACAATCTCTACTTGTAAATGTTTGGTCACCTACATTGAACATCATGGCAACTTTTCCTGTTGGAAGACCTTCTTCACCAAATTTTTCAACTAGACTCTTAGCAGCGGTAGACATTTTTTTGTGGCATCGGAGGTATGACACACTCTTTGGACTAATAATACCATGATTGTGGTTGTTGTCAAATCCCTTCACAACCCATTTCTGCAACTTCTTATTCTTCATGACCCTAAGCATTGCTTCACATCCAGTTCTAAGACTTGAGCAACTTCTACGGGCCTTGTTTTCATCATCTTTGCTCAAACCATTGTCTAATGCATTTTTTGTTTTGCGCTGCCCTTCACTACAACATACATAAATACGACTTGTTACATCATCACTTCTGGGTGCTTTTTTACTTGTACGGATACGGATTCCAAAACCTTCTTTTTTGGCAAATTCTTTGTAAAAAGTTTCAACATCATCAAGGGAGTCAAATTGCATTCCGACATATGGCTTGGATTTCAACTCACAATCACCAAGATCTTCAAGCGGTAACTCTTGTTCTGATGGCCTCGAATTGTCTGGGACATCATATAACTCTTCACGTTCCATTTGTGATTTAGTAACTATAAGAACCAATACAAATAATGAACACAAAAAAAAATGCAAACATTAGAAATAAAAATGTTTCAAATGACAAAGATATAAAAATGTACATAATCATAATCAAACACTCAAATTGACTTGAAATTGTAAATATGACAAAGATATAAAAATGTACATAATCATAACCAAATACTCAAGTTGACACTCAAATTCAATTTCGACTTTGAAAGCATGAAATTTTTTAAATAAAAAAAAAATTCCATCAGTCTAATTACGGGTTTGGAACATGAAAACTAGATATTTTTGCCAGATAGTGTTTTTTTATTAAATTGCTCCAGAGCAGTTGCATCATCAAAATCATTAATTGGTTTGGCAAATTGCTGTTTGTCCATTATTATATCATCATAAGCCACCTATATAAGTTCATGTCTCTTTCTCTCAAAAGAAAAAAAGAATTAATATGTTCATGTCTAACTTCAGTGATGTTTTTTGTTTATCAATTTCTTCAACTATTCAACGGTGTAAGTCACAGTGTTAGTTTTTTTTAGAGCACTCACAACTTGGGGATGTAACTAGGGAACTACCGACGACGTAAGCCACAGTGTAAGTTTCTCTAAATTTACTGCACATACAATGGTTTTATATTGAATATGTATTTTGAGTTCTAAAAAATCTGTGTTGCCACATGATTCTTTGTGAACCATTTACGGTGTTCCAGGAAAAAAAAAAAAAAAAAAACAGAGCACTCACAACATAAAAGAAAGGAAAAATAGAAACAGAGTACTCACAATGGTGGAGGAGCAATGGTGGAGGTGGAACAATGGTGGAGCTTTAATGTGATTTGTACTCACAATAGAAACAGAGCACTCACAACACGTTAATGCGATCGATTTTTTTTTTTTTGGTGGCGGTAACCAGGAACAATGGTGGAGGAGCAGCAAACGGAGACAAACGGAGAGACAAAGGCTTGAACACCAAACGTAGAGAGAGAGCACTCACAATAGAAACAGACTACTCACAACACCAACACGTTAATGTGATTTTTTTTTTTTTTTTGGTTCTGGTAGCAACCTGTAACAATGGTGGAGGAGGAGCAGCAAACGGAGACAAACGGAGAGATAAAGGCTTGAACACCAAACGGAGAGAGAGAGCACTCACAATAGAAACAGACTACTCACAACACCAACATGTTAATGTGATTTTTTTTTTTTTTTTTTTTGGTTCTGGTAGCAACCTGTAACAATGGTGGAGGAGGAGCAGCAAACGGAGACAAACGGAGAGACAAAGGCGTGAACACCAAACGTAGAGAGAGAGAGAGTCAGATGTATTCTTTTGTTGGGTGTAGAGATACGTATTGAATGCAATAAACAAGGAATAATTAATGAGATACTTGTAGGAATGTTAGCATTAATGAGGGTTTTTTTTTTACCGTTGGATTTACTTAAATCCAATGGCTTAAAAAAGGTGTAACTCTTTAGAGTTACACCAGGTGTAACTTGAACCCATCTCATATATATATATATATATATATATATATATATATATATATATATATATATATATATTAAGAATTCTAGTAAATTTCGGGTCATTTCAGTCTATTTCGGATGTTTCGAGACGTTTCAGTAAATATCGACTGAAATTCAAGCTTCAGCCAACATGAAGTTTGTGCTTAAAAAAAAAAAAAAAAAAAGTTCTTAAAACCAAAACAAATTTGCATTTTGTACACCAAAAAACCTCAAAAGGAAAAAAAAAAATGAAAAGAAAATAAATGAAAAAATGTACCTATATAATAAACTATAAGTTCATTTGACATATTAATAAAATTATTAATTATTATTGTTTAGTTGTTTCATTAATTTATTTGTCTTTTATAAATTATAATTTGTTGTATTGTTATTTCATTAATTATTAAATTATTAATTGTTTTTTAGTCTAACATAATTTAATTTGTTTGTCTTTTATAATGTATTGGTTAATTAAATTATTAATTATTATTTATTAGTGGCTTTCCCCAATTAATTATTGGTTAATTAAATTATTATTTATTAGTTGCACTAGCACACATCTATGTGCACATTACACTAAAAGAGCTAGCCATGTGCACATTACACATCCCATGGGCTGATGTGCACATTACATTGCTTTAATTATTGTTTACCCAGCCCCATGAGTTCATCCACCCCCACCCCCACCCCACTCCACTCAACAAATAAGCCAGTCAAGCCTCAAGAAAATTTCCCCGATCACAAGAGCCAACTGCCAATCAAAAAATTTCACAATCACAAATCACAATACATATTACACTAAAAGACAATTAATAATTTAATATCTCACCGACACAAACACACACACCAACACTAACAGCAACACCCACCAACACCAACGGATAAGATATTAAGATAAAGCCAAATTCAAAAAGTCAAAAAAAAGCCAAATATTAATAAAGATAAAGTTAAAGTTTCAACAATTCAGCGGCCCAATCACAGAATCAGATAAAGACAAAGTATTAAAATTAGTCTTACGGAAGAGAGAGAGAGAGAGAGAGAGAGAGAGTCATAATTTTCATTTCAATGATTCAGATAGAAAGAGAGAGTGAGAGACTAAGAGAGAGTCATAAAGAAACAAAGAGAGAAGTTAGTTTAGTAAAATGAAATACCTTGAGGGAGGGAGCACCGGAGCAGTCGAGCAAGGACGCCTGAAGGCTGAGGCCGCTGAGGCAGTGACGAGGCGATAAGTGATCTCCAATGAGGGCAGTGGCGAGCGACGACGACGAGGGGAGAGCGAGCTGAGCGACGACGACGATCTGGATTGGACCGATCTCCGACGACAAGCGAGTTGCGAGTGACGTGACCGATCCGATCTCCGTGCCTCCGACTGTTGGCAATTGGCTTGAGCCTGAGGCGTTGCTCTGAGGGACTGAGGCGTTGCTTACTCTGTTTTTACTCTTTAGGTTTGCTTTAGGCCCTTAGGGATTTCTGATTTAGAAGTGATTTCTGATTTAATTTACTCTGTAGCTTTGTATTGGGGTTTGGATTTTTTTTTTTTTTTTTTTTGAGAATCTATGGGTTTTCTACCTCTGTAATCTGTTGGGCTTGCCGAGTTGTCATGGGCTTGGCTCTGTTACAATTTTTTTTTTTTTTTTTTTTGCTTGAAAGTAGAACAAATAAAATTTTTTTTTTTTAATTTGAGGGTGTTCCTAATATAGAGCAAATATAAAAAAATTTGTGAAAAAAAATTTTTTTTTCAAGTTTTTTTTTTTCAGGTCAAAGTGTTCCTAAGAACACCTTGAGTTGCACGTCGCATTGCCACTATTGATTGATGTCATAACTAATAATCTTTGATTATCTTGAAAATTTGTAAGCATGGAGAATATATGAATATAATGTAATCTAACGGTGGATTTTTAAAAATTCAAATCCAATTAAAAAATATTTAATCTAACATTACATAAAATTATATTATGTATAACTTGAACATGATATATATATATATATCCTAGACTCCTAGTATGTTATATAAAGATTAGTTTGAGGATTGTCTTTCAGTTTTTGAGATGGTCGGTTGCCTCTGACTCAGATATTATGTAACCATGACTTTTTTTCATTTTATTCAATTAAATTGCCTTTTTCTATTAAAAAAAATGGTTGGAGGAAAAGAGAGGGCGAAATAGTGTCTTTTTCCTAGACTCCTAGTATGTTATATAAAGATTGGTTTGAGGATTGTCTTTCAGTTTTTGAGATGGTCGGTTGCCTCTGACTCAGATATTCTGTAACCAAGACTTTTTTTCATTTTATTCAATTAAATTTCCTTTTTCTATTAAAAAAAAATGGTTAGAGGAAAAGAGAGGGCGAAATAGTGTTTTTTCGTTGACATAAACAGAACGCAATTTCACTATTGCTTTTGCCTTTCGAAACTAAGGATGTATTTAGATACCGTTTGTTTTGTTAAAATTAAAAAATTATTACTAAAAATACTATAGATAAATATAAAAATTTGTTTAAATAGTACAGTGGAGCTCGTGAATAATACCAAAATGTATAATGAGACTCATAAATAATATAAAAAATAAATTAAATAGTGAAATAATTTTAATTCTTAATCCTAACCCAAACGCATACGTGACCCTAGACCTCTTTCCCAAAAAAAGAAGTGACCCTTGGACCTTGGTTTGCTGTTTTGACTTTTGATATTTAAAGCAGTGACTCTTGGCATGTTGGACACCTGAACATTGTCAGCCAGCTCAGCAGCCAAGTCCTTGTTCATTTGGAAAGGTATATGTTGTTTCTTTCACAAAGTCCTTGTTCAAAACGAAAAGTGCGTGTTGTTTCTTTCACAAGAAAAAGAAGAAGCATCCTTTTACCAAAAAAAGAAAAAAGAAGAAGCATCCGCTTGTTTTTGTTTTAATATTACCGAGTCAACAACTTATTTGAAAAGAAGACACCTGCATGCATGCATGATGCATTCTTTTGTAAATACCGCGGCCTAGCGTATTTACACATGTGTCACGTTATCCAGTTGTTACTTGTTATTCATAAGTTAATTTACGTGTCTTCTCAAAAAAAAGTTAATTTATTTGGAGCCTAGCTACGAGGTCTAACTTGGTATATATCATGCATGCATGACGCATTCTTTTGTAAATTCCGCGGCCTATCATATTTACTCATAATTTTTTATCTATAACTTACCGTCTATCGTGTGATTAGTTATTACAAAAGTTATGACTTAATTTTTGGAAATTTAATTTTTGCAATTTAAATTTTCAATTACATCCCCTAATACATTTTGTAAAACTTTAAAAACGTACTAAAGTTTCATAACATTTTCATAATACTTTTATTTTTATTTGTGGTGAGTATCAGTATGATCTTAATGGATTAACACCTCACTTTTTTTTATAAAAATGCTTTAAAATTTTGTTGTGTCCTAGAGGAACTCATACATATTTAAATATGGATTTAGCATACAATAGAGACCACACGTTGAAGTTAAATAAAAATGGTTTTTTGGTTGATAATTTCAACAATTATAATAGGGTCGGGAATTTGATCATTGGATGTTTTCGTTAGAAATACGTACTAAGAAGTGTCAACTAGTTGAACTACAAAATTCTTGAAAAATAAATATGGTTAATGTAATGCAACATCATCATCAACATCTTTGTATATTATTTTAATTATTAAATTCATGATAAAATGAATCTTCTACTTAATAATTTTAAGAGATAAATACCTTTTGTGACCAATATAGCATTGTGGTATACAGTAAAATTCTAATACTAATTTATTATGTGCAGAAATCAGCAACAATTTCTGTAGTCTTTAATAGACATATTTGTATTCATTTTCTAAGTTTACTCACCGATAAATTTGCAACTTTACTTTCAAAATATATAAAGATATATGTGCACCTAGTATGAAAATTGGATTAATGAAAAAAAAAAATTGAACTTTCAACCTGTAAGAATATAGGATGAAGAAGCGTCCTAGATAAAGTAGCTGGAAAGTGGAGCTCACATAATATTGAGCAACAATCTTCATTTCCGCAAAATACAAACTATATATTGATAACCTGATTTCTGCGCTTCTTGTTCGTTGGGATTGACTTTTGATCTTCCCTATACAGATTTCTTTCATCTTTTTGCTAAAATTTCATAAGAAAGTACGTACGTATATAGTGACAGTTTTTATTGGGAAATATCTTTGTGTGGTGTGCACCATATCTTTATGTCCCCTATAAAATTCCCCTGCAATTTGGTGTATTTTTATGGACTTTGTGATGAAATGCTAGTAACATAATATTTTATACAATTTTTATCACAACTTGTAACGTGGCAAGTTGTGAATGGTAGAGAAAAAATAATGGGTTCATATTTCTACCACTCACAACTCACTATGTGATAAGTTATGACAAAACGCGTTTAAAATGTTGTGGTACCAGCATTTATCTCCTTAAATGACATTCTCTTTGTCTTGACAACACATCCTTGGTACGATGATCACTTCACAAATATAAGTGCTTGTAAGATATAAGGAGTAGGGGCCAGAGTTTAAGTCTCCAGGAAGGAGACTCACACACATATACACTTAGATTAGGTTAAAGTATAATTTCTATTTTGTATAAAAAATTTGTTGAATTGTTATTTTCCCCCTTGTTTGTTTGGTAATAACACTAATAGCTGTGAAGGATCTCTAAAATATATATCACTAAATGCATCACCTAGTTTCTAATGACTAGGTGATGCATGAAAAATGAGTTGAACATTGTAAGAGTTAGTTTTTGGAGTTCCATTTAGTTTGTTAATCCTTTTTTAATTTGGTAATCCGTTTTATCTTTTCACCTCACGATTTGTGTGAGTGGGTGTTACTTTTTTTTTTGCTTTTTTCTTTGAGAATCTTTTATTTATTTTTATTATCTTTCTGTGCACATATTTAGTAATATTGTGTTTGTTTACCCAAAAAAAAAAAATATATATATATATATATATATATATGTCACTTTGAGAACAAAGTATAAACTGTAAAAGAATTATGAAATCTGGCAATTTTTCCTCTCAAAAGTGTCTATGGAAGGTGAGGTCCTAAGTCCACAACTTGTGACTTCTATCAAAAATTGAAACATAAATAAAATCCTCCTCGGTACTTTTGATTTCTCTCCAATCCCTTCACTCTCTCTTGGAATCATTTGATTTACTATATAAAGGTAGCGTTAGTGGGCATTAGTGGCTAGAATGTTAATCTTGTGCTGTATTAATTGTTCAAATAAACCAGTTATTACTTTGGGTGGTCATATGCCCACCTGACACCTAATCTCAATCCCAAATAAACCAGCTACTACTTTGACTAATGATCAATTATGTCCTAGGTTTTTTTTATAAACCACGTCCTAGTATTTTTTACAATGATTGATTTGAGGATTGTCTTCAGTTTTTGAGATGGTCGGTTACCTACTTACATATTCTGTAACCATGATTTGTTCATTTTCTTCAATTAATTGCCTTTTCTTTTCTTTTCTTTTTAATGGTTGACGTCAAGAAAAGAGAGGTGAAATAGTATGCGTTTGGACGTAGATTAAAATTATAAATTATTTCACTAATTAGCTTATTTTTGTTACTATTTATGAGCTCCACTGCACTTTTTGGCACTATTCATAACTCTCACTGTACTATTTCAACTAAATTTTACTTTTATCTACAGTACTTTCAGGCTTCAGTAATAAATTTTCAGTTTCAACAGAGTAAGCAGTATCCAAACAAACTCAGAGTGTCTTTTTCTTTGACACAAATAGAATGCAATTTCACTCTTGCTTTCAAAGCTAAGCCCATGTTTAGTTCTAAAAAGTTATGTATTTATTTTTTATTTTTTATCTTCTGTATTTAAATTCTATATTTGAATATAGAAAAAATTATTCATTTTTACATGTGATGGTGTTTGGTAAGTTATTTTGAATATATAATTTGAGTATAAAAATTCATCATACACAGCTTTGTATTTTTTTTAAAGTTACTTTTTTCACTCAATTAGGTGAGATCTTTGTGTTTTTACTGAAAATTTTTTACTGAAAATATTGTAAATAAAAATAAAAGTTAACTGAAATAATACAGTATAACTCATAAATAGTATAAAAAGTACAATAAAATTCATAAATAATACCAAAAATAAATTAAATAATAAAATAATTTGACAAAAATAATTTTAATGACCCTCAATCCCTTGTTTTTTAATTACTATTACAAAGTCCACAACTTATTTGAAAAGAAGACACATGCATGTGTCACGTCATCCAGTTGTTATGTATAGGTTGATTTATGTGAGGCCTACGAGCTCTAACTTCTCATTCATCCTATTGTAAATTCCACAACTAGGTTAGTTAAGAGTCATGCATATGTCTCGTCATCCAGTTGTTATGCATAGGTTGATTTATGGGAAGCCTAGCTACGAGGTCTAACTAATTGGTCTCATTCATTTTCTTGTGAATTCAACGCGAAAAATTTTGGTCCTAAAGTCAATTACACAACTTTATCTACAATTCATCTATGTGGTGAATTGTAATTAATAGAGGGGTGTGGTAATTGACATATGAATCCACCATCATCTTTTTACCCATCACAATTAATCACATAAATAAATAATTGATAAAATTATGTAATTGATTGTAGTAACAAAATTACTATTCCAAATCTGGTTACTTCCTCCCGTGAATTCCTCAGCTATGTGAGTAAGAGTCATTCATGTGTCACGTCATCCAGTTGTTATGCACAGGTTGACTTATGTGAGGCCTGCCTACAAGGTCTAACTTGGCCTCCTCTTGGAAACTCCACAGCTAGGTAGAGTACATTTAAAAACAAATTATTTAGTTAAAAAATTTTTAAAAAAAAAATTGCTTTCAAATATCATAAATAAAAATAAAAATTAATTGAAATAGTATAGTAAGATTCATAAATAATATTAAAAGTACAATAAAACTTATAAATAATAACAAAAATAAATTATTGGTAAAATAAGTTGATTTTAGTAATAAATTTTTTGCAATTTAATTTATCAGTTACACCCCTAATACATTTTGCAAAATTTTAAGAACTAACCAAAGTCTCACAATATTTTTATAATAAGTTGTGGTGAGTCTCACTATGATCTTTTTTTCATTTTAGTTTGTTTTATTTTGACCTATAATGGATTAATCCATCACTTTTTATATAAAAATGTTGTAAAATTTTGTTGTGACCTAGAAAAACTCACACATATTTAAATATGGATTTAGCATACAATAGAGACCACATGTTGAAGTTAAATAAAAATGGTTTTTTGGTTGACAATTTCAACAATTATAGTAGGGTTGGAAATTTGATCCTTGGATGTTTTTGTTGGAAATACTGGAAAGTATCAACTAGTTGAACTATAAAAATCTTGAAAAATAGATATGGTTAATGTAATGCAACCTCGTCATCAACATCTTTGTATATTATTTTAAATATTAAATTCATGACAAAATGAATCTTGTACTTTATAATTTTAAGATGTAAATACCTTTTGTTTAAGGGGGAGTAGATGCAATATAAATTTTTTAATATAAATTAATGTCACCATAACATATCAACAACATAATAAATACATTTCTTAATTACTTTTTTTAAAACTATTTTTAAAGTATTTTAAGTTGGTACAACAATTTTTAAGACTTATGTAGCAAAAATTGTAATAATTATAACATAAATCTTTCTTGAAAGGATTGTAACTTTTATACAATTGCAGGCACCAATACATTCCTTGTGGGATCAATTAGTGGAATCATTTTGGAAGAGTAAATAGTAGTAGGTTTGTAACAAAATAAATAAATAGTATTTTTTTTTTTAAAAAGAGCATTATATAAGTTGGTTTTTTATAAATTCTGTTTAATTTAAATTTATGGTGTCATCTTCTTGATAAGAGTTTATTATTAGGTTAAAACATCAATTGATTTGTTATGGGCATAATTCGAACGTCAGCCAAGTAATTAATCAAGAACCAATATAAAGTAGTGAAAAATATATTGTTTTAGATAAAATATTGAAAAGATTGGAATGTTGTTGTGTGGGGATAAGAAAATGCGTCTTATGAGAACACATGACTAGAGCATTAGCATTGGAAGTGTAAATATTTTCCCGTTGCTATTTTATTGAGTTGTATATAAAAATAAATATTCAATATATATATTGAATATTTAATAAGATAAGTTGTAAAATAAATAAAATAATATTTAAATATTCAATATATATATTTTTTGCATTTTCTAGATGCTAATGCTGTTACGGTCAAAGAAAAGGAATATGTTGCTTGACCCTTTAGACTGGTTCGTGAATTTTGCCATTTTGGTTCCCAGCGCCAGAATCCAGAGGGCGCGTGATTATCTCAGCTTCTGACTTTCATCAAACAGTAGTCAGGACGTAAGTGATAATGTCATAAGCTTCCGACTTTCAATACCAAAAATAAAAAACAAAAAATCGATAAAGTCAACGTCTCCCGGGCTCCTGACACGCAAGCTCAGAAAAGTGCGAATTTAAACTCAAGATGGGATACATCTATCTTTCCTTTCTTTTTATTCTTCTTTAGATTTTTTTTTTTTTTTTTAATTCTTAAGAGCATTTAATTGGTGAAGTCATAAATTAAATAATATAACTTTACAAAAAATTACTTTATCTATATTACCTTTTCACTTTATAAAATGTCCAACATCAATAATTTTATTTTAACTTTTAATACAATAAAATAATATATTACTGCAAAACAGTGTGAACATATGAATAAAATAATATATAAGTATAAAGTAGTGTAAAAACACAATTTAATAATGGGTCATACTAACGAGTGTCCTAAGTTAAGAATTCAGTTAAAGAAAGTTTTTATGGGAAAAAAAAAAAATTAATATTTTGACAACTTTTTTCATTTCCCATAAAAGTAATATAAAAAATTTCTTTAACTAAATTCTTAACTAATGCTCTAAGAGCACTCATTAGCATTTCCCTTTAATAATACTTCTTTTTTACCTATGAGCTTACAATACACAGCCAAAGTAGCTGTGGAGCCAAATTATTTGGCTTTAGCTCCACCAATAGAGCTATAAATTTGTATTTGGTGGTGCTAAAAAACTATTGCTATTTTTTGCACCACCACTACTAATGCTCTAAAGGCACAAATCAAGAATTAATAAATGTTTAACTGTGAGGTGTAATACATGTTTTCAATAAAGAAAATACATTTATTAATGATTCATTGGCTTATAGCACAAATTTATTGTGGTTGTAGGTGCTTTTTTTGGATATCTATGAATATTTTGACATTTATTTTTTTTGAAAAATTTATAAAATATCATTTTATTATTATTAAGGAAATGCTAATAAATGTCCTTAAGGAATTGATTAACAATCTATTTAAAGAAATTTTTTATTAAAAAAAAAAAACAATTAACGTCTTACAGTTTTTTTTATTTCTCATAAAAGTGGTATCAAAACTTTTCTAAAATAGATTATTAACCAATGTCTTAAATGCACTCGTTAGCATAACCCTTATTATTATTATTATTATTGATAAAAACACATTGGAGATAGGAATTCTAGCTGCAGTATGGGCAGGAAAATTAATAGATCTAACCAAAGAAAATGAGCAGCAAAATTATTGGATCTCCTAACCCAAGAGAAAGAGCGTCTACTAAATGATTCAGCTAAGCTAAAAACACTGCTAGTGGACCAATTACGATGCAAATCAGATATGACGGGTTAAGTGCATTCTTTGGAGTCACTTTCGAAGATGACTTGGGTCCAGCCTTCAGGAGAAGCAAGTTGGATGGCACAGAAGACTAGAAGATTCAGTTTGAATGGGGCGGCGTGGTTAAAGTTTGGCCGGCTCCATGCTACTTTTACTTTTACATATACTCATAATTTTTTTCCCATCATACACAGCCTACCACAATTATACATTATAATTGTAGCATAAAAAAAGTGTAATTCTAGATTTTTTTTTTTTTTTAATTAGTCATTTACAAGTTTCATGTGTCATACGTGAAAAAAGATGTTTACAAACACAAAAAATTTAACAATTGTCAATGTTGTAGAATGTTAGTGGTAAAAAAAAAAACAGTAATGCCAATAATGGTAGATTCAAATATAAAAAAACTATCAAATTTTGTAATATTTATTGTGCATAGTAATATTTATAGTGTGAAAAAAAAAACATATATTAAGAATTTTAATTAATTCAACTGATAAAGTATTTATCATTGAATAAAAAAACACATATTAAGAATTTTAATTAAAACAATATAGTTTATTGTTACGCTAAACAACAATAATTAAAACTGTATAATTAACCAATACATTATAAAAGACAAATAAATTAAATTATGTTAGGCTAAATAATAATTAATAATTTTATAATTAACGAAATAATAATATAACAAATTATAGTTTATAAAAGACAAACAAATTAATGAAACAATTAAACAACAATAATTAATAATTTTATTAATATTTCAAATGAACTTATAGTTTATTGTTTATTCTTTTGCTAGAATTATGGACAAATATTTGATAAGAAAAACACGTACCCAAGATTCATCTTATGTGCAAGATTCATCTCCTGTACAAGATTTATCTTCATCTTCTAAGCGAATTCATGTTGACTTTAACTTAGAAAATCTTCCTTCAGATCCTGGGCTACGACAAAAGATATCATCTTATCATCCTAATAATCATGATGAAATAAGAAGACATTATTTAACAAAAAGCCTTTGTCAACCTGTTCTTAATGTTTTCCCTCTATCATATTTTTCTGAAAAGCCCCGTCGATTTAGATCTGATTGGTATATAAGAAGAAAGTGGTTGGAATATAGTATAGACAAGGATGCGGCATTTTGTTTTTATTGCTACCTATTTGGGCGGCAAGATGTTGGTAAGCAAGGAGGAGGTGAGACTTTTGTAACGAAGAGATTCAAACTTTGGAATCAGGTTGCGAAGTTAGATTCCCATGTTGGAGGAGTTAATAGTACTCATAGCCAAGCTGTCAAAAAGGGTGAAGATCTACTGAAGGAAAAGCAACACATTCAAAGTGTTTTGGTTAAACAATCAAATAAAGATAAACATGATTATCGGGTTCAATTAAATGCAATAGTTGATTGCATAAGATTCCTTTTATGCCGGGGATTAGCTTTTCGTGATCACGATGAATCTCAAGGTTCAAGTGATAAAGGAAAATTTCTTGAGCTTGTGCAATTTTTAGGAGATCACAATGAATCTATCAATGAAGTGTTGCAAACAGTTCCGAAAAATTGCAAGCTTACCCACCCAGAGATTCAAAAAGACATTGTGAATGCAATTGCAAGTGAAACATCCAAAGCCATCATCAAGGATCTTGACAATGGGTTCTTTTCAATATTAGTTGACGAGTCACGTGATATTTCAGTGAAAGAACAAATGTCCCTCGTTCTTCGTTATGTGAACAAAAAATGAACTATTATAGAGCAGTTCCTTGGTATTGTACATGTTACAAGTACCACCGCTTTGTCACTCAAATGTGCTATTGAATGTTTACTTTGTGAACATAATTTGAGTTTGTCGAACCTACGTGGGCAAGGTTATGATGGGGCTAGTAATATGCAATGTGATATCAATAGTCTTAAAACTTTAATTTTGAAAGAGAATAAGTCAGTATTTTATGTCCATTGTTTTGCTCATCAACTTCAATTGACACTTGTTGCTGTTGCTAAAAATCACATTAACATTGCTGAATTTTTTTATGTGGTTAGTAATTTAGTAACTATTGTTGGAGGCTCTTGTAAGAGACGAGATGTTCTTCGAGATGCACAATTTGCCAAAATTAAAGAATATTTAGAGAATGGTATACGTAGAAGTGGACAAGGTTTGAATCAAGAGACAAATCTTAAACGTCCTGGTGATACACGTTGGGGATCATATTATGGGACTATTCTGAACTTGATTTTGATGTTCTCTACTGTTGTTGATGTACTTGAGATTATTGAAGAAGATGGCTTGTCCGACCAAAAAGTTGAAGCTCGATTTATTATAAGGTCAATTCTATCTTTTGAATTTATCTTTGCCCTACACTTGATGAAAAATATTTTAGGGATCACAAATGAGTTGTCAATAGCACTGCAAAAAAAAAAAATCAGGATATAGTAAATACTATGGATCTTGTTAAAGTGTCTAAGTAAAGATTGCAAGTAATGAGAGAAGATGAATGGAAATCTTTATTGACTGAAGTATCTTCTTTTTGTACCACACATGATATTTCTATCTTGAACATGGATGAAACATTTGTAGTTAGTGGAAGGTCACGACGCAATACTCAACAAAAGACAAATTTACATCATTATCGTGTTGAACTATTCTACAAAGTCATAGATATGCAACTTCAAGAGCTTAACAATCATTTTTCTGAGGCAAATACCGATTTGCTACTTTGTATGACTTGCTTAAATCCAAGTAATTCATTTGTGGCTTTTGATAAGGAAAAGTTGATTCGTCTAGCTAAGTTCTATCCCTATGATTTTCTTGGGACAGATATTTTGGCACTTGACTCTCAATTGCAGAATTACATTTTTGATATGCGCAGCAACGACTTCTTTTTAGAGTTTCAAGGAATTAGTGAACTTGCTGAAAAGTTAGTGAGCAAAAGGAAGTATGAGACTTATTCTTTAGTCTATTTACTTGTGAAGTTAGCTTTAACCCTTCCAGTTACTATTGCAACAGTAGAAAGAAGTTTTTCAGCAATGAAATATATAAAAAATGAACTGTGCAATCGAATGGGAGATCGGTGGATGAATGATTGTTTAATTGTGTATATTGAAAAAGATGTAGTTTGTAGTATTAATACTGAGACTATTATGCAAAGATTTCAAAATATGAAAACTCATAGAAGACATTTGTAAATTTTATGGATTTATGTATTTTTTTTATTGTTGTTGTTATCAATATATAAAATTTTCTTTTTATTAAATTATGTAATTTATGCTTATTGAGGAATATCCTGACAAAATTTCCTGAAGTCGCCACTGAATAATACTGTGGGATCTAATTTTAATGTGAGTCCCGTGAACAGTGCTCAAAATTCACAGAAAAAACGCATACGCGCATATATGGCATTTTCATCACAATCCAAACCCAGCCTAAGATGACCCCTTGGACCTCTTAATGTGACCCTTGGACCTTGGCTTTTTGACTTTTGATATTCTTGGACCTTGGCTGTTTGACTTTTGATATTTAAAGCAGTGCCTCTTGGCATGTTGGACACCTGGACATTTTCAGCCAGCTCATTAGGAAAAGTAGATGTTCCTTTCACAAAGTCTTTGTTCATAAGGAAAAGTACACGTTGTTTCTTTCACAAAAAAAGAAAGAAGCCTACCCTTGTTTTAGATTTAATATTACCGAGTCAACAACTTATTTGAAAAAAAGACACCTAGCATGTGTCACGTTATCCAGTTGTTATTTGTTATTCATAAATTGAGTTATGTGGAGCTAGCTATGAAGTCTAACTTGGTCTCATGCATGCATGATGCATTCTCTTGTAAATTTCGCGGCTTAGCGTATTTACTCGTAATTTTTCTTCATAACTTACCGTTTATCGTGTGATTAGTTATGACTTAATTTTTAGTAATAAAATTTTTTCAATTTAATTTTTCAATTATACCCATAATACATTTTGTGCAACTTTAAGAACATACCAAAGCCTCACAATATTTTTATAATGTTCTTATTTTAAGTTGTGGTGAGTGTTAGTATGATCTTTTTTTTATTTTAGTTTGTTTTATTTTGACCTATAAAATGAATTAACACTTCACTTTTTTTTATAAAAATGTTGTGAAATTTTGTTATGTCCTAGAAGAACTCATACATGTTTAAATATGAATTTAGCATACAATAGAGACCACACTTTGAAGTTAAATAAAAATGGTTTTTTGGTTGATAATTTCAACAATTATAATAGGGTTGGGAATTTGACTGTCACTAGATGTTTTCATTAGAAACATTAAGAAATGTCAACTAGTTAAACTACAAAACTCTTGAAAAATAAATATGATTAATGTAATGCAACCTCATCATCAACATCTTTGTATATTAGTTTAAATATTAAATTCATGATAAAAAGGAATCTTCTACTTAATCATTTTAAGAGATGAATACCTTTTGTGACCAATATGGCATTGTGGTATGCAGTAAAATTCTAATACTAATTTATTATGTACAGAAATCAACAACAATTTCTGTAGTCTTTAATAGACATATTTGTCTGCAGAGAAGCTTAAAATTTTGCTTTGCATCTTAATAGTACAACAGATCAGGATAATCATACAGCTTCAGAAACTTTAAGATCGCCAGAGTTTGTATTCATTTTCTAAGTTTTCTCACCGATAAATTTGCAACGTCACTTTCAAAATATATAAAGATATATATGCACCTAGTATGAAAATTGGATTAATGAAAGAAAATTTTTGAACTTTCAATCTGTAAGAATATAGGATGAAGAAGCATCCTAGATAAAGTAGCTGGAAAGTGGAGATCACATAATATTGAGCAACAATCTTCATTTCCGCAAAATACAAGCTATATATTGATTACCTGATTTCTGCGCTTCTTGTTCGTTGGGATTGACTTTTGGTCTTCCCTGTACAGATTTCTTTCATCTTTTTGCTAAAATTTCATAAGAAAGTACGTACGTATATAGTGACAGTTTTTATTGGGAAATATCTTTGTGTGTTGTGCACCATATATTTATGTCCCCTATAAAATTCCCCCGCAATTTGGTGTATTTTTATGGACTTTGTGATGAAATGCTAGTAACATAATATTTTACACAATTTTTGCCACAACTTACAACATGGCAAGTTATGAGTGGTGGAGAAAAAATAGTGGATCCATATTTTTACCACTCACAACTCGCTATGTGATAAGTTATTGCAAAAAGTATTTAAAATGTTGTGGTACCGGCATTTATCTCCTTAAATGACATTCTCTTTGTCTTGACTACACATTCTTGATGCGATAGTCACTTCACAAATATAAGTGCTTGTATGATGTGGAGGGTAAGGGTCAGAGTTCAAGTCTCCATGAGGGAAACTCACACACATATATACTTAGATTACGTTAAAATAGAATTTTTATTTTGTATAAAAATATTGTTGAATTGTTATTTTTCCCCTCGTTTGTTTGGTAATAACACTAATAGCTGTGAAGGATCTCTAAAATATATATCACTAAATGCATCACCTAGTTTCTAATGACTAGGTGATGCATGAAAAATGAGGTGAACATTGTAAGAGTAAGTTTTTGGAGTTCCATTTAGTTTGTTAATCCCTTTTTTTTTTTTTTTTTTTTTTGTAAATATTTAGTGATATTGTGTTTGTTTCAAGGGAGTCAATACCGTACAAGAGGCTGTACTGGTTTGATCAGCGATACAATATATTTCGGATACCAGTCAATAACGATGTACCGTTTCGGGTTTACCGCTATTTTTTATATTTATAAATATATATATATATATATATATATATATATATATATATATATATATATATATATATATATATATATGTATGTATGTGTGTGTGTGTGTGTGTATATATATATATATTATAATAAATATAAAAGTTTATCATAAAATATTTTCTCAATTCAGAACTAATTATTCATGGTTTTAGATTTTAATATCAATTAAAAAAAAACAATATAAAAAATAGAAAACTTAAAAGTTACCGTTACATACTAAGAAAACAAATAATACTAATAAGTTAATGCAAATAAGTTACCATTTTACGGTAACAAAAATTCAAAAATTACAAAACTTAAAAAAAATAATAATAATAATAAAACTTTTTTTTTGTATCGGCTGGTACGCCTAGTACCGGCTGGTATTGCCCGAAATTGTACGGTCGGTATTTAAACCGGTACGAAACGTTGATGTTTCGATACCGATATACATACCGGTACAGTACATACCGGCTAGTACGGCTGGTACCGGTACGGTATTGATTACCTTGGTTTGTTTACCAATATATATATATATATATATATATATATATATATATATATATATATATATATCACTTTTAGAACAAAGTATAAACTGTTAAAGAATTATGAAATCTGGCAATTTTTCCTCTCAAAAGTGTGTACGGAAGGTGAGGTCCTAAGTCCACAACTTGTGACTTCTATCAAAAATTGAAACATAAATAAAATCCTCCTCGGTACTTTTGATTTCTCCAACCCCTTCGCTCTCTCTTGGAATCATTTGATTTACTATATAAAGGTAGCGTTGGTGGGCATTAGTGGCTAGAATGTTAATCTTGGGCTGTATTAATTGTTCAAATAAACTAGTTATTACTTTGGGTGGTCATATGCCCACCTGACCCCTAATCTCAATCCCAAATAAACCAGCTATTACTTTGACTAATCAATCATGTCCTAGTTTTTTTTACAAACCATGTCCTAGTATTTTTTATAATGATTGATTTGAGGACTGTCTTCAGTTTTTGAGATGGTCGGTTACCTACTTACATATTCTGTAACCATGATTTGTTCATTTTCTTCAATTAATTGCCTTTTCTGTTCTTTTCTTTTTTTCTTTTTTTTTTTAATGGTTGACGTCGAGGAAAGAGAGGGTGAAATAGTGTGAGTTTGGATGTGGATTAAAATTATAAATTATTTCAAACATTTTTACTACTATTTATGGGTCTCATTGCACCTTTTAATACTATTCATTACTCTTACAGTACTATTTCAACTAAATTTTTTTCTTTATTTACCGTACTTTTAGGTTTTAATAATAAATTTTCAGTTTCAACAAAGTAAGCGATATCCAAACAAACTTCTAATGTCTTTTTCTTTGACACAAATAGAACACAATTTTCACTATTGCTTTCAAAACTAAGCCCCTGTTTGGTTCTAAAAAGTTATGTATTTATTTTTTATTCTCTCTTTTCTACCAACTACAACTTACCACAAAAATAATTTATAAGTAAAATGGTATATGATGGGAATGACGAAACCAATTGCTGACGATCATACCAGTACGGACGACTTCACTCCAATGACGAGATCAAGCGATGCCCAAGTTGCGGACGATCATGAGAAAGCCATTCAATGCCTTCAATTATGTCTTCGACGGTTACAACTCCATCTGTACTTACCGTTGAGAGCACAATGAAAGCTCCATTACAAGGTAGGAAGCGTTACCCAGAGGAGTAAAAGCCAATCACAACGGCTAGCCCCCAAACCAGCATATAAGGCCCCCCCTGTGCAACCACTGGGGGGGACATAGAGAAAAAGAAACCGATGAAGAGGAATATTCAGTAAGAAAGAATCATTCACACCATTTTTTTCTTTAGTACATTGCATTCTATTATTCCTAACTTGAGCGTCGGAGGTGTTGTGGCAGGCACCACACTGGTGATCATACGCGAGGAAGCTGCGCTCTCGAGCAAAGGAATTGGAGGCAACTGTGCTCTCTTGACTGACGAGATCCAAACCTCATCAGTTTGGCGCTGTCTGTGGGAATGACATTTTCAGATTCATATTTGAAAAGGTAGTTTCCACCAACCCACTACGTTCGGATGGAATCCAACCCAGATCCTGCCGTTTTGGCTCAGCAAGTCCAAGCCCTTGCAGCCACCATTGAAGAACTCACCAAACAGAACCAAGAAATGAAGCTACGACTCCAGCAAGTCCAACAGGCCCAACAGGATGAGAACTGGTCCAAGGGAAACCCGGAGGGAGAAGGGGATAGCCACAGGAGAGGTACCCCTCAAAGGCCGACTACACCAGATGAACAGAACTCGGACCTCCTCCGAGAGATAAGGAAAGAGATGGACGAACTAAGGAGCACCATTAAGGAAAGGACGAACCGGAGCGTAGACAAAATGGTAAGGGCTACAGATTCGCCCTTCACCGTAGCGGTGCTTGAATGCCCTGTACCGTCAAAGTTTCGCTTACCACAACTTGAGCCATTCGATGGACTCAAGGACCCTCAGGATCATCTTAATACCTTTAAGACAACTCTAGGGCTTCAACAACCACCTGACAAGATAATGTGTCGTTCCTTCCCAACCACTCTCAAAGGAGCTGCGAGAGAATGGTTCACGAAGTTGCCAACCTCGTCCATAGACAACTTCGACCAGTTAAGCAGTGCCTTCTTGCGCCATTTTATAGGAGGGCAACGTCCAAAGAGGCCAGTAGACTACTTACTCACCGTAAGACAAGGAGAGAAGGAAACTCTGAGGTCATATGTCAAACAATTCACCCGGGAAACTCTGGAGGTGGACGAAGCCGATGACAAGGTGCAGCTGACGACCTTCAAGGCAGGGTTGAGGTCCAGAGATCTCGTGGCCTCCCTCGCAAAGAAACCCCCAAAGACAATGGCGGAAATGCTCTTAAAGGCACAGAAGTACATGAACGCTGAAGATGCTCTAGCTGCCATAGAGGACGCTGAGAAGCCGGGCGACAAGGCTAAGAGGGAAAACGACCGCAGGGGGCAAAAGAGAGATCGACCAGATCGTCGGAACAATGACGGGAACAGTAGGAAAGATGATAAAAGTCCTCGAAAGGTACGATTTACCCCATTGGTTATACCTGTTGACAAGATTTTCACGCAGATCAAGGACGAGGATTATCTCAAATGGCCCAGACCATTGCACTCATCACTCAATGTCCGTGACAAGAACAAGTACTGCCGTTTCCACAAAGATCACGGCCACAACACGGAAGATTGCAGAGACCTAAAGGAGCAAATAGAGGAGTTAATACAAAAAGGAAAGTTACAGAAATACGTGAAGAAAGGTCAATTTAGCAAGTTCAGGGACGACAATAAAACCCAGCATGAATCCTTCTCCCGGAATGACGACCGTCCGTCCCAGCCGCCGCGCAGGGTGATCGGGGAGATAAACACGATTACAGGAGGTCCGTTCTCAGGAGGGTCGTACAGATCACTCAAAAAGGCACACCAAAGACAGGTAAACAGAGTCCACACCATGCCTTCGTCCAAGCATCGACGAACATACCAGGACATGTCTTTTGGTGAAGGAGACGCCCTAAGAGTGAAGCAGCCCCACAATGATCCCTTGGTCATAATGCTAAATATAGAAGGGTTCAATACCAAGAGGATCCTCGTCGATAATGGCAGCTCCGCTGACATCATCTACCTCCCAACCTTCCAGCAGCTGAGACTGGATCCAAAAAGGCTGCGCCCTTTTGACTCTCCACTCGTCAGCTGAGACAGGGTCTACCCCAATGGCATAGTGACATTGACGGTGATAGCAGGGTCCTACCCAGTGCAGTTGACCCGACAGGTAGACTTCCTGGTGGTAGATTGTCCCACATCCTACAATGTCATCATTGGGAGGCCCACGCTCAACAAGTGGAAGGCGGCGACGCCGACCTATTGCTTGAAGGTAAAATTCCCAACGGACGAGGGTATTGGGGAAGTAAAAGGAGATCAAGTCCTAGCAAGAGAGTGCTATCAAGCCGTCTTGGCTGGGAAGGAGAATCACACATGGGTGATTGAGGAAAAGGAAGAAGAAAAGATGGAGGCCCTGGAAACGGTAGAATTAGTAGAAGGAGAAGCGGGCAAAACGACCAAGATAGGAACGACGTTAAGCCCAGAAATGAGAACAAGACTCATAAGGTTCCTTAAAGAGAACCTGGATGTTTTTGCATGGAGCCACGAGGACATGCCAGGCATATCTCCGGAAGTCATCCAACATAAGTTGAACGTGGACCTAGGACGAAAACCCGTCCAACAACGACGAAGAACCTTCACCTCAGAACGAGATCAGGCGATTACGGAGGAAGTTACCAAACTCTTGACAGTAGGGTTCATCCGGGAGGTGTATTATCCAGAATGGCTCGCCAACGTCGTCCTGGTAAAGAAAGCAAACGGGAAATGGAGGATGTGTGTAGACTTCACCGATTTGAACAAGGCATGCCCAAAGGACAGCTTCCCTTTACCAAGAATAGACCAGCTCGTGGACTCCACGGCCGGGCACAAGCTACTGACGTTCATGGACGCCTTCTCAGGGTACAACCAGATAAAGATGGCTAAGGAAGACCAGGAGAAGACCGCCTTCATCACAAGTCAAGGACTCTATTGTTACAAGGTAATGCCTTTTGGGTTGAAGAATGCTGGGGCTACATATCAGAGGTTGGTGAACAAAATGTTCAGCCAGCAGATTGGCAGGAACATGGAAGTATACGTGGATGACATGCTCGTCAAGAGCAAAGAAGAGCTCACACATCTGGACGATCTGAAAGAGACATTCGCAACCCTCAAAGCGCACCAGATGAGGTTGAATCCAAATAAATGTGTCTTTGGGGTAGCCTCGGGAAAATTCCTGGGATTCATGGTGTCCCAAAGAGGAATAGAAGCAAACCCAGAGAAGGTGCGAGCCATCATTGACATGACGTCACCCAGAACCGTCAAGGAAGTTCAAAAACTCACAGGAAGGATAGCAGCCTTGAACAGGTTCGTCTCCAGGGCTACAGACAAATGCTTGCCCTTTTTCAAGACCTTGAAGCAGGCCTTTGCCTGAACCGATGAATGTGAGGCTGCATTCCAAGAACTAAAGCGTTACTTGAGCAGTCCACCCCTCCTAAGCCCATCCAAAGAAGGGGAAAACCTATACTTATACCTAGCAGTATTAGCCTCGGCAGTAAGTGCAGCCCTAATCAGAGAAGAGGGCAAGAAGCAGCTTCCGGTTTACTATGTCAGCCAAGCCTTCCAAGGGGCCGAGTCCAGGTACCCCAGGATCGAGAAGATCGCGTTTGCACTGATAGTAGCCTCGCGCAAGCTAAGGCATTATTTCCAGGCGAATCCCATTCTCGTAATGACGGATCAACCAATCAAGAAGTCAATGAGCAAGCCCGAAGCAGCAGGGAGAATGGTCCAGTGGGCTATTGAACTTAGTCAATTTGACATCGAGTACCATCCCAGAACAGCAATCAAGGTGCAAGCACTGACGGACTTCATCGCAGAGTTCACTCTTCCAGACGAAGATAAGATTACCGACGAGGTAGGTAGATGGACAATACAAACTGATAGTTCGTCAGCCCAAAAAAAGGGGGGAGTAGGGGTTGTCATAACCACCCCTGACGAAGAAGTACTGAAATATGGGGTCCAATTAAAATTCCCGGCAACCAACAACGAAGCTGAATACGAGGGGATACTGACGGGGCTGAGGCTTGGAAAGGCACTTAGTGCTAAAAACTTACTGATCCAAAGTGATTCAAAGCTAGTGATCGGGCAGACTAGGGGCGAGTACTAAGCAAAGGAAGAAAGGATGCAAAAATATCTCAAGCTGACGAAACATCTAACTCAGGAGTTCGATACATTGGAGTTCATGCAGATCCCAAGGAGTCAGAATATGGAGGCTGATGAAGTCTCGAAGCTAGCATCATCAGAAGGAGGAGAGATTGTCACAGAACTGGCGATGGAAGTCCAGAAACACCCCAGCATTGAAGAAATCGCAGCATTCACCATCCAAAGTACAGGCAACTGGATGACGCCCATAATATCCTACCTCCAGGACGGACATCTCCCTCAGAACACGGAGGAAGCTAAAAAATCAGGAAGAGGGCAGCTAGGTTCACGATCCTTAACGACGCCTTATACAAGAGAGGTTTCTCAATGCCTTACTTGAAATGTGTCGACGAAGAAGAAGCTAGGTACATAGTGGAAGAAATCCACGGAGGAGTTTGCGGCGATCACGCTGGCCCCAGATCCCTAGTGAACAAAGTAGTGCGAACAGGATATTTTTGGCCAACCATGCAGGTAGACGCTGCTGAGATCGTCAAGAGGTGCGACAAGTGCCAGAGATACGGGAACATGCAACGGCTTTCAGCGGAGAGGCTGACAACTATAGCTTCCCCATGGCCATTCGCGCAATGGGGAATTGACATCGTCGGCCCACTACCCCAAGGGAAAGGTCAGGTAAAGTTCCTACTTGTTGCTATTGATTATTTCACAAAATGGGTTGAAGCGAAGGCTCTAGCAACGATCACTGAGGCTCGAATTCAGAGCTTTGTGTGAAAGAACATAATCTGCAGGTTCGGGATTCCCTTGGTGATCATATCAGACAATGGGAGGCAATTCGACAGCCAAGGATTCAGAGAATTCTGCTCAAACCTTGGAATCAAGAATCAGTTTTCATCACCAGGGCATGCCCAGGCAAACGGACAGACGGAAGTAACAAACCGAACACTGCTTAAGATCATCAAGACCAGGTTGGACGATGCGAAGGGCGCCTGGCCAGAAGAGCTACCCAACGTCCTGTGGGCATATAGGACGACGGCCAGGACCCCAACGGGAGAAACCCCTTTCAAACTCACTTACAAGACCGAAGCAGTGATACCTGTGGAGGTAGGAGTTACTAGCACCAGACGGGCGGCATTCAGTGAAGAGGAGAATGATGACAAACTACGACTTAACCTGGACTGCCTGGACGAAGTAAGGGAAAAAGCTTCCTGCCGAATGACAAAATACCAACGAAAGATGGCTGAATACTACAACAAGAGGGTAAAGCTGAGACAGCTCGATATAGGAGATCTCGTCCTTCGCAAGGTTACCACAGCAACAAAGAACCCAGTCCAAGGAAAGCTCGGGCCCACATGGGAAGGACCATATAGAGTCGTCTACTACTCCCGATGAGGAAGCTACCACCTAGAAACTCTAGACGGGAAAAAGCTCCTCCGCCCATGGAACATTGAAAACTTGAAGAAATATCACCAGTAAATGTACTTTAACAACTATGTTTCTTTTGAAATTAATAAACTAGTTTCTCTCTTGATGTCTTTGTGCAAGCTGATCCAGTCGCTAATAAAATCAAAGTAACAAGATTCCGCCATGACGGATGTAAGTTACTGACGAGTCCATTTTGACAACGAACTCCCAAAAGTGGGTGAGGCAAAGTAACAAGATTCCGCCTCGACGGATGTACGTTACCGACGAGCCTATCTAAATAACGAAATCCCTTAAGTGGGTAAGGCAAGGTAACAAGATTCCGCCTCGACGGATGTACGTTACCGACGAGCCTATCTAAATAACGAAATCCCTTAAGTGGGTAAGGCAAAAGTTGCTGAAGGATGTAACAAGAAGCCGCTGTGACGGACGTAAGTTACAGACGAAAATATATAAATGACGAGGCCCACCGAAAAAGCAAGTCATGCAGCCAAGCCACAAATGAAACAGTGTTCTAGAAGAAAAGGCGTTGGCTTCATAAGAAGTAATCAGGGGTTACAAAATCCCTTCAAACAAGCAAGCTGAACACCACAAAACTTCAGCACAGTACATAAATATATCAAGCAATCATCCAAAGGCATTTTCACACAAAGTAAGTAAATATGAAAGCATGATTTAAATTAAAAACCCCTAAAACCAAAGGGGAACCATTGCAATTGTTTATACACCCATAAACATTGGGCCCAAAATATTGTTCTCCTGCTAAAAAAAAAAAAATATATATATATATATATATATTGGTATCTGATAAGGTCCTATGACCAAGATCTACAAAAAAAGACAGGGGGCAAAAAGACTTGATTTTTTTCCAAAGGACCAGGCTCAGGCATCTCCAACAGCATCCTCCTCGGTGCGTGCGTCGTCAGCTGGAACACCTTCAGGGGCATCACTGGCTGGGGTAGTCTCAAGGGCATCGGTCTCAGTGGCAGAATGATTGGCCTCGTCAGCGGCCATCTCTTGGTCCACCTCCTCCAGATCAAGCTTAGCCATGTCCACACCTGAGGGATGCTTGACGAGATACCATCTTAGGAGTTTGAAGCCTTTGAAGTACCAGCTGAAGAGCACTGAGTTGTACTCGTCAGTAGTCTGAAAGGCTTCGACGGACCTGGGGGTAATGGTCTTGAGGCTCTCCCTGATGCCAAGCAGCTGCTCGTCCTTCTCTAGTGTCAGCTGACGCTCGGCCCTGAGGTCGTCACTCAAAGCCTTCACCTCTCCTTCAGGGTGTTCGTCTCGCCCATAGACTCGATCAGGCTCTGCTTCAGCTTGGAAGTCTCAGCCTCAATAGCCTCCATCTTCGACGTGAGGGAAGCCACTTTTGCCTCCTGAGTTAGATACTCAGTGGTAATGTGAAGGCTCTCCCTCAGCACCTATGAAAACAAAACCCAGACCGTCAATAAGAAGAATGTAATAAAAAAATAAATAATAGGAAAAAAAAAAAAAAAAAAAAAAAAAAACCCTTACCTGAACGAGTCTGTGAACATGACGGCTGGCCACAGTGTTGGAAGGCACCCCGGAGAACACCTTGAGGTCGTCAGCAGTGATGACCCCATGAGCCCTGTCCACGACCAATCTCTCGTCGCTCTAGATGGTTGACGTGCGTGAATCAACCTTCTCCTTGTCCTTGGACGACAAACGAGGCCGCTTGGAGGCAAGGGTCGGAAGCTCCTCAATGGAGGTCGAAGGAGACGCCGTCCTCGTCGTCTCCGCCCCAGATACGACGGGAGTGATTGAGGTGACCGGAACGGCAGGAGAACCCCTCCCCGTGATGCGCACCGCCTTCTTCCCTATTTTGGACAGGGGCTCGTCCTTCTTCGCCCTCATCTTAGCGTACATATCCTTGTTAAATTTGGTCGTCATCTCTGCAAAGGGAACAAGAGTTAGGCCAAAAATGTGTAAGTAACTCAAGTACTGACGAGACTAATACTTACTCTTTTTTCCTTCAATACTGAGGGTCCTCAACACGAAGGCAGAAGGCTCCGGACCAAGGCAGTAAAAGGCGAGAGTTCTGGGATCTACAAGGTTGTCCCAGTTCTCAACAGTGCGCGCATACTCAATAGCCTTCTGCACCCGACCTCTGTACCTGCTTTTTAGCTTAGGCCGTCTCTTAACTGCTCAAAACGAAAAGCTTAAGGGTCAGCAACAGCAACTATAAACGAACTAAAGCTCAGAAAATGAAGAAGAACATTGACGCACCTAAAGTCGGGGTTCCCCACTAACGATGCAACCTCGGAAGCTCACCCCACACCCCGCCTGAAGGAGTCTCAAAGTCGTCCCCAGACACAAAGAAAAACCTGGATTTCCAGTACCTAAAAGACGAGGGTAATCCCCTAACGATCCTAGTACTTCTTTCCTAGGGAACTAGCTCATAATACCCATATTCCTTAGATGCCTTTAAACGGTACAAATACACCAATTCATCAATCCTGAGCATATCCCCGTCCATAGCAGCCAGCTATATCCCCATACAGCTGACCACTATTCTCCACGAATTGGGCATGAGCTGCCCAGGAGCGATACCAAAATAATCTAGCAGCTCCATAAGGAATGGGTGGACGGGGAATCTCAACCCACAGGAAAAGGAGGATTCGTAAAAACACACCTCCCCCAGGAAGAAATTGCAAGCCCGTTCACCCTTACCAGGAAGACGAACCCTAACTCGATCAGGGAATTGAAACCTATCCTTAAATCTACTGAGGGTATCGTCGTCCAGACCACACTCCTCGTTGAGGGCGTAAAAAGCCCTAACATCACGAGAGGCAGAGACGGCGGTATCCCCCTCCACTGGCTCACTGCTCGACGACAGCCCAGTCTCAAGCTCACTAGACCTGACCTCCGACATCGCTTCCCTCACTAAATCCCTAAACCAGTCTATTAATTGACGAAGCAGGGGCAGCAGATCGGCCACCACAACGCCCAAACTATTACCCTCAGAAATAAAATTCTCCAAATGAGGGAAAACCCCTAAAGACCCCCCTAGACGCGCAAAAAGGAAGGAGATTGAAGGGCACTCTGTCCTAACTACAGAACTGCTAACCATGGAAGGACAGACTAAATCCCCAGCAAACCCAAAAAGGAAAGAAAAAGAAGAAATCAGAATGCTACTGACCATGGCCCGCATCGGCATAGAAACAAAATGAAAAAGAAGCAAGGGAGGAAAACGTACCTTAAAGGGAGGAAAATTGGGAGCGCCGCTGCACACCGACCACCGGAGAAGGCCACGACCAGCAAAGAATCAAAGTGTTTGGGAGGAAAGTTTCTCAGAAATAACAAGATGTGCCTCAGCAAAAAGGGAGAAAGTGTTTAAGGAAGTTTTAAAAGCTAAAGAAGCCCAAAGGAACTGAAACCCAGCGGGAAACCCAAAGATCCCCCCATGTGTGAGCATTAATTCCATCAACCAAAACACGCCACGTGGCCACAGCCCACGAAGCGCCGCCACTTCCCATTTAAGGCGGCACATGATCCCAAGGGTCACAACAACCAAAAAAAAAAAAAAAAAAAAACTCTACATCTTCTATGGTCGTCATGGGACATCATAACGACCAAAGAATCGGGGGCAACTGATGGGAATGACGAAACCAATTGCTGACGATCATGAGAAAGCCATTCAATGCCTTCAATTATGTCTTCGACGGTTACAACTCCATATGTACTTACCGTTGAGAGCACAATGAAAGCCCCATTACAAGGTAGGAAGCGTTACCCAGAGGAGTAAAAGACAATCACAATGGCTAGCCCCCAGACCAGCATATAAGGCCTCCCCTGTGCAACCACTGGGGGGGACACAGAGAAAAAGAAACCGGAGAAGAGGAATATTCAGTAAAAAAGAATCATTCACACCATTTTTTTCTTTAGTACATTGCATTCTATTATTCCTAACTTGAGCATCGGAGGCGTTGTGGCAGGCACCACATCGGTGATCATACGCGAGGAAGCTGCGCTCTCGAGCAAAGGAATTGGAGGCAACTGTGCTCTCTTGACTGACGAGATCCAAACCTCATCAGTATAATTAAGTGTGGTACCAAAATTACTCATTCCAAGTCTAGGTTGCTTCCTCCCGTAAATTCCTCAACTATGTTAGTAAGAGTCATTCATGTGTCACGTCATCCAGTTGTTATGCACAGGTTGACTTATGTGAGCCCTAGCTACAAGGTCTAACTTGGCCTCCTCTTGTAAATTCCACATCTAGGTAGAGTACATTTAGAAACAAGTTATTTACTTAAAATTTAAAAAAAAAAAAAAAAATTTGCTTGGAAGGATTATAAATAAAAGTAAAAATTAACTGAAATAGTATAATAAGTTCATAAATAATATCAAAAAATGCAGTAAAATTTATAAATAATATCAAAAATAAGCTAAATAGTAAAATAAACTATCTTTAAATTCTAATCTAAAACGCAACATTACTCGTAATTTTTTCTTTACTACTCTCATAGTCTGTCAAATAATTAATTTTAACAAAAGGTGTGACTTAATTTTTAGTAATAAATTTTTGCAATTTAATTTATCAGTTACACCCCTAGTACATTTTGCAAAATTTTAAGAACTAACCAAAGTCTCACAATATTTTTATGATAAGTTGTGGCGAATCTCACTATGATCTTTTTTTTCATTTTAGTTTGTTTTATTTTGACCTATAATGGATTGATCCTTCACTTTTTTTTATAAAAATGTTGTAAAATTTTGTTGTGTCCTAAAAAAACTCACACATATTTAAATATGGATTTAGCATACAATAGAGACCACCCGTTGAAGTTAAATAAAAATGGTTTTTTGGTTGACAATTTCAACAATTATATTAGGGTTGGCAATTTGATCACTGGATGTTTTTGTTGGAAATACTGAAAAGTGTCAACTAATTGAACTATAAAAATCTTGAAAAATAGATATGGTTAATGTAATGCAACCTCATCATCAAAATCTTTGTATATTATTTTAAATATTAAATTCATGACAAAATGAATCTTGTACTTTATAATTTGAGAGGTGCTACGTCTACAACATTTTTAAAACATTTTTACAATAAATCATGGGTGGTTAGTTATTATTAGTTCAAATTTGAATTTGGCATTGATTACTTTTTTAACACAATAATAATAACCAGTAACAACCTGCCACTTAGGATTTGTTGTAAAATTGTTGTAGACATATCATTTCCCTTATAATTTTAAGAGGTAAATACCTTTTGTTTAAGGGGGAGTAAATGCAATATAAATGTTTTAATATAAATTAGTGTCACCATAACATATCAACAACATAATAAATACATTTCTTAATTACTTTTTTTAAAACTATTTTTTAAGGCATTTTAAGTTGGTATAACAATTTTTAAGACTTATGTAGCAAAAATTGTAATAATTATAACATAAATCTTTCTTGAAAGGATTGTAACTTTTATACAATTGCAGGCACCAATACATTCCTTGTGGGATCAATTAGTGGAATCATTTTGGAAGAGTAATAGTAGTAGGTTTGTAACAAAATAAATAAATAGTATTTAAAATAAAAAAAGAGCATTATATAAGTTAGTTTTTTATAAATACTATATAATTAAAACTTATGGTGTCATCTTCTTGATAAGAGTTTAATATTAAGTTAAAACATCAATTGATTTTTTGTGGGCATAATTCGAACACTTATTCATATCAATATATATATATATATATATATTATTTCAGCCAAGTAATTATTCAAGAACCAATATAAAGTAGTGAAAAAAATAGTGTTTTAGATAAAATATTGAAGAGGTTGGAATGTTGTTTTGTGGGGATTTAAAAATGCATCTTATGAAAATGTATGGCTAGAGCACTAACATTAGAGGTATAAATATCTTCCAGTTGCTATTTTATTGGGTTGTATATAAAAATTAAAATTAAGATGTAAGATAACTTGTAAAATAAATAAAATAATTTTTTTTTTTGAAAAACAAATAAAATAGTATTTATATTCAAAATGTATTTATATATATATATATATATATATATATATATATATATATATAAAATTAAGTGTGGTACCAAGATTACTCAAGTCTAGGTTGCTTCCTCCCGTAAATTCCTCAGCTATGTTAGTAAGAGTCATTCATGTGTCACGTCATCCAGTTGTTATGCACAGGTTGACTTATGTGAGCCCTAGCTACAAGGTCTAACTTGGCCTCCTCTTGTAAATTCCACATCTAGGTAGAGTGCATTTAGAAACAAGTTATTTACTTAAAATTTAAAAAAAAAAAAAAAATTTGCTTGGAAGGATTATAAATAAAAGTAAAAATTAACTGAAATAGTATAATAAGTTCATAAATAATACCAAAAAGTGCAATAAAATTTATAAATAATATCAAAAATAAGTTAAATAGTAAAATAAACTGACTTTAAATTCTAATCTAAAACGCAACATTACTCGTAATTTTTTCTTTACTACTCTCATAGTCTGTCAAATGATTAATTTTAACAAAAGGTGTGACTTAATTTTTAGTAATAAATTTTTGCAATTTAATTTATCAGTTACACCCCTAATACATTTTGCAAAATTTTAAGAACTAACCAAAGTCTCACAATATTTTTATAATAAGTTGTGGTGAATCTCACTATGATCTTTTTTTTCATTTTAGTTTGTTTTATTTTGACCTATAATGGATTGATCCTTCACTTTTTTTTATAAAAATGTTGTAAAATTTTGTTGTGTCCTAAAAAAACTCTCACATATTTAAATATGGATTTAGCATACAATAGAGACCACCCGTTGAAGTTAAATAAAAATGGTTTTTTGGTTGACAATTTCAACAATTATATTAGGGTTGGCAATTTGATCACTGGATGTTTTTGTTGGAAATACTGAAAAGTGTCAACTAATTGAACTATAAAAATCTTGAAAAATAGATATGGTTAATGTAATGCAACCTCATCATCAAAATCTTTGTATATTATTTTAAATATTAAATTCATGACAAAATGAATCTTGTACTTTATAATTTGAGAGGTGCTACGTCTACTACATTTTTAAAACATTTTTACAACAAATCATGGGTGGTTAGTTATTATTGGTTCAAATTTGAATTTAGCATTGAGATTACTTTTTTAACCCAATAATAATAACCAGTAATAACCTGCCACCTAGGATTTGTTATAAAATTGTTGTAGACATAGCATTTCTCTTATAATTTTAAGAGGTAAATACCTTTTGTTTAAGGGGGAGTAAATGCAATATAAATTTTTTAATATAAATTAGTGTCACCATAACATATCAACAACATAATAAATACATTTCTTAATTACTTTTTTTAAAACTATTTTTTAAGGTATTTTAAGTTGGTACAACAATTTTTAAGACTTATGTAGCAAAAATTGTAATAATTATAACATAAATCTTTCTTGAAAGGATTGTAACTTTTATACAATTGCAGGCACCAATACATTCCTTGTGGGATCAATTAGTGGAATCATTTTGGAAGAGTAATAGTAGTAGGTTTGTAACAAAATAAATAAATAGTATTTAAAATAAAAAAAGAGCATTATATAAGTTAGTTTTTTTATAAATACTATATAATTAAAACTTATGGTGTCATCTTCTTGATAAGAGTTTAATATTAAGTTAAAACATCAATTGATTTTTTGTGGGCATAATTCGAACACTTATTCATATTAATATATATATATATATATTATGTCAGCCAAGTAATTATTCAAGAACCAATATAAAGTAGTGAAAAAAATAGCGTTTTAGATAAAATATTGAAGAGGTTGGAATGTTGTTTTGTGGGGATTTAAAAATGCAACTTATGAAAATGTATGACTAGAGCACTAACATTAAAGGTATAAATATCTTCCGGTTGATATTTTATTGGATTGTATATAAAAATAAAAATTAAGATGTAAGATAACTTGTAAAATAAATAAAATAATTTTTTCTTTTTTGAAAAACAAATAAAATAGTATTTAAATATTCAAAAAATATTTATATATATATATTATTATATTTTTATATTTTCTAGATGCTAATGCTCTTACAGTATGTTGCTTGACCCCTTAGACTGGTTCGTAGAAGAAGACAGATTTGGAATGGTTGGAAACCTGGGATGGAGACATGTGGATTTTGGTCCCCCAGCGCCAGAATCCAGAGGGCGCGTGATTATCTCAGCTTCTGACTTTCATCAATCACTAGTCAGGACGTAAGTGATAATGTCATAAGCTTCCGACTTTTAAATTTTTAATACCCAAAAAAAAAAAAAAAAAAAAAAAAAAAAACAATTTGATAAAGTCAACATCTCCTGGGCTCCTGGCACGCAAGCTCAGAAAAGTGCGTCTACTAAACGATTCAGCTAAGCTAAAAACACTGCTAGTGGACCAATTACGATGCAAATCAGATATGACGGGTTAAATGCATTCGTTGGAATCACTTTCGAAGATGATTTGGGTCCAGCCTTCAAGAGAGGCAAGTTGGACGGCACAGAAGACTGGAAGATTCAGTTTGAATGGGGCGGCGTGGTTAAAGTTTGGCCGGCTCCATGCTACTTTTACTTTTACATATACTCATAATTTTTTTCACACCATACACAGCCTACCACATTATAATTGTAGCATAAAAAAGTGTAATTCTAGATTTTTTTTTTTTAATTATTCATTTACAAGTTTCATGTGTCATACGTGAAAAAAGATGTTTTCAAACACAAAAAATTTAACAATTGTCAATGTTGAAGAATGGTAGTGGTAAAAAAAAAACAGTAATGCCAATAATGGTAGATTCAAATATAAAAAACTATCAAATTTTGTAATATTTATTGTGCATAGTAATATTTATAGTGTGAAAAAAAACACATATTAAGAATTTTAATTAATTTAACTGATAAAATATTTATCATTGAATAAAAAATACGAAAGCACATTTTGGAATGAAACTATCTTTAAAAAACAGCTGTTGGGCGAATTGAATTTAAAAATGCAAAACAAGTGCACCGCGTAAGCAAACAAAAGCGTGCAAGCTGGAAGCCACATGGACAGTGGACGGCATTCCCTTATATAAACCTTTTGCCCAACAGAATCAACCCCGCTGACTTCAAATTGAATTTCGAAACTCAAGGTTCTCTCTCTCTCTCTCTCTCTCTCCCTCTCTCTTTCTAATTAAGGAAAATTTATCAATTTGTCCGAATTCCGAAAGCCACGACGTGATACATGGATGGTTTTGATGCAAGCAGTATTGATAAGTGGTGTACTTGGAGGACAAGAATAACAGCGGAACAAGAACACGACCTTATGGTCTCAGTTCTCAAGCACGTTATCACTGGCGGCATTCAAGGTCTCACCCCACAACACTTTCAACTATTACAACAGAAACCAGTCCCACCGCCTAGATCAGCCACGTCCTCATTGCCTTCAACTAGCGGGGCCAGCACCACCACCAAGAGGAGCCCGAAGAAGAAGAACAGTGATAACAATGAGAAGAAATACAGGGGAGTGAGGCTGAGGCCTTGGGGGAAATGGGCGTCTGAGATTCGAGACCCAAGGAAAGCGAAGCGCAAGTGGCTAGGTACGTTCCCGACGGCGGAGGAGGCTGCCAGGGCTTATGATAAGGCTGCCATCGATTTCCGTGGACCCAGAGCCAAGCTTAATTTTCCATTGTCAGACTATGTGGTAGAAGATCAGCTTCACGAACAGGTTCACAAGCACGAGGTTAATCCAAATGTTAATGCGGAGACACAGATTGTGGAAGTGCCTGAAAGCAGTGACGAAGAGAATGAGCTTTGGGATTCACTTATGTCGGAGGAATTTGAACAGTTATTGAAGGATTAATTAGTCTGTACAGTAAACCCACCCTGCAGCTGAGCTAGAGAATTTAGATTAGATTATGGTAGAAATAGAGCATCAAATAATGTAGATTATGGTAGAAATAGAGCATCAAATAATGTGGACTTTAGGGAATTATACGACCTTCGTATTAAGTCGTGCCCCTTTCGTCCATAATATAGAGAAATTACGGTTTTTTTTTTTATCAATTTATTTTTTAATATAAAAAATTCCGCTTGTGATTAGAGCGGGAAATCAGATGAAAGTAATTGTATATGTTTCTTTAAAATCTGTAGTTGTTAGAAAATAAAAAAATAATAAAAAATCGTAATCGAGTATTGTAATAAAATTAGAGAATTGAAATTCAATAAAGAAAAAATATATATTAACATAAAGATAAAGAGGCTCAAATGGGGGTCCAAAGTTGGAGCTAGACATTCTGATTTTCTGAACCACAGCTTTCCTCAGTATTTTCCAATTTCGTAGTTGACTGTTATTACCAATTAATTCGTTTGAACTTTAAAAGAGCAAACAAGGTTGATCATCCAAACTGATACTTCACAAATACGACCCGTAATCCCGTACTGTCCTAATCCTACAGAAACAACATTTAGTATAGTTGGTTGGTGAGTGCTGAGCCGCCGCGTACTGATGGAGACACAGATATTTCAAGAAAAAAAAGTGACTTTCATGTAGTTTGAAATATTCTAAATTGCAATGAGAAACGAGAATTATATATCTCGACCCTAAAGTTGAAAAATACGAATTGGTATGTTCCTCTCGAAACAGAGGTACCTCATATGAGTCGATCGGTTATCTTCATCGCCATCGGAGATAGAAATACCTCATTCTATCATATCTGAGATCTTCACTAGTGTTCTTTTCAATAAATCATCCTAGACTTTGTGGCCGCGTGTTCTTTATCTGCTGAAGAAAGCGACCAATTTGTTACTACTATAAAAAATTGGAGATGTTGTTGTATGGTTCCTAAAGCCTTTCTCTTGGATCAGATGGGCTCCACGCGGGATATTTTTCTTAAGAGATTTTGTCTTGGGGTTGTGGAGTCAATTAAACTGAAGTAAAACCTCTTTTTCTTTTTTCTTTTCTTTTTTTTTTCTTTTTTTTTTTGTGTTTTTTCAATTGGTAAAGTTGTATAGGCATCGGATGGATCTCGAACACAAGAACTCGCCCTCCTAACACTTTTTAATAGGATAAAACGCACCAGGTCATTATGGATTCATAGAAACAGGTTGGTGTTTCAACATGTAGAAGTTAATGAAAATCTGCACAGCTAAATCTTTCATTCCTCCGTTGAATTCTTCTCCATAGCCCATAATAACAAACTTGAGAGCTGCTTCCAAGACCTTGAAGAGCTTCATTAGACTCTTTATTGCACAGAGAAAGAGTGGAAATCAACAACCGCAAAAGGACAAACGTGAGCAAGCCAAAGTTTATATATCCCACTTGACATTGCTAAAGGAACAACTTTTGCACAAACACTTTTTTTTCAAATATTTTAAGTCAATAAACATGAGAGGAAATTAATCCTGAATCACAAGACATATACACTATAGACTTGCATCAAAAACAAACATTTGAATTTCATATTTAGTGTTATAACCACCAGATGGAGCCAAATATGTGCCAAGACCAACATCTATTGCTTCAAACGGTGTAGAAATCATTTTTCCAGTCATTCCAAGATTAGCACCTACGATGGATATTTGGGGGCTAAAAATTGAATCTTTTTTAGTTAGTAACGGAGTCAAGATTTGATTTTTTTCGTTTTCTTTTTTTTGGTGCAAATTTACAAAAACTTGAATTTAAATAATTAGTTGATGACATAACTATTAATTTTTAATTATCTTGAAAATTTGCAAGTGTGAAGAATATACAAAAATAATGTAATATAACAGTGGATTTATTAAAATTCACATCCAATTAAAAAATATTGAGCACTTTACACTATATGGGATCAAGGACAATTACCGCCCCCTTACTTTGTAACTTGAGCCCCCTCCAAAATCATGAATCATCAACCCAACCCATGTTAATCTTAAAAAAAAAATATATATATATATATATATATATATATATATATATGTAAAAAAACAAGAGAGTTCTGTGTATTAAGAAATGATAGTGTTTTGTGTCTTTTATTTTTGTTGGTAGATAATTGCATCTTAATATATTAAGAAACAACGATTTTTATGTATTTGTCTTGGTTGAAAGTTTCTTAATACTATATGGATGTGTATTTGAATTTTTTTTGCTTATCTTCGGCCCCCTAACTTGAAATCCTGGGTCCGTCCCTGAATAGGGGAAACAACATATTAAAAAAGTATACGATATAGTGTTGGGGATTGACAATTTTGAAACATATTTTTCTATGTCATGGTTAGAAATGTCTAAGCAATTATTTTGCACACATGTTTGTTCACTCATTGTTTTCTAACACCAAATAAGGGAGTTAGAGCATTCGCGATGGATTACCAGTATAATCCAAAAGTGACTCAAATTGGATTACCAATCTATTAGCCAAAATGGATTCTAGCTGCAGTGCTTCTCTAAAAATAAATAACATGGTACTTTGGTGATCCAATTTTTTACTCTCTCTCTCTCTCTCAGACTTGAACTTGCAGCTCGACTCCTTTAGATTGCTGTACATGCAATCCATCTTCTTCATCTTCAACTTGTTGGTATTGATTTTGACATTTGCGACGGAGGAGCAAAATGACAAGGATGACGAGGTTTGGTTAAGGTTCTTGGCTGGCGGCTGCCTTATCATTGGAGGAGTAAAGGAACTTGCAAGAGTTTTTGTGGTAGATGAGGAGCCAGGAGATGGCCACACTCTATGGCAGTGTAAAACAAGATGGTCATTAGTCATTACCGTCAGGTTGTCCAAGTACTTCAAGGAGGAGAAGTTGAACACCTAGGCTGTAGCCATGTTTCAAAGCAAATTTACCTAGTTACCTTGCAGACTACTGATGGAGCTCAGCAAATTGACAACGAATCAATGGTAGGGTTAGGGTTTGGAGTGGACTTTGCCACTTTGGATCTTACCGGTGGCTGAGAGAGTTGCCACTATGCATCTTGAAATTGAGAATGGAGTGGCATTTTTATTTAGAGTTACGTTAGAGACACAAAATGGCACCATTTGGTTTGGTCTGACATATTGACAATTTTGAAACATATTTTTCTATGTAGATTTAGTACTCCAACCACCAGCGTTTGGCAGATCAGCCTGACTCAATTGGTGTTCAGCCCATGACCATGGGAAGAAATAATAAAAAGTTGATGAAGAAAATACTTAAAAGAGTGTTGGATGTGGGGTTTTCTTTTTTTTTTTTCTTTTTTTCTTTTTTTGAAAAGAGTTAGCTGAAATATCAATGTTAGTGTGTGTTTGGGTTGGCGTTTGCTGCGTTGCGTTTCAGTTTCTACGTTTTCTCCTTTTTTTTTTCTTTTTTTTTTTTTTTTTCACGCATTTCCCCCCCCCCCCCCCTCACAAGTGGCCACTGTTCATGTACTGTATATAAACAGTAACCACAACATTTGACCAGTTTTATGTGAACAGTGCATCCGTGCACTGTTTACAGACCCACAAATTTCATTTTTTATCAATTTTTTCATTAAAAATGAGTCCCACGGTACTATTTACACATTTAAAAATTATTTTGTTACAGTGATTTCAGCAATAAGTTTTCAGTTTCAGCAAAATAAGTCCTATCCAAACAGACCCTTAGATTCTAATGCCTAAAATTTGAGTTGCCAATGTTAGTGCGAAAAGTACAATAACAGATCATCATCATCATCTCTGGATATGTTGATCCAAAATCTAATTTCTTCTCACATACGAAAACAGAACAAAAGGAATAAGACCGAAAAAGGTGAATGGAAAATCAATGGGAGGGCCTCCCAAAATAGCCTGAGTTTATCATTACTAACAAACAAAAGGTATTACATGGATCATTAATAAAAATTTAATACATCAATCCCAAGATATTGATAATGTGGTTTGCAGCCAACATACATGATGGAGGATGACTTACTGTTAGGAACCAAGCTGCTAACAGTGCCTATCAACAAATACCACACTGTACTTATCCCGTCCTAACTGAAACACCTACAAGTTTAAAACTTGGTATTTACCACCCAGTTCTGCAACCTTCAATTGGAAAACCACCATATAGATCTATAGATTCTAGTGAACAAAAAGCCACATCTCAACACTAATTGGACGCTACCAATACAATAGCTGCTGAAAAAAGTAAACCAAAATTTTCATTTTGAGAAATGATTCAAATCTTTTATGCTCATGACATTGTTGATGTCCCACTTGTAGTCTGTTTAGCCACATAAATTTGCTTCATCTTCGAGGACGGAAAGCTTTTTTCTGGACCCAAAGACTGGTTCCTTCCTTGAAACCCCATTCGGCGATGTGACCATTCTGTCCCTGAACTATTCTTCTGAGAAACCCCACCTCTTTGATAATTGTACCCTGAGGAATGACTGTATGGGTGGGCAGACGTATTATTGTGGTGAGACGACTGAGACTTATAAGTGGAGCTCGTGTTCTGGCCACTGCTGTTGCTGCCACTGCCAGGCTGAACATCAGTCTTGCCAGCATCTGCCATGGTGCTTATAGATGAGCTATGAGTGACCACAGCCTGGGCTGGGGCCCCAGTGCTAGTGGAGCTTGATGGGTCTACTAACCCTAGTTCATCTGGCAATTGGGTGACAGTTGCATCAGTTGCAACAGGGAAATTTTGGTTGCTGTCAGATGGTGTTGAAGTTCTAGAGTCATGGAATCTATTTGCAGTGAAGGACTGGTTAACAGGAAGCCCATGGCTAAATTGAGAAGTAGGTACACCTTCTACCGGTTTTTGCAATGGCATTATTGGAGGAACAGACTGAAGAGAAGAAGCAGGAATGCGCTGCCACCGAGCTTGGACTGACAAGTCCGGAGAAGACTGGGCACAGTGATTTTCACCAAACTGTTAGTAATGCCAGAAAGGAAAGTAGCAGTGACTATTAAAAAACAAGATAGCAAAATATATTAAGATCCTACTTTTTTTACCCATCTTCTTGCACCAAATCGTGCCTATCAACTTACAAGTCTTACATATGACAAATCTAGCAAAAATGGCATTGCTTATACGTCTTCTAACTATACAAGATTTTTTTTTTTTTTTTTTTTGGGGGGCCTCAATGAAAAAGGGTAGAAGGAGGGCTACCAAAAGTAGGGTATGTACCTATTCAAGAATTATACTGCTGGATTGGAGGGTTTTTTATTCTTTTTTGGTTAGGGGGTGGGGGGGAGAACTGAGGGGCTTTCATTCTGCCATTCATACTCATATAGAGTTTCAGAACCACAATTCCAATCATTTACCTGAAAAGGAGAAACATCAAACATGGCCATCGGAGAAGGCAGTGGCAGGAGAGGTGACCCAGGGGCAAGATGCTGGATTGGAGCTGGCATGTTGGAAGGATTGCGCTGTGCAGAAGCCATATTCAAATTGTTTATGTCCCCCTCACCCACACTCATACCAGACGATGTAGGATTGTGCTTCCAATCAGGTTGCTTGCCAGATGGGATATATGTGGCACCCATGAAACTCATGCCAACTTGTCCAAATTGGCCAACTGGTGCAAAATGGTTATAGACAAACATGTGTGGAGGGCCTTGAACCCCTGGTATGCCTCCAGGACTGATGAAGGGGCCAGTAAATCCTGCTGGGGGACCATAGAATGAATCTACACCAGAATGGCATTGTTGCCAAGTCCCAAGTGGCCCTGTAGCTGATGCATTACTCTTCTGGGACTGTGATTGAGTGGTAGATGAAGATTCATCATGTGGTCCAAAAGCAGCAAAGATAGGACCCCCTAGCATATGGTTCATCTCATAAAAGGGAAAATGAGAAGGAGGTCCTCCGGGGAAATGTGAAAACATCTGACTGGAGGACTGTGGGCTTGGTAAGGGTGGCCACAAGGAAATCGGTGGTGTCTCAACAGAGAGATCAGCAGGAAGAGCAACACTTAGAGACTCTTCAGCCCTTGATTGACTTGCTAATTGCTGCTCCCCACCTACACCAGCCAATGATTAAAAATACACTTCACTATGGCATAAGCCATGTTAACACTACAATAGAGGGAAAGGGGAAAGAGGGGGGGGGGGGGGGGGGGGAGATAGAGAGAGAGAGAAAAATACCTGCTGCTATGCCATCAATATCTGGTCCGAAACTTTTGGTATCAGGCACAGAAGCAGAGCAAGTGCCCAGTCCATTTCCAACGATCTCATCATTACTGATGGCTGCAACAGCAACAGCTGAAGCAGCTGCTTCAGCTTCAGCTTCACAATCCTCTAAGTGAGCACATGATTCAGGGGTATGTTTCTCTTTTTCAAAGAAAAGACTACAATCATTCTCAGCTCCAGGAAGATTGTGAGGTATTTGGATGTCTGACCGACATGGACCTGGAGGACCAATCCCAAGGGAAACAGCACGGCTGCTAGGAGGGAGAATTGTTGGAGATGTGACTGCACCTGAATTCAAAGAGATATTCTCCTTTTAGAAAGTGGGAGAATTGCAATTCCAAGAATATTCTCAAGTTTGCAAGAGTATATGCTCACCAAATTGGATTTTCTCCCCAGCAAGCAGGGAATTGATTGGGCTCGCAGCAGAAGAAAATGACTTGTCCTTTGTCAAGATGGATGATGACGGCATAGTGGGCTCACTAACAGAGCTATTATGATCTCCAACAGAAGCATGAGAATCAAATTGTTCAGGTTTCATAGCCTCATCAAGTTGGGTCTGTGTTAGGGTCATAACCTGCCAGATAAGTCAGTTTCAGATTCTCATGAGATATAATGAGCAAATTATTACAAAACATGACACCAGATACAAGTATAACCAGCTAGAAATAAATCCGTGGAATCACATGAAGGTTCAATAACACTTCCCCCCCCCCCTTCTCAAAAAACGGACCACACACAAACCCAAAATAAATAAATAAACTGATACAACCCATGCTATATTGACTTAGTTGATTCTCACAATCAGTAGTCAGTTGCCAGTCTACAGAACTTTCAATGAATAACTTTTCACTAACGGATATCCATTACACACATACACACAAAACTCAAGCAACACACGATATCTACAAAATATATGCAAAACCTTACATTAGGTGCCCCAAATAGTGTAAAATGATCAGTCTCACGTTCTGGCAACCATATATCACAAGAAAAAACTCATGCAGCACACAATATATACAGAATATACGCAAAACCTTACATTCCATTAAATAATCAGTAAACCCAAGTCCAAAATATTTTCTTTGAGCAAAAAAAGTTCATACTAATGTAACACAATTTTTTCCAAACACAAGATAATTTCACGAAGTCTTACTCCCAATAGATAACCTTAAGCAAGCTGAGCCCTCACTTAAGAAACATCAAATGGTAACAGCAAAGAGCACAGTTCAGTTCAGAGTAAGGACGTCAGGAATTTTAGTAGTATGAACAAAGAGTATTCCAGAACCCTCACATAGAAGAACTCCAATTATTTTCTAATCTAGTGATTTTTTTTTCTTTGAGGAATTTTCTACTCAAGATTGATTGAATTCAGATAAAGAAAGATATTAACATACATGCAAAGAGTAGAGTTGACTAGGAACATTAGAGATGCTAGGATTTGAATGCTAGAACAGTACAATGGTCAGTAGTAAAGATGCATACCTGTTGATTAATCCGTGAATTACCCCAAGACCCCAAAGATGCTGTTTGAACATTATCAGGGACCTTATTTTTGTTCTCAAATATCAGTCCTGGTCCAATGCTTTTTCCACCACCATTTACTACAGGAATGGAGCTTGTTTGTAGGGGCCTGTTAAAGAAAGAAACAAGAGATTTCCATGTTTCTGTTCAGATTCTCTTGGCAGCATAATTTTTTTTTCAAAAAACCAGATACCTGATAGACTGGGATCTCATTTCAGCTTGGGAATCAGTTTTCACAGCAGGAGTCCCAATTGGAGCCAATGGTTGTGAGACTATGGCAGTGTTATATCCAGCTGATACCTCAATGTTTGCCAAGCCGCGTCCCTCAGAGGAAACAATGTCAGGCCGAAGGCTCTTTGATGCTTCTCCACTCATTGATGCAGAAATTTTACTTGATTTGGCTGGGACAATTGTGCTCTGTGAAGTAGAACGAGGTTTACGCAGCATCTGGCATAGAGAACACATTAAAGTAAACAAGACAGTCATGCAATGCAAAAAAGAGAACAGATAGAAAATGAAAGTGCAATTAAACCTTCAAGCCCCGAGACTTCGCTTTGATTTCTTTCTCTCTTTGTTCACGCCGGTCATTCAGCATTTGCCTCTTTGACCTCACCTCAATGAAGTCATCTTCATCACTAGGAGCTTCTATGCCAGGTTGCTCAAAAACACGCACAATGCCACTTTGCAAAGAAGCATCAACATCCTCTTCAGAACAAATATTCCTTTTAAGGTTTCCCTCTCCTGAGTGTAGGATGTTCTGACTTTTTGTCAAGGCTTCCTTTCCAGATCCCTTATCAGCTCTGCTTCCAGAATCCATATCCCGTGAACTAGATGGACCTGAGCTCAAGCTTTCTGATACTAATGTCTGTTTCAATTGCTTATTTGGCCCAACAGCCTTCCTAGATACACTTCTAGTTGAGATTTCTGTACCCTTTCCATTGGTATTCAACTTCTCATCCATCCCAATGTGGTTAGATGAAACCAAAGCAGTTGATTGCAGCTTATCAGCACTTTCCCGAACTCGAAACTCAGTGCGGGGAATATTACGTCGGGGCCTCCTCTGGAATCCACCAGAGTCTGTGCGAGAAGCATCAGGAGGTGGATTTGAGCCAGAATTTTTCACAGTGAAGACATATCTTTTCCCTCTGCCACCAGAAATTGGTCCTTGAGGCTTTGACCCACTTAAATCTTTTTCTTTTAGCTGAGATGACGCTGTCCAATGTTGAGGCTGCCTTTCTAATTCTCTCCTGTTGGATAAGGAATTATAATTCTTCACAACTGAATTATGATGCCCTTGATCTTCCACCTGATAACTTGATTCAGACCTAGCATTGTGATTATCACCAAAATGAGAAGTCTCTGCTTGACCCTGCTGCATCTTACCAGTGTTTCCATAATTTTCTCTTGCAGGCAATGAATTTCCCGCTTTTGATAAACTCCCTTGGGATAGATCTAAGTGCCTTGAAACAAGACCTGGTTGGTTATCCATCGAAAGAGATGTAGCATCATTCTTCATAAGATTATAAACAGAAGTGTCTTGAACAGGTTGAATTGGCAGAGAACCTCCTGGGTTTTGATTTACAGGAAAACTGGCTGGAACATTGGGTGGAACAAATGACATGGATTGAGGAGCCAATGGCAGTACTCCCTGAGATATAGGAGATGAATACCTAAGCTGACCAAACTGGAAGATAGGAGGCTGAGATGGGTGCATGTGGGTAAGGGATGTGCCAACCTGAGGATGCAAATGAAGAGGCATCTGAATTGAGCCAATCTGTATGGCTGGAACGGGAGATGGTATCAGGGAAGGACCAGAAAACAGCCCAAATTGAAGTTTAACAGGCACCTCAGCTTGACCTGGTACAGCAGGTACAGTAGACATGACAGTCTGACCAGACGAAGAATGTGAGGCCAACTTGATTGAAGAAGGGGCAGGATGGTGAGCAGACATACCAGAGCTACTAGAAGCCTCCACATCATCTATAATCTCAGATGCTGCTGACGAATGAGGCACATTATTTGGCTGGATAACCAAATCCTGCATTGCCTTCTCAGTTTCCTGGAACATTATGGAAGAATCATCAATGCTCACTGGAGGATTAACATCCACAGGTTGAAGGGCTAGTCTATCACAGCAACTTCCATCAAAAGATCCAGATTCTTCGACAGAGCCCGTGGATCTCTGTGGTATTACAAAAACACTTTCTTCATTCCTAGAAGTTTTTTCAAACTCATCATTTGGCATCCCAACTTCAACACCCTCATTGAAGCCTAAAACCAAATTTTCCATCATGTGGGATGACACTTTCTCCTCAAGATGCATATCTTCAAACTTCGGGTCCAGGTCAATATTCTCATCATCTCCTTCATGTACTTCATCTTCCTCCTGGTATCCGTCTTCATCCTCATCATATTCTTCTTGCTCCTGCAAATGTTCATCATTCTCTATGGTCCATTCTTCATCATCACCTGTAGAACCAGCACTTGAGGCAATCATCATATTCTCATTCTCAGCTTTGGTGGGTAAGGCAACAGGCTCACTCTCCTGTTCTGACAGAGAAACATCTTTGCCTTCTCCAGCAGCTGACAACACTGCAGAATCTCCAGATTCATCCAAATCATCATGAGACAGATGAGTCGGAGAATTAGGAGGGCTTGAAACAGAGAGTGAAGACTGTGAATCACACCTCAGTGTAGCGTTATCATCCAGCTTTTGCTCCTGGTTCTCAGTATTCTGTTGCTGAACATTAATTAATTCAGGCTGTCCAAGATTCTCTTGACAACCATCACTATACCCAATCTGCATGTTAGGTTCACTTCGTGCTGCACGATTGTACTGCATCTCATCTTCCAGAAACGTAGAAGGACCAGGACGTTCATTCTCAACCCTGTAGGTGGTCTTGTGCACAGGAGCTAGTGATGGAGGGGGAAGAACACGAGGCTGCCTCATGGAATACCTTGACCTCCCAAAGGAATAAGGCCCATCTGCCTCAGCATTTGGATACAATCGTTCAGAATATTGAGGATAAGGGTTACCACGAAGACGACCTTGGCCCCATCCAGCATCACCAAATTTTTCAACAAGATTCTCATGATATTCAGAGTCAATCTCTGTGTTTCTTCCATAATGATCCCCATCCCCAGAAAGGTTCCACCTCTGCCCTCTCAGATGAGAGAAATCATCCACATGAGGCTCTGGAACAGCACCTCTATGATTAGTCCTAGAAGACATAAGCCCAGCTCCTCCATAGAACTCTTTTCTAGAAAATGATCTCCGACCAACAGATGCATCTCTCCTGGGACTATGGTGACCATTCTCCTGGTCTTGGATAAGGAAGTTTGGGCTGCTCCCATTCTCATACACATCTCTTCTCCATGAATTAACAGGTTTTCCTCTGTCCATAAAGGTGGAAGAATCACCAGAAAAGTGAGGCCTAGAACCAACCTCAAAGGGCCTATTAAGAGTGGATGAATCAGAAGATGCTGAAGTGGTGATCCTCTCCACCATTCTTTCACCATCTTCCCAATCACCCAAGTCTGCCACCCTGGAGGCATCTTTCTCTTTTACCATGCCAGACATTTTCTCATCTGCAGCAGTTGGAGAATTGCTACCCACCTTCGATACTTCAGACTGTCTCTTCGCCATCCTTTCCTCCAATTCTAAGAGCTTTTGCTTAGCAGCCTGTTTTCTCCTCTCTTCCTCCATTTGAATCCTTCGTTTCTCCTCTTCCCTAGCTATCCTCAGTTCTTCAGCTTTTTGCAAAGCTTCCACCTGTTCTTGTTCTGCTCTCCATGCTGCCTCTCTGGCTTCCTCTTCTAATCTTCTCTGCCTTTCTTCCTGTTCCCTAGCCAACCGCACTCTCTCCTCCTCTTCTCTTCGAGCTAGCTCCAAAGTTCTTTCTTGCTCTTCAATGATGCGCTGCCTCTCCTCTTCTTGCATCTTCTGAACTCTCTCAAGTTCAGCCTCAAAAGATTCCCTAACAGGATCGTGAAAATCAGTCTGTTTAGGCACATCTTTCTTCCTCTTAACCACCCCAACAAGGCCCCCAGAGAAGGGATCCCCTCCATCATAACCAGTAGCTCCAAAGTCTTCTAAATATGGTTTTTCACTCTTTGAGAATGAACGTTTCTCCCTACCAAAATTGAGTAGCGGATCATTAACAGGAAGCCCTTTACCACCCAAAGAATATGAGGATTTTGATGCTGAGTTATTCAGCAAAGCATCACCCCTGTATCTGTTGTGTTGTTCATTGCTGTACCGATCTCGTGTATTCCTTTCAGCCCCCCGGCTGCTATATAGATCTGCTGTGTTGTTCCATGGTAGTCTGCCTCCCTGTCCATAACCAATATCTCTCCTTCCAATATCATCATTAGCATTTTCACGAAATGGCGATGGACTGTACTTACTCTCCTTTATTGTTTCTCTATGCAGGCTAGATGACCTTGCACGGATACCATTTCTATCACTTTCAACTTCTGAAACACCAACTCCATCTTTTGGAAGAGGGCCATTTCTCCATGAGTTTCCTTCTCGCCCTTCTCCACTAGGCATTCTAGAATCTCTGCCATAAGAGTCCACTTTAGGGACTTCACTGGAAGAAACCTTTCCAGCTTCATTGTCCCGCTGACCCCACCTGTCAAAATGATTATGAACCGGCTTGTGTGGTAAAACACTAACCCTGGGCATATCAAAATCTCTTTCCCAATAAGCTTCGCTCTTAGAAAATCCATGATCTCTGCCCCGTTCTGTTAAACCAAAACTCGTGTCACGCTCATCATCAGCCCAATCTGATCTAGGATTCAACCGAACAAGTGGCAGTGGACCTGGAAAATACTCTTCCTTCTTCCGGGCCTGCTCCAATGTCCGAGAACCACTGAAACTGTGACTTTCACCACCATTACCAATCAAACCATTGCCAACAGCATAACGGGACGACTGCATTTGAGGCCGCATATCAACAAGAGAGCTCAAACGTGAACCATCACTCTCTTCAATGGGAGACTCCTCGCCAACTACTTGCTTCTGTTTCTGATTCAATCCATCTTTTTGCTTCTGCACAGGCCCTACCGTGGAAGGCAAAGAAGCCTGCAAAGAAGGAAAATCCTCACCCCTCAAAACCACAGCTTTCTCCACCACTGGTAGATGAGCTCGAGCTGAAACAGAAGCCGAGGGTCCCACCACACCTGACCTAGCTGAAGGAGGCAAATAAACACTGCTCCCCTTACTTGCCCCATCAACATTAAGCAAACCCTGGTCAATTCCATCAGTTCCATTCCCATGATCACTTGACACTTCTTTCTCTTGCAAAGCAATCGTGCCGGGCTTCGTCCACCCCACCCCAGACGAACTTGGCCTCGGCCCAATTCCAGAAACCCCATTGGCAGGCCCTCCACCTGATCCCAACGGATCAAATCTCTCGTGTTCTTTTCGCAAGGAGGGCAAGTTCAAGGGGGGTGGAACAGAAAGCTTCGGCCCAACCTTCTGCGAGCTTCGAGGTCTAGAAAGGACCACCATTCCTCCTCCTCCTCCTCCACCACCACCGCCGCCGCCGACATGTCCACCGGGTCTCGTCCGATTCGATCCATACAAGCTCCCATTAGACGAGTGGTGGTTGTGGTGGTGACGATTGTGAGGGTTTTGCCCATACGATTTGTTCAGATTCACAGACACAAACTTGGTCCCGACTCCGGGATTGGCCATCGCACGGTCCGACCCGAAACGTAACCCGTTTGGCGGATTCTGATCCCCGCCAAAAGCATCAAAAACCCTAACCCTAGTTTTCACCTCCACCAACAAATAATGGACTCGCTGATTACTATTCCCTCTCACAGATCTTACAGTATAAAATATATATATATATATATCAGTGATCCAATCAAAACAAACCCTAGAATCTCCCTCTAAACCTGATAAAAAAAAAACCAAAATTTAGAGCTACGATCGAGTTCAGAGTTTGATTAATTATACAAGTGAATAAAAACAGTGATGAAATAAATATGGAATATATATATTTAGGGTTTCGATGATTTAGGTTTAGAGAGAAACGAAATTAAACAGGTAGTGGGCGTAGGATAAGGAGCTTACCTCCGGGCGGGCGTAAGTTAAGGACGGCGGTGGTTATCGTGCGCCGCGAAGAATCGAAAATGAGAGAGAGAGAGAAGAGCGTCAGATAGAAGAAGAAGAAGAAGAAGCCCTACTGTAACCGGAGAGAGAGAACGAGAAATGAGCTGAAACACGAGAGGAAAGTAAGGTTTTCTTGTCTTTCGGGTTTGTTTACTCTCTATTTCTATGTATTTTTATTTATTCCCCTCCCAAAATTAATTCTATGTCACATAAAGCAAAAATATCATTTCACCTATACCCCTGGACTATTTTTACCCACCGATTCTGCAAATGACTTTGGTTTGGAGTTATAGAAAAAAGTTAATCACTTGATTTTGTATGCTTTTATAGAGTCGTTTTATGTTGATATTTTATTTGTTTACTTACTATAAGTTTATAAAACTACATATATACTTAAAATGAATAAATCCAAAACTAAAAGTTTTCTATAAAAAATAATAATAAATCCAAAACTCACCTAATGTACCCAAGAAAAAGAAAATCTTTGTCGCATTTCCAAAGCTTTTTTTTTCTTTTTCTTTTTTGTGTTTGGCACAGAGTTAAGTATAATAACTATAATTCAGATTTAAAAAATAAAAAGTTTACCTATAATGTATTTTCTAAAGTGTCTTTATTTTTTGAGAGTTTATATTATTATTACAATTTATTATTACTTGTAAAGTAAAAAGTGATGGAAAGGGTTGGAGAAGAATAAAGAGATTGAAAAATAATAATTAAAAAGTAAAATAATAGGTCAAATGAGCGGAATACTATGAAGACCTAACAATTCCCCTTTTAAACACCCCATTGGGAAATGAACTCTCATATTTTAATCCATGTGTAAGATACAGAATCAAATAAATGTCATATATCTCACATTTTAATGGAAATTAGAGGAAATTTTAGCTTTTAAATGGGAGAAGATTCCATCCTACTTGGGTTAAGCAAATCCAAACATTCTCCCCCCAAGAAAAATTCAAACACTCCCATTGCAAAAGTAGGCAATATGTGCCACAAAAATACATAACTCTTCTTTTTGTTCCCCCTTTATGGGAAAAACCAACAACCATGCTAAATTAATTTGCCTAATCTTAACCAAAAGACCATAATAAAATTATTAGCAAAAAATGCAACCGAACATATGCTGTTTTTGTTTCTCAAAAAAAAAAACATATGCTGTTTTTTTTTTTTTTTTTTTTGTAAACAAAAAAAAAAGAAAAAAAAAAAAGCACATGCTACTTTTAAAGTTGTTTATGTAACATCATGTCAAATGTGTCACGCTATCAAATTGTTTACCACGTAATCTAATTATATAAATAATACAAAAATTGGAAAAACAATGCAATACCAAAATGAATTTAATATATATATATATATATATATAGGTACAAAAACTGAATTGTAATCTTGTTTTTAACACTTTTTTTTTTTAGAAATAATTTCAACCTAATAAGCATGTTTATCTCTTGCACATAATTTAAATACCTGGGTTGGCAATGAAACAAAACCATTATAAATTATTATATCATTATTTCTCATTGATGTAAATAATACCTTATATCTAAAGATTATTTCAACTTCTTAGTCGCAACTTTCTGGAAAGTATCCTTTCATTGGATATGCTCAACATGTCTTTCACAATATGTAAGTTCTAGTTCTCAGCAAAAAAAAAAAAAAAATGTAAGTTCTAGTTAGGTAAGATCCATATGTACGACACCGAGGTATCCAGACCCAAATTGGGCCTAAATTTCGGGCCTGATGTGGAACCAGAATGTGGCACCAAGATGCCCAAATCCGAATTGGGCCTTGGATTCAGGGTCAGCAGCGCAGCCCCGTATTTCATGCCGCCCTCGTAAGTTACAAGCCTGAATCTCGTTCCCTAACCAATGATCGGCAAGATTTTCCCGAACAACGAAGAAATGCGAACCAAACATATCATAGGATGCTCAGCAGTTTCTTGGGAACGTCGTTGCTGGGCATATGTGCCTGATTCGGAACCAAGTTCCAAAGCCACAATCTTAGTTTTCTACTCTTACCTAAACATCCACTTAGAACAGATAACATTGGACCTCATTACCGGGCATATCTATTTAAATTGCAACCAAGTTCCAAAGCCACAATCACAATTTTCCACCCTTGCTTGAACAACCACCTAGAGCAAATAGCATTGGACCTTTAATTGCACTAACAATGGCAATAATCATGATCCCACCTCTAGCTTAGAGCTGTAAATAGGAGAAATAGGGGAAGAAATGGGGGTTGGAAAAAGCGAGGAAAAAATTGAGAGGAGAGAGAGAGAAAAGTGATCTCATTGAGTCTCTACCGAGAATCACCCGGAACAGGAAACTCCAAGCCCACCATACAAGTAAGTTGTGAGCCCAAGTTAGATTGAGCCCAAGTTAGATCAAGCCCAAGTTAGGTTGAGCCCGAGAGTCCAACCGAGGGGGCGCACACCATACATTATAAAAGGTATACTGTATACTACATGTATATAATGCATAAAATAATTATTGTTAGCCCGTGAGAGATGGTCGAATGGTATTGTGTGTCCTCTATAGTGCATGAAGTATAGTAGGTTCGAACCTTATTTCCTTCTCAAGATCTACTAATTCCTAAGATTAAAGCTCTCTATTACCCCAATTAGTATAAAACTAGTTAGTAATTCTTACAATTCACAAGAAAATTAAGTAAAATACGATATTCTCTTTAATTTATTTTTTCCAAATATATAATTTGACGATTATGGTGGTTGTAAGGACCAAAGAATCTGGCGGCCCAAGCCCACTTAAAACAATGAGAGGCACAATTCAACCTTGGCCCAAAGCAATAGAATTTGTAAGAGAATGGAATGAACAACAAGAAGAAACTCTACCCGATGATAGAAATAAAGAAGAAAATGTTAATCTTATAAAACAAATGGGGAGTCTATCCCTCTTCCAGCTCGCCCGAGGAGGATAGATTTGTATAGATAGTTACACTATTCACTCTCTTTTTTCTCTCTCTTTTATGCTTATCTCTTTTTGATGCCTCTGTCTTGATCCCCTCTTCCCAGCTCCTCCTTTTCCTTATATACCTCTATCTCTATCATATCTCCACCCTCCATTCTCACATAACCTCCCTCCTTTTATGACACTTGTTGCTTTTCACATCTGAAGAAGATGGTGGAAGAAATCTGCTTAGCTGTAACTTACACTGTTCAAGTCACTTCCTCATCAATGCGGCTGATAAAGTTGTTGTCTATCATTTAATGCGGATGCAACAGGCTACACCAGACCAGAAGCTTCCCTACTGTCCACTGACTTCCACTCTCTTCAAATTCCAACTCCCACTTAGAATACTATAGAGTACCTTGATTCATTTCTTCTCTTCTTCGAGCGACTCTCTTCCTCGTGCTTGTGGCCTACAGCATTCCCACACCAATGCTGCAACCCTTCAACTTTATCCTCTGTCCTCGGGCTCCCACAATAGCCCCCTAAAACGTTAGCTATTTGTTTATGAGACAAAAGCGAAGTTTAAGTCTCACAAGTAAATTATGCACGTGCCACATGCATTCCCACGTATCAATGTCCTTTCATCTGTCCTATACATGCTCCTAATGCTTCGGAATCCACGATCTTGCATTTATGACATTAGGCAGCTGCTTGTCTCCCCATGTTCTACAGCTCGATCAAGATCCTAAGTCCTCATTTCCCCTCATTTATGGGCGGGAATTTTACCACTCACTTTTTCACTCCTATAAAAAGAGAACTTAGAGCTAGCTGAGGCTCATTTTGAACATTCTAGCAATCTAAGTTTAAGAAAAAAACTCACGATGAGCACTTTTTGCGTCACTCATAGGTGTGTTGATTTCCTTGTTTATTCTTTTTCACAAGTTTAACGTTTCACATCACAAAACTCCATGGATAAATATTCCAAGTTAGTGGATACTGAGGACAAATTTTTCACACCACATGGTTTTATTTCATTGGCGACCCGCACCACATCAACATTATCATGGATTTTGGGAAAATCTCTTATAAAGCCCAAAAGAGCCCATATTCACACAAAAAGGCGTCAAAGCCCATGGTTCAAGCTCATGACACATCATCTCATTTTTTGGCTCATGATCCAAGCTCATGAGTCTCATCGTGGGAATTTTGGGAGTCGTGGTTTGGAGGACCAAGAAGTATGTTCAGTAAAGCTCCAGTAGTTCAAAGTTGATAAAGGAAAGCATGTTGCTTGGCGTGTCTTCCCCAATTCCCTGAACTCTGATGGGTCGGTGTGCAATAGGTAACATTTGGGTAAGCCTCTCATATCACATAACACTTAAAATGGTAAAACTCTCCATGCTCTTTACATAAAAATTAATGTCCATCATATAATATAAGTTTTAAAATATAATTATATCCTTCCATATTACTTATATTATTATTTTCATATAAATCAATTCCTAGCACATGGCTAAATATATATTAATATCTCATATCTAGTATTAAAATGCTCTCCTTACTCTCCAAGATTTGGTTAAGATACAAAAAGACCATAATTACATCTCTAAAACTTCATCAAACATATTTTCCAAAAGAGAAAACTTAGCCGAAAACACCAAAAACGGCTCCAGCGGAAGCTACAAACAGCCTCTGCACAAGTTGTAGCAGCTTCAGCGGAAGCTGCAACAGCTTCTGCAGAAGCTAAAACGGCTCCAGCAGAAGCTGTTTGCAGCAACTGTAACAGTTCCAGCACATTCTACAATAGCTCCAGCTGTAGTACCAAAAAAACTCATAAAGCTTATCTCACCATCTTTAGTTAAATCATGAGTTTAATGCCAAATACTTTCCTCCAAGAAAATGATGTCATTCGGATGACATCATCCAGCTGTAACAGCTATAATATCAACACCATTAAGTCTCAAACTTTCTTCTTTTGGCCAAAAAACAAAGGACCACTTACATTATCAAAGTTTTTTCCTTATTTGCTATTTTTCCCCTCAATTAAGTTCTGATCTAGTTACATAACTTGGCTCTATATAAAGAGAACCAAGCTACACACTAAGGGGCTCTCTGATCTCCTTTAGGCTGATCTCTACTCTCCCTCTCTGATCCTTTCTCTCAGATTCATCCCTCTCTCACCCTCTTATGCAGAAACTTCACTCATTTTGCTGCAAAATACACATTTCCACACTTCCCCATCTCTCTTACAAAGTCACTCTTCATAGACAACAACACAACACACATATTATAACACACCATCATCCATTACACACTATCTATCTTTCTCTCATCTTTAATATTCTGAAACTTCATCATCTTGCTGCTCAAAGACACATCTTCATCTCATTCTTTATTTCACATACAAAATCCCCTTCTTAGAAAGCAACATAACCCATGGCATAACACAAAAAACCACTCTAGCAGCAACTATAATCTCATCTATTTACTATATTTAACTTTCATATCATTTATCTTACACTTCCATACATATTACAAACACCATATCTCATTATATATATATATATATATATATATATATATATATATATATATATATATATATATATATATATATATATATTTCTTACCATCTCTACGCATCTTAAAAATATATCAAACACTTTTCCAAAAACACATTACAAAAGTCATTTCTTATGGAAGATACATATTTATAATGCTAAAAGCCCTTCTTATGAAAGGCAAAAACTCATAAAATTAAAAGCCCTTCTTATAGAAGACAATATCACTCATATTTGGCTAAAAAATCAAAAGAGCATTACATGGGGAAAATCATTTAAGTGCATGATTAAGGGGACAAACTTAACCAACCGATGCACACGGCTGGACATACTCTCTCTCCTTCCAGTTGCAACCATTTTTCCCTCTCAAATATAAAGGCTGCTAAAATGTTAAGTCTACTGACGTGATACGGCTAAAGCTGCGAAACATGAAGATAAGTCATCATATTTTTATCTTCAAATTTATATTATTAAGTATATTTTATTCATTATCATTATACAATTCAACTAATGTTATTATGTTGCTGGACTCTTTTTTTCATGTTGCTGAAATGTTAAAGCCCATTGATGTTATACGGCTGGAGCTGCAAAGTCTGAAAGTTGCTGAAATGCTAAGTCCACTGATATTATGGCTGGAGCTGTAAAGTCTGAAAGTTGCTGAAATGCTAAGTCCACTGATGTTATGGCTGGAGCTGCAAAAAATGAAGATAAGTCATTATATTTTATCTTCAAATTTATATTATTAAATATATTTTATTCATTATTATTTTACCGCTGGATACAAGTCATTTTAATATCATCTCACTATCTAATAATCATGAATTCACTAATACTTCATTAATGAACATACATATTAATAAATCAATGAACTACCATTGGACATATATTATTTGGACATGAATTACCCTTGGACATATATTATTTGGACATGGACCATTGCCGGACATACCTTATCATGTTGAACTTGAACCATGAATCGCAACTAGACATAAACTATTGGACATATCCCATTATTGGACATTGGACACCTAATTAAGCACTTTCTAATATTGGACATCACTTAATAAACATAATAATAACGTATCAACTCACCATTTAATCAAAGTTATCATGCTAAGCATATTATTTATTTATTTCAAATATTATCATGATTCTAAGACTTTGAGTTTTATCTATTTTGTAGGCTCAAAAATACACCGGTAGCCATTGGTCTATGCGGCCCAATGTCGAGTTCCGGATTTGACTCCCTAAAAAAAATCCGAGCCTAGCAAAGTCACCCCTCCAAAGGCACGTGGCTACGCGCAAAAAACCACCCTCGACAGTGGACACTGTCGAGGCTAAGGCAGTCTTTAGGGTTCAATATAGGATCTCCAATAGTGTTGAAATCCAACATTGTGAGGAGGGTGAGTGGTTGGTCTTAAACAGAGCTCCTGAGTCTGTGGTCATTCCTATAATCGCCTTCATCGAGGGCAGGATGGAACTTCCTATGTGGAGGGTAACCAAGGACTATCTTATAAACTATAGGTTAACCCCGACCCAATGTTCCCCAAACATCTTTAGGATCCTCGGATGTGTAGATGTGATAAATTGTAGAATTGGGACTAACCATACCTAGCATGATGTAAACTGGGTATACAACTGCCAGAAAAGGGAAAAAACCAAACATTACATGAAGTGTAGGGTTCCTGCCGTTAGACTGATCTTCTGCCTGCCTGACTCAAGCAAAGGCATGGATGAGGATTTTCTAATTGTCTCAGGAGGCTGGCACGATGGAATGCACTGCCCTACCCAAGAAGGGGAACTAGGTAGTGTTCTTGAGGACCGTGGTTACACATAGGATTTTATGTAACCTCAATAGTGTTAATGTTTTTTTTTTTTTGGTTACTAACACCCCTTTTGTCTTATCTGGTAGACGAATACCATACCACTCCTGCTAAGCACTTGGTAGATTTTAAGGATTTAAACTGAATTCTCAAGGCAGAGATCTTCCTTCATACGAATGGCCAACTCAAGGCTGGCCACATCATCCTAGGCTACAAGCCCTCCACCAAGCGTTTCCAGAGTCCGAAGAACGTTACTAAGGTAGGATCCCCATTTGGCCTTAATTGACGTGGCCATACTAGGCTTCTTGCTGTCAAACCCTCCTCCAGAAGGGACTCAAGACACCTAACTTCTAGCCCCTCTAGTTGCTAGGCTCCTCTACTCCCAAGAGCCGACTCTCCCTTTGAACGACGAAGACAAGGAGTCCACACCAGAGTTTGTTCAAGAGGTGACAGACAAAGACTTCAAAGTCTTTTACCGCACAAACACTCTCGACACATCACAATCCCACACTTCAGTAGACATGGGTTTCGAGGAGAAAACCCCAGACCTGTTTGCCCTTCTCACAACCCACGTTGGGGGCTTTGCCCCAGTTGTGGCAATGGTGCCTTGACCACCCACCCCGGCTATCACACACATGTCTTCTGCTGACGTCGGGGACAAGAAAAGGAAAAGAGCCCAAAGAGGTAAGAGCATCGAGGGCACCAGGGAAGGGGAGATCACACAATCTTCCCACCAACCCCCAGCTAAAGAAGCCTGAATCAGGAAGGGCAGTCAAAGAAGTCCACATCCACTGGATCTTCCCACAAGATCTTGCCAAGGTACGTGTCTGCCCTCATTTGATTACTTGACAAAATTATATATGCATTGTATAACATTTATGTGTTTTTCCTTTGTGCAGTCTGTCCAAGCTGTCTTCATGGCCAAGTAATGGGTGGAGCATTCCTTGAAGGTGGCCAGGGACGCCAAGAATAAGCTGGAGGCTATCAAGAGGGCCCACGCGGACAAGAAGCTCAAGAAGACTCTTACCCAGCTTGCCGAGGTGGAGAAGGCTCGCAGGAATGCTGAGTCCACCTTTAAAGGCTATGAGAAGCAGGCGACTGACACCTTGGAAGCCCAGAGGAAGGCCGAGAATAAAATAGTCGTGACGGTGGTGGAGCTCAAGCAGACAAAGAAGAAGCTGGATGACAAAGCTGCTGAGATGGCCCAGGCCGAGCAGGCAGCTTATGATATGGGCATGACTAAGACAGCTAAAAGTCTTACTGTCCAGCTGAAGGATGTTGCTTAGGCCTTCTGCCTAGAGGTGTGGGGCCAGGCTTTAAACGCTTCTGGGGTCAGTATCGAATCAGAGCTTAAGGCTCCAGATAAGTTTTACTACCCCCCGGCCTTACACTTGGCACCCATTTCCCAGCAGCCTCCAGCAGATCCCCCTTCTACTCCCCCCGTCTCCTCGGACTAACCTGTCTCCGTTCCCCCCTCCACTCCAACCAAAGGCAAAGAGTAGGAAAAAGAACTGCCACCTCCAACCAAGGTGTTGGACGTGGAGCCCAAAGAAGATGTGGCCGAAGTGTCACAACTGAAGAGGAAGAAGAAGGAGAAGGAACAAGAGAATAAATGAGTGAAGGAAAAGAGCCCTCCACATAGCTTGGCCTTAGACTAGGAAGTACATGGTCAATTTTGTATAGGCTCAAGTACATACAACACCTCCCATTTTGTATTTAACTTTTTGCAAATTAATGAAGAGAATTTAGACTTTATTCACTGTTTCTTTAGTCAATTCATACTTGTAAATTTATATCTTGCATGACTACCTTTTCTTAATAACAATATCAATGTACTAACTTATGAGTTACTCGGGGAATTTTTGTATCCATCTACATAACCTGGAATGATTTGAAGTACAATTAAGAGACTGATTCATAGAATTTTTAGGAAGAGATTCAATTAATACTTACCTCAACTTGGATTTGGAATCTCATAGCGAAACCATTAGCACAGGTACCAAAGCCCGAAGAGAAGAATTTCAATACGTAGGATGTTTCCTGAAAAATGTTAATTTACCCTAGGCTTGTGACCCGAGGGGCTAAGCAAGGCTTAGGTTTTGTTTAATACTTAGAATATTTTTTGCAATATTAATTTACCCTAAACTTGTGACTTGAGGAGCTATACAAGGCCTAGGTTCTGTTTAACACTTAGAACATTTTTTACAATGTTAATTTACCCTAGACTTGTGACTTGAAGAGCTAGGCAATGCCTAGGTTCTATTTAACACTTAGAACATTTTCTGTAATGTTAATTTATCCTAGGCTTGTGACCTAAAGAGCCAAGCAAGGCCTAGGTTCTGTTTAACACTTAAAACATCTAACAGATCAATTGTCTCAGCAAAAACATCCATTAAAGGTATGGCAAAACAAGAAAAGAAGGGTGACATAATTTATTAATAATAATAATGTTGTAAATTGTTTATATTCCAAGGATGGGGAATTACATTTTCATTCAAATCTTCCAAGTAGTAGGCTCCAATGCCAGCAATGGAAGTGATTCTATATGGCCATTCCAAGTTAGGGCTCAACTTGCCCCAAACGAGGTTTTTGGCCGTCCCCACCATTTTCCTCAAGATTAGGTCTCCGGGAGCCAATGGCCTAGACTTCACTCCCTTATCATACCTTTGCTTAAGTTTATGTTGGTAATATGCCATTTTTACTGTTACCACCTCTCTTCTTTCCTCAGCCACATTGAGGCTGTCTAAGAGTAAATGGTTATTCTCTTCAACATTGAATCAATCAGTTCTTAGAGTTGGGAATCCAGATTCAAGGGGGATTACTGCCTTTGACCCTAAGTCATTGAAAAATGGGTCTCCTTCGTTGATCTTCGGGGTGTAGTACGATAGGTCCATAACATGTGGGGTAGTTCATTCACTTATTTTCCCTTAGCGTCATCCAACTTTTTCTTTAGCCTAGACACTATAACTTTATTGGTGGCTTTGGCATGTCCATTCTCTTGAAGATAAAAAGGCGTAGAATACTCGTTCCTAATCCCTAGCTCATAGCAATATCTTTAGAAGGTTTTACTGTCAAATTGAAGACCGTTATCTAAGATCAGCGTATAAGGAACTTCAAACCTGGTGACGATGCTCCTCTAGATGAACCTTTTAACATCTACGTCCCTGATATTGGCAAGGGGCTCGACTTCCACCCACTTGGTAAAGTAGTTCGTGCCGACAAAGAGCCATCCTCGATTCCCTATAGCTCAAGGAAAGGGTCCCACTGTATCCAAGTCTCACTGAATGAACGACCAAGGGCTAAACGAATAAATTAAGTATTCCCTCTAGTTGATGGATATTTGGGGCATACCTCTAACATTGGTCACACTTCTTTACATAATCCTGAGAGGTTTTTTCACATGCTAGGCAACTAGTACCCCTGGATAAAGGCCCTATGCGCTAAAGACCTTCCTCCTATATGACTCTCACAAATGCCCTCATGCAACTCTTCTAATAAAGGCTCCACCGCTTCTAGATGTATGCATAACAAATATAGCCTTGAGTAAGAACGCTTGTACAACTTCTACTCCCCAAACAGCCAGTAACGAAGGGCATTTTTGCATACCTTCTCCGCCTCACACTTGTCTTCAAGCAACAATCCTTACCTTAAAAAGGTTACTATGGGGTCCATCCAGCTCGGCCCCATATAGAGGTTGCATACCCCTATCAAAGGTGCCCTTGTAAAACTTGAGCTGTCCATCTCCTCGATAATAACAACCTGAGGAAGACTTGACTCTAGCGAAGTGGCCAACATTGCTAGAGAATCTGCATGAGAGTTCTGTCCCCCAGGGATTTACTTCAATATAAAACTCTTAAACTGAGCTCGGGTATTCTGTACTTTAGTAAGGTACCCTTGCATCCTTTCATCCCAAGCTTCAAAGTCTCCATTAACTTAGTCCATGATCAGTCTAAAATTCAAGTACAACTCAACCATTTCTCCTCCCAACAGCCTAACCATAGCTAACCCTGCTAGCAGGGCCTCGTACTCAGCCTCATTGTTGATAGCTAAGAATCCCAGTCATAATGATTTCTCCATTATCAGCTTCTCAGGGGTGACCAACACAATCCCTACTCCTGCTCCCTTTCGATTGGAAGCTCCATCCGAATAAACTTTCTACAGGGGAACAACAATGGCTGACATAACCAATACCCCGATGATTGCCTCCTCCTCCTCCTCCTCGGGGGCACCCTCGGTGAATTCTGCTACAAAATCTACTAGGATTTGTCCTTTTATGGCAGTCTGAGGCATGTACTTGACATCATAGGATCCCAGTTTGGTTCCCCATTTAGCAATCCTGCCAATGTAATCTGATTTCCTTAGTAGGGCTTGCAAAGTGAGCTGAGTAAGCACCACAACGATATGGGCTTGGAAGTAATGAGGAAGTTTCCTGGTGGCATGCACTATGGCCAACACTGCCTTTTTTAAAGGAAGATAGTGCATCTCAACCTCCTGCAGGGATTTGCTAACATAGTAGACGGGCCTCTGAATTCCGTCCTCGTTCTTGACCAAGACGAAGCTAACAGCGTAGTCGATGACCGCTAGGTATGGATACAACACTTCCTCCTTGTTAGGTCTGGAAACTATTGGTGAATGGACAAGTACTGTTTGAGGTCCTCAAAAGCCGTTACACACTCCTCGGTCCATTGAAAATCCTTCCACTTGTGAAGTAGCTGGAAAAAAGGACAACACCTGTTCGCAGTCTGAGAGATGAACCTATTTAAGGCTGCTGCCATCCCAATCAACCTCTGCACCTCCTTGGGATTCCGAGGAGGACGCAAACTATTAATAGCCTTGATCTGCTCTGGGTTGACTTCAATTCCGCGATGAGTAATCATGTAACCCAAAAATTTACTCGAGCTGACCCCAAAAGAACACTTAGATGCGTTCAGGTGTAATTTATGCTCTCTCAAAACTAAGAAAGTCTCCCCCAAATCGGCCAAATGCTCTTCTATCTACTTGCTCTTAACTACCATATCATCAATGTATGCTTCCATGTTCCTCCTAATCTGTACTTCAAACATCTGCGTCACCATTCTCTACTACGTGGATCCTCTATTTTTAAGGCCAAAAGGCATCACATGATAATGATAGTTCCCATTGGGAGCACGAAAAGCCATTTTCTCCTGGTAGGACAATGACAGAGGTATCTGATGGTAACCCTGAAAGGCATCTAGGAAACTCATCCGAGGATGTCCCACCATGGCGTCCACCAGTTAGTCAATTCTAGGAATAAGGAAGGAGTCTTTTGGGCAGACTTTGTTCAAGTTAGTGAAATCCACGCACACTTGCCATTTCCTGTTTTTGTTTTTAACCACTACTGTGTTGGCCAACCACTCGGGGTAGAAAATCTCCTTAATGGCTCTAGCCTGCTTCAACTTATTCACCTCTGTCCTGACTGCCTCGACGTGATCTTTAGATGACTGCCGAGGAGGTCGTTTACGCTACACAACCTCGGGATTTATGTTCAGCTGGTGACATGCCAACCCGGGATCAATTCCTAAAATGTTGTAAGCATTCCACGCAAAAACATCAATGTTTGCCTTTAGAAACTTCACTAACTTTGCCTTTTCTATGGGTGGTAGCTAGGATCCCACTTGGAAATACTGCTCCCGATCCAACCCTATTATCACCCTCTCTAGCTCCTCAGATGATTCTCCTGATGTTTTGGTCTGTTGCCTCTTATAGGCCCCTTTAGTTGCTATGGGACTGGATCTTTAGTCATGGCGGCAAGGCTTGAAGACCGCTGCATTATTGCTGACACTAAGCACTGCCTAGCCATGGCCTGATCACCTACTAGTTCTCCCACTTTCCCCTGAGTAGGGTACTTGACCTTAAGATGTAATGTTAAAGGCATGACGCCTATGACATGAAGCCAGGGTCTAACTAGGATAACTCTGTATAGGGAAAACACTTCTACTACTATGAAATTAACCTGGACCTCCACATCACCAACCTGTACGGGCAGTTTTATCATTCCTCGGGGGACCACCATTCTACCATTAAAACCCATCAGCGATGAACCATACCTGTCCAGGTCCTCGAGCCTTAAGTTTAGCCCCCGGTACAAATCTAGGTACATAATCTTTGCTCCACTTCCCTGGTTAACCAATACACTTTTCACATCGTAGCTCTTAATCTTAACAGTAACCACTAGAACGTCATCATGTGGTTGGAGAGTTCCTTACTTATCCTTCAAGGAAAAAGTCAAGGTAGGGGTAACCATCACCCTTACTCTTTTGGAAGGCTGATCATCAGTCTCCTTATCACAACCCATACCCACTGACATAACCCCAGTGCCCGAGGTCCCATTATTCCCTGGCCTGGCAAGAATTACATTGATAGTGCCTCGTGCTGGTGGAGGGGAGCCACCCTTATGAAATTCAGCTCCCTTGTGGCCAAACTGCCCTATAGGCTGATGTAGAAACTAGTCGAGTTTCCTTACCCTCGTCAACTGGCCCAAGTGATCTCGCAGGGTTCTGCAATTCTCTGTAGTATGCCCTCGGTCTTGGTGGTAATGGCAATAGAGGTTTTGGTTTCTCCTGTATGGGTCCCCTCCTATCTTATTGGGCCATTTGAAATAAGGCCCATTTTTAATTTTTTCCAGTATGTGATATATTGGTTCTTTAAACAATGAGTTAATCAACTGAGTTCCCGAGGGTAACGTTTGATTAGAAAACTCCCTTCGGGGGTGATTACCCTGGTATCCACCTCCCTGAGGATCCCTCATCTTTAGGAACATCTTAACATTCCCTTTTCCCTGCACCTGGTTCTCTTCCACCTACTTATACTTATCTATGCGATCCATGAGTTGGCGCATGTTCGAAGCATATTTCATCGTCAACAACTTCCTCAACTAGTGCTTGGCGGGGAGCCTGACCTTAAAAATCCTCACGGCCACATCCTTAAAGCTTCCATCAACTTCATTATATGTTTCCCAATATTTGTTCAAATAAGTCTTGAGGGTCTCTCCCTCCCTCATTGACATAGACAACAACGAGTCTAGTGGTTTAGGGACCCTACTGCATGTTATAAATCTAGCCCCAAACGCCTTTGTCAGCTCCTCGAAAGACCTTACTGACCCTTCCCCCAAGGCATCAAACCAATGCATAGCCACAGGGCAAAGACTGGAAGGGAACACTTTGCACATTAAAGCCTTGTTGTTGGCATGAACTGCCATCTTCTGATTAAAGTGGCTGACATGCTCCACGGGATCAGTCCTCCCATTGTAAATAGCAAACGTCGGTTGAGAAAATCGATGAGGGAGCCTAGCCCTGTTAATCCTTCTGACGAAGGGTGATTTAGAAATTTGTTGTAGGGCTTTACTCATTGCACCATTCCCCAGACCATAGTGGGAAGCCTTTTTCTTACGGTCATAACTGCTCTTCTCTCACTTATCCTCGAGCGAAGAAGTTGAATAGGACTCACTAGATGGAGTTCCCGACCTGTGGCGATAAGAACTGTCCCTGCTTCCTCTAGAGCCATCACTTGGTGGGGGAGAGGGGCTTCTCCTTTTGCGTTCCCTGCTTCTCAACTTGCTGCGCAGGCGATGTATTTCCTGCTGCAACTTCCGCGTCTCCAGATCATGAGATGCATGGCTCCTAGACTTGGAATGACTCCGCTCAGTACGTTTAGTGTGATACTTAGGGTATGTTGTCTATCTCTCCTACGCTCTAGGTTAACAAACTGGTTGTCCTTTTGGGAGCCAACTAACTCCTCCCTATCTTGGTCTACGTTAGCCATCAGTACTCAGGACGGATCCACCATAACTTGTTATTCCCACAGATGGCACCAATTGTAAGGACCAAAGAATTTGACGGCCCAAGCCCACTTAGAACAGTGAGTGGAACAATTCAACCTTGGCCCAAATCAATAGAATTTGTAAGAGAGGGGAATGAACAATAAGAGGGGACTCTGCTTGAGGATAGAAATAGAGAAGAAAATGTTAATTTTATAAAACAAAGGGGGAATCTATCCCTCTACCAGCTCGCCTGAGGAGGATAGATTTGTATAGATAGTTACACTGTTTACTCTCTTTTTTCTCTCTCTTTTGTGCTTATCTCTTTTTGATGCCTCTGTCTTGATCCCCTCTTCCATCGCTCCTCCTTTTCCTTATATACCTCTACCTCTATCATATCTCCACCATTCATTCTCACTTAACCTCTCTCCTTTTATGACAATTGTTGATTTTCACATCTGAAGAAGATGGTGGAAGGAATCTGCTTAGCTGTGACTTACACTGTTCAGGTCATTTCCTCATCAATGCGGCTGATAAAGCTATTGTCTACCATTTAATATGGATGCAACAGTCTACAAAAGACCAGAAGCTTCCCTACTGTCCACTGACTTCCATTCTCTTCAGATTCCAACTCCCACTTAGAATACTATAAAGTACCTTGATTCATTTCTTCCTTTCCTCGAGCGGCTTTCTTCCTCGCGCCCGTGGCCTGCAACATTCCCACACCAATGCTGCAACCCTTTAACTTCATCCTTGGTCCTCAAGCTCCCACAATGGTTATTAATATGTATTTATTATGATTCTATTTGTGTATAAAATTATTTATTTTATTATTAAAAAAAATGATTTGGTGATATTCTAAATTTCTAATAGATGGTGTAGTGAATTTCAGTTGGTTCATCCAATAAATTTCTATCATTATTGAATAACGAATTTAGGGTTTGAACCCCGCTTATACTTAAAATTAATTGCTATGTTGGCCTAATAATAAAAAACAATATTTATGAAGTGAACGTTATAAGTTAAAATACTATCATATCTACATAAAAGAAGCTCCTGTGTCAACATAAAAATTATTAATAAATAAATAAAAAGTTAAAGGTTTAGTTTTATATATCTCTTATATAATTCTAGCTCTATAAAAAAAATGGTACACTTTCTTTTTCTTTTTCTTTCACCCCTTAGGCAAATAGAAACCTAACTTAATTAAAACTAGAACTTTCTAAAAAAAAGTAAAACCATAAATTATTTTACATAAAATTTATATGCATTTATGAGGCTTTATTTTTGATAAATTTGTTACTATAAATATAAAAAAAATTTAATGAATTTAGATTATAAAAAGTTTCACATATGAAAAAAAAATCACCAAAAGGAGTTAGAAGATAATTGTGGTAATGAAAATTATCACAATGGTGATCAGACATTTGATATAACAATTCTTGATTATATAAATAGACTATAATTTGTTTTCCCCAAATACATATATTGGTTACAAAATTTTACTGACGATGCTTGTTACATTTGATTGTGTGAAAATAAGCTTTTCAAAATTAAAATTAATAAAATCTTGCTTAAAATTGATTATATTACAAGAAGATTTAGAAGATTAATCATTCTCAATTGAAAAGGAGATGTTTGCAAAATTTAAATATGAAAATTTTATTAGTAATTTTGCAAATAATAAAGCAAGAATAATGATTTTTCAATAAAAAAATGATATTAAATATAAATTTAATTAAATATTATTTAATTTATAATTTAAATATAAAGAGACATTACTTAATTAAATACTATTAAGGATGATAATGACCAGGGTGAGATAGAATTATGGGTGTCCCATCATCACTTCATCCACTCTTAGAAGTAAAGTACAATTTGCATGAACATAAGCATTTTGTCATCTCTAAGACTCTAACTAAGTGAGTTTGTCTATGATTAGTTTGACAAGATAAAGAAAAGGGACAGACAAATATTTTCGGACTTTCTTAAATAAAAATAAAAAAAAAGAAGAAGTATTTTTAGGGAATGTAATAGAATATGCTTTAATAATTAAATTATAAAAAGACCCAATAAGAACGCAAAGCCAAGAAAGATTGGCTTCGAAACGACGCCGTAGAAACCATAAAGAATCACGAATATATCATAAACTAAAACAAAGGGAAGAGAGAGTCACAGCTCAGTTGAGTTACTGGGAGTAGAAGAATGGCCACTGAAGCAAGCGAAGCTCCCTCTCCTCCTTCTCACCTCACTTCCCATTTCACGTACTTTTTTTTTTTTTTTTTTCCCTTCTAATTTCCTCTCCCTCTTCTTTTTATTTTTTATTGCTTTAAATTCTAATAATTTCAAAAGTTTTATTATTATTTTTGATTTTGGGTCCCTTGCAGTCAACAACGCCATTTCTATGTAGCCGTGGACAGGCTCCAATTCAAGATGGTACTTTTTACTTTATTTATTTATTTTAAATCTTAATTTCTCAATTTCTCTTTTTAAATTAAAAAATAAAATAAATCATAGTATGTATGTATAATTGGCAGGAGACGTTAGTGGATTTGTTGGGCGTGGCGGGACGGCGTTCGTGCCTCCCAATGGTGGTGTGCTGCAGCTCAAGGGACGAGCTTGACGCCGTTTGCTCCGCCGTTTCTAACCTCCCTTACATTTTTTTGACCTCTCTGGTATTCTTCTTCTTCTTCTTCTTTCTCTCACGCTTCTTCTCAAATTGCACTGATAATTTTTTCGCAATTGGTATTGTACTAATCATAAATTGATTTTTGTTTTCTGGAATCCCATGCCATTCAATGCATCTAGTCCAATTGTGCTTGTGGCTTGTAAAATACTACTTGCTCTTGGAAGCCGGGTGGGATAAAGTATGGCCATTGGTTCTGGTGGGTGGGGTCAGTTGCCTGTAGGTTTTACTGGCTAAAGGCGAGTGCAAAGGGCTCTTATTTAGAAAGGGTACCGACATTTTCACCCAAATAAAAAACACATACTTATGGGGTTTTCTTAGTGTACAGATTGAGATCAAGTATTTTTTTTAATTTGTTCCATAGTCGTTGAATCTTGTCAGGTAGATTGGCCATTGTAGAATTCTAATTTGCCTAGTTAAATAGTTTTGGTATGAAATTTCCTGCTTGTTGAGTTATGCAATTTGGATCAGCAGTGTCGCTTTGATAAGACTGTTCGGTGTAACTTGGAACCTAATTAACAAGTAATAACAATTAAGAGGTGTCTTTGCAATAGTAACCATAATAATTCATGTGTTATTGTTGTCTTTGTTGTCGGTTAGGAGCTCATAAATTACTTTTTTTGAAATTTTTAAATGAATAGAATGTGATATCAGTATAAACTTGTGGTTGAGCTTGACAATGTGAATTAGTCTCTTTATAGATGTTATGAAGTCATTTTACGATGTTAGTATGCTCTCTTATATTGCTGCTTGTGTCAAATGTTGTTTGGTTTATTTGTATTTCTCGTTCAGCTGGCCATGGCGGTTTCTTTTTTTTTTTTAGTAGGGCAAGTATTTTTGCAAACAATTGAAATATTACTTTCAGGGATATTTCCCGTTGTAAATACTGAATTTACTCATTTGATAATTTGTTATTCAATACATTCATAACTATCTTTATTGACTTTCCATTTTATTCCCTTGTTTTTGGGGGGGGGGGGGGGGGGGGGAAGATAACATTCTCTTTTGAGGTATTCATTTCATTAGATTTTGCTAAAACTTTGAATGTTTTCTAATATAGCATGCATATTGTTTTACATATGCCAGTACAGTGACCTTGCAGAGGCAGAACGTGCTCTAGTTTTGGACAAATTTCGGCAAGCCACAATGAACTGGAACCAGAATATCAGTGCCCAACCAGGAGAGGACAGTGAAGTTGGAAAAGATGAACAAAAATCTCATATGGTAGTTGTGACTGATGCTTGCCTCCCGTTTCTTGCTTGCGGGGAATCAGCCATTTCTGCTCGTGTTCTGATAAATTATGAGTTGCCAACAAAGAAGGTGCAGTCCATCCTTTCTTCATGATTTGATATGTGGGACAATTCCATGCCTTCATTTGTAGAATTGTGCATTTAACTCTTGTTGCTTTTCCTCACTCTCACATAAAATCCTAACTCTTTCTCTTTGTATGAAAGAAGTCACATTATATTATTGTGAAATTAAATTTTGACCTTGCAATGATCCTACAGAGCTCTTTGTCGACAGATTGCTACACCTTATTCTTATTGTGTAATTGCATGTTGAGTACCCAAGACTACAGCCTCCAGAAGGCTGGAATCTTCTGTGTGTAGTTTTTCTCTCTTGATCTTCCAATTGGCTGGAATTGATTTTTAAATGATATTAGTATCATAAAAATTTATTCATTAGCTTAGATCAGATATATTGTCCCAGACACCATAAGCATCCAAAATCCTTCTTTCTATGTAGTACCTTGAGAGGTCTTTCAAGGGTGTCTAAAGACTAGCTGACAACAACATAATATCTTTTCATATACTTTTATAACGAACACAGTCAAACATAGAAAGAAGAGCCTCAATTTTGTTGGCTATTTGATTTTCAATACAAGAGAGTAAAAGACTCGTAATAATTCCCTGTATTTTGTACCTAGCCAAAGGTGGTTTCAGAGCCATCATTCTCAGGATCATTAAAGACTGAGATTCTATATTCTGAAATATCTTTGTTTCATGTGCATTCATTTTATTTGTTTAATTCTATCTGATATGTATCCCTTGTACCCTTTCTTATTTTTCATAGTGTCTATGCTGGCTTGCAGGAAATATATATGAGGCGCATGGCAACTTGTTTGGCAGCAGGTTCTTTCACCTATGCCATAACATTTTACTGGTAAAGATGGGATGATTTTTGCATGCTCATTATAACTTCATATAAATATCTGCAGATGGGATTGTAATCAATATGGTTGTTGGGGGCGAAGTGGTCACTCTTAAAAGCGTCGAAGAAAGCAGTAGTCTAGTCATAGCTGAAATGCCCATAAATGTAAGTTCCTTGCTTACTTTGTCTTCCCATAATTATGTCTTAGAAGATACAATGGTGACATGGCTTTTGATAAAAGTGAGCCCAATCAGCTGCAACTGATGGGTGGTGAGGAGTTACCCTTAGTTTTTAAAATATAATTAAAAATTTAAATAAACAACATTTCAATTGGCTGGACTGTATTTATGTCCTGTGTTTGGACTTTGAAATCCTTTTTTTTTTTTTTTTTTTCTCACTGAAGTGATGTCATCTTATATTTCTTTTTGTTTTTGGGTATGAGATGATTTTGAAATTTGGTCTGCTGCAGATCTCTGAGATTTTGTGAAGAGGTTTGGTCCTTTGCAATGCCAGAAACCTGTAAGAGGACTTGATTCTTTGTACTCTCAAATTTTTATTTTATTTTTTCTTGTCTGAATTGTTCAGCTTAAAAAATATATATGTATGAGTTATTTGTACCTTTAAGTTAAAGGATCTACTTCATCTATCCAGAATTTTGCAAGGAAAGAAAGGAAATTAAACTGAATTTGGCTGCAGGATGCTCTGTTCTAATTTAGAAATAGATGTGACTGACCTCAATTAGTTTAAGGATCCATAGTCGACCCAGATTTTAGAATTAAAGCTTTGGTGTTGTTGTGGTCATCTTGGTGGCACTTGCTCTTGGAAGCTGGTGGTGGCGCATAGGCTTCTAGTGGCAACCATGACAATGAATATGCTTCATGTTGAAAAAGAATAATGGAATTAACTTAGCTTGATTTGTTTAGGAGAAAATTCAAATATAATAATTTAATTTTGATGGAGAAGCGATGGAAAATTTGAACTGAAAACCTGCCCTGACTCGTGGAATATTTGAGGGAAAAAAGTTATTCCCCAAGTAGATGATTAGTAAAATTGAAGGAAAATCAGACTTTAGTCTCTGTAAATCATTTTGAGTAATTGTTTTATAGCTTATTGCTTTCTTTAGTACCAACGAACTATGGCTCAAAAGGCAGTTTTTTTTTTTTCTCCCTTTAGATTTTAGAATAGGTGGAGGGTGAGGTCATGGGTTTAAAATCCTTTTCATGTGTGTAATTTACCAATAAAGAAAAGAGTGTATTGTTTTTAAGAGCAGTCTTTTTTTTTTTTTTTTTTTGAAGTATGTACTTGGAATCTAAAATGGTGTTTTGCCCATGATATATTATCAAATTATATCGTTTTAGTTGATTAGACTATGGAGTTAACTCCAAGTTAGATGTTTGGAGGGATTCTTTTTTAGAATCGAGCGGTTGTAGTACAAGTAGAACTAAAATCAATCTACTATAAAAGTAAAAATAGGAATACCAAAAGTGATAACTTTTGTTTGCTGGGTAAAATTTTTTTATCCTAACATCCTTTAAGTTTACATAAATTATCATTTTTGTCTCTAAACTTTTTTTTTTTTGGGGTCATTTAGCCTTTAAATTTAATATTCCTATCAAATTGGTCATTTTTTCCATTATCCTTTTTAGTTTTTAAAACTAACACTATTCACACATGTGATGCAATGTGATTTTACTGGACTTTATTTTTGTCATTTTAGCCTTTAAATATAATATTCCTATCAAATTGGTCATTTTGTTGATTGTCCTTTTTAAAACAAACACTATTCACACGTGATGCAAATGCAATGTTATTTTACTGGACTTAACAGTGAGCATTCCCAACAGTGAATCTAAAATTTTAGCTATTTAGCTACACAAAAAGTCACTTTATCTATTTTATATATACACATGCTGCAGCAGTAGATCTATTGTAGCTTTTAACACAATAAAATAATATAAACATTACCAGAAAATAATATATCTCCTACAAGAAAACAATATATCACACTGCCCACAAAAACATCTACAATAAAATAATATTTCATTCAACTACCAACACACCACCGCAACAACCATCAATCCCATAAAAATCACTACACAACCACAATCCCGCCGTGCCCATCAAAACCAGTGAAGAAGAAAAAAAAAAGAAAGCAGAAAAATCAACACAGCCAAATCGGAAAACACAGAAAAAGTGAAACTCAGAAGAACCAACAGACCCAAAATCCCACTGTTGCAGATTCAGAGAACAGATTAATAAAAGGGGTAAATTCCTTTCTCATTGTACTCTTTTTTTTTTTTTTTTTGATAATCCTTTTCTCGTTGTAGTAGAATAGGAGGAAACCACAGCCGTTGGTGTCCTTGGCTTTAGCTTTTTAGGACCGGCGGTTTAGAGAGGAGATCGAGACATTTGGGTTTGGGTTTGAGAGATAGAAAGATAAGAAATCACCACCACCGTTGGTGGTGGCGACTGTGGCCATGAGAGAAGGAGGCACTACTTGAAGGTTTCATCCATGGAGGCCAAAGAGAGAGGGTTTGAGAATGTTCTAGCAAGAAGAAAGAAGAGATGGAGAGGGAGAGAGACACAGAGAAAGGAGAAAAGCAAGAAAGAATAAAAAATAGATAAAGTAGTGTGAATGTAAAATAAAATTTTTTTTTTTTTTGGCTCCAAGCTACCGTGCACATCTATAGATAGATGTGCACTGTAGCCTTTCATCTAAAATTTTTAACTATGGCTCCACTACTGTAGGGGTTTTTTTGTGTTTGTGGAGCTAAATTTTAGCAATATAGCATTATAGCTACACTACTGTAAATGCTTAACATCAATTTTATAGACGACAATGAATATGGGACTAATTTGATTGAAACGGGACTTAAATGACGAAAATTGAACTTTAGGAAGAAAAGTAACAATTTATTCAACTTAAAAGGGAATAGTTTAAATTGATACGAGTTGCACCTTGTGTCATGAAGACTCGGAATCTAGTATCCACAAGTTCATCAAATGCCATGTTGCTAGAACAATACGGTTTGGATGTAACTGGGGTCTGCATTTAGACCTGATCTTGATCACCTGCAATGAAGACGTTGCAAAGTTGGTTATAGATCCACTTGCCAATGTGAACAATTCAAGCCTTTTGTCGAAGCTACTACAAGAACAGAGCTCACTACAAATAGCTCTTACCTTAGAAGCTGTATGGAAACTACAAAACCATGTAGAATTCAGTGGGTATAAGATGAATATTGTTACAACAATCAAGGTATTGGAGCACAGGTTTAATGAATACGCGATGACTCTTAGCATGAAGTTAAGGAAGCAGTGCTATCGTCAAGACCTCCACCTGAGAGGCTGAGACAGTGAAAATGCATGTAGATGCAGCATTGTCAAAGGATTTAGTAAGCATAGCTATGGTAGCTTGAGATAACAAGGTGATATCTTGAAAGCATGGACCAAGGAAGTTCCAACAGGGAACCAATTGTGGCAGAAGCAACAACAATTTAATGGGCAGTACAATTAACAAAGTTGTAAGTCTTAAGAGACTCATAGTGGAAGGAGCTGCTAAAGTATGCATTGATGCTTTAAATGGAGATTCAGTTGATGTGTGTCTTTAGCAATTTTAACCCTTTGTAATGATTCTAGGGAACTTAGTCACCGTTTTGATAATTGTTATGGTAGCACATGCTTTAACCAAGTTTGTAGCCCATCCTAGGTTATCTTTATGTTGTAATAATTCCTCTATACCCCAACTGTTACGGAAGCTAGAGGAGAGATGTTGCTAGTTCTTAATTTCATCTTTTGTGTGACTTCTTTTTTGAGAAAGACTGAGAGTCACACCTTGGAAAAATGAAAGAGAATGTAATAATATTTTCTCTTTTATAAATACCACTCAATCATGAATTTCAAAGTGTCTAGTGTTTTCTGTTTATAATCTCAGTTTACAACTACAAAGATTAGGTCATTTTGTAGTTATATTCTGATTATGTAATGTATTATAAACTCAATTTAAAAGACTATTATTATTTTCGTGTGTGTTCTAATAAGTATTACTATTTACTTTTATAAAAAAAAAAATCATGAATTTCAAACATTGAATATATGAGATATCTTGCATTCTTGGGTCCCTCATAAAAAATCTTACTTAAGTTTATATCAACCTCAAGGGTTTGGGTTCCCTGTCAAAGATCTACGAGTCTTAAGTTTATTAGTTCTTTTACATACATAACTTTTACCACAACTTGAATATTATTCCAAATCCAACTAAGATTGATGAGGTTCAAATAGGAGACAAACTCATGATTTGCGAGGTTGTGACTTGTAAGCATTTTGAAAGCTAAAAACTCCCCATTTCCAATGTCACCCCAGCATTTTGAGAAAATGACGGTTAACTTTAAATAAACTCAATGAAATCTATATTTGGATCTGGTGCAATAATTAGGGTTATTGTACCATGTAATTACCACATCCATGTGAGATGTAAAAATTAATGATGTAAATTTTAAAATAATAATAATAAAAAAACTTTTTTATCTTTTTTATCTTCTTTCTTTCTTCTTCTTCTTTTTTTTTTTTTTTTTTTGCCTTATTAACTCTACATCCATGTGGTAATTGCTTGGTTCAATAGCGTCAATCCGTGAAATCTATGGGGAGAGGGACTAGGGGCAAAGAGAGAGGTGGGTTTACACTTAAACAACAATTGATCACTAAAGGGGGCTAGCTACTCAAGCTCTAATGGTTCCTAAAGGAGCCCAATCATGACAATAAATGGGCCGTCGATGAGCTACAGACCAAAATTAGTGCAATATCTTTCGTGCAAAAAATGTCTGTGAGCACTGAGCAGTGAGCACCTAACAAACAATCCGGTTGAGGTTGATTACTGAGGGTCTTATTGTTTTCGTTTAAAATTTCAGTTTATATTTTCTTTTAATTTATTTTCAATTTTCAAATTTTTTTTAAAGTATAATTGTACTCTTTACCGTTTATTTATTTATTTTAAAAAATTAATTGATAAAATTAATCTATTTCAAACACCCTAATGACATGTGGGAAGTGAATCAAATTTATTCGGTTGGTGGGTTGAATATAAACCCTTAACCATAGACTAGGGGGTGGCAATTGGGTGGGTGGGATAGATTTTGGGTTGGGTCATAAATGGGTTGGATATAGCATTACCCAATTATCCATCTATTAACAATATAAAATAAATTAAATATCCATTACCCACCCAATCCATTTAATTTTCAACTAACCCTTTTAACCCATGGGACAATTAGGACTACATTTTCTTTATAAAAAAAAGAAAAAGAAAAGAAAAAAGTCAATTATTTTGAGAGATTAAGTGTCCGTTTGGTTTGTACGTCTGTGTCCCACGTTTACGTTTGCGTCTGCTTTCTTTCTTTCTTTTTAACCAATGCCTATTGCACTGTTCATAATAGTGCAAATAGGTCCCATGAACAATGTTTTTGGTGTGAACAGTAATTCGAAAATTATTTTTTTATTGTTTTCTATTTTCAGTTTTTAGCAAAATAAACGGTATCCAAACCCACACTAAAAGTTTGAAACATCATACTTGACTTATATTTTCCAACATCTTCTCTTGAACCGAACAATATGTTAACTTATATTTTCCTCCATTTTCTCATGAAACAAACAAGACACTGGCCACCATGATAATATCTTAGAGGTTATTGAGGGTTGAAAATGGCTCTACAAGTGAACAACCTCTTAGCCACAAGATGATTTTAGAGCCAGATTTAGAGTCAGAGACGAGGGATTTGCCGATGGAGGAGATGAAGTCAGCGTTGAATTCACTGGAGAATCTCCTGGTGTCAGAAGACTCAGAACGAACATCCATGGAAAGATCAAAACACACAAATTGTGAGCAAAGAATGAAGAAAATTCATAGTCAGAGGGTGAGAGCCATTACACACAAATTAGGTGGATAATAGGTGGCTTAATGGATATGGATATGTATAAAAATTTCTACCCCTACCATCGACAGAGGGTGAGAGCCATAAGTCTGAAAAATAGGGGGGTGTAGCGCATCTATACGGGAACAAAGAAAAAGAAAAACAAGTATTCTTTCTTTAGCCAGAAGACATGCAAGGAGATTGGGGGTTTCCACTTCCGCTAGAAAGAATTTTTAGGGTGTGCAATTACAGATAGAGGAGTTTATATTAATTCTTAGAGGATTGTTATTTTTGTATTTGTTATTGACTCAAGTTTTGATTATAAAGTTGAAAATATATCATGATTGATTTTATAGTTGTGAATTTATTTGGGGTTATCACATTTTATTTTTCTTTTTAAGGAGAAAATAGTTTTCACGTAAATTTGTTTATTCTTACTGATATTTTTTAAACAAATTTTGGTAACAAACTTGGTTGCAGCCTACGGCTACAACTCCACTCAATATTTTTTAATTAAATGTGAATTTTGACAAATACACCATTAATTTAATTATATTTTCTTCTTATATCCTCCATAAATTAATAGTTATGTCATCAATCAAATTTTTAAATTTCAAATTTTTGTAGTTTAGAAACATGTATAAAAAATAAGTTTATGGATCTAATAATAAATAACATTTAATTAACACAATATTTAATATGTGTATTAAAAATATAAAAATCATGCAATTTAACTATTAAATTTTCAAAATATATACCATATTAATTTTTTAATAAAAGTTGTAGCTAGGCTACAACTAAGTTTGTAGCAAAATTTTGTCAAATTTTTTAAATTTTATTAACTTGCTATTTTTTTTTTTTTTTTTTTTTGAGAATCATTAACTTGATAATTTTGGTTATAATTCTTTTTTGGGATAATGATTGAAATTTTAAATTCTCATAATATTAGATTTTAGGCGTTGAAGATCCTCCTATATACGTAATAGACTCTCTTTTTGCTTTATTCGCCGTATGGCAAGAAGGGAGAATCAACAAGACGCGTTTCAACTTGATAGGGAGAATATCTTTATCTCTGCGTCAACCTCGCACTAATTTAGCCTACTTCTTCTTTATCTCTCTGGTGATAATGTCCACGAACTTAGAATGGAATTTTTAGGCAAGTGGCAAAATGAATGGTTAACCAAAAAGAAAAAGAAAAAGAAAAAGAAAGAAAATGAAAGTGATTGTTTGTACGCATTCTTACAAATTAATTAGAATGAGAATGAGAATAAACTAGAGCACAATCTTCTTTCTTATAAGATGAAAGGGACGAATTCAAAGCTTGTATATATATATATATATATATATATATATATGAAGGATGCATGGTCTTTAATAGTGTAAAAGTAAACTATCTTTTCTCTGTGTGACTTTTTCTTGCAACACAGCTCCATTAATCATATTAATAATGTCGAACTTGAGTTTTCTGAATTTCCAATATGGAGTTTCAAGAAAACCTTCACTAAAACCAGCCCAGAGGCCAAGCATCTCCAAGGAAAGACAACGCTCTAGCAAGAGCATGTCATCAAGTGGAAATTTCCAGGCAAACGTGGAGGAGTTGAGATGGGTTTTCAATAAATATGATACCAACAAAGACGGGAAAATCTCCCAGGAGGAGTACAAGTTAGCCCTGAAGGCTTTGGATTCAGGAATTTCTGATACTGAGGTGGCCAAGGCATTTCAGAGCATTGATTCTGACGGAGATGGCTTCGTTGATTTCAAAGAGTTCATGGAAATGTACAACGCGGGTGGTGGGGTTAAAGCAAGTGACATTCAAAGTGCTTTTCAAGTGTTTGATTTGGATGGCAATGGTAAAATAAGCGCGGAGGAACTGTCTCAGGTTCTGAAAAAGCTAGGAGAGGGTTGTAGTCTGAAGGCTTGCCGGAAAATGATGAAAGGAGTGGACACCAATGGGGATGGTTTCATTGATATAAATGAATTCATGGCCATGATGGCAAGCTCCAAGAAACTGGCATGAGTGATATTATATATGTTCTAGCTCTTTTTTATGGACCTCTTGTTTTTGTACTTGTGTGGTTATGTTGTTTGGTTCTTAGAGCATCCACAGCAGTGGAGCTAAAAATTTAGCTTTTTAGCTCCACCAAAAGTTACTTTATCTATTTTACCTACATACATGCTGCAGCAGTGGAGCTATTTTAGCTTTTAACATAATAAAATAATATAAACATCACAATAAACTAATATATCTACTACAATAAAATAATATATTCACTACAATAAACAACATTCACAACTACTGTAACCGCCACCGCTACTGCCACAACCACCTGTAACTGCCACCACTACCGCCGCCGCCACCGCTACCACCACCATTTTTTATTTGGCACAAGTTCCTGCAAACAGAAAATTCTCAATACATTCCTCCATTCAGATGGTATACCCAGCAAATACAGCAAAAAACTCACATAATGCCAAATCAAAAATCATGTACACAGCAAAAAAAAAAGCCATTCTATTCCAATACAAATGTTTTTTTAATTTTGCCCAAAATAACATAGGAACATCACCATTTTTCACCACAAAATAATACCAAATCCAGAAAAATTAAGCCAAAACAAAAATTAAAAAAATCACTAGAAAAGAGGAGAGAGCACTGACCTGAAGTGGGCTGGCGACGGCGACGACGACAGGCGTGGGCTGGGACGGCAACGGGCTGAGGCGTGGGCTCTGACGGCGTGGGCTGGCGACGGCAACGGCAACAGTTGGGATGGCGACGATTGGGACGGCGACGGCGACGCAGAGAGATGAGAGCTTGAGATGATGAAAAAAAAAAAAGAGGCTTCAGAGCTTGAGAGAGCACGGTGCTGCGACGGCGACGACGATGGGCTGGCGACGGCGACGGCTGGGACTGGGGTTGGTGACGGCGACGGCTTTGGCTTTGCAGGGAGATGAGGGCTGATGAGAAAGATCGGAGAGATGAGAGCTTGATGAGAGAGCAGGAGATGATGAAAAAAAATAAAAGACGCTTCAGAGCTTTTGAGAGAGCACGGCAAGTCTGGTGGAATAAAAGAATGAAAAGAAAAGTCTGGTGGAATAAAAGAATGAAAAGAAAAGATGGAGTACAGTGTATTTGTATTATTTTAATAAAAGGTTTGATTAAAAAACTATATTTTTTTTTAGATGAGTGCTACAGTGCACATCTATAGATAGATGTGCACTGTAGCACATCAGCAAAAAATTTTTGCTTTGCCTCCACTGCTGTGGAGTGTTTTTGGTATATTAGTGGAGCTAAAATAGCATTATAGCTTTTTAGCTCCACTGCTGTGAATGCTCTTAATAATATGTACTGGAAGTTTGGAACAAATGTTTGATTTTTTTCTTTTTTAATAATTTAACTTTTAATCTCTTTTTGAAAATCTGTTAGTTTTTACTAGTAGCTTTTTGTCACACATTTAATATATAAAGTTACAAAAAAAAATTTATTTATTTTGATTAAAAAAAAAAAAAACTTATACAACAATTAATAAGGGACTGTTTTGGTTTTAAAAAAACCATCACTCATCATTCCTCACTCATCACTTAAAATACCACAATTTCCTTAATCCCACAGATTTTAGCACACTGTTTTTAGCCTCTCATCACTCAAATATTTCTACTTTTTGTGGGACCCATACCTAAGCACTTGGTCAAATATTTCTATTTCGTTGATCTGTTTCATCAAATAATAAACTACAACCATTGTCATCATCATTATTATTCTAAGAGCATTCCCATTAAGCCTTCTATATGCTAAAAGATGCTTTTTTTAGCATTTTTGACCCAAAAGCTTGCTCCATCAAGGGCTTTAAATGCTATAATTTTTAGCATTGATGAACAGTGCAATCTCATATTTGAGACCGCACTATTGACCAATGGTAAAATTTATATTATTTTTTTATTCAGGTGGGATCCACTGTCTTTTCCTCTCTCTCTCTCTCTCTCTCTCTCAACATCTCTGCCTCCAAACCCATGGTTGATTTGTGATTGACCCCAAATCAGCCATCAACCATCATCGCGGTGGCCCAAGGCGAGCCAACCATCATCGCGGCGGCCCAAGGCGAGCAAACCGTGGTGGCCCACGATGAGCAATGGCCCCATGGCCACTCATGCGATCTGAACCAACCCACAACCACACATGCGATTTGAAGCCATCCACGGCAATCCACGGTGATCTGAACCCACCCATGGCCACCCACGGCGATCTGAACCCCACCCACGGCGAGCCACGACAACCACCAACCCACGGCAATCTAAAGCCTACAAGCCGATCTTGAGAGAGAGGAGAAGCTTCAATTGTGAGAGGAAGAGAGGAGATAGCATGATGGGTCTGCTAGTGGGATTGCTGGTGGTGGCGGTGATGGTGGAGGTTTTTTTTTTTTTTTTTTTTCTTTCTCTGCTGTACTTGGTGGTGGTGAGTGGATATGGTGGATGTGGATGTGGATGTAGAGGTTTCTTTCTACTGTGATTCTTTTTTCTTTTTTTGTTAGTGGTGGTTGTGGTATGGGTGGTGGGTTTTTGGTGGGTGGTTGGTAGTGTGGTGCCAGTGGTGTTGTGAGAAAGAGAGAGACAGAAGAGAGAGAGGAAAAATAAAAAATTATTGAAAAATAATAAAGAAACATTATTTAAATGAAATGTAAAAAAAAAATAGAAGTTTTGATATAGGTTGTATTGTAAAGTGGTGTGTTGTTATAAAATTGAGTTTTGAAATACTAAATGCTATATTTTTTGACATATTTGATGAGAATGCTCTAAGCCCTTCAAAAAAACAGATAAGAAAGCAAAAAAAAGAACCTTTAAGAAGCCAAATTTAAAGCCACGGCTTTTCCATAATGGAAGATAGTGAAAAAAGAATTGTTGTCATGAAGTCTTGTCAGGAAGAAAAAAGAATTGGTGAATTTAATGGAAGATAGTGTTTCAGCTAAAGAAGCAATAGATGTGAAGAAAGGAAGAAAAAGAAAAAGAAAAAAAAAAGAATCCAGCTGCAACGGATGGAAAGAATGGAGGAGGAGGAGCAAATGTGAAAAAAGAAAGAAAGAGAGGTGAAAAAGCTTTTGGTGTTTGATGTAACAACACAAAGCATTGGGTTCCATAGATTCCATTTAATTACTAAATTGTCACGTAACTCATAACTCAAGTATCTGAAAGCACCTCAAACTTGTTTCCAGTTTCCATTACTCACTTTAGTGAGAATTAAGTGATAAAACCAAAATCTGAAAACACATCCAAATAAGTTATTACTCCATGAGACTTACCATTTTTAAGTGATGAGTGATAGAAACAGAGTGATGGGTAATTGAAACACTAAAATCCAAACAGCCCCTAAAAGCTACTAGGAACTACAGGGTATCTAAACAAACACGTGGTTAAGTAGGAAATGCAAAAATTATATATGATATGCACTTTAGTTCTACCTTCCTGTTCATAATAAAATACTAGCATTCTAATTTCTAGAACATGACAGAAATACTTTGATGTTATTTCTTCTCTCTTGAATCACACAGTAGGTTTGGACTAAATCATGAGCTAAAAAATATAAATTTTTTTTAGCAAATTCTGAGGCTCAATTTCCTGGCTAAGAAGATGAACAAGATTTGATTTGGGGGAAATGGGAAAAGCCTTGCAATTGGAGTGGCTACATTAGATAACGTAAGTGTAAACAATATGTGGTATCAACTATCAACTAGTTGTGCATCTCACATACAAAATTGATTAAAGGAGAGGGCATGTGATCGCGTGACATAACAATTTAACAACCACAATAATGATTTCTTGTTTTAACCTAGTGCCAAATCAACCTTATTGAAACAATTACAACTTAACAAGTAATCAACAACAAAGCAAGCATAATGCAGAATGCAGACACACAAGACTATGCAAAACACAGCAATACAAGGAATGATATTGTGGATTTAGAATGGCTGGAGCATCTGAAACTTCATCTGGTCATGCCACCAACAACTGGAGGTAACGTGACGCCGCGGCTCTGTCTTTCCATGTTTGCTTGCCAACCTATATCACAATTTGATTAATCAACAAATGAACAAATCAAAAAGAAAATAAGCAATCCAAATAAGGAAAACAAATTAAAGAAATTAATTAAATGGTAAAACTTAGGTGCAATACATTATGTTCTCCAATTGAATTCAATCACATGGTTGTATTGATTTTAATTGTCATAATAAAAGTAAACACTATTTATATTTCATTGGTCAATACAACCATGTATTTGAATTTAATTGAAGAACGTAATATAATATACCAAGTTTTTTCCTTAATTAAAATGGCAAAAAGTACACGAGATGGCATGGAGGGGAGGTTCAAAGGGTGAGAATCCAGTCCCCACCCCACCTCACATATGTCTTTCACCATGATTTGGTGAGTCAATCAACCCACACCCCCCCCCCCCCTCCCCTTTTTTTTGCCTAAGTTAAATCTGTCATTTAGTTTATAAACAAAGTTTAGCTCTACACCATATTGAGGTTATTTTCTCCGATCTATTACGTGGTGATTTATAAAACTATCCATGTATGTTACTTAAAAAAATCATATGACTCATTTAAAAAGTCATGTAACTAAAACTACATATGTATGGATAGTCTTTTTAATCTCCACATAATGGGTTGGAGGAAGATAGCCACAAACAAGTTTAAAGCTAAACTTTTTCCTTGGTTTATTATTGATTTATTTTGTTAATTTTTCCAAGCTCAAAGAGTTTTAAGCAAAAATAAAACTAGCTAGCTGATCGCTAAATATTTGTCCTCAAAAAGTTATCACGGCCCAATTGCTTTTTTTTTTTTTTGTAGGTTTTAGTTAGCTTAACTAGTAAAATCACAGATGGTTGAATAAGAGATTGAGGTTCAATCATCGCCTAAATCAAAAACTGATTGATATTTTGGTTTAATGATAAAAAACTATCATTATGAGTGGATACCATAGATTGAAATTCTCTATAAAAAAAAATGTTTAATGCAAGTGGTGAAGAAGTCTAACCCTAAAGGTTAGTCTGGTAGTTTTTATTTTTTAAGGTCTCATTAGATCCAAGAAATTTTTAATTCAAAACTTATAGTAAGCATCTTCAATACGAAAAATTATTAGGTATGCCCCAAAGTATGATAATCTGGTCTTTCCTGTTCTCACATTGATGATGAACTTCATCTTCAATTTAATTAAGTGAGATTTACCATTGTAAACTCCATCTTTAATTTAATTAGTGAGATCTATCATGAATGTGAAAGAAGAAAAAATATTATGTCACTATATTATAGGAGTATCTAATAATTACTCATTGGAACCATACCCAAGAGATTTTTGGTAATAATTTTGTCATATTTGTGGGATAGGAAGACTATACACACTCAAGGGAGTAACTAGATATTCAAAGAGTTACGGACACATGCAAACAAAAGTATTAAAGTGGTTTTTAGAATACCCAACTTATTCCCAGATGTGTGCCACTTGGCTCAAAAGCAAGTAAACTTTGGATCACTGATCATATTGTACACTATCTAATACACACTGATAGTACACACTTTAAGTATGGACACTTATAAAAATTATTATATCCGGCTGTGTAAAATGTGGACATTGTGTAAACTAGTGTACATCAACGAATGTAAATAAAACAACAATTTCCGTAAACTTTGTTGTATCTCGCTTCATTGAATAAAAGAGAAATAAAAGAGCAAGTTCACTAACCTATTCCCATATCAAAACCACGGCTCCTAAGTTCTCTATATTCCTGACAAAGTGCACAAGTTTCACAGCAGAAGTGAACCAAGCAATCCACACAGGGGTCCTCCGCCAAGTCATATTGCCCTCTCAACCTCGATCGGTAAAAACACGAGTACAAGCATGGTAAGGCAGTGAGACCCAGTAGTAGCCCATAAAGTGAACCACTTGCCGCACATGCTGCACCAAATATTCAAACATCAATCATATACTTTAAACATCAAATAAGACTAGTTTTGAGTTCCGTTAAAAAAGAAAAAATAAAATGCACCAATAGATTGTGCTTCGAAAACTTACAAACAGATCCCTTATTCACTATCTCTGCAATCTGTCCAAAGGTGATGCATGGGCATATACAAGTAATCAAACAGTTTGCTGGGTCATCAAAACAATGGCAAAGACCGGTAGACCAAGGTGCTGCGGAGGGGATATATGAAGTAGGGTAAGGTTGTCTAGAAGCCATGTTCAATGGACGTGGATATCCCTGTGGACCATATTTTCCATCACCATCAGATGAAGAATACATTTCCTCTTATTGGTTCAGTTGAAGTATGTGAGAGAAAAAGGTAAGAACCAAAAAGAAAACTTTGGAGTGAAGAAAAAGAGGGAGTTTTTTGTTAGGGAGATAATGCCTGGGGAAGTTTCTAAGTGAGACTAGATATAACATGTAGGAACATTATCTTAATGTAAAAGTTTTAAGCCTGGAAATTTCGTACTCATATTAAACATCCTTAAAAAGAAGCAAAAGTGTTGAGTCTCATTTCCAAGAAATTGCTCGCTCCAAAGGTTGAAAACAATACTGTTATAAAAGTTTGCTCCTATCAGAAGCAGTTTGCCATTCAAAATCTTAAATTTAGTATTTGTTTTTTAATCTAGTTGCAAAGGATTGAGCTAGAATAAGACTCATGAAGTAAAAGTCATTTCTTCGTTGCAAAGGGTCAAACTCACTTGTCTTTAAAACACATTTTTTAAGATCATAAGATATACTGTATATCTTATTCTTGGCAGCTACGTTCGGGCCCCAAAATTTGAAAGTTGAAAATGGCAATGTATTCTATCAATGTGAAAGGATCATATCCCAATGTACGAAATATATAGAGTAGAGAATATGATACATATAAAAAGACTTAGAGCTTACTAAACACCCGACATCTTATGGTGTCCACGTGAATCCAAATCATGCACATTGAAGATGGTGAGAGTTCAAGTTTCATTGTAATAGTCAAATGCAAATGACAGAATAAAGAACTTTAATTCATAAAAATAAATAATAATAACAATTGGATGTGAAGAACGCAGAACTAGTTGTAATTCTTATTTGTTGGATGACTAAATTGATTAATTTTCATAGAGTTGATGACCAGGTATGCCATTAACAGTATTACAGTAGATGACATATTGAAGATCCCTGTTAAGGTTTCCTGCATGGGAGAGAAGTTCATAATTCGTAGGACAAATATTCCAGTTTTGCGCAGATACTACCAAAATTTCGCAAAAATGTCTAATTTACTTCCTAAGCAAATACGTCACTTAACAATAAAATACCGATTGAAAATTCTATTTTTCCTGCTATTTATCTACTATCATTTTCTACCCAAATGCTCCATCGTGTATATAATTGTCATAATGCAATTATTATGAGACCCATGCAATAAAGACAACCTGTTGAATTTTGATTTGAAAGCAAATTAAATCAGATTTCTAATAGCAACAATATTATATATTATTAAATCATCTTAAGAAAAGACCATGCAAAAAAATAACCCTGATATATCATTTAAGTAAATCTTGACCACTTCTATGTTTTCTTTATTTATTTTTTTGGTATAATAAAATTTATCCACCAACCCGCCCTAGGTGTTCCTAAAACCCAAAGGAGAGGGCCAACTTGATTGTGCAGCTGAATTCTTTGATGACTTATTATTATTTTTTTTTGGATGACTAATTTTCTTCTCCTTGTTTATTGCTGTTGATAGGCGTAGCAGTTACATGTCGTGATCACTGCAATGTCCCAACCACACCTTATTTAAAAATTGGGTTGCATATATACCAGTGAATGTTATTTTAGGTTTCCATTAGAAACATGTTTCGGTTAGACTAAACTTCTGGTCTTGGGTTGGAGATGGTATTTGGTGTATCTTATGCATATAATCTCTACCAACAGTGTATGGGTTTCACACATCTAGCCGTCCAAAACTCAACACAAGAAAAAAGGATATCATGTTTTAGATCCATGTTACCTTTCAATCACAATCTATGACTCTCACATATTATATGAATGTTAGATATATCCAGCCCAAAATTTAAGGTCCAAGCCCAATCTTTTGTGTGCAAGCGAAGAATTCTCAATAACCACGGTTTATTGTATAGTTAAATGAGGATTCTTTGCTTGCACACCAAGGATTGGGCGCTTGCGCCTTGACAACTAGGTTTGATATTTCTAACCATGAAAATCATTTTATGTAACCAATATATATATATATATATATATATATCTGCAGTATTGTTCTCACCAATATATGTTTGAAAATTGAACCTATTAGTTTTTAGACCCCTTAAAACACAATTGGATTAACCTAGAAATTTAGCTAAGTTGTTACTTAGTCAAATTAATTAAATCTAGGTTAACACAATCAAATAATCATATCAAGTAAAGCAGCGGAAATATAAAAAATACAAATATATGATCACCCAGGAAACCAAACCGGTAAAAACCTGGAGATGATTTAACCTAGCTATCCTCAAGGTAAACTTGAATCCACTATCTTGAAAGAATCGAAGTTCATATAATAAGACTTACAAGCCCCCACGCTCGACTTCTTATTGCTACCCACCAGTAGAACTTACTGACACGACTACATGCAAACTCCGAATCCACGGACTCCTTCTTTCTTGGATTCTCCACCAAATACAAGCACACCCGCTTGTGTTTTCTTTAAACTTCAATGGCAGCAACTGGAATAATTATCAAGGTGTAGAAAACTTCTTCTCCTTGAAAACCCTAAGTTTATATGAAGGAAAACTCCTCAAAGATCTCACAAGAGATTCACACAAACCGCAATATGAGCAACACTAAAATGTGGTTAGGGTTTCCCTTATATACTTAGGGTAAACTAGAAACCCAAAACCTTTTAAAATACTTAGGGCTGAGTTGGAAATTCTGCTTAAAAAACGTCAGACCCGATTTTCGATTGATCAAGCCTAAGCTTCGATCGATCGAAATGGACTGAAACTGTTTTTTTAATTTGTGCAGTAGTTTAATCCAACTTTACAACAAAGAATCAATTTTGAGCAATTATAAAACAACTTAAATACATTGTTTTGATCATGGTTTGCCAACAATACAAATTAGAATTCTAAATACATAAAACCTAAGTCTTTAGAACCTAACAGAACCATTTAAAGAATTAAAAATGTGAAGTTTATGAAGTTAAATTGGATGATGATTTCATAATTAACTTAATATTTAATAAAATTCAAATAAAGTTAATGATTTTTTTCAAAAAAAAATTAGCAAATTGATTAAAAAATATCTAAAGAAATTCAAGCATTTTCCAAATGAATGTTCATCATTTTCAAGAATAAATAAATATTGTGTTTATTAATTATTAAAGTAGAAAAAGATTTAATATAAAAAAAGAGACCACTTTCAAAATAAATTTATAAATTGTGCTCTTGCATTTGTGAAATAAATATATTTTGAAAATGGTAGTAATACATTGAGAGAGATAATAACTAATACTACCAAAAACTATTAATCCTTTCAAAATTATTTGCCAATATGATCAGTAGTTCAAGCGATTTTCTCATGTTTGCTTACATTTTCATTATAGTCCGTAATAGATGTTTTTTGTCAACTTTTCTATCATTGTAATTGTACAGGAGAAATCGTATTATTGTTGGTTTGAAGAACAATAATGACGTTTGGTGTACTTTTGATGAGCAGATTTATGAAATTATGGTCAGCTTTTATAAAAACTTGTTTACTTCTGCACATCTTCCAGCTTCACTACAGATTGTTCTAGATGCCATCAGCCCCTCAAGCACGGATGAGATGAATGCCGATTTAATCAAAGTTTTTACTAGAGCCGAGGTGGAATTTGCACTAAAACATATGGAGCCACTTAAAGCTCCTGCGCTGGATGGTATGCCTCCTATCTTTTTCCAATCTTTTTGGTCTTTTGTGGGTGATGATGTTTCTGCTGCTGTCTTAGATTGCCTAAATAATTGTCATATTCCTAGTGAGCTTAATCATACTTATGTGACTCTTATTCCTAAAGTTAAGAGATCAAAATAAATTTCTGAATTCAGACCTATTAGTCTTTGCAATGTGGTATATAAATTGATCTCTAAAGTGCTAGCTAATAGGCTGAAAAAATTGCTGCCTTTTGTTGTTTCTAAAAATTAAAGTGCTTTCCAAGCAAGGAGGGTTATCACAGATAATATTTTGATGGCTTTCGAAACTTTACATCATATGAAGCACCAACAGTCTAGGAATCATGTTTTATGGTCCTTGAACTTGATATGATTAGTAAGGCGTATGATAGAGTGGAATGGTCTTTTATGGAGATTTTGTTGAAAAAATGGGGTTTCATGACAAATGGGTAGCATTGATGATAGATTGTATGACTATGTCTCTTACTCTATACTTATAAGTGGTGAACCTTCTAATATTATTCGTCCCAGCCGAGGTATTAGATAGGGTGGCCCTCTTTACCCCTATCTTTTCCTCCTTTGTACTAAGGGACTTCATGGTTTGCAGAAGTGGTTCTAGACCAATTCATTTATTTTTTGTAGATGATAGCCTAATTTTTTGCAGAGCTTCTGTCCAAGAGTGTCATTACATTTAAGGTTTACTTAAAACCTATAAGGAAGCTTCGGAGTAGCAACTAAACAAAGACAAAACAACAATTTTTTTTCAGCAAAGCTACTTATACGGAGGTTCAAGAGGATATTATTAAAATATTGGGAGTACTAGAGATCATACAATATGAAAAATATTTGTGCCTTCCTTCTTTTGTAGGTCGCAGGAAAAAAGTCAGAAAGGAAAGAGTTTGGTCAAAACTCAGGGATGGAAAGAGAAGCTTCTTTCTCAAGCGAGTAGGGAGGTGCTTTTGAAAGCGGTAGTGCAAGCTATTCCAACTTATTCGATGAATTGTTTCAATTTACCCCAAATACTTTGCCATGAACTAGAGACTGATACGTAAATTTTGGTGGAGCCAAAAAGGTGAGAGAAGGAAAATTCATTGGATTAAATGAAGTAAATTGTGTTGGCCTAAGAATGAAGAGGGGATGGGTTTCAGGGAGTTGGAGAAATTTAATGATGCAATGTTGACGAAACAAGTTTGGCAGTTATTGAGTGATCAAGACTCTTTTTTATAGATTCTTCAAAGCAAAATTTTTCCCTCATGGGACGATTTTTGATGCTAAAGAGAATAGATAGTCCTTTGCGTGGAAGAGTATACTCAAAGGAAGAGACATCCTCAGGAAAGGTTTAAGATGGAGGATTGGGGATGGATCATGTGTCCGGATTTTTCAAGACAACTGGCTGTAGGAATCTTAATCGGGAAGAGTACTCTCCCCTGTTAGGAATATTCCTCCTTCTGCTACAGTTTCTACCCTCATTGACCATGACCTGCGTGGTTGGAGAGCCAATGAAATTGATAGAAATTTTCTACCATCTAAAGTGGCCATCATCAAAGCTATACCGCTGAGTTTTTCAATGAGTGCAAATTCTATTTATTGGCCGAAGACACCTGATGGAATTTGTTCGATTAAATCTAGATACAAACTTCTTTTGGAGGAGGACGGTGAAGACGTAGCTGGTGTGGCAACTGCAAATGTGATGAAGGGTGTTTGCAGACTTACGAGCTGCTACTTCAAGTTGCATTGCCTTCCTGGATGTTATCCAACGTGCACAACATAATCTATCATGATTTGATTTATTAGCTATTACAGTTTCTATGATATGGTTGCGAAGGCATAAAATGAGAGTTGGTGAATATTCCTACCAGCTGACTCGAGTTAGCTCCATGGACTATGATTCACTTCAGGAATTTCGGCAACTCCGCTCCACTCACAGTAGGATTCCTCGAACAGCTCGATTAGTACGTTGGTGCCCACCTCCACCTAGGTTAGTCAAGGTAAATTTTGATGGTGCCTTTTTCTCTAGTGAAAACATTAATGGTCTTGGCATAATAATCCGGAATGATCAAGGATTAGTTATGACTACTTTACCACAACAAATTAATTCTATTACTTGCTTTGGTAGAGATAGTGGAAGTGTTAGCGGCACGTCAAGCACTCCTTTTTGCTTGGGAGTAGGGTTTTGAGAGTTTGGTGATGGAAGGTGATTCTAAAATCATTATTAATGCTATCAAGGGCAACAATATAAACTTGTCTGACTATGATCATCTACCATAGAATATTAAGTTTCTTAGCTCTTCTCTTAGAGATATTTCTTTTTACCATATTAGAAGACAAAAGAATTGTGTAGCTCATAGGTTAGCTAGAAGGGCTATTTGTAGTCCTTTTCTTGTCTGGGTAGAACTTATTCTTCCTAATATTTTTTATGTTTACAACTATGATTTATGTTTGATTAATGAACAATACCTTCCCATTCTAGGGGCTTCTTCTCAAAAAAAAAGTTTAAGCTATTGATTAATTTGAGATTAGTTAATAATGAAGTGTTGGAGAGAATATTTAATAGAATTTATTTCTTTCAAAGAATATATATTAAATTTTAATGAGAGTTACCACATTTATAGGGTGAAGTTTTTTGAATATGCTACCGTTGTAACTTTGCCAGACCTGTGGCTGGTACTCCTCCGTACTTAAGCCACTTATAACACTAGGCATAAACTTGCACCCAAGATTAGAAAATTGATTTCCTTTTCCTTTGGATCTGATATTGGAAAATGAGCTAATAAGAAAATAAACTATACGCCTACAAAACAAGTACTAATAGTATCATTAATCATAACATTCGAAAGACCCTAGTTCTTGCTAACAATATGGGAGACCAAACTATGGATGAAAAAGAAAATCCCAAAACCTTGCATGCTCTATAGCATGCTGATTCTTTGTTTTTCAATTTTTTCTGGTCAAATTACTTTGCTGATTCCATTGCGTTTTGACTGGTTCCCAATTGCAGGCATTGATACGTTAGAATCTAGCTACCACATGTCCTATCTCTATTTGGCTGAGCCACTTGAATTTAAGCCATGTGAATGACAGCCATGTCTTTAATGTTGAAGTTAATATAATGGGGTCATTCTAAAATCCTAATAGCCCCACTTCCCTTTAATCTACCGACATGTCCTACAATGCGAACATTTGGTCATCAAAGCAGTATTAATCTCCGTCTGGTTCGGCCAATACTAGTGGCTCAGTTTACTTCATTTTTTCCTCTGTTTTTGACATTTTTCTTGCTGGTTTTTTTTTTTTTTTCTTTCTTTCTTCCTCTTAGATTTTATAGTACATATAATCACTAATAAGAACATTTATGAATGGTTTGAGAAAATTAAATTTAGAAATAATCTTCAGTTATCATGATTGGATGTTACAGGTAAAAACCTAATGTACGAGAAATCTAAACAACCAACTTGTTTGGTGGTATAGTGGAAGGAGCCTTAGGCCAACAAAATTTCACTTTGCAAAACATCTTGGATTTGAGTCACCTTTCCTCCACTAGCAACCTGTTGGTATTCGGTGTTCCTTATATTTCACCATAATTGAAGATTTAGTCTAGAGCGGTTAAAGATTGCTATAATATCTCTTTAGTAGAAAAGTCACACGCTCCTAACTAATTTTTACATTTACCAAAAGGAAAAAAGAAATCTAAACATAGAAAAAGCAAAATTATCTTAAACTATTTTTCTTTGATAGGAAGGAAATAATCTTCCTGTTGTTTTGCCAATGATATTAATATTTATTTTTATCGAAGGAAGGCACAGGGTGATATCACGTGGAACCTTTGATCCGTCTGTATCGCCAGCTCATTCACTGCCAAATTTTACTAATGGTCAAAGCTCGGTCAACAAGGCCAATGCATGCCAACCTCTTCTGGACTCTGCACTCTGCCTCTGTGCCCTCTCTCTTTCTCTCTCTCTCTCAAAACTTTAGCTATGAAGAATTAAAATTCACTATAAAATTCTTATCTCAGTTTTTCAACACCAATATTATTTGCCTTTTTGAATGTGAGTTCTGTTGCTTTCCATGCCAGCAACAAAGACAGTTATCAACTCCTTGAACCTGGCTAGCTACATGCATGACATCGATCCCATATATAATAAATAAAATCTCTTTCGTCCTCCATCCATATATTTCATATTTCCTTCTCTGTCCATTGCATTAAACTGACTTTCGTATCTCTGCCTGCCTGTCCCACTTTGATTCCCCTTTTTTCTTTTTCTTTTTTACTTTTCATATTTTTCACATTTTCGGATCAAGTTAGTAAAAAATAGTGCATGCGTGCTTTGTCATCACTGTTAATATTACCATTCTTGTGAAAGTATGATTCACTTTATATAACCCTGCATCATTTCTAGCCGTTGGATTTCCATATGCATGGTATTATGGTAAGCAATAATGACCCTCTTAGAGTCTTGATAAGATTGGATTGCTTCTCTTACACCAACGTCCGAAGAGTACTATAGTACTAATATAATGACAAATATCAAGAATCTTTGACCATGTCCTGTGAAAAAGTTTAAAGTTTAAAGTTAGAAGGCATATTTTTTCTTGGAAACTTCATAAAAAGCTCCACTATTTCATTACCTAAAACGTGGAACATAAGGGGATTCCAGTAAAAAAGGGAAAGCTTTTTACTATTCTAAGATTTTATCGTATTTATATTAATTATTTTGGGATAGAATGAAGGAGAGAGCTTCTTAGCAACTTCACTATCATCCAATGAAGACAGTGTCATTTTGGTACCGCAAAGAATGGATGTCATTTAATTTAAATGGAAATTTAACATGTCAAGACAAAAAATTGTTATCATGGCATGTGATAATGCAAGAAAGTAAAAAATAAAAATAAAAAACCATCAATCGCTATAACTTTTTTTTATTGTATATAAATACAAACATCTATCAACAATGGAAGAGGGTCCGAATAGAATTTATTAGGGTTCATTCATTGTGCTATTCATTCACTCACTATTTTCTTTTCCATGTTAGTTTGAAAGTCCATGGCATGCTTAGACATGTATAACTCCGAGCACAATAAGGGTCACCACTATGCTCCTATGAGCCCAAGAATCTCATTCTCCAGTGACTTCGTCGATGTCCAGCAGACCACAAAGCAAGAAAGAGGCTCAGCCTCAGCACCAGTGTCCTCAGACTTCGAATTTTCAGTGTCAAACTATTCCATGATGAGCGCTGACGAGCTTTTCTGCAAAGGCAGGTTCTTGCCTTTCAAGGACAATAACAACAACAACCAAATGCAGAGAACCACAACTTTGAGGGATGAGCTTCTTCTTGGTGATGATGACGACGTGTCGTCTAGGCCACCTAAGGGTTCCACGAGGTGGAAAGGGCTTCTGGGTCTGAAGAGATCGACCCACATTGGTTCCAAGAAAGCTGATAAGGGTGAAGGATCTGTTGAAAATAAAAGGTCTAGTTTGGTTCATGAGGACGCCCATGTTGGCCACACTTCACAGGTGAGAAAAAAAAAATACACTTACACACACACAAACATACTTTTTATTCTATTTTCTTTATTTTGAGTTTTGTCTCATTAGGTTCTTCATTTTTTGTTTTTTTTTTTCAGGAGCAGTTGAATTAAGGAGGTCAAGTTACATGAAAGTGGAGATTGGGTTATAGTGTTATTGTTGAAGGTGATAGATACGTAAAGGAAATGTGGCAATTTTTTTGTATTTTTGGGAAGGAAGATAGGGGTGTTTTAGGGCAAAATTTAGAGGTCCTGATCTGCTTTAGTGGGTTCTCTTTGTGATCTGGGATTGACTGTTTTTACTTTTTCTTTTGAACTCTCTAGGAAGTAGGAGTAAGAGTGTCTAGATGTTTACTGTACAAAATGGTTGCAGTTGAATTCCTGTGTCATGGTTTGATCAATGATATGATATGTGATCTGTCTTGTTAATTTGTAATTTTTCCTAAGCAAAGAGGATCTTATTTTGACTAGAAATCAATCGTGCATGTTATGTATCTTACCTTTTGGATCTTAACTTTTGGAAATTGGGAGTGTAAGTCAGAATTTGGAAAGAGACAGGGCCTTCATTGATTATGTTTCCTAGCTTTCCAAGATTCTCAGATTTTCTATTCTTTAATTTTTTTCCTTAATTTTGTGATGAAAATCTTAACCCTAGCTTCTAGATTTAAAAAAAGAAAAAGAAAAAAAGAAGAAGATTACTCTCAGTCAAAACACTTTTTTGACCAAAAAAAAAGAAATCAACGGTATCAACCTTGAGGAAGGGTTCAGATAGTTTAATGGGGACTATAAATGTGACAGCTAAGCCATGGCTGTTCATCTTGTAAATAAATAAATAAATCAAAATCTGATCTCATTGCATTGGGGACCGGGTCTGCCCACAGAGATGGTCTGGCCCTAAATCGGATAATATTTGAATGGTCAAACCATCAACGTCTTAAGTTTTAAACATTTTAGAAGCACGCACCAACCCTACTGTATGTCTCTGTTCCTACTTGCCTGTCCATTGTGAGTTCTTTTACCACCATTGCCAACAGGGGAGTGCAGGAGGGAGAGGACATGACAAAGTAATAACTAATAAGCATTATACCTATAATTTTTTTTTTTTTTCATATTTTTGACCTTTTTAACGTGATTCTTTGGATTATGGAAGACAATAAATCTAAAGACATCTAATTTTACACTTAATTTTATTATTTACTGCAATGATGAGTGTGGTGGCTATTTTCCAACAATGCCGGGCTAGTTGGGCTCAAACCTCCAATTTATTTGTATTTTGAATTGGGTTTAGCCCACAATAGGAGATCCTTGAAGTGATTCATGCTATGATGGATCACACCCTAATTCTATCTTTATGTTAGCCTACTTTGAATTAAGCCTAGCTGAAAAGGCTTAGTTATAGCCGAGTTCCCCTTCAAATGTTCGAGCAAAACCTCTCTATTCATAAGGTTGTGTTCTCACTTTTCTCTCGTGTATCCCTCCCCTAATTTTTGTTCCAACCTCTCCCTCCATTTTCCTATCACTGAGGTGACTCTTGTGCCTGACGCCAAGACTCGTTTTTGGCAAGTGGAGTTCCCCAAGGTATTTTCTTGAACCCTCAGCTTGCTCGGGATTTAGGAGAGCCTTCAGAGGTGAGGCTTCTCAGCCCAAAGGGCCATTTTGGACCATGACTACCCTAGCACACTCTCAATTCTCATTGTGGGAGAACAAAAAAAATTATAGTTATCCATTACTCATAATTGACAATTTCAATAAATTGTGAAATTATGTGTGAAATTGAGTATACCCTAGATTTATCATATTGAGTATCAACATGACTTGTGTAAACATAAAATTTCAAGAAGAAATCAGATAATTGAAAATGTTTTACAAATGTAAATTTGTATTTATGAATAAGTGGGTACAATCCTCTCTACTTAGATTTTATTCCAACAAAATAATCCACTGATTTAGTCTCTTTGGAAAAGTCTTCGATTCAAGGATAGTGCCAATGCAATTTTGATTCAAACACAAAATGTCCTCTACTTTGATTAAAAAACAAATTTAAATGTCTTTGTAACATAATTGCAATGAATCTCTGGATGTATGCTTGTTTGAGCATTATTTGTCTTTGAAGATTTGTGGTGAAAGTTATTTGAAACTTTAGAGCTTGAATCCAATAAAACTTTAATGGATTAGAGTCCCTAGAGTTTTTGGAGGCCTTGGAGCTTGATTCTAGTACAACTCTAAGATTTAGAAGGATATTTTGAATGAATTTTCTTTGTATTCAAAGATCTTGATGTAAAAGTTTTTCAAGCTTTGGAGCTTGATCTAACAGAGAGGATGAAATTCTTAAAATTCTTGGAGTCTTTAGAGCTTACTTCCAATAAACTTTAAGGCTTGGAGAGAATAATGTTCTTTTTATTATTTTTTTGAAGAGGGATTAACGTTCTTTGATTGTTCTTTGTATTTGAAGATTTTGATGTAGAAAATCTTTGGGGTTTTGGAACTTGAATCTGACAGTGTTCAACAGTTGAAGTTGTTGAAGGTTTTGGAGCTTGAGCGTAACTTCAAGACTTTTTAATATACTTCTACAAAATTGATGAAGGTCTCTATTTATTGTAGTCTTGAAAAGATTTAAAGACATCTCTGATGAGAGCCTCATTTTAAATTAAATTATCAACACGTATAGACATGTGATTGACTCTTAAATATTTTTTTTATAATTTTTATTCAGTAACACTTGGTAAATCTCTATCAATTCCTAAATAATGACTACAGATCCACTAAATAGCATGTGGTATTTTGCAATTAGCCATTTTGAAAGAACAACATAAACTTGGTTGGATGATGTGGCAATTTGTGATTGTTTAATAATTTCACTCCCCACAACATGACCAAATGCCTTAAATCATACACCTAATATATGCGGAATAAAAACATATGGTAATTAAGATTTTATATATGCTTTCATTGTGTGACTAATTTGGTGGTGATGAGACCTCTAGACTTAGTTGGCATCAATATGCAATCATCTTCTTTAAGAAATGTTTGGTATTGGTGATTATCTTATAAATGATGCTAAAATATATATATATATATATATATATATATATATATATATATATATATTTTACAATATTTATACAAGTCTCTAATGTGACAAATTCTTACTGGTTCTTATCTAAGCTCATTATTAACATTAATAATTTGTAACAAATTTTGCAAAATAGTTTGTGGTTTTAGCATTTTCCTTATCTCATATCTCATTTTGATAACATATTTACCAAAATTGAAAATAGCACTTCTTGCTCCTCAATTTTATTCATTACATTGGTTGTGGCCCAAATGGGTGTTGGTATTTCCATCATGGCGAAATTGGAAGGAATTAATTACCCTAATTATGGCAAGAATCATTTTTGCCCCAAATGTCACACTTCCCTGTTTGGGGACAACTTGTCAACTATGGTTGTGCTCATCCACAAGCTCCATCCATCAGTGGGCTCATCCTTACAAAACTTTTCATTAAACGATCCTTTTCATCATAATTTTTCTCAATTGCAATCTATTTTGGGCTTATTTTACTTAAAAATTAAGATTGATAAAAATATAGTTATACACTAATACCATTAAAAAATTGTACATAAAAAAGAAAAAAAAAAAAAAAACCGGCGTGAAGACCAAAACTACTAAATAATTGTTGGTTTGACTCCTTTTTCGTTAAAAGAAAAAATTCATTCTTTAGATTGTAAAATGGGCCAATATGTTCGTTGCAAATTCCGATTCTAAACACCATGCTTCCTTTTCTAAAAAAAATTATAATAAAATTTTTTTAAGGCTCATGGTTTCCCATGCATGAGATTTGAGAAAATTTTCGTCCTACAACAATAGATTCCAAACCAGACTTTGGGCAAGTTTCGTGGACGTTTAACCCACTAAATATCATAAAAACTCATTGTCACAAAGCCTACCATAGCAAGATATTACTTCTTTTTTTAATAATTACATATGTGGAAATGAGAGATTTGAAATTTGGACGTCTAATTGAAAACACCAAGATGTGCTAAGACTGTGGCGTGGCAAGATATTACTAGCTTTGAAGGCATTATATCACGTTATCCACACAAAGCATAATTTGTCTTCTTGTTTTGAGCTAAGTGAGATTTTAGACAGGCATATACACAATGCATAACAAAGAGAAAGAAGTACAAATTTAGCAAGTGGACAATGTCACCATGGAGCAGTAACCTCTTGCTGGAATTTGTGCTCATAGCGTACAGATTTTGACTTAAGGCTCTCAATATAAGCACCGAACCCATCACATGCCTCCTTTAATTCCGCAAGTTTTCCTTCGATATTCCTCATCTCATCTTCTGTGCGACTTTGTTCATTTCGAGCTTCTAAGTAGGTCCTTGTGCTTTTGGCACCTTCCGATTCATAGGCAAGGCTTATAATCCGGCGTAGCCGAGAACGTAAGAATCTAACATTCATACCCAATTGCTCAAAGGCTTTCAAAGTCTGGTCCCAACTAGAAAATTCTTCCCGAGTGGTGGTAAGCTTGCTAGCTTTTATGGCATCGGCAATATTAACAGTCTCTAAAATAATTCCAACAATCAAATTATAATTAATGCCCTTGACTAGACTGTCATGAAGAAATGCATTTTGACTCTGGCAGAGCTTGAAGTATTTCCTCCGTATATCCTCCGACAACTCAGAATCTATGGGCATTCCATCTACTAGAATGTTGAAACGCACAAAACTTTTGATGTCTTTGAATTGAACAGGTGGCTCAGGCAACTTAGAGCCTTCCAAAACTTCTGAACCAACCTCTTCACTATCGTTTTCAGATTGTTCTGCTAGCTGCCTGAGATATGGTATAGATCTTTGCAGGCCAGACCTTTTCTTCTTCCTTTTGACAACATAATTAGGAAGAGTTGTTGGCCGTTTCTTGACTGTATTACAGGAAGCTATTGTACCCATCTCCGCATTATCCTTATCTGAGTATAAGGACATCCAAGGAAAACGGTGCAAACATTGATGAATATAAAATGAAATGTAATAGTCTCTGAGATACATGGATGACGCTAAAATTTTTAAACATAGACATCAGTGTACTTGCCTGCATCATTTTGTTTTGTCAGAGCATCCAAATTTAGGAGGCCAAGAGCCCCATCCACTTCAGTAAAATCATTTGGCCGTATTATGTAAACCTAAACATAGAGGTTTATATATATTACAAAAACAGTAAACTTACAGTCGGTGCTGAATTATCATTATAACAAAAAGAGAAGTATCATGAAATTGCAATTTTCTATTGTACATAATTATAATATAAGAATCGCTACTGAATTATCAGAATGACAACAGTGGAAATTACACAAAAGATTCTGTTCCTTTTTTCATTTGCTAAGTTTTTTTTCTTTTTTTTCTTACTCCTTTCTCTCCAAACTTTTTTTTTTTTTAAAAAGAAAAAAAAAGTTTTTTTAATTAGGGTTAAATTATAAGCAAATCAGCAAACAAAACAAATTTAACAAGGAAAGGCTGCTCCTAACTACATTAAAACATAACAGAGATGGCAACGCGGGGGTTCCTACTAACCACAAGTCTTTGTCCTCTGGTTGAGAGATGTGAAAGTGTTAGTTTCAAAAGCCTTGGGCTAACTTATAATCGATATATTCAGATAAAAAAAAACACATAATCCATATAATCTATCCTGTCAGCTACCATGTTTGTTTGGCAGCAGATAAGACTCGGTATTGACTATATTGAGACCCAATGTTCTCATTTAGAAGCTCCCTTGTCCTATAGAGTGGTAGAGTGGCTTTTCCCAAAACACCATTTCTCCCTCTTCAAAGCTGGGGGAAATCAATCCAAGTAGGTTAATTGCCTTAATTTCTCCGCTGATGGTTGTTAAGTTAACAGTAGTCAACAAAGTTTAAATTAATATACAGCTTTGTACATTTCCCCAATAAATAAAATTTCTGTGTCAGCGAACTCTGATCCATGTTATTTAGGTCCTTCCCTTGTCACACTGTTAAGTTGAACAGTAGTTAACAGACATTCACTCAAAATGCAGCTCGTACATATCCCTAATACATAAAATTTATCTGTCAGCAAACTGCTATCCATGTTATTTAAGTCATTCCCTTGTCACATCAGATAGCTACTAATGCAGATAGAAGATAGCCCTCCAATCATACTTTTCTGTGATTCATACTAATTATTTAATAAATTTATAAAAAAAAAAAAAAAAAAAACCACTTTTCTATAAATCATATTCTTAGCATTCCAATAACAGAAACACACAAAGCATAAATGTTCAGTCACTTTCCCTAATTCCCCTGCCTATGCTATGATTAAGGCTTTTAAGAAAGGGTTTGGCTTGTGTCCAGTGGCACTGGCCACTGGACACAAGCTCCCCCCTTTAAGAAACCCAAAAACTTGGTGATTTTAACCTTGTTGATCCTGGTAAGACCTTTTCTTTTTCTTTTTCTTTTCCGATTCACTTTCAGAAAAATATGACTTGGTTGGCCTGATTAATGGATATATGTTCATAGCTTTCCCAAGTAAGGCAGTGAAAATATTGAATGCAGGGCATAGAGTAAGTCCTGCCAACAATGATGTTTTATAATTGATTTCATGGTGTTTGATATCCTCATATTAGTGTTCTGTTTAAGTGCTTAGCTTTGGCTCAACAGAACCTCTCACCCTACAAGAACATGGTGGAGGTTGTGATCACAGGTTCAAATGCCAATATCTGTGTGTGTCTAAATGCCAATATCCAGACTAATCTTGCAGAAAAAAAAGAAAAAAGGTACAGAGGAAGTGTCCTTCACTCACTTTATTATTTTCTCTTACAAGAAGATAGATAGTTAAGCCAACTGCCTCAGATATATCATATAGGAAGTGGAAAGCAAAGAACTCATCAACTATATTGGAAAGCTTATCCTCCATACAAGCCAAAACCAGTGGAACCTTCTTGTCCCAAAGAAATTCACAAGTAAGGGTGGCAGTACATGTCACCTATCCATTGTGATATGTACCTGACGCACTCTCATCCTTTTGGAATAATTTTCTTTATTTCCAAATAATAAAAATTTTTAATGTAATTATGATAGGAAACATTTTTAGTATTATCGGAAAATGCACTCACTCTCCAACGTGCCAGACTTGCTACTTTGACCAATGTTTACTGAATTAACATGTAAATAGAGACTACATAAGACAACAAATTCTATGCATATCACTGATACAATATTTAATGATTATGTTGTCTTGGCATATTATTAAAATATCTTGAAGTACTGAAAGAATAGTCAATGTAATTATAAGAAAGAAAATTTAAATATTAAATTGTCACCTTAAATTTGGTAGGTTCAACTAATTGGAAGACCAAAACATCTCCCTCGAGCAAATTGTGTGCAGCAGAAAACTGTCTCCAGCCAGCACTCAATCCTGTCTTGTATGCAATGTATTTCAATACATATTGTTTTCCACCTTCATCTTCCAAAGTGATCGCAGTATCCTTATCTGGTAAATGAGCCTTACAGAACTTTCCTGGAAGCCCCTGTTATTTTGTGGTTTAAAAATTATATATAATGCGATGCTTCCATCAATGTTATCAGCCTAGTTCAAATTCAACAACTCATGCAATTTCAACAGAGCTTACCATCCAAAAACAACTAGCAACATGTGATCTGACCAATGATTTGACAAAGCTAGGGTATTCATGCTGTAGATTTGACTGAACTTCTTCTGCTCGTATCAAAGCAGACGACAAGGCTCCACCGCGTCCATCAAATGTGTGCTTACCTATTCTAGAGCTTCAAGTGAAGCATATAAACAATATTTTCATAAAGTATATCAACAAATCACAAACAGAAAAGATTAAATTACATGAATATATCAATTTAAGATGGCTCACTGACCTTGCAGTCATCTCTACCTGATTCACACTCAATACATCCTGCCCAGGCATTTGTAAAATTTCCCATTAATTGATACTTTCCAATTTGCAAAAGAACAATTCCATTACAATTTTTGTTACAGAAAATCAAAGAACATTAAATTAAGCTACGAAAAACATAAACAAAAACAAAGCGGTCATACCCAATTCACATAGAAAAAGAAAGAGCGATTGGAAGGAGACTTAGCACAAAGTAGACATTGGCATAGAGAACGCTTAAAATTAATTAGGGCATATTGTGCAAGTGAAAACTACAACCAACCATGCTTGTGACAAGTACTTGGACCTAGTATGACCAGTGACGCGGACGCCACAGTGTTGACATGTAGAATTAGAGGTGAATCGAGCACGTTTACTAGACACCAGCCTACTTAAACAACCTAAACTAAAAAATTTAATCAGACTTTGTGCATCTTGATCAAGCAAAAGCCCTCAATCAAGAGGCCTGTTTCGAAACTTTCCAAGTTTCAATCAATCGAGACTCGATTGAAAGGAGTCGAAAATCCACAGACTTCCTTCTCTTGAGTAGATTCTTAAAACATGATCTTGTAAAGTCATTTCACAATTACAAGTTTACAACTCAACCAAGATGACACTCATGCACGCATAATTCGATCAGACACAGATTTTAAAGCTGCTTCAAACCACAGGCACATGAAAAAAAAAATAATAATAATAAATTTCTTTGCCGTGCAATGCAAGAAAAGTAGTATGAAATGCAGAAACCAAAATAACGCAAATTAATATTTGGTTTATTTTTCTTACACCGTTATGAATTTTGAAAATCGCATTCTCCTTCTTGTTTTTTGATTTTTTCTCTATTGGCTTGGGCTGTCCGCAAAACAAAAACAATGCACCAAAACCATCACACACAAAAAAATAATAATAATAATAATTAACATAAACAATCAAAACAAAAACACAAGGAAAGAAAGGCAAACCGATGAGGAAGAAGAAATGGGCACGATGGAATTTGAATCGGGATTGAGATTGGACTTGGGCAAGGGCATGGGCATGGGCTTGGGCTTGGGCCTGGGCTTGGGCTTTAACTTGGGAATTCTGGACAGCGACAGCTCCGCCAGAGTTACATCGTCCGCCTCCTCCGCCGCGCCCGACGTCGTTTCCGGACCTTGCTTTTCCTTTTCCTCGGCCGCCTCCTCTCCTCTCTCTTCCATTTCCCTCTTTACCTTTTGATCCATAATCACCAAATTGTTTTTAGTTTTAAAAATTGTTAGCATTTACAAATTACAATTAGTTACAGCTATGAATATTTGGTAATTTGGTGTCTGAAAAGGTAAGAGAGAGAGAGAGAGAGAGAGCGAGGGAGAGAGAAAAAGAGAGAGAGGACCGAAAAAAAATGTCCGTAACGAGTTAATGCCTCGTTGTCATTGGAAAACGAGTTAATACTTAATAGTGGCTTGCTTCTTTTTTCTTTTTTCTTTTTTCTTTTTTTTGGGTTTTCTTTGTTTATTGAGGTCTTGAAGAGAGAGATAGAGAGAGAGAGAGAGAGATTTAAAAAAAAAAGAGAGAGAGAGAGGGGGTAGTTAGGAAAAATGACCGTTTAACAGTTGAATTAGTGAGATGATAATGAACAAACCCTTTCTCTTTTGTTAGGAGACTTAAGGGCTGTTTGAATTTCATGTTTTCTATCATTTATCATTCTGTTTTTATCACCCATAAGTCAAAATTGATGGGTCCCACGGCAGAAGGGTGTGCTTGGATTTGTTTTCAATTTTTGCTTCCATCACTCAATTTTCTGATTTTTGAATTATGAGTTAACAAAACTGAAAACAACTTTTGGGTATTTTCAAGTTATGGAAACTGAGTCATGATGGCATTTTAGTAAATACACATATTTGAGGAACCCATGGTCAGAGAATAGTCAAATTCAGTTAGACATTTTGCTCTCTCCAACACGCGATGTCTTTTTTTTTTCTTTTTTTTCACATTGGATCTGGGCTTGGTTTCTCTATTCTCTTTTCTTTTTCTTTTTTCTTTTTTTCTTCTTTTCTTTCCCTTTCACACTGGGTTTTTGGGTTTTATTTATTTCTTTTTTTCTTTCACGCTGGCTCTGGGCTTGGTTTCTCTATTCTTTTTTTTCTTCTTTTCTTTCCTTTTCACATTGGGTTTATGCGTTTGGTTTCTTTTTCTTTTTCTTTTTCTTTTTTCCATTCTTTTTCACTAGGTTCGGTGAGTTTGGGTATTGGGGGTTGAAGGAAAAAGAAAAAAAGAAAAAAAAAGAAAAAAGAAGTAAAAGCTACACCAAGTCAATCCATAGGTCCCACAAAAAGTAAAATTTTTTGAGTTATCAAAGTTAGAAACAAGTGCCAAACATGCCACCTTAAGAAGTTGTGGTATTTTCAGTAATAAGTAATGAGTTATAGAGTGATGAGTAATGATATTTAAGTGATGAGTGACGAGTGAGCATTTTTTGAAATCCAAACAGCCCCTTATAGTTATAAGTTATAATGACCTCCCAAAATCTCTAGAAGCTGTCTTTTGTTGTATGTATGACCGTTGATTACTTGTAAAAACATACTTAAATGGATGCCACTCAATTCACACTGGTTAAGCGGGATTCATTTTCTTTTCTTTTCACCATATATTGACGGGATTCCTCGGCTATATAACCCATGGATTAATATTAAGACAAAGTTTGGTTATAAATTTGTTCGCTATCTTATATTATAATTCTCACTAATAAAATTAACATGATTATATACAAGGACGGGCCTAGGTGGGGGAACAAGGGGGCCCAAGGCCCCCCGAGTCCTATATATATATATATATATATATTTTTTTTTTTAGTTATTATATATGTTTAATTTTTGTAGTTGGACCCCTTCCAAAACCTTAGGTCCCCCTTCTCCTTAATAAGCCTAGCTAGCTTCATCCAAATAACAACTATCCAACCTAAAAACTTAACAAAAACAATAAAAATATTCACAATGGTGATTGTATTTTAGCAAAAAAAATTATTTTACCACCAAAGAACCAAAAAATCATGTGTTATTGGAGAAAGTAAAGCTAAATTTTTTGCAACTACAGTAAACTGATATATATATATATATATATATATATACTAGTTGAATGTAGTAAGTTGTTCAAAATAAAATATAATATTTTATTAAGATTATATCTCTTCCTTCAATTAAAAAACTCCAATTCTCTCTCTTCCTTTATTATTTTAATGAGTTTTTTATATTATTTTAGATGAAGTAATAAAAAAATGGAACGTTTGATATTGGATGTATTGTAAAGTGAGGTGGTAATATAAATAAAGTAGCTTGTTTAGGTGCTAAAAGCTAAAATTTTTAGTACTACCACTATGAATACTCTAACTTCAACAAAAAAAAAAAAAAAAAAATCCTACCCAGCTTAGTATTAAAAAAAACATTATTTTGTTTTTGTTTTTGTCTTTATTGGTAAATGATTACATCTTAATGTATTTAGAAACAATGATTTTGAATATTTATAATTTTTTAATACTATATAGATGCCTATTTAAAGTTTTTTTTTCTTTATACTCCAGCCCCAACTAGCTTAAAATCTTGTGTCCGTCCCTGATTATATATTTTTAAAATCTAACTGTTGAATTGCATATTTTTTTATTCTTAACACATATGTCAAATTTTGTGTCAATAAAATTTTATTTACTATACAGTTAATAAACTTTTTTTTATGTATAATTTTATACCACAAAAACTTGAAATTTAAATATTTGATTGATGATATAAGTATTGATTTTTTATCTTTTGGAAAATTTGCAAATATAAAGGATATAAGAAGAAAATTTAATCTAATTGTGGATTTGTCAAAATTTACATTTAATAAAAAGATATTAAGTGGGGTTGTAGCCCCAAGTTTGTTGCCAAATTTTGTCATTTTCAATCTTTTTTTTTTTTTTTTTTTTTTGTGGCTACATTTTCAATCTAAACCGTTTAATCTAATGACTTAAAGAGAAAGTATAGACACAAAAAATTTGACACTTGTTGATATGACAGATTGTTAATAGTATATAAAAAATTGATGTTAGTGATTGGCCCAAATGAGAATCGATGAAAACTTGTCAGCTCAACAGATGTGAAAAAATTTATAAATTTTTTTTTGGTATATTCCATTACTCGAGTTAAAAAGTAAAAGGTGAATTAAAATGATCAAATCCAATAACGTAACTCTCAATCTTAGCTCTTGGTAGATATCGTACTTGATACAATTTATCCCTAAATCTATTGTCAACCCTTTTTTTTTCTTTTTTTTTTGGAGAAAGTTTGGCAAAAAACTTAGTTGTAGCCTAAGGCTACAACTCCACTCAATATATTTTAATTGAATATGAATTTTGACAAATGCGTTGTTAGATTACATTTTTCTTATATCCTTCATATTTGCAAAAATTATAGAAAATCAAAAATCAATAGCTATAGCTATGTCATCAATCAAATGTTTAAATTTCAAGTTTTTATAGTCTAAAATTATATATGCATAAAAAATAATTTTATAAATGGAATAGTAAATAAAATGGTAGATTTTTAAAATGCAATTCAATAATTAGATTTTCAAAATATATAAACATGTTAATTTTTTAAAGTAAAAGTTGTAGCAAAGGCTACAATCAAGTTTGTATAACCAAATTTTGTCCATTTTTTAAAACTTTTTATTTATTTATTTATAGAATCGATATAGTAATTTTATTGATGATCAATATGAGGTAGAAGGGCTAATTCAACTGAAACAGAAATTAAACCAAACAAATTATCCTGCTTTGTCTTTTTCCATTCTTATTAAATCAAACAAATTCTCCTTCCTTGTCTTTTGTATTGACTAAAAATAATAATTTTCTTTTAACTTATTTTTCTGATACTAACAAACATCGAAAAACATTTTTAAAAAAAATTATTATTATTATTTTCACGCAAGGGTTGCAATAAAAACAAACGGAGTATTACAAGCAGTTTTCGCTTATACAATGACATGCTTTAATAAGTTGCCAAAGAAATGGTGTGCGGAGCAATCAATGATTACTACGTTTCGGCGGGGGAACAAGGGGTCCAACCATAAAATCTATTGGACCAAGTGGTCAAAGCTGTGCAGGCCAAAAGTTGGAAGGAGATATGGGTCTCCTGGCCAAGCAAGGTTGGTGTCGATGCATATTAATTATTCACTCTACTACCGAGTGTTCAAAGTAGAATATTTTCTACAACACTCCTTTCTCAAGTTGTACAAATAAATTTCTAGAATTTATCCAATTCATTTAAGTCGATATCCAAAAATCATATATCATAAAATTACAGTTCAAACAAATAACTCAATTAAATCTTAGGTTCCATTCTCAAAATCTGCACATGTTCTATTTGAGTTTAAAGGAAATAAAACTTTCTAAATAACCAGCTGAATAAAATTCATTTATAATATTTCAATAAGAAAATAATTATAATTCTGTTCTTCAAGTTCGTGTAGGTTTTTTTTTTTTTTTTTTTTTTTTATAAGTTGTAGAGAAAGACAAAAGAATATTCAACAAATACACACACCCACACACACATATATATATATATAAAGAAAAATATAACTAGTCAATAAAAATGTTACTTACCTTTTAAAAAATGCCTACTAAAATACTCTTGCAACTCTCCAAGAACGCTCCAACATAACCTAAAATCTCTCGTAATTAATTCAATGACTAAGAAGGTGTCAAAAAGAAAAGAAAAAACGAAAACTAAGGGTGTGTTTGGATACCACTTATTTGCTGAAAACTGAAAATAATGTAGCAAAATAATTTTTAAATATGTGAATAGTACTGTAGGACCCAAATTTTTATTGAAATTTGTGTTTGGATGACTTTTGTGGGTCCGTGAACAGTGTCGTGGGACCCACATTTTTTTCAGCAAAACGCACAAACGACAGCCATAAACGCTATCCAAATGTGCACTAAAAACAATTATTCTAGGGTTTCACTAGTTTCTTTAATCACTAGATCAATGAAAAATTGAACTTCTAGGGTGCTTACTTGAGGAATCTCAAGAATTTTCAAACCTTCTTCTATCCTTAGAAAAATGGGAGGATAAATAATATTTGCATTTTTCACTATATTTGCTTGGTATGAAGGATGGAAAAATTGAAGAATAGTGAATGTATTGTTATTGTAAGGACCAGTTTTGACTTGAACCCAAAATAGGAATGGACTCAGGCCCAAGAAGCCCGAACAATAAATTTGTAGAGAATGGGAGAAAAAGCTGGTCTGAATCTAGGGAAAAGATATTGGTAGATAGTGTTAAAGAGAAAGAGTTACACATGCACCAATACAAAAAGTATCATAGGCCATGCCCTAATAGTATGATCGATAGTATAGAATTATTTTTTCCTAATGTTGTATTTCTTCAACCTTTTTCTCTTTTTGTGTTTTTCTTCCGTCCCCTCTCTTTGAATCTTTTTTCGTATTATATACTATGGTCTTTGCACAACTTTCTCCATCCACGTGTGAATCAGGTATTGGGAGTTTCTCTGTCCCCTTTCGCCCCTCCTTGAACCTTTTACTCTTAGTTGTAAGGCTGTTTATTTACTGTTCAGGCATCACCTCCACATTAATGCGGCCAGAGAGTTAGCTGGGCAGCATTTAATGCGGAGGTAGCAGTACTTCCAGATATTTGTTATCCCTCATCCTTATCCTTTATCTGGTATTTTCTCATCCTCTTGTCGCAAAGTTTTTCTAATATGCTACATTAAGGGATTGAGAAGGTTCCTGGCCACCTCGGACAGAGGTTCCGAGATGGTCATTATCCTCGGACATGGTTAAGTCCTCCATAAATATTCATCACCTCTTCCTATAAAACAGTTTTCATTTATTCCTTTATTGATCGTCCTTAGATATGCTCTTATCCTCGAACTGGATATTGGGCCATAGGCCCAGCCCTTTCCCACGCGAATAGTACCTATGGGATCAATTGGCCCCCACAGTTATTATATAAAAAATTACACTAGATTTAAATGAAAAAGTAATGGATTACGGATATTTTTTCATTTTCCAAATATAGAAGAAAAAATTGATTAGTTTCTAAGATAATGGAGGAATTGTAAAGTGATTTTTCTCCCTTTTTTTTTTTATGGATACATTGTCTAGAGGTATTATTCATTTTGTCAGGAAAAAAAATTTAGTTTTAATCAAAATGATAATCTAGCATTACTTCAAAATTTTATATTTAAAAGTATTACAAGGAATTAAGGAATGCCCTGAGGTCTCTATCCAATCTCATCTACCTTTTCCTTCTTAAGATCTTACACATAATTAGAGAAAAAGATTGATATTCCTTTAAACTTTTGTCTCTTGTTTCCTACAAAAATGGGAAAAACACTTTGGTTTTTAGTCATGAACATTTAAAATCTATACATTTAAAATCTATATATATATATATATATATATATATAGTCAGAGCTGAGAGAAAATATAATTAGATTTTAATTATAGGTTAATTTTGTGCTATGTGTACACTTAAGTTTTTTAATCTTTGTGTCAAGTTAATTAGTATAAAATAATAAGAGTCCAATATTAATGAATTATAAAAAATAAATAAATAAAAAACCAATCATATATCTACTTAACAAAAACCATCACATGTTCTATCTTTTTAAAAGTTAGGATAAAAATTATCATAACTCATAAGTGGTAGTGTTAAACTTAAGTAGGAATTTTAACATGCACCTAATTACATATATTTTTCTAATAATTCGATTAATTAATGTGTTTATTTTTAGATTTATCCAATATATATATATATATAGTCAAAGCTGAGAGAAAATATAATTAGATTTCAATTATAGGTTAATTTTGTGCCATGTGTACACTTAAGTTTTTTAATCTTTGTGTCAAGTAAGTTTATTAGTATAAAATAATAAGAGTCCAATATTAATGAATTATAATAAATAAATAAATAACCAATCATATATCTACTTAACAAAAATCATCACATATTCTATCTTTTTAAAAGTTAGGATAAAAATTATCATAACTCATAAGTGGTAGTGTTAAACTTAAGCATGAATTTTAACATGCACCTAATTACATATATTTTTCTAATAATTCGATTAATTAATGTGTTTATTTTTAAATTTATCCAATGCATGGGATACAAGCTTTTAAAATAAGAATAGAGTCGAACTTAGGTAGTTAAGTGGCCTAGTTTGGTATAATATTTTGTTTAACTTATTCAATTTATTTAGTTAATTTACAAATGTTCAATTTTTTTTTTAAAATACAATAATCAATTATATTTCTTTCTAATTAGTAAAGTCTCTGATAGTTGAATAATAGGTTAATATTGAATTTAAAAAATATACCATAGGCTATGAAATAAAATTATCCAACCCTATGAAACCTCAAAGACTAAAAACTCATCACAATCTCTAATTTAAATGATATAACATGTACTAATTTGAGAAGAAAAAAGGAAGTCACAAATTTGGTTTTATATCTTTCATACTTGTAAATTTGTTAGAAGATCAAAATTAATAACTCTATTATCAATCAAATTATATATTAAAAAAATTTACGGATTAAATAATAAATAATATTTGACTGGCACAAAATTTGATATACATATTAAAAAAAAAAAATTATAATTCAATCATATATAGACATATTTTTTCTAGTATAAGTTGTAATTATTAACTATAAAATTTATAGGCAAACTTTGGCCATTTAAAAATGTTGTAGTTTGTTTTAGTTTTAGTTTTTGTCCTTTTTTTTTTTTTTTTTTTTAAGAGCTCCTACTATTACTCGAGTAAAAATGATGAAAAGAAAGACATGTAGCCTAGTCCGAATAAAGTAGGTGAGAGGTGACGTGGTAATATTCTTCCCAATACACGATGCTATGACATCGGTTATGTGGACTTGACTGCTTCTCAATCAATCAATGGCAATGGACAAGGTGCAAGTGCAATTCAAGTGATACGTCCCTTTTGACAAATCAATTTCTGGCTTCTCATTTTGGGTTTACCCCCAATTTTTTTCATCCTCACACACACACAATCATTCCATTCGTCCCTCACAGAATCACCAACCAAAAGTACAAAATTCCCTCGAGATCTCTTTTTATTTATTTTGCAGCCAAAACAGTGTCTCTGATTTTTAGTATTCTTTTCTTCTTTCCTTTTTTTTTTTTCCCCTTAATAAACGGTGTCTCTGATTTTAAGTGTTATACAGGACCACCACAAAATCAATTTGAGTCCCTAAAACTAAGTCAGCATCAAACTGTCAAGGTCAAAATGCATTACTGTGGGCCAGCATTTGTCACATTTTTTAACACACATATGACCTCCCTTTAATATTCTTTTATGATATCCCCCAAAAGCCCATCAAAATTGTTGTTTGGGAAAGGCATTTTATTTTTATATATGCTAACTATGTACCCTGTTATGAACATACTAAGCATATAATTAATATGGTGGCACATGGCCAACAGCCTAGGACCTCTACTTGAGTTCCCATGCCTTTGTCAAGGCCATATATTATTAAGGTCTGCACTCCTCACGATCGTTATGGTCAAATTTTCAATTAAAAAAAAAAAGAATTCTATCTTCATATTACTTTTTGCTACTTTTGTTGAGGATTCTTTTGCTATAATGCAATCTTTAGAAAGTGTGCGACTACCAGACATTTTTTATGTGGTTCAATTTAGCCTATTTGATTTAACGAAACTGAAGATGTCTTTTTTCTGAAAAAAGAAAAAGAAAAAAGATCCATTATATTCTCCTTAATTTTTTCCTAAGAACACGCCTTAACATTCACCATTATAAAGGCTTTAAAAAAAATTGAATTTATTAACCGATTCACTGATAACATTTGTTATTGAATTATTTTAGGAAAGTATTTCCAGAAAAAGAAAATGTTTTTTTTTTTGTGATTTTTTTATATTTTCCATAAGTGATATTAAAATTATTTTTTAGAGAATTTCAACATATGATATTAGCTTCTAATGATGATTCTTTATCATCAAATTAAGACATTAATCCGTTTTTAGTTTAGACAGAGATTAAATCCCAAATTTATTATTTAACTATTAAATATTTTACCAGTTGAACTAATTAAAACCCGTTAAAATTGTCTATTAACTAGACCACTAGTTAATGAGACCCCAAAAAAATATCAAAACACTAAAAAGAAGCGAGAGAAAGTAACATGACAAGGTGATAGTTGCATAAGAATAACACTATTATGCAGCTTACTACACAATGAAAAATATTAACACCTTTAACAAGAGCCGTTGGATTTAAATACGGGGTTTTGGCTCTCGAATCGTTTTACTTTGATATGCTCGAGGTAGAGGTTTGAACTTAGAAAACGGAACGACGGCGCACGGAACAAACGACAAAAAATTCACATGTTCCCCGGTTTCCCAAAAGCTTCTTCATTTTTTTTTTTTTTTTTTTCATTTTGAAACATATTATATTATATATATATATATATTTTAAAATTTTAATTTGTAGGACGAGAGAGGAGTATTCTGGTTCTTGTTCCTAAGTCCTAACATCCTGGTGGGAAATAAAAATATTATGGTTTTTGGGTTTCGTGTGGACTCTGTCTCGTTCAGTTGTTCTCTTTTTTTGTCACCTTTGGATATTGCAGTACACGTCTCTTCTTAAACGACTTCAATCACTTTTTTTTCTCTCTGTCTCTTTGGCTCTCTCTATCTCATATATATCAACAAATAATATTTGTACCTTTTGTTTGTTTGTTTTTTACTTAGTTGTTATATCCTTATATATAATTGTTTTCAGAATCTATTAATCTATCAGATACTCTAATTTCGGTGAATATATATCTCTTTCATGGTGCTATTATCGTTGCTTTATGTGATCTTTTGGTATGGATTTGCCACACTCTTTTAAAGAATGGTTGAGGATCCTCTATGTGGTGTTTGCTTTCTGCTCTGCTCTCTGTCTGGGTGCTCTTAAAGGTTCCCCTTCCTCTCTTTCCTTCTACCTTTTTAAGTTCTATGTAGTTTTTTTTTTTTTTTTTTTTTGACATTTTTGTGTTTGGGGTATATTTTGTTTTGTACTTTCTAATTATCTTTCTGCTGATTTTTCTTTTTCATGTGAATTTGATTATGGGTTGTTGATTTTTACATTGGTTTTGCATTAAATGTTGTAGGTTTACTTGTGGGTCCTATTGCTGCTCTGATACTGGTAATAGGGAATGTTGGGGTAATTCTTAGTCTGTTTCCTTCACACGCTGCCTGGACAGTTTACAGCCTAATAAAGTAAATACCTTTCAAAACTTTTTGTCAAAATTTCTTCAATTAACTGTCTATTTCTGCTTTGAATTTTGATTGTAATTTAGGTGATTATGATAATATGGGTTTGTGAATTTTTAGCCTGATAAGGTAACTGGTGTGGTAATTACAGGACTAATAGATTTGATGCACCACTTAAAGTTGCTATCTTGGCTGGTTTACCAGCGTTGTTTGGTTTATGGTTGGGTCTAAGCATTGCTGGGAGTGTTCTTGTGGGGGTGGGGTATGGATTCTTCACTCCATGGGTTTCTGCCTTTGAGGCCTTCAGAGAGGACAATGAGTCCAAGAAATTCATACACTGTATTGTGGTAAATTTTTGGACTTTGCCTTTTTTGTTTGAGTTTTCTCTCTGATTCAGCACCCACTGTTGGCTTTTGGGTTTTGTTTCTTTTTCTTTTTGTTTGACCAAGTTCATATCTACTTTATTTCTATGAATACGTAGGACGGAACATGGGGCACCATTAAAGGAAGTTGTACAGTGGTTAGAGATTTTGCAGACATATGTTACCATTCATACCCACTTTACCTGGAGGAGTTGCGTGAATCCCCTGCTTCAAATGAGCTTCGAGCTCTTAGGTAATGGTGATGTAATTCATCATATTAACTATGATCTTATTACCTTTGCAATTAAAAAAAAAAAACCATATATATTTATTTTGTTGCTTAGTGTGGGAGTATCTTTTTATTAAATCTTGAAATTAGTAGGTTCATTAGCTAGGGTTGAGAAAAAATTGGAGGCCCTGCCTGGCCAGGGGTGGGGAGCTTAATATGATTCTTTGACTTAGTTGATGAGCTAAGCTCTACCTTATTTGGAACACAAATTAAAATTTAACAAATATTGGGTGTTTGAGCTGACCATCCCTGGTGAAAGCAGCTGTTCTTTCAGAACTAACTCTCTGGATATATCTTTCAGGTTAATTCATGTACCTGCATGCATCATTGCTGGGTTAATGGGGCTAATGGTGGACATTCCTCTTTACACTGCAATTGCTGTTGTGAAGAGTCCATATATGTTGTTCAAGGGCTGGTTTCGACTGATACATGATCTAATTAGCCGAGAAGGCCCATTTCTTGAAACAGCTTGCATCCCCATTGCTGGTTTGACAATCCTTTTGTGGCCAATTTTTGTAGTGGCGAGTATCTTAATAGCGATTTTTTCGAGCATTTTCATTGGATTGTATGCTTCAGTTATAGTATATCAGGTTTGTGGATACTTTAATATATTCCTCTGTAATTTAACCTAGGCCTTTTGCTGCAACTAAACTAACCCTTTAACCTTCTTGTGGATGAAGGAAAGATCTTTCCGGAGAGGTTTAGCTTATGTGATTGCAATGGTTGCTGAATTTGATGAGTACACGAATGATTGGCTCTATCTTCGAGAGGGGACTGTCCTTCCAAAGTAATCATTTTTCCCTATCATTCTCCCATGTTTTGTATTGATCCTATTAAGCTAAACTTTTAGAACTTCAATTTTGTTTTCTCTTTTCAATTTTTAACAGTAAGAATCACATTGCTTGCAGCCAGGCCCCTGTATCGAAAGAAAAGTATTGCTCAATCATCTGAGTTTTCTTTTAGAGGGAATCATGTGGCTGGAGGCAAAATCAATTCTGTTTCCACAGAAGCACCTGCAATGCTTATGCCAAGCTTAGCTAATTCAAGATCAGTTATAGAGACCATACAAGAAGTAAAAGTGGTACAGGTATGCTTCAATATTGTGTAGCAGGCGTGGGCTTTTTTCTGATTTTATTCTATATTATGAGTCAATTATTCAATAGTTTAGATCCATCAGATTATCTAGATGTAAATATTACACAATGTTTGACTTTAGCTTTCGAACAAATATAATTGAGTTTTAATTTTGTTCTTTATATATGTTCAATTTATTTCCGCCATCATATATATACACAATAATATATTCTTACTAATCTCACAACCTTTGAGATAACAATATATATCATTTTCCTTCCACCCTCTAATAATATTTTTGGGATATGTATGAATTATTAATTTCACAGGCCAGATTACATGGTGCAGGTTCTATTTGTGTACAATAGTATATAAGATTATATTATTGAGTCATCTATTGAAATGTCCAATTGTAAATTCTTCACAAAGACTATGTTAATTAATAAAATAAAGAAGAAAGTTGTAATAATATATACTCTACCTCATCTTGATAAAGCTTGACCTTTAGAGAATATGACTTTGACTACTATGAAATCTGGTCATAGGAAAGGAACCCTACAATCTAACTTATAGTATTTTGCTATTTTAGAGATAGGGAACTTAAAAATAATTTTTTACCCAAGAATATTGTTTGAACATTAGCGATGTTATTTATTCTTAGAAGAATTATACCCAGAGAGTCTCTTTGACCGGTAGTGCCAATTTTAACAGGCTCAAAATCATCAAAGTGCATATAGTTGGTAAATAAATAAGTGTCCTCAAAATTAAAATTGACAGAGACATCTTTCTGAATTATAAAAAGGTTCTTTCTCAACTTGCCCTCTTGCTTGTACTATTTGATGACAAATGAAATAATTTATTGTATTTTTTCTCAATGCAACAGATTTGGGAAAGTATGGTGAGGTATTGTGAAATGAGGGGCAGAGAACTTTTGGATGCTGATGTAATAACAACAGCTGACCTCTATGAATGGTTACAGGCAAAGAATAGCGATGAAGCAGCCATTATTAGTGTTGGCTTGCCTTGTTATTCTTTCTTGCAGGCTCTTCTCAACTCCATCAAAGCCAATTCAGGTGGTTTGTTGCTGCTTGATGGTGTTGAAGTAACCTACTTCAATAGACCAAAGGAAAAATTGTTGGATTGGTTCTTTAATCCTGTAATGGTCCTAAAGGAACAGATTAGAGTCATAAGATTGGGAGAGGATGAAGTGAGGTTCTTGGAAAAAGCAGTTCTATTTGGAAGCAACACACAACGCACGGAAGCGTGGCAAAATGGAAGTTTAGCACCTCAAGATGCCCTCAGAGCTGCTCAAATCCAGGGTATTAGTAGAAGGTATGAACCATTTCTTTCATTTCAACTCCAAGTAATTAGAGAATCAAAACTTTCCATATATTTATATTTTATGTCTATAAGTTCACATTTCTTAGCAACTGATTATTTGTTTGATTGTAATGAAATTATAGAAAAAAACAACGAAAATTTGGAATCTCCGTAATTTCACAGAAATCAAATGGAGAGAATTTCTGATTTCACATTACTGTCTTTTTTGGGCCTTAAGGGTTAGGGTTCTGGCTAATTTAAGAATCAAGGAAACTTTGATTATCCTTTTGGCTATAAACCAGTATGATTGCTTATGCTGCATTGTACATCTGAGAAAATGGAGTATGCTGCCCCCCTCTTCCCCCCTCTCTTCTTTTTTCCCAAGCACTGGAAACTTTTCTGTCAAATGTTGCCATGCCAATGAAGAAAAAACAATTATCACTTCATATGATGTAGAATTTGAAACAGCTTTTTAACATGAAACCCAGAAGTGGAAATGAATTCATTGACAAGCAACTGAATTTTATCTTTAGTTATGTTAAGAGAAATTTTCTAATCGTATTTCTTCTTCTTTTATAATGTTCAAAAGATATATCCTTTATGTTTTCTAATAGCGTATGTGTTTGCAGGATGATTGGAATGATAAGAAGTGTATCAAAGTTCCCCACTTACAGAAGAAGATTCCGTCAAGTTGTGAAGGACCTGATCACTTATTCCCTAGAGAAGGAGCATTGCAGCAGATCAACTTCATTAAGATCAGTTGTCTCCGTTTAATATGATGAACTTCAACTTAGTGTCTTTTGCTCTTTTGTAAAAAATTAAAAATGCTTTTAGTTTGTGAATTCTTTAGGTGATCAATTGCTGTTAAAATATATTGATCGAGGTTGAAATCAAATCAATTCATACCGCACAACCATTATGAACACGACCTGAAAAAAAAGAAAAAAGAAAAGAAAAGAAAAGAAAAGAAAACCGTAACGCACGCCCTTAATGGGTATTAGATAAGAGCATAAAGCATAGCGGTAAATCTGTTTACATAGGTATTGAATGCGATAAACTGCTTAGAGCCTAGTAATTCAATTGGTTAGACTCCCTTTTTTACGACATTTAGGGTTCAAATCTACTCTCATTATGTTGTAACTATCGAATTATTTTATAAAAAAGAAAAAAGAAAAAAGAAAAAAGAAATTGATAAACTAAGCTGGTCTTTTGCATTTCCAAAGAAAATGTATAGAGGAAGGAATTTATTCCATCTTTACTAATTTTACTTATAATAATTTAAAGTGGGGAAAGAATCATTAAAAAATAGACTTTAAGGGTAGTTAATTCTTTACACTTCCCTGCATAAATTCGTATACAAGTTGCTGGAGCCGAGGCCATGTCTTTTTCTTTTTCTTTTTCTTGTGGAGAAAACGATGGAAATGATATTGAAACATCAATTTTGACAAAAAGGGAAGCACTACAGCTATAATGATAGGACTGGGATTGGCTTTACGGCTTTACCTTTGGTTAACCCCTACCTATCGTAACATTTATTTGCAGGCAACTAAAAAATGCTACTCCAATAATCATTCGTTCTGGTTACTTACTCCACTAGTAACAAACATTTATTTGCAGGCAACTAAAAAATCTGTTCCAATAATCATTCGTTCTGGTTACTCACTCCACTAGTAACAAACGCCATGAATATATATATATATATATATATATATATATATATATATATATATATATATATATATATATTCGCCTATTTTAGTATAAAAATATTTTTTTTCCTATTTTACATAACTATTTTTCAAAACACTCTACATCGGATTAATTATTTTACACTACATTTTCATTAAAATACTATTTATTTATCAATTTTTTATTATTCTCTCTAATCATATCTCTCTCTTCCTCAACCAACCGCCCTTATTATCAACCAAACCATCAAGCTTGAAGCCAAACAAGTAGGAAAAAAAAAAAAAAAAAACCAGTCAAATGGCTCAAAGCAACACCAAAACAAAACCCACACATTTTATTATCAATCCCAACAAACCCACAAAGTTCTCAAATATCAAATACCTAAACCAAATCAGATTTATTCAACTCATGCCTTTGTTCAATTCCGTTAAAAAAAAATTACCATTAAGGATGCAATTAACTAATAATAATTTTTTTTTTAATTCTCACATCAAAAACCTATAAAATATTTTTATTAATTTTATAGATTTTTTTCATGTGAAAATAATTTTTTTAATGGTAATTTTTTACCAAAATTGGACAGAATGCCTAAATTAAATAAATTTGAAACTTAACGAAAGTAAAATTAGAGGACTGAATGAATTTTAGTCAAATTTAGATAGTATAGTTTGCATTTTAGCCACAATACACACACACACACACACACAAAAATGAATGGTTATTATGTAATACTATAGCAACATTGAATAGTTAGACAACTTTAGCTTAACTGCGAGGTGGAAGATTTTTGAGATAAAATATGTAAAACTGACTACTTAACTGCAAGTGCTCTAATGCTATATATATAAACAATTTTTGAAACTCTTTTTTAAAATTTTTTTTTTTTACAACAGTTAAATTCACAAGTTTTTATTAAATCAATGACTTACACCACTTTATGATTTACTATTATTAACTTACCACTACGATAGTTGTGAAATATTTTGTTTTCATTTTGTGACTCATATGATTGGTTTCAAAAGCAATATTCTATCTTGCCTTAGTTTAATAGTTATCAAGAGCCTTGTAACTTAGCCTTATAAAAATTAGCTTATCTTAAAAAAAAAAAATCTAAAAATTAAATTATTTGCAAAAAGTTGAGACAAAAAGCATGTTAAATATATGACTAAAATTTAGCTTATTTTGAGAAAAAAAAAATCTAAAAGTTAATACCCCGTTTGGTACATAAACTTAAATACATATTTTTCAGTTTTAAACAACATTACACTTATTTTCTTATACTTTTTTACCCATATATATTTTCAAAAAAAATTGAAAATTGTTGTTTAGACGTACGTAACAAACGGGTTTTAAATTTTTTGTAAAAAATTTGTGATAAAAACCACATTAACAAAAAAAAAAAAAACAAATTTTTTTTAGCCTTTTCCCAGACACTCGTACGTACCGTTCTCTCGGTTGTCGGTTGGCACCCTAGCAAGTCAGCACTCAGCATCACGCTTAATTTGGATTTCCTCTGTCACTGCTCATTGCCATGTACAATAATTGAGAGAAGACATCTTGTCTTATGCTATGCTTACATAATTAAGCAATAAGCCTTTGTACGGACCAACATTTTGCACACCTCTTTCTTATCTCAGCCATCTCTATTCAAATGAATGGATTAATCCATAGTCATTAGTCTTTCTTACGTGGAATATTCTAAAAGAAAAGGGTTTGTGGATATATGATACTAGTTAGAAAAAGAAAAAAAAGAAAAAAAGAAGATAAATAGGGTAAAAAGGATGAAGATTTTGAATAAAAAATAGAAGAGTGTGAGATTATAATAATAGAAAAATTATTATTTGAATGGCTGATATAGTGATCCTTCAACAAGCATGCAACTTATATGAAACTTCAAAAGAAATTTGGGATATATATGTGTGTATATATATTTTGAAGATGAAATACTCAAACTGATTTTACAAAAAGACACAAAATTGAGCTATAATTTTTACCAGTTTGAAACAAATTAAAAGAAAGGACAATCGTTCTCTGATTTTTATGTTGAAGTGTCTTGGGATTAATTAGTTTAGCCCTCATGGAACCGACATGTACAGTGGCTGTTGAGTTGTATTATCAGTATAGAGAGGAAACATGCATGTCTTGTTCAATTTTTAAGGCATTGCAAGATGATTTTGAGTTAGTGAGAGCTTTCCATTCTTTATCGTACTACTTATCCTTTTGTTGATGATGTTTCATTTGAGTTGATGGCAGAAGAAACATGAAGGGGCATTATTATTGAAAAGAAAATGGAAGATGAGTTTGTATTTATTGCCAGTGTCTCACAACATTCTAAATGCTGTGTTCAATCTTCGAATCCTTATGCCAATAACCAAGGAAGTCTCCTGCGATAATAATCAAGGAAACTATAGGACATTACTGTTGTTGAATGCAGGTATTGTCACAAGCTTGGAGATATGAAGGTTACTTGACCTATGTTAAAAAGAAGATATAATTACCGCAGAGAATAATGAAAAAGAACACAAAAAATTACATAATTTTTGCTCCAACTAGCTCATGTGGTGACTTGTGAGCGGTAGAGAAAAATTGTGGTCACAACTCCACCAATCACAAGAGTCAAACTTGTTACATGGGCAAATTGTGCAAAAGTTGTATGATTTATTATGGTCTTAGCATTATCCATACAAATGTGCGATTATACCAACTAATGCACCGAATCCATTAGAACTCTGCAGCAGCTACACCCAACCACTACACTACACTCTAAAACCTCTGTTACTACTTTCCGAAACTCACCATCCCGCTTTGACCACTTGTGACTGGTTAGAACCACGATCCGAAAGCAGATACGAATATGGTTAAGGATAAAACCCCACCACCGCTATGGTTTCTACTTTCTAGTCTTAAGCTGGAGACTAGAAACATGTCATCTCTTAAATTTCCATGCATCATGTGTTCTTATATATGTGTATTGCCTGGAAGTCAAGGTAGCTGTAGTCATGGATCATGGTCTTCCTTAGACTCGGGTACCCATTAGTGAATCTACCACCCTATCACCAATAAGCCACTTAATCATTTTTTTGTTAATGTGTTAACGTACAAATCTTACCATTTGGAGCAACACACCATTCCTTATGTCACAAGTTGGGAGGAATATAATGTCCTAACTTGCTTGTGGGTAATAACCTATAGCCTATTTTCAACCTACATGTACAAGCCAGTTTAGAACCCACTTAGGTCGGTCCAATCCTAAGTATGCATGGAATGATTGCATGTGTTTGGTCTTTATTTGCCTTTATTTGAACCTTGTTTGTTATGAATGAGCCCAAGCTCAACATTTGGGCTTATCATGGTTATACAATCTGTTGTTTGAGCAATGTTTGCTACGGATAAGCCTAAGCCCAACATTTGAGCCCATCATGATTACAAAATTCGTTACTATGTAGTAGATTAAGGCTTTAGGATTATCATCAAAGACCAACAAGGGCTTCAGGCAAAGCTGAAGCCTAAGCAGTTTCAATCAAAGACAAGGAATTACAATCAAGATTCAAGCCCACCAAGTTGCAAATCTCAAGCTTAGAAGATTCAGGCCCAAGCATTCCCAATGATCCAAGAGGAAGCAAACAAGCCCACAATCGACCTCAAGAAATTTCTCAGCACTCTAGTCTCAGTTGATGGAAGACATTAATGTCATATGTCAAAACAGCTGCAAGGTTAAGGGTCTGAACAAGCATCAGGCCCACATCCATGTGGAAGGCCCAAAAGACCCAAGCGGGTGAAGAACAAAGCACGGAGGATTGGACCAAGAAACAATTCTCCAAAATTGGGTTCAGGGTTTATGTATATTTGAGTTTTATTTTTTATTTTTTGTTATTGATTAGAGTGTTTTATTTTTTTATTTTCTAATGAGTTGATAGTTTGGGAGAAGATTTCAATCTTAGATGTTTTTAATGGAAACACCAAAACGTGTCAATTGAGTTACAACTACAAGGATCTTGACAATTAGGATGTTTAGTTTAATGTTGGGTTTGGTTTTATGTTTATTGAGTCTTACCTTTTTTTGATAAACAAACACACATACAAAGAAAAGTGAAAGGTTCTAACATAAAAGCACACCATAACTCCACTAAAGTCTTACTTTTTGTTGATTGATATGCCTTGTCAAATGCAAGGTTCTCAAACCCGAACTGGATTGGGAGGTCGGACCATGAAAACCGGAAACCGGATTGAAATCCGGTTTTTTAAGCATAGAGAACTAGGCATATGTGGCAATTCCGTGAACCCCTAAAACTGGGGTTGGACTGCACGGTTCATGAAGAACCGGTGGCAAGAACCGTGCGGTCCAACCCCTTAGCAATTTAAAAAAAAAAAAAAATTAACACAATTTTAATTAAAAAAATTATAATTAAAATCCTTCAAAGATATTCAACTTTACTTCAAAAATTAATCATAAATTTTAATGTTTTCATGGTTATTATTTTATTTTATTAACTTTCTTATTTAATTATTAAATATATGCTTGAAAATCATTAAATTTCCCTCACATATATAGATATATTAATCAATTTTTCTAGTTTTATAAATTTAATATCTATATTTAGGCTTTAATTAATTATTAAATTAATTATGATGTCATCACGGTTCAACCTCAAAAATCTTGAACCTCTCCCTTTTATGGTTCAATGAACGGTTTGAGTTTGAAAACCTTGGTCAAATGACAAGTTACAAGTGATGGTGGTATTCCTCCAAACTATAAGTCACCAATAAATCAAACAAGACATTTTTTGGATTGTTCTAAGTTCTAACATAGCAAAGATGGGGGCTCTTGATGTGTTGATCTATAGCTATAGCTTGGGGTCAAGGTATTAGGCTTGTTTCATCTTAAACCTCTTTTTCCCATTCTAGCTGCAAAGTTTTGGGTCTCTTGGGTGGGTGCTTTATGTTATTTTTTTCCTATAATTTAGATTATTTTCATTTAAGTCCATATAATTTTAGAACTTTCAATTTGGACCTCAATTTTTTGAACCTAAACGGGAAAAACTTATATACAATGCAAAATTATTAGGTATTTTGAAAGTACGACGAGGTTATACTCATATCTCTCACTTAAATGGTATATTCTGCTATGAATTTAATTAGTGATGTCCAGTATTATGTAAGAAGAGGTTGTGCACCAAGAGGTACTAAATAACTACTTATGTACGATGCTTTAAGTATTGTACTTTAGATTCTTCAATTAAATACAAACATTTGATCGTATTGAATTTAATTATCCTTGAAAAAGATAACAATATTTGTATTATAGTTTTGATAGATGCAAGTGTGTGTTTAAATTTAGTCAAAGAACCTAAAATATAAGACTTAAAAGAAATTGTGTCTAAAACATTTAAAAGGTAGCTTTGGTTTCTACAGTCTAGTCTAGAAAATATTGTTGCTCACAAAAGATTCAGATCTTACTTATTCGTTTCAAATCTATTTCCTATAAAAATAATATCCCTATGAGTGAGGTCAAATTAAGATATGGTTTAGATTCCCCTTTTGACGTAGGTATCTATCATATGCTAACTATTAATCAATGAAAAATGTGGTTCATTTACTTTTAGGTTTCATAGGATCTATTCTCAAAAAAAAAAAAAAGTTTCATAGGATCTGTTAGCTTTCTCGTAGACTCGTAGTCAACTACTTGTAAAAAAATCTTTTAAATGTGTGCTCCACATATATATTACAAATGAACGATCAAAATTCCACACACTTTAGATAATACAGCTACGTTGAAAATATATAATTTCTCTTTTGGTATATTATAAACTTATGCAATTCAATGTTAAAGGTATATAATTACATATAGGATAAAATGTAAATTGTACCATCTAAGTTTGATTGAAATTCATTTCAGTCATCTAATTTTACTTTTATTCAATTAATCCTTCTAAATTCCAAATTTATTCAATTAAAGTTCTCCAATTTTTTTTTTTTTTTTAAAGTTACCTTAAAATTTTTTTATTATCACATAAAAAAAATTTATTTTCTATATTTTTATGTGAGAATTTTTTGTCAAATTTTTTTTTCATTAGTTAATTGTATATTTAATGGCAATTTTTTAATAAAATTGAACAAAAATACCTGAATTGAATAAATTTAAAATTTAAATAGCTCAATTTAACAAAAGTAAAGTTAAAGTACTAAAATTTGCATTTTAGTCTTATACATACTTGCATTAAACCTTATACTCACAACTGAATTTAGCCTATCTAATAATCAAGTCTAGATTTAAATTTAAACTTAATTTATTTATTAAATAAACGAACATTTTTCTTAATAGAATTGAAGTTGTTCATAAGCAACTTCGATTCATTTACAACTTTAATTATCATACATTATTCGCAGAGTTGACCCCACTCCCACCCACAAGCATCGAAACTTGAAATCTCCACCAAGGTTTGCCTCCATTTCCCACCATTAAACTCCAATAAAAAAGCAAGAATTATGGAAAGAATCGAAGTTATTATAGGCATGTATCTTAATCTAACCAATAGCCATGTCTAAGTTGAACCAAAAACCAAAGAGTTTGATTGAATTCGGGTCAAAAATTCAAAGAGGAATCGTGGGCCCCACATAAAAGACCAAAAAAATAGGGAGTTTTTGTATGGGCACTAGATCCAAGAGGAATGCTATTGTTACCCGTAACGTGACGCCACCATGTGGTGCTTTGTGCCTAACTACCCATCAGTCCATCACTGCATGCTACATGCAAATTTTCATTAAATGTGTGTATTTTTATTTTTCGTTTCGGGAGCCAAAGACAAGAGAGGATATGATAGCTCCTCAGTTCTGGTGAAACACACTGGGAAAATTCCCACGTACCAGTCTTATCAGACGTAGTACACATTCTACGCCAGCTCGATCTTTTCAATTTTAAAAAGCTTTTTGGAATTTTAACACCGTTTGAAGAAGAATAGGGGGGAAAAAAAAAAAAAAAAAAGGCAAAGATAAGGAAAGTAAATCTAGACAAGTACAAGAGTTACTTGCTATAGTCTTATAGACACGAAGGCTCTCTCTTTCTCTCTCTGAACTTGGTCCTTTTTCAGACTTTCAGAGTACCTACTTAGAGGTAGAATCATCTATTATTCTTCAATTGAAATCTTTCAATGAAACGCCAAGGATTACAATACATATGTGAATGTAATATATGTCCACCTCCTTTGTGAATATATAGTACCGTCCTTCCTCTCTACCTAGCGATAAGCTCATCCTCATCGCACTACAGTAGAGTTTTTAAGATTCTTTGCTTCGGGTCACATAATTGGCACAATATATCATTCATGGATTTAATTTCATTTAGTGCAGTCTAAGGAATATTATTATTAGAAGGATGCTTGGCACAAAATTGAAGCGCAATTAAATCTAAGTAATTCAGATTTTTAATTGATCGAATTTTCATTTTAATATATTATATATGATACTAAAGCTATTACAGAAAAAACTTACTAACTAAAATGATAATAAATGTGATTTGTGCCATTATATATATAAAAAATAAAATTATTTGTGATTAGTAACATGTAAGATCTTTTTTTTTTTTGAGTAAACAGTAATACTTATTAGAACACATACGAAAATAGTAATATTAGTGTTTTAAACCGGGTTTATAATACATTACATAATCAAAATAACATGTAAGATCTCTATTATAAAACTTTTAGTATCTCTAATATCATATATCGGTCATAATCTCCTAGAACTCTACAAAGAATTCAAGAAATTCTTTAGTATTATCTTTACTAGTGACTTCCACTTGTCATATAACATTTAGTTCCATAACCATGTACAACAATACGGAAATTGAATAATTTTTCCAAAATATTGATTAAAAGGAAGACAAAACTACGAAGGAAAAAAAGTCTCTCACAAATATCAAGTAATTAGCTTGTTTTTAAGATCTTAAAAATTAAAACAACACCTAAGAATTTTTGATATTAACATTCCACTAAGACTATCTTTATCATGAATATCCTAAAAGCTCAAAAAAAGAAAAGAAAAAGAAAATGGAAATGAATAATATAATTCCAAAAGTCAAACCATTATTACCAAAATATTCAAAAATGGTTGTAAATTAGCTCTACATGTTATCTTTCATCAACATCACCTGATTGTAAATGTCTAAGAATTCTCAAAATGAATAAATACAGCAACTCCGCAAACACAAATTAAAGACTATCCGCTGTTTGAGTAAGAATACGTGTTTTAATCTAAAACAAAAGGTACAAAAGTTGTAGTTTTAATTTACAGGCATAGCATTCTACTTTTTCTATGACCAAACAAATAATCATCTTTCTCCAAAAATTCTTGCTAATGAACAAAGTTGTGGGAATAGAATCAATAGATTGATATGTTGCGGGAAAACCCTATACTTTAACAGCCGTAACTTTTTTTTTTTTGGTTTTGAGAAACATTGTTTGAGCTTGTTTGTAACATAAAGAACAAACTGAAAGTTGATTAAACTTCCTAGGTTCACATTAATCTTATTCTTAATTTTTCCCCCTTAGGAATAGACTAAAGAGTAATTCTAATTTCTCATTTTCAACCTTATAGGTAAATTTGACTTTCCTTCTTATTTTATTGTTTTATTATATGTGTTTATGGAAAGAGTTAGAGCAATCTATAACACTATGGAGTAGCCCTTTTGTCTCCTTAAGCCTCCCATCTATGATGAAAGCAAGATTGATGCTAATGTTGAAATGAAGGCTGATATGTTCGTTTGCTTTTTATGTACGTTCAAATTAAGGAGGGTGGTTTCGGAATCATAAAATTTTTTCTTTTAATATTTAAAGTTCAATTTAAAAGTTATATTTTTCTAAGACGACAAAACAATTTGGAAAAGAGAAAGTGATAATGTCCAACTTTCAAAATCCATCTCATGAATTGCTCATTTATAATAAAGACACTTTAAAATCCTTTTGATAATCAAACCACCTTAAAATTGTGGGGTTGCTTAGGGAAAAGGGTCGGAAGAAAAAGGGAAGAAAAGTGTGTCATTGTGTCAATCATAGAACATGTTTTGCTCACACTTTTTTTCCATTTGGTTTGTGACCATGCTCTATCTAGCAAAATATAACCCCATCAGTCATAATTCCCCTAAAAGAAAAAGTGTCAGTTGAGTTTCGCGCGCTGATCGATCTATTAAACTTCGGTTTTTTTCAAAAAATAATATGAGTGGGAGCTCGAATCTTTGTTAAAGTCTGAGCTTGAGCATGACTTGTATAAACAATGGACCATCTCCCTTTCACATCCTAATTTATTATAACAATAGTCCAATTAGGTACGTTCTATCACTCAAGAACCGACACTTATGACTATTGCTATACAAATTATCGACAAAGTCTATGGCGGCAGTTTTTAGTGCTGTAGCGACGATTTAAAGCCGTTGGTATAGATCGGTTTTTTTTGGTAAACCATCTTGAGGGGGAGGCATGTTGTCGAACTCCATACCTTAGTACCTAAGAAACTCTCACCAACAGTCACTAGGGAATCCTTAATAAACCTCACTTAACTAGAGAGAAAGATATGCACTCTTTAATCCCCAACACTATTGTTATTTTTGTTGAACTTATTTAGTATACTTCTTCACTAGCTCATTGGAGTGCCTCCGACCAACCCCACTTGTTGGTGTACGGCCGAGCAAGTAGGCTATTCTGACAACAATTTGTCCACCAGTGAATCTCAATACATATGACCTTTGTATTAGTCAGAATCCAACCTACAATTCCATTTTTCATTCCACTTACCTACATGATCTTCTCTTTGTTAAAGTCTTAAAAGGAATTATATGACAACGGTGTTTATGAAATTAGCTAGCTATAAAGTCTCCATGTAGGGGGCAAAACTAGTGGCTTGGCTCGGCCAGCTCAGATGGGATTGGATTAAGATGGAGGCCCAATACAACTAATTTGTAGAGATGGATGGTCAAGGTCAAACCTTTAAGCCCTGGTAGCCACAGTTTAGTAATTAGAGAAAGAAGATTGGCAATGATAACAATTTTAGTTAAGAATTATAACAAGAAAAGAGAAATTCTTATTTGAGTTCTTTAGCTGAGGAGTAGTGATTCTTTAGGTACACACTTCTCGGTTATACAATGATCGCTTTCTCTCTCTATTTCCTTGTTTTTCTCTCTCTGAACTTTTTGTAATCCCTTGTCCAAAAGGGTCTTCCTTCCTATATATATCTATTTGGATTGCATCCCAACCTTCCACTTGAATGGCCGCTAATTATTCCTTAGATACTTATCCCATCATTGCCTGGTGGTGGTAGAGTAAGCTGTAGGTTGTGGGGGCATTGTTTAAGGGTTATTCTACCATTAATGCGACAGGCTTAGCTGGTATGGTGCATTAAATGTGTAGGTGATGGATGTTTTATCTGAAAGCTTCCTCATTCCCTTGCTTACAAATCACTACTACCTTTCTCAGCCTTTAACCTTATGGTCTTGGTGGTTTATCTCTTGTCTCCCGAGAGGTATTTATTCCTCGGGCGAGCGGTCCTTCTCGATTTCCCTAACTTGAGTATTTTGACTAGGTTAGGTCTAACTTGGTGAATAGTTAGGCCCAGTTGCACCTCGGGTGTATCCCAATTGATGATTTCCTCTCTTCGGACTTTCCCCTCCCACACTCCATATGGGGTGTGCTTTGTTTATTAGTTCATAAAATTCTATTAAAATTTTAACGGAGAAGAGATTTAAGGATAAAACTGACTTAATTTTGAAATATGAAAGGTAGAATTAACACAATTAATACTTGAGAAATTAAATGAAACCTTTTCCAATACTTAGAAAACCAAATTAGCAATTTAAGCTAAAATTCATTGTTGTTCCCTACACATCAAAGTTAAAAAATGATAGCCTCTATCCTAGTACCGTATGATATTTTCAATGAAGATGTCCAGGATCTAAATTGTTAATGTAACTATTATCAGTATAAATAATAATAAAAAAAAAATCTATATTATAAAGCATGTTTACCAGCCTTATCCACGAGGTATATATCTCAAAAGTTTTGTTGACAAGCTTTAACAATTAAAACAAACGTGTTTATTTAAGTTTCTTTAGCTCAAACTTGATTAATTTAATAGATGAATCATTGAATTGGGTTTGAAGTTGTTAATTAGTAAATAAACGATTACAAAATAATTTTTTATAGAACAAAGCTTCAAACTGCTAAAAAATGGCTTGGCTGATTTGGAATCCTAATTTCTTTAGTTGCTGAATCAAAATCCTGCAATGCTGCAACGTACCTCCGAAAATCAGTTCTACCCTCTTTTGCAATGATTGTAGCAAAAACTGAGAGCAACAGTTAGTCAAGCACATTCCGTACAATAAAAGTGCCTCATCCTCACTCCTCACTCCTCACCTCCATTCACATCCAATCCAACATTAAATTCAAGCCGCACAAGGAATCAAACATGTGCTGCACCAAACCAATAATCATGCTAGAACGTGAACAAACTTTGCTCCTACACTCATTCAAAATATAAAAACAAAGACCAATCAGCTAAGTTGGTTGTTAGCCCCTGTATCTTAGACCCCAACACCCTCCTCCTAACTCAAAAATGCAGGACCACCAATCCACCATATCACCCACAAGTTAAAACCATTTGGCCCTCTTACTCTTTCTCATCTTTTATCTTCTTCCATTTGCTTCTTTCTTTTAACCATTTTTCTTCCACGTATTTCACTCTCATATTCCTTTTATAAGAATGGGAATACAAATTTTATGATTCTATCATTTTCTTGTTGTTACATATGTATTTGGAAAAAGAAAAAAAAAGGTCCATCGGTTAAAAAGCTTTAAAGGCACATGGGGAGATTGGGAGGATAAGATCAGATCAGCTTTCCAAATCTTTTAACACGTGTCCATGACCTACACGGCATGGTGCACATTCATCTTCATCACTCCTCACCTAGCCATACATACATACCTAAAATTTTCCTAAAATAAATAGGATAAATAAAATAAAATTTACAGAGTGGTTATTAAACTTATTATAATTTTTTATTTTTATTTTTTTTAATATAGAGCAGGGAAAGACAAATGGTAGCAGAGAAAGAGACACGAAATTTAGGGGCTAAAACAGAATCAAAATGAGAATTGGAAATTTGTTATTATTATTGATCTGTTTTGTTCTTTCCCATAAGGATTTTGCAATTCTTTTGCAGAACCGTACAAGGAACAAATACAGACATCTCTTCTACTACCGGATCATAAAAACACAGAAAGAACTGTACATATTTTGCAAAAACAAAACCAAATTATTAAAAATAAAAAAATAAAAAGCCTTAAGACTATATTTGGAGTAGCTAAAAAGTGATAAAATAAAAGCCATTTGCTTTATTTTCAGTTTTTTTTTTTTTTTTTTTTCCTTCTTCACGGCTTTAATCGAATCCATTCGTAACGGCCTTCTAAGGGCGCGTCCTTGACAATATCGTAATTGTACCTGGAAAGAAAATTCACAGTTTCAAACTCTTCACTTATCCAGTGTTTGGTTACCGAGAAATTAAAAGGAAAAGAAAAAAGAAAAGGAAAAAAATTGGAAACTTTTTTTACGTTCCGTGTGAACTTACTTTTCTTTGAAGCGCTTTTGGAGGTCTTTTTCAGCGGCGGAAAAGAATTCTTCGAGCTCAGACTCCGTCGGCATAATACTCTTCTCCACCGTTGATCTTCGGCGAGTGCTCGCCGGAGTTGGACGCGCCGTTGACTCCAGCTCGCTAGACGGCGTCGTTTCTCTCCTGAGAGAAAAATGCCCGCACACGACGAGGAAAATTTTAATTGAGAATTTAATGTATATTCATAGTAATGTAGGAGTTATATACTACGATTTAAAACCGAAGAAAATTAAATTGAAACAGACCGTTTGGGATCACAGTTTTTTTTTTTTTTTTTGAAAATTTGAATTCAAAGAATCAGTGAGGAAAAAAGTACAAGAATTTCAGATATTTATTATTGAGGTATTTATTGAATGAAAACCTTTCTCTGTAGCAACTATAAGTGGATGTTTCAACTTCAGCACTGTCATCCTGTAAAATAATTAAATTCAGAATTAAAACCAAAAAACAAAAAATTAAAAGAATGAAATATAGAAGAGCAATTAAAGCGCGACAAAACTGAAATTCATAATCAAAATACATAGAATTGAAAAAGAGAAATGCACCTGTAGATCTACGAATTTGAAAGTCTCTACTTCCTCAGCAAGCGAGCTTGATCCGTTACTAGAGCAACACGACGTGGCAGCGTGAACGGAGCTAGGGCTTGAACAGCGTTCATCATTCTCCGCTGGCGTAGTTACTAGGGGAACATACGGCGGCGACGACGGAGAATTCAAATCTCCGGCGTTGAGCTTCCTTCTCTTGGCGGCGGTGGTGGTTGCTGCTGCTGAGCTGGCAAGACCTTCTCGAGCTCTCGTAGTCCTCACACCAACCTGAGTCACCTCCATTACTGCAATCTCCGCAATTCCCCTACACTTCCTCACCATATCTCTCTCTCTCTCTCTCCCTGTGTGGAATTCCGAATTTCACTGTGTTTTTGTTTTTTCTCGCTCTCTCTGGATTTTTGGGTTTCAGAGAGAGAAAAAGAGGGAATGTTGGTATTAGAGAGAAGGTGATGGTTATGTTGACGATGAATTCTGAATGTGGTTTGGACGGCTTGGATGGGTTTTAAGAGAGGAGAGAGTCCGTCAACAGCGATAGGGAATCTCTAAACGGGGAATTTGACGGCGCCGTTATGCAGATACATTTGAGTTTTTCGGGGCCGAACCTTTACCCAATCGGAACTCGGCACGTGTTTTGGAATAAACCCACAGAGGTCATAATTTGATTCTTTTTAGTATCTCGTTTTCACACCTACGATACGGTGCCGTACTTAGGGAACCAATCGCCTACGTTACAAAATTAACTAGCATATCATGAGTTTTGCTTAAATTAATAAAATTCATCAATAATAATAATAATAATAATAATAATTGATAAATATTTAGTGCTAGAGTACTAGCATTAGGTGTGTCAAATGCCAAATGTCAAAGATTTGGCATTTGGCACACCAAATACCAAAAAATAACTCACATAAGGTGTTCTAAATACCAAACAATTTGGTATGGATGAATAATATCATTCCAAATTTAGAAAGGTATGGATAAGAATGCCAAAAAAGACTTTTTTCTTCTCTCTCTCTTCGCACATATCTCTCACCCTCACACGTTTTACTCTCCCTTTCTCTTAGTCCTCTCTCTCTCTCTCTCTCACAAAAACACCATCGGCTGTCACGTCGCCAACCTCGCCACGCCATACCGCAGACCTCCACGTTGTCCACTCTCATTCTCAGATTTAGATTTGGGTTTTTTCATTTTAGATTTGGGGTTTTTCTTTTTCTTCATATTTGGGTAATGAGGTTTTTTAGATATGTTTTGCAATGATTTTTTTATTTGATTTGGGTTTTGTGAAGGCTTGTGGTGGTGGACATTGAGTGATGGTGATGGGTTTTGATAGTGGTGGTGGTGATGGGTTTTGGGTTTGGGGTTTGATGGTGATGGTGATGGGTTTTGATAGAGATGGTGGTGGCAGCGGCGATGGCAGTGGTGTTTGGTTTATGAGAGAGGTGGTGGTGGTGGTGGTGATATTTGTGGGGATGGTAGTTGGTTGGTGTATGAGAGAGGTAGTGGTGGTGGTAATGGTTATGGGTTTGACAGTGATAGTGATGGTGGTGTTAGTGATGGTGCGGATAGTGATTGTTTGGTTTATGAGAGAGAGGCAATCCGATGAAGGGAATAGAGAGAATAAAGAGAAGAGATAAGTTGGTAAGGAGGAGAAGGAGAGAGAGAAAAAAGAAAAAGAAAAAGAAAAAAATGGCACTTTAAAATAGAACAATTGATGTGGAGTGTATTTTCAAATGTTATATTAAAGCTAAAAAAGTAAGTTTTTGTGTGTTAAAATAGCATTTGGATACAACTCCTGATGCTAGTTCTCTTAGAAACTTATTCCCCCTTTCTTTTATCTGGCTGTAAACTTGGAGGTTTTAGCTCCAGTGGTTCGGGTTGAGACTAAGTGTTCATTTAGGAACAGTTTATTTAACCTTTTATAGAAAATTTTATTCTGAAAGTGTGCTAAAGTATACTTGTACCTTGAAAATTTTTGAAAAAGAAAGAAAATGCAGGAAAAAGTGAGGTTTTAAAAAATTGTATATAAAAACTAAAAGCTAAAAACTGAGGCCGATGCCAAACAGGCTCTATGGATTCTTCATCTTTTTCCTCTCTTCAAAATTAATGTGGATGGTGCGTGATGATGCACAAAATTGTTAGTGAGTTGATCGTCTAGACGTGCAATGACTGGAGTGTACTTGAAGAATAAAAGGAGAAGAACCTACAAAGGACACCAGTGGGTGCCAACCAAAGACCTTCTTAAGGTTAAATTAGTGACTGAATGACTTCCAATAATTCTAAAATATGAGAGCTAGGAAATTCAATTTACATTGGAGAGGAGGAGGCTTGGTGTTTATAAAGTGATATAGAACTGACCAAGCTCCCGTGAATGTTGATTCTTTTCCTTATATGGAGTTAATGCCCCAAGATTTTCAGGTTTAACTTCCCATGTTTAGAAGATACGAATATGTAGGAGGATTATTGGGTTAGGTGTGCAAGTTATTTCTATATAGAGATAGTTTAGTGGAGAACATGCAGGATGATGTATAAGGCTAAGTATAGTGCATCGTCAGTCATACAGTATTCGTCCGTCACCATGGTGCACTAAAGTGTATGTGTAGATTAGGTTGCCTTGGAGTCTATCAGATGCATGGGAGCTTGGCTGTCCTTTGCTAACTGATGATCCCATTGCTCCTGACTAGCCCGTGATGCCTTGACGATGCAGGTGTGTTAGACCATTTTTGTAGCGGCCAAAATATTCTATATCAATACGGTTTTTGCGGCTCAAAAGACTGTTGGTGTGGGTGATTATATATAAGATACGAAAAAGGGAATGTGATAGTTGATATGAGCAAGAAGATCCAGGCTCCTTTGGATGCTATCGGGGCAAAAGTGAAAGCATTTGAGGCCGGTATCCATTTTGCTTATGATATGGGGATTTCTTAGTTTATTTTGGAGGGTGATTCATTGATTATTTTAATGCTTTATGTGATCAATCCCCTCCATCCTCTATTGCTCCAATTGTCTGCAGTATTTTGTCATCTGTTCATGGCTTTCGTAACGTAGAGTTTTCCCATGTTAGTCAGCAAGGTAATAAACCTGCTCATTTATTAGCAAAACATGCTTTAGGTATCTGATGATTTCTCTGTTTAGATTGAAGAGAGTCTTTGTTTTGTTGAACAAGCTCTTCTTCAGGATGTAATTTCTTTTTCCAGTGTTTAATGAAGTTTTTAGTATTTCCATTTAAAAAAATGATTAAATTAGGATTTGAGATCAAATTTTGCTAATTCTGGGTTTTTTTTTTTTTTTTTTTTTTTTTTTTTTTAATGATAAGATTTGAATGTATCATAATCACTCTATTTACATTACATTTTTATGAAGCTAAAACATAATTTTTTTTTTTATAAAATGAAGACACTGATTTAGTATTAATAAGTCTAGAGACACATCTAATTGCACAACCCAAATAATGGGTTTGAATGTGTAGGGTCACAAATTGTAGCCTACACCCAGATGGAAACAGGAGATGGGCCCAATAAGCCCAATACAATAAATTTGTAAGAGAGTGGGCGAAAGAATTGGGCTAATAACGGGTCTTACAACTGTTAATGAAGGTTAGGAATTTGGCCGAGGAGGCTAAAACACATAAACAAGTTAAGATCTCAGGTCCGAGGAGCAAGTTTTGGATTAACTGGTGGCGTCAAGTAATGTCCGAGGGGTAGGTTCTTAGATAAAATGTTTTTCTTTAGGTTGTGTTCTTCCAGATGCTACAGTAATTCTTCCTTCTTGTTCTTCCTTTCTATTTTCCGATCTCCTTCTTCTGGAAGTTTTACTCCATTATATAGTCCTTCATTGTTAGATCTTATCGTCCACTTGTCTGCCATCTAGCGTGGTACTCGAGTTTCTGTTTCTTCTCTTACAGCTTTTTGATTTTCTGGGGGTAAAGGTGATCCAAAACACTGTTCAGAGGTCTACTCCACATAAATGCGGCCAGGAAAGCTGCTGTAATGCATTTAATGCGGTGGTAGCAGCTTTTTCCTAAGATATTTCTGCATCCTTATCCCTTCCGTGTGCATTGGTAATCTATCTTCACCTCTGGAACTTCCTGGAAGGTGGACTAAGGGGGAGCCGAGGCCTTCCTTACCGACATATGCCAGACCCGAGGAGGGTATTCCTCTCGGACCAATATTCCTGGACACTTACGCGTTCCACTGTTAGTTACGAGGTTTCCTAATAATTTCCTCTCCTTGGACGTATTGTTGGTAAAATGTGGTACTTAAGCCCACTGCAAGGGCCCAAGTTTTGCTCCCCCCACAGAATGTATCATCTCATTTATTAGCAAAACATGTTTAGGTATTTGATGATTTATCTGTTTAGATTGAAGAGAGTCTTTGTTTTGTTGAACAAGCTCTTCTTTAGGATGTAATTTCTTTTTCCAGTGTTTAATGAATTTTCTAGTATTTCCATTTAAAAAAAATGATTAAATTAGGATTTGAGATCAAATTTTGCTAATTCTGGGTTTTTTTTTTTTTAATGATAAGATTTGAATGTATCATAATCACTCTATTTACATTACATTTTTATGAAGCTAAAACATAATAATTATTTTTTAAAATGAAGACACTAATTGATTTGTATTAATAAGTCTAGAGACACATCTAATTGCACAAACCAGATACTGTATCATGTTGTGATTAGTGTAGAATGAGTTATAAGTGTCATAATAGATCTATGTAAAAGTGATGTTGGTCTTATTATAAATTGACAATCGCATTGTTGATTTAGTATAAGTGGGAGAATTCAAAGCCAAGTTTTAAAACTTATACTTAACTATATGTTTTGATCTAAATAAAGGGTAATTATCAAAAAGTGGAAGTCATATATTTAAATAATATCTTATCTATAAAAAAATGAAATTAATTAGAATCATAAATTTTTCATTACTAAAACTTGGAATATCCCCAATCCCGTTTGGCGGAGAGGTGGTCTAAGTCTTAAGCATAATTATTGTGTACGGAATGAATAGGCATTTAGACATCAACTACCGTTGCCCTTTTGTGTCTGTCAAATTTCTTGCGTTTTGCTTTTACATTCCACGAGTAATGATTTATGCTAGGCACATATTAATCATATATTCATTGATTGAAATCATGACACATATGATGGTAAGAGAGGCAAGGGTGTTACATTGAAGTTGTGTCAGGCGTTATTAAGAATGGAGAGTGGAAAAAAAGTTAAAGATACTGTAGTTGAGATCCTAAAACACAACATCAAAATAATACCATTTCTAGATTGATTTTTCACGCTATAATTAACATGTTAGGTACAGCTCTTTATACCGTACAGGGAAAGAGCAAGACAGACTTCAGAGTTGTCATGGTGTCCTTGCTTTTGGCATTCATTCAGTATAAAATTTTACCAAACTGATCAAATAAAAGAATATAACCTACTTTTGATTACCTTAGAGCACCCTATAATAAAAAGAAAAAAAATTACACAATTTTACTTAAAAATGACTCACATCAATTGACATATAATTATGTAAATTTACAAATTTATTACAATAATTTTGTAAATTTACACTTATACTATTTATTTTGCATTTAATTTTTTATTTACTATTTACATATTTTGAGCATGAATTAAGAGAGTGGATGATGATATTTGTATGTGAAGAAAGAAAACTGTAAGGACGTGTTTTGATCCACAGCCTAAGAGATTTGGATAGTGGCCTAATAAGACCAAAACAATAAATTTGTTAGAAAGTGGCTTTGTTAATGAACATTTAATGAGTTTATGTATAGACCACAATAGGCTAGTTGATGTAAGAATGAATAAGACAAATAGTTTGAAAAGAAAAATACTCCTCGGTTAGGTTCGAGGATGGTATGTTCTTCTATATTTCTTTCAGACTTATACAAATATTCAAGTTCTTCGTTACACAGTAATTTCTTTTCTGGTTTTCTGATGATCCCTCCTGTAATGGAATCCCCCACCTTTTATACCCCATTTCCTTCTTTCATCTTAGTTGTTCACATGTAGATCAGATTGTTAATCTCTTTGATACTTGTCTCATTAGCACATTCCTAAAGTTTTTGCGGGTAGCTGTGAGGCTAGAAGTCACTGTTCAGGTATCACCTCCACATTAATGCGGTCAGTTGGTTAGGTGTAGAGCATTTAATGCAGTGGTAGCAGCTTTCTTCCCAGATATTTCTCAATTCTCTGTTGACTCACTTCTTTCTAAAACTTATCCTCCCAAGCACAGTTGCCTATTGCCCAATACTTGATTGGTGGTCGAATTTCAAGCTGCCACTTTGTTGGCCGAGGAGGGGTTGCTTCTCGAACAACGTCACTTGTTTTCTACAATCAAACCTCCTCCTCAGTCCAGTAATCTACTTGCCTTCACTAATACGTACCTATCTTCGGGCTCTCTGACGTCCTCAAGTGCGGCCCACGGCCCAATATCCTTATTTGGGTCTTTCATCCCTACAAAAACAATTAGAAAAATTAATATTTTAACAAAATATAGTGTAAAATATATAATCTAATGTGTGATGTTTTGAAAAGTGAATAGATAAAATAGAAAAAATAAGTTCTTATACTAAAATAGACATAAATTTTTGCACGATTTGATACGAAAAATCTTATAAGTTCTTTTACTATCTTTAAGTTACTAACTTTATTGGCAATGGAAGAATAGCTTAAAGTGCCACCTGAGAATCTGTTTTTTTTTTTTTTGGCTTGAAGAGAATCAATATATTTGTAAGAAAATAAAAAACACCCACTAAAACAAAAATTTTTTATTACTAAGAAAAAAACCGTTGTAATAATATCAGAGTCATTGCAATAGTTTATGTGAAGTGTTGCAATAAAATTTGAGTTAATAGGCTTGTACTACAAAAAATTTCGTTGCAATAAACTTTAAATATTTTAATGATAATTTTGATGTAATAATATATTTGTTCTTGCAATAAACAATTTGGATCAAATAGATTCCAAATAATTGACAATAATAATTTGGGTCAAGTTATTACAACGATATTTTTCATTGTAATAAATAATTGTTTCATATTTTTCATTACAATAGATTATAAAATAATTGATATTAGATTATTGTAATAATATCTTTGTTTCAACTTCATGTCTGTCATTGTAATAGATTGTAAAAAAATTTATATTTAGTTATTGCAATGATATATATTTTTTGCAATAAGCTGTCACTTTGAAATTTCTATTGTAATAGATTGCAATTTTTTTTTTTTTTTTTTTGATACCAACCAGAAGAAGCAACATTACAAAATTGCAGGGTTAGACCAGCTATAGTGTACTAGTATGCTAGTTGCCAAGTCAGCCAAAAAGCATACATTGTTAAGTACAAGCTTAGAGACAAAAAGAAATTTAAAGACTAAACCCTATTGTTGTAGGGACTTTATATCTGCAAATATAGTTTTTCTTCCCATCTTCGATTACAGTCCATGTTGTAGAGCTGGACTAGCCTTTTGCTGCTACTCAAAAACAAAATCTGGTTGTATCCAAGTCTTTAGCTTGCATAGCTGCCACCACTAAAGCTTCTTGCACTGCACCATAAGCTATTCCTGGTGGACTGCTAGCACAACCTTTGAGCACAGTATCACCTTGAGTATTTTGAGCTTCATATGAGTATGCACACCTTCCATCTTTCTTCGTTCTAGCTCCAGAAATCTTGATGAAGAGGTCGCAAATTCCTCCAATGTTCTGGTTTGTAGTACCTTGTCTAGCAGACCCCCTGCTAGAGATGTTGCTCTTGTTAAATGCATCTTTGTACCTGCAAAAAAGATTATGAGCAGTTAATATAACATCCATAGGGTTAGGTTGTCTTCCTTCATGGACAACTTTGTTCCTATGTTCCACATGGTCCATAGAGTGGTGAAAATGTGTTGCAAGTAACTCACAGTGTCCTCATCCATCTTCTTGTATCTAAGCACTACTCCATTAATCTATTGTCGAACTGGGATATTATTTAAATTAAAGGTATGTATAGCCAGGTGAGATCCATGCCAACAAGCTCTAGTAAAAGGGTAGTAAAGGAATAGATGGGAGGAAGACTCATCCTCTACATCACATAGAGGGCAGTGACTTGAAATAGCAATCCCTCTATTTTTCAAGGTAAGGAATGTTGGGAGATTGTCATGCAATAGGTTCCACACAAAGTTACCTATTTTTAAAGGTACTTTAACCTTCTAAATGAGGTTCCAAACTTTAGGGGGAATACTATTGGACCTATGGTGGCTTGGGGAATTCTGGACAGAATTATTAATAAGAATTTTATGGGCATCTTGGACTTTGTAATCCATACTTCCACATAATCTTGTCCGAAACTAAACATATTTTGGAGATGGGAGTACTCATGATATTAGAGCATAAAGGATAGGGGTAGATGGTTCTGACCAAATTAGGTTTCTAGGAACAAGAATTTTGATCAATTAGATTAGCCACTGTGCCTATTGTGAGGTTTGGATTATGCAAATTTTGGGATGGATACAAAGTAGGGTGATTCAGGGGGATATCCAAACCTTTTCCAACCCACCATCTACCTTCTTTAAAGTTTATTATTGTTATGTTTGATGATATTCCTCCAAAACCAGGACTAGTGGGGTTTGGGTGTATAGTCATGAATGGTACACCTAATGAAATATTTGGCTTTGAATGTTTTTGAAATTAGAGATTGGGGGTTATGATGTATCCCCCAAAAACCATACTTGGCAAGCATGGCCTGGTTCATTAAACTAAATTTCCTAAAACCAAGCCTTCCTTCTCTCTTAGGTAGGCAGACTTTATCCCAATTCACCAAGTGCAACTTCCTAACCCCTTGATTAGTACCCCACCAAAAAGCTCTAGTGATAGCATCCAACTTGCTACAGATGGTTTGAGACACTCTGAAACATGAAAAGGTATAAATATGCATAGACTAGAGTGGTTCTACCAGCTTGGGAAAACAGCTTTGCCTTCTAGCCCTGAAGCTTAAAATTGAGTCTATCCACTAAAAACTGAAAGTCAGCCACTCTTTTTCCTCTTAATTTAAAATTTAGAACTAGGTATTTTGTAGGATTTTGGACTAAATTAACCTACAAGGACAAGGCAAGGGCTTCTTGATCCTCTCTAGGCAAGTTAGAGGAGCAAAAGAGGTTAGACTTAGAAAGGTTAATACTTTGTCTTGATAAGGAACAATACCAATCTATAATTCTCCAGATGTTAGCAAGAGATTTATTGTCCATTTTAAAGAAATGGAGGGAATCATTTGTAAACAGCAGGTGTGTGAAGGAGCAACCATTTCTTCCTATCTTGGTCCCCTAAATATCCTTTATGTGCTCAGCTTGCATAAGAGAAAGGTACAAAATATTTGCACACATGAGAAAGAGATAGGGTGATAAAGGGTTCCCTAGTCTTAGTCCTTTATAAGGTTTGAAGGATTGAGTTATACTACCATTAACTAACAAAGTATAATAGACAGTAGTCACACACTCCAAGATCCAATTCACCAAATTGGGGCTAAAATTCATAACTACAAGAACAGCCTTTAAAAACTTCTAGTCTACGCTATCATAAGTCTTACTCATGTCTATTTTCATGGCCCCATAACACTTCTTTCTGCCTTTCATTTTTCTAAATGTATGAAAACTTCATGTGCAATGTGTGTAACGACCTAAGAAAAAGCGCTAGCCACATCTGCGTTATACCTCAAAAGGACTAGTCACTATTGAGACTCCTTGTAGTTGTTAATAAAGCCCAGTTCAACCCAGTAAATGCTCGATGTGGGACTAATCATACACCCACACACATCACACAATCAATCAAATTAGGGCATCACAATCTCCTCCACTTAAATCTCTAACGTCCTCGTTAGGGCCCACTTTGTGGGGTAGTGTCTCTGACCCCACACGAGATTACCAGGCCGACTTTGATACCATATGTAATGACTGAAGGAAAAGCGCTAGTCACATCTGCGCTATACCTCAAAAGAACTAGTCACTATTGAGGCTCCTTATAGTTGTTAATAAAACCCAGTTCAACCCAGTAAATACCCAATGCGGGACTCATCACACACCCACACACATCACACAATCAATCAAATTGAGGCATCACAATGTGAATGTTGTCAGTGATATTCCTCCCTCTAATGAAAGCATTCTGAAAAGAGGTGATGAGGGAGTCCATAAAAGGCTTAAGTGTATTAAGAGTTTGGAAATGATTTTGTATATAACATTGCAAAGACTAATGGGCCTAAAATGATTGACATTATCAGGAAAATAAGTTTTTGGTATTAGAGTAATGTAAGTATGGTTAAGGGATTTAAGCAAAGAACCTAAGTGAAAGAAAGCTTGGACAGTGTTGAAGATGTCAAATTTGATTGTGCTCTAATACTCCTAATAGAAGAAGGCAGGGATGCCATCTTGGCCAGGAGCTTTGTAGGGACCCATTTGGAACATAGTGAACTGTATTTCTTCATTGGTGATTGGTCTATTGAAAAGAGAAAGTTGCTGAGCAGATAGCTGGGTTAAGGGCAAAAACCTAATCTCTTAAAGAATATGATCAAAATCAGTAGTAATCGAGTCCTCATATGATTGTTTGAAGTGCTAGACCAAGATATTCTCAATCTCCAATCAGTTCTCAATAGTATTTCCATCAGGTGTTTGAAGCTATAAAATCATATTCCTAGCTCTTCTTTGCTTCACCATTGTCTAGAAGAAGCGTGTATTTCTGTCCCTCAAGACTATCCAGTCACTCCTAGCCTTTTAATCCTACATCACCTCTTCTCTTTGGAGCAAAATCTCCAATTCCTCGCTAACAATTCTCTCCTCATGAACATCATCAATAAAAGAGATGGAATTCTGAATAGCTTGAAGTTGTAGTTGCTTTTGGTAAATCTCACAGTCTATCTTTCCAATAACCTCTTTGTTCCAAGTGCACTCAAAAGTTTGTGCCTCAACTGAAATGTTCTGGACCCTACTGTATGGCTATTCCAGGCTTGTTGGACCATACTCTTACAGGCTGGATGACACAACCACAGTCGCTCGAATCTAAAAGGTCTTCTTTTGAATGGTTGCAAGTACTCAAAATCAAGGATGATGGGCCCATAATTTGAGCGAATGATTGGGAGATTTCTAAGAGCATAGTTAGTGTAAGCATTCACCCAATCAACATTGACAAAGGCCCTATCTATCATTTCCATAACAAAATCTTCTTCATCCCTTTTATTCATCCATGTAAATTTTTTGCCAATAGAGCAAGCTCACACAACGCCAAATCAGAGATCACTTCTTGGAATAACTCTACTCCTGGGATTGAGCCATGATTAAAGGAAAACTTATCAACAAAGTTGAAGATTTGGTTAAAATTCCCAATACAAAGTCACCTTGGGTGAGTTGACAATTTGAGGTTTCTAAACTTACTCCATACTTCCTCTCTCTTAGAGTGATCAGGATTTCCATAAACAAAAATAATGGATAGCAGGTTACCTCTGTTGTCCAACAAGTTAGTGTGAACAAGTTGCTTTGATTCATAAATGATGTGTAGGCTCTGTTTTGGCATCCAGGCAAGTAGGAGACCACCACTAAGCCCATCTCTAGGTAACTCCCATTCTTCAAAAAAGCCACATCTATCCTAGATTTCCTTTCCTGTCTTTCACTAACCGAGTCTCCATAAGAAATAAGATATCAAGCTTGGACTCAAGGGCTTTTTTCTCATTATAAAACTGTAGAGAGTTTGCCCAAACCCCTACAGTTCCAGCTAAGAATCCTCATGGTTGCTGGGAAAGCTGATGAGGGCCAGCTTCCTATAACCCATTTGTATATACAAATTGTGGTTCATCTTGATTGACCTCAAGTACCTAGAGTTGGTTCTGATTAACACCTCCAACATCAATGATATTCTTCTAATTGCAAAATAATTAGTATCAAGTTATTACAATGATTTCTTCAATTTAAGTTATTGCCAAAAAAAAAAAAAATTAATGCAATTTTGTATTAAAGCCTCTATTTCAACAGAAAATTATAAATTATTGAAACTAATTATTATTAATGTAATAATTTACCACTTTTAAGTTACCATTGCAACAACTTTTAATTTGTAGATGTGATATTATGTCTAATATCACTATACTAATTTTGTTATATTAACATTTGATGTAATAGACTAGTGACTAGGATCTCACAAACAAATATTTCTATGATATTATAATATTAATTGATTGGTTTGCATTTTATATATAGTGCATTTCATAATTTTTTTTTTGGCAAAAATCCAAAATTGTCCCTCTAACTTTTAGCTTTTGTCATTTTAGTCCTCTTACTTTCAGTTTTGTCATTTCAGTCGTTTAAGTTTTAATTTTTATCAATGTAGTTTTCTGTTAGAACCCAGTTACCTTTTTCCGTTAAGTGACCAAAACAACGTCGTTTTGGCTCTTTTTAAAAATAAATAAAAAATCGTAATTAAAAAAAAAAAAAGGAAATCAAAACCAAACCAACGAATGATGATGGAAATCAGAAATCGGTTAAATTGCTAATTGCAAGTTGGCAAGAACAGAATTCGATTTTAGTTCCAAACCAAAATGATAATCCTCACCAGAGGTGGAGCCAATCATGAAGTCAATAAGGCCTTCCACTTCTCCTAATAGTGTCATAAGCAAAGCCACCATTGATGGGACAATTATTGAGTTAAGACATGTAATTAGCAAATTTTGTATGTCAGAAGTCGTGGAGGAGTCTGAAATGGCTGTCATCCAAATTGAGCGGTTCTGGCATGAAGCATATATGGATGTGGATATCAAAACTATGCTTTCAGGAAATACAGGTATCCATGGGTTTATGGTGATCTATTTCAATTCAGTTGAAACCCAGGTGTTGAAAGCTACAATTTTTCTACTGTCTGAGATGGGGTCCAAAGCCAAAGATGTGATTCAGACTGATTTTTGATTTCCATCATCATTCGTATATTTTGGTTTCGATTTCTAACTTTTTTTTATTTTATTTAACAGCTTTTTAAAATTTTCTTTTAATTACGAAAATTATTTATAAAAAGAAGAAGAAGAAGAATGAGCCACTTAATGGAAAAATGTAACTAAATTCTAATAGAATACTACATTGACAAAATTTTAAACTTAAAGAACTGAAATGACAAAACTGAAAGTTAGAGGACTGAAATGACAAAACTGAAAGTTAGAGGACTAAAATGACAAAAACTGAAAGTTAGAAGGACAGTTTTGGATTTTTGCTTTTTTTTCTTTATTGTACAACAATAAAATATCTTGTACGTAAGCCCACATCTCTGACATCCAGAATATAATTGAACTTTGACCTGCAATTTTAATTATGTTAGATGAAAATTTTTATAAGATAATGAATTTCTTATATTATTTTATTTAGACTGCTAATTGAAAAGGTGCAGAATGTGTTTGTATAAAAAAAAGTGTGGCTCCATGAAGTCCATACAATTTGTTTTTTTTTAGCAGAGTTCAATAAAGGGAATGAAAATGAAAGGGCGAGACATTTATTTTTTGGAATTAAGTTGGTCACATTGTACAATTGTAAAAGGATTTTACTAATGTGTGCCCTTAGGGCACACATTAATTTCCATTTTTGGGAAAAGTTTTCTCGAGAATTGAAAAAGTAATGACAGCTTTTTCAATTCCCGAAAAAATGTTTCTAAAAATAGAAAGCTTAATGTGTGCCCTTAGGGCACACATTAACCGGACCCATTGTAAAAAGGGAAACCAGCTCATTGCCTACATGAAGCAACGATTGGGACATTGGCTGTAATAATTTAACTAGTGCTAGCTGTTCGAATTAATACGTACAATATACATGAAAAGTAAACATTGTGGTGTCTTTAATTATTCCATTTTATATTCTATCACCTCACACTTTTTTTAACAAGATATATGGGTTAATTAGGACCTTATTAATTATTGTCAATCTGGGTTATGTCTAAAAATATTAGGATTTAGGAGTAAGACTGGAATAAATTTATTCTATTTATTTATTTGCATTTCTCTAGAGGAAGATTGGGGCAAGAAATGATTTATTTAGGGTCCTCTATTGTTTTAGAAATAAAACAAGAATGCACATTTTGGGAGGATTCGCCTTTTCTTTTTGAAATAAAACGCTAAAAAGGCAAAAGTGAAAAAGAGAGAAAAAAAAAATGTATAATTAATCCCAATAATCAAACAAGCTATTCAAATTATGTAGGAGCTAATAGAATTTGCTTCGGCTCCTAACTATCAAATAAATCTAGGATCATCATTTTCATTTTTCTCTTTACTAAATAATGACTTCTTGGTTATTATACTTGAGTTTCCAAGCTAATTATTATTTATTTATATTGCAATCGTTAATAACACATTTGAATAATTAAAGTATAAGCTTTAATAACTTTGGGCTTCACCCTTACCAGTTACTTTTACTTATACAAAAACATATTAATTACGAACTCTACTTCAATGATAACCTAACAGTACTTAGGAGGGACATTGGTCTAGAACACAAGAAATCAAGTCATCTGCAATATAAGTACTTGTATGTAAATAGTGGACTTTAGGGTGAACTAATATAATTCAACTTTTAGTGTCTTTTTTTTTTAGAAATAGTTTTAACATATGATGTCTACTTATGATAATTGTTCTTTATCATTAAATCAAGCACCAATTGATTTTTTGGTGTAAGTGGAGCCAAACCCAATTACTTGAGATCTCTTATTCGACGACAAGAAATTTTATTAGTTGAGCTAATTGGTATCTTAACATGATAATAAAAAATAATCATGATGAAGTGAGTTATACATACTATCCAAAAAATGAATTTGATGAAGTGATAGAGGGAGACATGTCACACGTGGTCATTTAATTTAGGGCCATATTGGCATAACTACTGTTAGGTAAGTGTAGAAATTAATAATGTAGAAAAATATAGATGTCTTTAACATATACTCGGTACACTTGTATTATACGTTTGTCGCATCTCACATGGAATTTTTATTTGGACAGTCCAAATAGTAGATAAAGTTGGACCACGGCCATAAAAGTTTCACTTGGGTCAGTTGTGTGCAATGGATTATAACCGCACTTCAAAGTTGAAAAGTGACCAATACCGTCCAAAATTACCATGCAGAGACATCGGTAGTTAGCTGATTCCAATTTTCCCAAATAATTGTGGATCAGACTTTTGATATTCACCATAGTTTCTACCTTACGAGACACAATCAATTTTATGGTAGGGTACACAGCAAAATCATCACTAATTATATGTCTTTTAATTAACACGTGCATTCCTTCAATATCTACTACTAGTACGTATAAATCATCATCATTTTTGCAGATTACCAAAGGAGTTCTTACAATGTGACAGACATCAAATAGTGACATGCTTATCTTATAATGGATTGTAAACTAAATTTTTCGTGAAGCTAACAATTGCGCCGATGCTATAGCCAAAAGATGTGGTGATTCTGACCAAGACTTAAGGATTTTTGATAATCCGCCACTCCATCTATAAACTTATGTAGTATTATAATAACTTGAGGTTGTTCCATGAAAGGATATGTGGGGTCATGTTAACGAATACCCTTAAGACAATGATTAACAATTCATTTTAGGAAAATTTTGATACCACTTTTTATGAAAAATATAAAAACTGTCAAAATATTAATTACTTTTTTTTTTCTTTTTCCATAAAAACTTTCTTTAAATGGGTTGTTAACCATTGTCTCAAAAGCATCCGTTAGCATTTCCCTTATTAATTTTCTTGCACTTTAAAGAGGAGAATAAGGCTATTTTATGAGTAATGCTTAGGACACAGAAAAGTGTACAACTTTGTGTCACAACTCATCACGTGTCGAGTTGTGATTGATATAAGTGTGATGGTGGGTCATGTGGAGACATATTTGTACTAATCATAACTCGCCACATGACAAATTGTAGCACAAAATTGTGTGCTTTTCTGTATCCTGAGAATTACTCCTATTTTGTTAGCTTTAAATTCTGGTTAGCTGTTGAAAAACAAGCTGTGGGTCCAAAGGTATTGAAGATATTCTCATACATTAAAGACCGAATTAAAGGAAAGGACTGAACTTCATTTTCATGCCCATTCAAGTAAAATCTGACAATCTGACAATCTGACAATCAGTGACTGATTCTCAAAAAAAAAAAAAAAAAGGTGACCACGACCCTTCAGCTGCCTTATTTTCAGATACTTATTGAGAATAGTTCTCGGGAGAGTTCATGAATGGCATTTGCGTAAGCAATATTTTTTATGATTGAGGATTGTAAAAGAAGGTGCCAGATGAGAAAGTTAGTTGCGATCGACAGCTTCAGTGTCGGCTCATATATGACATTAAATTTCTTCATTAACTACTCGCTCTGTATTTTCCTTAGGTTTTATGACCCATATGGTGTCAAAAATTCAAAATCATGTCATATTATCCAAAAGAAAACCAAGTAAGGCATTGCTTCAGCTTTATTGAAAATTAAAGATGAAAGAAAAACTATTTAATTAATATAGGCAAAGATGACAAAAATAAAATAAAGGACAAATCAATATGTAGTAGGGCCAGCTCTAGTCTTAGGCCACTTAGACATAGGCCTAAGACTTCCATTACAAAAGTCTCTACCCCTTCGTACAAAAAAGGCACTATTCCTATATTTCAAAAAGGCCACAGTTTTATGATAAATAGCTTTTAAATAGTTCTGTATTATTTTTTATGATTGATATGGTAGATGTTACAAATTTTATTACGTAAGACTTACAAATTGATGTTACAAACCTTTAAAAAAAAAAAAAAACAAATTGATGTTACAAATCACAAAAAAGTAATTCAAGCATTTATTAATTAGGTTGTTGAAGTTTACTAATCAAATTCATTATCATTGTAATTTGTAAACATTTTATAGTAGCTCCAGGATTTTATTTTTCTCACCCCATAAATACTAGATAAATATAGAAACCTAATCAAATTGAAACCCTAAACTATTTGGAAAAAAAAAATTGTAAATGTAGTCGATTATCAATGATAATTAATTTCCTTACTAGCTTAAGATTTTTATTTTTGTAAACTAATATCCTACATGGTTTTTTTGTATAGATGAAAGACGTTCTACCATACGTTCATAATGTACTTTTGGCCAATGCTGGCTAATTTTCTTTTTATGAGGATTTGTCTTTCTTCTCAAAAAAAAAAAAAAGCCCATTTAAATTAATCACCTTGATTCTCAAACTATATCAATTTGTTCTTAATTGGTAAGATAAGACTTGATAATCAACAAATTCTATAAATAACATAAAATTAGTAAATAGACAATCATGGTAAATGTCTATTTTCTTTAATTAAGTTGAAGAAAATGAGATGAGGAGTGGACGAAACTGGTCAATATTGCAACTTGCAAGTGTAATTCATTAGGCTATATGTACAAGCTCTTGATCTTTGAATCTCTTTAACCGAATGAATTAGACATCGTAGCAATTCCCATATGCTGTAATTTTAGAATCTACGTTTCTCCTGAAAACATTATTACCGGAAATTACATTCTCGCATCATTTTATATTGTACCTTTGCGATAAAATTGCCCTTTCATTTTCATGAAGCCACAAAAAATTTGAAGTATCAATATGGAAAAAAGAATTGAAGAATCTAAGGTACAATTATGGAAAGAGTGCATTTTCAATATTATCCTAATGGAAACGCAGAGAAAGAAAGAGAGAGAGAGAGTTTTTTTTTTTTTTTTTTTAATTTTTATGAATAAGAGAGAAAGAGACTTCCCAACTGTAATATGGAACACTTTAATTAGTTCCTAAGTGATACTCAATTATACAGTAAAGAAAGGACAGTAATGAATGTTAATTTGATGTTTTTTTTTTTTCAAATTAAAGGGTCGCTAACGTAATGATTCAGGACCCTAAAATCAAAGGATGGAAAGACACATAAAAAAGTAAGATTCCTTGAAGTAAGATAATAAAAAGGCGATGGACAAGTGCACATGGATATTAGGGTCATGAAATTGGGCACAGAAAACAAGAACAGATTGAGATTTTTCCAATCTTGCATGAAAATTGGGGCGGCAGAAATGGGAGTCACATAAAGAAAGAGGACCTCCGTCTCCCTCAATGGCCTATGGCTAAATCCCAACCTTTAGTCTGAAAGTCCTTTTGGTTTGCTTTAAGTTGAACTTATGCACATAACTACAAAAGGCGATTGAATGATTAAGGGCCTTAAGGGTGTGACCTCACTCAATATTCTACAACTAGCTTACATGTACGTTTTTCCTCAAATTATATTTCTTTATTTATTTTCAAATATGAATGATGCTTGAGTTTACTTTTCTTAGTAATTACAGTACAAGTTAAGAAACTTTTGTTATCTTGTTTTTTACCTACATGCAAAAACTCTCGTGTATATGAATCATGCTTATTTTGAATTTAAACTATTTTTATGAATTATAAAGTTGAGAACTTTTGGATTTAAGTTGTTTGTATATAAATGAGGGCAATAAACATTTGATTGGTAGTATATAAATATGAATATATGGAGTACTATTCATTGAAATATGCATCAACTACATGCAATGAAAATTTAATGTATATACAAATGTAGTGGATTTCTTCCTCCCAATTTTTTAAACTTTAAAAAGAAAAAAAAGTTTCCCCCTCTTTGTTGTTGGGCTCGGCACAACAAAAGATGGTACTTGAAACTTGAAAGAGTAAAAGAGTAAAAGAAATACAAATTTAATGCTAAGCCAACAAGATAGTTTTACAGCCTTTTATACTTTTTTTTTAATTAAAAAAAAATCTTAATTTCAATTTTTTACAACAAGAGTCGAAGTGGTGATTTGAATTCTTCTTCTCCTTATAAATGTGTTGATGCTCGTTTTGGAAGCCCAGTAGCAGGAAGAAGCCCAACAATATGGGCAAAGTAGAGTTGGTGGATTAATAAAAAAAAACCATTAAGCTCAAATGGTAGGAACAATGGATCATAGGCCCATAAAGTAAATAAATGGGCCTTAAGGAAAGAAAATGGGCCTAAAGGAGCCCAAAGAGAGAAGTAGTAAACTCATGGGTATTATGAGATGTAAAAAAGTAAGAATGGGCCGCAACAAACCCGAGGTAATGAAGTAAGAAAGTAAGGGGTTGGTGGAAAGCCCATGAGCCCCCAAGATGAAAAATAAGGTAATTGGGTCAGGGAAGCCTAAAAGAGTTAGTAAAAGCTCATGAGAATGTAGAGTTAGAAAATGGGCCAAGGATGCCCAAGGAAAGCAAATGGGCCAAGGATACTCAAGAAGAGAGAAATGGGACAAAGGAGCCCACAAGCAATGTAATGGGTTGAGAAAGCCCAAAGTAGCCTGAGTATAAATCCAATAACCATATTGAGTCATTGAGAAAAGAACAGACAGTAGGCCCAAAGAGGCCCAGCAAGCACGGGTCAAATAACACCATGGTAGGAACAGCAGAGTGGTATGGTAGGAATGGCAACAAGACTACAGAAGGAGCAAAGAATGGGTTGAAGAGGGGAAAACCCATAATCAAACAAGGCCCGGCCCTTGAAAAGAGCAAGCTGATAAAGAAGGGAAAATTAAAAAACAGTTCACGCCATAAGAGGTCAAGGATGATTGGCAGAATGCACAGATGAGCCTTCAAACCATGGCAAACGCATGAGCAGTAGACAAGCTTTTGACGTACACAGGAAGTGGAGCACTCGTGCACTACCAACCTATACCTAACCAATACAGGAGTGGTGGATCATGGGCCAGAGGTAAGAAAGGGTATGGTTTGGTGGTGGGGAGAAGGGAAAGCCTATTCTGGGGTTCCCATTCATATTCTTTTGGGGGTGATGTCCTGCTGGGATGATATACCACCCAAAATAAGGAATGATAAGTTGGAACTACTAGGTGCATGCCATGAGGGATAGCAAGAGAGAATACTCACACTGTGGTGGATAAGAATGCCACGATGAGCAAGTGAACAAAATAGTCTTTTTTGTCTGGTAATGGGAAGTGGCATAGCCAGCACAGGTAAGTGGTGGTGGCTGGACAACTAACAAACCAATGGGTGGTCGGGAAGAACACCCTAAACTAGACAAAAGTAGTTAAATGCTAAAATGATAAAAATCAGTCATGGCATGCAGTATATAAAAAGGGTCATTGTTGTGCACAGTAACACCAATCACAACAATAGTAACCACTAGAAGAGAATCACAGCATCACCATTGCCATAACACTACACAAGTAAGCATTAAGAAAGAAAGAAAAGAGTGGAAAGAATCAAAGTAACAAAACGGAGAGAAAAGAGAAAAAAGAGAAATAGAGTGTAGAATGGCAGGCATACACCAATAGACTAATCTTTTCTCTCCCTCTAAAAGCCTACCCTCTGTTGAGGATAAAGAACTTGTTTGGGCACAAGTCATTCAGGCCCGTTCCCTCAAAGTAAGTAATTTTTACAGCAGGATCCTCCTGTGAGATTACTCACGTTAAGGAAGTAATTCCATTCTTGGCCTTAGCCCTGTAACACAATTGCATGTGACAAACTGATCTTTCATTCTTTGATTTTATCACTTATTACTAATGTTTCCTATTTCGTCCTTGCAATTATGCCTATAATGTGTTCTTTTTCCCTGTTTTAATTAATGATCTCTTGCTTGTTTTGCCTAACAGTAACGTATTTCTTTTATCACTATTTTTTATTGCATTTATCTATTATAACTCTTCTGTAGCAACTTTGCCTGCGATGGGCATGTGATTAAAGTTTCAGCAAACGAGGCATAGTTTGTGCTCAAGTCAGACGAAGGTGAGTTGCAATTGGACCGATCCCAACTCTCTTATCCAGAACATTTGGGCCCAATACAGCAGGAGGCAGTCTAACCCAAAATCACAAAAGGCCCACTACAAAAGGAGATTAGGTAATGTCATTAACCTATAGGATTCATGGCTTTTGTGCTACATCTCAATGAAAGACGGAAATAATTAAGTATTTAAACCTTAAATTAGGGTGAAAAATGAATATTTATAGAAAATATCATAACTTTCTAATGTTACAAAGTGCCACACCTTTTGTTTCTCAACAATCTTAGCATGGTGAAACATAGAATTTAGTGGAAGGAATTTGCCCCCCTCCCCCTCAAACCAAAGTGCTTGATAGCTGGCCTAGCTAGCTGAGGTGAGGCATTGGTTTCAAACTAAGTCTTCCTAGTAAAAAAAAGTGACTAAAAAACCTAGACTTGGCAAACAAGTGGGGTTCCTGGCAAACAGGTGGGGTTCAAGTTGTGTTAATTGGGTTCAAGTTAAAAATTGGTCATCTTAAATTGGTTGCAAATAAGTTGGGTCAATAAAGTTACATGTCAACCTGCATTTTTTCACATGTAAAAAAAATATATCTGTGTGTGAGTGAGAGAAAAATAACAAAATAGTCAAAAACAAAAGTTCAATAATACATAGATCTTAATTAATTTTACACAATTTAAATTTCACAAATGATATTGTTAGTATAAAAGTTAGGTGATTTGCCATTAAATGCCCAAAACAACATATTTTGGTTTTAAAAATTAATACATTAAAATTTTCATAAAATAAAAATTATAGAAATTTAAAAAAAGGAAAAAAAAAAAAACAATAAGTTATGATTACTTTGGCTGCATTCTTAGGCAATGAAGATGCATTTTTTACTCTCTCCTCTCATATATAGATTTTGTTCCACTTGGAAACAGTGAAAAGGATGATAGTTCACTTGCAGCAAATGAGATTAATTTGGAGTGATTTGCTTGCTTATTTGGTCTTTTTTTTTTTTTTTTTTTATATATATAAAATGTTTTTAAAAACGGGTCAAATCGTGAGTCAAACGGATTGACTCATAACTGACCCAAGAAAAAAGGGCCGGGTCTAGGTCAACTCTTTTTTTTTTTTTTGCTTCAGATAAAAAATTCTCAGGTCCAAGTTGCGTCCAATTTTGCCTGACCAAACTCAGTCACTTGGTTACTAGTAATCTAGTACTACACTACTACATTATATAAGAGGAGATATTCATTTGTTTGGAGTTTACTTAATTAGATATGTTCTTTTCTTTATTATCTGTCTTTTTTTTTTTAGAAGGGGAGGAGTGATAAGGAGAGGTTTGAGTTTATTTACATATGTTAAACTACTGTGGGGCCGTTACATTTTTTAAGTAGCACTAAAAATGTTAGTATCATAAACAAATGCTAATTAGGGACATAGTGATCATTGTGGGAACATATTCCAATTTCAAAGCCTTTGGTGATTGCAACGTATGATTGAAGATACTCAAGTTAGGTCAAAACTATAAAATGGTGGTGGATCCAAGACAAATACAAAAAAACAAATTAAGAAATGGGAAAAAAGGGAGTTGCATGGCTATCTGTAATTGTTATACTTTTACATACCATGGTTACGATCCAAAAGGAGCAAAGAACTTTAGGTTTTGCTCTCTCTTTATGATGCTAATTGCTAAACAGTGGAAAGATGCGTAATTTATCAGTCTGGCAAAAAAGACATGGAAAAGAAAGAAAGTCAGGGAAAGAAGAAAAGAAAACGTGAAAAAGCATAATGAAAGGAATCTAAAGAAATAGGAGTAAGGTTGAAGTTATAATATATAATTTCAGAAAACGAAATATATGTGGATGTTGGTGCATATATATGAGTGGTTTTCAAAGAGGGATTCCTCTCATGTCCAAGACATGTTTTCTTTGCTAGTGCTCAAATGGTCCTCCCATTTCCCAAAAGCCATTCCTTTTTCTTTCCAAAGTCAGGCGTCAGACAATTTTTGGACCCTCCTTTCTTTTTAAAGTGACAGACTTTTGCGGCTTACGTGGTTTCTAAGCTCTTTTCAAACCCATACAAAGACTAGGATCCAGAGCTTATTGGGCACTGTATGGTGGCTACGTTCCCAACATGGTTTTGGTTTTCGAGAATGCGTTGCAATCTTAATTTGATCAAGGTGGAAGCATATCGGCAGCTGTAATTGATCATGCAGTATGACGAACTGGCCCATAATAGAACACAATGTAGTTATAAAAAATAAAAACATTTTAACTTTAACTAGGGAAAGTGGGAAACTGATGAGATGTCATATCCATTAGGACCATCACAGCCAAATGTGTTCTTAAAGTTTTTTCATAACTGTGAGTGATTGGATGATGAGTAGAAGTATGAAAGAGAAAGTGACATGTTGTTTATGTTGTTCGGCTTGACGGCCTGACTCCTTAGCATAAAATGGCTGTATATGCCTACTAAGTTTTTTAGTTTACAACGAACCTAATATAGGGTTTATATATTAGAGAAGTCTAGAATTCTAGATTAACATTAAGCTAACTATAAACTAATCCAAAGTTAATTTGCTTATTTCACAAGTACATGTGCCTACAAATGATTTGTGCCACTTAAGTTATAATATGTCTAACATGTATAACTAAACTTTTATTTTGTCATTGTAGTCAAACAATCTCAAACCTCCACACCCCTCCACTATAGGTGAGATTTAATTGTAATCAATGTCAACAGCCTTCATAACTCTTGTGGCCAAATTCACTAAAGACAATTGTTGCTATTATTTCGTAAGTTGTAACAAAGCCCTAATCCCATGGTGGTTGCAACATGATTGAGATCCTCTAACAATGTAGTCTCATCATTCTTGTCGAGTCCTTCACGATCGCAAATCTCCACAATGTCGGTTCAATTTAGCCTAGTGAAGGTTCACTTAGGCTTCAACCACACTGCCTAGAAACCCCCACCCTCCCCTAACCTTCTCGACCTCATCGTCATCTCATAATTATACTCCAACGTTGTAGCCACCATGCTAATGCACTTAGGACAACCTAGGTCAAATATGTCACACCCCAAACCTCAAAGGGTCCAAGGCATGAGAAAGACATCTCAAAGTACCTGTAGATTTTTTTTTTTTCATTGCTGACTGGGACATTACAAAATGGGTATTCATTTGGTGGAAGGAGGTGCACAACTACTATAAACATCTCATTTTGCTACTCTATAATCCATCAGGAGTAAAATCGTAATTCTAAAACACTTTAGGAGTGAAATATCATTTGAACCGTTTGATCAACATGACTTCATGACAAGTAGAATGATGTGTCAAGCACAACAATCAAGCCAACAGATCAACAGATCGAGCCATATCATGATTCAATGATCAATATGTATTCTTATGACATGAACCATGAGATTTTAAGTGATTAATTCTTATTAATCCTTAATTAATTAAGATAATTGGAATTATTTACATGTCAAAATCTCATTGGTTTGATTTTAAGACAAATGCAATTAAGAATAATCAAAAAATTATACAAGATAAATCATGATTTTTTTTTTAGTTTATAATTTTTCCTCCTCGAATAAGAGGGAAACTTGAAGATCAAATATTGAAAATCATTATGATAATGTTATGATAATCAATTGGCTTAAAAATAAATTAAAAACTCATAATTATCTTTAAAATAATTAGGAAATTGATCAAAACCCATCAAAAATAAAAAGTGGAGCTAAATGGTGCTATGACTTGACACAGATGCAGATATATCAAAAATTCAACGTGAAAGTTGAATGAGATAAATTGTTTCAAATTCGCATTACTAATTTCAATTAGTAATTGAGGTTACACAAAATCGTAGTTAGAAATAGAAAGGGATATACATTTAATCTTAAAAGAATTATATCAAGGTTATTATATTAAATTTTATTATAGTGCTATGACTTGGCACCTATGTCCTGATTACCACCAACAGAGAGAGAGAGAGAGAGAGAGAGAGAGAGAGAGAGAGAGAGAGAGAGAGAGAGAGAGAGAGAGAGAGAGAGAGAGAGAGAGAGAGAGAGAGAGAGAGAGAGAGAGAGAGAGAGAGAGAGAGAGAGGGAGGTAAATTTTATTTTAAAAGAAATCGTTAGTTCACTTCACGATTTTAAGTTAGGTCACTATTTTGACATGTTAACTTAAACATGTAATAAAATAAATTGCATATTCCAAATCGATTTTACATCCATATAGATGGAAAACATGGGTAGCTTTTTATTTATAGATCAAATGACATAATTTTATTTCTAAATACAAAATAATTACAAGGAAAAACAAATAAAAATACAAGAGTATATGTTGGGAGAGACTAGACTCTCAAAGAAAAATTAAAACCAAAATCATTCCAAAATCTGTTGAGGAAAATCCACATGATCTAGCAAACATTCTTTTGATCTCCAAGACACTTAATACAATCTGGCAAACATTCCTATGCTCTCCAAGAAGAATATTACTATCTGACCAACTCCAAAGACACCAAACTAGATCTAGAAGAGAAATTCCACCCCACCTTAAAGATAACGAGGCTTGGTGCAAAAAAGAGGAAAAGCATTGATGCCAGAGAACCCATGCAAAGATCTCAATGATTTGGTGTGCTAAGAAACTTATATCCAAGTCAAAATTGGGCCAGAGACTCACTCCAAGAGCTTCAAAGGGTGGCTCAACTGCCACTAGCGGAGGAGACATAATTGATTTAAGTCAACACATTACCTAAGACACAGACTGCGAAAGACACCACTAAGGGTAACGAGAGACCCACAGGGAGCCTAAAAAGGCTTATAAATGGGGTTGATGAAGGCTCACGTTAGGAGTAGTGTCTGTGCAAGACTCGGGCGCACGTTAGCACAAAAATCCTCTCTTTCTTTCTCTCAAAAAGTGTTAGTTTTACAAAAATGAGTTTCTTAAATCAAATCCAAGATTTTTCAAATTAAACATCCAACTCGCTCAGACAAAAAGGCAAAAAATTTCCCTATACATTTTTTGTGATTTTTTTTTTTTTTTTTGGTGGTGAAATTAAGGTGTGTTTACGTAATGTCTCTCTCTCTCTCTCTCTCTCAAATTGATGAGGACTTGTTATTCACCTTGATAATTGGTTGGCCGTAAGGCATTGTCACAGCCATAAACATATTGGAAAAGACACATTGGAAGAGACCCACACAGGCCGACTGACGAACAATCATATAGACATTTTTTAACGTGTCAAATGGCCTCTCACTATCAAGTAGAAACGCAAGTGTGGGGGACTGGAATGAAGCAGCAGTAGTAGTCGTTGTCGTAGTACGCATCAACCTTCTTCTGAAACGTGCTGTGGGGCTTCATTGCCATATTGCCAAGAAAATTTTATTGTGGGTCCAGTGGGCCCCACAATCTGGGCCAGGCCTAAGCCTAATGTCAGAGAGTCTGGACCTTAAAGTACGTTCTTTTTGGCATCGGATTCCAAAACTTTGTCGTCCAGAGATTGGGATTGAAAATGACTGGTCTTTTAATTTGGGCATGGGTTTCACTGCAGTTTTTACATGGATGGGCTTGTGTCGAAAGCCTAATAATCCAAGCACAAAGTTTATCAGTTTATACGTCACTTGCCTATTCCACCCTCTTAAATAAATGTCCCCTCTCTCTCTTTTCCTTTTATATGGTCCATATGGAGTGGATGCTTTGAGTTTATCCCCTTTCTTTTTCTGGGTTTTTTGTCTTGTGCAAAGTGGTAGCCTAGATTTGATTGGTTGGTTTGTGCTCTAGTGCAATTATACTGTGTAATTTATGATTTTTCCATGATAAATTTTTTTTTCTATATGGATTTGCTGCAGGTGCTGTTTTGTATAAAACAAACAAAAAATTTATCACTTTGGGGGTTAATTTTAAAGGATAAACCTGTTGACCCACATGATTTTGGTTGGTCCTAAAAACAACACTGCATATTGAATATAATGTTGAGTTCATTTTGTGAAACTAGCATTATGTATGTTCCAAACAATCGATCAGATCATGTGAGGAAAGCATTCTGGGTCAAAATGAATTATGGTTTTTCGGTGGACAAAACAGGATTCGTGATATGTGACTTCATAAAATCGAAATTCAATTTTATCCATTTAAAGAATATTAATAAGATTGTTTTTGTCCACTTGCTACGGTTTGTTTGTGAATGGGCTTAATCTTTGAACCCGTTTCAAATGGGGAGCTGAGCCCAATACTCATTATTTGTGAATGGGCTAAATCATCTTATTTTATTTTTAATATGTACTCATGTTAATACTTGCTAGTGGTGATGGCTAATGCTATGCCTTGGACACATGGATGAAAACAAGATTTTATCTTAGGGAGGCCCTCGATTATGAACAATTTTTTTTCATCATTTAATAATGAGAATTATATAAAGAATTAAGATTAAATTAGTACCTAAAAAAACAAAATTTTTACCAAAAGCTTTGTAGTTTAATTGGTATTTTCAACAAAGACATCTAAAATTTAAATCTCCTTCACTCTCAATCATCAATATATCAAAAGAAAAAAAATTAACTTGGTGTTTATTTAGTAGTAACAAAATATAAATAAAAGAAAACGCAAGATAATTGTTTCTTAATATATTTCAAGTAAATCATCTATTAATGTGTAATAAATCTTATGGTTTTCCTTGACTCTAAAGCTACAAACTATACTAAATTCACTTATATGAATAAGATTATGTTGTCATATTGTGCCTAATTCCAAATAATAATAAATAAATAAAATATTAAAAAAAAAGTCAACTTTGAGAACAAATATACACACATCGATATTTATGACAATAAAATAAAAATAAATTTTTGAAAAAAATGAAAAAACTAAACAAATTGACATGAATATAGCATATTTAATTTGAATCAATCAAAAATATTTAGCATTATGTTTTATTAAGAATACATTAAAAAAAAAAACATAATTTGTTCCCCATTTTCTTAGCCATATTAACACTCAATAATATATAATAGTTAACTTCTTCTTTTTTTTTGAGAAAATTATAATAGTTAACTTACATGTTCATTATTTACTTTTTTTTTCTTCTTGTAATTGGAATTCATAAATCAAGTGGGGGGAAAAATAAAGAAAATGAAAAGATATGATATATTTTTCAACACCAAAGTATGAATATGTTGTAATCAAGAAAGCAAAAATCATTAATAAGATTAATCCATAAATTATCATTTTTCCAAAATCAATTCAAAGAGGGAGAGAGACTAGGAGATGGGGCTAAGAGCCCTTGTTCTAGCCAATAGCATGGATAAAATTGAGAGAATTTAAAGATACTAGTAACTGGTGATTTGTGGATGAGTTGGGGACACTTCTTAAGGTAGCCTTTATTATGATATTGTCACTTATGTAGGTATTTATTAACTAAAGAGACTCTTTTTTATTTTTATTTTTAGAGAGGGGCCATTTTCATTTTCAGGGTCTTTTTAGGTTAACTTAATACTTGAGAGGAGTTAGATATAAATGAATGAATTAGAAGGAGACACGGTGAGGGGCAAAGAGAGCTTTACTCGTGTTGCCAAAGGTCTAAACTTAGTTAATGCTCCCAGTTGGTCATGCCTTAAATAGAGCCTAAATGCCAAAATCATCATTTATGGCCTATTTGGATGGAGGGGGGAAGGAGGGAGAGTGGAGGGGAGTAGAGTAGAGTTTACTAAAAATAAACTAATTTTGTGCTAAATCTACTCTACTCTACTCCCCCTCCCTTCCCTTCAATCCAAACAGACTATTAGAGAATTAAGATGGCTTTTGGTTGCTGAGTATTTTTATAGTGTGGCAACCTAGAGTCGTGGCCCGTGGGCTTCATAGGAGGTCGAGATTATTTGATTTGATGCCAATTTGGGTAAGTTGACAAGCCAAATTCTTAGTTGGCTTTAATAGAGAAGGGATTGGTCCGTCCAAAAGCTGTTAAATTTAAAATATTATATTAGTTGGTAATTAAATGATGGTAGACAATCGTTCAATGTTCGAAGGCAATTTGAACTAGAATTATGGTAATATAATAGGTATTGGGAGCAGGTTTAGCATATGTAATTGGGTTGTAAGCGCTTGGAGCATTATTTTGAAAAATTCTTTTAGAGTTTGCAAAAAATTTCATAACTGCTGATATCAGTAATGGACCCGTAAAATAACTTATAAAAACTTGTCAACATATTTTTTTTTTAGAGTTTCAACTTATGACATCTGCTTCTGACGATTGTGTTCTTTATTATCAAACTAAGATACTAATTAGTTTTTTGTGTAATCAAAGATTGAACCCCAGATTTCTTATTCAATTATCAAAGACTTTATCAGTAGAGCTAACTGAAACTAGAGCTGTAAACAAGTCAAGTTTTGTCGAGTAGTGCATGTTTAACCTTGGCTTGAGCTCATGACAAGCTTAGAAATCATGTTTGAGCTTGAGCTCATGAGAAAGCCAAAAAACTTGAGTTTGGCTTGGCTTGGTTTAGTTTGATTAATTAATCAAGCAAAGCTCAAATTCAATATCAAGTTTAAACTCAAGTTCAAGTTAAGCTTTTGAGCTTGAGATCTAAGAAAATTATATTATCAAATGCTTAAATCTCTAAAATCAAGAGAAAAAAAAAATAGTATATTCATTTTATTATACGTCTAGTTGTACTCATGATTAGCCATTATTCAAATTAAAAATTTGCATAATTAAATTCACTCTTTCGTCATTCATTGTCTACAATTTCAGCAATTATTCAAAATACAATTTTACATTCACTTGTTAGATGGTGAAGAATTAGAAAAAAAATACTAGTTTGTAACTATTATTAATGAAAAAAATATTAGCATGTTTCATAACTTTACAGTAGATGATTAATAGGGAAGGATCATATGTGATCCACTTAATTTATTAATTTATTTTTAAATGTTACTAAAGTATAAAATGGTTCTTGGTCAGTTTAGAGGAAAGGAAAAAAAATTAAGGTAATGGATAGTGGCCTCATATTAGCTATGTTATTATTAAAATATATGTAATGAGTATATTGAATTAACACATATAAACTTATAAATGAATGTATACTTGAATTGTTTTGTATCAAGTCTTATAGCTCACGAGCTTGTTTGTGAACAATTTTTTTTGCTTGGGCTCAGTTTGTTTATTAAACGAACTCAAAACTAAGGCTCAAGCTTGGCTTATTTATAAACAAACAAACATGAATGAGTTTTTTATCAAGTTGAATCTGAGTTGTTCATAATTGGTTTGGTTTATTTATAGTCCTAACTTCCTACAATATTTTATTCAACTATCTTTACTATCAAAGATAGTGTCAAAATATTGTGTATTTGGCATAATTCATTAATAAAACCCTTGTATTTTTTATTTATAACCAAAACTCCAGTTTAAAAAACAGTATTCTTTCTCCATACATTTTTATTGGGTCAAACACAAATGTTAACACTATCTCATCTGGGCTTGGGCTTGGTCTTGGTCTTGGCCTTAAGACATGAGGCCTCATCCCACAGGCCTAGTTAAATTGAAAAGAAGAAGAAAAACAAGCGAGAGAAAAAGGGTCTAGTCTAGTCTAGTCTAGTAGTCCGACTAGGTTCAAAAGAGAGAGAGACACACACAAAAAATGAAGACCCATTAGCTGGAGGTGGAGAAGGAGAAGGAGGAAGTAAGCAGAAAAAGATAAGCAGAGAGAGGGAGTGAACGAATGATAAGAGGCGCTGCCATGTCTCTGACTCTGAGACCCACTTCCAGAATCCTATCTTCCTTTGTTGGAGACCGCTTCCTTCATTCAACACCACCTCTTCACCAACTCTTCCGCTACAGTCCAGGTCACCTCCTTCACTTTCTTTCTTCTTCTTTTGGTACTATGACAAGTGCTAATAGTATAGGACTAATGGTATCTCACTTTTAAACCATTTGGGATGGTCCAGTTTCCAAACCCAAAACCCAAAAAAACAAAAACAAAAACAAAAAATTTCAATTTATAGTTATGGTTATGTTGGGTGTTATTGCAGGAAGCAAGCATGTGTCAATGCAGCTATCCAGGACTTTTTCTGGCTTAACCAACCTATTATTCAATAGAAGGTGTGTATGTAATATGCTATATATCTTTCTTATGTACACAAACACAAGGTGTTCATATTTCTTCACAAGTCCCCACTTATAATTGGGACCAGAACCGGAGCAACAGCTGTTAGAGTATGCTTTTGTGATATGTTTTTGTTTTATTAACTTGATTATACTCGAGAATAGCTTTATGCTACTAGTAAAATGTGTTCACCTTGAATTTCTGTTTTCCCTTCTGGTTGTATTTTTGTGTTCTTTTAAATATCTAAAACTGACCTTTGGGCAAAGCTTTGTTCTTTCTACAAACACATTCTGAGCAATATAAAAAATGCGTTGAAAATTATTGAAATCTTAGAATAGTTAGAGTATTTTTCTTTGGGATTCTTAAAATTGAGATGTCAAAATACAATTTTGCACCATAGTGGATTTTTTATTCATTAATTACTTCAAATGACTGCCTTTTAAGCAAAATGTTATTTGATGAAGTTTCATATTGCTCAACATGATATGATTCTGGGAGTATGACTTTCTTTGTATGGGATAGCAGGCTTAACAGCTACGGGGAACATTTTTTATGGGGTATAATCTTATTAAAAGAGGTATTATATTGGTAGAATGGTGTTGTATGTGTAAATGTAGTGGCAAAATAGTGGATCATTTGTTAGTCCATACTCCATGGTAGAATTGCTTGTAAGAGGTGTACATTTTTCCCCCTTTATTTGGAGTTCGTTTGGTGATGTCTAAGAGGAGAGGGTCACTTTTAAGTTGGAGGAGTTGGTGTTGCAGATAGAGTTGTTCTTTTGTTTGGAATGCAGCTCCTCTTTTTGCTTAATACGGACTATATGGAGGTAGAGGGATAACCGTACTTTCAATGATATGGGGCTGTCTGTAATTGAGTTAGAGTCTGCATATTTGAGATCATTGCATGAGTGGTCCTGCACCTTTGGTGCAATGAAGTGAATTCTATTGTAGATTTTGTTGGTTTCTTCCCTTTTCGATTGTAATTCTTTAGGAAATTCTTGTGCACGTGTCTTGTGTACATGAGCTATCTACTCCACTCTAATAAAATGTTATTACTAATAAAAATATAGATTCTAGGCTGGTATTTGGTCACAAATTTTGATGTGTACACAGAATAAGCTCTTGGGTTTGTATTTCCTGGTTCTTGATCTGGTCATGGTCACGCTTTGGGATTTATGCTGTAGGATTGAGGATTGGATTTCATCAACTATGAAATTTCACATCTTCTTTGGCCTTATACACATGACACAAAATTTCAGAAATAGGTATTTGACTGCCTTCCTGTTGAAATTAGCAGAAATGATGAATTGCCAAATACCATGCGTAAAAGACTAAAGCCTGGAAAATTGTCTCCTCGTCGGCCTGTTCCAGGTCATATAGAAAGGCCTCCTTATGTCAAATCTAAGCAACCGCCTGGAATCGCAAGTGGACCTGAAGTGCATGATGAGAAGGGGATAGAATGCATGAGAGCATCTGGACGGCTTGCAGCCCAGGTTCTTGAATATGCTGGGACTTTAGTCAAGGTGACATTGTGATTTTTTTGGTTTGCTATTCCTTGAGAACAGTTTTTAATTTGTAGTCTATTGTTCAATTTAAGACCTTGAGGTTTTTACCAGGCCCCTGAGTATGTATTCTAATAGACTTTTGACAATATATTTCATTTATCAAGAGCCTCCAGTCTTCTAATTCTTTCCTGTTCCTCACCCCCACCCCCCAAATCTCTCTCTCTCTCTCTCTCTCTCTCTTCCTTCTTATTAGGATTGAACTTGAGTATCAAGTTGGGTTTTCCAGCAAGACTTGAGTTTTGAAAATTTTCATTATTGTTTTCTTATTTATTATTTTCAGTTTTCCTTCCCTGAACTAGGTAAATAGTTTACACTTTCTGGAATTAGTTTTGTTGTAGCTGATGAGGAAACTAATTAGAGATGAAGTGTAGATTGTAATTGTATATGTTGGAGGTGAGCACCTTACTTTATATTAAAGTTTTAATTGTTGCTTCTGTTGGCAGCCAGGCGTAATGACAGATGAAATTGACCAAGCTGTTCATCAAATGATAATTGATAATGGGGCCTACCCCTCTCCTCTTGGCTATGGTGGGTTTCCAAAGAGTGTATGTACATCAGTGAATGAATGTATTTGCCACGGAATACCAGATTCCCGTGCACTTGAGGTCCTCTCGATTTAAATTCTTTAGTTTCTTAACCCTGTATTTCTGATTGTTTAAATTTAAATTGAAGATATGTGTTTATTTGCAGGATGGCGACATTATCAACATTGATGTTACAGTTTATCTAAATGTAAGCTTGTTTGGTGTTGGGCATGTTTAGTTCAAAGGAAGGAAAAGGGTGTATATGGATTTAGACTAAAGGAGTTGGGATAAATTTTATACATATTTTTGGCTTTATATATGAGTTTCTTCGCTATTTCCATTGTTTCTTTGATTATTTCCCATATATTCGTGTTGCTGGGTTATAGGTCTCAGGTAGTGTTTTGAGCTTCTTTTTGTGTGTGTGTGGTCATTTTTGTAAGCTAGTGAAGTTATTTTTGGGAGGAGCTCTCTAGGACCAGGGCAAAGAGTCCAACGTTTTGAGAGAACATTGATACCTTAACCATTTTCATTGTTTCTTAAGTTAGTGGTGATCTTTCTTGTAATTTGATAGTATTCACAATGGTTAACATGCTATAACAGTGATTTATTACTGAATTTGTTGCAAATATAGATAAAACAATTTCACCTTCATCTCTATGTTTCTAGTTTTAATGAACTTGATGCAGGAGCATAACCAAAGTTATTTCAATATTTCATTTTTAGATTTTCAGTGGATAATTTCATATTGTAACGTAGTTATTTGTTAAGTTTGGATTAATATCTGAGTTTGGTTAGGATTAGTTTTTTATCTTTAGTATTGGATTATTATTTGATATTGTTTAGGAGAGTTTATCTTTATCATTGTGATTTTTGGAAGCTGAATATAAAGCTCCAGATGATTTCTTTTATATTTTTAGAGTATGATTATTATTATTCAGATTATTTGCAAAAATTGCATTGCTTTTGTTTGGTGTTGAATCCAAACACCTTAGGTGGGAAGCTTAAGGTCTACTGTGGGACTAATCTAGGTGGGAAGCCTAGGTTGTCCCGCATCAGAACTCTTTTTGTTTTGTTCTTTCTCCGAACCTCTCCCCCCCCCCCCCCCCCCCAAAACACCCTCTCTCTCTTTTACACTGCCAAAATTTCTCCATTGGCTAAAATGTTATAATATTTCTCTGATAGACCTTGTAACTTCAGCCTCTTGCAATTACAGTTGTAATTCAGATCCTTTGATTTGCATTTTTTAGCCTAACTATTTGCAAACTTGTAAACTTACTGTGATTTGTAGGGGTATCATGGTGATACATCGTCAACATTCTTCTGCGGAAATGTTGATGATGAGGGCAGACAGCTAGTTCAGGTAGCTATCTTGGACTTTAATCATGGCATAGCTCCATGAGTTTTCTTTACATTCATGATAGTCAGAAATAAGTCTCTTAAAATCACATTCTTCACTAAGTAGGTGAGTTGTTATGAATTAAACTCTTTATTGGTTCAGTAAATAAGTACAAACTCTTGCTATTGTAATTGCACTGAAGCATAATTGTGTATCCATTTTGAATTCAGTGATGTAAATAGCCTAGGTTCTTGTGAGATTGGGGATTATGATTTGAGCTTTACCATGACAAGCTTGAAATTCTTAGTTGATTTCAGATCATGTTTAATCAATATTTGACCTTTACTTTACCTGATATCTTCTCAAATGCCATTAAAAGATCTATATGAGAAGGTAACTAGCATGTTATAATAGAGCTACTCGTTAGGACACTCTGGATCTCTCCATCTTTGTTCTCTTAGACTTCTTGAGTCCATTTGTGTGACTATAATTGCACCTTCCTCTAGTCTTTCTGCAGATTATCATCTTTAGCATCTCTGTTGGTTACCAACTGTTGTGTTTGTGTATTGTTAAAATGTTATATGATCAAAACCTCCACAAATTTCTAATACTAAATGATGGCATAGTATATATAATATCAAATGTATGAGTAAGGAAGCTGAGTTTTAACTGCCTAGGCTCAAAGAATCCTTGTTGCATTAGATGACCTTGAGTTCTTGAAAGCCAGTCAGCACAAGCTGTTTCCAATTATATCAGTAGATAAGCGCAATAATTAGCTCTCTGAAATACTGAAGCATGGTAACTGTATCCACCAATTGTGACCTACTGTTTGAGATTACTCCCATATTTTCCATGTATACCACCAATTGACAGGATGAACATAATTTTGGGTTTGTTCATTAGGTTTCATTGTTAGAAATTCATGAGAAACAAGCCAAAAAAGAAAGCAGCTTAGACTGCTTAGGCACCGCATAGATTCTGATCAAATGCAGAATAGTAATTGAATGGAAGACAAATAGCTCAGCTATGCGTTTTTGAAACTAAATGTTATCTGAATTTCTTATGAGCAAACAATATATTGGTCTGCAAAAAGTATGGCCCTAGATTGGATGGATATTGATGCTCTAGCGTCACTACATGCCAAATGTAAATTAGGGATGAACCATTAACTAGTCCAAATTGAGATTGGCCATTAATTATAACTTACAATCATTTTATTTATCACCTTTTGTGCACTTTTTTTCTTTGTTGATGGTTTTATTTGAAAATCTTAGCCCAAAGTTTTGGAATTAAGGATTTGTTGTTGTTTCATTTGACTTTCTTAGGAAGTGCGTCTTGATGATGTTGGTCCTGAAGAAGATCCTTTAACATCTTGCAATGTTCTTCTTTATCTTGGTTATATTAATTGAAATGATTTCTTGGAATATATGCTTCAGGTGACTAAAGAATGTCTTGATAAAGCAATATCCATATGTGCACCAGGAGTGGAGTTAAAGAAAATTGGCAAAACAATTCAGTGAGGCTCAATTATATTTTTATTTCTTAATTCTGTGGCTTCCATTCTCCCCTCTATAAATTCCAACTCTCTGGTTATGTTGATGAATGATTTTTTTTTTTTTTTGAATTACAGAATTGTACTTTTCCTATTTGCCATTCTTTTGCTTTATCCATTTCCTTAGGTTTAGCTTACATTCTGCTCCCCACCTCATGAACTCGTTTTAATTTGGTAATTTGAGGGAAAAACTTGTAATGTTGACTCTTAAATTTGATGAATCAATACATCATTAGTTGCTGACTTGGTACTTTCTTTGTTTGATATGGTCATATTTGCACTGACTACTTCGTACTTGAAAGTTCTTTCACTTTGTATACTTGATGCTGAAAGATTAGGATGATCTTTTGTCTTTGAGTCTGTTTGGGTGAGATTATTTTCATTGGCTTATTTCGTTTTAAAAAATTGTGTAAAATTACAGTTGTACCTAGAAAAAGTAAGGCTTTAAAAAAGCTGTATATGAGCGGGGAGTGAAAATAAACTGCGATATTAAATTAAACAAGCATATCCTTAGTAAAATTTATAATAACATATTGCATTACCATTTTTATTGTTCTGTACATAATTATTTTTGGCTAAAAGTTCTATCTATCAAAAAAAAAAAATTTATTTTTGGCTAAAAGTTCTGTACATGAATGTTAGATGTTAGGTCTCAGTTTTATAACAACTTATAATTAACGGTGTGTGTTCATTTTTTTCTCCCCTTCAGAGACCATGCAGATAAATTTCGCTATGGTGTCGTTCAACAATTTGTTGGCCATGGGGTTGGACGTGTTTTTCATGCTGATCCAGTTATTCTACACTTTAGTAATTTTTCTGAGCTTTTATGCTGCTTCTTTCTTTCTTGTCCGTTTATTTTTTAGGCTGTTGTTTCAACACTATCTTGACTTTAGTTTGTGTTATCTTTTTTCATACCTATTAATTTATTTTATTTGATTGTTCCTTATCTCTATTTAAGTCATGCAAATTGTTGACTGATATCAAAGGTATATCAACTTTGAGAACACCATCCAGAACATAGAAAGACATGCCATTTGACCTAAATGCGACTGGCTATACTAGTATAAGATCCAAATTTATGTCACTTTGATAGTCCTGTATTCTGAAATGGCAAACAATTATAGTTTCAATAATTTTAGCATTACATTTTCTCATTACAAATTATAATAACTATTTTTATTATTAGTACTAGAACTACTTTATTGATAAAAGAGAAATCCTGACTATACATAAAGCTTCTCTAAGGAATTACAATCTTAATTTTAAAGAATCAATGTAGTGTATGCATAAAAAAATTAAAGATTCAATGAAGTTTACAAAAGAAATGAAAGAACCATTGCCAAAAGCCCTAGACCACTCAAACAGGGAACGTAGTGTTATAAATTTATAATAACAATCTCTCCTTCACAAGATGGCTTCTCTCTCTCTCTCTCTCTCTGCATCAGTATGTACATTTTCTGGAGAGTTTCGACATATTCCGTATTTAATCATTTTTATTTTTTCAGGGAATAATGAAAGTGGATGCATGCTGTTGAATCAAACATTCACAATTGGTTAGTGAATTTCCATTAGTATAATGAATTTCCCTTACTATAATTTACCTTAAGTTGCTGCTAATTGTCATGCTAACTAATTTAGTTTCATTTCAGTTATTTTTTTTATAGGAAGTAGTTTAACTTCAATTATTTCAGAAGTTCCCCCTCCCCCACACCCCCCCCCCCCCCCCCCCCCTCCTCTCTCTCCCTCCTCAATGAAGCATTTCAGGGTTAATACTTGTAATCAATAACTCAAAACATTATAATTTTGATTAGACTGATGGCTGGTATGGTTTGGGAGAATCATGGCTTCATGTGACTAGATAGTAGATACAGCAAGATAACTGGACTATCTAAAATAATGCACTATTGATTTGCACATATTGGTGTGCACTCTCAACCAGAACTCAAATTATGGCGGCTAGGATGGGATATTCACAGCCCTACGATTTCAGTTCATTGCCTCTGTTATTTTATGTATATTATTTGATAGTTTTTTTCTTATGTGTTACAATAATTAATGATTGAAACATCTTTATTTCTATACGTATTATTGATTATTATAATATGCATGTGCATTATGGTCAATTTTGCAGAACCAATGCTGACTGTAGGTAGCTTTAATCCTGTAATGTGGGATGATAACTGGACGGTTGTTACCGAAGATGGGAGCTTGTCAGCTCAATTTGAACACACGATTTTAATAACCGAAGATGGGGCTGAGATATTGACTATGTGTTAAACATTGTTTGAACTTTGAATTTGATTGATTGATTCTTAGTCAAAAAATTTGCATTGAAGGAGGCATCAATCTAAATCTTGTTTTTTTCTTTGATTTTGGTCATGCCCTTTGACATCGGTTATCCTTTGGTTCTCTCCTTGTTTGTGTGTTCTTTGACCCTCTCTCCCCAGCTTCTAGTTCCTCTGATATTTCTCCTTCTATATCATAAATAGCTGGCGTGAAGAATTGGGAATATATATATAAAGATTTTATTGAAATAAAAACAGACCCAAGTACACAGGAAATGTACTATGGGTCCAATACAATTAAGATCCCCAAAAAATAATGGTCAATAAAAAATTCAAAATAGAAAGAGAAGAAAATGAAAAGGTTTGTAAAGCTAAGCTCCATTCATATGTTAAACACTTGTTTTGGATGAAAATCTATATATTAATTGAACTCCAAGAAGTTTAAAATACTATTTTGTTTAAAGGATGTAACGTAAGGTAAATATTGAGTTCTCTCTTTACATGATTAAGGGCCTATTTGGTTAGGTGAATTTTAAGTAAGACAAAAAAGAGAGAGAGAAAATGATTTTTGTGGGTATTTGATAAGAAAGATGAGAGAAGGGAAACTGGTGGAACCTCTAGGGTATTCATTAGTTTGAAACAGTGCCGGCTCAAGGCTTAGGCCTAAGGCCCCACAACAAATAAAAAATTTTCCTACTAAAAAAAGGCCTCATCTTCCTTAGTAAAAGATCCAAAATTTTATAAAAATATAACATTTTAAAAATAATTGGTACTTTTTTTTAAGAGTGATGCTAAAGATACCACAAATTTTACTATAGATTTAACTCACATATCACAAATCACATAAAAAAGTAATTCAAACACAAATAAATTAAGTTGTTGAAATTCATCAATTACAATCATAATCACATTTATTGTGAATATTTTGTAGTATTTTTAGTATTTTTCTTTTTCATTTCTAACAAGGCTTTTAAAATAGGAGACCAATAAAAATTTAACCCAATTGAAACCCTAAGATAATTCAAATAAAATGCTGCAAATGTGATAAATCATCAATAATGACTAATCTCCTACTAAGCCACATACCAAATAATATCTATCTATCTATTTTTCTGAAAAAGAATATATAAAATTAAAATTTTGATTACAACTGTACTTAACTATGCATAATCATATATCCAAGTTAAAGTAAGTTCTTTTTGATTCAACTATAATATTCAATCTTCTATATGAAATTAATCTTAGTTTAGCTAGTATTATTCATCAATTTCTTAGTATTTACATCAAATTAATCTTAATTTAATTAGTATTATATAATTTTATTTAATTAATGTTTACATATAAAAAAGGTCTTATATAAAATTTTTGCCTTAAGCCCCAAATTTTGTTGGGCCGGCCCTGGTTTGAAAGGCACAAAGCCATAGGCATGAGAATTAAGGGTATGGGATGATGCATCCTACGCATGGTAGCCAGGTGTTTTCTAACTTTTCTTTCTTCTACTTTTTTTTTTTTTGGTATTTTTGTTAATAATATTAATTGAAAAATAATACAAAAATATAACATAATTAATTAATTATTAAAAAATAGAATAATAATTTGTATTTTAATCTTTAAGTAACTAGCATTTAATTTAACACATTTTTAATTTTAGAATAGATCTCTACCAAAAAAAGAAAAACTTATCAATCCTATTAAGTCGAGGGAAGTCCAATTAAATTATATAATTTATTCTTAATTATGTTGTAAAAATAAATAAATAAATAAAATGTTATAACTTTGTTATTATTTTTGTAATGAGAATTTGATTGACTGTTTAATTTTTTTTTGGGAGAGAAGATTGACTGTTTAATGTTTACACTTAACAATTTCCTATCCATTTAATTTAAGGTATGAAAACTTATTTAAATTTTTTTATATTTATTTTTTATGTTTTGCAAATAATATAATGATCTCTTAAATATTTCACTGCTCCAATTTTTAAAACCATGTTATTTTTTCCCGAGGCCACTAAAAATCAATCCCCCAATTTGGAGAGATTTATGGAGAGGAAATTGGAGTGGGAGGAGGTAGATGGAAAATGACTCATATACCCCTATTGTAGTTGGTCGCTTAAAAAAAAAAAAATCAAATTCTTAGACTTTGTTTTTTGTTTTATTAGTCTTTTTTTTTAATAAGATAAAAATTCTACTCTAACCTAATTTAAGTGTATATGTGTATGAAACTCCCTTCTATTATTTTTATTATTATTATTAGTTTTTCTTTTGATAGATGTTTTATTAGTTGTGTTAGTTTGTAAGTTTGTAGTAATTAAAATTTGTAATTTTATAAACTATTAAAAACGTTTTTTTTTATAAATGTATTAGAAGCATTAGAGTAAATTTATGCAAACCATATTTTCTATTATCTCACTTTTCTACTCAATCAAATTAAAAAAAAAAAAAAAATTCATCTCTCCGCTTTTCCACTCCCTTAGCCAAACACGCTGAGAGAAAACTAAAATTTTTTCTATTCCCCCACTTTTCCACCCCTACCCTATTTTCTATCCTTCCAACTAAACGGAGATTCTTGACAAATAGTATACATAAAATAGATGGCAAGTTAATTGGGTTTGTTATGGACAATGTGAGATTAAGGTACTGCATACCAATGTGTCCTTATTCAAGAATAACATAAACTTAAATCAAAGTTTAGGAATAAAGTCAGTAAATTAAGTAAATGCATTGTCTTCAAAAGGTTTTTTGGTACCAATCAAAGTAAAACTTTGTGTGAAGTGATTCTTTAGTCGAACATCTTCAAGATTTAACTATAACGTCTACCTTTATGTTGGACATACTTTCACATACAAAGGAGAGAGAGAGAGAGAGAGAGAGAGAGAGAGAGAGAGAGAGAGAGAGAGAGAGAGAGAGAGAGAGAGAGAGAGAGAGAGGAAAAAGTTTTTGGTTCATGATCTCATTTTTGGCTTATGATCCAAGCTCATGAGTCTCATCAGGGTTTGGTTCATGATCTCATTTTCAGCTCATGATCTAAACTCATGAGTCTCATCAGAGGAACTTTGGGAGTGGTAAATTGGAGGGTCAAGAAGTATGTTCAATAAAACTCCAACGATTCAAAGTTGATAAAGGAAACATGTTGTTTGGCATATCTTTCCCAATTCCCTGAACTCTGATGAGTCAATGTGCAATAGGTAGTATCTAGTAAGTTTCTTATAGCACATAACACTTAAAATAATAAAACTCCCCATGCTCTTTACATAAAAATTAATATTCATCATATAAATAAGTTTAAAAATGTAATTATATTATTTTATATAAATTATATTATTATTTAAATCAATCCTAAGCACATGACTAAATCTATATTAATATCTCATATCTAGCATTAAATGCTCTCCTTGCTTTCTAAGATTTGGTCAAAATACAAAGAGACCATAATTACATCTCTAAAACTTCATCAAATATCAATCAACTAGTCTATTACTTACCAAAATTATATTGTAATAAAACCATGAACTAAACATATAATTTTTCAAAAGAGGCAACTTAGCCAAAATTACCAGCAATAGTTCTAGTAGAAATTTCCTTAACTCCAACAGAAATAGCAACAACTCCAGCAGAAGTTATAGTAGCTCCAGCAGCAACTGCAATAGCTCCAACAGTAGCTTAGGCAATTAACACATTTCCAAAGTGATATCATCAACTCTTTAATGCCCAATCCCAATAGCTTGCTGCTATACCCAAAGAAACAAATATCCTATAAAAGAAGTCCTACCATTTTAAGCTAAAATCCTTAGCCTACAGCTGTAGTACCAGAAATAGGAAGATTTCATAAAAGTTATCTTACCATTTTAGCCAAACCCATGAATTTAATGCAAAATATTTTCTCCAGAAGAAGACCTCACATAGCTGATATCATCTAGCTATGTCAAGACAGCTACTGCTGTAGTGCTGTTAGCTGTAGAGCTGTCAGCTGCAGCAACTACTGCTATATTGTTGTGTCAACAATTGTGTAGTTGCAGCAGGATCCTTAAAGTTTCAAACTCTCTTCTTTTTGCTAAAAACCAAAAACCCACTAATGAAATCACTTACTTTGTTAAAAACTTTTCCTTATTTGCTAAATTTCCCTTTAATTAATTCTAATCTAATTACATACTTGATTCTATATAAAGAGGACCAAGCCACACACTAACACACCACTATCCATCTTTCTCTCACTCTTGTGTTCTGAAACTTCATTCATCTTGCTGCCCATATCTCTAAACATTTTCATACTTCTTCATCTCTCTTAGAGCATTAGCATTGGAGAATGCTAATGCCAAATCTAAGGGAAATTTGGAATTTTAAGCCCCAAAATCATCTACATTGGGGAATGCTAAATAGTAGTATTGCAAATTTTTTTGCAATACTGTTACAGTGCAATTCTATGTTTAGAATTGCACTGTAGCAAGTATTGTAAAAAAAAAATAATATTTTATTATGTAGAGAGAGGAGAGAGATGGGAGAGAAAATATATAATTTTGAGATATATTATTTTATTATGTAGATATATTATTTTAATGAATAAAAGAGGGAAGTAGAAGTTTGGGATGTGGAGGTATTGTAAAATGGTATGGTATAATGATAAAGTGGCTTTTTAGAATTGTAAAATAGAGTAGCATTGGAATTTTCCAATGCTAATGCTCTAAAACCTCTTCTTAGATAACAACACAACACACCTATTACAACACTACTACCCATCTCTCCCACGCTCTATTATTCTTAAATATCATCATTTTGCTGTCCATAAACACATCTCCATCTCTTTCTCTATTTCTCTTACAAAATATTTCTTCTTAGAAAACAACATAACCCATGATATAATACAAAAAACCACTCCAGCAGTATTTATAAGCTCATGTATTTACTATATTTAATATTCATATTATCTATTTTATACTTCCATATATTTTACAAACACACTCCTCACAAAATATCCATACATATTTCTCATATATCTTTAAACTCCATGTCTCACAAAGTATATATATACAAGATCTATATTCAACAAAGTGCCTATATATACTTCCCATACATATTACAAACACCATTTCTCACAAAACAAATATATTTCTTTTCATCTTCGTGCGCCTTAAAAGACATCAAACACTCTTCCAAGAACATATTACAAAAGTCTTTTCTCATGAAAGGCATATAAACATTAAAAACTCAAAGTCCTCCTAGAAGGAATAATGATTTCATATTAAAGTCATTCTTATTAAAAAGATATAAATTTCTAATACTAAAAGTCCTTCTTATGGAAGCCAATATCACTCGTATTTGACTAAAAACTAAAAGAGTATTACACGAGGAAAATCATTTAAGTGCATGATAAAGAGGATAAACTTAACCAACCTATGCACACGGCTAAACACATTCTCTCTCCCTTCAGTTGCACCCATTTTTTCCCTTCAATTGTGAAGTCACCATGAAAGGACTCATAATATCACATTGTACCACTGGACTCATTTTATCATGTTGCTGAAATATTATAAGTCCACTAATGTTATACAGTTGAAGCCACAAACTATAAGGATAAGTCATTATATTTTTATTTCCAAAATTATACTATTGAGTATATTTTAATTCATTATCATTGTACCACTGTACTAATATTATTATATCGCTAGAATGTTATCAGCTCACCAATACTATGGGCTGGAGTCACAAATCATATAAAGAATAAAATGATGTTATATGACTAGAGTCAGAAACATACAAGATAAGTCAATATTTCTCTATTTTCAAGATTACATTATTAAGTATACGTTAACTCATTACTATGGCACTGCTGGATGCAAACTACTTTAATATTGTCTTACTATTTAACAAGCATGGATTCACTAATGCTTCATTAATGAACATATATAATAATAAATTGATCTACCATTGCTGGACATATTATTCGGACATAAACCACCAATAGACACATATTATTCGGACATAAACCACAGTTGGATATGTATTATTTAGACATAAACCATTGTTAGACATACATTATTTGGACATAGACCATTGCAGGACATATCTTATTATATTGGAGATGAACTATACCACAACTGGATATGGATTATTGGACTCATTCCATTATTGGACATATGACAATTAATTAATCATTCTAATGGACATCACTTAACACACATAATAATAACGTTCAACTCACCATTTAATCAAATTTATTATGCTAAACAAATTATTTATTTATTTCAACCATTATTATGATTTTAAGACTTTGGGCTTTATTTATTTTGTAGGTTGAAAATGCACCAGAAGCCATTGGTCTATGCGGCCCAATGTCAAGTTCCGGATTGAACTCCCTAAAACAAATCCAAGTCTAGCAAAGATACACCTCCAACGAAAGACACGTGGCTACACACAAAAACCGCCCCCAACACGTACCATACCATATATATTCATAGTAATACATAAAAGACTTATAGATTTAAATTATTTTTAGTTACACAAAAAATAATTCATAAATTAAAATTATTCAAACTCTCTTTTCTGCTAGTTATATATATGAGGAAATTACACTTTATCACCCTAAACTATATTTCATTTTACACTTTACACCTGGAACTTTTTGATTGCATATATTTGCACCCTAAACTATGACCATTGTTACATTTTGCACCTCGTTATTAAGTTTTCCATTAATTTGGATGAAAAAATATGACATCATGTAAAAAGACTAAATTGTACATATTCTTAATCCATTAAAAATAAAGAAGAAATTACACTTTACCACCCTAAATTATACTTTTGATTACACTTTGCACCCTAAACTTTAGATTTCCATCCAAGTTAATGGCAAATTTAACGTTAGGGTGCAAAGTGTAACAAGGGTCATAGTTTACGGTACAAAACGTGCATTCAAAGAGTTTAAGGTACAAAATATAATCTAAGATCTAGTTTAGGGTGATAAAGTATAATTTCCTCTATATACATTACAATAGCTATAAATACCCAAGAATTACAAGTCCAATAACAAGTTTGGAAAATGAGAAAAAATAAAGAGGCCAAAGCAAAATTAACTAAATTTATGCAAACGAACTCAAATAAAAGGCCTAGTGTTGGAAAGCAATATCACACAAAAAAAAAAAAAAATGCAATAAATACACGGTTTAATACTAGAATTCATATATATATATATATATTTTTAAGAAACAGTAATACTTATTAAAACACATGAATATGAAAGTAGTATGTAGAGTTTTTTAAACATGCTTATAATATATTACATAACTAGAGTATCACTACAAAATGGCCTAACTTTTGTAGTAGTATACTAGAGAGTATATCAGAAAGTATTGTCGTTTCTATATAACTTTTGTGCACATTCTTAGAGGGAGAAATTTTATCTTGTGGACAATCGTAGGGGGAGAAATTCTATAGGGGAGATGCAAATACCTAGGGGTGAAGACATTTTTTTTTTTATAAGAAAACTTTGTTTTGTTTTTTTTTTAACATTATGTTTGTTTTCTTGTTTTCTTTATGGTGCTTTAAGTTATGTTTAGTATCTTTGCTTTGTTGCTCTCGTCGCATCATGTTTGTGTGTTGGACATGCATACATCTTATGTTATTGTGCTTTATTGATTACTTGTTCGGATGATCATTTGCTTTGCTAAGTGATCATTGTACTCATTTCCATATGACTGCCATGTGTTTGATCAAGTTGCTCGTTTGTTTCACGTCATGTTTACTTGATTGCTTTTTACTTGTTGCATTTACTTGTTTTTTATTACTTGCTTTACCTTGAGGGTCTAATGTGTTTTGTGCAAACATTTCAAGTTACAGGTATTTTGTTCCAAGTTCATCACAAGTTTTAGATTTAGATGTGATTGAGTTTTGCCATTGTTCCTAAACTTATGTGTAAGTTTAGAGTCTATTATAAGGTGTTTTTGTTACATAATAGCCAAATGAGGAGATTGTTAAGTTATGGTTTTCACATAACATTTGTGTTAGCTTTATTCCATGACAAAAAGTGTTGCAATTGCATTAATTTATTTCCTTGTATTTTGTGGGATTTAATTGTAATGAGTTTAGATTTAAGTGGTGAAGATTTGCTCAAGAAGTTGATCTCACGACTTGTTTCGTGAGTCACTCACGATTTGGCCTAACTTTTGTAGTAGTAGCCTGTATTTATAAGGACTGAAATTGACTTATAATATATTTTATAACCAGAATACCACTATAAAAAGCCTAATCTTTATAGTAGTAGCATGAGGTTATAAGGACTAAAACTCTAACACACACAATCAATGTGGGATAAACATCCTCTTTTTTTTAAGAAACAGTAATACTAATACTTATTAGAGCACACGAAAACTTATTAATTAAATTAAATTTTACGTTGGCGATCAGCTTACCGTAACCTTTTTCTTTTCGTCCAACTTGAAACTAGTTATAAACAATGTAATATATTGTTTATAATATATTACATAACTAGAGTACCACTACAAAATGACCTAATTTTTGTGGTAGTAACTTAGGGTTATAAGGACTAAAACTCTAACACAAATAATCAATGTGGGATAAACATCCTTTTAAAAAAAAAAAAAAATTTATTTAAAGGAAATAGTAATACTTATTAGAATACATGAAAGCTTATTAATTAAATTAAATTTTACGGTGGCCATCAGCTTACCATAACCCTTTTCTTTTCGTCCAACTTGAAACTAGTTATAAACAATAAACATGACACAAAATACAAACACAAGCACGAGCAAAATTTTGGTCTAATACCAATATCCAAATAAAAAACTACTCCAAATAATTGATCACTTTTAACCAGTTCAATATGGAAGAAAAAGTAAAGTATGGCCTTATTTCGGTTCATTTTGGACTACTAGACCTTAAATTGATTTTTTTTTCTTCATTTTTTTGGGTTGAAAAGTATGATATTTTATTTTTTAGGCCAACTCTTTAGTTTTAGCTAAAAAATTCAAACAAAATTGCGATTAGAAATTAGAGATATGGACATTAAAAAAAGCAATAAAAATGATAAAAATATCCAAAAGGTTAACTTAAAATTCAAGTTTTAATAATATAGGCATTATACTTATATTTGAAAAGAAAAACAAAATGCTACCATTCTAATCTTAAATAATAATTTGAACATAATGTAACATATTACATTTGTTCCATGAAATATGGGTGTATATATATTTTTTTAATATTCTCCATTTATATAAAACAATATTATAATTATGTAATTTATATCGTTTTATTAATTTACATTTTTCATATATATATATATATATATATATATATACACACACACACCATTATGTATTATAATTGAATGTAAAATACCTTATGTATTCCATTACATAAAACTTATAAAAATATAAAATAATTTTAAATAAAAAATGTACTATTTAACATACAAATTTTACATTATATTAAATTTTTTCACAGATTGCTTGAGTTTGAGACTAATTATTCGTAAAATTGAAATTGTATGAATGTAATGTTCGGTTGTCGATCAAAATACACACACCACACCAAGTCACCAACCACCTAGTACTCAACATGAAGTTTAGGATGTCAGTCCAGGACCCAAAAAAAGAAAAAAAGAAAAAAAGAAGCTACTCCATTTCCGGAGATATTAAAAGAACGATTTGGAAGTTTGGATGGCTCTATGTAGCTAGGCTATTTAGTCAAATAGGATTCTATTTTTCACCTTCCACTGTCTTAAACCAGAGTGGTCCTGTTGTGCTTTGGAATTGCTTGATGTCCAGGAGAATAATTTCCAAATCCCAACCATACCCGACTGCAACCACAACAGATTTTGCACACGTGTGTGCGGAGTTAGATAGGTTTTTATTTATTTATTTTATAGTTGAAGGAAGTGATTTGAGGATTTGAATCGTAACGTCACAATTGGAACACTAAAAAGATACTAATTGAACTGAAAAATACTTTAGAGGTGTTTAATTTGTTGTGATGTGCTCTTGATGTGATACATATTATGATAATGTGACTTTAAAATTTTTGGTTTATTTTTATTTTTTTTCTAACATTACCATAATTTAAAATTATAAAATATATCATATCATCTTAATCTTATCACATTTTTAAATAATGTAATGTGATATTATTGTATTGAGATTATATTAATGTGAGATTATAATAACGTAATATTATGACATAATGTAAAATTAACGCAAACCAAACGCTTTCTTAGTAAAAATTTATGACTTGTCTTTGTTAAGGTGTACGTTTAGTTCCTGGGTCTAGCTTTTGTAGTGGCCACTAGACCCGTTATGATACAGACACGTGTCTAGTTTTGGACACGTGTCCACATCACAACATGTCCAGTGATCATTGACACTAGATACAAGCTGCACCCTTAGCTCCTTTCATCCTTGTAAGGAACAATTGTTTTTTAAATGAACCCATTTTCGAACTTATTACGATTTATATACAACCTTTTAAAACATTTTAAATTTTTAATTAGTTTAATTTTTAAGCAAAAACAAGTAAGTGAAAATAAGTTAGTCCAAACACTAACTATCCTAGAGGTTTAGCATATCATTAATAGTTTTATTTGCATTTTTCTTGTCTTCATGCCTATTTCGGTGAAAAGGTGAAGAGAAAGGCCTCTTCAGCTCCAAACATCCACTTAATAGAATCACAAAATTAGCATTAGGGAGAAGAAGGGGACAAGCCACTTGGCAATGCATGATCTCAAAAAGTAGAATGATATGAAAAAACAAATCCTTCCAAATGGACAATGAAGTGCAAACTTATGGATTAATGCTTGTACCAATAATTTTCTCCACTTATATTTTTGTGAATCATTATTTTCAGTTTTATATTTTGAGTCCTCCAAAAGTTAAATAAATATCATCATATCTCTCTCTCTCTCTCTCTCAAAAGAAAAGAAAAAAAAATCATCTCAAACTGGAAATGGATTGCGAAGCTATGAACTTGCAAAGTAATCATATATATATATATGAATGTGTGTGAAGGCGGCAACAATTACTTTTACATAATTACATCTCCAATTGTTGAACCAAAAGAGGTATTTTGTAACAAAACTTGTTACAACGTTATAAAAGGAAATTAACAACCTTACTTTCAAGAAATTGTAATTTTTTTAGGCGTAGTACTTCTTTAGAAAGGAAGAAGAAAAAGGAAAAAAAAAGGGCCTACGGGAAAAAAATGATCACAATGCATCCTTTCACCTATAAATAAATATATGAATTCCGTAAACTATGTTTCGATATTAACATTTTATAGAAAATGAACACTTTTCAAAAATCATTTTTTAGAAAACTATTTCATTTTTCTATATTTAATTACTGCCTTAAAAAGAGTTTGAAAACTATCATTTCACCTCTCTTATTTAGCTTTGACGTGAGATAAAATTGTTCTTCATAAAATTTTAATGGAAAACAATGCTATCTTATGCCAAACTAAACAAGAGAAGTCAAAATATAAGGTCTGTTTGGATTGAGCTTATTATTGCTAAAACTGAAAACTGAAAGTACTGTAGCAAAATAATTTTTAAATGTGTGAATAGTACCGTGGGACCCATTTTTAATATTTTTTAGTGCGTGAACAGTGCTGTGAACAATGATGAATAGTACGTGAATAGTGATTTTTGTCCTCTGCACAGTAAATCCATGTGGCCGTGTGAGATTACTGTTCACGCACAGAGAAAAAAAAACTAGAAAACGTAAAATTGGAAAACGTGAACGCAGGATTCAGTTGAATCCAACTGCTCACATAGTTTTTCTATGACCCATTTTTTAATTTTATTATTTTTTATAATATTATCAAACATAAGAAAACACGGACTATCTTCACATATGGTACTTTATCGAAATAAACAGAGTATATAAATCATGTAACCTATGTACCCTAAATTTTAAATGTTATCCCCCAAACATGAAGTTCATGTTACAGTAACAAAGTTGTTTTAAAAATCTCATGCATGCATCATGTTAACAACCATGCATTCTGAACACTCAATAAAGCTTGATCGTTTAAAACCTTTTAGGGATTTTTTTTTTTGGTATAAAATGTTTGGCAGTTTGTTTTTTTTTTTTTTTTTTTTTTTTCTTTAAAATCCCATATTAGTAAAGAAATAAAGGAATAAAATATCATATTTGATTTATTTGTTCTTATTTCCATGATTTTATCTTTTAAATATATGAAATTATAATGCCTTAATTATAAAAACTTAAATTATTTTCATTTCAAATTCTTTGAGCATTTTTCGTAATATTTCTCCTTAAATGAATTAATTATTTTTATATTTTTGTTGATTTTCTTATTATAGATGTGTGTGCTTTTTTATTTATTTTTTTATAGTTCGTTTGATAATAAGCTAAACTCAATTTTCTATGACTAATCATGTATGTTTTTGTTTATACATTGTGATTTAAGGATTTTATTATTCAAATATTTGTAAAAAAATATTGTTGATCTCTCTTTCTATTTATCTTGCACAAAGATAACATAACAACTAATATTGTATCAAGTATGTTATTATATGTATATAAAAAAAGTATGTTATTATATGTTTATATTTTTTTTGTAAATATTTAATAATTTTCTTTTTAATGAGTTATTAATTTGGAAACCTATTTTTTATACAAATATTCTTCCTTTTATTTCATTTTAAATTAAACTAGCGGTATATATGTGCTATGCATGGTTTAATTAAAATTGATATGAAACGTAAAGAGAATATAACAAATATTAAAGAAAAATAAATATTAAGTTGTATGACATGAGCCTATCATGTTATTTTTTGAATCAAGAATTAAATTTTATGATAGAAGAATAAAATAATTTAAAATTTTAATAAAATTTAATTAACTTTTAAAACTTTCCAAATTTTAATTGAAAACAATAATTTAAATTTTATAAAATTTTGACAATAATGCTTCACTTAAAATAAAATTAACTTAGTAACCTTAATTTATTTATAATGCAAGTGAAAGCTCTTTTGTTATACATAATTTGATAATTATAATTGTGGGGTTAGGGGCTTAAATCACATATTGGGCATTAGGCCCTAGCCAAGGAGGTAAGTAATCTGAAGACGAGCAAGTAGCACAAAATGGTTTGGGTTAAAGACTTCATGAATAGAGCATGAGTGGGAAGGTTGTCCGAGGAGGAGTGTCTCCTCGGACAGGCTAAGAATAGGTCAAGTATAAATCTTAATGATTAAGGCAACCTTCCAGGAAACTTTAGTGACAAGGACGTGTCCCATAAACGTACAAGAAAGAAGGAAACCTCAAGAAAAATATCTAAGGGAAAACTACTACCATCGCATTAAATGCATTATAGATACTTTTCTGACTGCATTTATGTAGAGAAGACCTCTGAACAATGCTGCCTTGACAACCATAACTCACAGAAGGCCGGAGGGGGTGTATGATGAGAAAAGTACTCAAGTAGCAACCCAAATGATCGACAAGTGTAGGATAAAGAGAGACCAAGAGGGACTATATAATAGAAAATACCCTCCATGAGGAGGGGATCAGAAAAACTCAAGAAGGAACACTGTAGCAATCTAAGTTGTATTTATATTCAGTTTCAATTGACTTATATGAACGTTAACCTCCTTGGACTGTAAATTTATTCATATTTGTGTCTGATGTTTTATTCAAATCATCTTTTAAATTTACATTAGCCGTTGTCCAATTCATTAGGGTCCAGTTCTTCAATCCACTCTCTACAAATTTATTGTCTTGGGCTTACTGGGTCAACATCCCACATATTTTGGGCTTAGGCCATAAATAGAGTCCTTACAATAATTATATAATAAATAAATATATGATCAATGCTCCAACCAATAGCACAAAACATACAATACAGAGGGAAGATTATCCATTTATCGCAACCACACTTTCTAAAACCTAAGTTTTATCATATAATAAATAAATATAAGATCAATGGCTCAACCAATAACATAAACATACTCTTTTCAGACATGTATCATAATCACAATCTCTAAAACCTAACTTTCATTGCACAATAAATAAATATATGATCAATAGCTCGACCAATAACACAAAACATACCATTCTTCAGTTTGAAACTATTATGTAAAGGAAATGGGTTAATAAAAAAAAGCTACTATTAATAAAAAAAGGCTAATTAATTATGGTCTCAATTGGTACCAAACAATGAATAGTGATTCTTTTCAAAATAAGAAACAATATCCAGTTCAGCAATTATATATTCAATAAGAGTTTTTTAATCCATCGACATCTCGTGATGTTTTCAATATAAACTTTAAAACACTATTTTCTTCCAGTATCGAATTATTAAAAAAAAAAAATTCATCTCACAGATTAGAAGGAGCTTACACAAAAACCAATTATCAACTATCCAGGAAAAAAAAAAGAAAAGAAGAGAGAAGATTATCAATGATCGATTACTAATGAACAATTATTGACGAAGTTGACCTATCACTCGCTACATTGTATTTTCACTCAATATATTAAATATTCGATAGTTGCACTTCCACGTTGCCGTCATTGAAATAGAAATTTCACACAGCAGGTAGCTTACCCAAATTTTCTCATCCAATTAAAAAACACCTGTCACCTATATAAAGTCCAATTTCCTTTACATTTTTTTATTATTAATATTTATGTTTTTACCTCACATTTCACATATATAATCACAAATGACAAATAAATAATATAATAGCCGCCTTTCTTTCTCACCGAGAATTTTATATCCTCACGGAACCGTACAGTAAGATTTTTCAATTTTCTCCCTCACTTTCTCGCATACTCTCAATTCTCACAAATTTTCCCGAGAAAATTTACAGAAGAAAGATAAAAGAAAAGCGAGCAATATGGATTCGACGCCGGTGAATTGGGAAGCCCTGGACGCACTGGTAATCGATTTCGCCAAATCAGAGAAGCTCATCGAGGACTCATTCTCTTCCTCTCCACCTCCCCCTCCTTCTTCTTCGATGTCCTCTTCGTCTTACCATTCGAGATTGATCATCTGGAGGATCAGACGGTCGTTGGAGGCCGGTGACACTGATATCGCCATGGATCTTCTACGCTCCCACGCGCCTTTCATTCTCGATGATCATCGCCTTCTCTTCCGCTTATACAAACAGGTGAGTGTCTTATGCTCTGCTTGGTTGCCGAGAAAATGCTGGAGGCATATGTACAATTTGAATTCTATTTAATATTCTTGTTTGTTTCCTTACTTTTCCGGGCAACCAAACGCTGCGTTTTGTTATCTGTTTTAAATATTTGATTAAATTTCTGAATTTTGTTTGGTTTGGTCAAAATTTTGGTGAAGAAATTCATAGAGCTGTTGAGGAAAGGGACTGTCGAAGATCGCGACTCTGCAATTACTTGTCTGAGGACAGCTCTCGCGCCTTGTGCTCTTGATGCCTATCCGGTAATTTCAATTCCATTGTTTTTTGCATTCTCTGTTTTTCTTTCAATTTCATTATATATACGGTAATTCTTATTTCCTAGTGTAGGAATTGTGTTAGCTATGAATGCATATATCAAACTTGCTTTGGGAATAGGAAAGGGATGTGTAAATAAACTAGGTTTGATTCAAAATTGAGCTTCCTCAAATGGCACTTCCCTCTTCCATAAAGAATGGAATGGAGAGTGAGGACTATGTGGAACACTGGTTGTTCTTTTTTTCTTTTTTGGATGATAAGTACACATGAGAACACTATTTTTGAGACTGGCACTTCCCATGCCACTGATACCAGCCTTTCCCAAGTTCAAGCTCAGATTTTGGAAAAATCCAAACTGCAAGAGTAGTATTCCCCAATGTTGGTGCAAGCATGAGGCACACTTAAGTGCAAAGGTTTTTTGGAGCCTACATGCAAAGTGCAAGTACACACCTAATTGATTTTTTTTTTTTTTAATAATTTTTTTATAAGTAAAGTATACACCTAATTGATGTAAAATTCACATTAACATTTTCACAACGAATTCTAGGTGGTAAGTTATTACTGGTTCTAATCTGGGTTCTACACTAACATCACTTTTTTACTCACTAATAACAACTTGCCAGTTAGGATTTATTGTGAAAATGTTGTGGACGTAGTATTACACAATTTGAAAACAATTATTGATAGACAATATGAGTATTAAGTGATCAACTAATGATATATAGTTTTCTCGTGCTTTACAAGATATACATAACCATGATCAAAATAAAGTGCATGGTTAAATAAAAAAACCTATGCAATGCAATCCTAAATCACTAGCCTCATCATCCTCATTAATTATAGGACTGTCATCATTGAGATCACACCTTCATCATATTACCCATATGTACTTCATCTAAATTACGAGTCTCTTTGATATAGGATAAATCCAAATCGGGAGCAATACCGAAATTGAAGAACTGAAAAAATAAAAATAAAAATATTCTAGGAATGAGCACATAGGCTTGCTTGGATTCATCACCATGCAAGAAAAAAAAATCATGAATTAACACTTGGGGTTGGCTGAAATCCAAATCGGGAGCAATACCGAAATTGAAGAACTGAAAAAATAAAAATAAAAATATTCTAGGAATGAGCACATAGGCTTGCTTGGATTCATCACCATGCAAGAAAAAAAAATCATGAATTAACACTTGGGGTTGGCTGAAATCAACAACAGACCACTGAGAGAATTTTAATGGAAATTTTATTGATCAAGCAGACGGTTTCGTTGGAGTACAAAGTTAGCCCTAATTTTAGTTGATTTAGGAAAGCCCAATTATTGAATTAGAAAAATATACTGGAGCCTAGTAAATTAAATAAAATACTAATAACTTGATGAACTAATATGACTTAAAATAAAATCCAATGTACAAGTAGTAAACATACAAGTTACTTATAAAATTAAAAAAAAATTAATTAAAATAATTTTTTTTTTGCGCTGCTTGCATCATTGTCCTTTGGTTGGGAAAAAAAAAAACTTGTCCTCGAGTTTTGAAGTGTTGAATGATAAGAACTCTCGCATGTCGTATTTGTACTACCTCTTGAAGCACCTTTAGCAATACTAAGAACAAAGTAGCTTTCTGTTTCACCATATCTTTAAATTTCTTTGGACTGATAAAACGAATGGGTGGAATCAATGTTGCAAACAATATAGCTTTGTCTTGATCTATAGGAAGCACCATTGTATCGAGCATTTCCACTTCATGCACTATGGAAGGTTGATGAGTAGTAGATGCATCAAAGTTATTTTCACATTTGCACCCTCTAATTCTTTGCTCTCTTGTTGAATTTTCCCTTTATCAAGTAGTGGAAAATCTTTCTTTGCAGTGGTCAGCATTATGCTTGACTTTTCAACAGGCTTTATCAAGTTTTTTTACCCAATGTTTAGTTATTTCAGCTTGCTGTTTAGACTTTGTGGTATGCTCTTCTTGCTGCACTGGTGATATAGAAACATCTGTTGACAATATGTATTAATGTATGGAAGGCTATGAGGTTTAATATGGTGTGCTAGTGCAATTTGTTCTTTCACTAAAGTTGCTAGTTTTTGTTCCATGATAATAAAAAAACTGTGTGCCTGATTCTGGTACACATTAAATTTGGCTCTGGTACCAAACTTTGGTGTAGGACAACCAAAAGTAAAATAAATTCTAGTAATCGACACCTATCCTTACCTGGAAGCAGCACTAAGTAAGAAGAAACAAAATTTAGGAATCAGCACTTGTGGTTAGTTGGAACCTAAGAAGCATGGGTACATTTTCAGGTATGGTACAATATGGGATACTGCGATATGACAATTTCTGAAAACATAGGATACAATACAGTGGGGATACTTGTTTTAATTAAAATTAAAATATATTTTTATTTATATTTGTTATATTGTTAAGCATATATCAATTAAGCGCAATAATGGATAATAAAGTGAATCCATGACTATTAAATGATGTTTATAATACAAATCAAGATCCAAAAGAGTAAATAAAATATAACTAGAATTCAACATTGAACCAGTATATATAAAATATAAATTAAAATCCTCATAAATTTGGGCTCTCTGTCACCATCGGGGTGTTGGGTTATGACCATATCCGGGCCGTATCAAGGACTATCATGGGTATATCCTAGACGTATTGTCACTTAAAAAAAAAAAAAAAAGAAAGATTGGGACACACATGCAGAAGTATCTGGTATGGATACATATTAGATACCAGCACTTGAGCAAAAATGGATTATCTTTGTATCTGTGCTTCCTAGGTTGGTATTAGCAACATACTGTTGTGAAAATTTCAACGAAAAAAATTGCTAATCAAGCAAACAGTCTTCCTTGGATCATAATTGCATGCTTATTATAGACTACTATAACTCAACCCTAATTCTAGTTTGTTGATTTGAGAAAGTAAATAAAATGCGAATAACCTAATTATTTAATAATACCTAAATAAAATCCAATGGGAAAATTGTAAAAATACAATTGATTTTTAAAATTAAATAAGACTAAATCAAAATAAAATTGTCTCCACATTCTTTGCATCACTCTCTCTCATTAGGAGTATGTTGTGAACAAGAACATGAACCTGTTGCCCTATTAGTTACCTCACTCTTGATCTCATGTTGAATCTTTCTTCTTCAACTTCAGCAGCTCTAGCACTCTAGTCCACTCTGTGTGGTGAGATAGCTTGGTCACTAGATATTTTTAATGTCTTCTTGAATTTGTGACTAGGGATTGAAGGGTAGGCTTATGTGTTAGCCATAAGATTGGTTTTTCTATAGCAAATCAAGGGCCTATATCAATAACATTAAGATACATTAGGATCTAATAGTTAAATTTACTGAGTGATTTATTTTTAATAAATAAATTTAAAAAAGCACTTGTTTGTGCTTTAGGCTTATTAGAAAAGCTCACTAAAGTGCCCTTTTCCAAAGACGCTTTGCTTGTGCAAAAAGCGCATTTGACTTGGGTTTTGCACTTTAATCATGCTTCAGCACACTTTTACCAACGCTAGTAATCCTTGCAACTCTCTTTCTACTGAGCAACGAAGTAAAAGATAATCCATTGATTTTTCCATTTACCCTAAACTTGGGGCACTAATTTGGGCCAAATTAGCTCTCTCTCAAATTATTATCTGGTTGTATTGAGGTAAAAATTGACCTCAGGAGGCACAAATTTACTCTATTATCCTTACAAGGGAACCTTTATGTTCTACCCTTAAGGACCTTATGGTAGGACTTCGCCTTACTTGAGTTCCTAATAGTGCAGTGCCATTTTAAAACATCCCCCAAATGAACCCATGAATATATGCACTTTAGAAAAATTTGGAAGAAGATAGATGTTTCAAATGGTGCCAGTAGGCTTTATTATTAAGAAATGGAAGTTAGCATGCTTGGAGTCAGTACTCATTTCTTAGAATTTTATTGGGTGCATTAATGCCAATATATATATATATATAGGTTGGGTTGAAGTTACATTTGGTGTAACTCTAAATAATGTTACACATTTGTCTGTTTTTTGGGATGCTATATATGGAATCTCATTTAGAGGTATTGGTGAGGATAAGAGGTATTGGTGAGGATAAGATGTGTTGGACACCTGCTAAGGGCAAGGGCTTTGAGGTAAGCAGTCGTTATCAGGCTTTGTTGGGGGTATGTACTCAGTCCTTCCCTTGGAGAAGTATTTGGAAGCAGAATGTTCCTTCCAGAGTCATGTTTTTTGTTTGGACTGCAACTTTTGGAACTGTCTTGACTGTTGATAATTTATGTAAGAAGAAGAAGTTGATTCTAGATTGGTGTTACATGTGCAAAAGTAATGGAGAATCGGTAGACCTTCTTTTACAACAATGTCCTATTGTTTATGAGTTGTGGTCTATGGTGTTCACCTTTTTTGGTATCTATTGGGTGATGCCAAATACTATGGTTGAGCTCCTTGCATGTTGGCAAGGAAATTTTAGTCGTCATCGTAATGGTGTTATTTGGATGGCTGTCCCTTATTGTTTAATGTGGTGCATTTGGCGGGAGAGAAACAACCGGTGTTTTGAAGATTTTGAAAGGACTATAGCTGATTTAAAACTTTTCTTCTTTAAAACTCTATCGGATTGGATGCCTATAATAGGAAGTCATTCTATATTTTCAGTTTATGATTTGATGGATGCTTGTAATTTATGTATTTGATTATTTTGGTCCTCTGTTGTATACTTTCTGTATACTTGGGTGACTCATTATTATGTCTTTAAATAAAATTTTCTTTACTTATAAAAAAAAAAAAAAAAACTTGTTATGGAATTCATATTTTGAAAATCTTTCCATTGAATTACATGTTTTATATGTTTTTAACATTCATGTCAATTGGATGTTATTTACCATTTGATCTATAAACTCATCTTTTATGTATTATTTTAAACTACAAAAACTTGAATATAAGCAATTGATTGATGACATGACTATTAATCTTTCATCACCTTGAAATTTTGCAAGTACGAAGAATATACAAATATAATGTAATTTAACAGTAGATTTGTCAAAATTCGCATCCAATTAAAAAATATTGAGTGGTGTAATATCGCTTAAAGTTACATCAAGTGTAACTTGAACTCAACCCTATATATATATAAACGCCCATTGGTCTGAAACTTTGTAGGCATATTGCTTGCAAACATTCATAAAGTGGAATTATTTAGTGGGAGAGGAATGCTCGGACTTTTGAGGGTTATGAAAGATCTATTTATGACTGAAGATTTTATTCATCAATTCTTTGTTTGAGTGGATAAATGCTTCTGGGCTGTTTTCCTTTACTGCTTTGCTTGAGTTGCTAGATCAATGTACTTATAGCATTTAATTTTGGAGTATTGTTTTACACTCCCTATGTACATGGGTGGTGCCCTTTTAGTCTTTTCTTTTAATGAAATTTTACTTATATAAACAAAATCTTTTCTTTTAATGAAATTTTACTTATATAAACAAAATCATGTGAAGTGGAACTTGAAATCATATGAAATGTTGCAAGCTTATTGTTTTTTTCAATTCCTCCCATTGGTTGAGGCGTCTTTTCTTTCTTACTCTCTTTGTGTCTGTCTTTGTTCATTTTCTTTTGTTGCATCATTTGGAATTTACAACTGTATTTGAGCACATTTAATTTGTCTATTCTTTAAATAAGAGGGTTGTCATCATAGAGGATGATTAGTTGAATTGCTACCTTCTATCATGTGATTGGAAGATCACTCCTTCAACCTGTCACTGGGACTTATGAGGAATCCAATATGACCTTCTGGATATCTAAATTGCTAGCTTTCATTCATTGTCATCTAATGTATTGTAATGGCATTGAAAAAGCAATCAGAGTAGATTCCATCTTCCAGGCTATTTTAGATTAGTGAATTATATCTCTAACCCATTGTGGTTACATATGTTGTAGACCCTACAAAAAAATCCTGAAAGCTCAAACTATTTGGTTTTAGGATTTTCCTTCTTGTTGAAGGTTGATTTTAAAATGTTGTTTTGACCACAAAAACTTTATGAACTTCGTGTTGTTAGTAGCTCTAATACATGAAATTGGATTGTAGTTTATTATGTGTCATAAGTATGTTATTATGACTAAGAAGTTGGCTCATGTTTTTAGTGTACACTAATCTACCAAATTAGAATAATTAATTAACCTTATAGGTCGAGGAGCTATTTTAGAACTTTACCAAGGAGCAAGAGTTCTCAATATCTTGAATCAATAATTCATAAAGATGGAGAGACTGAAGAGGATATGAATCATAGGATGCAATCAGGTGGATGGAGTAGAGAAGTGCGTTACAAGAATTGTGTGATAGTAGAATATTTATTTAGTTAGAGGGAAAATTTTATAAAACATCTTCCCCAATGTACTCGAGTTAGCTACTTTTTAAATAAAAGTATTTGTTACCTATCAATTTTTTTTTTAAAAAAAAATAAAACATTTGTAAAGATTAGCTATTCTCTATGGTATTTACACTATGTTTGGTTGGAGGGATTATAGGGAGGATGGAAAACAATGGGTGGAAAATAGTGTGGAAAACAGTGTTTTCCACTGGTTGGGAAGCAAAGGAAAAAAGAGAGGATGGAAAACCCGGGAGAAAAGTTTCCTCCCGGGCCCACCAATTTTTTTCCTCCCAAATCGAGAGGAAAACTGGGGAGAGAAAACTGCTCTTACCGTGGAATTACACAAATGCCCTCTCCCACCTATCCTCCTCACAAACACAACGGCTGTTCTGGAATCAAGTAAAAAAAAAAAAAAAAAACCAGAGATCGAGAGTTGGAGAAAAAAAGGAGAGAAAGCACTTCTTGAATGAGGGAGAAAAAGAAAGAAAAGAAGGGGGAGATAAAGAGATAAGGACAAACATGAATGGAGGGAAAAAAAAAAAAAAAAAACAGAGAGAGCGAGCTGAAGAAAAGAAAGAGAGAATGGGTGTGCTGGATGATTTGCTGGAACGTGTGTGGAGAAAATGAAAAAGAAGGGGTGTGTGGAGGAGATAGTATAGAAAAAAAAAAAAAAAACGTATGGATGAAATGAAAAGAGAGAAAAGAGAAATAATATAAAAAATAAAAAATCTTAATTGAGAAGTGTTACTATAATATTTTCACAATAAATTTTAAGTAACAAATTGTTATTAGTTAATATTGGTGAGTAAAAAAATAATTTTAATGGTGGGTTCAAATTAGAACTAGTAATAACTTTTCACATAAATTTTGTTGTGAAAGTATTGCGAAAAATGTTGTGAACGTAACACTTCTTATTGAAAAATATAATTGTTGGTAAATTTTATATTATTTAATGAGTACAAATAAATCTATTTCTTATCTATTATGTAACAAATGTATAATAGTCAATTTATATAAACTACTTTTTCTATCCTCCCACTTTTTTTTTCAACCAAATAAAAGAGTTTTCCATCCTTCCACTTTTTCATCCCTCCAACCAAACACACACGAGTGAAAACTAAATATTTTCCATCCTCCCACTTTTCCACTCTTTCAACCAAACAGACCCTTAATGTTGGGCTGTTAAGGAGAAACATTTATATAAATTAAGTGTAGCTGAAATCAGAATGTTAATATAAATAAGTGGAAATACGAGGAAATATAAGGTTTGAAATGATGAAATTTGCTTAAAGTGGGAATGTCCCCTATTTATGAATGGATAAGGGAGAGTTGCTTAAGATGGTTTGTTTCATGTGAAAGTTAGAAATTAATGCACTAGTGAGGAAGAGTGAGTTGAATCAAGTTGAGGGAATGAAAACGGTAGAGGAAGGCCTACAATAACATTAGTAGAAGTAGGAAAAAAGGACATGTCAATTTAGCAGGTAACAAAGAGTTTGACTTTCCATAGAATAGATTAGTCTATTGAGAATCTAAAGCTAACCAAATATTTTGAGACTAAGCCTGGGTTGTTATTTGCTGTGGTTTGGATTTATTTTTTTATAACTAATTTTTTGGAACCTATTAAGTTGAATTTAATTGTTCTCTTGTTTAGTAGTGAATTCTGACAGAGGTCTGTATTTGTATTTAAGGAAGCATATGAGGAGTTCAAACATGTTCTTCTGGCCTTTATATATGACAAAGCTGATCAAACTTCTCCAGTGGCAAATGAGGTGCGATGTATTTGATATTTTTATGGATTTCTTTTACTTTTTGTTGTTTTTGTAGACAGTTGTAACTCTTTGATTTATCTGTTATTTGTTTATATTTGTGTTAGCTCTTATTTATCAAAGATCAATTGGTTGAGTCACCTATTAATCACATGATATTGTAATTCATATCAATTCTGTTTTTTCTTCCCTCTTCCAAATATAAATATCCACTGAAAATGTGGATACAGTGTGACTTGTGATGAGTTCAACAATCTTGAAAGTTTTACAATAATAATGGTGTTCTAGAATTTGTTGCATGTAAAGTGTTTATAAATAGTAATTGCATTTTTTTTTCTCACCAACTTGTCAAGTACCAAGATGAGAGATTGTTTAGAATATCATGGTAATAAGTGAAGAAAAAGGTTCTTTTGTGCAGTTGGTTCTTTGGCTTCAATTGTTCTTAATTTTTGCTGCTAAGTCTACCTAGGCTTGCGGAAGAATTTAATTTTTGAATTGTAGATTTTTGTTATTTGGGGAAGAGCAATGGAATTCCACTCAATTGAGTCTATTAAAGTGAGTTTTTCATTTTCAAAAATTTAAATATTTTAAAATAAGATCCAAAGTGATATTTCCCTTTTTGTTTCCTTTGGAAATATATCTTTTGCTTTATGGTTCCACAATTTAGCGTGGGCAGTTGTTAAAGTGATTTTGTGTTTGCTGGTCTTTTCTCTTCCGCAAAAATGATAGGGATCTTAGATAATAATAATGAATGTTAAGTGAGCATATGATGTTCTTTTTCCTTATCAATTCCTTGGATTCCTTGAATTTGGTTAATGTGATTCTTTATGATGTTTTGAAGCAAATACTTTATAACCAAACTTATGTGCAATGTGGAAGGCACAAGTTTTTTTCCATACATTTGCTGTGTCAATTTGTGGCTTGTATTTGTATCTTTGTGTACATATCCCCTAAGTTATTTAATTTTAGGCATGATTGCTTTTGCTTCAACATTACTAAATACTCAATACTGTTCTTTCTCTTCCAATTAATTTCTAGACGACGTTTGTAATCATATGATGTTTTAGTTGAGAGATGAAGTTTGGTTTTGCCATTAAAAATGTACATTATATTCATATATTAAGCTTTTAATAGACAGTATATGTGTTAGATGTATAAACTTTCATCCTTTATTTTTTCAGTGGTCAGAGAGGAAGAGATTTGACATTGCAGGATTGATGTCATCTGTCTTAAGAGCTCATTTACATGCATATGATCCAGTCTTTTCCATGACATTGAGATATTTGATAAGGTTATCATTGAGCTTTTATTCTTAATCCACTTTCACTTTCACTTTCACTTTATTACTATTATTTCTTCAGATGCATGTGTTCTTGTGATGCATGTGGTAGATTGACTCTCTATTTTTCAATTTTCTCTGTGTTATGCAGCATACACAAAGTATATTGCTTTCGTCAAGGAATTGTATCACCCATCTCAGATCTTACTCAGAGGTTGCTTCTTGAGGAACGTGATCCCCCTGCAACCCCACATGAGAGTCTGTATGAAGCACCTCCTTTTGATGAGGTGAGGTTTTGAAATTACAGCTAATTGTCCTTGGTTCCAAATCACAGCTATTTGTCCATAGATGTTAGACAGAGGTAAAATGTGGATTATCTTATAATGTTAGCGTCTTAATGGGCTGACACATTGAGAACAGTATTGAGTTTGCATGTTTGATTTTATTATCATTAAGTTTGTTAATTTGCGTGTTTGATTTTAAAAACCAGGTGGACATTCAAGCTCTCGCACATGCTGTAGAGCTCACAAGACAAGGGGCAATTGATAGCTTGAGATTTTCGAAGGGTGATTTATTTCTGGCATTTCAGGTTATCTAATATTAGTCTATCTAGACTTTATTTCATCATATCCTGAATTTCATCTATCTTTTACTACCCTGATCCTGAGGCTTAATAATGTCTTTTACCCACAATAGAATGGCTAATTGATTTCACTAAGAGGTTGTTGACTCCCAATGTTTGTACTTGTGGCTCTCTTTGGAGGCATCCTGTGAGGAGGCATGGGAGAGGCATATATATTATGATCTAATACTAGTTGTGCATTTTGAGAATTAAATTAAACTTTTCCATCATCAGTTTTTACCATGTTTCCTCTCTCTCTCTCTCGTTTATTAATAATTGAGTCATCTACAGAGGTGTTCCTAATTCACCTAGCCTTTATTCAAAGGTTGAGCCAATAGAAACCTAGTAGTAAAGCTCCCTAGGAGATACCTGTAAAGCTTCTTCTTTTGAAATTCCTTTCCTAGAGATCTCATTCAATCCTATCCTAGCGTTACCCTTAGTTTTACCTGTAATTTTAAGATGAGCATCTTAACATTTCTGGAGGTCTTTTTTTATTAAAAAAATGATGATATGACCTACCAATGCTAAAATTGTATATATTTGTTTAATACCTGGAAAAGGACATATATACCATCTGAGCAACCAAAGAAGAAGAAACAAAAAGGGCAAGCTGGAAATGTTTATGTCATCTACTCATATCTATTTGAGTTGTATGTTTGCTGTTCCTCTGCATTTAAACCTTTAACACAAACATTTTCTGTTTTATATCATTTTAAACATTATGCTTTCTTTATGCTCTTTAAATCAATTAGTGGACTTATAGGTTTCTTGTTGGGAGGTGGGACTACCTTATTTTTGATTGGGAGGCTGGTCTATGTTGAGCCTGAAAGATTTTATTATTGTCTCTGTTTGTTGCAGAATGAATTATGTACGATGAGTTTGGATGTTTCCATGCTTGATGAGCTTGTTTGTGAGTATTGTGTTTATAGGGGAATTGTGGATTCTAGCCTGGCATCTGCTTCAGGTAAAAATCAAATTTTGCTGCTTTTTTATTCTTATTCTTTTTCCAATACTATAATTATTTCCTACCAACCTATTCATCATGATTTCAGCATCAGACATGCAAACAGTTTCTGAACCTAAAGTTAATCAACCAGAGCCTGGGTATTGTTCATCAAGAAATTGTTCTCTTGAAGCGGATTCTGGTGCCAATAAACATTCCGACGGTGAGGCCTCCATTAATAATACTCACATGGATGCTTCTCCTGAAAATAATGCTGATGTGAGTAGTAGGCAAGGAGTGGATGTTGAGTTACGGTATGCTTGTGAGCCAATGCGCAACCATGAAGACTGTAGCACCAGTGGGTTGCATCAGCCTGAAAATCCAAGAGTTCTGCAGAGACATAGAACCCATGGAACTGGAGAAAGGAGTAAACGCAAGCGTTGGAGGGGAAGACATGATGACCAAGGTTTAATATATGGTGTTCCTTTTGACCTACGCAGCAAGCAAGTGCTTAGCACGACTACCCTGTTTTCCAGCACATATATCTCAAATGAACAAGAGGTACTTCTGTGATAATTTTTGTTATTCCTTGTGTTAAGTGTTAAGTTTATTATTGACAGAATACTGTTCTGTAGGGCCCAGGGAGACCCTCCATGTTAGATATTAATAGCAGGGAGGATAAGTATGATATTGTGCTATGGATGAAGGAACTAGCTAGCAAGGGAATGGCTGCAGAGGTTGTGGAAGAAGTTAATGCTATGGATCCAAACTTTTTTGTGCAAAATCCTATGCTGTTGTTCCAACTTAAGCAGGTTAGTGGATACCATATGACCTTTGGCTTCTATGAAAGAAATAGTTTCTATTAATATAAAGTTTAGGCTAAAGTTGATTTTACACCTCCAAGTTTGTGGTAATTATCATTTTAGTCCCTGAAGTTTCAACTTTGTCAATTTCTTTGGCCAAGTTTGCAACTGTTGTCAATGTGGCCATTGCAATTAGAAAATTTTCCGATAGTGACATTAAAAGGACGCAGTTTTAATTTTTTATGATTTCTATTCATTAAAAAATGTTTTCCAAAATTTCTAATATTTAGGAAATGAAATAAAAAATTATTTTTTAGCGCATTCAAACCTAGCCCCTCTTCTCTTGCTTGCTGCTCCGCCGTTACTGCTCTTCTCTTCCCCATTGCCACCGAAAGCAACATGCTGCTCCACCTTCACCCAAGCTCGTTGCCCTGAAACAATTGGATCCTTTGATCAAAGGCTCCTCTTTTATCATCCTTGAAGCCAAAACCCATTTGGGGCTTTCTTCGAACACTTTGTCCCAGCCGTCCTTTCCTTCACATCTCAACCCCAAGGCCAGACCAAGCAATACCAACCCATTTTTTCACTCCTCCCCTTAGACTCCCAAATGGTTTTGACTTTCCCAACACTACTGCCCCTTGTGACTGCCTTTTCATCATGATCCATCCCTTCTCTACCACGCTAACCAAATAACCGACCCCACTCCATGAACCCACCTCACACAGCGGATTCGTGTATGTGAGTGGCTTTATGTATGTGTTGTGGCTTCAATTGGTGCAGAAAATGGGTTATGGTTATATCATTTGTGGATCTTGTGGCTTTGATTGGTGTGTGGATCATGGGAGTTTTGGGAGATTATGGCTGTGTACTATGGGTGGTGTTTTGACCATGGGTGTTAATGTTGGGTACTATTGGTGGTGTTGGAGTTTTAGATATCAGGTCTTTGGGAGAGGGTTTGGTCACGGGAAGAGGGGTTGCTTTGGCATGGGGTTGGTTAACAGGGAAGGGGGTGGTTTTCTGTTGCTTTGGGGTGGTTCATGGAATGGGTTGGGGTGATTTTCGCCTTTTTTTTGGGTACAATCAAAAGTTGTATCTGATGCACAAAACTCACACTTTTGCAAGGTCTTAGAGATGATTGGTAGACAGCTTTACCCCTAATTGCTTTTATAAAATCCAGTGCACAAAGCTCACATAATATAGATGGAATGGCCACAATGATAATGATTGTAAACTTAACCAAATTGATAAAATTTAAACTTCAAGTCCAAATGACAATTGATCCAAATGTAAAGGGTGTAAAATGAATTTTGTCCTTATGTTTATATGAAATTTCTACGAGTTCTAGCTAAAATGGCATCTCCTCTCATTGAGGGTGAGGTTGTGTTATTTACCAATAAAATGTAACTGTTTGCTCTATTTGCTGCTTTAGGTTGAATTCCTTAAGCTGGTCAGCTCTGGTGACAATTCTAGTGCTTTGAGGGTTGCATGCTCCCATTTAGGTCCTTTAGCTGCTCGTGACCCTGCCTTGCTGAAGCCCTTGAAGGAGACATTGTTGGCATTGCTCCAACCTAACGAAGATGCACTTGGGAAAGGCTTGCCTTTGCATGCCCTTTCAACTTCACTCCAGGTATGGTTTGATTTGCAGAACTAATTCATTTCTCTTTAGCATTGATGCATTGTTCAGCTTTAATGATGTCTAGGAAATAGTTTGATAGAGTTTTGATACAAATGAACTCTAGCTCAAATTAAATACTCTCATTTGCAAGAACAGAGTGCATGGTATTGTCATGGGTTCAAGATCCACCAGGCACATCTAACTTACCAATCAAAAGATATAGATAGAATTCTGATAATATACTGTGATTAATTTTTTTTTTTTTTTTTTTAATGACTTTTTCTTGATCATATTGTAAATAAGTGTCCTTAGGTTTTATTTATAGTTCATATTTATTTCAGCTATGCATTACAACCAAAGGCACAGGTGGAAATATTGAGGGAATTCATACTCCTATTTTGGCAATCTATTACGAGTCCTTTGCAATTTCAGCAAAATGTCAGTCTATTAGTGATAGTTCTCTTTGATATGGGGAAGGTCTGGGATTCATCATCTGTACATGTGATTAGACAATTGGCATTTTCCATTTTTGTAATGACAAACCTCTGATCTTTTGAATTTTAACAACTGATTGGGGATAAATGTTTGTGGTTTGTAGTATTGACAATGACAACAACCAAGCCTTATTCCCAAAGTTTTGGGGTCAGCTACGGAACCTCAACAGGCTAGTTAGGGTCGGCCACATTGACTAGAAATATTTAAGTATAAAGAGATTAGATTAACCATGGAATAGCATTGTGGAAGTTTGAATTTTTATTTATTTATTTTGTGGGCCATTTGTGGCAAAAAGTTGTAGGTTTTATTATGTTTTGCACGAATTTGAAATTTTTGCAGATTATTGCTCTGTTTTAGATCTTCCTTGGCTTGCTTTTAAACATAGTCAAAATTTAGTATATTTCCATGTGGGAATAACCTTGGCAAGTGATGCTATGAATGTACTTATTTATCCTCAGCATAAGTATGAATGTAAATGCTTTTTTTTTTTTTCCTTATAAATCTTGGATAGGTTGCAATTGGTAGAAGGCTTGGTATTGAAGAACCCCGGCTAATGAAAATAATGAAAGCAACACTTTTCACTCATAATGAGTGGTTTAAACTTCAAATGTGTAAAGATCGATTTGAAAGCCATTTGAAAATTGATTCCTTGAAAGAAGTTAACACTCCCTTGCTCACTGCTGCTGCTATGTCGAATTCAAATGCTGACAGTTCTGCCCTTGGATCTTCTCAAGTTACAATATCTTCAAGCACTAAGATTTCAGAAGATGGTAGCAGTCCAACTCAAGTATCATCTAGAGATGTTGTCTGTGATGAAAATGCCATTCTTAAAGTAATGGTGAGTTGTGGATATATCTTACTGGTTAATACTGTGAAGTCTAAATAATTTTTTCTTCTGTAAGCTCATTTAATGACACTAGAAAATCTTATCATGACGTCCTTTCCATTCTACAACTTAGTAGTGCAAGGGCAAAAGGTTATGGAGTTTTCTTTTTCACAGTCAAAAAGGATTCTCTTTTCTACACAAGAAATTTTAACGCTGCACATGTGTAGGAATAATTCAATTATTATCATCACCCGAAAGCATTAGTGTTTTCTTGGCATCAGGGCCTATGCCTGCGCTCGATTTTTTCACATCTTTGTGGTGTTTCTAGTTCTGAACCACTTTGTCTTTAACCTCTATTTTTAACTACATTGAGGTTTTTCTAAGTGCTTTCACCTTTTTTAATTCACATAATTGATCCGCTGCCCCTCCTTTTTCTAAACTTATATTAGTATCTTTTGTCAGAAATTTGTTTCTTACAAGATTTTCTCATATTTTGGTTGCAGGAGTTTTTAGCTTTGCCAAGGGCAGACGCTATTCATCTTCTTGCACAGTACAATGGAAATGCTGAGATGGTCATTCAGCAAATATTTGCGTAGTCTGGAGTGTAAAAGAGTACTCTATCTGAAATATATTTGTTAATATTATTTTGTAAATATTATTTGATTCAATTTGAGCCATACATTTCCATTTTGCGGAAGTAGTTGAAAGGGCAAGCCTCGCATTATATATAACCTCGGTTAAATTGCATTTTCCAAATTTCATTAATGTTCATATTTGTACACTACCATACGGTGTTGATCTAGTTTGAAAAGTCTGCCACTGATGAAATGAATAGATGATTGATTCAAGTGTTTAATGGGATCGTGATTCCTTTTGTGTAGCTACTTGCAGAACTGGTCTAATCTGAGTCATATTATAATAATTATTTGCATGCTTGCACTGGTATTTGTTATGCAGATTCATGGAACCACTGCCCTTGATGTTATCACCCGGATAAAGGGCCAGAGATTGGCGGATGATCAACAGTCCTTGGGAATGGCTCCATCTATTGTGTTTTGTGGAGTATTTGCTTCTCATTTCAACTAGGCTCCCGAAGTGGATATATAAACCAATACCATCTGAGACAGGAGGGGCTGATTGCATCTTTAGAGATGGTAGGAGATGTACCATTGGGCTTAAATAATTGTAATATTTATTCGTATTGCGTCCAAGGAGATGTAAAGTGTTTTCAACTGAAACGTCCCCGGTGCAAAGCCCTCTTCCCCCAGCTATATATATATTCATATTGCATGGAGTTTGATCTTTGCATGAAACCTTCTGCACACATTTTATGGGTTGCAATAGAAGATTGAAAAACATCTAACACTAGGGATTCCATTCTCAGGCCTCACTATTCTGTTTAAGGAACTAAAAGGTCCCTAATGTCACAGCACAGTTAAGGGAAAAGGAAATTGTCAAATATGTTACTCATATATCTCAAGAAATAGCCTCTCTTTCTAAATGAATAAATAAAAATAGCTTCTTTTAAATCATTGGTCTTTTTGAGATACCAGAAAATGAAAAATAAGAGAATGTCAATTGTCGAGCATGCATGTTGAAGTCGGGAGTGGGGGAAGGGGAAACATATTAGGAGTAACTAGTGCAACAGATTGATTTTCTTAGCCTGGGCATTTAGCCCTAGAAGGCCGGAGAGAAGTGCTACTTATTGTGAATTCCTCGTATTATTAGTGTATGTAATTCTTGCTTAGCAATTAAAAAATTGCAAATTATTCTGATCCACAGCAGCAGCCTTAGTGAGGCCAGGGATGTAGTCCAACAACTTAGGGGTTGAAAACCATAAAGGGCTTCAAAGGGAGTCACCTTAGTGGCAGTGTGGTAGTTAGTATTAAACCAGAATTTAGCCAAAGGCAACCACTCCACCCACTGTCTTGGCTTGTCCCCTGCAAAGGCCTTGAGATATTGCTCAAGGCTTCTGTTAACCACCTCAGTTTGACCATCAGATTGAGGATGATAGGTAAAAGACATAGTTAAGTCCACTCCTTGCAATCTAAACAGCTTCTCCCAAAATCTTGAAGTAAACACAAGGTCTCTATCACTCACTATAGAAGTGGGCAACCCATGTAGCTTGAAGATGTGAGCCAAGAACAAGGAAACCATCTTAATTGTAGTATATGGGTGAGACAGTGGGATAAAATGGACATATTTAGTTAGTCTGTCCACTACCTCCATCACCAGATCTTACTTTAAGGACTTAGGTAAACTTTCCACAAAATCCATACTAATGGAAGACCAAGGGGTATGAGGAATCTCTAAGGGCTACAACAGGCCTGCTGGTTTGTTGGTTCATGTTTAATCCTTTGACATAGCTCACAGCTCTTAATATAATCCTTCAAGTCCTTCTTCATTCCCTTCTGAAACCAATCCCTTTTAGCTCTGTGAAAGGTCTTTAAATAACCAAAATGTCCATCCAATGGACTGTCATGCACTAAACTCATCACCTTAGGCTTCAGACCACAATTAGAGCCCAAGTAAATTCTGCCTCTGTATAACAAAAGTCCATTCTACAGACTAAACTTGCCAACAGTAGCAAGATTAGTATGGAGTGTTCGTAAGATTCCTTGCACCTCTACATCAGTGGCAAAACTAGATTTCAATTCCTCAAGTCAAGTTAGATGGGGAAAAGAAATGAGAAATAAGCTACCAAGACTGTCGAAGCAGAACAAATTGAAGTCTAAATGATCACAAAGAACCATCTCAGAAATTGGAAAGGCATCAGAATTGATAGGCCAAAAACGTATTGACCCCCTTGTGATGAATTAATTGATTAATTAGTCAAATTTATTAATTAATTAAATTAACATGCAAAGTGCGTGGTAGCACAAACAAATCACCAATTAAACTAAGTATGCAGCGGAAAATAAATTGACACGGTGATTTGTTTACGAATGGGGAAAACCTATATGGCAAAAACCCCACCAGCTGATTTTAAGGTCACCATTCCCGAGAATCCATTATTATCAAAACAAGCGGTTACAAGTAAAGGAATTCCAGTACCTTATACCAATCTACAGTTGAACTCTTACCCCAATATCCAATTGAACTTGTTCTGTTGTGACAATCTATCATTTCAATGCACGGCTCCCAGTACGTGACTAACCAATTGCGCGAATCCCAGTACGCGACATCAATCACCAACTAGAGAAGGTTGTTGGCTGCAAAGTTTTTCAGTTCATCACACGATGAAGATCATGAACTTGCTTGGTCACAGAACCTTATAGTGTAAAAACATAGCAGCTTCTTCAAGAACTAAGGCAAACTAGGTTTTCGGTTACACTTCTTCACTCTAGTGAAATTTTACATAATCTTTTACGGCCCTTAAAATAATCCTTATATATGTTTAAGGTTGTGAGAAAAGAAAACCCAAACATATATCCACAGATTGAATGAAAAACAGTCCTAAAAAACAGAACTTCATAAACCTCGATAGATAGCCATCTATCGAGCTAGTTGTCGAGGTATGAGCTTCATAGCTTTTTAAACCTCGATAGATGCTAGCTGTCGAGCTAGCTATCGAGTTTTAATAAATAACACTTTCTGACTTGGTACTTGGACAGACTTGCATGGTTTTAACACTTGAACTTGAAACCTTATTTCTTAAAGTATTAAACACATCCTAGATCTACCAAATTACAAGTAAAGTATATTTTGTCAAAGAATTAGCCAATTACATAAAATAGTGACATATATTCCTAACATGTGAAATACATATGTCCTAACAAGAATTAACCAACTCCACCTGATTGAGCAAAACAATGTCTGAATCAGATTGACCCTTCTCACCTTGCCTGGATAATGCATTAGCTACTACATTTTCCTTCACTTTCTTATGGTCAATGATAAATGAGTAACCAAGGAGCTTAGTTATCCTTCTTTGTTGCATAGGAGTGCCAATTCTTTGCTCTAGCTGGTATTTTAGGCTTTGATGGTCAATTTTGATCACAAAGGGCTTCCCAAACTGATAGGCCAAAAACGAATCGAACCCTTGTGATAAATTAATTGATTAATTAGTCAAGTTTATTAATTAATCAAACTAACATGCAAACACGTGGTAGCACAAACAAATTACCAATTAAATTAAGTATGCAGCGGAAAATAAATAATACGGTGATTTGTTTACGAATGGAGAAAACTAACACGGCAATAACCCCACTGGGTGATTTTAAGGTCACCATTCGCAAAATTCCACTATTATCACAACAAGCGCAATACACGGGTCTATGACTAGTGAATAAATAAAAATAACTTCTTTTAAATAATTGGTCTTTCTAAGATACCAGAAAATGAAAAGTAAGAGAATGTCAATTGTCGAGCATGCATGTTGATATCGGGAGTGGGGGAAGGGGAAGCATATTAGGAGTAAACTAGTGCAGCAGATTGATTTTCTTAGCCTCGGTATTAAGCCCTAGAAGGCCGGAGAGAAGTGCTACTTATTGTAAATTCCTCGTATTATTATTGTCTGTAATTCTTGCTTAGCAATTAAAAAATTACAAATTATTTTGATCCATCGGTCTATGACTGAAGTAAACAACAAATCAATTTAAAACTTTTATTCGTCCCATTTGTAGCAGAAAAGAAACGGAGATCACTAATTTGCGCCTTTGTTGCTTCGTGATTTTGAGTCTCGGAGTTTCTTCTCATCCGCAAGTGATTTTGCAAATCTGCAAGCATTGGACCCGATGCTTAGAAAATCAGTGTAAGAGATGGATGCTACATGCTTGACTGGTTTGCTTGTTTAACGTTTATGATCAGTTCAACTAGCCAAAACGTCAGTATCAACTAAATTATGGTCGGTTCTATATGTCCTTTTTTCAGTTAATTGATGTCTACTTTCAAGTATGAATCATGGAATATGGATCCTTAATTTATAGAAAAACTTAAAAAGTCAACAGAAGGATAGTGTTACCACCTTTTTAGTGCTGCCTCATTGGTTCCACCATTTTCAACTGGTTCATAGAGACCAGTATCCAAATTTAGGCGAGTAACTGGATTCTTTAGCAACTGTTCGCCCACTTTCACTAGATTTCCCAAGTTCTCCTTCGTAGATACATCAACAGAAGACAAATTACCGTGTAGCGTATCAGTCTGGTCCAGCATTCAAGAACAAAGTCACTAGTTACTCATATGGCACAGTACGTGAAATTGAAAAAAGTAGTACTTCAATAAGAAAACATATAATTTTCTGAGAGTTTCTCCCTCTCTCTGTATTGACCGATTTGTGTGAATATCTTTATTCCAATCTATGATCAAACAAGGGCACACCTATCATCGATCTTAAGTCAGTGAAAGAGCGAGGTCTACTCTTTAGGGACATAGGGAAATTCACCTATGAAAAAAACAAAAATGCACTATAACTTTTGTTATAATTTGTCACGTACGCAAATTGTGTGGAAGTGGTGGGTCTATACGAGTTCACAATTTCACCATTCACAACTCACCATATAAACAAGTTGAGACAAAGTTGTGTCAAAAGTTATAATCCTAACACTACTTATAAAATAGGTTGAGAAATAAAACTGTCCATGCTAGGCATTAAAAAAAAAAAACCTAACGAATAAGCTGATTGAGAAAATGGTTTCTTTTAGAAGTAAGAAGTTAAGTTTTCAAAGTATGACTAATTGTTTGTTGACATTCGTATGTGCTCATGTTGACATTATATGCTTATTTATTTAGTAATAATGATGATGTAGAGAGATATATATATATATTTTTTTGTTGAGAAATTAGAGATATCATTTTTAAAGAGCATATAAAGGAACTAAGAAAATAATTAAAAATTTATGACTTTATGACAATTTACTCTAAATATAATACCGATTCAATTGTGAGATTCAATCCCTTGCCAAATTCAAAAATAAATAAAAGACTTCATCATAGTAAAGTTATCTATAAAAAAAAATATTTGGAATTAATTCACCCAAAAACAAATAAACAAATTTGAACCATTCGAAAGGTAAATTACTAAATTTAATACCATACATACAATAAACATATTTTGAGGTATTGGGACAATTTTATATATCAATGAACAGTTTGGGAAGGCCATATTATGTATTGGCTACAGGGAATTTTAAAACCATAAAATTTACAAGGGATTTTTTCAAAACTCTCAGGAGTAGGTAGGAGGGTCATTGTGGCTCGGCTACCAACTAAATTATTATTATATGTTCATAATCTTCTTATTGGAGTGTACGTTAATTAATTCACAGACTAGCTATAAATTTTGGCTTGATTATTGCCTGTCTAGCTATCACCTATACACCCTTTCCCTGTCAAGGATTTAATTTTCTCTTGGAATTTTTGTCCCTATTGAATAAATTATTTGGATTTTTTTTTTGGTTAATAATCGCCACCAAAAAGCAAGATGCACTTGTTCAACTAAATACAAAAGGAATAATTCTATCCTTGTCGCAAGATATCATTCACACAAACTATAATAATCACCATTGATTTTAATTTCAAGATTAAAAATAATGATTTTTGTGAACGAGAGTTTGCAACAATAGCATTATTATCCATGCAAGTGAGAATATAAATGCTGACTTACATCTATTCGAAGGTAGTTATTTTCAAAATGAAGAGCTTGAAAAACCACACAATTGTGGTAATCAACCATATCCTTGCTTGAATCACTGTAACAATCTATCAATGGACTATCCCCATCTTCATATAACCAAGATATCACACCCCACTTTGAAGCAGTTTTAGAATTGTATTTTGGTTCACTCGTGTCTGAGCCCGTCCCTAATGAGATCACAAGCAATTGATCATAGGCCATGGGCTTAATTGGCAAAAAATCTGGGTTCTTGTTAATAATCTGTTTGGTCACTTCACTGATGGCGATCAGTGTCTTGACTCAGCACAACACCGAGAATATTAGTTTCATGATTGATAAGTAATTATGCAGGAATTTGATTCTTATAGAAAAAAAAAATGATTTTACCGGATTATTGGCAGCCACACCACCATCAACAAGGTTGAAATCTCGCACGCTTCCATGTGTATCTTGGTTACTAAAATAGTGGGCAGGAAAAAAAGTTGGGGCTGCTGAGGTGCCTATACATATGTCTGATAATGCAGCGTCTAAGATTGGGTGGTTTGTCAACTGCATGAAAATTTTGGAATTCTATCAAGTTGCATACAAGGATTTGAAGGAAGAAATTTAGATTTAAATTTAAAGTAGTGCTAGAAGAGGTTTGAAATAAGCACATATTGTTTATGTTAATTTCATGAAGGGAGTGCTAATGACTTTTAGGTCTTTATTTTTAGTGTATCCAATAGAGACTTACAAGGGTCAAATCTTTCCTCTCTAATTAAAATGTTGAAAATAAAATCATGAACAAAATGATCCCTTTGAAATATGTGTAATTGAAATTATGGAAAATCTTATTATACACTTGTTTTATGTACTTCATACACACTCTTTTGAAATCGTTTTTAAAATTGTGAAATTATGTTTTTAAAACATGAATTCCCAATCTCAATTGAAATCGTGTTTTCGATTCATATGGCAAACCGATAATGTGTGTATATTGATTGATGAGTGTATAATAAGAAATATGTAATTATCATTATTCTTAAAATTATTAAGTAGAATGTGCTGCAATGGTATTTCAAATTCACCTTTAACTCTCCTTTTTTTCATAGGCCTGGATAACTTCTAAAACTTATGCCCTTTTGCTAAAACTTCATTAAAGCAATTTGTAGAGGGACTACCATGCAATAACCAACTATAATGGTTGAAGTCTTTTCTTAAGCAATAAAAAATAAACATAACAAGAAACAATTAAAAAAACAAACAAACAAACAAAACATAGAAACCACCACAACCTGAAATGAGGAAAAAATAGTAGGCTGAAGTTTCTTGATGTCAAATGTTGGAACAACTAGATTTGTCAAGGTTTGGTGCAACTTTGTGTCCCCTATTTCCTTTCTTATGAGCTTGTGAAGATACTTTCCATCATATTTGGGTCCCGTTAAAATTTTCACTAGATTCACAGCTGACTCAAATATTTCCCTGTATTCATGAAAACCCAAGAGCAAAACATCCATAGTCAGTATATATAAATATGATTTGCATGGTACAAAACTTTGACCTATATACTAATTAGCACAATATGAATAAATAACCCATTTCTTTTACTTATCAAAAAAAAGAAAAAAAAGAAAAGAATAAATAACCCATTTCAAAATTTACCATGCCTGCGGGAAGATGTTGGGACAGTTCTCAAGGTAAAATGGTACTATATCTTTGGCAGCAAATAAAGGTCGATTATTTTCATTTGGTGCTACTAACATGCCTGCAATGAGACCACCTGTACTTGTCCCAGCAACTACATCAAAGTAATCGGCAAGCCTTACTTCCTCGCCATCTAGCTCCTACGACCACAAAACCCATAGAGTTACTTGATTAGAACCAAATATACAATAAGCCTTAATGGTCTTAGAATTTCTCAAATGTACTAACTTGGGAAATTCCATGAAATCTTAAGAAATATTACCTGAAGTTGAGACTCGAGGTAAGCAAGAATGACTTCAGGAATGATCCCTCTAACACCTCCTCCATCAATACTAAGAATTGTAACAAGATTTCCATATGATGGAGGTTGGATTTTGAAGGATGATGATGATGATGCAGTTTTGTCCATTACTAATTTGTTGAAGTTTGGAGACAAAATATTCGTAGAAAAGGAGTATGTATGATAAATAAAAATTCAAAGGATTTGCTTGAGGCAAGAAAACGAAGAGCTTATAGAAGTTTATCACCCCAAGTAGTAAAGTATATATAATGTAATGCTTGTTTGAGTGTACATTGTTTAGTCTGTTTAATTGGTTTACGACTATTGACCTGAATGCGACTGTGCTAATGAGAGCCTGAGGCTGCCGTGATTCAATTTCTTGTTACCATTATTAGTACGTAGTTTGTTTAGTCAAAACAAAAAGGAAAATCCAGCTGACTTTGTCTCAGTCTCTCAGAGATCAAGGAGAGGTTGCTGAATGCTGAAGCTTTGATCTGGTTTGATTTTGGGTTTTGAAAATCTTGGTAAGGAAAATTTTTATCTCACATGGATACGTATATAATCTTGCATATCTATGACACAATTAAAAGGAACTCGTTGAACCATTGAATGAAGAGTTGGTATTGAAAGGAACTCGTTGAAACATGTAGCAATAGCCATTATCAAAATTGCGATGGTTCTAAACGCAATAAATGGAAATGGTTGCATGTTCTTTCAAACTTTCAATTATTTACCTGCTTTTAAGTTGACATAAAAATGATGTTTTTGGAAATTTGCAAGAATAGAGGAATCCAAGCTCGTGTCTTCCCTCTCACATTTAAGGTGGACCCTATCATGAATTTAATAAGTGGACCTCACTATAAATGTGAGACAATAAGAAGAGAGAGCAACATTTTCCATGTTCCATAAGTACTTAAAAATTACTTCACGATCTAACCGATCAAATCCTTGTGTTAGGAATTTCTAAACCAAAGGAATTCGGATAAAGTTGAAAATTTTTCCAAACTTGATCCAACATAACTCATGCACACTAATGAGAGAGAGAGAGAGAGAGAGAGAGAGAGAGGCATTGAAAGCATTAGCATTGGGAGTTGTAAAGTTCCCAATATGTTATTTTAAACCACAAAACCAAAGCATTACTCAGAATGTTATTTAAAAAAAATGTTACAACCAAGCTACAGTAACATCTTATAAATAACTATAGCAAATATTGTATTTTTTTAATAGTTTATTTTTTATTTTTTATTGTCTCTCACCTCTTTTATATTATTTCTAATTCTTCTTCTCTCTCTCATTATTTTCTCTCACCTCTTTTTAAATAGTATTTTATTATCTCTCACTTTGTAGATATAATATTTTAACGTATTGTATAGCAAATATTTGCGTAGTCTGTAGTGTAAAAGAGTACTATATCTGAAATATATTTGTTAATATTATTTTGTAAATATTATTTGATTCAATTTGAGCCATACATTTCCATTTTGCGGAAGTAGTTGAAAGGGCAAGCCTTGCATTATATAACCTCGGTTAAATAACCTTACATTTCCATTCAATTTTTTTTTTCATCTGGGTTTCACTTGTTTGGATTTGGGTTTGTGTTTGGATTTGGATTTTTTGGGTTTTCTGAAGATGGATTGCAGGTTTTTTGAAGATAGATTGCTGAGTTTGTGTTTGTATTCTTACTAATGTTTGGGTTTGTGTTTGTTGTTTTTGTGTTTGGTTGACAAGAAAAATCAATTGTTGGGTTTGTGTTTGTTGCTTTTGTGTTTGGTTGACAATGAAGATTTATTGCTGAGTTTGTGTTTATGTTACTGAGTTTGTGATTTTTGGATTTTAATTTTGGGTTCTTAGATCTGAGTTTGTGTTTTTGTTGTTCTTGTTCAAGACACATTTAGATCTTAATTAATGTAATTTTTGGTTTTTATTTTTGTTTTTAATTTTTTTATTTAATTAAAATTAATAAATTAATTTTTTTTTTCAATTTAAATGTTGACGTGACATTTTTTAATGCCAAAATAAAATTTTTTATTATTATTTTAATAGTTGCGTAGACTTTTCTCATGCGAACGTTGTTTTCTTAATAATCTTCTCATGTAGTCTTATAGCTAGGCCTACGTACGCACCTAGGCCTTGTAATCACTGACCACATCTTTGTAAATTTTAGAGGCAAAGTCAAATTGAGGAGTCTTTACTGGCTCTAAAGTTATTTTCTTCTTTGACATTTTGTTCTGTAAGTCTAATGACAGCATAATTCACAACTATCTGAGGTGATATGTTGTTAATGGTGGATAATAAAATTGTGTTAATGATGTACTCATATAAAAATTAATAATAATCTGTTAATTTAATAATTGTGAAATTTGTTGTGAAAATTATTATGTTTGTAACATTATCGATAATATATATTTGACATCAATTGTGAGCTAGGTCATGTTTGAAATCACTGTTCCTTCATGCTTGCAATAGCCTCTCATCAGTCCTTTGAAATGCATGGTCATGTATGTTTTAGGATATATATTTAGTTTCAAATAGTGGCTTAGCATTTCACTACATTCCTTACTCTCACACTGACCTGATTAACTTTGCTGCAGCGGCAATAATCCAGTGTATTTGACAAAAATAAACAACAATTTGAAGAAACAACCCTTCTTCATTATATTAGTTGCTCAAGTGGTAAGACCCTATGAAAATTAATAGGGTTTTCTTCTTCTCGCTGTCTTTTGTATCTTAGGCATGAACAGAACGGTCAGACTATTAAATTATTAATGACAGAAGAATTGAATTGCGACTTTATATGTGTGGCTTTAATCTAATAAAAATCCTCACATCTTCGTTCTTATTGTTCTACTTTATATTCCATCAATTTCCTCATAAAATACTTAAAGTTCATAATAACACATAACATATATTGTAATTTGTCGAGTGTAAAGTGGAATACAAAGACTTCTTGTTCGGTTTAATCAACATAAAGCCATTATCTTCTCAAAACAAGAACAACAACAAACATAAAGCTATCACATTCTTCTGGGATTATTTATTTAACTCAACATAAATTAAATTAATATCCTTAATTGAGTGGTAGAATTTCCCAAAAATGGTATAATATTGTTGTAGTTGTTGTTAGTCTTTCAGGGATGGCCGCAGCCACCTAACATTAAGTAGATTGTATTTTTATATATCTTTTCCAGTTTTACAAGAAATGTTATGTTAGGATTAGGAATAGGCTGAAATGAGATTATAAAAAACGTTGAAAATTCCAGTACCCTATGACCGTTCACACCATTCATCATTCCACACTAAGAATATGACAAGCATGAGTTGCCAACTTTACTAGTTCAAGTTATTGAATAATTAGGATAGGTTTTGTGGGGTACAGGAATTTAAATAAGGTAATTGCGCCATATGTCATACTCATGGCTGAGGGGGCCATTATCATGTTGAGGAGGTCACACTCTCGAACAGTAAGGCCATGTCAGTGGCACGTTACCAAAGGAGGTCATACTATAAAGAAAGAGTTTTGGAGAAGATGTTAACCCTGACATGACTGAAAGGATGCTGGCTGCCACCATATTTAATGCATCCCACCAAACCTCTTAGCCGCATTTATGTAGAGAAGACTTTTGAACAGAGCTACCTTGGCTGCCGCAACTCACAAGGGGTTTGGGAAGGTGTCTGATGGGATCAAACACTCAAGTAGTGGCCTGGACGATTAAAAAATGGAGGGCCAGGATCATCTAAAGGAAGCTATATAATGTAAGAGAACCTCCAGGGAGTGGGGATCAAAAAATCTGTAAAGAAAACACTGTAGCAATAAGAACTGAAATTGCATCCCAGTTTAAAAGAAATATACATCCCAGTTTAAAAGAAATATACATAAGGACCACTCTCCTTGGATTTTGCCGAGGAAGGTTTTCTTTGTACAAAGCTTGTTTTTCTTTACTTTTTTACTATCTTTGATTCATTGTGCGTGTTGTTTGATCCATTGAAGCCTAGTTTTTAAGCTCACTCTCTACAAATTCATTGTATTGGACTCTTTGGTCCTTAATCCATTCATTTTTTGGGTTTAGGAACCAAAACCTTCCCTTACAGGTTTCTATATTGAAATGATGATTGTTTGAGAATAAAAATAAGTATTATAAAGAATATTAAATTTTGTAATGAAATAAATATTCCTAAACATTTGTTTAGTGATAACAATGAAATAAAATTCTGAATGAATCTCATTAGTTAGTTTGGTAGCGTATTATTTTTATGATTGAATAAGAGTCAAATAGCAATCTAATTTCCTAAAATATATATAATTATATTCATACTTTTTGTAGGTCTCGCATAACATTCTATCATGCATGCATAATGCAATGTCATAGTCTTTTGTTCAAAATTGCTATATCTCCATATATGTATCTTAAATATTAAATTCTAATAAATGATAAATAAAATAGGTTTGAATTTTTTTAAAATATTTTTTTCATTAAAAAATAATACATATTTGTTTGTTTAAAAATATATATATTTTTCATTAAAATAAGTTTGTAATTCGTTAGTTTTTTATACATTTAAGTTCAAACCATATATAATTTAACTAGGCTTATACCTCTCCATGGGTTTTTAATTAAACTAGATGATGTTCTGCACGATGTACGAATTACTTTACAATTTCACTTTAAATCATTTTTATGTATATTAGGACCATCATATAATACTTATTTTGTTGTATAATATTTACATTTGCTCACAATATTTTTGAATACTTTGAAAATTTATTTTCTTAATTCATATTTTATTTTTAAAAATTATATAAGACTATAACATATTATAATATTTACCATTAAAAGTAGATTTTATTTTTTAAACTAATTAAATGATTTTGAAATCTATAAATAATAATTTAAAGCATAAAATACTTTTATATTCTAAAATTGCAAAAAATTAAACAACCTCCCAAACATTTTCTCAACCACTCTATTTTCACAACCAAATATGGAGACCTCAATTGCAAACACCCAACTCATTGTCTCAATGAAATTAAGGAAATTATTTGTAAGTATTAACATAAAGAGAACGTGATTAAACAAACAAAAATTAGCTAAAAATACATCAATTTATCAAAATTTAATAGTTTTTATTTGAGCTTTCATACCCTTTAAAAAAATCTAAAAATAATTTGAAATCATCATCATTTTTTATTTTTATCACTATGGCTCTTACTGCATAAAATAGTAGCAAAAAAAAACCTACAAAGAGACCTACAAATTATGAGTTCTAACACACACGCACACAAAATTAAAAAATTAAAAAATAGCTAACTTCTAAATAATCAATTAGAATGTTTCTTTTTCTTTAGTTCTAAAACAAAATACATTTATGACTTTCCCAAACCAAAATCCCAAACACCCAAAGACTCAAAACGAATTACAACCTTCACAAAATCCAATATGTTTGACTTCAACATGAAATTGTAAGCTACCATCACTGAATAAAAAATGCAAACTCCCTTCCTTTGTCATAGCCTACTCATACGGGTTAAAATTATATGGTACCACAATGTCGGAGTTACGTAGGTGTCATTGAAAGGTTGAAAGTAAATGACGTCGTTTTTTGTCTGAGTGTATTTGAGATGGGATAGCATGAAGTTTTATAGACAAATGTATATAAATGAGTAGAAGTGGAAATGGTGAATGAAAATGCAAAGAGTTTGTGTGTGAGAGAGAAAAAAAAGTTTTGAAACATTGAACCAAATGAAACAAATAGTAGTCTTAAAATATTGAATAAAAAATGTAACAAAAAGTAGTCTTAAAACATTGAACCAAAGGAAATAAAGTCTCTATTTTTAAATTTGTTCTTATCTTTCATAAGACTTAAGAGTATTTCAATTATCTTCATATAGTGTGCCACATGGCAGAACCTCGTATTTTTATGCATAAGGTCTCTGCTTATATATATATATATATATATATATATATATATATTGATTGATTGATTGATTGATTGATGATTATTACAATCAAGAGATCTTAAAAAAAAGTCACAATCAATAATTATAAATGTTACCTTTTTATTGAAAAATAATAATTTTTAAATATATTACGAGAGAGAGAGAGAGAGAGAGAGAGAGAGAGAGAGAGAGAGAGAGAGGACCAATGATGGTTTTTGAGATTTATTTATAGCTATTACATGATTTAAGAAATATCTATTATGAAATTAGTAAAAAATAGTTATTCCTCAAATAATAACTCTACAATGAAAACATGTTTGAATAATAATTATAAAAGAATAGTCACTTCATTTCTAGGTCTAAGTCCCATATAAATGATTATTAATAGGTGTTCTAATTGTAACTTGATTAATCTTTTTTGGGTATAAGCATATATACGACTAGCGCCTAACGCTTTCCTCAAAAAATCCTAAAAGCTCAAACTATTTGGTTTTAGGATTTTCCTTCTTGTTGAAGATTGATTTTAAAATGTTGTTTTGACTAGAAAAACTTTATGAACTTCGTGTTGTTAGTAGCTCTAACATATGAAATATGTTATTATGACTAAGAAGTTGGCTCATGTTTTTAGTGTACACTAATCTACCAAATTAGAATAATTATTTAACCTTATAGGTTGAGGAGCTATTTTAGAACTTTACCCAGTTTTTGTATTGGCTTTGCCCCTTGTTTCCAGCTTTGCTTCTTAAGCCAGTATGCCTACATTGAAGCACCCTTTTGGAGTTGAATAATTTTTTAACCTTGTTTGTTGGTTTTTGGAAAAGATACCAAAGAGCAAGAGTTCTCAATATCTTGGATCAATAATTCATAAAGATGGAGAGACTGAAGATGATATGAATCATAGGATGAAATCAGGTGGATGGAGTAGAGAAGTGCATTACAAGAATTGCGTAATAGTAGAATATCTATTTAGTTAAAGGGAAAATTTTATAAAACATCTTCCCCAATGTACTCGGGTTAGCTACTTTTTAAATAAAAGTATTTGTTACCTATCAATTTTTTTAATAAAACACTTGTAAAGATTAGCTATTCTCTATGGTATTTAATGTTGGGCTGTTAAGGAGAAACATTTATATAAATTAAGTGTAGTTGAAATCAGAATGCTAATATAAATAAGTGGAAATACAAGGAAAAATAAGGTTTGAAATGATGAAATTTGCTTAAAGTTGGGAATGTCCCCTATTTATGAATGGATAGGGAGAGTTGTTTAAGATGGTTTGTTTCGTGTGAAAGTGAGAAATTAATGTACTAGTGAGGAAGAGTGAGTTGAATCAAGTTGAGGGATTGAAAAAGGGTAGAGGAAGGCCTACAATAACATTAGGAGAAGTAGGAAAAAAGGACATGTCAATTTTGGAGGTAACAAAGAGTTTGACTTTCCATAGAATGGATTAGTTTGTTGAGAATAGATTAGTCTATTGAGGATCTAAAGTTGACCAAATATTTTGAGACTAAGCCTGGGTTGTTGTTTGCTGTGGTTTGGATTTATTTTATATAATAATATTTTTTTGGAACCTATTAAGTTGAATTTAATTGTTCTCTTGTTTAGTAGTGAATTCTGACAGAGGTCTGTATTTGTATTTAAGGAAGCATATGAGGAATTCAAACATGTTCTTCTGGCCTTTATATATGACAAAGCTGATCAAACTATTCTAGTGGCAAATGAGGTGCGATGTATTTGATATCTTTATAGACTTCTTTGACTTTTTGTTGTTTTTGTAGACACTCTTTGATTTATCTGTTATTTGTTTTTTTTTGTGTTAGCTCTTATTTATCAAAGATCAATTGGTTGAGTCACCTGTTAATCACATGATATTGTAATTCATATCAATTTTGTTTTTTTTTCCCTCTTTCAAATATAAATATCCACCGAAAATGTGGATAGAGTGTGACTTGTGATGCGTTCAACAATCTTGAAAGCTTTACAATAATAATGGTGTTCTAGAATTTGTTGCATGTAAAATGTTTATAAATAGCGATTGCATTTTTGTTTTTCTCACCAACTTGTCAAGTACCAAGATGAGAGATTGTTTAGAATATCATGGTAATAAGCGAAGAAAAAAGTACTTTTGTGCAATTGGTTCTTTGGTTTCAATTGTTCTTTATTTTTGTTGCTAAGTCTACCTAGGCTTGCGGAAGAATTTAATTTTTGAATTGTAGATTTTTGTTATTTGGGGTAGAGCAATGGAATTCCATTCAACTGAGTTTATTAAAGTGAGTTTTTCATTTTCAAAAATTAAAATATTTTAAAATAAGATCCAAAGTGATATTTCCCTTTTTGTTTCCTTTGGAAATATATCTTCTGCTTTATGGTTCCACAATTTAGTGTGGGTGGATGTTAAAGTGATTTTGTGTTTGCTAGTCTTTTCTCTTCCGCAAAATGATAGGGATCTTGTATGATAATAATGAATGTTAAGTGAGCATATGATGTTCTTTTTCCTTAGCAATTCCTTGGATTCCTTGAATTTGGTTAATGTGATTCTTTATGATGTTCTGAAGCAAATACTTTATAACCAAACTTATGTGCGATGTGGAAGGCACAAGTTTTTTCCATACATTTGTTGCGTCAATTTGTGGCTTGTATTTGTATCTTTGTGTACCTATCCCATTAGTTATTTAATTTTAGGCATGATAGCTTTTGCTTCAACATTACTGTTAAGAATCCAATGTCTCTAATGTCTATTGCTTCTCAATTTAGTAGTTCTTCAAGGGAACTAGGCCTCCATTGATTCTTCGAGGGAATCTACCTCCTATAGCAATTCAAGAATTAGCTATTCAATGTATTATTTTTCGATGAAAATCTCATTACAATCTGAATTGTAGCTTATATTCTGCTCTAACTATCTAGGTAGAACACATCTTAGCTTAACTAACTAAGTTCAACATTTAATGCAGTACAACAATAATACAACAGGACAATATTTTAATGCTACTCGTAACTAACTCTGTACAAGCCTCCCCTACCACTTTGTCAAGCCTTACACTACCCTGCCTATCTTGCCCACCACAGCATACATAACTGCATATAGCAACACGTTGCCCTGCCCATAACAGCACACCCCAACACACTGCCCTGCACTGTCTAGCCACAATGTCTCAAATACACCTCAGTGAAGGTCCTAACAATGCCCCCTCCTTTAAAGCACCTTGCCCACAAGGTGAGGGTATTGAACCTATAATTTATGAAAAAGTTCCCAAGTGGCATCAGTTGGAGAAGAGCCCTCCTAATGAACCAAAACCTCAGTAGCATCCTTGAACCTTTTGAGTTGACATTGCCTTTGCTGCAAAATAGCCTTTGGTTCAGGAGTGATATGGCCTTGAGCATCAACTGGGGGAAGTGTTGGAATTGGAGTAACTGCTTGTCCAATCTTAGCCTTCAAACAAGAAACATGGAACACAGGATGGACCCCTGAAGTGGAAGGCAAATCCAGTTTATATGCTACAGACCCAACCTTCTACAGGATCTAAAAAGGTCCAAAGAACTTAGGTGCTAACTTTCCCACCTTAGATCAACGAAGGGAGTGTTGTTTGAAGGGTTTTAGCCTAAGGAAAACCCAATCACCCACCTCAAAACTCCTTTCTTGCCTATGTTTGTCAGCTTACAATTTCATTCTGTCTTGAGCAACTATTAAGTTGCTCTTAAGAAGGTCCAAAATTTGCTGCCTAGTTAATAAAAAATCATCCACAGCAGTAACCTTAGTAAGGCCAAGGATGTAGTCCCGCAACTTAGGGGGTTGAAAACCATAAAGGGCTTCAAAGGGAGTCACCTTAGTGGCAGTGTGGTAGTTAGTATTAAACCAAAATTCAGCCAAAGGCAACCACTCCACCCACTGTCTTGGCTTGTCCCCTGCAAAGGCCCTGAGATATTGCTCAAGGCTTCTGTTAACCACCTCAGTCTGACCATCAGATTGAGGATGATAGGCAGAAGACATAGCTAAGTCCACTCCTTGCAATCTAAATAGCTCCTCCAAAAATCTTGAAGTAAACATAGGGTCCCTATCACTCATTATAGAAGTGGGCAGCCCATGTAGCTTGAAGATGTGAGCCATGAACAAGGAAGCCACCTTAATTGCAGTATAAGGGTGAGACAGTGGGATAAAATGGACACATTTATTTAGTTTGTCCACTACCACCATCACCACATCTTGCTTCAAGGACTTAGGTAAACTTTTCACAAAATCCATACTAATGGAAGACCAAGGGGTATGAAGAATCTCTAAGGGCTACAACAGGCCAGCTAGTTTGCTGGTTTCATGTTTAATCCTTTGACACAGCTCACAACCCTTAATATAATCCTTCAAGTCCTTCTTCATTCCCTTCCAAAACTAGTCTCTTTTAGCTCTGTGAAAGGTCTTCAAATAACCAAAATGTCCACCCAATGGATTGTCATGCACTAAACTCATCACTTTAGGCTTCATACCACAATTAGAGCCCAAGTAAATTCTGCCTTTGTATAACAAAAGTCTATTCTGCAGACTAAACTTGCCAGCAGTAGCAAGATTAGTATGGAGTGTTTGTAAGATTCCTTACACCTCAACATCTGTGGCATAACTAGATTTCAATTCTTCAAGCCAAGTTGGATGGGGAAAAGAATGAGAAATAAGCTACTAAGACTGTCCAAGCAGAACAAACTAAAGTGTTGGTTTTTAGACCCCTTAAAACACAATTGGATTAACCTAGGAATTTAGCCAAGTTGTTACTTAGTCAAATTAATTAAATCTAGGTTAACACAATCAAATAACCATATCAAGTATAGCAGCGGAAATATAAAGAACACAAAGATATGATCACCCAGGAAACCAAACCGGTAAAAACCTGAGGAGGATTTAACCTAGCTATCCTCAAGGTAAACTTGAATTCACTATCTTGAAAGAATCAAAGTTCATACAATAAGACTTACAAGCCCCCATGCTCGACTTCTTATTGCTACCCATCAGTAGAACTGACTGACATGACCACGTGCAAGTTTCGAATCCACGGACTCCTTCTTTCTTGGATTCTCCACCAAATACAAGCACACCCGCTTGTGTTTTCTTTAAACTTCAATGGCAGCAACTGGAATGATCATCAAGGTGTAGAAAAATCTTTTCCTTAAAAGCCCTAAGTTTATGTGAAGGAAACCTCCTCAAAGATCTCACAAGAGATTCACATAAACCGCAATATGAGCAACACAAAAAACGTGGCTAGGGTTTCCCTTATATACCTAGGGTAAATTAGAAACCTAAACCAATTAAAACACTTTAGGGCTGAGTTGGAAAACCTAATTAAAAAACGTCAGGTACGATTTTTGATTGATCGAGCCTAAGCTTCGATCGATCGAAATGTACTAAATCAGTTTTTTAATTAGCTTAGTATTTCATTCTAACTTTACAACAAAGAACCAACTTTGAGCACTTCTAAAACAACTTAAATTTATTGTTTTGATCATGGTTTGCCAACAATACAAATTAGGATTCTAAATACATAAAACCTAAGTCTTTAGAGCCTAACATAAAGTTTGAATGATCACAAAAAACCATCTCAGAAACTGGAAAAATATCAAAATCAACCAACTCCACCTGATTGAGCAAAACAATGTCTGATAATGCATCAGTTACTACATTTTCCTTCCCTTTCTTATAGTCAATGATAAATGAGTAACCAAGGAGCTTAGTTATCCATCTTTGCTAAATAGGAGTGCCAATTCTTTGCTCTAGCACGTACTTTAGGCTTTGATGGTTAATTTTGATCACAAAGGGCTTCCCAAACAAATAAGGTCTCCACTTCCTTACTGCTGTAACAAGGGCCAATAACTCATTCTCATAGGTAGATAAATGAGCACTCTTACCCTTCAAAGGTTGACTATGAAAAGCAATGGGTCTTCCTTGCTGCATCAACATAGCCCCAATTCCAAAACTAGAAGCATCACACTTAACCACAAAGGACTGAGAAAAATCAGGTAAGGCAAGTATAGAAGGGTGAGAAACAGCTTGTTTAAGGTTTTGAAATGCTTGGTCAGCTTGATCAGTCCACTCAAAGGCATCGTTCTTAAGAAGATCAGTCAATGGGGCAACAATGGACCTATACCCTTTTATGAATTTCCTGGAGTAGCCTGTTAACCCTAGGAATCCCCTCAAGGCTTTCACAATTTTAGGAGTAGACTAGTCTAGCATAGCTTGAGTCTTCTTTGGATCAGTCTTCACTCCATGGCCAGATATGATATGCCTAAGATACTCAACCTCAAAGTAAGCAAAGGTGCATTTACTTCTCTTGGCAAACATTTTATGATCAAGCAACACTTGTAAGACTGATTTGAGATGCAAAACATGAGTAGCCATGTCTTTACTATAGACAAGAACGTCATCAAAAAATACAAGGACAAACTTCCTAAGGTAAGGCTTGAACACATCATTCATGAGAGATTGAAATCTAGAAGAGGCATTAGTTAACCCAAAGGGCATTACCAAGAACTCATAATAACCCTCATGAGTCCTAAAATTTGTTTTCTCAACATCTGTTAGGACATATGTGTTTCACATGATTAAAAACATATGTCATGATTTTATGTAATTGGCTTATCCAAGTACAGAAAGGTGAGAAACAGCTTGTTTAAGGTTTTGAAATGCTTGGTCAGCTTGATCAGTCCACTCAAAGGCATCGTTCTTAAGAAGATCAGTCAATGGGGCAGCAATGGACCCATACCCTTTTATGAATTTCCTGTACTAGCCTGTTAACCCTAGGAATCCCCTCAAGGCTTTCACAATTTTAGGAGTAGACCAGTCTAGCATAGCTTAAGTCTTCTTTGGATCAGTCTTCACCCCATGGCCAGATATGATATGCCCAAGATACTCAACCTCAAAGTAAGCAAAGGTGCATTTACTTCCCTTGGCAAACATTTTATGATCAAGCAACACTTGTAAGACTGATCTGAGATGCAAAACATGAGTAGCCATGTCTTTACTATAGACAAGAACGTCATCAAAAAATACAAGGACAATCTTCCTAAGGTAAGGCTTGAACACGTCATTCATGAGAGATTGAAATCTAGAAGAGGCATTAGTTAACCCAAAGGGTATTACCAAGAACTCATAATGACCCTCATTAGTCCTAAAATTTGTTTTCTCAACATCTGTTAGGACATATGTGTTTCACATGATTAAGAACATATGTCATGATTTTATGTAATTGGCTTATCCTTTGACAAAACGCACTTTACTTGTATTTTGGCAGATTTAGGATGTATTTAAATACTTCAAGAAACCACGTTTCAAGATCAAGTGTTGAAGCCTTCAAGTCTGTCCAAGAAAACAAGCTAATAGTGCAAATTCATTAAATCTCAACAACTGCTTGACACCTCCTATCTGTCGAGGTTTAAGAATTTCAGAATTCAAATATAATATTCTTGGGATCTGTGAATATGTCTTTGGGCCTTCTTTTCTCCTAACCCTAGACATATAAAAGGATTGTTTTAAATGCCATCAAACTGTACACAAGTTGCAAAAACTTTGAGCAAACTCTGTTCAAGCAAATTGTGACCGGAGACAAAGTTCTTACCCTAGTTCATCTCTTTCTCTTGAAGAAGTTGCTGTGTATGTGCACCGTAGGGTTTTGTGACCAAGTATCTTCTTGATCTTCATCGTGTGAATGAACTAAAAAACTTTGCAGCCGACAATCTTCTTAGTTGGTGATTGAAGTCGCGTACTAGGATCCGCGCAATTGGTTAGTCACGTACTTGGGAGTCGTGCATCAAAAAAGGGAATTGTCACTACAGAACAAGTCCAATTGGGTATTGGGGTAAGGGTTCAACTGTAGGTTGGTAAGGTACATGAGATTCCTTTACTTGTAACCGCTTGTTGTAATAATAGTGAAGTTTTGGGAGTGGTGACCTAAAATCACCCGGTGGGATTTTTGCCGTTAGGTTTTCCCCATTCGTAAACAAATCACCGTGTTATTTATTTTTCGCTGCATAATTAGTTTATTGGTGATTTGTTTGTGCTACCACGTGTTTGCATGATAAATTGATTAATTAATAACTTGGCTAATTAATTAATTAATTTCTATCACAAGGGGTCATTCAGTTTGTGGCCTATCAAGTGGTATCAGAGCAGGCACACTCTGATTAGGTTTTAATCTTTGCTGTGTGATCCATTGACCCCTATTGTCATGGAAACTCTTGATTGTTTTGATTTGCATGATCCTATGTTGAATGATGATGATGATATTCAAGATGCCTATTGCAAGCTTTATAATTTTTGTATGAAATCTCTTGAATGTTCTACAAAATTAAAAGCTAAATTTAAAAAGGTCAAACTTGAAAAAGATGATTTGATTGCAAAATTTGTTGAAGCCAATATTTTAAATGAGAATTTTAAAAATCAAATTTCATCTCAGGTGGACAAAATTAAGAGTTTGGAAGAGCAACTAGTTGAATTTAAAATTGAAGTTGAAAAATCAACTAGCGTCAAACTTGTTGTTGAGCCTAACTCAAAAGAAAAATATTTTTATATTCCCCCATTTAAAAGGAATAATGAAGAGTCGAAGACTAATATTGCTAGGATAGACAAAAGTAAACAATCTGATGTTAACGCTGAAGTTTCTAAACTTATGTCTAAAACTCCTCCTAGGTTGAATAAAAATTATGAATTTGTCCCCACTTGTCATCATTGTCATATTGTTGGTCATATTAGGCCAAATTGTCCTAATTTGAGATCTCTGTCAACCTCTAAGGTTAGACCTCCTTCTAGGAAACGGAGTAGTTCTAAAACTACTCATGTTTGTCACCATTGTGGTGCTTCAAGTCACACTCGTCCTAATTGTTTCAAATTGTTTCCTCATAAGCGAGTGTCCAATAGGTCTCATCCTTTGTCTAAAGGTTCTGTACCTATTCTTGGTGAGTTACTAAAAGCTTTGAGCTTTTTAACTCAATTTCAGGGGAATTCTAATTCCTCTATGTCCTTTAGTAGTCATACTAGGACACGAGCCTTTTCATCTTTATGGCCAAAGACTCATGCTGTGTGGGTGACAAAGGATCCTAAGACTTAATTGTCTTTTCTATTTGTCCTCTACTTTAATTCTTTCTATCTAAAGTAGGACTCTCTTTGCTTGATTTCTTATCTGCTTTTGGAATCATGCTTTCATGCATCTGCATCTTTCTTTCGTGCTTTCATGTTGTTTCACATGTTTTTGTTTGGTTATTTTTCAGCTTTGCTTTATTTTGTTTTACATATAAAAAGAATAAAAAAATTGAAAAATAAAAAAAAATACAAAAACGATGTGTGTTTTGTGTACATTGGTACTTGTGTACCTTGGATGGCCATTGAAACAAAGTTTTCTAAACTTTGTATCATTTGTAGCTTAGATGAGCATCTCTATGCACAATTAAGCAAGTGAGCTTTGTGGCTCTTGTTTGTGATGAGTAAGATTAAGTTGTCTCTTGTACTTAACACTCGTATCACTCTTTTTGACGGAAATTACTAAAAAATCTTGAGAGAAAGGCATTAATAACCATCTCACCACTGTTGCCCGCCAATCATAAAATGACACATTTATGTTTCGGCATAGCAAAAGTGTAGTGTCAATGACATTTGTATGCTTAGGCATAGCAAAATTGAAATGTCAAATATCATTGGGTATTTCTTTTCTCTCTCTAATATGCTCATGCATGATATACTTAAAAGAAAAATATGCAAAGAAAAATCAAAAGCAAAAAGATCAAAAATGCTTTAAAAATGATTGCAAGCGTGTATTCTAGGAGATATGAGAGTTATAGGATGTACCTTGAAGGTGATAATCTCCATCAAGCAGTTATGATTGTATATAAGTTAAAGTGATTTTCTCATATCTCAAATCATCATAACATGTATACACTTAAGCAATCTTGCGATATTTTTCACACACAACACGCAATATTCTTTGCTATTCTTTGATACATGTGCAAGTACAATGTGAATTGGCCATCACAAGGTTTTACATGTGTTAATGTATGCTCACTAAACTGTCTTAACTTGGTTTTTAAAATATAAAATTGGTTAGACTTGTTTAGTGTGTGTGTGTTTTTGAAATCCATGTGCTTAAAATTTTTATTGAGAGATGATTTTGAGAGCTTAATATGTTGATTAGATCATTGGTTGTGTTGCATGTTGGATTGCATTCATGTCTGTGTTGTTCATTTCTCAAAAAACTGTTTTGAAAAGTTGGCTTGACACCTCCTTGATACCTACCTCGATAGCTTCCTTGATACCTCTCGATACCTGCATCTATCGAGATTTACTGAGGACCTATATATTCGTTCTTCGCGATCTGGTTCTCATTTCTTCGATCTCTCTCGATTTGTCCGCACCTGTTCATCTCCCAAACACTATCTCTCTCACTCCCAATCTCTTCCTCTGTGATTTTTCAAGCTTTTTCAAGATTTTCTTCCCTTGGTAAGCTTCTAATCTCTCATTCTTCATGCATTTCATGTTTTGAAACTTAGGTTTTAGGGTTTTTGAAAAATTTTAGGGTTTTTCAAAATTGATGAGTTATTATTGAAATTTTGGGATGGGTTTTCACTTAATGAGTTTAAAACCTCATACATTGCATCACATTAGCATTATAATAGTATTGTAATGCATTTAGATGTGTGCTGATAGGTTTGGATTGGACTGAGCCCATGATGCAATTTGTTTTGCATGTCACATGTTCATGTATTTCCCATGCATACGTACTTTCGTTTCAATATACCTAATATTTGATACTGCTTGGGACTTTTCTGATTGTCTTTTCTTTCTCTCCCTCTCTTTCTGTTTACGTTAGTCGTGTCTGTGGCACCTAAACGTAAATCCACTCCAGCTCGAAACCCTCTTCGTTCTGGTGCTTCTTCATCTTCTAATCCTTCAACTTCTCATGTTCGATTCCGTGATAATGATGCCTTTAAGGCATTTTCGGAGAACTTCTCTAGACGAGGCATTCATTTGGAACGCCAAGTCATTCTGTCGGACTTTGCTGACACTGACCTTCCCTCTGTCATTCACAATAGGGGATGGGAGTCACTGTGTGACGTCTCGGTCACCTGTCCTCTCATGCTTATCCAGGAGTTTTACTCCAACATGCACGGGATTGATTGTTCTGTACCTTTTTTCTTCACTCGCGTTCGAGGTACGCGCATTCTTATCACACCGCAACTTGTTGCTGATGTGCTTCGAGTCCCTAGGATAGAGTTTCCTAACTATCCTAGTTGTGAGCATCTGAGGATTGTGTCCAAGGATGAGCTCATGTCTGCTTTCTGTGAGCGCCCTTCTGTTTGGGGTGAGCGTCTGTTTACACCATGTCGACCTTTTGTTAAAGGTTCTAGATTCATGAACATGGTGATGACCTTTGTTTTGCATCCACTTTCTCACTATTACTCCATTACAAAGCCTTGTGCTCGATTTTTGTTATCTCTTCTTGAGCATCTTACTATAGATTTTCCTTCTCATTTTATTCTTTCTATTATTGATGTTCATCTAGATTCGGCGTCTCGTGATAAGCTCATTTTTCCTTCCGCTATCATGAGGATCTTACGCCATTTTTCCGTTCCTTTTCCCTCTTCTGACCATTTCACCATCATGTATGCCATAGATTACACTACCGTTAAACGTAGCGAGGCCCAGTTTCGGTTGCGGCAGTCGAATTCAATAGCACCTTCCTCCCATTCAACTCCATCCCGTTCTGCTCCATCCTCGTCCGCTCCTTCCTCTTCTTCGGGCGATGTGACCTTAAGAAACATTATGGTGCAGCTGTAGCGCATGGATGCTCGCCTAGATACATTCTTTACGGAGTTGTATCAGGTGAATGTTTGTGTCGGTCGTATTGCATGACGACAGGCGTCCATGGGTGGTTTTGCTCCTGAGGCTACTCTTTCACCACCTTCTCACGTGGCTTTTGATTCTGAGGATGATGATGATGATGATGGTGATGACAATGATGCTTCCGATGATGCTAATGGAGATGCTAGCTCTACCGATGAGATGTCTACTTGACACTCTACCCTTTGTCACTCGCGACAAAAAGGGGAAGTAGTTTTGGATATGAGAGTAGTCACTATTAGGGGGAGAGTTAGTTTTTGGATCATTGTTTTAGGGGGAGTGTTGTTTCTTTTTTAGGGATGTAGTGAGGATGCTATGTATCTTTTCTTTTCTTTTTTTAGATACATTGTTCTTATACATGAGGTCTTATGACCATTTATAGACATACATTGTACTTATTTTCTCTTCTATGATGTTGATGTATGTTTTTCTTTCACTTACCCTTTCATGTGTTGTTTCTTTTCTCTCTTTATACACATGTTTCTTATTATTTGTATGCAATTTATTATTTATGTTTCACACAAAGATGTCTTGATGAGTTTTGTTTAAAGTGTTTCAGAAATATAGGTTGTCAAAGTCTACTTGCCATAAACTCTCTTCTTGTAAAGTTTTTCAAGAGTTTGTGTTAGGATAGATTTTATTGTATTCATAAAGTGAATATGAGTTGAGTAATTTATGACTTCTCTCATATGTTCATTTGTTTGTTGTAGTTTTGTCACGGATTGCCAAAGGAGGAAATTGTTAGGGTATATGTGTTTCACATGATTAAGAACATATGTCATGATTTTATGTGATTGGCTTATCCTTTGACAAAACGCACTTTACTTGTATTTAGGTAGATTTAGGATGTGTTTAAATACTTCAAGAACCCACGTTTCAAGATCAAGTGTTGAAGCTTTCAAGTCTGTCCAACAAAACAAGCTAATGGTGCAAATTCATTAAAGCTTGACAGCTGCTCGACACCTCCTATCTGTCGAGGTTTAAGAATTTCAAAATTCAAATATGATTTTCTTGGGATCCGTGAATATGTCTTTGGGCCTTCTTTTCTCCTAACCCTAGACATATAAAAGGATTGTTTTAAGGGTCGTCAAATTGTACATAAGTTGCAAAAACTTTGAGCAAACATTTTTCAAGCAAATTGTGGCTGGAGACGAAGTTCTTACCCTAGTTCATCTCTTTCTCTTGAAGAAATTGTTGTGTATGTGCACCGTAGGGTTTTGTGACCAAGCATCTTCTTGATCTTCATCGTGTGGATGAACTAAAGAATTTTGCAGCCGACAATCTTCTTAGTTGGTGATTGAAGTCGTGTACTGGGATCCGCGCAATTGGTTAGTCACGTACTTGGGAGTTGTGCATCATAAAGGGAAATTGTCACTACAGAATAAGTCCAATTGAGTACTGGGGTAAGAGTTCAACTGTAGGTTGGTAAGATACTTGGGATTCCTTTACTTGTAACCGCTTGTTGTGATAATAGTGAAGTTTCGGTAGTGGTGACCTAAAATCACCTGGTGGGGTTTTTGCCATTAGGTTTTCCCCATTCGTAAACAAATCACTGTATTATTTATTTTCCGTTGCATAATTAGTTTATTGGTGATTTGTTTGTGCTACCACGCGTTTGCATGATAAATTGATTAATTAATAACTTGGCTAATTAATTAATTAATTTCTATCACAATTGGTCATTCAATTTGTGGCCTATCAACATCTTCCTCCTTCATTCTAATCTGATGATAGCTAGACCTTAAATCCAACTTTGAAAACACCCAAGCACCACTCAATTCATCAAGGAGCTCATCCACCACAGGAATAGGGAACTTATCCTTGATAGTGTCATTGTTAAGAGCCCTATAATCCACACACATCCTCCAACTACCATCTGCCTTCCTAACTAACAATACTAGTGAAGCAAAAGACTTTGGCTATTCCTAATTGAACCAGACTCAAGCAAATCCTTAACAATAGTTTCAATTTCAGTCTTTTGATAGTATGGATACCTGTAGGGTCTTTGACAAGTTGGTTGGGTACCTGGTTTGAGGATAATCTGGTGCTCATGTCCTCTACATGGTGGTAAGCCTTTTGGTTCCTCAAAAACTATAGCAAATTCCTCCAGCAAAGACTGCACCTCTAGTGGAAGAAGTTGTTGTGCACATGGTACCTGTGGCTATTGTGACACAATTTGCAAAAACAGCCCTTTTTGCCTGATTGTTTAAGAAACTGCCCTCCATCTTGTATTACTGAACCTGTGGACTTGATACCTTACAGCCACACCTTCATACCTTGATACATGAATTCCATCTCCAATTGTTTGAAGTCCCAACTGATGAGACCAAGTGTACTTAGCCATTGGGTGCCCAAAACCACATCACAACCCCCTAATGTCAATACATGCAAATCCACCAAGAAATCTTTGCCTTGCATTTTGATCAACAAATCTTTACATTCACCCTTAGTTCTAATCAAATCTCCATTAGCCACCCTAACCTCCAAAATCCTTGTAGTGCCCATAGCCAATTGCGAAGTTATAACCAACACAAAATCAAGAAAATTATAAGAACTTCTAGTATCCAAAAGTTTCACAACCCAATGCCCTTTAATCTGACCCAAAACCCTCATAGTTCCTGGTGAAGGGCTACCCAACAGAGCATATAAAGTGATATCAACTTGATCTAACTGAAACTTGGCATTATCATCCACTTCTACAACTTCAACTTCATTGACCTCTTGCACTTCTTCTATCATGAACAACTTAAGACCTTTACACTTGTGTTTGGGCTACCATTTCTCATCACAATAGTAACAAAGACCCTTTTTTCTTCTTTCTTCCATTTGAGTTGAGGTAATCTTTTGTATAGGAACTCTTGCCTTAGACTCACTCTTACTGTCATACTTTTCTATTGGTTGTTCTTGCCAGTTGCTTCTGCTAGACTCAGAAAATGGCCTATAGACCTTCTTGCAAGTGGACAAATACTCTTCTTGAATTTTAGCTAACCCAAAAGGTAGCACTCAGAGTTCTTGGATTTTGCATCCTCACTACCAATCTAACTTTATCTCTTAAACCACTCAAAAAACAACTGAGCTTGTGAGATTCAGATAAGTTTCTGATTCTGTTACTTAACATCTCAAATTGGCTCTTGTAAACAGACACAATTGTAGTTTGCTTTAATTTGGTCAAGGCTTCCATGGGATCATCATATGATGAAGGTCCAAATCTAACTTGAATGGCCCTGACAAAAGTCTCCCAAGAATCCAAAGATCTCTCACAATCTTGGAATCAAATTAATGCCTCATCATCAAGATGATAAGAAGCATTCAAGATTTTTTCTTCTTCAGGTATTTCATATTAATGAAAGAATTGCACATCTCTAAAGATCCAAGAAGAAGGATCACCTCCACTAAATCTGGGAAATTCTAACCTAATGGGCCTAGGAATTAGAGCACCTACCTCGGGTCGTGGATGGCGTATTGGCTGTTGCAGCACCTCAGTTTCAAGAAGATGATTTTCTTAATGATGAACTGGACCTTCCCCTTGATTAGCTTGTTGTTGCAGTGCTGGTAATCTTTCTTCAATCATAGCTTGCATTCCTCTTAAATTGCTATCTAGTTGTTCCAATCTTCTTGAAATAATTTCCATGGTAGAAGCATGATCATCCAATCTCTGTTGTACCTGTGAAACAAAGTCACTCAAAAGAGAATATCTAGTTTCTTGCACCATGGCTAAACCGGCTCTGATACCAAATGTTAAGAATCCAATGTCCCTAATGTCTATTGCTTCTCAATTTAGTAGTTCTTCGAGGGAAATAGGCTTCCATTGATTCTTCGAGGGAATCTACCTTCTATAGCAATTCAAGAATTAGCTATTCAATGTATTATTCTTCAATGAAAATCTCATTACAATCTGACTTGTAGCTTATATTCTGCTCTAACTAACTAGGTACAACACATCTCAGCTTAACTAACTAAGTACAACACTTAATGCAGTACAACAATAGTACAACAGTACAACACTTTAATGCTACTCGTAACCAACTCTGCACAAGCCTCCCTTGCCACTCTGTCAAGCCTTACATTGCCCTGCCTGTCCTGCCCACCACAGCATACACAACTGCATACAGCAACATGTTGCCCTGCCCACAATAACACACCCCAACACTCTGCCCTGCATTGTCTAGCCACAGTGTCTCAAATGCACCTTAGTGAAGGTCCTAACAATTATTAAATACTCAATATTGTTCTTTCTCTTCCAATTAATTTCTAGACGACATTTATAATCATATGATGTTTTAGTTGAGAGATGAAGTTTGGTATTGCCATTAAAAATGTTCATTATATTCATATATTAAGCTTTTAATAGACAGTATATGTGTTAGATGTATAAACTTTCGTCCTTTATTTTTTCAGTGGTCAGAGAGGAAGAGATTTGACATTGCAGGATTGATGTCATCTGTCTTAAGAGCTCTTTTTTTTTTTTTTTTTGAAACAAAAGCATATCATTCATTACTCAATAAAATTAGCATCTTGGTACAAAGCTACTCTAGCTATTGGAGGAACATCTTTCATCCAATACAAATCCTCAAAAATATTCCTAGCAAATTGGGCTAATACATGAGCAACCCGATTTCCCCCTATTCTAACACAATCAATTCTTACCCACAGCAAATTACGAATCAAATGTTGAATATCCCCAACCACATTCCCTAACAAGGATTGATCAATCTTCATTGTTGAAATAGTTGTCATGGCTGAACTATTATCTCCCTCAATAACTAATTCTGAGAAACCCGCATCCACTGCAAACTCAATCACTTTCCTACAAGCAAGTAATTCAACTTCCAGACTGCAAAATACTTCTGGTCCCTTAGCTGCCATGGCTGCCATAACTTCTCCTTTCTCATTGCGAATAATAGCACCAAACCCGAATCTATTGAGACCTGAAAAAACTGCTGCATCAAAGTTAAGCTTGAAAACCGACTGTGGAGGAGGCTGCTAGGTATCACGAGCTTGCTGCCTAGCTGATTTGGTTCTCATCTGATCTTGAGCAGTCCGAAAATCCTCTAACATCTCCTTAGCTCGAGTGATCAACCATCCCGGATCATGGAATTTCCCTCCATATACAACTCGGTTTCTCTAATTCCAAATCTGCCAAGCTTGCACCAGAATCTCCTCCATGTCATGTAGCTCAAGCCAATCCAGCAAGTACTCCATTAGGTGAGAGTAATCAGCCAAACCCGATACACCCTTCTGCAGAATTTTCAAACTCCCAGCCCACACATCCTTGGCCGCTTCACACTCCCACAAAGCATGGATTACAGATTCTGGAAATCTCCTACATATAGGACACATCTCATCCTCATTTATTTTTCGCTTTGACAGATTTTGTTTTGTTGGCAAGATATCATTGCAAGCTCTCCACCCAAACACTTTAATCTTGTTTGGAATCCGAAGTTTCCATAGTGCAACCCACACTTCTTTCCCCACACAGCCCCTTGAACTTTCAGCTAAATTTCCACCATGCAAGACCTCCCTTGCCACCTTATATGCAGACTTGACAGTGAACAACCCCTTTTATGGTGCATCCAGATTAAAGTATCTTCCACATCTCGTCGACTTAGTCGGATTCTACAAATGGCTTCTGCATCCGCTTGCTCAAACATGTCCAAAATAAATTCAGATCTCTGAGCATGCAATTCTGGATCAATTAATTCAGCCACAACCACCTCTCGGACCTCCTCCCTAAGTGGAAACAAAGGTGCACTTGTTGGATAATTCGGTATCCATTTATCCCCAGAAACCCGAATAGAAAGACCATTCCCAACTCTCCAACAACACCCCACCTTCAAAATAGGCAAAGCAGCTATGACACTCCTCCACACAAAAGAACAATTTAGGGATTCCTTAGCATCAAAAAAGTGAGTTATAGGAAAATATCTAGCTTTTAGGCATTGATATACTAGAGAACTATCATCATGCAGCGACCTCCAACCTTGTTTAGCTAACATAGCTAAATTAAATGCCCTTAAATCCCTAAAACCCATTCCTCCATCCTTCTTTGATCTTGTTAACTTCTCCCACCTTTGCCAATGAATTTTCCGTTCATCCCCCACTTGCCCCCACCAAAATTTAGCACACATTGCATCTAGTTCATCACAAAGTTTTAAAGGGAGTTGAAACACACTCATGTTATATGTAGGAATTGACTGAGCAACAGCTTTTATAAGAATCTCCTTACCAGCCCTAGACAATAGCTTCCCTTTCCAACCCTGCATCTTCTTCCAAATTCTATCCTTCAAGTATGAAAATGTATGATATTTTGATCTCCCTACTAAGGTAGGCAACCCCAAATATGAGTCAAAACGGTGTACCTCTTGAACTCCCAGAATTCTCAGAATATCCTACTTCTGACTAACTGAAGTGTTACTGCTGAAAAAGACTGAGGATTTCTCCAAGTTGATGCATTGACCGGAGGCATTAGCATATGTTTGAAGCACCTCCGAAATTACTTCCACTTCATTTTGTGTTGCCCTGCAGAATAAAAGGGAATCATCTGCAAACAACAGATTAGAAACTTTTGGTGCCCCTCTGCAAATAGAAGCTCCATGGATTTTGCCATAATTCTCTGCTTTTGCCAATAAGGATGTGAAACCCTCTACACACAACAGAAACAAGTATGGAGAAAGAAGGTCTCCTTGTCGGATTCCCCTAGATGGAAGCACATTCTCATAAGGTTTCCCATTGAGTAGAATAGAGAATGATGTGGTAGTAACACAAGTCATCACTCTCTCAATCCACTTTTCTGGAAAACCCAACTTCTGCATTACTCCCTGTAAAAACAACCATTCAACTTGATCATAAGCTTTACTGACATCAAGCTTCAAAGCCAACGAACCTGTCTTGCCTTTCTTCCTAATATGCATAGAATGCAAAGCCTCATATGCCACAATAACATTATCTATAATAAGTCTACCTAGCACAAAAGCACTCTGGGTGGGGGAAATAATATCAGGAAGCACTTGTTTCAGCCTATTAGCTAGAACTTTAGAAATAATCTTATAGACAACATTACAAAGACTGATTAGTCTGTATTTAGACATTTTCTCTGGGTTCTTCACTTTAGGAATGAGTACAATATTGGTATGATTTAAATCGGGTAACATGACTCCATTATTCAAAAAGTCTAACACAACATTCACAATATCATTACCCACTATATGCCAAAATTTTTGATAAAATAAGGCATTCATTCCATCAGGCCCAAGTGCCTTTGTTGGCCCCATCTGGAATACAACTTCCTTGATTTCATCAGCAGTGAAAACCCTAGACAACATGTCCTGCATGGGTAGACTTACTTTGGCCAAAACAGTGCTTAAGCATTCCTCCATTTGATTGCATGAACCTGCACAAAAAAGATTGTCAAAATAATCAACTGCTACCCTAGCTACATCCTCCATCTCTTCCACCCACTACTCCTGTGAATTCATAACACCCTTAATATGATTCCTTCGTCTCCTTTGTGATGCTTTGGAATGGAAAAATTTGGTGTTTCTGTCTCCATATTTCAACCATGCAACCCTAGACCGTTGTGCCCAGTAAATCTCCTGCTTCAGCAATAGATCATCTAATTTTTTACTAACCACCAAGTACTCCTCCTTACTTTCCACAGTAGTGTCAGCTCTATTGATTTTATCAAGCTAATCTTGAAGGGCTTTAATTTCTTTCTCCTCAGGTTTAGCCTTTGTATCTCCCCATGCCTTCAAATCATCCCCACAAGCCTTTATTTTCGCATGTATAGCTGCTAGACCCTCCTCCCCACTACCTAACAAGTTCCAGGCTTGCTGAATCTGTGCCTCACAGTCATCCCATAACAGCCAGCTCTCCTTAAACTTAAAACCCCAGTAAACTCTTCTATTTTTCTTCCTAAACTTTTGAACATGGATAGTAATAGGGATGTGATCCGAAGCATGAGGAAGAAGATGCACCACATTACTAGTTGGAAAATTATCTATCCACCCCTTTGTTGCCACAGCTCTATCAAGTCTCAGCTTGGTATTGGCATCACCAGGTCTCTTGTTAGTCCAAGTAAACGGGTAACCTTTGTATCCTAGATCCTCCAATTGACAAATTTCCAGAACTTCCCGAAAAGCATCTATTTGAGCAATATGGGGCTGCCTGGTGCTTTGTTTTTCTGAGGAATGGAGAATAGCATTAAAATCTCCTAAACATAACCAAGGCCCCTCCACAAAGGTCTTCAAATGTTCCAATAGCTTTCAAGACTTGAATTTTTGCTGTGCCTTTGGCCACCCATAAAAACCTGTCATAAACCACACTAGGCCATCTTCTTCTGTTACCCTAGCTAACACATGATTTGCTGTATAGTTAATGACCTCTAACTTTACATCATTCTTCCATAGAAAGGCCAACCCTCCACCACCATCCGGATGCTTAACAATAATTTTATTCTGAAACAGTAAATTACCATACAGAGTATTAAAGCCCTCTTTATCTAAACATGTCTCCATAAGAAAACACACAGTGGGAGCTTGTTCCTTTACTAATTTGCAAAGGTTTCGACCTGTCCAAGGGTTTCTAAGCCCTTGGCAGTTCCAGCTTAGGATCCTCATTGCTCTTGGCAAGGGTGGCTTTCCACCCCCCGCTGATATAACATTGTCTACATCATCCCTATTCCCTACCCTTACATGTTTAGGTTCCCTACTGCCAAGAATCTCACACTGCTCTTCCTTCATAATTGAATCATTATTTCTTTTCCCACGGGTTGGTAGCATAAGAGCCTTAGACAGCCCTCCAAGCCCAAAATCCATGCGGTTAAACCTTGTCCATGTGGATTGGGCTTCAACATGTGAGTCACGGCCTGACCTCCTTCTATCCCCAAATTGTTACAAACTGGCCCAGTAATATCATCAACCAGGCCACCTGTTGCCACATCAAACAAGTACAACCCAGCTGGCTAATCCACCACATTATTCTGCACGGCCGAATCAAGTATCTGTCCATTAGAAACTTCATGCTGCACGTAAACGTTACTCTCCTTTTCCACGTTATCAACTCCCTGAAAAATCGGTGCAGCCCCTAAAGTTACGGAATCAATCTGAACCGGTCTGCTAGGGTTTGTAATTTTTAAACTTGCCGCCAGTGATACCCTCTCCCTTGGACTGTTACATGTAGACTCTCCGAACTGTTGCTCCCTTGCCGCACCAGCACTAGTACTTGTTTTTCTTGGTGAAAATGATCTTGGCCATCCTCCCATGGCACGTAAGGACTCCCCATATTGAAACTCAATCTCTCCTCCATTCTGAGTTATAGCAAAGTGTGAAGCACAATGCTTCACATCATGCCCTAGCATACCACAATAGTGACAAAACAGAGGTAGTCGTTCATACTTAAACAACACCCAAGTTCGAATATCGTCTGACCCAGCAATGAAACTTCCTCTTCGCAGTGGTTTCCCAATCGGTAATGCAACTTTCACACACATAAAAAAATTAGGATCATCATGCCTTCGCTTCCATTCCACTTCCTCAACAATACCAAGACGACTACCAACCTCCTTCGCAACTTGAGGGGAAACCATATCAAACAGTGCACCCCAAATTTGGATCCAAAGAGAAGCATGTTCTAGTTTTATATTCTCCACAGTCATTCCTTTCTGCCACCATCGAAGCAACAATAACTGATTATCAAAAGACCACGGGCCATCTTGTATAATCCGAACCATATCGAACTCCGATTGAAATTTGAATTGAAAGAGGTTCGGACCAACCTCAATGATCTGTAGACTATTTTCCAGCCCCCATGCCCTTCGCAAAGTGTTCTTGGCTGCTCGTTTATTAAACGGTTTACATGTTAAGAACTTCCCAATAAGACTCAAAATGCAACTCTCCAAAGCCTCCAATCTGCCTTCATCAGATATTGGAATCACCTCTTCTTCATCAGATGTCAACTTCATCTTACCCAAACCAATTGCAACGTCATCCGCCATAGCGTGAAAAGCCAGAGAAAAGAGAAGAAAAAGAAACAGAAAAATTACCCTTAGACCTAGGTCAAGGGAGGGAGATACTCGTTTTACACGAGAGAGAGGGCTCCATGGCGTCTTAAGAGCTCATTTACATGCATATAATGTTAAAAATGTACATTATATTCATATATTAAGCTTTTCATAGACAGTATATGTGTTAGATGTATAAACTTTCATCCTTTATTTTTTCAGTGGTCAGAGAGGAAGAGATTCGACATTGCTGGATTGATGTCATCTGTCTTAAGAGCTCATTTACATGCATATGATCCAGTCTTTTCCATGACATTGAGATATTTGATAAGGTTAATATCATTGAGCTTTTATTCTTAAGTCACTTTCACTTCACTTTCAATTTATTACTATTATTTCTTCAGATGCATGTGTTCTTGTGATGCATGTGGTAGATTGACTCTATTTTTCAATTTTCTCTGTGTCATGCAGCATACACAAAGTATATTGCTTTCGTCAAGGAATTGTATCACCCATTTCAGATCTTACTCAGAGGTTGCTCCTTGAAGAACGTGATCCCCCTGCAACCGCAAATGAGAGTCTGTATGAAGCACCTCCTTTTGATGAGGTGAGGTTTTGAAATTACAGCTAATTGTCCTTGGTTCCAAATCACAGCTATTTGTCCATAGATGTTAGACGGAGGTAAAATGTTAGCGTCTTAAGGGGCTGACACGTTGAGAACAGTATTGAGTTTGCGTATTTGATTTTATTATTATTAAGTTTGTTAATTTGCGTGTTTGATCTTAAAAACCAGGTGGACATTCAAGCTCTCGCACATGCTGTAGAGCTCACAAGACAAGGGGCAATTGATAGCTTGAGATTTTCGAAGGGTGATTTATTTCTGGCATTTCAGGTTATCTAATATTGGTCTATCTAGACTTTATTTCATCATATCCTGAATTTCATCTATCTTTTACTACCCTGATCCTGAGGCTTAATAATGCCTTTGGGAGGCCAGTTCTTTACCTTGGTACTATTTCAGAGGCTGGAAATTTAGCTACCCTTGGGTGGTTGAATTATTTGTATATAATATTTATATGCTAACTTAAAATAGTATTTGATCCCCAGTAATTCCACCATTTTCAGATCAAACTGGTGCAATTGTGTTGCGTCTTTTAACTTTGACATCAGTGAGGGTCTGGATTCTGATTAAGAATATTTTTTTTAAAGTTGTGTTAGAGTGAGAGAGAGAGTGAAAGCAATATGTATTAAGTGTACAAAACTCTACATTATATTATTATATATAGGATTTTACTAATGTGTGCCCAAAAGACACACAATAATTAATTATTTTTGGAAATATTTTCTTAGGAATTGAAAAAGTATTGACAACTTTTTCAATTCTCGAAAAAATATTTCTAAAAATAAATGTCTTAATGTGTCCTAAAGGCACACATTAACCGTACCCTTATATATATATATATATATATATTCTTTGGGGGAGAGGGTCATTCAATTTGAGCTTATTTATATTACCCACAATAGAATGGCTAACTGATTTCACTAAGAGGTTGTTGACTCCTAATGCTTGTACTTGTGGCTCTCTTTGGAGGCACCCTGTGAGGAGGCATGGGAGAGGCATATATATTATGATCTAATACTAGTTGTGCATTTTGAGAAATATTAAATTAAACTTTTCCATCGTCAGTTTTTACTGTGTTTCCTCTCTCTCTCTCTCTCACGCGTTTCTTAATAATTGAGTAATCTACAAAGGTGTTCCTAATTCGCCTAGCCTTATTCAAAGGTTGAGCCAATAGAAACCTAGTAGTCAAGCTCCCTAGGAGATTTCTGTAAAGCTTCTTCTTTCGAAATTCCTTTCCTAGACATCACATTCAATCCTATCCCAGCATTACCCTTAGTTTTAAAAAAAAAATGATGATATGAACTACCAATGCTAAAATTGTATATATTTGTTTAATAACTGGAAAAGGACACATACCATCCGAGCAACCAAAGAAGAAGAAACAAAAAGGGCAAGCTGGAAATGTTTATTTCATCTACTCATATCTATTTGAGTTGCATGTTTGCTGTTCCTCTGCATTTAAACCTTAGCACAAACATTTTTTGGTTTATATCATTTTAAACAATATGCTTTCTTTATGCTCTTTAAATCAATTAGTAGACTTATAGGTTTCTTGTTTGGAGGTGGGACTACCTTATTTTGTGATTGGTAGGCTGGTCTATGTTGAGCCTGAAAGATTTTATTATTGTCTCTGTTTGTTGCAGAATGAATTATGTACGATGAGTTTGGATGTTTCCATGCTTGATGAGCTTGTTTGTGAGTATTGTGTTTATAGGGGAATTGTGGATTCTAGCCTGGCATCCACTTCAGGTAAAAATCAAATTTTGCTGCTTTTTTATTCTTATTCTTTTTCCAATACTCTGATTATTTCCTACCAACCTATTCATCATGATCTCAGCATCAGACATGCAAACAGTTTCCGAACCTAAAGTTAATCAACCAGAGCCTGGGTATTGTTCATCAAGAAATTGTTCTCTTGAAGCGGATTCTGGTGCCAATAAACATTCCGAAGGTGAGACCTCCATTAATAATACTCACATGGATGCTTCTCCTGAAAATAATGCGGATGTGAGTAGTAGACAAGGAGTGGATGTTGAGTTACGGTATGCTTGTGAGCCAACGTGCAACTATGAAGACTGTAGCACCAGTGGGTTGCATCAGCCTGAAAATCCAAGAGTTCTGCAGGGACATAGAACCCATGGAACTGGAGAAAGGAGTAAACGCAAGCGTTAGCGGAGAAGACATGATGACCGAGGTTTAATATATGGTGTTCCTTTTGACCTATGCAGCAAGCAAGAGCTTAGCACGCCTACCCTGTTTTCCAGCACATATATCTCAAATGAACAAGAGGTACTTGTGTGATCATTTTTGTTATTCCTTGTGTTAAGTTTATTATTGACAGAATACTGTTCTGTAGGGCTCAGGGAGACCCTCCATGTTAGATATTAGTAGCAGGGAGGATAAGTACGATATTGTGCTATGGATGAAGGAACTAGCTAGCAAGGGAATGGCTGCAGAGGTTATTGCTATGGAATATGGATCCTAACTTTTTTGTGCAAAATCCTATGCTGTTGTTCCAACTTAAGCAGGTTGGTGGATACCATATGACCTATGGCTTTTATGAAAGAAATAGTTTCTATTAATATAAAGTTTAGGCTAAAGTTGATTTTACACCCTCCAAGTTTGTGGTAATTATCATTTTAGTCCCTGAAGTTTCAACTTTGTCAATTTCTTCGGCCAAGTTTGCAACTGTTGTCAATGCGACCATTGCAATTAGAAAATTTTCCGATAGTGACATTAAAAGTAGGGGTATCAATGTTTGACCCAACCCGCGAACACGACACGAACCCAACACGGGTTTTTTCGGATTAGGTTGGACCTTAATGGGTTTTGGTTATAAACGGGTCAACCCGAAAGTGACATGATAAGAAACGTGTCATAGGCGGGTCAACCCGCATAACCCGCAATAGACACGTTTGACACGTCAATTTATTTGTGTCAACTCAAAATGATTCACTTAACACAACTCGTTTAACTCGTATAACAAATAAATATTTATTTTATTTTAGATTTATTAAATCTATTTTATATCCAACATATATTTTAAATTTAAAAAAAAAGTGAGTAATTATAAAAATTTACAAGGGATATAATTGAAAATTGAAACTTTACAAATCCTAGAACTACTAATACTTTTTTTTTTTTTTTTTTTTTGCATAGAACTTGCACAAATGAAATTGGATGAGCTTGTGGAAGATGTTATAAATTTAGACATCAACAAAGAATCTATGGATGATAATCATGGTCATAATCAGGATTAGTCTACTGTTTACTCAAATTATTTCAATATTGATACTTAGCATTTGACGAGTTTCAAGGATATTATATTTTTGTTGAACTATGTTATTTTATTTTTGTTAAACTTAGTTATTTTGAATTTGGGTTGAAGTGTATACAATTCTTTTGGAGTGTAAAGAACTTATTTTCTAGATGAATGTTATATTTTTGTTAAACTATATTATTTTGAATGTGGGTTGAAGACTTAAAGTGTATGCACTATTTTTTGGGATGTAAAAAAAATTATTTCTAGCTGGATGTTATATTTAATATTATGCAAGTTGAAATGGGTTGTGTTACATTCGTGTCAACCCAACACGACTCGTTTATTAAGCGTGTCAAATGGATTGAGTCAGGTCAACCCACCTTATTAACAGGTCAGGTTAGGATTGAAGGATCATGACACGATTATTAAATGGGTCGGGTTAGGGTTGAGCCATTTAGTCGAATACCCCTACCTTGACACGACACGAACCTGACACGCTAACCCGAATTAACAACCCTAATTAAAAGTACGTAGTTTTAATTTTGTATGATTTCTATTCATTACAAAATGTTTTCCAAAATTTCTAATATTTAGGAAATGAAATAAAAAAAAATTACTCCCTCCATCTCACTTTGTTTGTCCTCTATTCTATTTTGGGATGTTCCAAAATATTGTCCCGTTTCTAAAAATAAAAGTCATTAATTTACTAATATTCCTATTATAACCCTATTTTATTAATAATTCAATTTTTTGATAAATTTATTTAATGATAGTTTTGGAAACTTATACAATTTTAAAAGATAGACAAGATAATAAATAATATTTCTTTAAAAAGTTTGACTTTTCAAACCGGACAAACAAAGTGGAACGAAATGAGTATTTTTTAAGGCATTCAAACCTAGCCCCTCTTCTCTTCCTTGCTGCATAGGTCAAAAGGAACACCATATATTAAATTGGATCCTTTGATCAAAGGCTCCTCTTTTATCATCCTTGAAGCCAAAACCCATTTGGGGCTTTCCTCGAACACTTTGTCCCAGCCGTCCTTTCCTTCGCATCTCAACCCCAAGGCCAGACCAAGCAATACCAACCCATTGTTGGCGTTGCCCGTGACCCTGCCTTGCTGAAGCCCTTGAAGGAGACATTGTTGGCGTTGCTCCAACCTAACGAAGATGCACTTGGGAAAGGCTTGCCTTTGCATGCCCTTTCAACTTCATTCCAGGTATGGTTTGATTTGCAGAACTAATTCATTTCTCTTTAGCATTGATGTATTGTTCAGCTTTAATGATGTCTAGGAAATAGTTTGATAGAGTTTTGATACAAATGAACTCTAGCTCAAATTAAATATTCTCTCATTTGCAAGAACAGAGTGCATGGTATTGTCATGGGTTCAAGATCCACCAGGCACATCTAACTTACCAATCAAAAGATATAGATAGAATTCTGATAATATACTGTGATTAGTTTTTTTTTTTTTTTTTTTTAAATGACTCTTTCTTGATCATATTGTGAATAAGTGTCCTTAGGTTTTATTTATAGTTTGCTTTTTTTTCAGCTATGCATTACAACCAAAGGCACAGGTGGAAATGTTGAGGGAATTCATACTCCTATTTTGGCAATCTATTACAAGTCCTTTGCAATTTCAGCAAAATGTCAGTCTATTAGTGATAGTTCTCTTTGATATGGGGAAGGTCTGGGATTCATCATCTGTACATGCGATCAGACAATTGGCATTTTCCATTTTTGTAATGACAAACCTCTGATCTTTTGAATTTTAACAACTGATTGGGGATAAATGTTTGTGGTTTGTAGTATTGACAATGACAACAACCAAGCCTTATTCCCAAAGTTTTGGGATCAGCTATTGAACCTCAACAGGCTGGTTAGGGTCGGCCACATTGACTAGAAATATTTAAGTATAAAGAGATTAGATTAACCATGGAATAGAATTGTGGAAGTTTGAATTTTTTATTTTTTATTTTGTGGGCCATTTGTGGCAAAAAGTTGTAGGTTTTATTATGTTTTGTGCGAATTTAAAATTTTTGCAGATTATTGTTCCGTTATAGATCTTCCTTGGCTTGCTTTTAAACATAGTCATGTTTAAGTATATTTCTGTGTGGGAATAACCTTGGCAAGTATAAAATCTGGAACTCTCTCTCTAAATTGAAGATCAGAGTTTTATTGAATCAGAAAATGAATTGACACAAGCAATTGATCACAATACATTAAGGCTATTCTATATATACACGTCTCTAAGATAACCAACTCCCTAATTTTCAGCAAACTTAGTTTCTAACAATCCTAAACTATACAATGGTATTACAGCATTTACATGACAGACCAATGGCTACAAGCCACGTGTATCATAATCTCCAAAGCTATGTATGAACACTTCATGATAAGGCACAGCTTCAATGGTCTCTAGCACATCCTTGCAAGCCCACTGATGCTCTGTATCTGATGCCTCTGCTTCGCATTGCTTGTAGCTGAACTTGTGTGCAAGTGGTGCTGCTCCACTCTTGCACTGCTGCCCTGCACTAGTCTCAGCAGATGCATCCTCAAGCATTGAGCAAAGGGCATTAGTTTTAACAGCAAGTAATGCTATGAATGTACCTATTTATCCTTAGCATAAGTACGAATTTAAATTTTTTTTTTTTTTTTTTCCTTATAAATCTTGGATAGGTTGCAATTGGTAGAAGGCTTGGTATTGAAGAACCCCGGCTAATGAAAATAATGAAAGCAACACTTTTCACTCATAAGGAGTGGTTTAAACTTCAAATGTGTAAAGATCGATTTGAAAGCCATTTGAAAATTGATTCCTTGAAAGAAGTTAACACTCCCTTGCTCACTGTTGCTGCTATGTCGAATTCAAATGCTGACAGTTCTGCCCTTGGATCTTCTCAAGTTACAATATCTTCAAGCACAAAGATTTCAGAAGATGGTAGCAGTCCAACTCAAGTATCATCTAGAGATGTTGTCTGTGATGAAAATGCCATTCTTAAAGTAATGGTGAGTTGTGGATATATCTTACTGGTTAATACTGTGAAGTCTAAATAATTTTTTCTTCTGCAAGCTCATTTAATGACACTAGAAAATCTTATCATGACGTCCTTTACATTCTACAACTTAGTAGTGCAAGGGCAAAAGGTTATGGAGTTTTCTTTTTCACAGTCAAAAAGGATTCTCTTTTCTACACAAGAAATTTTAACGCTGCACATATGTAGGAATAATTCAATTACTATCATCACCCGAAAGCATTAGTGTTTTCTTGGCATCAGGGCCTATGCCTGCGCTTGATTTTTTCACATCTTTGTGGTGTTTCTAGTTCTGAACCACTTTGTCTTTAACCTCTATTTTTAACTACATTGAGGTTTTTCTAAGTGCTTTCACCTTTTTTAATTCAAATAATTGACCCCCTGCCCCTCCTTTTTCTAAGCTTATATTAGTATCTTTTGTCAGAAATTTGTTTCTTACAAGATTTTCTCATATTTTGGTTGCAGGAGTTTTTAGCTTTGCCAAGGGCAGACGCTATTCATCTTCTTGCACAGTACAATGGAAATGCTGAGATGGTCATTCAGCAAATATTTGCGTAGTCTGGAGTGTAAAAGAGTACTATATCTGAAATATATTTGTTAATATTATTTTGCAAATATTATTTGATTCAATTTGAGCCATACATTTCCATTTTGCGGAAGTAGTTGAAAGGGCAAGCCTCGCATTATATATAACCTCGGTTAAATTGCATTTTTGGCTCTCCAAATTTCATTAATGTTCATATTTGTACACTACCATACGGTGTTGATCTAGTATGAAAAGTCTGCCACTGATGAAATGAATAGATGATAGATTCAAGTGTTTAATGGGATTGTGATTCCTTTTGTGTAGCTACTTGCAGAACTGGTCTAATCTGAGTCATATTATAATAATTATTTGCAGGCTTGCACGGGTATTTGTTATGCAGATTCATGGAACCACTGCCCTTGATGTTATCACCCGGATAAAGGGCCAGAGATTGGCGGATGATCAACAGTCCTTGGGAATGGCTCCATCTATTGTGTTTTGCGGAGTATTTGCTTCTCATTTCAACCAGGCTCCTGAAGTGGAAATATAAACCAATACCATCTAAGGGCTGATTGCATCTTTAGAGATGGTAGGAGATGTACCATTGGGCTTAAATAATTGTAATATTTATTCGAATTGTGTCCAAGGAGATGTCAAGTGTTTTCAACTGAGACGTCCCCGGTGCAAAGCCCTCTTCCACCAATTATATATATATATATATATATATATATATATATTGCATGGAGTTTGATCTTTGCATGAAACCTTCTGCACATATTTTATGGGTTGCAAATTGCAATAGAAGATTGAAAAACATCTAACGCTAGGGATTCCATTCTCAGGCCTCACTATTCTGTTTAAGGAACTAAAAGCTCCCTAATGTCACGGCACAGTTAAGGGAAAAGGATATTGTCAAATATGTTACTCATGTATCACAAGAAATAGGCTCTCTTTCTAAATGAATAAATAAAAATAGTTTCTTTTAAATCATTGGTCTTTCTGAGATACCAGAAAATGAAAAATAAGAGAATGTTAATTGTCTAGCATGCATGTTGATGTCGGGAGTGGGGGAAGGGGAAGCATATTAGGAGTAAACTAGTGCAGCAGATTGATTTTCTTAGCCTGGGCAATAAGCCCTAGAAGGCCGGAGAGAAGTGCTACTGATTGTAAATTCCTCGTATTATTATTGTCTGTAATTCTTGCTTAGCAATTAAAAAATTACATATTATTCTGATCCATCAGTTTATGACTGAAGTAAACAACAAATCAATTTATTCGTCCCATTTGTAGCATAAAAGAAACGGAGATCACTAATTTGCGCCTTTGTTGCTTCGTGATTTTGAGTCTCGGAGTTTCTTCTCGTCCGAAAGTGATTTTGCAAACCTGCAAGCATTGGACCCGATACTTAGAAAATCAGTATAAGAGATGGATGCTACATGCTTGGCTGGTTTGCTTGTTTAACATTTACGATCAATTCAACTAGCCAAAAACCATAGTATCAACTAAATTATGGTCAGTTCTATATGTCCTTTTTTCAGCTAATTGATGTCTACTTTCAAGTATGAATCATGGAATATGGATCCTTAATTTATAGAAAAACTTAAAAGGTCAACAGAAGGAAAGTGTTACCACCTTTTTAGTGCTGCCTCATTGGTTCCACCATTTTCAACTGGTTCATAGAGACCAGTATCCAAATTTAGGCGAGTAACTTGATTCTCTAGCAACTGTTCACCCACTTTCACTAGATTTCTCAAGTTCTCCTTCGTAGATACATCAGCAGAAGACAAATTACCGTGTAGCGTATCAATCTGGTCCAACATTCAAGAACAAAGTCACTAGTTAATCATATGGCATAGTATGTGAAATTGGAAAAAGCAGTACTTCAATAAGAAAACAGAGAATTTTCTAAGAATTTCTCCCTCTCTGTATTGACCGATTTATGTGAATATCTTTATTCCAATCTATGATCAAACAAGGGCACACCTATTGTCATCGTTATTATTACTTTATCATTGATCTTAAGTCAGTGAAAGAGCGAGGTCTACTCTTTAGGGACATAGGGAAAGTTCACCTATCAAAAAAACAAAAATGCTAAGACTATAACTTTTGTTACAATTTGTTACGTACACAAATTGTGTGGAGTAAAAGTGGTGAGTATATATGAGTCCTACAATTTCACCATTCACAACTCACCATATAATCAAGTTGAGATAAAGTTGTGTCAAAAGTTATGATCCTAACACTACTTATAAAATAGGTTGAGAAATAAAACTGTCCATGCAAGGCAAAAAAAAAAAAAAACCAACGAATATGTTGATTGAAAAAATGGTTTCTTTTAGAAGTAAGAAGTTAAGTTTTCAAAGTATGACTAATTATTTGTTGACATTCGTATGTGCTCATTTTGACATTATATGCTTATTTATTTAGTAATAATAATGATGTAGAGATTTTTTTTAAAGAGCATATAAAGGAACAAAGAAAATAATTAAAAGTTTATGACTTTATGACAATTTACTCTAAATATAATACCGACTCAATTGTGAGATTCAATCCCTTGCCAAATTCAAAAATAAATAAAAGACTTCATCTTAGTCAATATATGAAAAAATAAAATAAAATAAAAATTATTTGGAATTAATTCACCCAAAAACAAATAAACAAATTTGAACCATTCGAAAGGTAAATTTAATACTATACATACAATAAACATATTTTGAGGTATTGGGACAATTTTATATATCAATGAACAGTTTGGGGAGGTCATATTATGTATTGACTACATGGAATTTTAAAACCACAAAATTTACAACGGAGTTTTTCAAAACTCTCAAGAGTAGGTAGGAGGGTCATTGTGGCTCGGCCACTATCTAAATTATTATTATACGTTCATAATCTTCTTATTGGAGTGTACATTAATTCACAGACTTGCTATAAATTTTGGCTTGATTGCCTGTCTAGCTATCACCTATACACCCTTTCCCTGTCAAGGATTTAATTTTCTCTTGGAGTTTTTGTCCCTATTGAATGAATGATATGGATTTTTTTTTGTTAATAATCGCCACCAAAAAGCAAGATTCACTTGTTCAACTAAATACAAAAGGAATAATTCTATCCTTGTCGCAAGATATCATTCACACAAACTATAATATTCACCGTTGATTTTAATTTCAAGATTAAAAATAATGGTTTTTGTGAACGAGAGTTTGCAATAATAGCATTATTATCCATGCAAGAGAGAATATAAATGCTGACTTACATCTATTCGAAGGTAGTTATTTTCTGAATGAAGAGCTTGAAAAATCACACAATTGTGGTAATCAACCATATCCTTGCTTGAATCACTGTAACAATCTATCAATGGAGTATCCCCATCTTCATATAACCAAGATATCACACCCCACTTTGAAGCAGCTTTAGAATTGTATTTTTGTTCACTTGTGTCTGAGCCCGTCCCTATTGAGATCACAAGCAATTGATCATAGGCCATGGGCTTAATTGGCAAGAAATCTGGGTTCTTGTTAATAATCTGTTTGGTCACTTCACTGATGGCGATCAGTGTCTTGACTCAGCACAACACCGAGTATATTAGTTTCATGATTGATAAGTAATTATGCAGGAATTTGATTCTTGTCAAAAAAAAGATTTTACCGGATTATTGGCAGCCACACCACCATCAACAAGGTTGAAATCTCGCACGCTTCCATGTGTATCTTGGTTACTAAAATAGTGGGCAGGAAACAAAGTTGGGGCTGCTGAGGTGCCTATACATATGTCTGATAATGCAGCGTCTAAGATTGGATGGTTTGTCAACTGCATGAAAATTTTGGAATTCTATCAGGTTGCATACAAGGATTTGAAGGAAGAAATTTAGATTGAAATTTAAAGTAGTGCTAGAAGAAGTTTGAAATATGCACATATTGTTTATGTTATTTTCATGAAGGGAGTGCTAATGAGTTTTAGGTCTTTATTTTTAGTGTATCCAATAGAGACTTATAAGAGTCAAATCTTTCCTCTCCAATTAAAATGTTAAAAATAAAATCATGAACAAAATGATCCCTTTGAAATATGTGTAATTTTAATTGAAATTGTGTTTTCGGTCCATAAGGCAAACTGACAATGTGTATATAATAATTGATGATTGTATAATAAGAATTGTGTGATTATCATAACTCTTAAAATTATTAGGTAGAATGTGGTGCAATAGTATTTCAAATTCACCTAACTTTTTTCTTTATAGGCCTGGAGAACTTCTAAAAACTATGCCCTTTTGCTAAAATTTCATTAACCAACTATAATGGTTGAAGTCTTTTCTTAATATTCTAAGCAATAAAAAATAAACATAACAAGAAACAATTAAAAAAACAAACAAATAAAACATAGAAACCACCACAACCTGAAATGAGGAAAAAATAGTAGGCTGAAGTTTCTTGATATCAAATGTTGGAACAACTAGATTTGTCAAGGTTTGGTGTAACTTTGTGTCCCCTAATTCCTTTCTTATGAGCTTGTGAAGATACTTTCCATCATATTTGGGTCCCGTTAAAACTTTCACTATATCAAATATTCCACTGTGTTCACGAAAACCCAAAAGCAAAACATCCTTAGTCAGTATATATAAATATGATTTGCATGGTACAAAACTTTGACCTATATACTAATTAGCACAATATGAATGAATAACCCATTTCAAAATTTACCATGCCTGCGGGAAGATTTTGGGACTGTTCTCAAGGTAAAATGGTACTATATCTTTGGCAGCAAATAAAGGTCGATTATTTTCATTTGGTGCTACTAACATGCCTGCAATGAGACCACCTGTACTTGTCCCAGCAACTACATCAAAGTAATCGGCAAGCCTTACTTCCTCGCCATCTAGCTCCTACGACCACAAAACCCAGAGTTACTTGATTAGAACCAAATATACAGTAAGCCTTAATGGTCTTAGAATTTCTCAAATGTACTAACTTGGGAAATTCCATGAAGTAATTCCATGAAATCTTAAGAAATATTACCTGAAGTTGAGACTCGAGGTAAGCAAGAATGACTCCAGGAATGATCCCTCTAACACCTCCTCCATCAATACTAAGAATTGTAACAAGATTTCCATGTGATGGAGGTTGAATTTTGAAGGATGATGATGATGATGCAGTTTTGTCCATTACTAATTTGTTGAAGTTTGGAGACAAAATATTCGTAGAAAAGGAGTACGTATGATAAAGAAAAATGCAAAGGATTTGCTTGAGGCAAGAAAATGAAGAGCTTATAGAAGTTAATCACCCCAAGTAGTAAAGTATATATAATATAATGCTTGTTTGAGTGTACATTGTTTAGTCTGTTTAATTGGTTTACGACTATTGACCTGAATGCAACTGTGCTAATGAGAGCCTGAGGCTGCTGTGATTCAATTTCTTGTTACCATTATTAGTACGTAGTTTGTTTAGTCAAAACAGAAAGGGAAATCCAGCTCTTTGTCTCAGTCTCTAAGAGATCGAGGAGAGGTTGCTGAATGCTGAAGCTTTGATCTGATTTGATTTTGGGTTTTGAAAATCTTGGTAAGGAAAATTATCTCACATGGATACGTATATACTCTGGCATATCTATGACAGTAATTAACATAGAGAAATAGTTTCTCATGTGAACGTTGTTTTCTTAATAATCTTCTCATGTAGTCTTATAGCTAGGCCTACGTACGCACCTAGGCCTTATAATCACTGACCACATCTTTGTACATTTTAGAGGCAAAGTCAAATTGAGGAGTCTTTACTAGCTCTAAGTTATTTTCTTCTTTGACATCTTGTCCAGTAACTCTAATGACAGCATAATTCACAACTATCTAAGGAGACATGTTGTTATAATGGTGGATAATAAAATTGTGTCAATGACAAACCCATATAAAAATTATAATAATAATTTATCAACTTAACAATTGTAAAATTTGTTGTGAAAATTATTATGTTTGTAGCATTATCCATAATATATATTTGACATCAATTGTGAGCTAGGTCATGTTTGAAATCACTGTTCCTTCATGCTTGCAATAGCCTCTCATCGGTCCTTTGAAATGCATGGTCATGTATGTTTTAGGATATTTAGTTTCAAATAGCGGCTTGGCATTTCACTACAGTCTTTACTCTCACACTGACCTAATTAACTTTGCTGCAGCGGCAATAATCCAGTGTATTTGACAAAAATAAACAAAAATTTGAAGAAACAACCCTTCTTCATTATATTAGTTGTTCAAATGGTAAGACCCTATGAAAATAGGTTTTCTTCTTCTCTCTGTCTTGTGTATCTTTGGCATGAACAAAACGATCAGGCTATTAAATTATTAATGATAGAAGAATTGATTTGCGAATTTATATGTGTGGCTTTAATCTAATAATAACTCACATCTTCGTTCTTATTGTTCTACTTTATATTCCATCAATTTCCTCATAAAATACTTTAGTCCATAATAACACATAACATATATTGTAATTTGTTGAGTGTAAAGTGGAATATAAAGACTTGTTCGGTTTAATCAACATAAAGCCATTATCTTCTCAAAACAACAAGAAGAACAAAACATAAAGCTATCACATTCTTATGGCATTATTTATTTAACTCAACATAAATTAAATTAATATCCTTAATTGAGTGGTAGAATTTCCCAAAAATGGTATAATATTGTTGTAGTTGTTAGTTTTTCAGGGATGGCCGCAGCCACCTAACATTAAGTAGATTGTATTTTTTATATATCTTTTCCAGTTCTACAAGAAATGTTATGTTAGGATTAGGATTTGGAATAGGCTGAAATGATATTATAAAAAATGTTGAAAATTCAGGTACCCTATGAACGTTCACACCATTCATCATTCCACACTGAGAATATGACAGGCGTGAGTTGCCAACTTTACTAGTTCAAGTTATTGAATAATTAGGATAGGTTTCTATATTGAAATGATGATTGTTTGAGAATAAAATAAGTATTATAAAGAATATTAGATTTTGTAATGAAATAAATATTCCTAAACATTTGTTTAGTGATAACAATGAAATAAAATTCTGAATGAATCTCATTAGCTAGTTTGGTAGAGTATTATTTTTATGATTGAATAGGAATCAAATAGCAATCTAATTTCCTAAAATATATATAATTATATTTATACTTTTTGTAGGTCTCGCATAACATTCTATCATGTATGCATAATGCAATGTCATAGTCTTTTGTTCAAAATTGCTATATCTCCATATATGTATCTTAAATATTAAATTCTAATAAATGATAATAAAATAGGTTTGAATTTAAAAAAAAAAAATTCATTAAAAAATAATACATATTTGTTTGTTTAAAAATATATATATTTTTCATTAAAATAAGTTTGTAATTTGTTAGTTTTTTATATATTAAAGTTCAAACCATATATAATTTAACTAGGCTTATACCTATCCACGGTTTTTTAATTAAATTATTACAATCAAGAGATTCTTTTTTTTTTTAAAAAGTCACAATCAATAATTATAAATTTTACCTTTTATTGAAAAAAATAATTTTTAAATATATTATGAAATGAGAGAGAGAGAGAGAGAGAGAGAGAGAGAGAGAGAGAGAGGGGGGGTCAATGATGGTTTTTGAGATTTATTTATAACTATTACATTATTTAAGAAATATCTTAGTAAAGAATAGTTATTCCTCAAATAATAACTCTACAATGAAAACACGACTTAATAATAATTATAAAAGAATAGTCACTTCATTGCTAGGTCTAAGTCTCATATCAAATAATTATTACTAGGTGTTATAATTGTAACTTGACTATTTTTTTTTTAGTATAAACATATATACGGCTAGCGCCTAACGCTTTCCTCAAGTCATTATAAATAATATTAGGCCAAACTTGACAATATCATCATGTGATTTGGGGGTACTGTAGCACAACGCGGACCCTAATAAGGACAACAAGAATCTAGTAATGGAAAATTGTGATACCCACAACTAAATGATGATCCTAATGAAATAACTACTCTGTTCATAAATTTATTCATACGTAATCACATTGGTTTCTTAGTTTATTCACTTTATTGTGTTAATTATGGTTGTTTAATTCATTGAATTTCCATCCGGCCAAGTAAAGAGAACCCTTCTCTCTCTCTCTCTCTCTCTCTCTCTCATCCCTTGGTGAGAAAAGGCCGATCGATGCTGACTAGCTCCTTGATTTTACAATTTTAGTCCAATTCGCTTAGATCACCTCTTGCGTAGGTAATTAAGAATTACATTCGATACTTCCCAATTTCCCAGTTCCTGACTTTAGTAATTAGAAAGTAAATTATTCCCCTGTAGGGTCCATATTTCTTGTGAGAGGAGGAAATAATCTTTCCGTGAAGAATTTTTCGGACGGCATATTTTGCTAGACAAAACCAAATCAACGTGACAATTGTGTTACAAAATATTTTAATGCTCTTATTATATAGTCCTAAATTTGAAACGACAGTGATAGACAGATAGCAAGAGTACTCCATCTTAGAATGGAGAAAGAAGGAGACCCGAATGGGGACAAAATATTTAAATTAAATAAATATAAGGAGAGGTCCCTCATCATTATATTTTGGGAATGAAAGTTTCTCAATCTTCCTTGCTTCTCAGCATTAACATATTACATATACCAAAAATATAATAGAATTAACCAAAGATAATTAATTATAGAAATTTGATAAATGAGTTAAGCAATCAAATTCAATATCCTTAAGAAACTCTTTTTCCATTATTTTGAAATCCATTTCTATCTTCTTTGTTTATAAATCTAAACACCCCACCGCCCCCATAAATAAAATAAAATAAAAAACTCTTTTTCCATTATTTTTAAGGTTGTCAAAATCAAGATCTCTCAGCGTTAACATATTACATATACCAAAAATATAATAGAATTAACCAAAGATAATTAATTATAGAAATTTGATAAATGAGTTAAGCAATCAAATTCAATATCCTTAAGAAACTCTTTTTCCATTATTTTGAAATCCATTTCTATCTTCTTTGTTTATAAATCTAAACACCCCACCGCCCCCATAAATAAAAATAAAATAAAAAACTCTTTTTCCATTATTTTTAAGGTTGTCAAAATCAAGATCTTACGTAGGATCGTTAAAGATAGGTGAGATCGTAGATCGTAAGATCGGATCGTAAATCATAAGATCCTACATATTTTCAAATTTAAAGCCAAAAAAAAAAAAACATATTGATAATGACTTTGTATATTGAATAATCATGTAAATTATAAATTTATCCATAAAAAATAAAAATAATAAAAATAAAAACACTAAGATTTACATTATATGATGTAATTTGCATGTCATACATCGCTAAGTCTATTCTAATGAAACAAATAAATTTAAATTTTGATCCAATGTATCTAAAAAGTTCAATAAATGTTTAATTAGCAACCAAATACCAAAATATTTATCAAAACATATGGAAAATATTTTCCAAGTTCTAAGTTCCAAGTTTGAAATCCAAAATAAGTTAGCAAATAGAAACTAGCTAACTACAATATGAAATCCCTAAGTAAAATGAATATTAAGGTGAAGTGAATATTTAATTATTCTCATTCTAAGGTTTTTATAAACACTATCTTAAATTCCTAATTATCATCATCCATTTGATCATCTATGTAGACATTATATATTTGTATACTAGAGTTACAAAAGACATCAAGATACAATTTTACACTTAACTATTCAAGTTATACCACTTAGCAACAATTAAAGAGTATGTTTAAAAAAATCAATCAATCAATATACAAATACAAGCATAACTAATAAAATTATATATAAAAAAATATTTTAGTAATATTATAACATAAATTAATATATTGATCAAACAAATTTAATAACATTATAGCTTAAAAGGTAGCAAAGCTAACATCAAATTCTTCATTTAGAAATGATGAAGCATTCCTTCATTTTGATTACAAGTAAACTAGAAACTAAAAAATATTTGCTTAGGTTAACATAATTTTATAAAAATAAAATAAAAAGTCATATTATCACAATATGAAAAAATAAAAACCCTTAAAACTTCATCAAAACAAAAAATTTATCCCATAAAAAAAAAATAAATAAAAAAACCAAAAATTTATGTTTTTGGTAGGATCGGTAAGATCCCATACGATCTTACCATTTTTACGATTCTAGTGCGATCCTAAACGTTTTAGTAAGATGAGATCGTAAAATCTTGCAATCTTACGGTTCAGATCGCGATTTTGACAATCACGATTATTTTGAAATCCATTTCTGTCTTCTTTGTTTATAAATCTAAACACCCCACCGCCTCCCATAAAAAAAGGACAAAGACTAGTATTTTCTTTTTCTTTTTCTTTTTTCAAATTAATATTCTTAGGTGCTTAAACCATACTCGCTCATGGAAAAATAATTGCAGATTGTTAAAAATAAAACTACTTAAGAGTATTCCCTTTCACAATAAGTGTGGGTCTCACACTTGTAGTTGGAGGAGAGAGGACTTCTCTAACAGTGTGTTTGGTTGGGAGGATTATAAGGAGGATGGAAAATAGTGTTTTCCATTGTTTGGGAAGCAAAGGAAAACTGGGACGGATGGAAAATGGGATGGATTATTTTCCACCCAGGCCCACAATTATTTTCCTCCCAAATCAGGAGGAAAACTGTGGAGAGAAAACGTTCTCACTGTGCAATTACTGGACTGCCCTCTCCCAACGTCTACAAATTCATCAACAGCACACCCATATTCATCAAACCTATATACAAATTCATATAAATAATCAATCCGAAATTGAAAAAAGAAGAAGGAGAAGAAGAAGAAAGAAAGAAGAAGATGCCAAAATCACCATTTTCTCCACCCAAAATTTTTGCTTTCTCCACCTAAAATCACTGCCCTTAATCAAACCCAACCCAAAATCATCATCTATAATAAAAGCATAAAACTCAAATTGTAAAAGAAGAAGAGGAAAGAAAAAGATTCTCAAAAACAAAAACAAAAAAACAAAAAACAAAAAAAGAAAGAAAGAAGGAGAAGAAAGAGAGGCTGAGAATTGATAGAGATAAGAGAGTGTTATGAATCAGAAAAAAGAAGGAGGGGTTAGGTGGGGGGTAGGTGGGAAATAATAGAAAAAGAGAAAAGAAATATTATTTTAATAAAAAAAAGTGTGTATAATAGACAAATTGATGTGGGTATTTTGTAAAAATAATGGTGTAAAATAAAAAAAGGAAGTTTTACATTTTAATAGCTCGATCACCGTGTTTGTAAGTTACTGAATTATTTTAAATCAAGTTGGCCGGTATTACCGCCATAGTTATCCATTATTTTTGTGGTATCATTACTTTGAATGTATGTTATCTCTAACAAACATTATTTTGTTTTACATCTATTTTTTGATAGCATTACCACTCCCATATGTTGCATTTTTCATCTACTACTTCATCTTAGCCAGTTTATACCGTTCTATCTTTTGGTGGTAGGCTGAGCCTCCCGTTTATTCAAACTATTTATTGCTTTGAGATTACCTGTTTAAGTTAATCCTTTGCTCCCCAGTTATCTTCTTTTTCCATTCTTTGTTTCTATCCCCACAGTTTGTTGCAGATGTGTACTATGCTAAGTTTTGTATCAGATTTGTTACCCAGTAAGTCTAGGACCCAATCTACAGATCAGATGTCCTCGAGACCGCAGCAGTAAATTCCCGCTTAGCCAGGAGGGCGTTAGGGTGTGCGAAGGTGAGAGTTGACTGACTAGAGAGGATTCGAGTTGTAAGTTCGGTAACAGTAGATACAGAAGGCGTCCATACACTCCCTGTTTCAGATCTAAGGTTAGATCCAGAATTTGGAAGATAAAGGTAGTCTAGGTTGTAATTGATTTCTTAAGTTTGTAATCCAGAATGATGAATAGGATGTTTAGAAGGAGTGACTCTTCCACTTCCAGTAGATCTAGCAGTACAAACCCACCTGAGATTCCAGTTGAAGATGGAACAATCAACTCAGAGTCGTACCAGCTTTCAGATCTAGATCAGAAGTTAGGAGATTGGAACATACCCAAAGTTCCCACAACCCAGGTCTATAAGTCTTCGTCATGGTCATTGAAGAAGTCCTTTAGAACGGACTACCATGTCAGAACTATAGAACAAGTTTACAGCATTAACAAGGAATATGAAACCTGTTATTTGTTGTCCCCTGCAGCCATGAAAGCTCACAGGGAAAATGGTCATAAATTCCTCCATATAGGACTTGTCCAAGTCGGAGTGAAACCATTGATCCGAGAAGGGTTAGGACTTGTCCAAGTCGGAGTGAAACCATTGACCTTATGGCCCTTAGAGACACCAGATTGATTAGGTTCAACGACAGTCTCCTAGGCACCATTGAATCCAGTTTGTCAAACGGTCCAATTCATTTCGACTGTTTCCCAAACCTCACAGTTGTGCTTGACGACCCCCATATCTTAAAGGTCCTCACCCTCAACATAAGAACCCATGGAACCTTTGTGTTACATGGCACCAAGCAGCTTGCCCTTATATACAGAGTGTATTATAAGTGCATGGGAACTAACATGTCCATCCAGGCATTCGATAAGAGGAAACCAGGAGAAACCACCCTTATCCAATCCTCGAGTGTTAGATCCACCGTTCAGGTACCAAGAACCCTGAAATGGTCTGAGATTTCATTTCCAGAACAATGGACTCTGGAAAATGAAAACTATCCTCTACAGGTCCAGAACCCTGTAAGAAACCCAGAACTAGATCTCGTCCAGCAGCTAGCCGATGGAACGGTTAGACTGAGCTTTGACCAGTCTAGGTTTAGGTCACCCTTAGAGTATGAACCCTTGCCCAGATCTTCCTTAGATCTGCACCAGGATACATACCAAGAACCAAGGTCTAGATCCGTAGATCTACGCCAACCCTTTAGGCAGCCAACTATCCTTCTAAAAGATAGACCTGCATCCCAGTGTAGTTCGTCTAGAACACGAGCTCCTAGAAGTGCCCTGTTTCAAGGTGTTAAAGACCACTCCCAGGTTAGTACCCCTTGTTACACAGCCAGGCAAGACTCCGTTGCTGATCAAGAAGAAGATAGCAACAGTCAGGACAGTCTTAAGCCTCCTTCACCATCAGGATCTGATTTTAGAAATCCTATTCAGCAAGAACCTGAATACGACCATCAGCTCTTAGTGTTGAACAAAGAGTTCATTCCTGATATGGATATGCTCGAAAAGGAATTTAATTCTGAAGAGAACAGAGTTAAAAGAGAAACCTATAGAGCCAACCATACCAAGGAACAAAAGGTTGAAGTTTTGGAAAAATGGAAGTTATTCATGAAAGAGGTAAAAGCTGATTATCCTTTCTTTGAATACTTTGAGAAACATTTCCAATGGCATAAAAAGAACTATGTCAATACCAAACTTCCTAAAAAACCCATTCCACCAACAGAGACTAAGCATTCAACAAAAGGAGTAGAGAACCCAACCTCTCCTTCACCAAAAGTTAATGTCTTAGAAGCTCACATATCCTCTAGTAGTTCTAATAAACCCTCCTCAGGATCTGAACAGGAGAAAGAACCACTAGACAACCAAATAGGTAACACACCCCCACTTCCTCCTAAAAAATGGATATCCAAATATAGAGGGAACCCAGCCTTCAAGGATTTCCACAGGAAGAAGATAGTCTCTAGAGAATATAGACGTCAAAAATTCAAAAACAATGACTTCTATAAAAAGGGAAACCCCAATCCCATAGAGAACCTCAAACCTAAAGCAAAAGGAAAATGCTTTAAGTGTGGAAAGAAAGGACATTTCAAGATAGAATGTCCAGGGAAATCCCCTACCCATTCCATAGTAGCTGAGGATATCTCAAAAACCCTAGAGCTTGACCACCCAGAAAGTGAGTCTCACAATAGTTCTATTGACCAAGAAATCTGTCAGATCTACCAGGATTCATCCTCTCCTAGAGTTCCAGATAGTACCTCTAGTAGCCCAGATGAAGCCATACCATGCACAGATAGTTGTTGCAGAAACAACACTATCGAAGTTCTTTCTAAACAAGAAGAACTACTTTTTGATCTCATAGAACAGATCAAAAACCCAGAAGAGAAATCTCAAAGACTTAGTGATTTCCACAGAACCCTAGTCAAGGAAACCAGTACATCCAAGCCTAGGTTTCAGGATAGAATCTCACACCTGGAATCTCACCCTAGTCAAAAACCTGGAGTCTACTTCACACCAAGGCGATGAGGATAGAATCTCATCACAAAACCCTTCTGATGTTGAAGTTGATGAAACAGTTAACCCTACTGCAGATATGGAACCAGAACCATCCAATGGATCGTTCTTGCAAACCATCAGTCGGATTAACTTCCAGAAATGGCATTCCAAAGTCAGGATTGTCATAAGTAGAGATTTTGAATTTGAGGCAGTTGCCCTAATAGACTCGGGTGCTGATCTCAACTGCATTCAAGAAGGAATCATCCCCTCTAAATACTTCCGGAAAACCAAGGAAAGGTTAACTTCTGCAAGCGGTGGGAAAATGCAGATTAAATTCAAAATACCAAAAGCCCATGTATGCCAAGACAATGCGTGTTTCAAAACCACCTTTGTACTTGTCAAGAATATGACAGATAGGGTCATCTTAGGAAACCCGTTCATGTGTCTGTTATATCCTTTCACCACGGATAGTGAAGGAATCACTACCCAACCTTTTGGCCAACCTGTTAAGTTTAAGTTTCTTAGGAGCCCAGAACCTAAAGACATCAAAAGTCTCAAAGAAGTTTCTATCTCCAAGACCCTTAACCTTATCAAAGCCAAAACCCAGCACCTTAGGTACCTTAGCAATGAACTAGGTTACAGAAGGACTGAGGAACAATTAGCTTGCAAAAGTTACCAATCAGACATTAGAAAGTTTGAAGAAGAACTTAAGCAAGAAGTTTGTTCAGATTTACCCACAGCCTTTTGGCATAGGAAAAGGCACGAAGTTGCACTACCTTATGTCAAAGATTTCCATGAAAAGAACATCCCTACCAAAGCCAGACCTATCCAAATGAGTCAAGAACTTATGGATACTTGCAAGGCAGAGATAGAGGATCTTCTTAAAAAGGGAATCATCAGGAACTCTAGGTCACCATGGTCCTGTCCAGCCTTTTATGTCCAAAAAAACGCTGAGATTGAGAGAGGTGTCCCTAGACTTGTCATCAATTACAAGCCCCTTAACAAAGTCTTAGAGTGGATTAGGTACCCTATCCCCAACAAAAGAGACTTAGTTAACAGGCTTAGTAAAGCAGTGGTCTTCAGTAAGTTTGACATGAAGAGTGGTTTTTGGCAGATACAAATCAGGGAACCTGATAGGTACAAGACAGCCTTCACCACACCCTTTGGTCATTACGAATGGAATGTAATGCCCTTTGGTCTTAAAAATGCACCTTTTGAATTCCAGAACATCATGAATGAGATTTTTAATCCATTCTCCAGTCATACCATTGTATACATCGATGATGTACTCATCTTCTCAGAGTCCCTAGACCAACATTGGAAGCATCTAAGAACATTCTTCCAAACCATCAAAAAGAATGGTCTTGTTGTCTCGGCTCCAAAGATCAAACTCTTTCAGAAAAGTGTTAGGTTCTTAGGTTTTGATATAAATCATGGAGTGATCAAACCTATAAACAGAGCCATCCAATTTGCTGAAAAGTTTCCAGATGAAATCCTAGAAAAAACCCAACTTCAAAGGTTCTTAGGATCTCTCAATTACATCTCTGATTTCTATCAAAATCTTAGGCAAACATGCAAGCCTCTTTTTGATAGACTTAAAACCAACCCTCCCCCTTGGACACCCAATCATACACTGGTTGTTCAACAGGTCAAAAAATATGTCAAGACACTCCCTTGCCTTGGAATCCCTTCAGAAAATTCCTTCAAGGTAGTTCAGACTGATGCCTCTAACATTGGTTATGGTGGCATTCTCCTTCAGCGTGCTAGTCTCACTTCTCCTGAACAGATTGTCTGTTTTCATTCAGGAATTTGGACTCCCACTCAACTGAATTATAGTACTATTAAAAAAGAGATTTTATCTATAGTACTATGCATTTCAAAATTTCAAAGTGATCTTTTGAATCAAAAGTTTTTAATAAGAATTGATTGTAAATCTGCAAAACATGTTTTAGAAAAAGATGTTCAAAACATTGCATCAAAACAGATTTTTGCACGATGGCAAGCCATTCTTTCAGTTTTTTATTTTGATATTGAATTCATAGCAGGAACCCAAAATAGTATCCCTGACTTCCTGACCCGTGAATTCTTGCAGAATCCAGAACAAAATGTCCGGGAAAAGACCCGTACAACCTCAACCTCCCAAAATGCCTAAACAGCATACCACTAGGAGTACCAGTCAGGCACAGAACCCTGGCCCTATTGTACCCTTTTCCAGCTCACAAAGAACCCAACCTGTGTCACCACCCACTGTTGCCAACCGTTATTTAGTCTCCACAATTCCGAGACCAAACTACCAGAGGCCCCAGGGACAACACAGTTACAGTTCTGCTTTAGCCACTTTACCACCCAAGGCAACTTCTCCATATACAGTTGAAGAACCCTTAGGGCTAGTAGTGCCTAAGCAACCTTCCTCCTCTCTCCCTCCAGAAACAGGTAGAGCTTCTTATATCAAGAAACCTTTTGTCCAACATATCTCTTATATTGAGTCACATTTGGCCCATATAACGGATCCCTTGGCATTAGCAATGGAAGTATTGCCTCATGAATGGCATTTTCTTCCAAAAAGCCCAGAAAAGAGTATCAAATTCTATAAAGGCATTCTCACCCAAGAAAAGTCTGCCAGAATAGAAGACATCAGGGACAGGAGAACTCCCTCAAGAGTGTTGTACCATAAGTTCATAATACAGAGTTTTGTAAGCTGCAAGGATTGGGGACACCCTTCCTCACTAAAAACACTTACAGTACTCAAGGGCTCAGAACCCCTATACAATTATTATGACTACATGGATGCATTTGAAAAGGTATTATTCTTCCAAAATAAGACCTATGATCACTCATGGTTTATCCAGTTTGATAGGGATTTCAAAGGACAGATACCTTCGTGGTTCCTCAAGTGGTGGGAAATGTTCGGTTCAACTCCACAGAACCTCCCAGAACCCCTACAGGATGCACTAAGATATTTCAGTTCCAGATTCCAGACAAACAAGCATACTTCACAGTTTCCAGCCATCTTGCATATGTCAATCCAATACAAGATCCACTGGATAAGCATGTGGAACTATGCTATCAACCAGAATCTGCTCGATAGGGAATTCTTTACAAAATGGTGGGATAAATTCAGACCATCTGATGCTATCTCCAATATTTATAAAGACTTTCCCCTTCCAGTCCAGAAACCCATAGCTCTTTGTACAAGATCACAATCGAGCCTAGACTCCGTCCAGATATCCGGAAGATCTAGCAGAGAACTCAGAGATCTTGCCCAACAGCTACTCCTCCAATCTGAACAGTTAGAGTCAGCAGAAAAGAACTCTCCTGCCTCTTCTGAAGCTTCTTGCAATCGTGCCCCAATTGACCCATTCCAGGACGCTCAAGATCCTTATGATGGTTACAACTTGGACAACGATTATGAACCTTGATGCTCCAGAGACAGCTTCAAAACTCACCTTTGCAGAATCGGCTACCTTTCAGAACAGTACCCGCATATGCAGAGTTGACCAGCAAGCTACTGTTCACTGCACAGTCCAGAACACTATGCAGAGTTAATATTCCAGTAAAGCAAGGGGACAATACACTGTTCATAAACAGTGACCAGTTACTGTTCACTCAACAGTGCCCCAGCAGAATCATTGAAGTTACTATTTGCTTTCGGCTGAAAAGATATTCACCTGAAGTAAAAGCAATTTACCTTCCGTGATTCCAGCTATCTTCTGAAGACCTCCAAGGCTCTCACCTCCTATATAATTCTGTCGGGGTACTGTTGAGTGAACAGTAGCTGGTCACTGTTTATGAACAGTATATTGTCCCCTTGCTTTTCTGGAATAGTAACTCTGCATAGTGTTCTGGACTGTGCAGTGAACAGTAGCTTGCTGGTCAACTCTGCAATTGCGGGTACTGTTCTTGAATAGTAGCCGATACTGCAAAGGTGAGTTTTTGAGCAAACTAGAGCTTTTGAGGCTTTTGGGGAGCCGTTTGGAGGATAACTTCAATCTGTATCATAACCAGAGGGATACCCTTCATATGGATCAAAAGCAGGAGGATCATCATCAAGGCCGTGCTCGTGGTACCTGTCGAACAGATTACAAAACCCGCAATAAAGGAGGGGTTCATAGTCTGCTTTCTGGGCAGTGTACTGAGGAAAGCTTGCATGAACAATCCTTTGGGTGTTGAAGGCTTCTGAGTATGGTTTAGTGGTGAATACTGTGACTCTGCCAGTATTTCCTACGAAATGGTAATTTTCCCATAATTCACCGGTGACATCTCGGAGTTCATTGTTGAAGTAGTTTGTCCAACATTCTACGAGGGTCAAGGGATCAGTATAAGAAAGGTAGGAATCACCATCATACCAGGGGCCATTGTGAGTATACCCGTCAATAAGCACAAGGTGGTGGGAAGGTTGAACAGTCATCCAATTGTTACCGTCCCATTGTGGGAGAGTACTCCAGCATCTGATGGATACAAAAGGACTTTTGATCTTTCTTACCACCTGTTGGATTATCTGAGGGAATTGGCAGATCTAAATATGGTTCGTTAGCTTGATGAGTCTAAGGAAACCATATTCAAACATGCTTGAAAGCCAGCTTGGGTTTCTGTCTTCATCGTCTGCCCCGTCTTCATAATTGACAATTAGACCAGGGAAGGGATGCTGCTTTTCATAAACCCTGTGACTGCTTCCAAAGTACTGGTTCCAGGTTTCTAGGATAGAGGCAGTATCAATGGGGTCTGCTTCTTCACCGAGAACCGGGAAATGAGTGGTGACCATAATTTCAAAATGTCTGAACCATTGGTCACATGTTTCAGTCATAGCCTTGCTTCTAAATATACGTATTTGTATATCAGAAGGCAAGTTGGCAAGAGCACTTCTAAGCTGGTTTTGAGTCTTAAGACTTAACCTAGCGTAGTCAGTACCCATAATAGTCGTTTTATCCATGGAATGGATATCCTCTTTGCCAAAGAGTTGACTAGTGAGAATCATATTTCCTGCCTCAAGTTCTACTAGGTGCAATTCTAGTGCCTTAAGGGTTCTTTGGAAAAGGTTCTGGTGTTTTTGGGTAAATGCTCTCTGAAGGTTGTCAAGGATGAATTCAGTGGAAGGAGGAAGGTCTTTATATATTCCTCTGCTAAATCTCAGGGCCTTGTTTTTAACTTCGTGGAGGGTGATAGCCATAAAACCACTGGAATATGTAACCATTTCTGGGTACATAGTTTGAAGGGATGTTGCTTTTCTGGGTTCTGTTCCAGAAGAAGCGCCTTCATGCATTTTCTGAGGAAATCCCTGTATAGGTGCTTTTCCTTTGTTTTTGGAATTTGAAGAAGACATTTCTGTATTAACAAAATGATTTTCTTTTAAAATGTTTTTGTTAAAATCATGAGATGTCATGGAACAAATTCTTTTATATGCAATATGATGAGATGATAATTCATGGGGTTGATTGGAACTCAGAGAATTATCAAATATGGTATATGGTACAATTTGATCAAGGTTCTTGGCTTGATTTGGACCAAATGAAGATGTTTTGGCACTGATAAGGTTAAGGTTTTTAGAAACAGAAACTTCTTGGAGACACTCAATCTCTTTCGGTTCAGGGTTCCTAAGAAACTTAAACTTGACTGGTTGGCCAAAAGGGTGGGTAGTGATTCCTTCACTATCTGTGATGAATGGATACAACAGACACATGAATGGGTTTCCTAAGATGACCCTATCTGTTATATTTTTGACAAGAACAAAGGTGGTTTTAAAGCACGCATTGTCTTGGCATACATGTGCATGTGGAATTTTGAATTTAATCTGCATTTGTCCACCGCTTGCGGAAGTTAACCTTTCCTTGGTTTTCCGGAAGTATTTAGGGGGAATGATTCCTTCTTGAATGCAGTTGAGATAAGCACCCGAATCTATTAGGGCGATTACCTCAAATTCAAAGTCACTGCTTATGACAATCCTGACTTTGGAATGCCATTTCTGGAAGTTAATCCAATTGATGGTTTGCAAGAACGATCCATTGGATGGTTCTGGTTCCATATCTGCAGTAGGGTTAACTGTTTCATCAACTTCAACATCAGAAGGGTTTTGTGATGAGATTCTATCCTCATCGCCTTAGTGTGAAGTAGACTCCAGGTTTTTGACCCGAAGGTCCATGAGACCATGATCAACCCTAAGGATGGTTAATTCCTGCTTAAGGTTTCTCATTTCGGTCTTGGTATCCTTAATCTCTTTCTGGAGATCTTGGATAGTAACCTCTTCCTTGGATTTGGTGAACCGATTGTAGATTTTCTCTAAATCGACTTTAGGTTCTTGAATCCTAGGTTTGGATGTACCGGCTTCTCTGACTAAGGTCCTGTGGAACTCACTAAGCCTTTGTACCTTTTCTTCTGGGTCCTTGATCTGTTCTATGAGATCTAGGAGCAGTTCTTCCTGTTTGGAAAGGACATGGACAGTTTTGTTTCTACAACAACTATCCTGACAGGCTAGGATTTCATCTGTGTCACTAGAGGAGCTAGAAGATACTCTAGAGGTTCCAGAAGATGTCCTATACAGCTGATGTTTCTCTTGGTCACTAGACTCACTACTTGGGTGGTCGAGTTCTAAGAGTTTGAAGATCTCATTTTTGCTGCTTTGGTTAGTAATAAGGGTATTGATAAGGGTTTTGGCCTTAGCTTTACACTCATCTTGGAAATGACCTTGCTTTCCACACTTATAACACTTTCCTGATGTTTTGGGTGTGAATTTCCTTGTGGGATAGGATCTACCTTTCTTATAGAAATCATTGGTTTTGAACTTCTGTTTTCTATAATGTTTGGAGGTAGGTTTCTTCCTATGGGGTTTTTCAGAGGGTTCTTCGCCTCTGTGTTTGGATCTCTTTTTGGAGATGATAGAAGGTAAGCCATACTGGGTACAGAAATTTCCTATTTCGTACTTGGCTTTGCTCTTATTGGCTTGGCTCTGGATTTTGAGATCTCTACACATTTTCATCCCTTCATTTCGAATTGTGCTAGAGATGTCTCCATATGTCAGGTTATCATAATCTATGATACCTAAAGAGCTGGCCAGAGTCTCTTTGACCTTCTGTCCAAACAATGTGGGTAAGCCATTGATAAATTTCTCCTTCCAAAACGGAGAATTACAATCGCTTCTGTGCATGACACGGGTGGTGAACACATCTTCATACCACCGGTATTCTCCAAGGTTTTTGCATCTAAGGTTACTCAACTGATCGTAAATCCTAGATGTGATATTGCTGGGTTTTCCCATGAAGTGTTTCATGATCGTATAGATCAGGGTATTGACTCCATCGGGAACTCCTCTGCCTATGCTTTCATCAAAGATAGGGTTCTCTTCCTCATCCTTTTGAATAGCATACTTAATATCATCCTTGGAAGCTGCAGTCATACAGTTGTTCCACCAATCTAACAGTTTTCCAGTAAATCCTAAAACAATGAGCTCAACAACCTGAGTATTTTTAATACCATCATTTAGATAGTTATTAGCTACCATGGTTATGTGCTGGATTTTATTTTGGATTTCTTGCTCGGATAAACCGTCTATGTTCCATTCATAGAGTTTACCACTGGATACTGTGAACTGAGTGGTTCTTTCCTCAAATTGGAGGTCAGGTGGGGTTGGTTTGGGATACTAATTTTTGGTTAGGCTGGTTGGGGTTACCTTTGATTGGTAAAGCCTATTTACCTGTAAACCTTGAAATTGGTTCTCTACATGTTCTATCTCCCGTTCGATTTCTGAAGGGGTTGTGCTAGAACTTTCTGATGCTGTATGAGCATGTAGGGTTTCAACCCGAGGTTCAAGTCTAGGGTCCCTACTGGTATGTTCTGGTGAAGGGGTGATTGGTTCCCTTTTCACAAGATCGTCAAGCTTTTGGGCCACTACACTTAAGGCTGTTTGGTCCTTAGTTTTGAGGCTAGCTTGTCTGGTTGTTGGAAGCTTGACTAAAGGCCTTTCTAGAGTTGGGTTTGGCTTGGAAGGGTCCCCTGGTTGAAGGAGAACCTTGTTGTCAATCCCATCTTCTATTCTGTCAAGTTGTCTTCCTATGACTCCTAAGCATTGGTTGGTATAGTTGTTTTGCTCAATCACTTTCCTGACAACCTTTTCATCAGGGGTTGTAGCACATTTGAAAGGAGAGGCAATAACATCAGTACCACGCTGGTTGAGGAGGATGGCTTCCTGAGGAGGATGGCTAGACCTAACAATTTCTGGTTTGCTAGAGCTAGGTGCATCTCTCTTGGGGAGTAACTTCCAGTTGGTTTTGGAAATGACACAGTTCTTTTTATGCCATTGGAAATGTTTCTCAAAGTATTCAAAGAAAGGATAATCAGCTTTTACCTCTTTCATGAACAACTTCCATTTCTCCAAAACTTCAATCTTTTGTTCCTTGGTATGGTTGGCTCTATAGGTTTCTCTTTTAACTCTGTTTTCTTCAGAATTAAATTCCTTTTCGAGCATATCCATATCAGGAATGAACTCTTTGTTCAACACTAGGAGCTGATGGTCGTATTCAGTTTCCGGCTGAATAGGATTTCTAAAATCAGATCCTGATGGTGAAGGAGGCTTAAGACTGTCCTGACTGTTGCTATCTTCTTCTTGATCAGCAACTGAGTCTTGCCTGGCTGTGTAACAAGGGGTACTAACTTGGGAGTGGTCTTTAACACCTTGAAACAAGGCACTTCTAGGAGCTCGCGTTCTAGACGAACTACTCTGGGATGCAGGTCTATCTTTTAAAAGGATAGTTGGCTGCCTAAAGGGTTGGCGTAGATCTACGGATCTAGACCTTGGTTCCTGGTATGTATCCTGGTGCAGATCTAACGAGGATCTGGGTAAGGGTTCATACTCTAAGGGTGACTTAAACCTAGATTGGTCAAAGCTAAGTCTAACCGTTCCATTGGCTAGCTGCTGGACAATATCTAGTTCTGGGTTTCTTACAGGGTTCTGGACCTGTAGAGGATAGTTTTCATTTTCCCTGTGAGCTTTCATGGCTGCAGGGGACAACAAATAACAGGTTTCATATTCCTTGTTAATGCTGTAAACTTGTTCTATAGTTCTGACATGGTAGTCCGTTCTGAAGGACTTCTTCAATGACCATGACGAAGACTTATAGACCTGGGTTGTGGGAACTTTGGGTATGTTCCAATCTCCTAACTTCTGATCTAGATCTGAAAGCTGGTACGACTCTGAGTTGATTGTTCCATCTTCAACTGGAATCTCAGGTGGGTTTGTACTGCTAGATCTACTGGAAGTGGAAGAGTCACTCCTTCTAAACATCCTATTCATCATTCTGGATTACAAACTTAAGAAATCAATTACAACCTAGACTACCTTTATCTTCCAAATTCTGGATCTAACCTTAGATCTGAAACAGGGAGTGTATGGACGCCTTCTGTATCTACTGTTACCGAACTTACAACTCGAATCCTCTCTAGTCAGTCAACTCTCACCTTCGCACACCCTAACGCCCTCCTGGCTAAGCGAGAATTTACTGCTGCGGTCTCGAGGACATCTGATCTGTAGATTGGGTCCTAGACTTACTGGGTAACAAATCTGATACAAAACTTAGCATAGTACACATCTGCAACAAACTGTGGGGATAGAAACAAAGAATGGAAAAAGAAGATAACTGGGGAGCAAAGGATTAACTTAAACAGGTAATCTCAAAGCAATAAACAGTTTGAATAAACGGGAGGCTCAGCCTACCACCAAAAGATAGAACGGTATAAACTGGCTAAGATGAAGTGGTAGATGAAAAATGCAACATATGGGAGTGGTAATGCTATCAAAAAATAGATGTAAAACAAAATAATGTTTGTTAGAGATAACATACATTCAAAGTAATGATACCACAAAAATAATGGATAACTATGGCGGTAATACCGACCAACTTGATTGAAAATAATTCAGTAACTTACAAACACGGTGATCGAGCTATTAAATGGCTCTGATACCAAATGGGGGTAAGCTACAAACAGAATGGGGGTAAGCTACAAACAGAGGGTGCCGTTCAGAGGGCACTGGGGGCGGAAGCATACAAAGGTTACAAGTGTAGTTCTGGTACAAGTGTAAACTAGGGGGGATAGTATATATATATATATATATATATATATATATATATATATAATGTGGTAAATTTTATATTATTTAATAAGTACAAATGCAGCTTTTTCGTGATGCTTTGGATGCTTGTGAGTTTATTGATATGGGATATAGTGGCTACCAGTTTACCTGGAAAAAATTTTTTAGGGATGGGAACTCTATCTGGGAGAGACTAGATAGGAGCTTAGCCAATAGTGAGTGGTTAGCCAGGTTTGGTGGGTCAAAAGTGGTCCACCTGAATTGTAGTACTTCGGATCACTCACCATTACTAATCATTCCCAAGCCTGTAGACTCTGTTAATCCAAGCAAACCCTTTAGGTTCGAAGAGATGTGGCTTACGGATAAGGGGTGTGCTCAGACTGTCAAGGCCGTTTGGGAAAAGAGAGGACCACCCAATCAAAGCTCGGGTATTGTTTCAAAGATTGATGACTGTGGGGTAGCCTTGAAAAAATGGAGTAGTAAACAGTTTGGTTGTGTCCGAAAGGATTTGCAAAAGAAACAGAAGCTACTTGCTCAGGCCGAATTGGTTGCTCTCAACACAGGTATTAATTTCCAGGCCCAAATGCTAAGAAGGGAGGTCAATGATCTGTTGGATAAGGAGATGAAGATGTGGTTTCAACGATCTCGGTCTTTATGGGCTGTCCACAGTGATAGAAATTCAAAGTTCTTCCACATGAAGGCAACACAGCGGTACCGAAGGAATGGAATAACTGGAATCAAAAATTCGTTGGGGCAATGGTGTACGGATCAGAGAGGCATTGCTAAGGAGGTGACTGATTTTTTTAGCAACCTATTTTCCTCTTCAAACTCTTGCCAACCCGGGTTGGCTGTGGAGACTATTGAGACAGTGGTGACGGATGACATGAATAGACAGCTATCTGCTGAGTTTAAGGAATGTGAAGTACATGAAGCTCTAACCCAAATGGCACCACTAAAGGCTCCGGGTCCTGACAGAATGCCACCACTCTTCTTCCAACACTTCTGGGGTTTAGTGGATGATAGCTTGCTATTCTGTAGTTCAAATGTGGAGGAGTGCCAAAAAGTTTTGGATGTGCTGCAAACTTATGAAATGAGCTCGGGACAACAAATAAATAAAGCTAAAACAACGGTGTTTTTTAGCAAATCAACAAAGGAAGACCAAAGGGATGTAATAAAGAATATGTTGGGTGTGACCGAAATCCGACACTATGAGACATACTTGGGGCTGCCCTCCCTAGTGGGGAGAAATAAAAAATCCAGCTTTAATTATATTAAGGAGCGAGTGTGGCGGAAGCTCCAAGGGTGGGAAGAGAAACTCCTTTCTCAAGCCGGGCGTGAAGTTCTAATTAAGGCGGTTGTCCAAGCCATCCCAACGTACACCATGAATTGCTTCAAGCTCCCTATTGGCCTTTGTGAGGAGCTAGAAGGCCTTATTAGAAGATTTTGGTGGGGTCAAAGAGGAGATAGGCGGAAAATCCATTGGGTGAGGTGGGAGGACCTATGTAAACCAAAAGGGGAGGGAGGAATGGGATTTAAGGACCTTGCTTTGTTCAATGATGCTCTTTTGGCGCAACAAGCATGGCGACTACTACAAAATAAAAGCTCACTTCTGTATAGGGTTTTCAAACCAAGATTTTTCCCAAATGGAACTATCTTGGATGCTCCACAATCACAAACGGGGTCTTATGCTTGGAAGAGTTTACTCAATGGGAGGGATGTGTTGGTGGAAGGATCAAGGTGGAGGGTGGGAGATGGTGAGAGTATTAATGTGTGGAGTGATCCGTGGCTGCCTTCTGAGTTCCTTCCCTTTGTGTCTTCACAGGCTGCAACAGGTCGTGAGAATTTGAGAGTGAGGGAGTTGATCAAACCAGGTACAAATGAATGGAATTCTTTGCTTTTGCAGCAACTATTTTGTGCAAGGGATATTGCTCTGATTGAATCCATTCCGCTCTGCTCTTCGAAGGTTGATGACACATTATTTTGGCCATTTACTCCATCGGGTTCCTATACAGTAAAATCAGGGTACAGGTTTTTGTACATGGCCCAATGTATGGACAAAAATGACTATACTCCGGAGGACAACAATGGCTTTTGGAAAAGGGTATGGGGACTGAAAACCCAACCAAAGGTCAGGAATTTCCTTTGGAGAGCTGTCAAAGATGCTATCCCAACCAAAAGAAATCTCAAATGGCGCAAAGTTGTTCTGGAGGACTGCTATGAACAGTGCACCGCTGAGATAGAAGACACGGTGCATGCTCTGTGGTCTTGTCCTCTCCTCAGTTCGGTGTGGGAACAGCAAAGGGAGTGGGAGTTTCGGAATTCTGAAGCATTTGATACCTTCAGGGAGCTGGTGGAATTCCTCGTGGAGAAAGGTCTTGATTTAAAGCTCTTTGCAACAACGGTGTGGACGATTTGGCACAGATGGAATGCTCTTCGGACCAGCCAAACCCCTTTCCCAATCCAATAGGTTCACCAGATGATTCGGACCCTCAGAGCTAACTTTGCTTGCTCTTTGCTGCAACGTCCCACAGCCCATACCAGTCCAGTTCCTCCACTTCAAGTTGACAGACCCCCACCATGGCCAAACATTAAGGTAAACTTTGATGGTGCATGTTTTCACGACCAAAATACAGCAAGAGCAGCAGCAGTGATTAGAGACAGAGATGGTTTGGTCTTGGCATCAATGGCGGACAGGTTCCTTCTGCCTTATTCTATAGTAGCAGTTGAACTACTCGCGGCTATCAAAGCTTCACAACTGGCTCTGGAGCTCGGCTACAATTCGATAACTTTGGAAGGAGATTCTAAAATAGCTATAGATGCAATGCGTAGCGGTCTTCCCTCACTGGCTGTCTATGGCCATCTGTTAGAGGAAGTCAAGTTTTTGGTAAGTGGTTTTGCAGCAGTAGAGTTTAGCTTTGTTCCAAGGCAGTGCAATACTTTAGCCCATAACATTGCTAGACATGCGAGACATGTTAGCGAATATACAGTGTGGATGGAGGATGTTCCCCCACTTTTATCCGATGTAATCCTTGCCTCAAGGGCGCCATGAATAAAATCACAATGTCGTTTCTCAAAAAAAAAAAACAAAAAACAAAAAAACAAAAGAGTTTTCCACCCTCCCACTTTTCCACCCCTCCAACCAAACGCACAAGAGGGAAAACTAAATATTTTCCATCCTTCTACAATTTTCCATCATTTCACTTTTCCACTCCTCCAACCAAACGAATCCTAAGAGGAGTGAATAATTTCTCATCTTCTTCCAACCAAACAATATTTTGCCCAAGAAAAATTATTCTAGCCAAAAATTTACAAAATGAATTTCCAATAGCACCAATTAAAAAGAAAATAAGGCTTTCAATAGTATTATTAAAAAAAAAAATTAATAGTAAGAGATAAAAAGTACAATTAAAATAAATAAATATCAACGTATACGTACCATTTTCATTTTTCCCCATTTTTTGCAAAACATTTTTTTTATTTTAATGGAGGTCCAACAAGGTGTCAATTAGCAAACCCACATACGAGACTCGTCACTTTCTGATCGCCAAAAAGGCCCAGAATAACGAGCCCAACTTAAGCTTTTAATTGGATAAACAAAATTTAGTTTGTACAATCTTATGGCCCATTTGGGTGTCTGGTAGAAATAGAAAACAATAAGAATGCTCAAAGTTTACAACTGGATCAGGATCACAGGGCTCTTGGAAATGGAGCCCAACACATACGTATATGCAAAATAGTTAAATTGTTTTCTCTAAGAAACATTTGGCTGTTTCTGTGCTCAGCTGAAGTTATTGTTCTGGGCTTCATGAGTATCATTTCTTCAACGAGAGGCCTTTACGCTGTTGGACACTGGAGAGCGAAGACAATTACATATCTTGGAACTTTAGAATCCACCAAGTGAAAGAAAAACAACTTAAATCTATTTTAGGCTTGTTTGATTGAAATGATAGAAAAGTGAAAAGATATAAAATAAAATAGTAGAAGTAAGAAAAATATACTTTCACATATGTTTATATGTGTTTAATAGAAAAGTGGGAGGATATAAAATGTATTGTATATAACTTTCTGTTATTTGATTAGGAAGAAAAAAATAAAAGAAACAAATAATAAATTTGAAATAATTTCCATTATATCCATATTAGATATATTTTTATATTCTCACAGTAATTAAATTTTAATACAAAAAAATATTCTATTAACGAATTGATGCTCAAAATTTATCATGTGTTAACAATAAATTTGTCAAATATGTTTAATAATATATAATTATTTTATTTATTAATACCAAGGCATATATTTTCGACAAGTAACCAAAAACAAAAGGCTTTAGTAATCCTTAAATAAAGCAATTTAAGAGACGTTATTCAAAAAAGAAACAAAGGGGGGGGGGGGGGGGGAAGCATACAGTCAAGGGAGGGCAAAAATATAATTGGGCTCGGATGGAAAACATCACACATCTCAATTTTTATTCATATCAAACAAATGAAAACATCGATCTCTCGTCCATATTCCATCCACTTTAAAATTGCTATAATCAAATGAAACAAAAGTAAAGGTATATGAATTTTTAGATCCACTTTACAATTTTTTTTAAGTCCATAAAACCTATTTTCCAGATAAGTATATTCTTAAATAAATTATAACTATCCCAATATCATACAAAGTCGTTTCACCATGGTTTTGTTGAATTGAACAAAAATAGAGTTAAAGGAGGGCAAAAATATAATTTAGCTCGGATGGAAAATATCACACATCCCAATTTTTATTCATATCAAACAAATGAAAACCTCTATCTCTCATCCATATTCCATCCACTTTAAAACCACTCCAACCAAATGAAACAAAAGTAAAGGCTTATGAATTTTTAGTTCCACTTTACAATATATTATTTTTTTAAGTCCTTAAAACCTATTTTCTAGATAAGTATATTCTTAAATAAATTATAATTAACCCAATATCATACAAAGTAGTGTGACCACGGTTTTGTTGAATTGAACAAAAAATAAATTAAAATAATAAAAAAAGTGATTCTCTCTTTTTACGTCTGATTGGTGACAACATAAATTATTTAATTTATAACTATTTAATGATATAAATAAATATAATAAATTTATATGGGACTTAGATTTTTATCTAGGTATGCCCTCAAATATTTTTCAAAAATTCTTCTTGATTTTGAACCTAAAGCAGAGATTTATAAAAAGTTACCTCTTATTAATTACCATGTAAATTTTCAATACGGTACATTTGCTCTTAAGAATGAAATATAAAGAAAAAAAAATTAAAACAGCTCATCTATGACTTTAAGTAAAGGCATTCTTCATATCATCACCAGTGTGGGACTTGTTGCTTTGTGAGAGAACTTTATATCCCACTTTGGAAAAATGAAAGAGAATGTTTAGACTTCTGCACTAGGCTCGTTCAAGATTTTTAAAGTTAAATGTATTGTGGGCCTGTGTGCCTATCATTCTTTTCTTTTTCTTTTCTTTTTTTGAGAAAAGCCTATCATTCTTTTTTTCTTTTTCTTTTTTTGATGGGAAAGCCTATCATTCTTTTTAGTCAAATGTTGCGTATGAGCTCAACATTTTTAGTTAGGTCATCTTCGCTAATTCCTAGTCTAACTCTATATAATGTTATACAATTCCATAACTTTTTATTAAAAGAGTATTTGGACAAATTAATTATTAAATTATATTAACACAAAATTTAACATGCATATTAAGAACAAATAAAATATATAATCCAATTGTGAGGATTTTCAAAATATTCCTCCAATAAAAATTTAAGAGCCAGTTTGGAACTAACTTTAATTTTCTTAGTTTTTAGTTTTTAGTTTTTATGTACAACTTTTTAAAACCATCTGCATTTTCTCACATTTTCAAAAAAATTTAAGGTATAAGTATACTTTCGCACACTTTCAGCAAAAAAAAATTTAATAAAAAACTAGATAAGCTATTCCTAAACAAACACTAAGAATGACTCTCAAATATTAGTTAAGACTTTTGAATGCAAGAGTCAAGATATTAAACTCTTGCGCTACCTAATTGATTAAGAACTATGTGTGCATATGATCCCTTTTTCTTTTTTTTTTCTTTTTTTTGAGAAAGTGTGCATATGATCCCTAACTTATCAATGAGAAACAAAAGCTGATTGTTATCTTTTTAGACAAAGTAGTGATGCAACTTACAGTAATTCGTTTTTCCGTTTTAAGGAATGTTTCGAAAAATTACAGAGCTGTGGAAATTGACCTTTTCTGCAATTGCTTTATTATTGGAGTTGCTCCATCATTATATAACCATAATCCATAGGTTTCATTGTGAAGAAAGAAATCCTGATTCTTCTTCATAATCTGTTTGGTCACTTCGCTAGTGGACAAACCAATATGTGACAAGTATCTTATATATGCTTGAAATGCAACAAGCTTTATTATAATAAAAAAAAAGCCATTAAATTCATTCATTTGTTTTAAGTATATGTACTTAAAATATTATGCCAACAACGTTCATGCATTGCCTCTTCTTTTTGGGTCCGACTGTTAATAATTTATTTTTGAAAACATTTTATAAAAAATTGAAAAAAGTTGTCGAAAAAATTAAGTTATGTTTGGTAACAGTTTTCGTTTTCTATTTTCAAAAACGTGTTTTTGGGAATATATATATATATATATATATATATATATATATATATATAATAAAATAAATAAATAAATAAACAGTTTTCTTGTATTTTTAAAATCAAAAACATATTTGGTTAGTTGAAATTAAAAAGATAGTTTTTTGAAAAAAAATAGAAAATATTAAAATATGTTGTTATTTGGATTTGAATTCTAATGCTAACTCATTAATTGAGACAGATTCATTAAATTAAATGCGTTTTTTCATTAATTTTTAAAAATTAGAAATTGAAAACAGCTTTTTGCATGTTTTCAATTTCCTTTACAAATTAAGTTTTGAGAACAGTTTTTGTTTTCTATCCATTTTGGGTTGCCAAACAAGTTTTTTAGTCTCAAAAATAGAAAATTGTTTTTGAAAACAGAAAATAAGGAGAAAAAACAGTTACCACACATACCCTGAGTAACTTTTTCATTTTTTTATAAAAATTTCTTAAAATGATTTATCAATGTATTATGTAAAGGCACATAAGAGTAAAATCTTTCTTCTTTATTTTATTTTTTTATTTTTTACCTGTCAATAGAAATCTCTTGAATTCTCTCAGATACTTTATATAAAGAAAGCGATGGGGCATGTGAGAAAATTACTACCTAACCTGACAGAATCTCCATTAATAATGTTTAAGAAAATGATATATAGTACAGTATTAGCTAGCTATTATTGTAAACAGGCAAGGGTGCCACAAACCATTCACTATTCAGCGTGGGGTTCACGATTTGCTTCAACCGATCTGTGTATAATGATTTTTTTTTTGACCTGATGATTTTTTTTTTTGTTCATACCTCTTTTCCTTATGGGCGTGGTGGTGAAATTTAAATAAATCTTCAACTTGAAGTAAACGTTATGACACAAAGTTGTTGCCCCAAAGCACTCTTGGGTGCCGGAGACAGCGGGACTATATAGCTTACTTCTTCGTGGTGAACCTTAAATAATCATTGTGGGGTTCTTCTTTTACTAATTTATTTATGCAGCATGCACGTTAACAAGTTTGGTAATGTTTACGTGAGAAAGAATCTTATGCGACAGTATTATGAGTTTTGACCCTCTTTGTTTATATAAAATATGTTTATATTGATTTTTTTTCCATTAACTTAATCGTTTGCTTGTTTACATTTTTTTCAAAAATTCAATTGTTTTAAGCATGATTGTATTTTAGTCAACTTTTAACAAATATGTAAATAATTTTTTCAAAAAATATAAAAGAAGCTAAATGTAAATCTCCTTGTGTTGCTACATCTCCTTTTCTAATATACTTTTCAGGGTGAAAATTTTCTCCCTTTGAAATAGATCTATTTCATAACGTAAATTATATATTAGAGATCTGAAAGTGAAATAAACTTTATCCATTTTATAAATCAATTGTATACCATTTTATGTGACACAAAAAATTAATATCAAGTCAGCGTTCAGCAAGAATTATTTTTCTCAACTTATTTTACTATTCAGTTTATTTTTGTTACTATTCATGGGTTCCACTGCACTTTTTGGTACTATTCGTGAATTCTACTATACTATTTCAGCTAACTTTTACCTTTATTTATAGTATTTTCAATAAAAAAATTTATAAGCGGATTCCAAACGGACTGTTTGGGATCCGCTTATTTTTTAGAAATTGAAAACTTTTTACTAAAAATACTGTAGATAAAAGTAAAAATTAACTGAAATAGTACAGTGGGAACTACGAATAGTAAAATAAAATAAACTGAATAGTGCAGTGAAACCCATGAATAGTAACAAAAATAAACTGAATAGTGCAGTGAAACCCATGAATAGTAACAAAAATAAACTGAATAGTAAAATAAAATTGCTTTTTAAGCGGTAGCCAAACGTACTATTTCAATTAATTTTTACTTTTATCTACGGTACTTTCAGTAAAAAGTTTTTAATTTCAATAAAATAAACAAATGTCAAACCATCCCTTAGTGTATTGGCATTATGATAAAGAATAACCACAATTCAGCAAAAGCTATAAGTTCAAATTATATCATCATATATAGAAAAATTATTGAAATGTCTCTATTCTCATTTTCAGGAAAATGGTCATTTTTTTGAATTGCTCCCATTTCATCTACCAAATGGGGATGAATCAATGTTACTCAATTTGAGTAACAAAAAAATCAAAACACAAAAGAAAACGTTGTGGACGGTATTACGTGGACCTAATCATCCTAGTCTATCCACTAAACAGTAAACACAGCTCTCTTCTAGAAAAGTAACATGTATTCTACTTATTGTCAATGATGGACACGCCATGACTGAAATGATTTCATTTGCTTTTTAATATATTACTTTTAGAAAGAACAATATTGTTCTCTTTCTTTCTGTTTCCGAAGCAATCGCCTTGCGTATGTATACTCTATTACTTTTAGAAAGAACAATATTGTTCTCTTTCTTGCTTTTTAATATATTACTTCTTTTTTTTTTCCTTTCTTCTTCACTGGGTTTGGAGTTCTTCATTGGTTTTTTTTTTTTTTCTTCACTGGGTTCGGTCTTCATTGGTTTTTTTTTTTTTTCCTTTCTTCTTCACTGGGTTCGGAGTTCTTCACTGGTTTTTTTTTTTTTGCTTTTCCTTTCTCCTTCACTGGGTTCGGTCTTCTTCACTGTTTTTTTTTTTTTTCACTGGGTTCGGGTTGCTGGCTACTTGGAAAGAAAAAAAAAAAGAAAAAAAAAAAGAAGAAAAAGCTGCACCGTGACAGGCATGGGGCCCCTAAATAGTGTGAAAAATAGTGAGTGATGGAAACTGAGTGATGGTACCAAACACATTGGTATTTAGAGTGATGAGTGATGAGTGATGAGTGATGAAAATTGAGTGATGAGTAATGAGTGATAAGTGATGGAAATTGAGTGATCAAAAAAATTGAACCAAACAGGCCCTTACAGTTCAAATCAACCATGCCAACTTTATGTAATGAAAAAGTTTGTTTTTATTCACGTCACTCGGTAGTCGGTATCGTGTTTATCTCCCTGGTTCTATCACAACCAAAAATAATACTAATAATAATAATAATTTTATATTTGATATTCCTCTATATTCTATAAATTCATGATTAAAACATGAACCTTTTACTGGTAATTATTAATAAATAATAAAATAATTAGAGATGTGTAATGATTGCTATAAATATATAAGTGCTACAATGTTAACCTACAGTGTTAACCAGTTTAAATGATACCTCAACAATACTTAAAAAAAAAAAAAAAGTCTATCCCGGCGTTTCTTTTACGGCATTTTCAAGAACCAGAGCTATAGCCTATATGTGAACTATTACAGCATTTTTCTTTAATGCCGCAATAAAACCTCGACTTATACTGGCTTGAAAACAACCAAAAAATAAAAAAATAAAAATCTATAGCGGTGCAATCAAAACATCAAGAACATCAAGATAGGCATTTGGGCTGTTACAACAATTGTTAAAAGCGCCACGAGCTATACCAATGCTTTTCAATACGCCGGTATAGCCTAGCTAGATCTATTGCAATGGTTGAATATCAACACTAAAAAGCGCCCGTATAGCCCAAATGAACTTATGCGGCGCATTTTTGAAGCGCTAGGGCCTAGGATTGACCTTTTTTTTTTTTTTTATTTGGTAGTGCAATTGTAATAATATTTCTTGTGATGTCTCATATTTGTGATTCGAAGTTCACATCACTTTATTTATTTATTTTAAATTGAATCTAATTTGAAATGAAATAATCACACATACCAATATCTCTGTAAAGAATTTTGAATACTAATATGATTTTAAATTTTAAATTTTAAATTTGTATATAATTACTTCAATACATTTAATTTGGGACCATATAAAATTTGAAAAAATGAATGGAAGAAGAAATGGGAAAAAAGTAAAAAGGAAAAATATAAAAGAAGAATTTTATTCTATTACGGTGAACTTCTTCAAAAGATAAATTTGAGAACACAAATTATTGATCTCATTAAAATATATTATAGCCTTATCAGTCCTTAAAAAGAAAAAAGAAAAAAATTGAGAAGTTTTCCAGCACATTTTTTAATAAGTTTTTACAAACACATTTATCTAGTGGCTTTTGAATCCGCACATTTCTGTCTTTAAATAGTTTTTTATTAGGGAGAGAGGTGCCTAAGCTAGAACTTCTTATTCTTATCATAATTTTCTTCTTCTTAGGAAGGTACGTTACTTTGACCGTTTATGGATGGATAGTTTAATATGCAGACTCCAATTTGAATTTGTACTCTGTTTTTCGATTTTTATATTGTAGCCATTATTTAACTAATATATATTATAGCCATACCTTTTATTTTTATTTTTTTGTTAAAGGATCATAACATTATAAAAAAAATAAAAAAATAAAAAAAACTATTCTGTTACAAAATAGTTCGATTTTATCAAGATAAAGCAAAAATTCCAAGTTCATTCAAAATAGGGAGTGTAAGGATGCAATTTGAGTCCTAAACCCAAAAAGTAAGTGGATCTAGGCCTAGTGAGCCCAATACATTGAATTTGTAGAGAGTGGGTTGGAAAACTAGGTTATAATGAGTTTGGTAACAATTATAATGGATCCAGATAACAATAAAGTAAAAGTGGACTAGTTTTATCTAAGAAAAATTATCATCAGCACAGTCCGAGGAGATCAGCTCTTGTATATATTACTTAAAGTTAGTTACAAATACAGTTCTAATTGCTAAAGTATTTCTTTCTTAATTCTCCGATCCCCATCTCCTAAGACCTTCTTCCTAATTTATACTATTTCTCCCTTCTCATCTCTACCTTCCACGTGGACAGTAAATTGTTTATGTTAATTCTTGTCCCATCAGCACCCTTCTGAAATTTTTTGGGGTAGCTGTAAGGCTGAAAGTGAAATGCATTGTTCAAATATCACTTCTTCATTAATGCGGCCAGAGAGTTAGTTACAGAGCATTCAATGCGGTGATAACAGCTTTCTTTTAGATATTTCTTAACTCTCATTCCTCTTGTATGTTTATAATGCATGTCATTATCAATAGAACTTCTTGGAACGTCACCATGGATGGTAAGACACACGTTTTGATCTTCGCCTCGTTTAGCCAAAGGGATATTCCTCCTCGGCATACTCTCCCCAACCCTTTCATTTGTAGCTTACTCATGGGGCTCCAAGCCTTACATCTTTGATATTGTTTATATGTCCTCGGACCACTCAATGTCCTCGGCCAAGGCCTAATATATATACTTTTGGGTCCCTTAACCCTACAGGGAGGTATATGGGTTGTGCTGCCCCAATTTTTGCTAAAATCTACATACCTATTACTATTAGCTTCATTTTTTTTTTCTTTTTTGGTCTTTTATTCTTTGAATTTGTTGAATGGTTGTTTTTTCCCTTTTTTTTGGCCATAGAATTGAATAGTTTATTGTTACTTCCTCTCATTTTGGTATGGTACCATGCCTTACATTTAATTATTTCAGACTTACAGAAACCACATCAGTGGTTGCAAAAATGTGTAAAATGCAAAAAGTACTCAATTTTGCACATTTTAACCCAAAAAACATCCACATCAATCTTTGTAAAAATGTGCAAATATACACCATGGCTTTGCAAATGAATAATAACCATGCATATATGCACGGTTACTGTTCATGTGTAAATGATTTTTTTATTCTTTTTTTCTCTCTCCTCTATCAAACTACTTCTCTTCCCCAACGTTTACAACAACCCAGCGCGGCAAAATAAGAAGAAGGAAGAAGAAAATAACCACCCAACCACCAACCCAGCGCCACCACCAAACACCGCAACCTAGCACATAAAATTAACCCAAAATCAACAAAAAATCAATTAGAAAATCCAACTCAAAATCAAGACAAACCCACTAGAAAATCTAACTCAAAATCAATCAAAACTCACCAGGAAACCCAACCAAAAACGCCTGATCTGCTTCCACTTCTGCCGCTGATCTACTGTCATCAGGTCTTCCATTACTGTCGCCGAATCTTCCATTACTATCGCCGAATCTTCCATTGCTGTCGTCAGTTGGGGGTGGGAGGCGAAGGGTCGGTGGTGGAGGAGAGAGGGAAGGGCGAAGGAAAGAGGGAAGGCGAAAGCAAGAAGGAGGCCAAATTGGCAGAGGGTTGAGGTGGCGGCGGCAGTGAGTTGGATCGGCAGCGACGAGGGGCTGGGTGAGGCAGCTATGAGGGAGAGAGTGAGGGAAAGAGAGGAACGGATGAGAGAGCTAAAAAAGTAAAATAGATTCTAAGGAAAAGAGAGAATGTGTATTAATAAATAATAATAAATAATATTATTTAATTACAATAGATTTATAAAATAGATAAATTGATGTAGATGTCTTGAAAATGTGATACTGAAAATGATTTTTAACTCAAAAACTTGCTCCATCAAATGTTTTAAATGGTATAATTTTTGCAATTGATGAACAGTGCAATCTCATATTTGAGACTGCACTGTTCACCAATTGTAAACCGTATATTATTTTTTATTCAGTAGAGCCCACTGAGGAGAAATAGAGGAGAGAGAGGCAAGAGAGAGGAGAAATAAAAAATTATTGAAAAATAATAAAGAAATATTATTTAAATGAAATGATAAAAAAAAATATAAGTTTTGATATATGTGATATTATAAAGTGGTGTGTTATATATTATAAAATTGAAATTTGAGATACTAAATACTATATTTTTTGACATATTTGATAAGAATTCTCTTACAACTTTACAATGACCAAGAAGTCAATGGCAATGCCAATGGCAGGTGGGGGTGTTTGGTTTATGTTTTCAAACAACAATTTTCAGTTTTTAAACAACATTTCACGCATTTCAATGCATTTTTTCACCCATACGTATTTCCACAAATGTTTTTAAACAACAATTTTCAGTTTTTAAACACACATACCAAACGGGCCCGAAAACTGCAAAGAGATGATGTGGGAGGCTGGGAGCCAGAAGCTTGTGCAAATTTGGAATCTTTTTAAAAGCTTGGGACTATTTTGACTGTGTCAGTGTCAGATAAATTATGAAAACAAAAACCAAAGGTGTCTGGCGGTGCATATATCATTTATCTTACATTCCATTATATATAATAAACTTTATTATTAAAAATCATGATAATAAATTTTAACAGTGAAAATGTAGTGGTCTCCTCACAATCACATTAAACAAGAACCAGGATTTAACCTACACATCTACATAATTGTATTTAAAAATAAACACTTTTTCTTTTTTTTTAGAGTGAACGCATTGTTTTTAATCATAAGAATATACATAAATGATGAAATTATTAAAAAAAATAAACATAATTAGATGCATATTAAAATTTCTACTTAAGTTTAATACTACTTATGATTATTTTTATTCTATTTTTTAATAAAATAGAAAATGTTGTGATTTCTGTTGAGTGGATATATAATTGGTTTTTTATTTTTATATTTTATTAATATTGGAATTTTGGTATTTTTCACTCATTTGGCTCAAAGATTTAAAAACTTTATTAGGCACATGACACAAAATTAACCTACAATTAAAATTTAATTTAGAATCTAATGGAATTTTTTCTCAGTTTTAGCTTTATATATATATATATATATATATATAGAGAGAGAGAGAGAGAGAGAGAGAGAGAGAGAGAGAGAGAGAGAGAGAGAGAGAGAGAGAGAGAGAGAGAGAGAGAGAGAGAGAGAGATTGTGTATAAAACTATATCATTTTCCTATGTTTGGTGTCAATCTTAAATGAGTTGAAAAACAATTTCCAAACTTCCCTTATTTAACTTGTTGCGAGATAACATTGTTTTCCAAAAAAAATTAGTGATAAAAAAAACTCTAAAAATAAGATATACTTTTTTCTATTGACCATATATAATTTTCCATTAACTCATTTTTTATATATCACTAAACATTAGAAAACAATTTTTACAAAAAATTTTCCATCGAAACAAATAGAGTGTTCGCTTTTTTGACCATTGCATTAATAAAGTCTCTAATATGAACCCTAAATTTAAATAAACAAGCTCCTAATATGAACCATAAAAGAGATTACCTACAACACTTTCCCCTCCCCTGCACCAAAACAAGGGAAATTATAGCCTACCACAGCTTTTAATCGCTATTTGACAACTTAAATTTTAATGAAATAGTTATGTTTTTGTTTAAGAATTCTTAATAATTTTAGCTTAATCAAAATTTTAATAATTATAATATAATAATTGAAAAGTTTTGTCATTCTACCAAATAGAAAAAAAGAAAAAGAAGAAGTTTTGTCTCCCTAAATCATGATTGAGCTAAACTAACGTTCCGTTTGTAGTTCAATTAGCATATTTTTATATTTCTAATATAAATTTTTAGTGTTCAAATTCCTTAACTCAACTATCATCAAATAATTTTTTAAAAAAATTGTAATAATTGAAAGTTTGTATAACAAATTATGATAACACTAAAACACAAGAGAGAATTTTGAATTTTCTTTAAAAAAAAAATATATATATATATATATATATATATATATATATATATATATATATATATATATATATATGTGGGGGAGTAAAACCAAGGCCCGTGATCGAGGCCCAGGAATACCGTTTCATTAAAAGCACGCCCGAGGGGGAGAAATCGTTGAGACCTGTTGTAGGTAACAGTGGGGCGCGTAAGTGTCCGAGGAGGTTGGTCCGAGAAGAATACCCTTCTCGGATGTGACGTCTATTGGAGAGAGGAGCTTCGGCTCCCCTTTAATCCACTTTCCAGCGAGTCCCAGAATAAAAGACAGACTACCGACGTGTATAGAAGGGATAAGGATCCAGAAATATCTCAAGGAAAGGCTGCTACCACCGCATTAAATGCGTTGCAGCTGATTTCCTGGTCGCATTTATGTGGAGAAGACCCCTGAACAGTGTGGAAAGTCTCCTTTATCCCCAGAAAATCAGAAAGCTGGAGAAAAAGGAGGGGAAACTCAAGTACCGTGCTAGATGACAGACAAGTGGACGATGGGATCGAGCAGTGAAGGACTATATAATGGAACAAACCCTTCACAAAAAAGGAGGAAGAAAAAAGAAAAAAGAGAGTACGGGAAGAACATTGAGAAATCGCTACTGTAGCATTTAGAAGAAAATAACCTAAAAGAGAGCACCTTGTCCAGGTTCATACCCCTCGGACTTGATCAGAACCCATCAAAATTGCCTCAACCTTACCCCTCGGACCTAAAGTCTTAGCTGCTTATTCGAGCGTTTTAGCCTCCTCGGCCAAGTACCCTACCCCCAATAACTGTCGCGAAAATCCGTTGGCCCAATTCTTCAACCCACTCTCTTACAAATTTATTGTATTGGGCTCATTGGGCCCATTCCCTGTTTCCATCAAGGTGTGGGCTACAATCTGTGACCCTACAATATATATATATATTTTAGAAACAACTTATCTGATAATTTATAATAATTAACATAAAAATTTATTTTATTTCTAGTGGTGGTTCTGGTACCACTACTTGCACCTGCCCCATAAAATCAAGATCTCTAGATATGTTTTTCCCCCCCTATACCTAAAATAATCTTTGTTCATGAAATATTTGTAAGCTATATTTTCTTATTTGGTGTTTATTAGTAGGGGTGTGCAGCCAACCCACCAAACTCAACTTGACCCGATCCAACTTGCTAGGTTGGGTCGATTTTTAGGGCTTGGTGGGTTGGCTTGGGTTACAAAAAATTTTTTGATAGTAGGTTGGGTTGGGTTCAGGTTATAAAATTACAAACCCGCCAAACTGGACCCGACCCACCCATATATTTAATATATATTATATAATTAATAATTTTTTTTAAATAACCAGCTCTTTTTATCCTATATAAAAACCAATTAGTTCACACAAACTCTAGAACCTTTTCTCTTAATGTGCCGCCTCCCACTCCCCTCTCCCACTTCACTCCCTTTTGAACCCCAACACTCTCTATTATCACCACCTCGGCGGTGGTTCTATCTTTCTGGTGATAGCTCTCTCTTCTGGTGTTAGGTAAAATTTCTCAATGTTTTCTTTATGTCGCTCTATTTCTCTTTCTCTCGCCTCTCTCTCACTTTATCTATTTATCTCTCTTACCGTGGTTGATTAGTATTTATTTTTTCTCTATCTTTTTTTTAGTTTTTGTCCAACCTATGGGTTCAACTCGACCCAAATCAGCCCATGTGGGTTGGGTTGGACTTATGTGATAGGTTGGGTTGAATTGAATTTTTTTTAACTCATCATGGTGGGTTGAGTAAAAAAATCCCCTTAACCCGACCCAAGCACACCCTTAATCATTAGTACTACATTTGATTTAACATAGATGAAGGAAGAATTTTTTTTTTCTTTTTAAATATTTGTGCTACGAACCATTGAATGAAGAGTTGGTATTGAAAGGAACTCGTTGAAAGATGTAGCAATAGCCATTATCAAAATTGTGATGGTTCTAAACGCAATAAATGGAAATGGTTACATGTTCTTTCAAACTTTCAATTATTTACCTACTTTTAAGTTGACAAAAAAATGATGTTCTTTCAATCTCGTGTCCCTCCTCTCACATTTAAGGTGGATCCTGCCATGAATTTAATGAGTGGACCTCACTATAAATGTGAGACAATGAGAAGAGAGAGCAACATTTTCCGTGCTTCATAAGTATCTAAGAATTACTTCACAATCTAACCAATCAAATCCTTGAGTTGGGAATTTTTGAACCAAAGGAATTTAGATAAAGTTGAAAATTTTTCCAAACTTGATCCAACATAACCCATGCACACTAATAAGAGAGAAAAAAAGAAAATAAAAGAGGAAAGCATTGAAAGCATTAGCATTGAGAATTGTAAAACTCCCTATATGTTATTTTGTACCATTAAACCACAAAACCAAAGCATTACTCGGAATGTTATTTTTAAAAAATGTTACAACCAAGCTACAGTAACATCTTATAAGTAACTATAGCAAAGATTGTATTTTTTTTAAATAGTTTATTTTTTAATTGTCTCTTACCTCTTTTATATTATTTCTAATTCTTCTTCTCTCTCTCTCATTATTTTCTCTCACCTCTTTTTAAATAGTGTTTTATTGCCTCTCACTTTGTAGATATAATATTTAAACGTGTTGTATAGGAAAATAAAAACTAGAATGTTGGACATATTGTAAAGTGGGATGATATTTCCCAATAAATAAAGTAGTTTTTTAAATTGTAAAATAGAACATTTTTTACAACTTTGGATACTAATGCTTAAGAGGAGAGATTACGGAAAGGAGATATGTCGAAAAATGGTAGATACATGTTCTATTGTTCGGATATCTTAATTAAAAAAAGAAAAAGAAAAAAAGAATCAAAGGGAGTAAATGTAAGTTTTTTGGGTTGTAGCCGGTTGAAATAAGAGCAAAGGAAAATGTATACAGATTAAAGAAATTAACAATTATATCATTCATTTATTAAATATTATATTTAAGAAATATTAAGGAGAAAATAGAAATTACATAAAAATTCATTAAGCTTGCATCCGAACTGGGGAAATTGAAAAATAAATAAAAAGTTTTTAGTGGCTTTCCTAATATCTCGAAACCCCCCACAAATTGTTTTCTATTTTTTTAAAAGAAAAATTCAAAAATTAGAAAATTAAATCTCACCTCCAATATATATATATATATATATATATATATATATATATATATATATATATAATTCCCTTCCCCATTTGCTTTTACTCTCCTTTCATCTCCTCTTCCTTGTTCCAAACATTACGTTAAGCAAGACTTGTTGTCTCTTGAATGGTCTTAGTTGAATAGAACAATTAAAACTCTAGATATTTAAGTTCAAATTGGTCTCAATTTACACATAATAATAATTGAAAAATGCTAAGAGATATCTTTAGAATATTAGTTAATAATTTATTTAAAGAAAATTTTTATGGAAAAAGAAAAAAAATAATATTTTGATAAATTTTTTTATTTTTTATAAAAATTATGTCAAAATTTTTCTAAAATAAATTGTTAACTATTACTTTAAGTACATTTGTTAAATTTTTTCATAATAATTTAGTATTCTTAATTTGGATCTTGTAAAAAATTTAAATGTTGACTCAAAATATTACTTATTTTTATTTCTTTCTACGTTGAAAAATTCAAATTAACTTTTTTAATACAACCGACAAATCACCTTTGGGAAATCCAATTTAATAATTATAAGCTTCACGGAAAACAAAGTACAATTGGATTTTGTGAATTTTTCTTTTGCCAATTCAATGTTTTATGAAGTTCCCAAGTTTACCATGAAAAAAAAAGGTTCATTTATGAGCTGGACAAAAAATATTTTTTTTTTAAATATTGTTCTTCTTTATCTATTACTTTATTTAGATATTTCATCGTAATAATCAAACAAAAGTCAAAGTCATTAAAGAAGTTGTTTACAACTCAATTTCCTCTTCACACGCTTATACGGTCCTGTCGTGCAAGAAGTGTTAGCACTTAGATTACGGCATCTGTGTGTGTCACAAATAAATTGGATTGGATTAGAATTATAATATGGATTTTTAACTCACTAAAATAACAGTTTAGTGAGTTACAACAAAGCGGCAAGGCTAAAAATTAATTGTAATCTCAGAAATAAATAGAGAGAGAGAGAGAGAGAGAGAGATATATATAGCAACATGGATGCTCTCACTGTTGGCCTCGGGGAAAGGATTTAATGGCTTTGTTTTCCATGAGGCAAATAATTCTGCTCTGCTCCAAAGCTTGCTAGTACATTTCTCTTTGGCTTTTTTCTCTCACTCTGCCTCTCTCACTCTCTCTGTCTCTGTCTCCTTGTCTCTTCAATGCAGCTGAATTTTTACTGACAAAGAAGAAGAAAAAAAAGAAAGACTTGGCAGCTGAGGAGAAGAAGATAAGGGTAGGGAATGACTGATGAGTGAGTGGCAAAGAAAGACTGAAACTTTTTGCCTTTTGCTTTGAGAACTCAGACCCTCTGTCTCTTTGTGTTCTCCTTTGTCTTTGGGATAGCAATGAGAGAAGAAATCTGTTTCTTCAACAAGGTGCCCATGACTCATTCTTTGCTCTTTTCTTCTTAATTATTATTTTCTGTCGTCATTACCTACTTACCAAAAAGAAAAATTGTTACTTACCTTACTTTTCAAATTTGACTTTTTTGTTTGAAATTAAGGAATGGGTCTTTATATTTGAAGTACTGTTCCTTTTTTTTTTTTTTTTTTTTTTTTGGTGTGGTCCTGGAGAAATTTGTTGTTTTGATTTATGGGTATGGAGGTGCTCTTGAAGAGAATGGTGTTCTATTATCTTTTCCCACTCTTTACTTTGTTCTTCTTTTTTTCTCGTCTTCTTCATCTTCCATTTAAATCTTACTTTTAAAAAAAGCTTTATGATAGATAAGTATGGAAAATGAATATAGGGTTTGTATAGGAATGCTTAGTATTACTCTGCATTTTTTGGATCTGGGTTTTAGATACATAACAATTTTATCTTAAAATTAGAGATTTTGGGCTTATGAATTACCTCTACAGTACAAAACCCACTTCAGAAGCTGGTTCAGCTGGAACTTATAGTGGTTCTGTAATTTTCTTGTGTTGTTGATTTGAAAACTTTACACTCCCTTATTTATTTATTTATTTATTTTTTAACTGCTTATCTTCTTTTGACAACATTACAGTTTAAGTTTGAGTGCAAGTTCATATCTTTTGTTTCACCCCCATTGTACCATTTCTTTTAATCTCCCATTACAACGTTTATAATCTAATCTTGTTTTTTCAATTTCTTCTTGGGTCACAGGATACTCTCATAATAAAGCCTCCCAAGAAGTCTCCATTGTTATTAAGGATGGTAATCTTGGTGTTTGCAATGGTCTGTGGCGTTTATATATACTCAATCTGTCTCAAGCAGTTAAGTATCCACACCAAGACTAAACTTCTAAACATCCAACTCATTGGAAGGCCTTGCCCTGATGATTGCATCAAGCTATCCGAAATTCCTTATGTGCATTACCCAAAACCTGAAACTTTTAGCAGGTAATTGACAAGTTCTCTCAAAACTTTATATTGGGGTTCATTCTATTCTTTATTTTGGGGGGTGGGGGTCTTCCGGACTTGCTAATTTCTGGTTGTTATACATTACCAGGGCTGAGTGTAAACGTAATCCTGTACAGTTCTTTGCCATTGTATCAATGCAGAGATCAGGAAGTGGGTGGTTTGAGACCCTATTGAATAGTCATGTTAATGTAAGCTCTAATGGGGAGATATTCTCTGTTAAGGATAGGAGAAACAATATTTCTTCAATTATACAGACTCTAGATAAAGTTTACAATTTGGATTGGTTCAGTAGTGCTTCAAAAAATCAATGCTCAGCGGCAGTTGGCTTCAAGTGGATGCTTAATCAGGTAATAATGTGTTTGAATTCAGGCTAATAGATTATTCACTTTTAGTAAGCAAAAATTTCTGCTATGCACTATATATTTTGAATGAGTAACCATAAGCAGCCATCATTCCACACTTAAATCGTTACAGATCATAGATAAGTGCAAGTATTCGTAGCCATTGGTCCAAACATCATACCAGCAGCAGGATTTCTCGTGTCGGATTAAGTGGTTGATTTATAACAGTTTCTCGCTCTCTAATGTTAATGATGTATTGTATTGTATTTATAGTCTCTACACTCTAACAGAAGAAGGTAATATGAAGTGCAATCTACTGCTCCCAAGACTTTTTGGGGAATAGTCATTTCTCGGTCAAACACTCTTGATTAATTATTTATGTATATCTCAAAATTCCCAGTCATTCAACTGTCTGATTGGATCTATATTGGTAGTGCAAATACAACAATTTAAAATTATTAGCTGCAATTCCCCTCCAAAACACAACCTAAGACTATTTTTATCTTGTTGCAAGATTTAAATTGAAAACCTATCCCAATTCACCCCTTTTCCAGCCTATTTATAGCCCAGTGAAGCAATTTTGAAGAGATTTATTGCACAGACTTTGTACTGATGAATTTTTCAATTCCTCAATTACTCATATAGGTTTGCAATGATTGGAGCTGTGTCAGCTTATCTCCTCATTTTGAAATATAAATGAAAAAGATTCTTGTGGTCATGAATTTTTTTGGGTATATTTTACGAAGGCTATGCCTTTATTGACCAGTGGATTGGAGAAATTTATTTTAGCAGTATGAAGTAGAATTCTCATAGCTGTCATGTATTCACAAGCTTGCTAAATTTGTTCTTTGAGATGCTAGTGCAATTTGTAGGGTACAGCTTCTAGTTTTTATTTATATTTTTCCCTAGATCAAGAGCAGAGAACTCTGAAGGCTTGGTTGGGAGAGTCTCTCTAGGTCGGATTATAATGGAGCATTGTGTAGTAAGAGCTTTAGTTAGAAGGTGGCAGAATGGTTCTTCCAACCTTCAGCTCAGAAGGTATTACTGATAGCTAGGTCTCTAATATGCACTCTTAAGGATAGGCAATTTTATGGAGAACAGTTGGAAACTCTGGTGTCTACAAGACTTAGATGCTGCGTTGCTTTAAAAATCTAGTAACATTGGTCATTTATATGACATGAAAAAACATAACGAGAACATTGGAGTATCTTTACAGCCATTACTTTAATAGTATATATATATATTTTCCTAATCCATGTTCAATTGGGAACAGTGATTATCATCCTCCAAAATTTAGTTATCAGCACATAATTTAGAGCAAACAGGAGGGATTGAACCCTGGATGTTACCCCACAAAGGGGGCAGCATGCCAATAGGCCCGAAGGTCACTGAACTTACAATTTGTTAATTACTTATATTAGCATTCTTATCTGAGTAACTGTAGATTTTGCTAATTGCTTTATTGATATGGTCTGGATCAATATTCTTTGAGTATTGCTTCCAGTACATTTTCAATTTCATTATCCATGGAGAACAGATGTAAGTGAAGCAGAAGTTGTTTTACTCCAAATACTACGTGATAAATTTAGAATATAAATTGTTCTAAGAAGCTATTGAGTAGTGTTATCCTTCATTCATATGGTAACTTCATAGTGGAATACCCTAGGATATTTTATGAACCTACTTCTACATGAACATAGTGAACTAAGTAGGCAGTGGATGGAGTAGTTGAACGTGTGAATCTGTTTTATATCTGTAGAATTGGACTCTGCAATTCTGGCTAGGTAATATTTTGTGAATGTTGAAGTTTTACGAACAAGCTTCTTCCAGTATAATACATGAATGCATAGTTTCATGGTGACTATAGTTGAAGAGCCAACATTTCTTGTCATGGTTCATGCAGGGGTTGATGGAGCACCATAAAGAAATAGCTGAATACTTCAATCGTAAGGGTGTTTCTGCAATCTTTCTCTTCCGAAGAAATTTATTGCGTCGGATGGTTTCATTGCTTGCCAATTCGTATGATCAATATGCTAAGCTATTGAATGGAACTCACAAGTCACATGTACACACACCTGAAGAGGTCCCTCTCTCTCTCTCTCTCTCTCTCTCTTATATGCATGATCTTGAACTCATTGCTGGTTAATTAATTTAGGCTGATATACTTTCAAAGTACAAGCCTTCAATAAACTCAACGGTGTTGATTACTCAACTGAAGGACATGGAGGTGATAACAGCCAAGGCTTTAGAATACTTCAACAGCACTCGGCACATCATTCTGTACTATGAGGATCTTATCGTGAACCGCACTGTAAGGACCTATTCATAAGATCTAAGAGAAGTCTTCTTCATACAAAACCACACATAATCCATTCATGTTATAATTTCTAAAGGATGCTACACAATACCAAAACCATAAACCTATAAATATTTATTTATTACATGCTTGTTAAAATGCCCATCCTCAACTTCACCCCCACCCCCTTTTTTCCCGTACTGTTGAAAAATAAATCAAGTTTTTAAAGATTAATTTTTTATTTTTTATTTTATTTTATTTTTTTAATTTTCAAAATATTTTTGCTATCTGTACCAAACTTGCGGAACTTTATATTTTGGATGCTATGAAGTTCGGGTCTAAATTTTAATCTTTTTCTAGTGGTGGTTGATGCCTATTTGGCTGTATCTCTTTATGCCGATGCCAAGTATTGACCAGGCCAGGCTGTGGACAATGTACTCAGTGTAAACATGTCTGTAATTATGCCTCTTCTAGGTGGTCCTTATTCTCCATGTTTCTTGCAGAAACTAAAAGGTGTTCAAGAGTTTCTGAAGCTTCCACAGATGGTATTGTCAAGCCGGCAAATTAAAATACACAAAGGGCCATTGTCGGACCACATTAAGAACTGGGAAGATGTTAACAAGACACTTGCAGCAACAGCTTATGAGAGTTTTCTCCATGCAGACTATTAGACAAAAGTCCGCTAACTTTTGGAATGGTGTATATACCAACTTAACTAATTCTTACAACAGAAGCTGACAGAATACCAGCCATGGTTGAAAGGTTTTGGCTGTAACACCACCACGGAGTTTCAATGCCCTTTGTTGATGAGGCCATTCCTTTTCATCATTTTCTTATTGGTCATATAGACACCATGTACAGCAATTGTTTTAAAAGTGCAAGTAGCTCTGCGTTTTCTGGTTTGTGTCGTTTGTAGTCTATTTGTCAATTTGTCATTGCTTGATAGTTACATGGTGCGGTAAATGTTGTCTTAGTTTAACTGTGTTTACTGGACTATGGATAGGAGCTCTAACCGTTTATGTTTTGGAGTTCATAAAATCTGTTTTATGTTTGGGGCTTTGTAAAAGGAATTAAAGGCAGACATGGATATTTTATTCAGGGACCAAGTTAAACATATATAGAAAAAAAACCCCTAGATCTGGTTAAATAAAATTATCTACATGATTTTCCAAAAAAAAAAAAAAATCCGAGGCACCATGCCCCGTCCTTTCGTCCAAATGTCTAATGTTCCAAGTTGTAACACAAATTGACGTGCGTGTGCGTGTGCGCGATACGTCTTGTTTTCACATTTGCGATAGAGAGAATCTCTGACCTCATTTTTTCCATTTTGACAACGTGTTCACGTCAGTGTCACACAAGGAATTGACGAAGCAAGAAGTCGGATGGCGTACTAAATCTTGGCTCATTGAAGAGAGTATGTCATAGAAATAGAAACCTGCTTGGATGGAAAATATTTAGATGAAAGTTATTGACAAGGTTTAAGAGAGAGAGAGAGAGAGAGAGAGAGACTACGTTCTCTGCAGGTAGAGACTAACTGCCCTTGACTTCATATGAGACCTTCGCAAAACATGCTTTTAAAATAACATCATTCCATAATTTAAAGTAGAAGGTCGTAGAAATTAATGACATGATTGAACAAATATAGTTGTACGCTAATTCACATCAATTAGCAAAAAAAAAAAAAATAGTACTTGATGAAGCCGGAAATTGACCTCATCAGTATGCTCCTCGTCAATGTCAATGGATGAGTTGTAGTGCCTGTTGAATAGACAAGAAATACAAAGAAGGTTCATCGGCGTGATGCTAGTTGAAGACACTCCGTTGCCTAAGTCAAATTATGGCTCTGAATGGATAGTATAATTGTAGTCTATTGAGTTTCTCATGAAGAGCACTTACCTTGGTTCCTTTGCCTTTTATAGTTTGCTTTCTGGCGAGTCATTTATGCCTATTAATGCTCCTCTAGGCGTTTTTCTCCTGAATGAAACGTGGCATTTAATGGTAATGAAGTTTCTGTTTAATGTGTAACGAGTGGCTGTTGGCTCATTATTGCTTTTGTGACCGTTCCGACGCATTTACTTGTTGTCAGCTGGCCTAATGGAATTAACTTCTAGTTTTAATACAAATAGGCTCGTCTTGTTAGTACATACAGCCTTTCATCGTTTGTCTCATCCTCGACTTAGATGCGGTTGTGGTTGTCCTTACACTAGACGACCACTGACCGATACTTGTCAGTTGCCCCCCATTCCTTTGTCGTCAAGACTTTGGAAGATCAGAGGAATGTGACCAGATGTGACGGTTCGTATCTTCCCATTTCCTGAAATTTCGCTTCTGTCTTAAACGCAAAATGACTACTTCCCAGGAAAGAACCACGTGTCTATTCCCTATTCGTGGCGTGTGCGAAATCGCCTTGATTTTGGCGCACTTTAATTCCAGTTTTTCCTTCTTTAGGAAAACCGTTCCTCTTCCTCCGCCCTATTTCGTCTGAACTTCGGAGCATTGAGAAACTTTTATACCTCAAATCTTCCTGGTAAGGTATCTTTTCTTTATGTTTTGATGGTTGGTTTTGAAATCTTTAGCCAAGAGTGCCCCTTGGTATCCTTTTTCTTTGGTAGATTAGGGGTTTTCCTTGAGTACTCCAATGGTCGGCATCCTCAGGTTGGCTTGTTTATGTCGCGTTCTATTGAACTTAGGCTTGTTTTGTTCTCTCTTTACCCTTTGATTCGTTGTTCCTTGATACAACACCATTTGGAGATGGTCATTATTTAGTATAGGGAAGATGACGTTAGGTCGAGTGAGTTAGAGACAGGGTTGTCCTTAAATGCTGAGTCTTTGTATAAGGTGGTTGACACCGTTATGTCAAAACTGCCTTTGTCTTCATCCTTGCCCCCTTTTCATGCCCTTTTTGAAATCTGCTCTTTGAAAGAGAAGCATTTGAATGGTTTTAGGAAAAGTTTTCATTTTCCCAAGGATACCTCCATTAGATTACCTCATTTAAGCGAAAAATCTTGTAGCTTTGCCCATGAAGAAGTGTACTTCTACGAGGCTGATTTTTTGTGTGGCCTTCGTTTCCCCGTCCATCCATTTATCATGCAACTTCTACATAATTTCCAAATCGCCCCTAGTCAACTCGTCCTAAATGCCTGGAGGACGATTATAAGTTGTATGTCCATCTGGGTGTCCACTTGCGATGGAGATATGATAACGTTAAATGATTTTTTGCATTTGTACCTTCTGAAAGCCACTACCCATTATGGGTATTTTGAGCTCTTACCCTGGGATAGGAAATCTAGGATTGTCAAAGGCTTTCCCTTTTCTTTCCGTGATTGGAAATCACGGTATTTTTTCATTTCTGGAGTGGGTTGGGAAATTGTATCTAATGACTTCTAAGGGGAAGTCCGAGGATTACTACGAAAATGGGAAGTCCCTGCACTTGGTGTGTACTTTTATCGTCTTTCTTTATTTCCTTTTATACCACTGCTGCTTGCCTAACAATGTCTATCTTTCAATTTTTGTATCTCTTGATCATCCTGAGTAGGAAGATCAACATCGTAGTCGGATTCCTGTAGCCTTTGCTTTTGCTCGTGAAATCAAGGATTTCAATGACCCGGTTGATCCTCGTCACTTGTTTGACTGCTGTTTGGGACCCGAACCCTCAAAGTACATGTTGGAGAAAATTCGTCAAGAAGAGAAAAGTAAGATTGTTTGTTTTTTAACTCTCAGAATACCTTTGTCTTCGTTAGCTTCGTCTCTACTATGTCTGATTGCTTACTTAACTTTTGGTTTAGCAGAAATGGGCACTACGCATAGCAAGGAGAAATATGCTCGCATCAGGGGATTGAAGAACGAGCCCTTGTCTAATCTTGCATGGACTCGAAGAAGCAGAAATTGAGTGAAGAGAAGGGTGAAGCTGCTGCTCTTCCATCCATCCAAGTTGCTCCATCTTCTCCAACTCCGTCCCTAGAAGTGACAACCTTTACTCCCCCAACTACTCGTTCAAAAGGAAAAGGCAAGGCTGGAAGAAGCGTCTGGGATGACCCTGCAACTGCTATGGGTTGTGCTCACAACATGATCATAGATGACAAACTCAAGGGCTTGTAGTCTATTTCTTCTCACGAGTTGGTTAGTTGCCATATTCACAAATTGGTGCAAGTATGCCCCTTTTTCTTCTGTAGCATCCTTTTGTACTTATTCGTAGATGTATATGCTCATAATCTCCTCTTTCTTTTTTATCCCACCAGGTCCTCGGGGAGTCCTTGCGTATAACAACAGATTATTTGAGCACTGAGGAGAAGGCCATGGTGGCTAACTCAGAGTTGGAATACGTTGAGGCTGAAAGTTTGAAGTTGAGGAAGGACCCGATTGTTGCCATGGACGAGACAAAGAAGGCGAATGAGAAAATAAGAGAACTCACTAAAGCCTTGCGTGTGGAGAAAGTGCTTGTTGTTCAGAAGGATGAAGAGATCCAAGCTGCCCTCCTGAGAACTGACGTGGAGAAAGATAAGGTCATCCAGAAGTTCATGCAGTCAGAGCAGTTTTCGGACCTTCAGTTCATTCAATACTTTAAAGGTTTTGAGCTTCTGTGAAGATGGATGATGAAGCATCACAGCTTGGTTGTGGACTTCTCTAACTTAGACTTTGAAAAGATTGACACTGAAATTCTCGCTGATGAAGCCAAGGAACACGAAGAAACTGAAGCTAATGCCATTGTAGAGAAGGATTTTGCTAGGAAGGACACTGTTGGAGGAAAGGATACTGACGAATCTGCTGTACCCCCTTCTTAGAACATACATATCTTTTTCTTTTATCTTTTTTGGAAAACAATGGTTTCCCTCTTGTTTTGGGGCTTTAATTTTTATTTCTAAACATTTTTTTGCCTCTTTGAAATTGTTTAAAACACTTATTGCCTCCTGGTTTTAAGGCTTTTGCTTGTTTTATTTCGAAGTTCTTCTTGAATGCATCTTCTTATTTTGTTGAATCATGTTGAGATTCTTTACAGGAAGTTTGATGCTCTTGGCCAACTCATGGTCTTTGTCATGTTTGGGAAGTTCGTCACTGTTAGAGAGAATAATTCCGACTTGTAATTGCACAGACGAATTCTTTTGCCACTAACATTGCAACTTGAATTTGTTGTTTTGCAAGTGCTATGATTTAAAATCGTCTTTTCATAGACAGAGTTTTTATCTTAGAAGTTATGACTTAACCTCATTGTTGTGATTTAATTTCGTTATGATTTAAACTTGTTATTGGAGTTTTTACCATAGATGTCATGATTTAAACTCGTCATTTCATTGACGGAGTTCTTATCATTGAGATTATGATATAAACTCGTCATTGTGTTGACGGAGTCTTTATCATTGTGATTTAAACATGGAGTTTTTATCATCAAGATTATGATTTAAACTCGTCATTGTGTTGATGGAGTTTTTATCATCGTGATTTAAACATGGAGTTTTTATCATCGAGATTATGATTTAACTCGTCATTGTGTTGACGGAGTTTTATCATTGTGATTTAAACTCATTATTGTGTTGAGGAGTTTTTATCATCGTGATTTAAACATGGAGTTTTTATCACTGCAAAATGTTTGAGATTTGGTCATTTGAAAAGAAATGGCTTCGGAGGTGCCTTATTTGCTTTATTCATCCTTGCTTATAGAAGGTATTACAAGGATAATACTTGACAAAATATGGAAAGTGCTGAAAGTAAAACATATGCATGAAAACAATAAAGTCTCATTTATCTGCTGGTGAATAAGACGAGGTGCTCCAGACACGGGAACTTATTGATGCTGGGTGTCAACTTTTTCATTGATAATACTTCTTGAGGTGCTTTGCATTCCAAGGACGAGGCAAGGTTTTTCCATTCACATCTTCTAAGTAATAGCTCCCTCTTCTTGAGTAACGGACGACCTTGTATGGGCCTTCCCAATTGGGGCCTAGCTTTCCTTGGGTTGTATCCTTGGTGGCTTGTGACACCTTCTGTAGGACCATATTTCCAGGATTGAAATGTTTCAGCTTCACCCTTTGATTATGGTACCTTGTCATCCTTTCATGGTATAAAGCCATTCTTTGAGTTGCATACTCTCTGACCTCGAGCAAACAATCCAGAGCAAGTTTGAGTCCCTCGTCATTACTGTATTCGTCAAAACATGTGCGTCTAAGACTTGGCATTCCAACCTCCACAGGAATTACTGCTTCAATTCCAAATGCTAGTTTGAAGGGCGTCTCGCTTGTTGGTGTTCTCACAGTCGTCCTATAGGCCCATAAAACTCTAGGAAGCTTTTCAGGCCATACTCTCTTTGCCCCCTCAAGTTGAGCTTTGATTAACTTGAGCAAAGTTTGATTTGTAACTTTGGTCTGGCCATTGGCTTGTAGGTGTCCGGGGGAAGAATAGTGATTCCTGATCCCTAGCTCCTTACAGAAATCCCTGAACTTGTTGCTATCAAATTGTCGTCTGTTGTTAGAAATAATCACCCTCGAGATCCCGAACTGACAAACAATATTTCTCCGGACAAAGTGTTGTATTTTGGCTTCTGTGATTACTGCCAAAGGTTCTGCTTCCACCCACTTCGTGAAATAATCAATAATGACGACTAGAAATTTCACTTGCTTTTTACCTGGTGGTAGGGGACCTACAATGTCAATCCCCTATGTTGAGAACGGCCACGGTGACAAAATGTTTGTCATGTGCTCCACTGGAACATGCTGCACATTTCCAAACTGTTGGCACTTGTTGCACCTGTAGATGACTTGGGTTGCATCCTTCTGCATGGTTAGCCAGAAGTATCCCGCTCGAACCATTTTCCCTATGTGAACCTGAGTGATTTCCACAGATTCATTCGTGGATCTCACTTAGCATGTACGCGACATCTTCAAAGTTGAGGCACTTCAAGTAGGGTTGAGAAAATCCCCTTTTGTATAGCTCATCATTCAGGATTGTGAAATTGGATGACCTTACTTTGATCTTTCTGGCCTTTAAAGGGTCTAGAGGGAGCGTGCCATCTTTGATATAAGCGACTATTGGATCCATCCAGCTTCCTTTGGATTGAACGTAAATTACATCCAACCTGTCTATGCAAGGGAGGCTTTGCACTTCCATGTATACTTCAGGTCGTCCTTCATCACTATCGGATGATGCAAGTCTAGCCACTTCGTTCGCTTCTAAAATCTCTTCCCTTGGTACCTGAGTGATCCTGACATCATTAAAGTTAGAAACTAACTGATTGGTCAATTTTAAGTACCTTTTCATCCTATCTTCCTTTGCTTCATACTTCTTGGTTATTTGCCCTACCACTAGCTTTGAATTTGAATTCGGCTTTAGGTTTCTTACTCCCGAGGCTTTTGCAATCCTTAATCCTATAAGTATCGCCTCGTACTTTGCTTCATTGTTTGTCGCTGGAAACTGAAGCTAGACTCCATACTTGAGGACATCTTTCTTAGGAGATAGGAGGATCATTCCTACACCTCCAACACCTGCGGTTGAAGACCTGTCCGTATACACCGTCCAGTAATCTATTTCTGGATCTTGATTTGTCATGGTGAACTTGGTGACGAAGTCAACCAATGCTTGAACTTTAATTGCTGTTCGTGGTCTATAGTCGATGTCAAATTGACTCAACTCCAAAACCCATTGAACCGTTCTTCCTATAGCATCTGGCCTGCCCATGGCCTTCTGGAGAGGTTGGTCCGTCATGACAAGGATGGTATGTGCTTGGAAATATGGACGAAACTTTTTGGATGCGATGATCAAAGCAAAAGCCAATTTTTCTACCCTCGGGTATCTCGCCCCTGTGCCTTGGAAGGCCTGGCTTATGTAATAAACCGGCCTTTGGACCCTGAGCTCTTCATGGATCAACGCCGAGCTTACAACTGTTTGTGATATAGCTAAGTAAAGGAACAGATCCTCTCCCTCGACAGATGGAGTTAGGAGTGGGGGTTTGGATAGGTATTCCTTGAGGTCCTGGAAAGCTACTTCGCACTTCTCTGTCCATTGGAAAACCTGTTTCAATGTCTTAAAAAATGGAAGGCACTTATCTGTGGCCCTAGAGACGAATCTGTTCAGGGCTGCTATTCATCTAGTCAACCTCTGTACTTCCTTCACATTCCTTAGGGAGGTCATGTCAAGTATGGCTTTAACTTTCTTTGGGTTGGTCGCGATCCCTCGCTGGGAAATCATGAATCCCAAAAATTTGCCTGACGAGACCCCCAATACGCACTTCGCCTGGTTTAATCTCATTTGATACTTCCTCAAAGTGTCAAAAGTCTCTCTGACATCGTCTAAGTGTAACTGTGCCTTTTTACTTTTTAAAAGCATGTCGTCCATATATACCTCCATATTTCATCTAATCTGCTTGTTGAACATGTGATTCACTAGCCTCTGGTATGTGGCCCCTGCATTTTTCAAGCAGAACGACATGACTTTGTAATTGTACAACTCTTGGCTAGTGACAAAGGTTGTTTTCTCCTGATCTTCCTTGTTCATGCGAATTTGGTTGTGGCCTTAAAAGGCGTCCATGAAGGCCAACAACTCATGACTAGCTGTAGAATCCATGAGTTGGTCAATTCTAGGGAGTGGGAAGCTGTCTTTTGGGCAAGCACGGTTAAGGTTCGTAAAATCAATGCACATTTGCCATTTTCCATTGGACTTCTTCACCATGATGACATTGTCGAACCACTTAGGATAGAAGACTTCTTTGATAAAATTGGTGGCTAAAAGCTTATCTACTTCTTCCATGACAACCTTATTCCTTTTAGGAGCGAAGACCCTTCACTTTTGTTGGATGAGCTTCTTTGTGGGGTTGACATTTAATCGGTGCTCTATCACCTTGTTGTCTATGCCTGGGATATCCTTATGGGGCCAGACGAAGATATCTAGATTCTTCTTCAAGAACTCTACGATCTTGTCCTTCAATGTTGGATCAAGACATCCTTCGACTTTAGTGATTTTGGTAGGATCTCCCTCTACCAGTTCCATATCTTCTAGATCTTTGGCAGGGTTCTCAGGCTCCTCCTCAACCATTTAGGCATGATTCTCCTGGGAAGCTAGTACAGCCTAGTAGCATTCTTGGGCCAGCAGTTGATATTGGTCCGCCTGTCATCATCCTTATTTCCCTTATAGCTTGCTTTAGATGATCTCGTCCATTGTCTTTATTGTCGTCATGGGGTTTATCTTTCCTTCTTGATTGAGATTGATGATTTTTCTTGATGAACTTTTGGTGAATCAGTTCCTCAATCTACTTCTTCAAATCACGACATTCATCGGTGTAGTGGACGTGATCCTTGTGAAAATGATAGTATTTCTTCGGGTCGTGCTTCCTGGAAGACGTGCTTAACGGTTTTGGCCATTTCAGGCTAGGTTTGTCCTTAATCTGTATCATGATTTCAACCTATTCTTCGGGACTTTTGGGCTGCTCTTGCTAGCCTTGGTTTCCAAGGAATGGTCTTTGCAGTCCTTTTTCTTACCCTGGGAATCACTGGGTTCTTCCTTCTTCTGTTTTCCTGTCAACCCCTTTGCAATGAGAGCGTCCTCCTCGTTCATGTACTTTTGAGCTTTGAATAGAAGATCTGTCATGGACGTTGGTGGCGTCTTTCCTAGTGAAAAGATGAGATTAGGATTGTTGAGTCCAACTTGAAAGGTCGTCATTATGACTTGATCGCTTGCTTTGTCAATCTCGAGCATAGCTTTGTTGAAGTGCTTCACATACTCCCTCAAGCTTTCCCCATCCTGTTGCTATAGTGTTAGCAAGTAAGAGGTTGGCCTTTTGTGGCGCTGCCCCTAATGAAGTGGAGGACAAACTTGTCACTGAGCTGTTTTACAGTGTTAGCAAGTAAGAGGTTGTCCTTTTGTGGTGTTGCCCCTAATGAAGTGGAGGACAAACGAGTCACTGAGCTATTTGAAGTTTGCAATTGAAGATGATGGCAATTTACTAAACCACACCCTGACAGCTCCCTTGAGAGTGGATGGGAAAAGACCTGCATATGACTTTTTCTGGAGTTTGTTGGAGATTTAGAATTGTCTTGAAAGCCCTTATGTGGTCAAGAGGGTCTTTCGTGCCGACATAAAACTCCAGTTAAGATAGGCAAAACTTTGGAGGCAAGGGGCACTCCAAAACACTAGCAGTGAAGGGTGAATCTATTCTTTTGAGCATGCCATCGAGATTCATCACCATCTTCCCCTTCATGGCATTTTTTACCTCATCCAACTCCCTTCGCAGGTATTTCATCATGTGATCATTACCGTGCGAAGATTGCCTAGTATACTCGGAAGCATTTTTTTCCTTTACTATTTTCGAGGTTGCTAACTTCTTCATCATGTCTACTGCGGTTGCATCGATGAAGTGAAGTGTTGCTGCCTTTTGGGCGGGGTCGATGCTTCAATTCTTCGTTCTGCTTCATTAATTCTTACATGTTGGCTGTCAGAGCCTGGATCTGTTGAGCCATCACTACAAGATCTGGGGGTGATGTTGCAGCGGACTCCATTGGTCTTAAGGAGCTTTGTCGATAGGAATACAATGGCTTGTCGTTATTCCCATTGATGACGCCAAATTGATAAGCCGAAAATTGACCTCGTCAATGCCGATGGACAAGCTGCAATGAAATGCGGCATTTAATGGCAATGAAGTTTTTTTTTAGTGTGTAATGGGTGGCCGTTGGCTCATTATTGCTTCTGTAATCGTTCCAGCACATTTACTCGTTGTTAGTTGGCCTGATGGAATTAACTTCTGGTTTTAACACAAATAGGCTCGTCTTGTTCATACAGACGGCCTTTCACTGTTTGTCTCATCCTTGACTTAGATACAATTGTGGACGTCCTTACACTGGATGACCTCTAACCGATACTCGCCAATACTTCTTAAACTTTTTGATTTGAAGTTTTTTTTAAGCTTGTAACTATATGCAATTGCTGAAACTACACCTTAAATTAGGCTAACAAATAAGAAAGGGTACACAAGTGATCTTTACATGACATATCCAAAGTATAACCAGAGAAATCAGCATATGAATGAAGTGACTGTTAGTTTTTAGACCCCTTAAAACACAATTGGATTAACCTAGGAATTTAGCCTAGTTGTTACTTAGTCAAATTAATTAAATCTAGGTTAACACAATCAAATAATCATATCAAGTAAAGCAGCGGAAATATAAAAGACACAAGATATGATCACCCAGAAAACCAAACCGGTAAAAACCTGGAGAGGATTTAACCTAACTATTCTCAAGGTAAACTTGAATCCACTATCTTGAAAGAATTGAAGTTCATACAATAAGACTTACAAGCCCCCACGCTCGACTTCTTATTGCTACCCACCAGTAGAACTTACTGACACGACTACGTGCATGCTCCGAATCCACGGACTCCTTCTTTCTTGGATTCACCACCAAATACAAGCATCCACGCTTGTGTTTCTTTAAGCTTCAATAGCAGCAACTGAATTGATCATCAAGGTGTAGAAAACTTCTTCTCCTTGAAAACCCTAAGTTTATGCGAAGGAAAGCTCCTTAAAGATCTCACAAAAGATTCACACAAATCGCAATATGAGCAACCAAGTCCTTAGAGAGCTTTTGGGTACAAAACCCTAAAATACAAAAGGAGGCACACTCTTTTCTCTCTCAAAAACTTATAAAAACGTTTTAGGGTTTTCCTTATATATAGGAGTGTTTTACTTGAATCCTAATACGTTTAAGTGAGTTTGGGCTGAACCGGAACTCTGCAGAAAAATAAATTTGTACATGGTTCGATCGATCGAGTCTAATTTTCGATTGATCGAGCCTTGCAGATTTAGTCCAATAAATTCTGCAATCACTCGATTCCAATTTTACAAATAAACAAACTTTGAGCAAACCTAAATCTAGACTCTATGTTTTGATCATGGTTTGCCAACATAATACAAATTGAAGTTCTAATACATTAGTTCCTAAGGTCTTAGAACCTAACAATCTCCCCCTTTGGCAATCCGTGACAAAACACATCACAAACATGAAATGCTCAAAGCAACAAATAGCCCAAATATAATTCAACCTAACTACTATCTATCAGTTGCAAGTGTAGACAGCAGCATGACTGAATCAACCTGTATATTTCCTGAAACACTAAACAAAACGCATAAACGCATGTGTAGAAAATAAATAGAAAAACAAGAAAACAACAAATATGTAAACTAACTCTCCCCCTAAGTTAGATACACCAAAACATACTTGTATTTTCCATTATCATAAATAATCAATGTATCTCCCCCTAAACAAAACAAACAGATCATTTATGTCTCCCTCTTTTTGTCACGTATTGACAAAGACTACCTAATCAGAAGGTAGACAGAAAACATACGCAACAGAGTAAGAGAAATAGAGACAACTCCTCCTATGAAGAATAACAACTCCCCCTAAGAATCACAAAGGTTAAAAAAAAAATTCCCCCCCCCCCCTATAAAAATAGGAAAAACAAAGCAAGTTTTGGGGAAAAATAAAGGGGGTGGGGAAAAATAAAAACACACAAACCAAACAAAAAAAAATTAAGTTGAGGATACACATAAAGAAAAAATATTCTCTCTTTCAATAAAATGCAAACATGGCACTATGTGACTCATAAACAGTTGCATGAGTAGAGAAAATATTTGCACATTGATTATCCATCATATCTTTTAAGAAAAATATTTTCTACAGTTCACACATAAAAAATGCATATACTAGAAAGTACATAGCTCAAAAGTTAATCAAACAATTTTTAAATCAAGTTGAGTACCCAATTTAGCAAAGTATATGCGTGTTATGTGTGAAAACAATGAGAGATATGACTGCAAAACTGCAAGATGGATACAGAAAATAATGCAATACATGTGAATCCTAAACATAAATGATGCATGGAAAAATCAAATTTTTGAAAAACTGAGTAATTTAATGCAGAAACTCCTCAAAGCACAATATTTCATGAATGAAATGCATGAGTAAGAGATTAAAAGTTTTTCAAAAACATGAATTCAACTCAGATTTTCCAAAAATAATTTTTTTAACTAATTTGTCCTCAAAGCACAAACATTAAACACATTTTGCATTAAAATCAAGGAATTTTTAATCTTGGATGGCCATAACAAAATCACACATAATATAATGTACCAAGTTTAGGAAAGAGTAACTTGTGTAGTGTGTGCAACTAGCAAAAGCTTGAGATACATGTGAGGTGATATGTGAATAGCAATCAATCACAAAGTCCACAAAATTCATTACATAGAATTTGAAAGAGACTATCACTTAAAGAGTTACATCATATAACTCCCACATCTCCTAGAAAACAAGCTTGCAATCATATAAGTTTCTTGATTTGCCTCATAATGTACACACCAATTTAAATTAAAGGATTTGCTCTAGGTGGCATACAACATTGATGGATGGAGTACTCTACTTAGCTTTAAACAAAATCCAAGAAAATGAAGAATATGGGAACTAAAAGAACATCCAA